>CM057454.1:577280000-578645833 GCA_016271365.2 Neoceratodus forsteri
AATAAGTTTTCTGGTATATAGGTATCTGAGCCAATTATCTTTAGTTAATCATTATACATGCACCTTAATTTTAATTCATGTTTTAACTCAGCAATAAAAAGACTTTTATGAACTATACTAACAGTATGTTTTATCGGATTCCACAAGGTAAATGTGATGTAAGAAAAACACATATTTTCATTTTTATTTAATGACCTAGGGGTTTTAAAACTTCTCAAATTTATATCTCTAAAGTTGTATTTATGTTCTGTTTTTTTTCTTAATTATTGTATAAATATATAAGCTTATTATAAGTTAAAACTTTAAATATCTGATTTGCTCAAGATAGATTTCTTTTGTTTTCTGGGATTCGCAATCCCAATTCTTCATAAAGTTCACAATAAAGTATGTATTAAAATCCCATCTCCAGATAAATCTTGCCAGGTGATTGTAGGTGACATCAGTATTTGATAACATTCCTTTGGTTGCTAGGCTGTACATATAGCTGCCAAAGTCAAGTACTGGTATATCAGTAGTTGAGTAACTATTGAAGTGCTCATATTGTATTCTCTATATGATAATCAAATGTCAAATCTATTCAGAAATGTTGTGAAATATATGGAAATAGCTGACAGTGTATTTTGAAGCAATTATAGCTGTAAATATTACAATTACATACCCTGAAGCAGTTGTCATGTCTTTGGTGAAAGCAGAAAAGGTGGCAGATAAGTTTCTTGGAATTTATGCAGAATACATAGTAGCCTCAATTCACTCTGCAGAGTGATTCGTGGAGTGAAGGCAAATTTGCAGAGTGCTCCGCATAATGCAGTAGAGTACTTCACGTTATAATGGGTAACACAAATTCCACTGAAGACAATGACTTTCTCTACTCTGCCTATCAAACCACTATTTCACCCAAATTTTAAGGTGAAGTACATTGAAAACAATGCACTTCCCTCACTTCACCTTGTTTTTAAGCTTCAAAGGCAAATTTTGCAGTGATTCATGGGGTTTCAGGTCATATGGGCTCTAGACTGTTCTGTACAACCTCATTTTAGGGTAGTGTGTGTAGGAAGCTGTAGGAGACAGTCTGCTCTGAGAGCTCTCTGTGATTCAAACTTTCCAAAAGGTGTTAAAAAAGCCTTTTTGGGTCATTTTTTTGCTGAAACTTTAATTCTTTAATTGTAGGAAACCCTCCTGTGCTCATATCATTGAGCATTTATTGTTTGTATCTGGATTTTGAATGTTAATGTACAACATTCAGTCTGTGTACTTAGAGACAGTGTAATTGTGTTTTGGGGGAGGGGCGTATTTGGTGTAGGTAGAATGAAGTTGGAGAAATAGGGTCTTCTTTGTTTTTTGGTTATATTTTTCTTGTATAACTGACTGTGTTAATGTACACAGTAATATTTTCAATAATTGTTGAAATTTATTTTCCTGATTGTGCGTGCTGTGGTCTGGACCTGATGCAGAAGTGAGGTTGTTTAAATACGTTGTATATTACTGAAGTTTTAAATTTGCTACACATTACTTGTAGACTAATTATGTGTGTGTGTGTGTGTTTGTGGTACATGATGTGACATTAAATAATACACCTTTTATTGTGCCACAGTGTAATTGCAAGTGCAGCAGTGTGAACCTGCTATCCACTGCAACTGTGTGATTTTGTACTGCTATTGTGGCATCTTTTCTTGGTCTTGCACTGCCATAATCTGCAGTCAGTGACCCCCCACTCTCAAAAGGTATTCGTTTCCATATTGGATTGTTTGTGACTTGAGAACATCACTGTTTAGTTAAGGTGTTCTTGAACTTGTTGTGACTTTGCGTCTGTATCTGTTGTTGAAGCCACAGTTGTTTCTTTTGGCTTCACACCCAGCGTCACCCCCCCTCCCCAGGCTCCCACCCAGAGTGAACACTCCAAAGTCTAAATTAGTTTAGAATATTCCTGTTGATCCCCCAAAATGCCCACAAAGAGACGTGCAAGCAAAGCTGTTTCTCGCCATGTCACTGCTGCCAGTGCTAAGATTGTCTGTGGGTGTGGTAGTAGTACGCAGTCGCAGAAGTGCATTACTGATGTGAGGAAAGGTATTTTTCCTTAAATGTTTTTTACAGCGCAAACAGTAGTTTCACTCATAGTTGGAGGAGATGATGTTGTCCCAGTTGGTGGTGTTAGTGCAGTTGCTGGTGGTGGTATGAGTATTGCTGCCTCAAGTTCCACTTCTGACCAGTTTACCATGTCCAAAAATATAGTGACGTGTGAATCAGTGGCAGCGAGTGACATTGTAGATGTTGTCATACTCCCCAGTAACATCCCAGTAACTGAACATGAGGATTCTGATCATTATGTCAATAATAGCACACAAAGTGATATTTATTCCACCGCGGTTCAGGTCATGCATTTGCCATGCAGTGATTCACAGTGTGGTGAAAACATTTCAGGTGATGGTGGTGCTGCTGATGATGATGTTTCTGTGGTTGCAACATGCAATCCACATGCCAGCATCCAAACAGAAGATGTGGATGATGTTGATGAATATGATGATGATGTCAATGACCCCTGCTGGGAACTGGAGAAAAAGAAATTCAAGGTGGCTGTTTCTGGGTCTGTTTGCATTTCCCCCCTCCCATAAAAAGTTGTGATTTACCCGTTTCAGTTGATGATGATGACTCAGTAATAATGATAGGTAGTCGTGGTGGTCAGTTGCAGTCCAAGTGTGTCCTGCCTGAAAAATCATGTAGAAAGCCCCCACTTCATGGCTTAAAAAACTAGAGTCCAATAAGCAGCATTGGGGGGACATGTAAAAACTAGAGCATCAAAATCCCATGTTTGGGATTTTTTTGTGGAAGATACAAATGATGAGTCAGTTGCAATCTGCCAGGTTTGCCAGGTGAGTGTGAGTCAAGGTAAAAATGGGAAACATCTGGGCACAGGGGGACAGCATACACATCTTAACAATAGGCACATGGCACTGTGGACTCAGCACAAGATGACAGCTAATATCTGTTCCACAGTGGGGCGTTCACCCTCATCATCAACCATAACAAGCATGTTATCCCCTTCCATGACTGTAGCATCAAGTAGAAAATTAAATGTGTGCAGTAGTGATGAAATAACAGCAGAGGATTACTACAGGCATGATGAGGTAGAAGAGCAGAATGATTTTGAAGTCTTGTCCAGTTGTGATGAAAGTAGCGGTTTTGGTGGTGGTCAATGCAGTATGTCTAGTGCAAGTGGTACATCAACCCCTGTTGATAAATCTGGGAAAATAACTGCATTTCTGGGTTTGTCATAACCCATGCAACCATCTCTGTAACATGTCCACACTCCACAACAACCTGCGATTTGCAGAGCAGAACCATTTGTCATCACATCCCATGTAAAACGTTTATGTCAGCCCATGTTACAGAGTGTTTTTGCATAAGTTGAACTACCACCCAATCATACAGTGTCACATGAACTTGATGTTGCTGTAGCTGAAATGCTGCCAATTGATCTTTTGCCCTTCTCTTTTGTGGAGAAATCTGAGTTACTGCAGTTTGCTGCACATGCCTTTCAAATGGAAAGTCCATCCTGGACATACTCTTCACCCATGCTATCCCGAGTTGTACTGTACTGTGTTCAACTCAGTAAGACATGCCTTCAATATTCCTCCTCTCCTTTCATCCATTTAAGTATGGATATGTGGACAAGTGGCAAAACAGTGGGAAGTTCATATTTGTGTATAACTGCACACTGGACACAGGTGCCGGGGCTTACTTGTGCTGTCAGTAGTATGAATATGCAGTGTAGTAAGGTGGAGTGTTGTGGTAGCAATATTCCAGAAGTTCAACAGCATGCAACGATTGCTATGCGCAATATGACCTGTTCACACACTGGTGAAAACATGTTGGACCTGGTACTGACCGGAATTGACAAATGGCTGAACCCCCTGTTCCTGAGAGCTGGGTTCATGATAGTATAGAAACATAGACTTTGATGGCAGATGAGGACACGCACCACCTAGTCTGCCCATTTCCCTACCTAGAGGATAAGCTACTGATCCTATTATACCAACAGCCTATTTCTTCCTACCCCCCACAAAATTGCCTTATGTCTGTCCCATGCATTCTTGAATTCTCCCACAGTTTTAGACCCCACAGCTTCCTCAGGAAGGCTGTTCCATGCATCCACCACCCTCTCTGTCAAAAAATACTTCCTCACATTGCCCCTGAGCCATCTCCCTTCTACCTTAAATTGTGTCCCCTTGTTCTTGCACATCTCTTTTTCTGAAAGATGCTACCCTCTTGGACTTTGTTGATTCCACTGAGGTACTTAAATGTTTCTATCATGTCCCCCCTCTCCCTCCTTCCCTCAAGGGTATACATATTAAGCTCCTTTAGCCTCTATGGCTTCTCTTGCAAACCCTGGACCATTTTAATTGCCCTCCTCTGAACTGCCTCCATCCTGTCTATGCCCTTACAGAGATGGGGTCTTCAGAACTGGATGCAGTACTCCAGATGGCGTCTCACCAACTGTCTATACAGGGGGATAACAACTTCCTGTTTTCTGCTGGTGACGCCTCTCCCTATACATCCCAGTATCCCCCCAGCCCTCTCTACCACCTTCTCACATTGCTTGCCAACCTAAAGGTCATCTGATATGATTACCCCCAGGTCCCTTTCCACTTTTGTTGTTGTTATTACTACCCCCCATTGTGTAATATTCCCCAGGTTTTGTTTCCCAGGTGCATTACTTTGCACTTCTTTGCATGAGACCAAGCTGCCATACTTCTGACCATTCCTCCAACCTTGCCAAGTCCTTTCTCATCCTTTCAATGCCTCCTTGTGTATCAACCCTGTTGCAGATCTTTATGTCATCTGCAAAGAGGCATACTTTTCCTTCCAGTCCCTCTGCAATGTCACTTATAAAGACATTAAAAAGGACTGGACCCAATACTGAACCCTGCGGTACCCCACTAGTAGCCCCTCTTTCTTCAGAGTGGATTCCATTTACAATTACCTTCTGTGTCCTGTTGTTCAGCCAATGGTTTACCCAGGCTACCACCCTGGGACCCACTCTAAGGCTGGTTGAATTTGACTACTAATCTTTTGTGTGGGACTGTGTCAAATGCCTTCCAAAGTCTAGGTAGGCCATGTCCACAGCCCTCCTTGGTCTACTACTTTGGTCACCAGTCAAATAAATCAATTAGATTCATCTGTCATGACCTTCCCACTGTAAACCCATGCTACCTTGGGTCCCTGTCCTCCACTGGCCTCCTGAGGTACTCAACAATTATTTCCTTCAGAGTGATTCCATCACTTTCCCTACCACAGAGGTCAAACTGACAGGTCTGTAGTTTCCTGCCTCTGTCCTGGTCCCACTTTTGTGAAGGGAATCACATCAGCCTTCTTCCAGTCCTCAGGTACCACACCATCCTCCCATGATTTGTTAAAAAGGGTAGTCAGTGGTGTCACTAGTTCTCTGCTTAATTCTTTTTAAATTCTGGGGTGAATCCATCTGGCCCCATTGCTTTGTCCACTTCAGTTTTGGGAGTTCTTTCAGAACCCTTTCTTCTGTCAAAGGACTGGGATTGACCCCTCTCCAGAGTGCTTCTGTTAATTGGATTAGGCACCTCCCCATTTCTTCTTTTGTGAATACTGAACCAGTATTCATTCAGTATCCCTGCTTTTCACTGTCACTTCCGCCCACCCACCATCCATTCTACTCAGCCTCACTGTCCTCCTTTGTCTTTCTACGCTCCCTTATATACCTATAAAATGTTTTATCCCCTACTTAACTGAGTTGGCTATCTTTTCCTCAGTTTGTGCCTTTGCTACTCTGACTACCCTCCCTGCTTCCTTCTGCCTTAACTGGTACAGTTCTCTGTCTCTCCTTCTGTGTTTCTTATACTTCCTAAATGCTATCTTTTTCTCCCTAACCTTCACCACCACTTCTTTTGAGAACCATAGTGACTTTTTCTTTCATTTTGATTTGTTTATTTGCTTCACACAAAGGCTTGTTGCCTCTGTGATGGCATTTTGATATTTCCCCACTGTTGCTCACCCTCCTTCTAGTCTGTTTGCCAGTGCTTTCTAAGACACTCTCCCATCTTGCCAAAGTCAGCCCTCCTGAAGTCCAGAACCCTCACTTTTGTGTGGCTTGACTCTGTAGCTGAGCTTATCATGAACCACACTGTTTGGTGGTCACTTGTTCTCAAATGGCTACCCACTTCTAGACCTGAGATCCTCTTACTAGTCCCTATTTGAGAGTATGAGGTCTAAAATTGCTCCCTCAAGAGTAAGTTCCAACACTTGCTGTCTGAGACATGCCACCTGTAGGGCATCAAGAATGGCCCTGCTTTTGGATGTGGCTACAGAAAAGGTGCTCCAGTTAACATCTGGCATATTAAGGTCCCCCATCAATAGTATCTCCCTTTCTCTGCCATCCTAAGTAGCACCTTCTATCATAGCCTTGTCCATTCCTCCACTGACATGGGGTCTGTATACAACTCCTGTGGCAGGTTATGGTGCTGTTTCCAGTCTCTAGGTAACACCCACAGTGCCTCTCTCCTCCTAATTACTCTCTTTTCAGTTGCTTTATTTCTTCCATCACATGAAACTATCCCCTCTTCAGCCCTCCCTGTCTCTCCTGTAGGTTGTACCCAGTATGTTAACATCCCAGGTACACTTATCTACGACAGTGACAATGGGTCCAAATGTGTGAAATATATCGCAAAATGGTGGCTTTTTGGGTTCCATGACAGGCCCACTGTTTAAATCTGGTGGTGCAGGAGTTTCTGCAGCATCCTGATATAAAATGCTGACAGTTGCAAACCATATCTGTTCTCACTTTTCATGCTCTGCAAAGGCCTGTGACCAACTTCAGCAGTTGCAGATCTGAAACAACCTCTCACAGCATTGCGAAAGCTGGAAGTTGTCACCCAGTGGAACTCACTTTATACATGGCGAGAGGTTGTATGACTAATACAAAGCCATCTCTGAATATCTTGTCATACACTAGCCATGACAGTTCCAAACCTCCATCCATGATGACTGAACAGTAGGCACCTCCTGGACTGTAATAGCAATCTTGAGGGCCTTCTGAACATGCCACACAGGCAGTGAGTGGTGAGAATACCTTCCATTAGCTGCAGGTGCTGAAGCAGACATTAGTGAATGTAAGCATAGCCTTGATGTTGCGGGAGACAGTGCTAGCAGTGTGTTGCTGAAACACATGCTGACGAGTATCGACCATAATAGTCACATCTTGAGCATTCAGCATAGTGACAACTTTGTAATTGGAAGCAATACTGGACACGAGATACAAACACAGGAATGCCTCAGTACTGGACAGTGGGCCTGAACATCTAAAAACTGTTAGTTGTCAACTGGTGCACTTGGTTCATTGGGCACAAAAGTCATGTGCAAGGTCAGAAACCTGAGAAGCATAATCAGGCTGAGGGTGAACCTGGAGGAGTAGTATCAAGCATATCCTGTAAGGGAAAGGCTGCAGTTCCAGGTAGTCTGGTAATAAAAAGTGGCTGGCGTTAACCCACTTTGAGGCTTTGTCCCAAGGCGGGGATTTGTGACACAAATGATTCAAGAAAAGTGGATGATGCACCAACCACTGACTTAGAGCAGCACAGCGAATAAGTTGAGTCATATGTGTCTGAAAATAGGCATCTGTCAATCACTGATGATCGCCTTTTATGCTGGAGTGGAAAGGTCAGTGAATGGCCAGAGCTGACCACTCGGCACTGAAGTACCTGGAGCCCAACCTCCAGTGTGAGTATCGAGGGGTATTCAGCTCTCAGCCAGTGCAATAGCTCGGGTTCATCATTTGAATCTCTCCTGCAAATGTCAGTTTGCTGACATTCATAAAGATGAGTAAAAGGCACATAATAGCTCATACTGCAACCTTAGTATTCATACCTGCATACTCATGGTTTTGCTGATGTTGAAGAAAGGAACCATCCTGGCGGCAGTGACAGCATGAAGTGGCCTACCACTGATGTAGATGATAACACAATGGAGAAAGAATTTCCCTGTGGTCAGAATTCAGACACGAAGACTGTGGAGGGTAACTTTGCTTTATGAGGGATGATGATGAATGATGATGAGGTTAATTAGCAGGTTTTAACCTTAAGTGGTTAAAAGGCTGTCACATGTCCTGTATGATATATATTTTCTTTTCATAAAGTTAAATCACTGTCACTCATAGTAACTCAAATTCCATATGTCAAGTCACATTTATAACACAGAGCACAGTATATCCTGGCCTGGACTACCACCACCATAAGACCGCTGTTCACACACCACCATAGGGAAATGTGACCTCATGTGTCCCGGGACTACCACCATAAGACCATGGTTCCACAACTGCCACCACCATCAGATGCAGGAAGATATGAGAGGGAATGTCATCATGTGTGCCCCAGCTATGACCACCACCACCACCCACCACAATGTTCTCATCATTACATTGACCATGCCAAAGCAGAGAAAGCTGAACGGAGACCACATCTGTCAGACAGGCACAAAGCTTCTTACTACAAAACTATAAAGTGAGTACAGTATGTACTAATATTTTTCATGCTATTCAACTTCCTTTGACTGTGTGTTTTGGTTTATTTGCTTTTCTGAGTTGCAATGGTCAAACACATATCGGTCAACTTATTTGTTTTACAGGTTAACTAACAATCACTCTCTTCACTGAAGGTCTATATCAATGGCAGCAGCAGGACTATCTACAGGAAGCTATAGGGATATCCATTTCATCCATACTGGTAAGTATATCAATTTTATTTCATCATTCCTCTTTGTTTCATAAAGTGCAACAAATCAACTGATGAATCATAAACTAGGTGACATGTACATCACAATAAACCATTTCTGCAGCAGATATCATACTAATATTCAAAATGTGCAGCTGTGCAGCCAACAGTGTTGAAAAGTTGGACCCAGGTCATGTTACTTTACAAGCTGAGGTTTTTAAAATGTAACTTGAGCAGAATGCAGGACAGTGACACAGTATATTTGTTACACAGCCTGGTACTAAATTAAGTGTGATCTGATAGTTGCAGTCAGGACAGCTTGCTATGTGTTTTAATCTAGATACCCATGGTGGAACAGCCACGGCTTAAACATAATGCTTACTGCTGCAATCAAGTTGCAATAGGTCCTTCATTTTTTTTTAGAAACTTCCAAATGCTTTATTGTGTCATAGTTGCCTTATCAAGAACTTCTTCAACATCATGCTCCCCTCCACAGGCTGGGGCAGACATCACAACAAGTGGAATTTGTTTCAGTCGATGACCATGACCATTCATTGCAGACTGGAGAGGATAGATGAAATCTGTGAAGAAGTAACCAAATAAACCGTGTAATGAGACCTATTGCAAATGTGATTCCACCCCCAAAAAGATACTTACCTTCATTGGATTGAGGTATTCCACTTCAATTTCCCAACTAACAATGCTATCAAGCACTGCACTGTGTACACCAACAGTATGTGACCTGTGATACAAAACAATACAATGAGTACATGTATATATATATATGTCAACCCCACCTAGAAAAGACATATACTGGGACCTCTCCTGTGCTCAGAGACTCACTAAACAGTTCTGATAATAGCTCTGCTAGTTCCACCTTAACTCCTTTAGTACTCTGAGATGTATGCCATCAGGTCCCATTGCCTTGTCCACCTGAGCTTATCGAGCTCTTGTAGGATCCTTTCTTTCGTGAAGGGACTAGTGCTCCCATCCTCCTCCCTCCCCGTGTCCATGATGCTGAGCTGTGGGCCCTGCCCTACCTTCTCTTCAGTAAATGCTGGGCAGAAGTATCTATTTAGGATAGATGCTTTTACATGGTCCTCCTCCTCACACACACCCTTATCTCCTTTGATCTTAGCAATACCCCCTCTGGATTTTCTTCTTTCACTAATGTATCTATAGAAAGTCTTGTCACCTTCCTTTACTGTTTGTGCTAGTGTTTCCTTGGTTAGGGCCTTTGCATGCCTTACTACATTCCCTGCTTCCCTTAGGGAAGTTTGGTATGCCTCCCTATCTTCATCCCACTCTGTTCCCTTATCTTTCCTGAGGTCAGCCTTTTGACTCTGACCTTTTCTGCTACTGTTTTTGAGAAACAAAGTAGTTTTCTTCTTCTTTTGCACTTCCTTTTCTCTCTAGCACAATTGAATATTGCTTCACGTATTGCATCATTAATGCTTGGCCACTTTGCCTGTACCCACTCACCTGTATTTCATTTTGCCAGGGCTCGCTTAACTCTGTTAGCCATCTTATCAAAGTCAGCTCCTCTGAAGTCCCATTTTTTTGCCTTGGAATGGGATGATTTAGATGTAGTGGCCAAATTGAACAATACCACGTGATGGTCACTGGACCCAGGTGACCTTCTACCTGGAGATCTGTGATCATTTCCCTGTTAGTCAGTACTAGTTTTAGGATAGCCCTGTCTCTTGTGGGTTGTGCAAATGGAAATTGTAACTCAAAATAGGACAAAAGAACATGATTTTGAATGAGATAGCAGGAAGGTCACGTAGCATACTGTATGTCACCTGAAATATAAACATGAATTTTTGTATTTTAGTATTTTTATTCATGTTTTTATTTACATGAGTAAATCATTTCTGCACTTATGACAAGAACTGTTCTCTCAAACATGTTTACTAAAATAATCCTCAATGTTATGTCTTTCACTGTTTGTTTGATAACAATTGTAATTTGTCAATTTTCTCTCAGTGCTTTTATGATGTACAGTGTTGTCTTTTTCTTAATGTTTTGTTATGATGTGGAACCTCTGTAAATGATCTTTTGGCTCAAAGGTACTTTGCAATCCAAGATTTAACAAATAAATAAATAAAATATAACATGGGAAGGTGAGAGGTGAGATTGCTCTGTGCATGAGATTCTTATGAAAATTTACTATTGCGATAAGTAATTGAATTATTTTCTTCAAGGACATCTCCTTCATATAGCCACACTGTTGGAGCAATTTCAAGCTATACAAAGGCACTATGGGAGGCAGTCCCCACATAGTGTCCTACAGGACCTTAAGACAATAGGCTGTGGAGGACAGCAAGGCCAAAATCAGACCATATGTACAACACAAGGTCCAAACTGAAATGTTTAATGAATGTGGGATAGAACTCAACATTGCAGCAAAACATGCGTCTATAGCTGAAACAATTCCAAAACAAGCCACACAGGTGGACTTACCCT
This sequence comes from Neoceratodus forsteri, assembly GCA_016271365.2. Classification (NCBI taxonomy): domain Eukaryota; kingdom Metazoa; phylum Chordata; order Ceratodontiformes; family Ceratodontidae; genus Neoceratodus; species Neoceratodus forsteri. The sequence continues at coordinate 577,291,199 of CM057454.1, forward strand.
ATGGGGAGTGGTCATAAACAGGACTAGGAAGCTCCTTATTGTGCATCTGATAAAACACTATTTGAAAATGTTTTGTTTTGGTATAGGACAGTCCACTCTCCCAGGGAAAAATGAAACAAAAAAGGGAGAGGATGATGTACAGTTAGAGGGATCCAAATAGAAATGTAAGACTCTATGAACATCCAAAGAATGTAGTGTATGAAGACATCACCCTATTCAAGAGGAAAGGAAAATACACAGGAAGATGACTTGCCTGATTCAAAGTGAAACTAAACACTTCATTAGGAAGAAAATGAGTACAGTATGGGTAGTGAGCCCCTACCTGGGTAAAAGTAATGTATGGATGATGTACAGCTAGAGCCTACATGCTTAGATATTCTCTGAGGAGAGGTAATGTTCACCTCACCACTTTCAGGATAGGAAGCACATGTCACAAGTGACAGAAAGTTCAATGATAGCCCATGTGAGGGATTCCAGAACCAAGTTAATATCCTGTATTCAAAAAGGTTTGCAGACAGAGGGGCGCAGATTCTTGAACATGCATAATCTTTAAAGAGCAGCTGATGCCATTTGGACAACTTTAGCAAAACATAATATTTAGACACAGTTCAAGCTTGTATTTCACATTAGTTCTGTATTTCTCCTCCCCATTATTTATTTCTGAGGCCATTTGCATGAAAATGGGATCTGTGCTCCTGAAGAGTTCATCTATTCTTGTTGCTGTCTCCTTATCTGAGGTCATAATGCTCTACTTGTGGCATCACAATTACTTCCATGGCTACAGATTGTGGTGTCACAACTGAGGACTATGACATGAAGTTGGGAGTAGGCTAAAGAGGCAGATGAACTCTAAGGGATATGCAGAATGTTTCCATGCAAATTTCTCAGTAATGAGTAACGGGAAGGGGAAATCTAGTGAATACATATGGAATTCAAGCTAAATTGTACCTAAATATTATGTTTTTCAATGTTTTCTTTAAGGTGTTAGCAGCTCTTTAAGGGACCCGCAGGACATCTCCAACTAAGGTAACATTTTGCCATTTACAAAAGCAGCACATTGGACAGGAAAAGGGAGCCACAGAATGAGAGGCATACCAGATATGAAAACATTTTCATTTCAGAGAGTAGGCATTGATGGTGGATGATTGATGAGCCACCAATAGAACATCAGCCACAACAGGAGAAACACCAAGTTGGGAGAGTTCAATGTCCTTCAGAGTCAGGAACGAAAGTGAAGGGATCCCAAATCGACATGTATGAGAACCCTGCTTCTGCGATATGGATAGCTGCTGAAGCAGGATGGAACTAAATCAGATGGGAGAAAATTAAATTTGTCTGGACCAAAACGGAGCCTCTGGAATCAAGGTGGCATGCTCCTTTCCTTCTGTAAGTTGACTAAAACTCCCTGGATTAGAGGGACTGGAGGAATGGTCTCCAGGAACCTCCCACTTTCAGGAAAGAGATTCCGCCCACCCTTTCCAGAAGTTCCCCTCAGGAACCCTTTAGATCAGTTTAAGCATATCAGATACATTCACATACATCATAACAACTGTTCAATACATATTTCCTGAGGTTTCTTGGTACATTTTATGTACCATAACTCTTTATGCAATTTCTTTAAATCAAACAACTCTAAACAGTTTTAGTTCTCTACATGAAGGGCTGTTTTATTGAAACATAGAAACATAGAAACATAGAAGTTGACGCAGATAAGGACATAAGGCCCATCCAGTCTGCCCATTCTTTTTCTACCTTATAAATGTGCCATCGGCCTTTGCTCTGTCAGTGGCATATCTATTCATAGTCATTTGTATTGCTCCCTTATGCCTATCCCATGCCTGTTCGAAGCCCTGCACTGTATTCATAGCCACCGCTTGTGGTAAGCCATTCCATGCATCCACCACCCTTTCTGTGAAAAGAATTTCTCATATTCCCCTTAATCGGCCTCCTCTAATCTCATGCTGTGTCCTCTTGTCCTGCTATTTTCTTATATTTAAACATGTTGAGACTCTTTCACCTTGTTTTGCCCTAAGGTGTTTGAATGCCTCGATCATATCACCTCTCTTCCTCCTTTGCTCAAGGGTATACATATTGAGCTCCGTTAATCTGTCCTCATATGTCTTCTGATGCAGTCCCTGCACCATTTTGGTTGCCCTTCTCTGGGCTGCCTCAATTTGGTTAATGTCCTTGTGAAGGTGTGGCCTCCAATACTGCACGCAGTACTCCAGATGGGGCCTAACCAGTGTCTTGTACAGAAGGATTATTACCTCCCTCTTACGACTTGTGATACCCTTACTAATACACCCTAACACCCCCCTAGCCTTACCTACTGCTTTAGAGGTCTGCTTGGATGATTTCAGGTCATCAGTGATGATGATGCCCAAGTCTCTTTCTGTCCTCATATGTCTTCTGATGCAGTCCCTGCACCATTTTGGTTGCCCTTCTCTGGACTGCCTCAATTTGGTTAATGTCCTTGTGAAGGTGTGGCCTCCAATACTGCGCGGTACTCCAGATGGGGCCTAACCGGTGCCTTGTACAGAGGGATTATTACCTCCTCTTCGACAGCATGATACCCCTACTAATACACCCTAACACCCCTAGCCTTACCTACTGCTTTAGAGGTCTGCTTGGATGATTTCAGGTCATCAGTGATGATGATGCCCAAGTCTCTTTCTTCCTTTGTGACTGCTAGCAACTCCCTCCCAGCCTATAGGTGGCTTCAGGTTTCTCTTCCCTATGTGCATGATTTTGCACTTCTTTGCATTAAATCCCAGTTGCCACTCTTCTGACCATTCTGCTAGTTTATCCAGATCTCTTCTCATTCTGCTCACCCCATCTGGATCATCTACTCTGTTGCAGATCTTGGTGTCATCTGCAAACAGACAAGACCTTACCCTCTAGTCCATCTGCTAGGTCACTAATGAAGATGTTGAAGAGGACTGAGCCCCAGGACTGATCCCAAGGTACCCACTTGTAACTTGCATCTCTTCTGACTGTATACCATTTACCACCACTCTCTGTTTTCTGCCCGTCAACCAGTTTGCCACCCAGTTGACCAACTTCTGACCACCCGAGCCTACCCAGCTTATTTATCAATCTTCTATGTGGAACAGTGTCAAAGCTTTGCTGAAGTCAAGGTGGCGACATCAACTGCTCCCCTTGGTCCACCACTCTGGTTACCCAGTCAAAGAAATCTATGAGATTAGTTTGACAGGACCTTCCTTTGTAAACCCCTGCTGTCTTGGATCCTGTGCCCTATGGATTCCAGGTGTTGCACTATCCTTTCCTTAAGAGTGCCTCCATAATCTTGCCCACTACTGAGGTAAGACTGACCAGTCTGTAGTTCCCTGCTCCTCCCTGCTACCACTCTTGTGGAGCGGGATCACATAAACCCTTCTCCAGTCTTCTGGGACCTCTCCTGTGCTCAGAGACTCACTAAACAATTCTGCTAATGGCTCTGCTAGTTCCTCCTTTAGCTCCTTAAGTACCCTGGGATGCTATGCCATCAGGTCCCATTGCCTTATCCCTCTGAGCTTAGCAAGCTCTTGTAGGACCCTTTCTTTTGTGAAAGGGGTAGTGCTCACCTCCCTCCCCTGTGTCCATGATGCTGAGCTGTGGGCCACCCTACCTTCTCTTCAGTAAACACTGAGCAAAGTATCTATTTAGGATAGATGCCTTTACAGGGTCCTCCTCCTCCCATGCTCCATTTTCTCCATTAAGCTTAGCAATACCCCTCTGGACTTTCTCCTTTCACTAAAGTATCTATAGAAAGTCTTGTCACCTTCTTTTACTGTTCGTGCTAGTGTTTCCTCAGTTTGGGACTTTGCCTGCCTTACTGCCTTACCTGCTTCCCTTAGGGTAGTTTGGTATGCCTCCTATCTTCATCCGCTGTGTTCCTTATATTTCCTGAAGGCCAGCCTTCTGGCTCTGACCTTTCTGCTACTGTATTTGAGAACCAAAGTGGTTTCCTTCTTCTTTTACTTCCTTTTCTGTCTAACACAATGGAATATTGCTTCAGGTATTGCATCCCTAATGCTTGCCCACTTTGCCTGTTCCCCTCACCTGTGTTTCTTTTTGCCAGGGCTAGCTTAACTCTGTTGGCCATCTTATCAAAGTCAACTCCTCTTAAGTCCCATATTTTTGCCTTGGAATGGGATGATTTAGATGTAGTAGCCAAATTGAACCATACCATGTGATGGTCACTGGCCCCCAGGTGACCTTCTACATGGAGATCTGTGATCCTTCTTTGTTAGTCAGTACTAGATCTAGGATAGCCCTGTCTCTTGTGGGTTGCTGCACCAGTTGTTTGAGGCCCTCCCTGCAGGGAATCCACTATGAGTCTAGTTCTGGCAGATGTTCCTGCTGGTATTGACCAATCTGTATCCGGCATGTTAAAGTCTCCATTATCAGAACCTCCCTTTAGCTGTCATGTTTTGTATATCTTCTAACAGTAATGTGTCTGTGTCCTCCCTCTGGTCTGTGGGCCTGTAGACAACCCCAGTTCTTATGGCTGTCCATTTCCTGTTTCCAGGGTGACCCACAGTTCTTCTGGCTCCTTATGTATTCTGAATTTCTGTAGCTTTGATATTTTCATTAACATACAGGGCCACTCCTCCCCCCCTTTTTGCACCTCGGTCTCTTCTGAACAATACATAGCCAGGTACTGAAGTCTCCCAAGTGTGGTTACTGGTAAACCACATCTCACTAATTGCTACTATGTCCAGTTTAGCCTCTGACATTATTGTCTGCAGGTCTGGGATCTTATTTCCCAGGCTGTGAGCATTTGTGTACACGATTTTCCATTGGCCAGATTTTGGTGTGTTAGTTGTTGGGTGAAATTTTGCATTACCCCTGTGCATCGTATGGGGAGACAAACCTTTTTTCTTACCTGGTGATGCAAATGAACAGCAAACACGCTGAATTCCTGTTTGACCACTAGCTGAGGGGTGAGGGGTGTTCTTCCCATTCGACGTATGGGGTGCTGCACCCCTCTCCCCATTGCTAGTTTAAATATTCTGCAAAGACGTCAAACTTCTGGCCCAATGCACTGACTCCTCTTTAGTCAGATGCAGTCCATCAAATTTAAAGAACTTTCGCTCCCAGAACTGTTGCCAGTTCCTACAAATCTGTGTCCTTTTTCCTGGCACCAGCCCTTGAGCCACGTGTTTAGCTCCCTGTCTCCCCTTCTCTGACCTTCCGTCCATCTGCTCCTCTCCCAGACTGGCAGGATCTCAGAGAAGGAGATGCCAGACGAAATAGATGATAGTTTGTCACCCAGCCCTAGTCAGGTGTTCCTTGGTCTCCACAACTGACCAGCTGGCGAGATCAGTAGTCCTATGTGTACTAGGACATCAATGTTTTCTCCTGCTTTGTGAACAAATTTGCAATGCGGTCAGTGTCTCTCCATGCTGATGTACCTGGGAGACATCTGATCATCACCCTGGCTGGAGATGGTATCAACTCCCTGAATCATGGAGTCTCCTATAGATCAAGTTTTTGGATTTCCTTTGTGTCATTTTTGTTTTGGTTCCTGATTTGGGTGAGTTTTGTTGTGCTAGCTCCTGTGCATGATGTCCTGCTCTAGTGTCTTCTGCCTCTTTATTTGATTTCAGAGATGAGGCAGATACCTGTTTGTAGTGTTTATATGGTTTTGGAGGTAATGGCTCCATATCTTGACATAAAGTCAGCATTTTTGATGTTGGGTGCCAGTACAGTGTTTCACCATGAACCTGTATGGCTAGAGGACAAATACCAGCACATAATGTGCATGTTCTTATCTTTCATTAGGTTTAACCACACAAGGTGTTATGATCTGTCACCACCAAAAATTCATCGGCATACAAGTAGTACTTAAGGCCTCTATAACCCTTTTCATGGCTAAACACTCCTTCTCTACTGTAGAGTATCACCTCTCCCTTTCATGGAGTTTTCTATTGATGTAGAGAATAGGATGTTCACCTTTCTGATTGTGCTATGTTAGTACTGCCCTAAAGCCTGTGTCAGAGGCATCGCTGTGAACTTAGAAGGGTTTGATGAAGTCAGGGCTGATCAATACTGGGGCTGAACATAAGGCTGCTTTAATGCTTCTAAAGGCTAGGTCACTCTCATCAGTTCATTTCACTTTGTTTGGATATTTTTTGGGGGTAATTTCCATCAAAGGCATGGCTAATGTGGCAAACCCAGGTATAAAATGCGGATAATAGCTGGCTAAGCCTAAAAATGACCTGATGTATTGTTTTGTATTGTGGATTGGACTATTGCCCACTGCTTCCACTTTGCTCATCTCTGGCTTAATCATCCCATTTCCCATTATAAAACCTAAGTAATGTTTTTTTCTTTTTGCTAAGGCACATTTCAAGGGATTGATAGTGAGCCAAGCTTATTTAATACTCTGGATGATGGCACTCAGATGTTTCAAATGGGTAGGCCAATCAGGGCTGTAAACTACCAAATCATCCAAGTTAGCTGCACTATTTGGTAGATGGGTTCTTAAGATGTGATCCATGTATCTCTGAAAGGTGGCGGGGTCCCCATGTAAGCCCAATGGCATGCTGGTAAATTGGTACAAGCCAATAGGTGTACTGAAGGCTGTAAGTTCTTGGGCATGAGTGGCTAGGGGTATCTGCCAGTACCCCTTAGTTAAATCAGGGGTACTGATAAATTTGCAGATCCTATTTGTTCTTGCTAACTACAACCAGGGAGATGACCAGGGTCTACAAGATGGAAGTATTACTTTTGACTGTTCCATTCTTTTGATTTCACAAATGACCTCGCCTCACTTTCTCAGGCAATCTATATGGATTCTGATGGATGGTTTTACTCTGGGTTACCCGGATCTCATGTTCTACCCCTATCGCTCTCCCTGGTGTCTTGGTGAAAGATTCATGATACTAATCTAACAGTTGGTCAATCTCCTTTCTCTGGGCAGGGTCTAAATTCAGGTTGATCTGAATAATGTGTTCTTTTCCGGGTACATCTAACCTGTCATAAGCCACTTTTATTTCCATTACATCTTGTTCAAGGTGTATATACAAGGCTTGAATCTGTGATTTCTCAACCCATTGTCTCAACAGATTAGCATGGTATATACCATTACTTGTCTATGACCAGGCCTCTCAATTTCAAAATTCACATTATTCGTTTGCCTAAGGACATTCTAAGGACCTTGCTACCACATGAGGAGTTTGTTCTCTGTAGAGGCAAAAGTAACAGCACTTCATCACGGGTTCAAAATGTTTCAGCTTCAGTCCCTTATCATAACTCTCATTCTGTTCACTCTGTTGCTATTCTACGTCTTATGAGCCATTGTGACATATTTTACCAATTTCTCCCTGAGATCATCCATATATTCCAACACACTGGTAAACTTAACATTCTTTTTTTCCGTCCAATGTTCTTTGATAATGTCAAGGGGCCCCCTTGGATTTCAGCCATAAAGCAATGTAAATGGGGAGAAACCAGTAGTGGCCTGGGGTACCTCCTGGTATGCAAACAATAAATATGGGATATATTTGTCCCAGTCCCGCCATCATCCTTCACATACTTTTTTAGCATAGAGTTCAGATTTTTAATTAACTCCAACCAGACCATCCATTTGTGGATGATAGGGGAAGTCTGGATAGTGATTCTCCAACAGCCTATAGAGTTCTTTAAACAAAAGGACTGTGAAATACTACCTCTGTCTGTCAAAATCGTTTGGGTATCCCCATTTGGCTAAAAATTTTAGCAAGTTCCTCACCTATATGGGGGAGGGTGGCTGTCACAGTTCTCCTTGGTATAGCCTCAGGGTATCGGGTTGCATAATTGTATACCACAAGAATAAATTGATTACCCTTGGAACTTTTTAAAGGTGTCACACAATCCATCAATAGCCTTTCGAAGGGAGTGGTTACAAAGGCTATGGGCTGGAGGGGTACATGATCCCGTTTTCCCCCTTGAGACACCAACTGACACTCAGTACATGATCTACAATGAGCCACTACATCCTGGTGAACCCCTGGCCAACTAAATCTGGTTAAAATTCATTGTAGGGTCCTATCCCTCCCTTCATGTCCTGCCATGGGTACATTATGGGTCAAGTTCAATACCTGTTCTCGGTATTTCTTAGGTACCATCAATTGCTCAGTTCTATCATTTCTACCAGGTTCAGTAACAACATGACACAATATACCACATTTCAACATAAATTTAGAATGTCCCAGTGTTTCATCCTGGCCCACCTTTAAAACAAAGGGTTTTAACGTCTCATCGACTCCTTGATCATGTTTAATGTCACAGTCCAACAATCCTGGCAGTTTATCTATGCTTCCATTAGGATGAGTAGCAGTCCCTTTATTCTTTTATTCTTTTTTTTTCTTTCTAGATTCCTTCCTTTTTCCTTTTCCCTCAAAATAATCCTCATGAAAGGAAAATACCTCCCCTAGATGTTGGGCTTTTGCTTGTGACCTGGTGACCACTCTGACCGGTTGTACAAATGTCTGCTAGTTTTTTATCAGTTTATCAAATTGGGGAAAATCCTGTCCAATGATAACAGGGACTAGTAGGCAGTGGACTAACCCAACTGGCAAATGGTGACATTCATCATTGACAGTTATATCCAGGTTAGCAGTGTGGTATTGGTGGATGTCCCCATGTACACACCTCACCGTAGTATCAGTGTCAGTACCCATCAGAGGCTAGATCAGCTCTAACAATGTTTGTTTGCCCCGAATCTAGGAGTCCCAAGGTTTGTTGATCTCCTATGCCTACTGCTGCCACATACCCAATACTGGCCAGGGCTAAGTGTGTTAAGTCATTTATTTTGTTAGGGCAGTTTCTCATGATATGTCCCTTCCCAGGCATCCATGGCAAATCATTTCATTATAAGGATTCTTCCCTCTATCCCACCTACCATAGGTAACATTTCTGGAATTGGGGAGAAATATCCTTACCTGTGCTGGAGCTGGTCCAGGGTTGCTGAGTTGTCCTCAAGGCCTGGATGGACAAGCTACTAGATAATCTATTGCCAATTTAATTGTGACTTCAGCAAACTCCGGTTGAGTTCTTTCACCCATACTTGGACATCCACAGGCAATATCTGGGTAAACTCTTCAATAATGATTAGTTCCATTATTTGGTCAATGGTTTTGGTTAGGTTGCAACCATTTCCCACAGTTATCCCTTAAACATGCATAAGTCTCCTTGGTGTATCATATGGATTTTAATTTATTTATTTATTTATTTTGAAAGTTGATTTACAACCTATGAGTCGGGGACTCATTTACAAAGGCACCTCTCATCGCGGGAGGGTACACATGGTTACAGTGTGAGATACAACAGTGGTAGCATACATGTGGGCACATATGGTACACCTGATATGTGGGTACACATACAAATGGGGCCATTTTCTGTAGATGAAACCACTGTCTATATGTCTCAGTATTGATATAACTTCGTAATACTTCCTCATTCACTCTATCATAATTATTGGTATCTGTCTCCATTAATTGACTGTACACAAGCTGTGCCCTGCCAGAGAGATAGGGTACTAACCTGATTGCCCATTGGTCTCTGGGCCAGGTGCATGTCTGGGCTATCCTCTCAAATATCATGAGATAAGCCTTGATGTCATCAGTTTCCATCATTTTTGCTAATTTGATGTCCCATGGTCCTGCTCTGTCTGGTTGGCCCTGGTTCATGTCATGTATGGCCTTCAATGTCTCTGTCCATTTTTCATTTTGAATTTTCCTTTCCTCCCCCTGTACGTGCAGGTCCTCATCTCACTGCCATCTATCTCCCAAGCAGTCTCAATGCACCAGTCAAATCCCACAGCTGACACCAATGTAGGCATGGGATAAATGACAGACAACCAGACAAGAGGCAAATGCATAAAAAATGCAAAGAAATGTGTCTATCATTTTATTTTAAATCCAAAAGAAAAAATCCAAAAAGTCACTATTTACAGAAAGAATAAATGCTGGTGTTAACTTCACACATGTCACAGGAAAATACTTCTTGGCCTCTTTTCTCTGTACATTGATAGTTTTCTAGTATGTGCAAACTCCCACATACACCTCCTTCTCCTTCGGTGGTCAGGCACTTACTGACCCACTTCTCTCTTTTCAACCTCTAGGAGGAGCTTTATATACTCTGAGTCATAGAATGTGACTCCTCCCCTTTTGTGACATTATCACCCCTGTTTCCTATAAAACCTGTCAGTAGGAGGGGCTGCAAAAATAACTAAGGCATCAGGTAAAAGGTATTTCTTAACCGTTAAGTTTTAATTTTGTAGAAAGGAATACTCAGTATGAACAGAGGAACAGCAAAAGAGGGGCACGCTCCCTCTTTGCATTCCCCTGACAACCAGAGAAACCAGATAATATGTTTTGAAGAAGAAGAAGAAGAAGAAATAAAGCTCAAAACAAAACACAACAGTAAAAATCCTTCTGCAAGTGGTTTCATGTTCTAACCTGTGTCTTTATACTACTTTCATTTTTATTTGTTACATTTTGGCACTCTTTAATGAACAAAAGGAAAAATAACCTGCTTTTTCCACAACCTAATGGCTGAAAAGTCAGCCATAGGCAAAACATTTCATTCTGGCCCTTTCTAACAACTTTCAGGCCTTTATAGCCTTGCAATGTTACAGGACACTATAGGCTTTCGCTTTCTGACCATCCTGTTCCTTATAAGGACTTGCTTCCTTCTCTTTCTTTGCCTGAGTGGCACTTTTCACTTTTATTTCCACGAGGCATCCTGCTCTGAAATAGCATAGCGCTGCACCTTTCTGCACACATCGGAGCATGCTCCTGGGCCGACAAGCAAAACAGCAGGGTTGCATCATTACAACTGCAAGAGGCAGCTTTTCCTACGAAAGGCTCTTCTTAAGAGCTTTCTTTTTATTTTTATTTTCAGCCCAGCTTTGGGCTTGCAGTGAAGTGCTTCAGGGTTACATCAGAGAGCATTCCTGCTCCAATGTAGGATTCAGTGATTTATTTGATATTTTAAAAAATTTAGACAGCGAGCAGCTGCAACATAAACATAAAGGGCTCCTTTTTAAACCATAAGCTCTTAAATCAGGAGTTTATATACACATACTGCAACAGCGGTTTCTTTATTCAGAGGCACAACAGCTAGCTTTAAACACTGGGCTTAATTAGAACGTGTAGCGATTTCAGCATTACAGCGCAAAAAGCTTTCTCTAGTCAAATAGGGGCACCTTTATAATATAGGTGCTAATCTTATTTATGTACTGCTTATACGTAAGCAATAAGCCACGGGGTGTGGTTATCAGGGGATTTACCATGGCTGGGGTGGTTTGCCCACAGGGTGCAGCTGAGTGGGTAAATCCTCGCCAGCCAAGGTAAATACCCTGATAACCCACATCCCCCAAGTGGCTTATTGCGATTATACCATGGTGCCCTTTTTTTGAGATACAAAACAAAATAAAATAAAATGTGCTTTTTTGTGTTTATTTTATTTTTATTGTATTTGTTCATCTGCCACAAAAAAGTAGTCCTTGGTTCTTTGAGCTGTGCTTGGTTGCCAAGGATGTTGCTAGGGTGTTACCATGGCTGCAGGATGGAGGCAAAATAGCGAAGGTTTAAGAATGATCATTCACCGCTGCAGGGTAGAAAGAGAGAAAGCATCTTTTATTTTATTTGTTTCTCAAAAAAATGTATTTTCTCACTTTTACTGAGTGCGTGAAAGAGAGACAGAAGATGATTGTGGCAGGAACACGTAGCTGGAAACGGAAAGTGCGTCTACTTTTTTGTCCGATCTGAAAATGTGCCCTCCGTTCTGGTTTTCCAAAGTGCAGGAAGGAAATGTGGTTTATGCAAAAAAAAATGAGAACTCAAATGACAGGTGATGCACTGGACTGTTGATTTTTATGACGTCCCAGGAAACAGACACAGTTACTGGGTGACACCCAAAAAAGAGTGAGGTGGGTACAAGCTGGGAGTAGTGTTGCTGAAACACAAAATAAAAACTATAGCCTACTGTGGGTTCAGAGTTGTTGCTGTAAGTGAAGCTTTGTTTTAAAGTTATGGTGGGTGTACTTGCACATTGGACAGTGCTGGCTAATGGAGGTTTAAATGGAAAACAGCAGCTTTGTGAGGAAAAGAAAATGACGGTTGCAGCGTGTTGTTTTGGGGGGTCAGGTTGATTTTTCTTTGTGGTGTGGCTGTCTGGCACCTTTGCCCGTGGGTATATCATAGGATTTACCATGGCAGAAAGATGCCAGCCAGCCATTCCCAGCACATGATTTTGTCCTCATTTTAATATCCATGTTATAATCTTTAACATGTGCTGGCTTCAAATGGGGAATAGAGCAAACGGGATAGTAAAGCATACAAAGAAATGTCAGGTTGGCCACCCTGACATGAAAAGATAGATAAAGAAGAAAGAAATAAGAAACTAGGAAAGCAAGAAAGGAATTTGGGGAAGGAATGCACATATTTTTCTTTAATTTACCTTATTAATGGAGGGACCCTGTTACACCCTGGAGCGAGTGAGCAGAAATGAAACTGCTTTGCTTAATGGGTGGATGCAAAAAAAGGTCCAACTCTGGATGACCCAGTATGAGATGGGGTCTTTGATCATGGCATCAGGAGTTCCCACTAATATGATAAATAAAGGGAACATTGTTTAACCAGGAGTAACACACTAAGCCAAAGCTTGTTTCCAGATGTGATCTGGGAGCACAAGAAAGTTAAGTGACTTGCTCTGGATCACACAGTATGCAACGAGGTAATCCTGAGATCAGTTGAGTGAGTCTTGGTATTACTGGTATTACTTTACTTGGTATGAAAGAACAGAAGAGGCCAGAGCCCATCGACACTGTTCCCCACACTATGTGGGACATTATTTATCTATTATCCTATTATCCCACAACCAAACAACTAATTTGTTGTTAAAGACAGTGGCACTAGTTGCCAATACTAATTCTTGTGGCAAGGTGTTCCATACAATGGATGCTCTTATTGGAAAAAAGTTTCCCCTTTTGCTGGTCTTATAAGTTTTTACTTCAAGCTGTTTGTTATGCAGTCTTGGAACATGTCTCCTTTTGGAGAGTGTTAGACCACACTTTTCCATTAGATCTGGTGAATTTATTAAATTAAAAACCATAAGCATATCACCTCTTAATCTTCCAGTTTGAAGAGCAAAGAGACCAGTAGCTTTTAATCTGTTCTGATAATCCAAGTTTGTTAATCTTGGAATCATTCTAATTACTCTCCTTTGAACCTGTTCAAGAATTGCTATGTCTCTTTTGGTTTGGATTCCAGAAAGGGCCATAGTCTAGATACAGTCTAATGTATGCCCTATACAATGGAATAAGGCATTGCTCAGTGCGATTAACAAAGTGTGTTTATTTGCCTCAAAAGTCTGTTGGTCATGCAAGCAGTTCTAACACAGTGATCATTTGATGTAAGTTTATTATTAACATATATCCCTAAATCTTTTCACAATTTGATGAGTGAAGTGGTACTCTGTTTATATGATATATCATTTTTAGATTATTTACACTGAAATGCACTACTAAACATTTGTCTTGACTAAACTGCATAAGATTTTCATTTGCCCAAAGTGTTAATTTTTCCAAATCCTTCTTCAATGCAGAAATATTTTCTTGATTATTAACCTTGCCCCCCAATTTAGTATCATCTGCAAATTTAACTATGAAGTTATTTGGCCTTGTTTGTACATCACTGATAAAGAGATTAAACAATGTTGGTCCCAAGACCGACCCCTGTGGTACATCGCATTCACACTACCCAACCAGGCAAGATATTAATTCTGACTCTCTGAGAATGATTTGTCAACCAGTTTAAAGTCCAGTTGACAATATCTGGTGACAAACCTAGATTGTGCATTTTACTAATGAGTTTTTCATGTGAGACTTTATCGAAAGCTCTACTAAAGTCCAAAAGAATTACATCAGTAGGGATACTCACATCGAGTAGAGTACTTATATTATTGTAAAAAGATATCAGATTGGTGGTGCAGGAATACTTGAGAGTAAACCCATGCTGATTTGAATCATAAATTCCTTATTTTTTACAATCTTAATCTATTAGAGACTTCATTACTCATTCCATTAATTTATCAGCCACTGAGGTCAGGCTAACTGGATGATAATTTTGCACAGAACCTCTATTGTCTTTTTTAAATGTGGGAGTAACTATTGCTGAACACCAATCATTTGGTACAATGCTTTCTTGTAAGGATTTATTGGAAATAATTGACAAAGGTATAGAAATATTTATAGAGGTTTCGATCAGAAACCATGGATGAATACTGTCTGGGCCCGGACTAGTATTTTTTTTTAGTTTTTTGATAGCCTGTATAATGTCAGTTGGATAGAACCTATGATAATCTATGTGGTGAACTTTAAATGTACTAATAGGTGATTTTTGAGAGAAGACAGAACAAAAGTACTTATTAAAGAGATTTGAGATTTCTATATCAGATAGAGAAGAGCCATTGGTTATAACGGGACCAATGGTCCTTGATACACCTTTTTTACTATTTATATAGGAGAAAAGAGATTTGTGACAGTCTTTTGTGTGAGCTAGCTTAAATTCTAGCTTATTTTTTTCCAATTTGATAGATTTTTTTACGTTTTTCATAGATAGTCTGTATTTATGTACTAGAGTAGTTTTAAATGGAACAGAACTATTCTTAAGTTTCCTAAAAAGTTAAATTTTTATTTTAATCTGATTTTTAATTATCTTGTTGAACCAAGGGGGGATTTTTCCTTTATTATTAAATTTCCTCTTAGATGGAGTGAAGGTATTTTCCAAATAATGTACAATGTTTTAAAAGTCCCAAGCCTGTTGTTTGTACAATTAAGAAGATTAGATTCCCAGTTTACATTTTGTAAGTATTCTTTGATTTTAGAATAATTTGCTTTGTTATCATTTTTGTATAGTATAACTTCCTTTGCGTAGTGTTAAACTGTTGAATTTCAAAATGAATAGATGAATGATCACTGGTCCCAAGTGGATCCCAAATTTGTAAATTGCCGATCTGTTGCTCTATGTTAGTAAATAATAGATCCAAACTATTAGGACCTTGAGTGGGTTCAGTAACAAGTTGTTGTAATCCATTACTAACTACCACATCTATTAGTCCTTTCTCAGCATAGGACTGTCCTAAGAATGAGTCCCAGTTAATATGAGGGAGTTAAAGTCACCAAATATTACAGTTTCTTGAGATTCTGAAACATTTGTAATTTCTTTTAAACATATCAGTTGTGTAATCTGAATTTGCAGATGGAGGTCGATAGATGTTATCAATAGTTATATTGGACTGCTCCTTCAATAAGATTTTAACCCATACACTTTCCAAAGGAAAGGGAGAACACACTTCAAAAGAAGGAATATCATTTCATATGTACATACAAACTCCACCGCCTTGCTTATCTAATCTGTTTTTATGATATAACTTATAACCTGGAATTTCTCTGGACCAAATTGAGGATGTGTCCCACCAAGTTTCTGTTACTCCCACCACACCTATATTTAAAGTTTTACATTTGGCTTTGAGTCCTGCTAATTTGAGTTGCTTTAAAGATCTTGCATTCAAAGCTAGGAATTTACATTTAGTTGTAATAATATTTTGGTAAGTATTCAGAGACTTGGGAATAGACCCATTCTTCCCATTGTTTTTAGTTTAAACAATGATTTATGATTTTAGTGATACTTTTCCCATAAGTGTACTACCCTACGACTGAGATGTAAACTGTCCTAGCAAAACAAGGAAGAACGATCTGAAAATGATTTCCAGTGGGTAATACAGGGTATATGCTGTTTAAAACACCACTTTCTCAGCCATTCATTTAGGGCTTTGATTTTCTGCATCATGGTAGATGTTGCTTTCGGGACAGGTAGAATTTCAGATATACATACACAGCATCCTCTATCAAGTAACAGGCTACATAACGCCACATAGTCCTGTTGTAACTGATTAAATGGGGTGTTATTTATATCATTAACATCGGCATGTATGATAACCAGTGGATTTTCCCCACATTTTGTAAAATTTTAAGCATCATGGGGTCAATGTCAGATACTCTGGTCCCACGGAAGCTAGAACAAGTGTGGTTGCTCTTGTCACTATTGCATACCACCCTGTCAATGTGCTTAATGATTGACTCTCCCAGGACTAACACTTGTTTTGACACAGTAGGGGTACAAGAATCATAAACAGGTGATTGTTTAACACACTCTGGAGTTATTAACTTAATAGGTATTGATTTGGTAGCTTGAGACTTACTGGGGCAAGTATTCATGGGCATTAACTCTTGATTGAAAAGTGTTTTTTAACCATTAATATCAACAGAGGGTGATGCACAGGATAAATCATGTAGCACTTCATTATTTGATACAGTCAATTGCTCAAACCTATTACGAGTTTCAATAGAGGCACTATTATGTATTTGACCTCACCTCCTTTTTTTTAAGAGGCTTTGTGACAATGGTCTAGTCATCATTATCATGAGAAGAGGGCGGATAATCATCCACCTTATAAGTGGGGGCAGAGGCAACATGTATACTAGTACTAGTTGTTACAATTGTCTCCTCATCAAGAGGCATAGAAATGCTATTTAAATGTGAAGGAAATCATTCATTAGAATGAAGTTGTTCATCCATAAGATCAATGTAACTTTCCAGTTCCCTAATATCAGTAGAAACTGGTTTAATATTAAGCAGAAATGCTATTTCTGCTTCTAGAGTAGTAATCAGATGGCAATTAGCACATACATACTCGCTCCCATACTTTTCCTCACTATACATCAAACATTGCATACACTTACTAAGTTCTTTTTCCATTATTAAAGGTGTATATTTACTAAGTAGAGGATATGCTAAAATTATCTTATCCAAGTTTGTCTAATGCCAGCAGTTTCAGCATGCCCAGTGGACACAGCAGACACTGTAAACGCAAATGTAGCTTCTTTTAGTTAGCTACTTTCTGATCTACAAGAGCAAGCAACAGGAAGTTATAATTTGAGTCACCTGCTTTATGGTGTCTAAGCCACACCCCAATTTAGCTATCTCTCCTCCTACTGGTTTAGCAAAGTAAGTTGATACACTACCCTTCACAGCACAGAACACACACTGACTTTCTTTCTTTTCTTTCTTTTTAACCCTAAATAAGACCCTTCTACTTCTAATAAAGTATCTCTGATTGCTTAATCTCAACAGACACTGACTCCTGCTGAGATATAAGTGTTAAATTAATAAGAAATGTAGCTTCTTTTAGTTAGCTGCTTTCTGCTCTACAAGCAAGGCTAGCGACAGGTCCATCAGAATATGCAGAAATCCAGGTGAAAAACTGCAACAAAGAACATTTTGTGTCATGGTTCCATTCTGACTCCCTCATGCTTCCTCGCATAGTGTGTAGGAGTGATCACAGGTCACACCTGAAACAAACTCAAGCTTAGTGTGCTTTCCTGGTGAAACAATTTCCTTGCCCTTTTCCTATAGAAGTTGTTTCAACCCTGCTTGTTGGTATAGTTATCACACTAACACTACTGTTTGTATCAAACTTTGATGTCCTTGGACTACTAAAGTGAATGCCTGGAAACCAAATAAAACAGTCCTCAGCTCCAGAATGTTGATGTGGAGAGAGTGCTTCACAGGAGACCAAAGACCCTTGGTCTAAAGAACCCCAGATGGGCCTTCCAGCTAGTCCTAGAAGCATTGATTGATTGGCAGTCTGAGGGGTCATCTGAAAGAATG
Source organism: Neoceratodus forsteri (assembly GCA_016271365.2). Classification (NCBI taxonomy): domain Eukaryota; kingdom Metazoa; phylum Chordata; order Ceratodontiformes; family Ceratodontidae; genus Neoceratodus; species Neoceratodus forsteri. The sequence continues at coordinate 577,308,925 of CM057454.1, forward strand.
GGACCCAGTGAGCAAACTGAATGGCTCTTGTCACCAGGAAAGTATCTGATGAAGTGGAGTACTGACCAAAACTGTGTGTTCTAGGCCATTAAATATCTGTTCCCTTGAACTATAAGCATCCATTGAGGATGCACATGTGAAGATGAGCCAGTGGAATTGTCATTATTTCTTCACTGGAGATGATAAGCGGTTGATGGAGGAAGAGAGGACTGGAGGAGGGCCACCTATGCTATATCATTAGCACTGAATTACATCAAAATAGGCAGCCCCAGCTATCAAAAATTCTGAGTGGCCCTGATGCCAGCAGCTTACAATTAAAAGGTGTGGCTCTATGTAGGAGATGTTCATGAAGAAAATGTGTCTGATACCCAGTTAACCATGAAACTCAGTTACCTTGCTTACGGAGAATACGAAATTTAGAATTATTGATGTGAGAACTGTGAGTTTGGATTACTTGACTTTTTGCACCTTGCCTTATTTTTTTATTTTTTGGTTTATTCAGAAAGTACCATTTTGCACAAGTGCTCATTTACAAAGGTTTCACCTCTCTGTCAGTACAATACAAAAAAAAAACTACTATTATAAAATGGGTCTCAAAAATCCTGTAACCTCATTGATCAAACCAGGTCACATGACATGTGTAAATCCTGCAACAGACAGCCAGTAAAGATCCTCCTGATCCAATGTTCACTTTCTTTGATTCTATTTTTTGTTTTAATTTTGAATACAGATTCATTTTATTATCATAATAATGCACTTCAGGGCATCTGTAGTAGTGGGATTACACACTTCTTGTGTGGTTAAAGTCACTCAGAAGCACCTTATGACACACCACACAAAGCGTGTGAAAATCCCATAGCAACCCACGCCTGTCATGCATTATTTCTTAATTACTGTACAGTGAGACAATTTATAGTACAGAACAGTACATCAAGCAGAGTCACAGGAGAATTTTGCAATTCCAGCAGCATTCTACAGAAAGAGATGACTTGAAGTAATGTTTTGAATTGGGCAAAACTGGGTGAACTAAACAATGAGTCCAGAAATTCATTCAGCCAAGCTGCAGCCATTACTGTAAAAGAGCACTGACCCTGTTTAATTCTATGGAAGTGTAGCTCTGGTGTATTCCTTGTCTTACTCCTGCTGTTTTAGTGGTAAACAATGAAGCAGAGCAGTTTTTTAAATGTAGGATGGGGGAGCCTAAGTAAATCCTTTTCCCCTACCAGGCAGGTTTGTCTGTGGTCCTAATGTTGTCATAGTTTTTGCAAAAATATTTTCATTCTTTGTAAAACAAATCACTCCCCTCCCCATAACTGGTACAGCACCAGAAACACATTTCTAGTACTGGTGTGTGACTACCTCTACCTGTGGCCTCACTCCATCTGATAAAAATGAGGCCGTACACTTTGTGATTCTCCTTACAAATTACTTCTTTGTTGCGATGAATGCATTTGTAAAAGTTAAAGCTGGCTGCAAAATATAGAACATCTGTTAGTGAGCAGCCTTTTTCCAGCTTTTTCATAAATGCTAGGGTTTTAAATAATTGAATAGTAGTTTTTCCATGGGACAATATTAACTGTACAGAAAGTATTTATGTAGGTTTTCTAGAAGTGTTATGTTTGTTAAACACAATGAGACAAGTGCTATGCATTTTACAATGTTTTAGCACTTTTATAAGCAAAACGCTAATCCATTTTTAGAGTTAAATAAAACCCTGAATGCATATCATAGCTATGAAAAGCCATGTGGCGGTTAATAAAGTGGAATATTGCAGATTACAAAATATGAGAAAACATTTTCTTCTGGTTGGAAACCAAAGAAACAGAGAACCATAGAAAGGTTTTGGCAGAAGAGGCTCATTGTCCAGCTTGTCTGCCCATTTTCTTAACTGAGCTGTATCAACCTGCTACTTGACATTTCCAGTCTGAACATCCCACTGACCACTCCACTGTACCAACCCTCTTCCATGATGTTTTCACCACCCCCCTTATAAGTGTCCCTCTCCGCCACATACAAAGCACCAAGGAGAATTTGAATCCAGTTGTGTGGGTGGGCTCATATACTCAGGGAATTGATGGCCACCACCCTAGCATCCTCTTTGTTGCTGTTCTTTACAATAGCCATTAAAGTTGTGGTTTGGCATGCACCTCTCTACCCTGTAGTACCCAGCAATACAGTTATCCAACCAACTCGGCTACATCCCTCTTTAGAAGTGCTGATGCAGGTATCGACTGCTTGCCTTGCTTCCAGGTGTCCTAGATGTAGAGTGTCTTGATTTTGCTCTGATCATGATTCATTTGTTTCCACCACTCTGGCCAGCAGTGGAAGTGTCAACTGAGACAGGGCTATCTATCTTCTGGAGAGGAGGAGCAACGTTCCATACTAACAACAATATTCCTCTCTTGAGGCAAACCATTTCTCTTATGTTTGCTTTTATCAATTTCCAGTAATAAGGATGCAATCTCCCCCATTCTCCTCACTTTTCAGCTTGAGATGATTGTTGGGAGATGATGTAGGAGGGAGGAGTGGAGAGCAACAGCCACAGAGTGAGTGGAGACAACACACCCACTGGTGCTGAGTCATCCATGGCTAAAAGTTTCATATAGTACTTTTGGGCTTAAATCTGCATTGGTGGTGGTCATATTTCAATTAACCATTTTGGGACTGCATCTGCTGTGACCTATGGTAATGTTTTAAATAACTCTCTGAGGCACAGATCCACTGCAGCTGATGATAATGTTTCAAATAAACCCTTGTGACTCTTTTTGTTCATGTTTTTTCCCCCATACATGAGTCCAACCAGCTCCATCATCCTGGCATCCTCTGGGACTTACCTTGTCCAGCTCTTCCATCAGGGTCTCTCCCACATGGGGTCAGCATGGTCACAGTCAAGCCTCACAAGGAACAGGATCTGATTAGCCTGTATGTGCCCTGATAGCCAGGTGTGGGGCCTGTAGGAGACCAGTGTCCACCTACCAGCCAGCTTTTCCCTTCTTGTTCTTCCACCCCTGTCATGCAAGGAAGGGCATGCAATGATGCCAATGGACATGCATCTGGCCCCTTGTTTACAATATCAGTGTGACAACCCCGAGCTGCTGCTAGGGCCAGGCTAATCCCGGTTATTGATCCCACCTCCCTTGAGAAGGACAGCTGTCTCTGGGATGCTCGTCCTCCTCCCTCGGCTAACCCTCTGACTCCTGACCTCAGATCATCAGTGCCATGAGAGGTAGTGCTACCACTGCACCAGCAGGCCAGCCGTGTGTGACTCATTTTTAAAAGTTGGCAGATCCACTGTTCATCTCAGATCCACCATCTCCTGTCCATTGTGCTGCCAACAGACATTCAGCCACAGAGGAGAAAAAGAGTTTTGTCTTCTCCTGCTAGTGCTCTGACATGACTGACAGAATGAGCAGAGGAAGCAGGGGGCTCACGTTCCTAGCCATTAGCATAAATCAGCTGTGCCAAGAAGTTATAAAATGCCACAGTCAATGATTAGTTTGCCCTGCTTTTCTGCAGTTTGTGGAGTTGCTCTCTAGCAGGTGGAGATGAGGAAGTGGAGCTAATTGTTTTAAACACCCTACAGTGATGGGTATCAGCTCCTATGGGCTCATTTTTTCAAACTGCCTCTCATGGTCAGGCTCAGACCCAGAGGGCTCCTTTGCTTTCAAACAGCTTGCAGCAATGAGTCACATTCCCCAATGACTCCTTTCTTTAAAACACCCTGCCACCCCAGCTCTCAGTCCCTGAGGACACCTGTTTTTCAAACACTTTGCCACAATGGGTCTCAGTCCCTAATGGCTTCTTTGTTTTTAAACAGCCCATTACAAAGGGTTTTCAGCCCCCAAGAACTTCATTTTTTTATCATAATAGCCCAACCATAGACTATTTTTTTTCTCCAAAAAGCCCACCACAATGGGTCTGAGTCCCCAAGAGTTCCTTTCTTCAAAGAACCTACAATGGTGAGTCTCAGCCCCCAACAACTTTTTTTTTAAACACAGCATTACAGTGAGTCTCAGCCGTCAAGCATTGTTTTTAAAGCCTACTGTGATGTTTCACAATCCCAAAGGGCTCCTTTCTGTCACCCAGACTGCCATGGGAAGTAAGGCTTGTTTGACTGTTTCGCACAACATTAATAACATGTACCATCTCCTATGATCAGGTGCACAGCAGGGTGGCCAGCTCTCCTTGGTAACACAGTTCAAAAACAGATAGAACACTTTACTTGTATTTATTTTATTTCGTTTTTGTTGATGGGAAAGGAGTACTAGACAATTCTGCTTAGTTTCAGCCTGATCCCTGGGGAAGGGGATACAGATGGATGCCAACTGACAATGAACCAGATTAAGCAGTCAGTGGCCTTTGTAGTGAATCCCCTCATGTTATGGTGCAGACACAACTGGTACTCAAATAAATGGCTATACATGGAAGTCTGCAATTAATGCTGAAATAAGTGTCCCTTTATTGCCACAAATTCCAAGTAAGGTGAATCAAAATGTGCTGTGCAAACAATTGTGTTCTTTTCAGCTATGGATAACATTGCCTTGCAAACCAATAAGATAGTCTAGTCAAAAAGACCTGCATCAGAGGTCAGGGACTGATTCAAAATCACATACATTAATTATACTCAGGGACCTGACAAAGTAATTGGCTTGGATTGCATCATGGATTATACTGAAGTATTAAATAATCATGCCACTAGCAAAACTGTGAATAAAGTACGACTGTGCTGCACTCCATTAAGATAAATATATTGAGACCATTAAAACCCATTAGTATCCCAGGTGAAAACACGATTTACTAGAGAAAAGGAAGGGGTTTGTTAATGAAAAGGAGTAGGGATTGTTGGAGTACAGGGGGATATTTTAGGGGGAGAAAGAAAGGGAAGTGATAGTTACCCGGTGGTGGCTAACTTCTGGGCCCCAGTCAAGCCATCCTGCAGTGCTGTTGGCTGGTGGCTACCTTAATGGCCCTGACCAGGCCATTTTACAATGCCACTGAGGGAATTATTGTTGGCTGTCTTTACATTATGCTTAAAACAGTATTGTGATAGAGCTTTCTCAGTGGAGAGCCAATGATATGGAACTCCTTGTCATTACATCTATGGAGTTCCTTTTCAGTGAAGGCATTTGAAAGGAGCTTAAAAACATTCTTTATGAATTACCATATGATGTAGAACCTTTAATGGCTGTTTGTTTATACCGCTGGCAGAATTTTATTGCTTACATGTGTCGATTAGTCTGCTTTATTGCATTGTTTTAAAACACTTGTTTTATGTGAAGCATCTGAGCCATTATAGTTAGGATGCTCAAGAAATAACATTTTCCTTGCTTTGCCTTTCAGGCAACCACAAATTTTAAGATTTTTTTAAGTTAACTCTTTTTGGCAAGTATGTATAACTAAACAATTTCATATCTGTGACAGTTTTACCCCTATATTTGTTTTTAAAAAATAACAAAAAAATGTGAATGAAAATGGAATCCCGAGGCATTTCCCCTTCTCTATTCCCTTTACTTTAAAATAAATATTCTGCTGCAGCAGTCTTCTTTTTCTATCACAATTTCCTGTTTTTTCCAACTATGATAGGGTGGTCTCCTATCATAGATTCTCGCTATACTTTCCCCTCTGTATTTTCTCTTCATGTCTCGAGATCCTGAGGAGGGAGAATGGAAGCCTCGGTTTTGAGTTATAACTGTTAATTATATATCGCCTACATTCTCCCTTATGTGAGTAAAGAGTATTCTGCCTGTTATTTATGTAAAAGGGCCTTCAGGTAAAAAGAACTGAAAGAACCCGCGCTGTAGTCCCCATGCTTTGGAAAGCACCGATTAAAATTTCTGGTGAGTGTTCCATTTCTCCTTCAAAGTTAGGCTTAGAAGAACGGATTTACACTCAGAAGCATTACTGCTTTGTTTGACTTCTATCCCTACTACCGCTAGTCTCGGTCAGAAAGCGGAGAAACTAAATGTACATAGTGTTTGGGCAGACAGACAGCAGAGTAATTTCGGCTTCTTTCCTTTAAAGCTTGCTTTTTCTGAGAAAAGGTTTTTTTAGACAGGGGAGTAAGCTGTTCGAGTTTGCCACTACAAACTCAGCAGGTATTCAAGAAATACATTCTGAATCAAGCTAATACACTGGGGAAGTAGTTATAAAATACTCCCCAACTCCAGTTAAGCTTAACAAAATGGCTAGGGTAGCTAAAAGCATAATTTTAGGTCCCAGGCATAAATTCTTAGGATCTGAACATAGCTATTGAAAGTAATTGAAATATATATGTGTATTTTCTGCTTACCAACAGCTTGTTGCTAGGTTAGGAAGGAAAGGTTTCTATTAGTGGATCAGCAGCACAACATTGAGCTTATTTATAGGACAAAGGATTACTCTGACTCCTCCTTGTGGGCAGAACCTATTTTTTTAATGAGCTATTGTTTATGCAAGCGTATTTTCAGTTTTAAAGCTGCAGGTATGTGGAATATAAAATGCTTTTTGGTGTTACATAAACATTATGTAGAACATGCATTAGGTTTGACCTCCCAATAATATGTGTATTAGGTTCGAAAAAGATGTTATTAGAATTAGGGGCAGATCAAACCAGTCATGTGATCACATTATTCCTGCTCTAAGTGATAGTTAAGGAGCTCCAGTGCTCAGCTGAGATAGACTGGTGGGACAGAGCAGTCCAACTCTCTTCCAGGGAATCCCATAGATGAAGGTGGAACACTGAGGCAAAATACTTCTACTCTATGAGAATAAGTTTGTTTCTTTTTCTGAAAAGCTCTTGGTGAACCAGGTTTTGTTTTGTAAATTTCTGCAACACAGTATTTTTATTTGTTCTTTATTTGAATTTGATTATCTATTAAAATTTCAGTTTTTTTCAAAATAAACGACACACAAGAAGTGATTGTGTGCCTCAACCTGATATTTGCCTCCAGTCTCTGCTTTCTGAGTTGTCTATACCCATACGCTTCCACAAAGTGGTACCAGAAGTGGAGTATACTGGTTGTCTGTGGCTGAAAGGGAGAAACCAGTAGGGGACCTGACCAGGTACCCAACAGCTCAATGCAGAGATGGCATCCGGTGTGTATGAGAAGAAAACTGGAATGATAACTGGAACCCAGACTGCCATGTCAGGGGACCTTTTATATCCAGGCCCAGACCCGGCTGTTCGGAGGAAGGAGTCCAAAGTTAAGGAAGATTTGGCAAGTGAGGATGAGACAGAGGAAGAGAGGCATCAGAAACACCCCCAGAGAGGAACCACCAGAGGACTTATCAAGTTTAGTACGTTGGCTGGCTATCCGCCAGATGGAAATGGAGAAACAATGTGATCAAGAAGCCCAGGAAAGATGGAGGGAGATGAGGCAACAGGAGATAAGGTGGGATGAGACTTTTAAACTTTTACAACAGATAGGGACTAATGCATGGACTAGTGAAGATGGTGTTACCTCCAACCCTAGAGACATTAAACTGACCAAAATGACTAATGCTGATGACATTGAGGCCTATTTAACGACTTTGAAAGGCGGCCAGAGCTTGTATCTGGCCCCAGAGTCAATGGGTGGTACGATTAGCCCTTATCTGTCAGGAGAGCACAATTAGTGTACAGTCACATGGACACCCAAATGCAGAGAATTATGATTTGGTAAAAACTGAAATTTTGAAACGCTACGATATAAGTACAGAGATATACAGGAAAAGGTTTCATACCTTGAAATATCAACCCCAAGACAACCTAAGGGAGACTTTTTCTCGTTTAAGGGAACTATGTTGGAAATGGATCCAACCAGAGGGAGCGTCAACTACGATTATCATGGAGACTTTTATTGTTGAACAGTTTTTGCACATCCTTCCCCATGACGTCCAAATATGGGTAAAGGAACACAAACCAGAAACTGCAGAGAAGGCCATATCATTGGCAGAGCATTTTCTGACTACACACCAGCCTTATCGGAAAATTAATCTTCACCCTCAAGAAGGGAATATGGGGCAAATCATACCTAGGGTAAAGCCTGGTGCAGCCGGCACTACTGACTTTAAAAAGGACACTAAAAATGACTCTAAAAAGTGAACTTTTCCAGCAGATATAATATGTTGTAATTGTCAGAAAATGGGTCATATAGCTAGGTATTGTCCTAACAAATGGCCAGACAGTGCACATTTAGCCTTGTTAAACGCTGGGTATTTTATGACCACAGTAGAATTAGACAATCAAAGGATTATGGGTTTAATTGATTCTGGTAGCATTCATACCTTAATAATTCCTGAAGTGTTAGCTACCAAAACAAATTTGCAAACAAGGCCTGATATGCATGTGGTCTGTGTTCATGGTGATGCTCACCAGTATTCCACTGTTAAGACTGGGGTAACTGTCAATGGGAGTAGTGCCGAGGTGACTGCAGGTATAGTACCCCAATTACCTGTACCCATTTTAATTGGGCATGACTATCTGGAGTTTAACCAATTACTGGAAAATAGAGGGTCTATAACTGCGGTCACCACGAAAGCACAAAATAGGCAGTCACAACAACTCGGAGAAGTGTTCCCTTTTCAGGAGGAACTGTATGATCCACCCAGTAAAACAAAATGAACACATAGTGCCAAGAAAGAAAGGAATGGGGAAAGGAAGAAAAATAGACTACCAGATTCTGTAGCTTCCATTTTTGTAGAATGTGACATTTCCAAAGAACAAATAAAGGATCCTTCATTAATGCCTTTATTTCTGTAGGTGGAAAAGGAGCTAGGTCCAGGTACCCCTGTATTTGTAATTCAAAACAAGATTCTATATAGAGTGTGCACCAAGGGAGATACAGGGGAACAAGTGGAACAACTGGTGGTCCCCACTCTTTATAGAAATAGTTTAATCCATTTGGGACATGATATACCTCTAGCAGGGCATGCAGGATGGGATCAAACTCTGGGGAGAATTCTACAAAGATTCTTTTGGCCAGGCATTCATGATGATGTAGCCAAATATTGCCAAAGTTGTAAAGAGTGCCAACAGGTTAGTCAAGTAGGGTGTAAGAGACAGTACCCATGGTACCCCTCCCCTTGATAGACACCCCCTTTGAACGGATTGGGATAGATATCATAGGCCTCTTGCTCAAGAGTGCAAGTGGAAATCGATTCATCCTGGTCGTATGTGACTATGGGACCAAATACCCAGAAGCAATTCCACTACAGACTGTCACCACCAAAAAGGTGGCAGAAGAACTGATAAAACTCTTTAGCAGAGTAGGGATCCCCCAAAGAAATACTCTCTGATAGAGGGAGTAATTTTAATGCAGCATTGTTGAAAGAGCTATACCGGTTATTGGTCATCATAGCAGTACGAACCTCTCCCTACCATCCTCAAATGGATGGTCTTGTTGAACGCTTTAACCAGACCTTAAAGCATATGTTAATGAAATTTGAGCAAGAGGAAGGGAACAACTGGGATAAGTTACTACCATTTCTTTTATTTGCTTATCGAGAGGTACCCCAAGCATCAACAGGGTATTTTTCCTTTGCTTTACTGTATGGTAGAAACCCAAGGGGCCCTCTAGATGTAGTGAAAGAGTTATGGGAAGGAGGAAGGAGATGAAAGCTACCAGCATTGCAGAATATATGAATTTATTATGTCAGAGGCTGGTTACATATGTTAAAAGGTTCATGAGAACAAGGTACATGTGCAACATTTACAGAAACAGGCATACAATTAATGAATAAAAGGGATAAACATTTTCAAAGCAGGAACAGGTATTGTTACTGTTACCCTCTTCCCATAACAAACTGTTGATGAAATGGCAGGGTCCCTACCGTGTCCTAAGACAAACTGGTCCCATAAATTATGAAATTGCCACCCCGACATCCATCCTGGTAAAAAGAAATACCATATAAATCTACTAAAAAAGTGGTATAAAAGATTACCACAGGAGAATAGTTTGATGGCAATTCCTGACACAGAGGAAACGGACTTGGATATCGCATATGGATGACTTGAAAGTTCAAAGGGTCCCCAGGATGTCTTCTGCAACCCCACTCTGAATTCCAAACAACAAACTGAACTACAAAGCCTTATATAAACCTTTTCCACCACCTTTACTAGTACCCTTAGTAAAGCCAAAACATAGAACATCAAATTGAACACAGGCAGGCCCCATTAGAAAGAGGCTGTACAGACTTCCTGAAAGAGTTAGAGAGGAAGTACAGAGAGAAATTGAAAAGGTACTGCCCTTCACATAATAAGAGCCTTCTAACTGTGTGTGGGGATCCCCGGTGGTTGTAGTTCCAAAGAAGGAGGGAGATTCGCTATGTCTGGATTTTAGGGGCTGAATCAAGTCGTGCAGTTTGATGCCTACCAATGCCCCATGTGGATGACATTCTGGATAAAATAGGGAATGCTAAGTATATCTCAACTTTAGATTTGACAAGGGATATTGGCAAATCCCTTTGGCAGAATCTGACAAAGAAAAAAACTGCTTTTAGCACTCCAAAAGGGTTGTACCAATTCTGCACAGTGCCTTTTGGACTTCATGGGGCCCCAGCCACATTCCAGCGGTACATAGATAGCATATTGAACCCATACACAGCATTTTATGCTGCCTGTTTAGACGATGTCATGGTCTTTAGTCAGGATTGGGAATCTCATCTATCACACCTTCATGCTGTTATTAATGCTATCAAAATGGCTGGGATGACAATAAACCCAACAAAGTGTGCCCTAGCAATGAAGGAAACTAAATATTTAAGATTTCTATCAGGGAATGGAATTATTAGACCCCAGATAGATCAACTTGAAGCAGTAGCTAATAGTCAGACGCCCAACACAAAGAAACAAGTTAGATCTTTTTTAGGATTAGCTGGATATTACAGATGTTTTATCCCTAATTTTTCCACCTTTGCCATTCCCTCACTGATCTTACTAAAAAGAAATGTGGCAATACAATACTGTGGTCTGAGGAATGTGAACAGCCTTTTTCTCTATCAAAGCAGCGCTATGTTCTTCTCCTGTCTTAAAGAGTCCTAACTTTAAGTACTCATTTGAAGTCCATACAGATGCCTCAGGTACAGGCCTGGGGGCAGAACTCAGACAGACCATTGATGGGGAAGAACATCCGATATTGTACATATCCAGAAAACTACATGATAGAGAATGTAAATATAGCTCTGTAGAGCTAGAATGTTTAGCTGCCAAATGGGTGATTGAGTCTTCACGTTTTTACTTGTGGGGAGCTCCCTTTACACTAATTATGGATCATATAATCCTCTTTGTTTTCTGTCTCAGATGAAGGACAAAAACAATAGGATTATGCGATGGTATCTGGCATTACAGCCATTTAAATTCTCTGTGCATCATACAGCAGGCAGTTCACATGCCAATGCAGACTATTATTCCAGATCTCAGGTTTCAACTTGAATAAGACACCCCAGGGTAATGAGTCTAGAACTATAATAAGTATATAATGTATGTTAGAACGCTGTTAACCTTAGGAAATCATCATTTCCTAAGGTTGTTAACCTATCGATGTGACGTAGATATGTTGTTAACCTATCGATCCTACGCACATCGATAGGTTAACAATAGCGAGTGGTTCATGGCATAGCGCGCTTTTTTCTATTAACGGAAACCTACTGAAGGAAACCGACGGGAAGGGACTGAAGGGCCACCTGGCGGTGACTTTTAAAAAACGTAAGCCCTTTTTTTTTGATAGTGGGACCATACACTATAAAATAATGTATGGTCCTTCTAGTCGGGCAAATCGTCATTTAATCTGTTTTAGGTTGCCATGGTGACGTGAAACCTCTCGGAAGCTCGGCCTCGAGGTTTACATGGTCACCCTGGCAACCTCCTCGACTGTTAACTGACTGTTAACGAGAGAGGACCATACATTATCCTCTATGTAGTATCTTTTTTTTGTTGTTTAGGGACCCTGCAGTGGAGCTCCATGGTGAGGGAGTGCTGGAGCTCCATCCTACCCTGAAGATGTGAGGTGGGTTGTCTTAGAAACCTGTAGAGGTTTCTACTTAACCATGGGGTATGTCGCAGTTTTGCCCCTATAATTGTTTTTAAAAAAATAAAAAAAAATTTGAGTCAAAATGGAATCCTGAGGCATTTCTCCTTCTCTAGTCCCTTTACTTTCAAATAAATGTTCTGCTGCAGCAGTCTTCCTTTTCTATCACAATTTCCCTTTTTTTCAACTATGATAGGGTGGCGTCCTATCATAGATTCTCGCTATACTTTCCCCTTTGTATTTTCTCTTTATGCCTCGAGATCCTGGGCGGGGGGAATGGAGGCCCCCGTTTTGAGTTATAACAGCCAGTTAAATATCGCCTTCATTCCTTATGTGAGTAAAGATTATTCTGCCTGTTATTTATGTAAAGAGCCTTCAAGTAAAAGAAATGAAAGAACCAGCCTAGTCCCTTGCTTTGGAAAGCACGATTAAAATGTCTGGTGAGTGCTCCATTTCTCCTTCAAAGTCAGGCTTAGAAGGACGGATTTATGCTCAGAAGTGCATTACTGCTTTGTTTAAGCATAGCCCTACTAGGTTTAGTCTTGGTCAGAAAGCGGGAGAGACTAAAATGTACATAGTGTTCGGGCAGACAGATAGCAGAGTAATTTGGCTTCTCTTCCTTTAAAAGGGTTTTAGATAGGGAATAAGCTACTCGAGTTTGCCGCTACAAAACTCAGCAGGTATTCAAGAAATACATTCTGAATCAAGTTAATACGTTGTGGAAGTAGTTATAAAATACTCCCCAACTCCAGTTAAGCTTAACAAAATGGCTAGGGTAGCTAAAAGCAAAATTTTAGGTCCCTGGCATGATAAATTCTTAGGATCTGAACATAGCTATTGAAAGTAATTGAAATATATATGAGTTTCTGCTACCAACAGCTTGTTGCTAGGTTAGGAAGGAAAGGTTTCTATTAGGGATCAGCAGCACAACATTGAGCTTATTTATAGGACAAAGGATTACTCTGACTCCTCCTTGTGGGCAGAACCTTTTTTAATCTAGCTATTGGTTATGCAAGAGTATTTTCAGTTTTAAAGCTGCAGGTATGTGGAATATAAAATGCTTTTTGGTTTTATATTAACATTATGTAGAACATGCATTAGGTTTGATCCCCAATAATATGTGTATAAGGTTAGAAAAAGATGTTATTAGAATTAGGGGTGGAGCAAACCAGTCATGTGATCACATTATTCCTGCTCTAAGTGATATTTCAGGAGCTCCAGTGCTTAGTTGAGATAGACTGGTGGAGAGAGTAGTCCAACTCTCTTCCAGGAATCCCATAGATGAAGGTGGAACATTGAGGCAATATACTTCCACTCTATGAGAATAAGTTTGTTTCTTTTCTGAAAAGCTCTTGGTGAGCCCATAGGAGCTGGGTTAGTAAAATTTTGATGGGGCTCAGGAGTCAGGGTCAAGGCCCTGCCACCTTGCCCAGAGGTCAGAGGTCAACCAGTAATGGTTTAGGGTCAGAGTTCAAGCCTACCCCATGGGCTAGAGGTCAGAGGTCAGCCCACCATCACTGGGGTTTATGGGTGCAGAGCACCTTGTGTCATGAACACGAGGGTCTGGGGTTAAGCCCTGGCCTCAAGTATGTGAAAGGAATTGAAGCAGTATTTAATAGGCTTGTTTTTAAACTTTAACAGGAAGACTTTTTTTTTGGGGGGTGGAGGCATTTTGGGGTTTGATTTCCCAAAGAAACTTGATATTTGGTTCGCTGCTGTGTGTGAATGCTAATAAACATTGTAATTACCATGTGGTGTCTTTTATTGTGTTGTGGTCTTCTTTCTTCCTTAAGGGACAGGGATCAGAGGAACATGTTCCTCTCTGTAAGGTGTTGGGAAGGGATCAGAAGGAGGAGTCACTGGATGCATCAATACACACACCAGCAACACATTCACTACTATATGGGGACATGCTTGGAGGACAGGGCATCAATTGTACACCAGGGAATGAGTACGTGTGATGTGCATGGGGGTGGGCCCAACTGTCAAGCACACTCCCTCCACCAAGGGCTACATCTGCAAAATGAAGCATGCATTATAACCAGCATCAGAAGCATGATGTGACATCAGCATCCCAATACATCCACAGTATGAATGTACTGTAGCATATACATTTCACAGGTAAGATCAGTGACCAGAAAGCTTTAATAACCGCGTGTGGTCTTGGGGCTATCTTTAATGACATAAAAAGATCTGAGAAAACCAGAAATATATTAAGCATGATCATAGATACCATGTCAGAAACATGCCATGATTTCTGTGCCAGTGCTCACATACTGCCACAGTCAGTAAAAGTACTGGTAAGGTAACAGGACATTGTTCTAAAATATAGCATACTTTTCCTGAACAAACCACACAGCCTCCATTTCATACCAATTCCATTAAATGCATTTCAGTTTACAACTTGTAAATAAATGTAGGTAGGTTATATAAATATGATACAAGCTCAGCTGCTTGCCTTTGAAGGAACATTCATTAATATTAGCCATGCTGTCACAAACAAGTTATCTGGAGACACACACACAGTATGCAACTGAGAGAATAAGTAGGGATGACAACATATTCAGCAAAAGTTTACAGATTTAAAACAAATCTAGTTAGCCAAAACAACATTACCCAGTGACCTCCCAACCCCCTGAATCCTAACAGCTCAAGTAGACTTCTCAAAAAAAAAAAAAAACAACATTAATGCCCATGCCCACACAGACGCTTACGGTGATGGTCAGTCTAAATCTTCACCAGCTGGCCTGGCAGCATACCAGGCCCTGCTGCATGGTGCAATACGATATTGGTGTGTATTAACTTGACACACACCACTCTTGGCATGCTTCACCAGCTAACAGTGGTGCTGTCGAACACAAACATGAGAGGGCAGGGCACTGCAACCACCAAGTTGCCTAGTTACAGCAGCAGAGTTTACAAGGGGGACTGAGACTGTCAGTAAGTGTAGGCACTTTACTTACAAACAAGTGTTTTCATATGAAAACGCTAAATCGGGTAGTCAGGTTTCGGGAAGTGGTGACTGGGGAGCATCACTTATCCCATTAAAATCGCTTCTTCCCCAGTCCCCACTCAGCCACCAGCCAGCACAATCACCCACACCTGGAGCCCCCCCCCAGCTCTAGACTGGTACTACATGTCTGTGCACATCAGATCAATGATGTGCCACTGGGGAGGTAGTCTGTCACTCTGGGACCTCCCCTCTTGATTTTCCAGAACTCCAGGGTAGGTGCATGGGACCATGGACCAGACTGTCAACTTTCCAGTCCACAAACACCACCTCAGTGCAACCCTGGAGGCTATTGCTCATCCCCACAGGGGTTAAAAACAGAGGAGCACCCCAGAACTCAGCTCCTGACTTCCACCACCACACCTCTTGACTTACATATTTTGTGACACAGTTGACATTTAAAGGAGAACTGTACTTAGGTCTTTTATTCCCCCATTAGAAACTGTTTTTTGTGTACTGGATAAAATGATGTTATTCCATCTTTGCATGCCATTCAGTAACCTCAGTGGGTGTTTCTGCTTTACATGGTGTTAAGTGCCCCTGCCATTTTAGAACTGTATGATGTAGCTGATGTCCTTCTCAGCCACCGAGTTTGTTCTATAAAACATGAACGCATCGTGCCAAGAATAGAAGAGTAGAACAGAGACAGAAAGTACATTATACAATTCAAAAATGGCTCTTAACAGCAACATGTAAGTCATAAACACCCAAAAGGATAATTAAGAAGCCTGGATAGCTGAAGCAATAACAGAATTTGAAGAAATATTTGAAAAGAACCTCTAGGAAAAATGACTTACATGTTCAGTGGTACAGCACAGTTACCCTTCACAGGAAGGCAGCACTCAAGCAGCAAGACTGGATGGATGTACACCAAAGTCTCCATCATCCAACCCCCATGTTGAACCGTCCAGCAGCAAATGCCATGGGGGGTAATGTAAAACACAACCTCCCCCCCCCAAGAAAAATAGCCACATCTGCTGTTGCCACCATGACATCGACTTGTACAAAAAAACAGGATGGAGCAAGTGTTGTTAGGTACACACACACACACACACACACACACAAACATGCGCAACCAGGATGAGAGAGAAGGTGATCACCACCCAGGCTTTCTCTTCCCACACCCCCATATCAATCATCATGAAAATCCCAATGAAGAGCTGTAAAAGCATATGCATGTGTGACGACAAGAAGGCAGTCTATAAATGTAATGCTGCCCTGTAATTTCACAACCAGCTGTGATATACTGCGTATCCCTCAGGATCACGAAAAACTGTGTGGCCCAGAAAAGTGTCCTGACCCATCCCCCAAACTTACCTAGTGGCATTTCACCAGACATGCTCCCACATTAATACAACATACAAGGCCTGTTGAAACACCTACATAGCAGATAAAGGTAACACTGCAGGTCAGGGACGTCCCCCATTTGGCTACAAGGACCACAATCATTGATTCACTTCTATTTCCTGCCCATTAGGTTCTGCTCCACCCCACACCCCCAGATGTCAAAACAGACAAAAGTTCAGTTGCTTTGCTTTGGCTGGACCTGGAGACTGGGCACCCCATTAACCAGTTGCCAGTAAACAGTCCAAAACAGAACAGGAAGCACAAGGTTGTGTTATCTGTAGGCTAGTAGTGGCAGTAGACATGAGAAGACGCAACCCCCTCTTACACACCCACGCATGCATGCATACACACGCACACACACATTCACACACACACACACACTCTCTCCAGGTCCCCCACATCAAGTCACACACACATAACTTCTAAGCACAGTGCACCCCCTTCCTGGCTGTCCTATGAGTTTAGCAGTGGTTGGGAGAGACTGTGGCATAAATGGAGCAAGTACTGCATTTCACTGCATACTCATATACACCATTATCACCAGATAGGTAGGTTACAGACAGAGAGTCAGAGAGTCTCTCTATGTGCCCATGGCTATGTCCAAAGAAAGCATAAAGTACTGCATCTCTCCAGGAGAGATACTTTATATACACTTTTTTTAGACATGCCCACAGGCACATAGAAGACTAGGGGTCAAAATTATGTTTTGTAGCCACTAGCCAACAGGGATAGTGACTAAAAACACACCGGCTCAACAGACACATTTCCAGTGGCACAGTTGTGTCCTAGCAACCCAAGAGCCATTATATACAATAAACCAGCTTTTCAGTAGCCACAGGCCACATAATAGTGAAGTAGTAAGAACCCTAAAAATAACTCAGCTGGCTGGCAGCTGTTGCTTCTTCAAGCTTCACTGTGCAGTTCAATGAGGAATGTGGCTCCCTATTTTTTGTTTTACTTTCTCATTATGTTATAATGCTCATACTCTCCATCTGACCTTCTTTATCCCTCTCAGGTGACATTTTTGGTAAAATGTTTGTTAACATTGAGCAACAGAGATTTCAAAAGGTGAAGGGGTGTTGAGCTACCTGGGAGAAGATGGTGTGGTAATGAGGTGTGATTACAAACCCCACCTCATCACCACGCCATCTTCTCCCAACTCCCAAGTAGCTTAACCCCCCGAGCTCCCTTCAAAATCTCTGTTGGTCAACATTAATAAACATTTTACAAAACAAATGTAACGTTGTACAGTTTTCAGCCCAACACAAATATGACTGAACTGTTTTTTTTTTCTACTGACTAGCATGTGTCTCACTGGGAACAAGTCTGAAATGTTGAATTATAGCTTTAAGTGGATTCCCAAAATTTTGGTCACAATCTGAAACATGAGAAAGACTTGATTTCGATTCATGGTGGGCAAAAATTTCTTAATCCCAATTCACAAACTGGGTATTCATTTGTCAGGGGATACATATTTCAAATCTAACACATAAGCCCACAACCTTTAGTTAGACTTTTGCAGTTGTTTTATGCCCCACAAGGCCTACACCTGAAAAAAACTATTCTTCATTCCTTATTGCCAATAAGCATTTTTTCTTTTCCCTTGTGGTATTTTCAAAAAGAGATACACAATACGTTCAATTATGGGTACTGGCAATAATTTGTTATCTGAATATGAGGTCAGTCAGACAGATGCAAAACAATGATCTGATTAGGGCTATGATCGCACTGTCAGGAAAGGTAAAGGATGTTCATATTTCTGACACTAAGTACTAGTAGTACATGACTCTGCTCTTGTATTTCCAGTAGGAGGAGGGAAGAAACATGTCCCAGCTGTGTCACTGCTTACCCCCGACTGGGCATTTAGGACGGGAATCGAGACCTAGCCTACTGACTAGCTTGCTAACTTGCTTGCTGAAGGCTTCAGCAAGACAGCAAGTAAGTTAGCAAGCTGGGTCTTGGTTCCCATCCTGAAATGTCCCATGCCCCCCCCCATCATGCATCAAACACTGCAGAGCTGCCAGAGACAGAGTTCATCCCCATGCCCATAAGATTAGTCGCACACTGCTGCAGAGACAGACCAGCATCCCACCCATCCCCACAGGGCACCACAGACACCTTATTATTACCTGTTTTGCTTACTGCAGTGCTTACCCTGTGACTGGGTCTTTAGGACAGGAACCAAGACCTAGCCTACTGGCTAGCTTGCTAACTGACTTGCTGAAGGCTTCAGCAAGATAGCAAGCATGTTAACAAGCTAACTAGTAGGCTAGCTCTTGGTTCCAGTCCTGAAGCTTCCCAGGGCTCAGCCAGGCTACCCCCCAAATGCATCAGACACTGCAGAGCTGCCACAAACAGAGTTCACCCTCATGCCCATAAGATTAGTCCCACACTGCTGCAAAGACAGACCAGTCTCCCCACCCATCCCTACAGACCACCACAGACACCTTATTATTACACATTTTGCTTACTGCAGTGCTCACCCCATGACTGGGCTCTTTAGGATGGGAACCAAGATTCAGCCTACTGGCTAGCTTGCTAAGAGACTTGCTGAAGGCTTCAGCAGGATAGCAAGCATGTTAGCAAGCCAACCAGTAGGCTAGCTCTTGGTTCCAGTCCTGAAGCTTCCCAGAGCCCAGCCAGGCTATTCTCCCCCCCCAATGCATCAGACACTGCAGAGCTGCCAGAAACAGAGTTCATCCCCATGCCCATAAGATTAGTTGCACACTGCTGCAGAAACAGACCAGCATCCCACCCATCCTCACAAGCCACCATAGACACCTTATTATTACCCATTTTGCTTATTGCAGTGCTTACCCCCATGTCTGGGGCTTTAGGGCGGGAAGTGAGACCTAGCCTACTGGCTAGCTTACTAACTAAAGGCTTCAACAAGACAGCAAGCAAGTTAGCAAGCTAGCCAGTAGGCTAGCTCTGTTCCAGTCTTGAAGCTTCCCAGGGCCCAGTCAGGCTACCCCCCCAATGCATTAGACACTGCAGAGCTGCCAGAGGCACAGCCAGAGACACAGTTTACCCACCCCATGACCCCATCAGAGTGTAGTTAGTACCACTAGTCACAGACTGTTGGCTGCTGCAGAGACCACCTCTTTTCCCCAGTCACCTACTGGACTCAGCATCCGACCCTCCAATCCCCACCACACCTTACCTGGTTTGCTGTGCAGTCTGGGCCTTAAGGGAGTGGAGAAGGGGAATGTTACCAACCGATGCTGCCTGCTGCTGCTGGTGGTCTGGCTGGCTAATGCTCCTGTCGGACTCCAGCTACTTCCTCCGAATCGATGTGCTGCTGGGTTCACTCGCTGGCCTGCTGGTGCCTGGGCTTTGCTGGCTGTGGCTGGCTTTTGCTGGCTGCTCTCTGTTGCCCTGTGCACAGCTGCTACACCTGCTGCCCAGATGAAGGACCCCACCTGGTGACCCGACCCTGTCGTCCTCTCTCATTTGCTGCTGCTGGTTTGGTTGTCCGCTGCCCACCAATGTACTCCCTGCCCGGCTTCCTCTCCAGACCACGTCGACTTGACTCTCTCTCACTCTAACTCCTACTGTTTTCTCCAGCTCCTTTCCCTCTTCTGGCTGGATGCCGGGACCACCAGTTCACCACCGTGCTCTTCTTCCAGGCCAGCCCGCCACTCACTGTGACCCGCCACCACACGATGGAAACAATCACCACTTTGGCACTGCCCACCAATGTACCACATCTAATTCCCATCCTGGCTCCCTCTCCAGACCATGTCGACTTGACTCACTCTCACTCTCACTGCAGCTGTTTTCTCCAGCTCCTCTCTCTTCTGGCTTGACGCCTCAACCACCGATCCATCAACACGCTCTTCTTCCAGGCCAGCCCGCTGATCACTGTGGCCTGCTGCCACACAATGGAAACAATCACCCCTTCAAACACACAGAACTGCCCTCAATGCATACACGCATGCATATCGCAACTAATACAAGCCTTCCTGCCAATCACAGTGCAGCATGCTGAAAATTGCACTGTGATTGAACGGTGAACCATAATGATTTTCTCTGGGGCAAGCATAAACTAAGGGGAAGGGAGGGACGTAGCAAGATAAAGGTGCCAGTTTTAAATAATGCCAGCCACGGCCCACCTAATTAAACAGCAGTAACGCTGCGGCGGGGGAAGTGACAGGCATGTGTCACACTCACAGTCAGCAGCAGAGTGCATGTGCAGAGAAATCGGGGGGGGGGGAGAAAATGACTTTAAAAAGGTATCTTGTTGAAAAATATTGCTGGGGCTCAGCCCAGATCAAAAAATATTGCTTGGGCCAGTGTCCTACGGGCCCATACAACCTGGCGTCTAAGGGTGAGCTAGGTTTTGTTTTGTAAATTTGTGCAGAACAGTATTTTTATTTGTTCTTTATTTGAATTTGGTTATCTATTAAGATTTCAGTTTTTTCAAAATAAATGACACACAAGAAGTGATTGTGTGCCTCAACCTGATATTTGTCTCCGGTCTCTGCTTTCTGAGTTGTCTATACCCACACACTTCTACAGTATCCTAATAAAAGTGTTATTGATTTCTAACATATTTTTGTTGACCTTTTTTTAATTTATTGAAAACATCATAAAATAGTGCAGTTTCTCTGGGATAATACTGGACCCAGTTTATAACAATGCTCTCTGTGGGTCCTATTTACAGTTACAAATGACAGTTGCAGACTTGCTGTGATCACGCCTTGTTTCCACATTACCTTGTCTTCCACTTTCACCCAGCTCTCTGTGTCAGGTCATCAGTTTAGTGACCATACAACTCCGGCAACCACTCCTTTCACCATTACATTGACTGAGATCCATGGAGGATAGCCAGTGTGTACCAATGACTGTCATGCCAGCAGTGGGGGTTTTGACTGTTCTTTTCCCCATTCCACCCTCCTCTCCTGTGGTTCCGCCGCAGACCTCACATGCACACAGTATCTATACTGAGGAAGAGCAGGCTTCTCAATCCACCACAGGGGTGTACTGCAGAGGTGAAACTCAACTCCTGCCCTCCTCAGCTGGAAGAACTGCCACATCCATGTCACTGCCACGCTCCGCAGGTCACCAGCCAGCTCCTGGGTACGATCCCAAACCCAGAGCTCCAGCAAAGCAGGGCATTGTGCTCCCACTGGGTCATGGTGTATCCCCACACAAGCTCTATTTTTAAGTGACTTTTACACATAGAACACAAGAAGCTTTCTTATGACAAATTCTATGGAGAGTGTGCTGACCCTAAATTTGGATGTGTACCCAGCCATTGTAATAAACATTAGACTGTAGGTATAGCTTGACATTTTAGAAGTCCATCAACTCAGCAGTTAGATGTATGAAGTCTTTTCCAGTCAGGACACTTAACATTTCCATTGGAGGCTAATGGATCAAATGGGTGTGTGTGTGTATCCCACAACAGCTGCTTCTGCATTAGTTTGATGTGTGAACTATTATGTTTTAAGTGTGGGAATTAAGCAATAAGGTCCGATGGAGCATTAGTGGTACTAGGTTCCCCCACAGTCAGGGTTATAGTGATGCAGAAGCAATGTTGTTCAGATCTAAGCCCTTCCTTACTAAATGCAAATATAACCCACCCCAATCATCACGTCCCCTGATGGCCATGCACTAGAGGATGTCAAACACTTCAAATATCTAGGAGTTGTGCTTGACCCCTCCCTTTACTTTACAGAGCACATAAACTCCCTGGTTCTAAGATTCCACCAAAAACTAGGGGCTGCCTACAGATACCAGCAATATCTCACTCCTGAGGTCCACCATGCCATCATACAGGGAAGCCTGCTACCTATCCTGGACTCCTGCTCTCCCATCTACTCCAGGATCTACACATCCACCATGGCAAAACTATCAGTAGCATAAAACAGTGCCTGCTGCTTCTCCCTGCTGGCCCCTTTCTCCACACACCACTGTACACTCTACACTACACTGGGGTGGCTCCCACTGCAAGCCCACTTTGACCTTGCACTGTAACAGTTTTATTGATTCTGCCATCCATATTGGTCAGAAATCCCCTCTTGCTCCCCTTCTCACTGTCCAAACCTCACACCGCTACCTATGCTCCTCCAGTATCCTTCCCTGAAAATTCCCAGGGTAGCCATGAACATGGGCGCTATAGCCCTGTCTGTAGCAGCCCCCACACTATGGAACAAGCTACCCACTGAACTGCGCACCATAAACACTCACCGCCAGTTCAAGACTCACCTCAAAGACTGGCTCCTGTTGGCATCCACCTGCCACTACTTTAAGGACTAGCCCCACCTTATAAGTTCCAGGGGTAGGCCAAATAGGTTCTCTTATTTACTGAAACTGTACCACCATGAGACTTACCTTGCTTTGCTATTTGTTGTCCCTCAACTACTGCCACCATGTAGTGCCAAATGTAACAACTGTAACCTTTCACTATGTATTACCTGGTCGTGTTATGTTCTTGTCATTTTGATGTTTCTACTCTGTGCCACCTTACCTGGCCAGGGTCGTGCCTGAAAACAGTCCCTGGGATCAGTACACCTGCCCAGTTAACAAAGTCATAAATAAAATATATAAATAAACAAGGCCCCCTAAACGTGGATGAAACCTAGTACCAGCAACGTTCCTGGAATGCCTTATTGCTTACATAAAATAGGCACATAGGCAACTTTTCAAAAATTAACACTTTAACAGTTTTTAAAGCCATAAATATCATAAAGGTTTCCAAATAATGTAAAATAGTCCCTTCACAGATGTTTTTCACCTGTCATGTCTTTCTTCACATTCAGTACATTGTATGATTGTTCACCATGGAATAGAAGAATTCAAAGCTCTGCATTATTCCAGTAGGAGAATGCACCCCCCACCCACACACACATAGAAACAATGAAATTGACAGCAGATAAGGACCGCTAGGCCCATCTAGTTTTCCCATTTTCCTTACCTACTGTAAAAGCCGCAGATCCTATATGATCTCTTGCTTTACCTCCTTATTCCTATTGCTTGGGTTCCCCTATGCCTGTCCCTTGCATACTTGAATTCCCCCAACTTTGTTTCCCCCACCACCTCTACTGGGAGTTTGTTCTATGCATCCACCACCCTTTCTGTGAAGAAACACTTCCCCATGCTACCCCTTAGTCTACCGTCTTCTAACCTCATGTCATGCCTCCTCAATCCTGGACATCTCGTTTTCTGAAGGATGCTACTCTCTGGTACACTATTTATGCCTTTTAGATATTTGCAGGTTTCTATCATATCTGCCCTGTCCTCTCCTCCATTGTATACATATTGAGGACTCCCAGGCTCTCCTCATATGACTTTTTGTGCAGGCCCTGCACCATCTTTATTGCCCTTTTCTGAACTGCCTCCACCCTGTCTTCATCCCTACAGAGATGCGGCCTCCAGAACTGGGCATTGTATTCCAAATGAGGCCTCAACAATGATCTGTATAGTGATATTACCACCACCTTCCTTCTGCTGGTGATACCCCTCCCTATGGACTCCAGCATCCCGCTGGCTCTCCACACAGCCTTGTCACATTGTTTGGCCACCTTTAGGCCATCAGATATGATTACCCCATATCCCTTTCTTGTTTGGTGACCAACAGCTCACCCCCAGCATGTAATCCTCCCCTGGATTCTTGCGCCCCAAATGCATGGTTTTGCACTTTTTCACATTAAGTCTCACCTGCCACATTCTGGACCATTCCTCGAGTTTACCTACATTAGGACCCTCCTCATTTTTTCCACCCCTCCCAGAGTATCCACCCTGTGGCAGATCTTAGTGTCATCCACAGAAGAGGCAAACCTTCCCCTCCAGCCCCTCCACAATATCACTTATAAAGGCATCAAGCAGGAGTGGGCCCAAGACTTATTCCTGTGGCATTCCGCTGATCACCGTCCTTTTCTCAGATTGAGCACCATCTACCATGACAGTTCAATCATGCTGCGGTCACATGAAATGTGTCAACCATTGGAACAGTGACGGCACAAAACCACCAGCTGGTGTTGTGCCATCACTGTGGGAACTGGTGTTTTCTGTGGGGGTTTTACACCCCCACAGCCCCCATGTGAGGGGCTCTGCCCCCACACACCCTGCACTTAGGATTACTAACTCAAGTCGAAGTTACTTCAGGGTGGGGGGCAAACACCCAAGAGGCAACCGTGTTAGGAAACCTGGAGACCATCCCAGCGAACTGCTGAAAATGTCACTGTGCTGGTTTTCACGGTATTGCCATCACTGTTGTGGCATGTTACCTACCATGATCCTCAGTCTTCTATCACTCAATCAGTTCCTAACCCAGTTTACCACTTTGTGACCCACTCCCAGGCTGCCTGGCTTGTTCACAAGTCTTCTATGTGGAACGGTATCGAAGGCCTTACTGAAATCCAGGTAGTCCCCATCCATGGTTCCCCTGATCCATGACCTCATTCACCCAGTCAAAGAAATCAATTAGATTTGTTTGACATGACCTTTTCCACTGTGAATCCATGCTGTCTCAGATCCTGTTCTTCACTGGATTTAAGATGTTCTACGATCCTTTCTTTAAGTAGTGATTCCATAGTCTTCCCCATTATTGAGGTGAGGCTGATTGGTCTATAGTTTCCAGTCTTCTCCCTACTGCCACTTTTGTGAAGACAGACTACATCTGCCCTCTTCCAGTCCTCCAGAACCATTCCCGTATTGAGTGACTTGTTGAACAGGGCTGCTAGTGGTAACACCAGCACCTCCCTTAGTTCTTGAAATATTCTAGGATGTATTCCACTGGTTCCCATTGCCTTGTCCACTTTCAGTTTTGTAAGTTCTTTTACGACTCTCTCTTCCGTAAATGGAATGGTGCCATCGCCCACCCATATTTGTTCATGTTGCCTAACTGAGGTCCCTCACCTTCTTATATGAATACAGAACAACAATATTTGTTCACTATTGATGCTTTTTTACAGGTCCCCTTCTACACACTCTCCTTCCACTTTTTTTTATTTTTTTATTTTAGTATTTGATAACCAGGTAAGGCCCACTAGGCACATGTGCCTGTTTTCAGGGGTGACCTGGGATCACTGGGCAGTTAACTGACTTGCTCAGAGTCACACAGTATGCAAGTGGAGGTTGTGAGAATCAAAATCAGATCTGGTCTGCTGGATGTATCAAGCTTGTTCACACCTCGTTCCTCTAACCTCTAGGCTATACTGCCAGCCCAAGCTTTAACTTTAAGCCTTACTATCTCACCCGTGTTTTTTTTCTTTTCACTAATGTACCTCCACTCCCACTACTCCCTGCAGAATCCTATAGAATGTAAAGGGCGTTGGGGATTACTTGGAGTGGGGCGGGGGGCCTGCTCAAGTGGCTGCAGAAGAGTCACAGATTTGGTTAGTGAGGCCAAGGAGATACTCTGGAGTAAAGTGGGCATTAGACAGGGATTGCCTCGTCTGGTACCCATACTCAAGGGATCCACTGTGGAAGGTGGGCAGATAGCTGATCCAGCAATCTCCCCTCATCCTGCTCGGGCTGTGCTATATAATGCCAGGTTGATGAGGAACAAGACTGCCATAACGGTGGACTTGATATGCTTGGTAAACCTGGCTTGCATCATGGAGACCTGGCTGGACTAGAATGCAGTTCACATTCTAGAGGTGGTGGTACCATCTGTGTACTCCATGATACACACCCCGAGGAAGGATCACAGAGGAGGGGGTGGCTATTTGTTTCAAATACAGCCTGGGCCTCACAGTGCTACCCACAGGTCCTACTGGGTCTTTTGAGTGTGTTGCCAGGTGGGGGAGTGGGGTCCTGGCATGGCCATCAGGATCCTCCTACTCTGTTGCCCTCCAGGTGGGGAGGGAGAATTTTTGCAGTAGATCAGAGACCTCATCACCAGCCTGGTGTTGGAGTCCCTCAGATGGTTGATTCTGGTGGACTTCAATGCCTGGGTCAATGACAAGATTGCATCATTTGGGAGTTATCTCCTGAGGAATATGGAGGTGCTGGCCTGTTGCAGAATGTTACCCTATAGACCTTGTGTTTACTTTGGGCCTGTGAGTCAATTATTTCAGTATAGATCAGGTAGTTTGGTTGGATCACAGCACCATGGAGTTCACATTTGGGGTCCTATGTAGTGATAGTCCAGTATTGTCCATGATGGAGATTGTCCCCAGCAAGACTACAGGCGGTTCTAGACCTATGAAGTGGAGAGGCAGTGTGTGTGAGACTGGAACAGAGGAGGCAGTGGCTGCCTATAACCATGCCATCACTACCGCATTTAATTTAATTGCACCTCTTCATGTCTGACCCCCTTTCTACTCACCAGAGACCTCCCTGGTTTGATGAGGAACTCAGAGAGTTAAAGATTAGGGGCCAGAGGTTAGAAAGATGTTGAAGGAGATCTGGCCTGATGGAGGACAAGTTGACCCTGAGACCACATTGTAGTGAGTATCAGGGGACAATCTCCCAAAAGAAGGCAGATTTTTTATTCAGGGAGATTGCTGTGGCAAGGAACAGTCAAGCTCAGCTCTTCCGCATGGTAGATGGGCTTTTATATCCTGCCTCTCTCCATGTTGGAGGAGCAGGTTCAAGCACAAGGTGTGAAGAGTTTGCTATGTTCTTTGCCAACAAAATGTCCTCTATCAGAGCTGAGATCTCCTCTGGCATCACTCTAAGGGAGTGTGATGTCTATTCTGAGATGTGTTGGAACACTCCTCCTGTATGGGCTGAGTATGGGCTGAGTTTGATCAAGTTGTAGTGGAGGAGGTCGTGAAGATTGTCTCAAGGCTGCAACCAACACAGTGTGATTAGGACCCAGGCCCAACATGATTTTTGGTTGGATGTTTGGACCTGATTGGATTTTTGGTGGTTGAGATTGTTTGGAGTTCTTTGAGAAGTGTGGTCTTTCCATCAGCCTTGAAAGATGCCCTCGTTAGACCACTACTGAAGAAAACCTCATTGGACCCAAAGTGTCTTAGCAACTACAGACCAGTCTCTTACCTTCTATTTTTAGGGAAGGTTATAGAAAAAGTGGTGGCCATCCAGCTTGAGGAGTGCCTTACCTCCTCCTCCTCCACTTTTGAGTCTTTCCAGTCTGGGTTTTGAGCTGGGCATAGTATGGAGACCACTCTAGTGAAGGTGCTTAATGATCTCCTAATGGCGAGGGACAGGAGAAGCATACCATCTTAGTCCTCCTGGACCAATCAGCAGTGTTTAACACCATGGACCACAAGATGCTGCTTGATCAACTGTGGTACTGGTGTGCCCTGTCCAGCAATATCATCAACTGGGTCAGGTCATACCTGACTGGCAGAGTGCAGAGGGTGATGATGGGTTAGCCTCTTCTAACCAAAGCCTCTGCTCTGTGGAGTTCTACAGGGTTCAGTTTTGTCACCCTTGTTGTTCTTGGTGTACATACTGTCATTAGGGGAGATTGTCAGGTGATTTGTACTAGGCTTTCACTGCTATACTGATGATACCCAGCAATACCTGTCCTGTGCACCTGGAAACCAGATGGTGGACTCTGTATTTAACAACTGCTTAGAAGAGATCCAGACTTGGATGATCCATAACTGGCTAGGCTTAACCCCCAAAAGACTGAGGTGTTGGTTGTGGAGACAGGTCATCATTGTGGGGAGGAGAGGTTGGGAGACCACCTGGCTTAGCACTGGAGGGGGTCCCACTTACCATATCCACACAAATGAAGGATCTGGGCATGATCTTCAATGATAGCTTGACACTTGATGCTCAGGAGTCAGCCATTGTCAGAAGTGCATTTTACCATTTAAGAAATATCGCCCGGAATCAGGGCCTTGATACCACCTGAGGACCCGACTATGCTAGTGCATTCTTTAATCATGTCCAGGTTGGATTACTACCATATCCTGTACCTTGGGTTATCTGGAGGCAATCTCTTCCAGCTTCAGTTAGTGCAGAACACAGTGGCAAGATTATCAACAGGTGTGCGAAGATGTGACCATATTATGCCTGTCCTCTATGAACTGCACTGGCTGCCAGTCAGGTGGAAATTGTCTTCAAGGCTGGGTTCTGACTTATTAGGCACTGCATGAAGGGGGGGCTAGTCTATCTGCAAGCTCTCCTTATGCCTCATTGGCCATCCCTGGCTCCCTATTCCACCAAGGGTTGCCTCCT
Source organism: Neoceratodus forsteri (assembly GCA_016271365.2). Taxonomy (NCBI): domain Eukaryota; kingdom Metazoa; phylum Chordata; order Ceratodontiformes; family Ceratodontidae; genus Neoceratodus; species Neoceratodus forsteri. The sequence continues at coordinate 577,337,374 of CM057454.1, forward strand.
TGGAGTTGCTAGGGTTAGGTTGCGGCATTCAGGTGATTGTGCATTTTCTGCTGCCACACTTACCCTGTGGAACTCATTGCTTAACTATCTTTGGATGGAAACCTCGGTGGAAACCTTTAAAAAGGGTCTGAAGACATTTTTGATTAATAAGACTTTTAATTATTAAATGGGCTCCATCAACCTGTTTTTCATCTTATTGTTTCTAGTGAAAAACTTACATTTTATGATTGCTTACCTTCTTTAAAATTCATTGATATTGATGTTTGTTTTGCCTGTCTCCTTGTATAGTAGAACTGAAATGCATGCTAATGTATATTTATAAACAACTTTGTTTTGTTTCAAAGCTGGATCTGTTCTTACTGCATACTTTCTGGACATTACAAACACCCCTAAACACTACACTGGCTCATGATGCAGTAGCAACCTAAACCCCTACTGCATCATGAATGAGTAGAATATGCTAGGGGTGTTCCCAAGACCAGGAAAGATGCAGATGGAGTTGATCAAGGAATGAAAACAAACATGTTTTTGTGTGGTAACACCAGTATGGTGGGCAGTCTGTTTTTCACTTTTTGAAAAGAAAAAAGAGTTAGAATCAAACTACCAGTTACATCAGCAATCTTTACAGAATGTTGGCAATCATAAAATATGCTTTTTTAAACTAGGGACATGTTCAGACCAAAGGGGGTTGACAGTGTCCCTTTAATTTAGTCTTATGACTAATGTTTAAGTTTACAGATAGGTAGTTTACATATATTCTTAATTGCCTTTACCTGAACATATTTGATAGATGTTTTTAATTGTTATACTGTTTATGAAGTCCACTGAGTCCCTGGAAAGGGGTGCTATACAAATAAAGTAACTCTCTATCTATCTACTGTAAAAAAAAGTCTTATCTCCTTTTTTTATCTCCTGTGCTATTTTTATCCTCCTTTTTGCCTTTATGCTCATAACTACTTTCCCTGCCTCCTACTGTTTATCCAGATACACTACCCTGTCCTCATCCTGCTGTATTTCCTTGTATTTCCTGAAAAAACATCTTTTTTGCCCTTACCTTCCCAACTACTATTTTTGAGAACCATAGTGGCTTTCTCTTTCCCTTGTTTACTTGTCTAATGCAAAGGTTTGTCGCCTCCTCTATGACATCTTTCAGATGGGCCCACTGCTCCTCCAACCCCCCACTTGTCCCTCCCTGCCAAGGTGTGCTTGAGACATATCTCCATCTTAGTAAAATTTGCCCTTCTGAAATCCAGGACCCTTGCCTTTGTGTGGCTTGACTCTGCCACTGTACTAGTGCTGAAGCACACTGTGCGATAATCATTGGATCCCAGGTGTTCACTCACTCTGACCTTCCCATTTTTGTCCACATGGAATGATAATATAGAGTACATGAATTTAAAATTCTTCTGAGTTCCATTGGCATACACACACAAACATACAAACACATGCCTCAAGTGGAACCATAATCTCAGTAACTTGATGAGGAGCATAGAATTAATATGTGACTTGAATTGGAAGTTGCTTGTTTTGCATTATTGTGATATAATAATATAAAATGGGCAAGGCAATCCCTCTATGCCGATTGGCTGAGACTTGGTTCTAGCCATGGCAGTATGGGAGCACCACCAATGGCTAAAAACAAGTCCCTGCCAACCAGGGCAAATAACAAAATTCACACGCCACTTACTTCCTAATTTCTATCACAAACATGGCTGCAACCTTTACTCATACAGTATATAAGAAACTTCAACTAGGCTCTAAAATGAAAGTCTATTAAATTAAAGTAAGTAAATAGTGTAATGTTTCAATAAATCGTTATCAGTGTTTTCACCAACCAGGCTTCAAAACTATCAAACACGGTAGAGTGTCAAATGGATTGGTAACATGGGTAAAAATAGAAAAAAATCTTAAAGCCCAACTAATCACAAGTCATAAATGTGCACTTGCAATTCTGCTCCAAACCCATGAGTTTAGTTGCTGTTTGATAAATGCATACATCCCACCAACTAGTTCTAAATATTTTTCAGCTACTGTTTGGGATGATCTGGACTCCTTGATTCAGAATAGCTGAGCCACAACAGGAGGGGATTACATCTTAATGTGTTATGATTTTAATGCATGGCTAGGTAACTATGATGGGTATGTAGACAGTGACATACACAACTGACTTTTTGAGAATGCTTCAAGATATAATAGATTTTTATTAGACAAAAAGCTAAATGCATCAGGGTGAAAGTTAATTGTTATAATCAAAATACATAACTTAGTAGCAGTTAAAAGCAGTGGGATAAAACTGGAAAATGTTCATATGTCAGCAACAAGGGTGCCTCCCTACTAGAATATATTTTCTGGAATGGTCCAATGAATATATGGGGCTCTGTGGATATTCCTGATAGAAGCGACAGTGACCATCTCCCACTCATTCTTAAATGGAAAGGAAGCAGGATTAATAATCAAACAGAAGAAATAAACTTTGAGGTCAGAAATTGTAGAAGAATCAGATGGCAAGCTGGACATTTAGCAAATGTAACTAAGATATTGGAAGAGGCTATTGCAAGAGTGGAAGAGGAAGAAAATATCAGGATAGAAAATCTCACTGAGATCTTGAATCAATACCTGTCAAAAAATCAGGTCTGTAACTGCAACTAAACCCAGGAAAGAGATAAGTAATCGTAAAAATAATGGCTAAATGGCCACAAAAAAACATCAACATTTAAACAATCAACAGACATAAGGGCTGAGGCTTTTCACAAGTTATTTTCCCCCAAAACAGGGAAACCAACTCCGCAGTGGGGCACGAGGAATTATCCGCAACATGCCCAGGGCATTAAGACTAAGGTCGCAACGAAGCCAACTTTGTCTACAATCCAGATGTTCCTCTTCAAATTTCAAGCAGATACTAAACAGTCTCTGCAGAAGGTGCATGCCACTTTAGAAGAGATTTCTTCTTGTTACCAAGTAATTAAGGAGAAGATGGCTGGACTTCAGGAGAGGTTTAAAGCAACAGAAGAAATAAATGAAATACTTTCAAACTGAGTGCTAACGGTGGAGAGTGCAATTAATGCAGCTTTACATGAGTAGTTGAATACAATGGTCAAGCTGGAAAAGATTGAAAATACTTTATTAATGAGGAATCTCAGACTGATTGGTATGTCCTCAGATATTCTGAATGCTGAATTGAAGTTAGAGATTGAAAAAATGTTGACAGCTCTATTTTCACCTGAGCAGCCGGTTATGCTGGGCTCTGTGTTCCATCCTCTGGTTAAAAGAGATTTAGCAGTAGCTCAAGGCAGAGCAAGGTATGTGATACAGTAGCAGCCACAGACACTGCCAGCTATTTCCCGAAATTTATGTGATATTTCCAGAAATATCTGATGGTTTCTGCATTTAAACAGTAGGGGCAGCAAAGAAAAACTCTTCAGAAATTGTGTGAAATATCTGGAAATAGCTGGCAATATTTGTTGCTACCACTCTATGTACATTTCCTACTGTTTCATTAAGAAATAAAATATTACATCTGGCCAGAATCAAAAAGGGACTGCTATATGAAGGCACTAAGCTACATCTATATCCGGACTTTTGTTTGGCTACCCAGAGAAGAAGGAACAGGTTCCTAGCAATCAGATCTGAGTTCATGGATGCTGAGGTAACAGTGATTTTGCAATCCCCCACCAAGCTAAAGGTTATCTTTCAGGGGAAAGATTATTATTTTGTGGATGTAGATGCTGCTCGTCAGTTTTTCGAATAAAATGTTGCTTTACCGTTGGACCTGGATTCAGATGAAGAAGAAGAGGATGAGTCTGCAAAGGACACACAATATATCTCAATGGCAACTTGAGGGCAATGAGATATTCTTGCCTCAAAGTAATATTTATCTCTAGTATTATTAATTATGTGTTAACCTTAGTCTAATTTGTTTTTCTTTAATTGAACTTTAATGAAGGGATGTCAATGCTTTGAGTAAGGGATTATGAGATATGATTATACTTTGTATTCCCCCTGAAAAAAGAAAAAATGTATACTTTAAGGGATTTTTTTTTCTTGATGTGTCTTTTTTAACGTTCGCTTGCACGCATGTGCAAGGAATGTCTTGGGAGAATGGGACATTTTGGAGGGGTGCCTGTCCTGTGCAATCTCCTGCTCCATTGAGCAGACGTGGCAGTCTTGCACCAATCGATGCAGTGCTGTGTATGACAGCGGTGGTCTTCTCTTCAAAGAAAACCACCGCTATGTGCTGGCAGCACGTCATGCCCCCCCCAAATCTTTGGTGCCACGCTGGGAGCCCAACCCAGCATGGCAAACATCCTGTATCATCTGCTGATGGGGGTGCCCAATCCCCCGTCGGCTCCACCTCCCCCCAAACAGCTTTCCCTGCTGCCACACTGGGAGCCTACCCCAGCGTGGCAAACATCCCGCGTCATCTGCCGGCGGGGGTGCCCAATCCCCCATCGGCTCCATGGCCCCCCAGCCATCCTTCTGCCACGCTGGGAGCCCACCCCAGTGTGGCAAACATCCCGCATCATCTATTTAGAAAAAAAAACCTGTAAATTAAAAATGGTCCCAAGCAGTCTCCCGGCCCCCTCCCACAACCTGCACCCACCCACTGTGCACCCTGCCTCCCCACATCCCCCCTCCCCATACTTACCTCCGGAGCTTGGTGTGACAATCATTGCTGGACGGAACACATCTGCACTCTTCAAAGCTGACCACGAACTGAAGAAATGCCGGTAAGCTGTATAATGGGCTAGATGTGTTTTTTCAACTTGTTGCATATCTCAGGCATTTTGGAATTTTTGCACCAAATTTTCAACATGGGATTTTTGGGAACCCCCTCATGAATTCTGTCACTGTCATGGCGTTATTCGGGCCCAAATGGTGATTTCGCAGTCACTGTGTGAAATCACCTTTTGGGCCTGATTAACAAAACGACATTGCCTGCGTTCATAAGGTGGGCTCTCAAAAAGCCTATTTTGAAAATGTGGTGGAAAAATTCCTACAAATGACTGTTTTATGAGCGTGCATTACGCAGTTCCTACGCAGGCTTGTAAGTTCACGAATTTTCAATATTTTCACTCCAGATTTTCAACATTCCCATTTTACCACACCTTCTTATGAGTAGTACAGCTGTCATTTTTCACATCTCACCCAAAACATGTTTCCACCCATGTAGCGCACAATGGCGCAGTTGGTGTGTGAAATCAATGTATGGGACACATTAAGAAAATCACAGTGACACTGTTCATGAGCAGAGGTCTTAAAATGGCTATGTTGATCATTTGGTGAAACAATTCCTAAAAAAGACTGTTTTACGAGCGTGCGTTGTGCAGTTCCTACACACACTCGTAAGTTTGCGAATTTTCAATATTTTCACTCCAGATTTTCAACATTGCCATTTTATCACACCTCCTTATGAGCAGTATAGCTGTCATTTTTCACATCCTGGCCAAAATGTGTTTCCGCTATGAGCGCACAATGCGCAGTCAGTGTGCAAATCAATGTATGGGACACATTAAGAAAATCACAGTGACACTGTTCATTAGCAGAGGTTTTAAAATGGCTGTGTTGAAAATTTGGTGAAAAATTCCTAAAATTGCTGACGAGCGCGGTAGCTGCGTGCAGTTCCGGCGCATCGTCAGAGATTTGCGAATTTTCAATATTTACTCAAGATTTTCATCTATTGCCATTTTACCACACCTCCTTATGAGCAATATAGCTGTCATTTTCACATCCTGCCCAAAATGTGTTTCCACCCATGTAGCGCAATGGCGCGGTCGATGCTTGAAATCAATGTATGGGACACATTAAGAAAATCACAGTGACACTGCTCATGAGCAGAGGTCTTAAAATGGCTATGTTGAAAATTTGGTGAAAAAATTCCTAAAAATGACTGTTTTGCGAGCGTGCATTGCGCAGTTCCTACGCACACTCGTAAGTTCGCGAATTTTCAATATTTGCACGCCAATGACCTCCAAATACCTAAACAGCACATATAAGCAAGCAATATTTGGCATTAACAAATGCTTGTACTTCTTTGTCATTGATTTTTTTAAGCCATGTCCAAGTGCCAAATACCACTGCAAATACCTGCAAGCGAACGTTCGGCTTTGACAAATGCTTGTTTTTAGATGAAATGTGTTTATTTAATGGAAAAAATATATTTTTCTCTCTGAACAATAAAAATAAAGTATAAAAAAATGTAGTAAAAAAATACCTGGTTTAATGCTGAATGTCTGCAGAAGAAAAAGGCACTCACCAAGCTCATACACAAAGTCAGAAAAGAAAGGAATGGGTACAATATAAACAGTTGAATATGGTAGGGATTGAGTATAAGACTTTTCAGAGAAAGAAACAGAAAGAATATAATTTAAAACAGTGGGAAAGTATGTTAACAGCCACATACAATGGCAACCAACAAGATTTCTGGCTCCTTGTTGCTAAGGGAACTAACAATAGCAGCAATTAGTTACATGCATCTATCTATATACATATATCTGTGGACTGATGGATTGAGCACTATATGTCCCTTTTTTTGACCAAAATTGTCAAAACCTTGTACAAAACTGGGAAAAGGATGTGAACATGAGTCATCTTACTCCTTTTAGTTATCAAGACGTTTACTTAGCAATTGTCAGTCTTGAGACAAAAAAAGCCTCAGGACCAGATTCATTTCCACCTGAGATATATTACGCCATCCTCTCATTGTGGGCTAAATTACTTACACCCTTCTTTAATCTATGTTATCTAAATGATAGAATACCCATATCTTGGAAGGAAGCTATAATCATCTCAATATTTAAACAAATTCTGTCAGAGCCACTATGGCTGCAAATGCATTAACTAGATAAGGGTGTTTCATGGCCTTAAACATAAACATGAACTGTATTTAATAAGACCTACGATACCATTCCACATATGACTTAGGAACAAGCTGGGCAGCCTGAGAGTGAGTCACAAGGTGGTAAACTGGGTTAGGAATGGGTTCAATGATAGAAAATAGTCATGTTAAAGGGTGCTCAATGTAATGTAATGAAAGGAGTGTAACCAGCTGGGTGCCACAGGGATCATTCCTGGGGCAGTCCTGTTAGATGTCTTCATAAGTGAAATTGCAGAGGAGCTGGAGGGGAAAGTGTGCTTCTTTGCAAATGACACTAAGATCTGCAACAGGGTGCACACTCCGGGAAGGATGGAAAAATGAGGAGGGACCTAGTTAAATTGGAGGAATGGTCCAAAGTGTGGCAGCTGAGATTTAATGCAAAAAAAGTGCAAAATCTTGCATTTGGGTTGCAGGAACACGGGGGACTGATGGTCACCAAACAGGAAAGGGATTTGGGGGTAATCATGCTGGATGACCTAATGGTGGTTAAACAATGTACAACAACTATGGGGAGAGCCTGTGGAGTGCTAGGGTACATAGGGAGAGGTATCACCAGCAGAAGGAAAGAGGTGGTGATGCCACTGTGCAGATCACTGGTGAGACCTCATTTGGAATACAGTGTCCAGTTCTAGAGGCCACGTCTCTGTAAGGATGTAGACAGAGTAGGGGCAGTAAAGAAGGGTAACAAAGATAGTGCACGGCCAGCACTAAAAGTCATATGAAGAGAGACTGGGAGATCTCAATATAAATACACTGGAGAAGAGATGAGACAGGGTAATATGACAGAAACCTTCAAATATCTAAAAGGCATAAATAAGGTGCTGAAGGGAAGCATCTTTCAGAAAAGCAGATGTTCAGGAATGAGGGGGCATGACATGAGGTTGGAAGTAGAGATGGGCAAAGTGACCCCAATTGAAGTGCTTCGCAGAGTGAAGATGAATTCGCAGAGTGCTCCTCAATGTGGAGTGGAGAACTTTGCATTATAATGGGTAAAGTGAAGTTCATTGAAAACAATGACTTCACATTACTCCACCTTCCCAAACCACTACTCCACCAATTCTTAAGACAAAGTACATTGAAAGCAATGTACTTTGCCTCACTTCGCCTTGTTTTTAAGCTCCAAAGGTGAATTTTGCAGTGATTCATGGGATTTCAGGTCACATAGGCTCTAGATTGTTCTGCACAGCCTCAGTTCAGCATAGTGCGTGTAGGAAGCTGTAGGAGGCAGTCTGCTCTGAGAGCTATATGTGATTCAAACCTTCTAGAAGCTGTTAAAAAAGCCTTTTTGAGTCTTTTTTTTTTTTTGCTGAAACTTTACTTCATCGATTGTAGAAAACCCTCCTGTGCTTAAATCATCGAGTGTTTATTGTTTGGGTGTGGATTTTGAATGTTAATGTACAACATTCAGTCTGTGTACTGAGAGGCAGTGGAAGTGTGCTTTGGGGGTGGGGTGTATCTGTGGTATAGGTAGATTAACTTGGAAAAAAAAAGACAGTTCTTTCTGTTTTGATGATATTTTTCTTAACTGTGTTAATGTACACAGTAATATTTTCAATAATTCTTACCATTTTTTTTTTGCTGATTGTTGTGGTGCATCAGTGCATAATTTTAGTTTGTTTAAAATATGTGGTTGTATTACTGACGTTTTCAATTTGCTATACATTACTTGGTGTGTGTGTGTGTGTGTGTGTGTATGTTTATGACGTATGTCATCAAATCAGACATCTTTTATTGTGCCACATAGTAATTTCAGCAATGTGAACCTGCTATCCACTGCAGCTGTGTGATTTTTGTACTTCTTTGTGGTATCTTTACTGGTACTAGTACTAGTGACTGTTACTGCAGAAGTGCAGTACACTGCCCCTCACTGTGGCCCGCCAACCGCAAAGGTATTCTTTCCAGATTTGAATTTCTGATGGTGAGCACTGGTTAGATGTTGTGCCTTTGTGTCTGCATCTCTTCAGTGCACAGCACAATCTTAATCTGTCTGTGCATTTGCATCTCTTTGGGGGCCCAATCTCCATCTGTAACTTAAGTCACAGTTGTTTCTTTGGCTTCCCTTCAGAGTACTGGACAGGTGTGGTGCATAATTTTGCATGAACATTGTATTCAATAATATGCGTTTTTAAGTCAGGACCACCATCACGAGTCACTTGTGATACAAATCATGTTCTTCATCATCATGGTCACAAATGCAGTCACAAATCATGAGTCACGGTCACGTCATGAATCACATTCATTTTTTTACTAGTTACTCTGATGTATTGTAAGCCTGTTTTGTAGTATCTCTCCAGGTTTCACCACCCCACCATTGTACTCACTGATATGTGTTTTTAAGTTGGGGAGTTTTACGCTACAGCTCATTAGGGAAGTACAGCCATAGGCATTTGCATTCCCAATACAGTTTCTTATTGGTTATCTCACACCATTGACACTGAATTACATTCTTCATTATCATGGTCACAAATGCAGTAACAAATCACAATTCATGATCACGTCACGAATCACATTCATTTTTTTTTTTAGTTACTTGGATGTATTGTAAGCCTATTTTGTAGTATCTCTCCAGGTTTCACCACCCCACCATTGTACTCATTAATACGTGTTTTTAAGTTGGGGAGTTTTGTGCTGCAGCTCATCGGGGAAGTACAGCCATAGGCATTCACGTTCCTTCCTGAACAGCATGTGAGTTACAGTACTATAAGTAGCGGGGGGCTAAGTGGCCCCAATTTGCTCCACAAAGTGATTCACGGAGTAATGTGGAACCCATGGAGTACTCCACAATGTGAAGTGGAGTACTTTACTTCATAATGAGGAATGAGAAGTCCATTGAAACCAATGACTTTGCATTATTCCGTCTTCCCCAAACCACTTTACCAATTTTAAGATGAAGCACAGTGAAATCAATGTAATTTGCTTCACTTTGCCTTGTAATTGAGCTCCAAATGAAATTCTGCAGTCATTAATGGGATTGCAGGTCACATGGGCTCTGGACTGTTATGCACAGCCTCAGTTCTAGCCTGGGTAGTGTGTGTGTAGTGCTATTGTAACTGGAGACAGTTTGCTGTCAGAGCTCTGCAATTCAAAACCTCTAAAAGCTGTTTAAAATGCCTTTTTGAGTCATTTTTGTTGCTCAAAATTTACTACATCTATTGTAGGAAACCCTTCCGTGCTCATATCATCGCGTGATTAGTGCTGTGTGCGGATTTTGAATGTTAATTTAGAACAGTCAGTCTGTGTACTGTGAAGTGTGCTTTGGGGGAGGGGCCTATTTGTGGTGTAGACACATTAACTGGGAGAAAAAGGCAGTCTTTCTGTTTTGGTTATATTTTTCTTGTATAACTGTGTAAATGTACACAGTAACATTTTCATTAATTCTTGAAATTTATTTGCTGATTGTTGTGGTGCAGCAGTGTATAATTTGTCTGTTTAAAACATTTGGTTACATTACTAAAGGTTTTCAATTTGCTATGCATTACTTGTAGTGTGTGTGTGTGAGTGTGTGTGCAATGAGTGCCATTAAATCAGATACCCTTTATTGTGCCATAGAGTAATTGCAGCAGTGTGAACCTGCTATCCACGTCACCTGCATGAAATTTTTTATGCTGCTTTGTGGTATCTTTACTGGTAGTGGATTGTTACTGCCGTGCATTAATCCTCCAACTGGAAAATGTATTCCTTTCCAGATTTGGATTTGTGACTTGTGTACACTAGTTAGGTGTTGTTGTGCCTTTTCTTATGCATGCCTTGAGTGTGCAGCACAATCTGATCTGTCTGCATTTTCAGTGCATCATTAATTCTGGGAGACTACATTTCTTATTACACTCTCATTTCACTTCGTCAGCACTGGGGAATTTTCTGGACACAAGACAGTAGCATTTCATCAGTACTGGGGAATTTTCTGGACACATGACAGTAGCATTTTGGGGAGGCACATTAATTCTGGTGACTTTGCGTGACCACTGCATGCATGACTGAGTGTGCCATTAGTTCTGGGAGACTTTGCATTTCTTGTTATGTTCTCATTTCACTTCATCAGCACTGGGGAGTTTTCTGGACGCAAGACAGTAGCACTTTGGGGATGCACATTAATTCTGGTGACTGTGTGGTTGGGGTGCTGTCAATATTGTTGTCACTCCACCTTACTTCGTGTTTAAAGCGGAAAGACACTGTGAAGTAATAATAACAAGGTGAAGTGAGCCTTTCCTATGGGGCACTCAGCATAGTGAAGTGTCAACATGAAGTGGCCACTTTGTGTTCACTTCGCAGGCAGATTTTAAATTCACTGCATCCCTAGTTGGAAGGGGTAGACTAAGGGGTACCACAAGGAAGTATTTCTTCATGGTTCCTTGAAATGACTTCTGTCTTGATTTAAGATAAGACTGATTTAGACAGGGAGGGATATGCCTGGACAGCTGATATCTAAAGGTAAGCCCAATACCTCACCCCTTTGCACTCTAGAAATAGAGTGTTTGAAAAAATTTTTTTTAATTCTTTACTTCCTACCAGTTGTAAAATCACAGTAATCCACTGCACAGTGTGGAGTGTTCTGCTTAGGGTAGTGTGTGTGTGTGTGTGTGTGTGTGTGTGTGTGCATGTGTATTTTGATCCAGTTGCTTGTGTCTTGAGTAGAAAACTGTGCTTGTAGACAAACTTAATCATTTTGCAGCTGTGGTTATCCAATGGCTAGCAAAGGAATTCACACTTCTGAATGAGTGGGGAAGGGGATACCAGCAAAGCAAGTGTTTCTCAGTTTGAAAAAGGTAGTAAATTAAACACTGAAACTTAAAGCTCAGCTGACACCTCCAGGAGTACTTTAACAAAGCATAATGTTTAGATAAAATTCAGCTTGTATTTCACATAAGTTCTATATTCCTCTTCCTCCTCCCCCAAGTATTTATTACTGAGGTCATTTGAATGAAAACAGGATTTTTGCTCCTGAAGATTTCATTTGGTTCTGTTGCTATATCCTACCTGATGTTTTAATGCACTGCTTGTGACATAAAAGTTACTCTCATGGCAATAGACTGTGATGTCACAATAAAGTTTTATGACTTGAAGCAGGGAGTAAGTTATAGAGGCAGATTAACTAAAGTAACTGTAAGGGATAAAAATATTGTATTCACGCACATTTCCTGAGCAATAAATAATGGGGATGAGAAATTTAGAATATACTGTACTCTAGGAAATGTTCGTGTTCATTTTATTTTCACTTTCTTCATGCTTTTAAAAGAACGCGAACATTACCTGATCGCAAATTATTTCAGACTGTTATCTTAACATTAGTATATCCCTTAAACAACTATTCTAGTAGTACGTCCATTCAATGATTTCTTTTAACTGGCCCCTTCAACTACAACTACAACAGCAGCTAGAAATGTCAGCAATCAGTTTCAGAAACATCCAATCTTTTATTATTTTTAAAAGCAAAAGTGAAAAAAGCAAGACAGCAGGCAATGGCAGGTAAAGCATTGGCTTTGGCTTTCAGTACTGTTATCTCAAGCCACCCTCTTCTCAGACAGCAAGTATCCTCTTCTCAGTCTGCCTAAAACAGTTCTGAAAAAATAAAAATAAAAAAATAACTGTAGTAGCAGCATGAGAGCAGTTTCAGCATTTAGCCCTGTTCATGTTGCTAGCTGCTCCTAAGTAACATCTGAAAGATCGAGAGGATACTCTCTTTTGGCAGCTTTACTTGCAGTAATCCAGCACAGTATCGACATTGTGAGATGGAGTGACACCCAAAGATGTGATCAATGTCGGGTTCCAGTATTTAAAAGGAGTAGCAGCTGCAGTAAGTAACTGGGGTTAATATGTGTAAAGTACAGCAATTAGGGATGGGCTCATTGACTTAACTTCGATGTGAAGAGATAACAGTTACTGGTATGTTAACGGAGTGTTCAATTACAACAACAGAGCTAGGTTTAATTGATCAGCTAAAAAGATGCCTGTAATACAATGGCACAGTCAATCACTGCTATTTTCACCTCTGGCATTGCGAACATTAGCAGCCATGAACAAGTTCAGCCAGCTGCTCCCGCTAACATTTCCAGACATGAAGAAAATCTGTTTTACAGTATATGGAATACAAACAGTTTGTTACCTAATTATTATGTTTTTAAAAGTTTTCTTTGAGGCATCAATAACTCTTTAACTGTGCTGGACAGCATAGCTTTATCAATTGCAGACTCAGTTGCAGTCTCATGGTTCTCATGGTTCTTTAAGAATAAGACATAATTAGTGTGAGGGATTTTATTTTTAAAAGAATATGAAATAATGCTTAGTCTCACATGATTTAACTAAGTAGTTAAAATAAATGCGCATGTCCAGGCTTGCTGAAGCAGGGTTACTTTAGATGAAAAATATAGCTGTGTAGCTGAAAAAAACTAGTTAGAACTGGCAGTTGCTGTCTGATAAGAAAGAACTGAATAAGGTAGAAAACAACTCCATATAAGGAAAAATGCTGATAATAGAGTTCTGTGCATCTGTTGTAAGCAGAAAAATCAAGTGAAGCCATGCCAATAATGTATAAAAACTGCTGTAAATTGTAATTGGGGAGCTTCTCCTTTGTAGAACTCCCGCATGCATGTGAAAGGTTTGATCAAATAAAGCGAAGTTAAGACAAAACCCAGTGGTGTGGTTTTTGCCCCCATGGCGACGGGGAGGTGTGCTTAGGTAATGCTTGCAGTGAGAGAATTTGTGATCACATTAGACAGGGATATGCCTGGACAGCTGACATCTAAACATAAGCCCAATACCTCACCTCTTTGCACTCTAGAAATTTAGTATTTTAATAACTTTTTTAAATTATTTACTTCCTACCAGTTGTACAATCACAGTAATCTACTGCACTGTGTGGAGTGCTCTGCTTAGGGTAGTGTATTGTGTGTGTGTGTGTGTGTGTGTGTGTGTGTGTGTGTGTGTGTTTTGATCCAGTTGCTTGTGTCTTGAGTAGAAGACTGTGCTTGTAGACAAATGTAATCATTTTGCAGCTGTGGTTATCCAATGGCTAACAAAAGAATTCACACTTCTGAATGAGCGGGGAAGGGGTACCAGCAAAGCAGGATTTTTTTTTCAGTTTTCAAAAGGTAGTAAATTAAACACTGAAACTTAATAAACAAAGAAAAGGCCCATAAAACACTTTGCAGGAGGTTTCAACTCACAAAAAATGCAGAACTGGGAAGGGCTCAATTGTTGGAGGAGGCTTCAACTTGCAAAAAAAAGCCAGTACTGGGGAGAACTCAATTAACTTCTTAAGCCAGAGAAAAATAGTGCTGTCAAGCTCCCATACACACACACACAGGCAGCATAGTAATGAGGCTTCAGTACAGGACGCCTTTTTTAGCACTCTATCATGTTGTTTGGAAGGTAATTTAGTCCTTTTCTCAAAGCAAAACATCTGCAGGTCTACGCCCACTGCAGCCATAAAAAGGAGACCTATCAGATCCTAGTATGTACAGATCAATCTCCCTCCTAGATATAACTGGAATAATGTATGCTAAAATTATTTTGGATAGATTATTGCAACAATTGAGGAGTTTAGGAAATCTCTCAGAATTGCAAGCCAGCTTCAGAGCTGGTAATAGTACATCAGATAATTGTTTTACACTGACTCACCTGATTGAAAAATATATACATAAGGCATAAAAACTATACATGGCATTCATAGATTTCAGTGCTTCTTTTGATAATGTGTCATGCACTCAACTATGGCGGGTCATGTATTATACATAGGATAAAGTATGGGGAGAAGTGTATTACGAGAATTTAACACACACCCAAGTTGTTGGATGGCACATAAATGCCCGAGGGGTTTATGAATGCTATCCAGCAACGAGGGTGTGTGTTAAATTTGAGTTTGACACACTTCTCACCATATTTTATTTTATATAATTGAAGGGCTCCGTTTTTTGTCTTTCGGTTTCATCCGCTGTTTGGAATCTGCTTAACATTTTTTTTTAACTTCTGGGTGATGTAACGCTGCTGGAGGCTATTTACGATGGAGGTAACGCCCGAGAAGTAAGTGTTTTTTTTCAGTTAGTGCTGCTTGAGGTGACAGGGACAGTTAGAAGCTTGCGCTATGTTTCGTTAGTTGTCTCGAGCGCTTTGGTGTTAAAAGGGAGGGTATGAATGCCGTAACACCTACTCAGGTATTACAGTATTTAACACAGGGTTTTGTCAATGGCAAAAAATGGAGACCATTAATTATAAGGCATTTCCATCCTGAACTTATAAGTGCAGTAAAAGAACTATATAGTGACACCTGGACACAGATAAGACAAGAAACTTTAGGCCAACTTACACAAGAGATTAGAACTAACAAAGGAGAAAAACAAGGATGTGTTATTGCCCCAGTGCTGTTCTGTATTTATGTAGATCAATTATTCACGAACCTAAAGAATTCACATACAAACTCTGCACTAATTAATAATAGAATACGTCCAGCATTAGCATTTGCCGATGACTTGGCCCTGTTATCATTGTCAAAATCTGGCTTACAGAATAGATTGAATATTTTGAGTGATTTGCAATTACATACAACCTATGAATACACATAGCTAAGAGTCAGGTAATTATTTTCGGCTCAATAAACATTTCTAAAAGCTGGTCAGTGGGTGCCAATAAAATTAAAACAGTGAAGTCATATGTCTAACTTGGGGATAATCTTTTCAAATCAGGGCTCTTGGGCTCCCCACTCAAAATCTTTAATGATGAAACTCAAACAAACCTCTAGTGCCCTTCAGATATTCAGTATAAGATATGGGGCTGGATATTCAAACTGCACCATTCTATGGCACAAGTCCTTGCACTGCTCAAAAAAGTTGTGCTGGGGTGTGGCCGGGGCGATATTCAATGGAGTTGCGCTATTGAGCAACTCCTTTGAATATCGCCCCCTGGCCACAGCCACTGTGCATGGTGCAGTGAACTTGCACCACTGCAAGTGCTCAGAGAGGAGCATTCAAGATGCGGTGGCGCAAGTTCCATTGCACCATGTGCAATTTTCCAGTATTCAAAAGGTGACATGCAAATGGGGCCATAATTCATACAAGGCACAGGGGGGCCATTTGCATCTACTTATGGTCCATTTGCATTCCATTAGCATGCAGGTGCACTGATCCCCGATGACTTGCAGCAGCAGCAGTCGGGGACCGAAGCCCCTTGCAGCCCAATCGCGGACATGAAGTAAACTGAACACTGGCTCGATCGCGAAGCATAACATAATGAACTCCTCTCACTGGGCCCGATCGCGGGCAAGAACCCCCCACTGGCCTGATCACAGGCATACTGTAGTCCTCATTGGTTCGATCGCCGCCAGAACGCAGTTCACCACCCAGTTCCCCGGTGATCCAGTGGGACTGCCCGATCACGGTATAAGTCATCCCTTCCTTACACCATTTCAGGGCCCAGTGGTTCTCATCCCACCCACCCATGGAGTCTCACTCACCCCGCTTCCTGTCCGCCAGCGGCAGCAGTCATTCACTCGCCTGTTGCCTTCACCACGGACTGATTAGCTGGTAGGGCATGCCCATTGGTTCAGAGCAAGAGCCAATGGGCGCGTAGCCCATATTATACAGCAGGCAGTCCAGATATGTGAATGAATTAATTAATTCACATATCTGACTGCCTCTATACGGTATGCTGCATGCCCATTGGCTCTGCTCTGAACCACGGGCATGCAGCCCTACCGAGCAGTCAGTCAGTGGGCTGCAGGGCAGCAGGCAGGTGGGTGCTGCCATCATCTGGCTGATGGGGAGCGGGGTTGGGGATCCATGGGTGGGTGGGTGGGGGCCACTGGACCACCAGGAAATTGACTTGGGAGGGGTTGATTCTATGCCCGTGATCGGGCTCATGTCCACAGGACCACCAGGGATATTGCTCTTGGGGGTGAGTTCTGTTCTGGCCACGATCGGGCCAGTGGGGGGAGAAGGTTTCACATTATGCCCACGATTGGGCTAGTGGGGGTTCATTCATGTTATGCCCTCATCGGGCCAGTTGGGGGTTCATTCATGTTATGCCTGTGATCGGGCCAGTCAGGGGTTTCATTCATGTCATGCCCACGATTGGGCCAATTGGGGGTTCATTCATGTTATGCCCACGATTGAGCCAGTCGGGGGTTTATCTCATGTTAGCCCTACATCGGGCTAAATAAGGGGGGCCTAGGAATAGTAGAGGGCCACCCACAGGTGGAAGCTGCTGTGTTGTGCCCTGCAATGCGGCAGCTCACCTGTGGGTGGCCCTTGACTTAATCCTTCTTTTTTTAGCTCAAAGTTGTGTAGGCACAGGTAGGGGGTTGTGCCTGCACAACTCTGCACAGCCTGACTGAATATGGGGCTGTGCAGTTTATGCATGGTTCCTCCCCCTCTGGTTGAGCATGCCTTCATTAGCATTGCGCTGTTGCTCAGCTTGACTTGGGGGGGGTGCAACTGTCTCCTGCTGAATATAACAGCATGGCAGAATTTCGGACTTGTGCAGGCGCAACCCTATTGCGCATGGCACAACCCTTTTGAATATCCAGCCCATGGTGTTTACTCCATCTCTCCACTATTAACAATGGCAAGAGCCAAATATTTTTCACAAGCTTTATACTAAATAGAGATCTGGAGCTGTAAGAAAGTAAAACCACTAGGAATTAAATCAAATAAACTTTTAGGAAAGCTGTGGGCTTAGGGCCATCAATTCCTGCAGCTCTACTAAGAGCTGAACTTGGTCTACCCACCCTTGAAGCCTTAGCAATTATTAAACAAATAAGTTATTGATTAATATTACAAGGATGTCACAAAACAGATTACCCCAAGAATGTTTACAAGATTATAGAGCGAGGGAGCACTCCTGACCAATTGAAGTGCT
Source organism: Neoceratodus forsteri (assembly GCA_016271365.2). Taxonomy (NCBI): domain Eukaryota; kingdom Metazoa; phylum Chordata; order Ceratodontiformes; family Ceratodontidae; genus Neoceratodus; species Neoceratodus forsteri. The sequence goes on from CM057454.1 coordinate 577,355,093, forward strand.
CCTTTCCCCTACACGTGAGGCACTCTTATTCCATGAAGAGCATCTCACGTGCAGATGCCCTGGAAACGGGCATGTTCTGGGAAGTTTATTTAAAAAAATTATATATTATTGATCACTCTTGATCAATAATACATTAATACATCCTCTGTCATCACTCGTTGAAAACGAGTGGTTTCATTTGTCTTCAGCTTGAGCGAGAACAGCTCAGCTTCCCTTTGCTGTTCTTGCTCCAGCTAAAGGCATGTGAAACCACTTGTTTTCAACAATGAGTGGCTCTGGGGGACGTATTAACATATAATAGAAAAGGTGGGAGGACATTGGTTGCAAAATTCAGAATGGCATACTTTAGTTGAAAGAGCTCTATCTGACTACGGAGTACAATATTTAAATAAATACGAAGAGAAGAAAGTCCAAATAAGTTTGAAATGTAAGAAATATTGTGCAAATAAAATTATGAATCGTTTTAAGGACCTTGACTGTCCAAATATAGCAAAGTCACAAATTGCTACTTGGTTAGTGGAACATGGTATCTTACATGTCTACAGGTATTATTTAGATGTTCTGCCAGAGCCAGAATTAAGAGTTCTTTATAAAAAATACAGACTAGAACTCTTCCAATGTCGTAAAAGCTAGACATAATAAGCTAAAAGATCCTACTGAAAGCTACTGTGTCATATGCAGAACCAGAGACTCTATCACATACTGTCTTTACTTGCACATGGTATAATAAACCCAGAAGCTACTTGTTGTTGCCACTATGGGAGAAGATTGAAACCGTAGATAAAGATATTTTATTAAAGATTAGGCTGAAAGAACAAGATGAGTATACGATTAAACAAGTGGTGTCTTATTTTAAAGCCATTTCTATTATCTGCAGTAAGTATGAATAGATATCCAGAGAAAACTTGAATGTACACTATGTACTTTAAATTATACAATTTCTAAAATGTGCTAAAAGAAAGTCTAGCCTAGCTTATTATAATGATGTATTATGTGAAAAGCTGCTATTCTATTTTATTGCGTGTTTCTTTTAACTTTTGTAATGGTCAATGAATGAACAAATAAACATTTACCTATCTACCTACCACTTAAGAGCCCCTCCATGAACACATTAAATGAATTTAAAAAATCTAACACTATACAGAGTTTCCATTGCTGATGTTTCTTTGATGACCATGAAAAAACCTCTCAGTTCCTATCAGTTGGCCACAGAACTTCCTGCTCCTTACCTAGCAGCAGATAAAATGAAGGTTCTGGTTCCACTTGAGGTCTGTGTGTGTATGCCAGTGGAACTCTGAAGAGTTTTGAATTCATGTATTCCACGTTATCATTCCGTGTTTCTTTGTGTGTGGGTAGGTGGGTGGCATTCTACTACTGGAATAATGCGGGGCTTTGAATTCTTCTATTCAATGGTAAAAACAAATCACACAATGTATTAAATGTGAAGAAAGACAGATGACCAACAGGTGAAAACCATCTGTGGAAGGACCATTTTACTGTACATTATTTAGCAACAATTATTTTTTTATATTGTTTGTACTCCTCTTGCTCCAACAGCCTTCTCATTCTGGGGGAGCCCCAGCCCCATCACCCCTGTTTCCATCATCTGGTGCTAGTACTTCCAGGGCTTATCCCCCTGGTGGGATTGGCGAAGGGGCCTTCCCCTACAGAGACCGGATCCAGTGTTGCACAGTGGCTGACTGAGTGTGGGGTCTGTGAGCTGCCCTATGTTCTGCCAGGAGCTTTTTCCATTTTTCTTGTATCCCCTTATGGATGCGTGAAATGCAGTGATGCCTGCATCAGGGTCGTGCATACTTCCATGCGTGCCCATGTCAAGCATCTGTTGCACTCTTTCCCCACACTGTAGTGGCTCCATGCCACCAAGCCCCAGCCTCCACTAAGGGTCAACTGTGCACTGGTGGCTGCCTACCCCCTCCCTGGAGATGGGAAACAGTCCATCTGAAGCTCAGTCCATCTCCATCTCTGCCAGCCCCTGGCAACCCGTGCTCATTCCTGAACATGGGTCACCAGCACAGAGTATGGTGTCCAGTGCTTCAGATCTCAAAGTCACCAGGCCAGTATTTAGCAACATTTTGTAATATTTGTTGTGGCTTTGAAAACTTTTAGAGTACTGCAAACAAAACCAAAGAACTCGGCTTGCTGAAAGGACAAAATGTCCACAATGATTGAGGACAAAAAGCCATGTTACAGTATTTATAAAAGTATGGCCATACAAATGGACTACATAGAAAATCATAAGTGCACCCCCTCATGGTGAACTGGGCATGGTCGACATTTCACGTTGCTCAGATGCTTTTTCAAAGATGAAGATTTTAGAGTGTTCATATTTAAAAGTTGCTTATGGGCCTATTTTGAGGCTGTGTGTGTCTGTGAAGGGACTATTTTACATTATTTAGAAACATTTTATTTCATTTTTTATGGCTTTGAAAACTTTTAGTGTTCATTTTTTAACAGTTGACTGTAGTTCCATTTTATATAAGCAATAAGACACTCCGGGGTTGATGGTGGTACTAGGTTCCCCCATGGTCTGGGGGCTGAAGGCACTCAGCTTCACTTCATGCCTCACTATGCCCCAACTATGGGGGAAACCTAGTACCACCAGTGCATGTCATGCCTTATTACTTAAATATAAAATGGGCAAAGAAATCCCTGTGCCTGGATGGCTGAGACTTGGTTCTAGCTTCAGCAGTAAAAGAGTACCACCAATGGCTAAAAACAAGTCACTGTCAACCAGTGCAACTCACAGAATTCATAAGCAACTTGCTTCCTAATTGCCATCACAAGCACGGCTGTAACCTTTATTCATATATGATGTATGGAGACAGTCAATTAACCTGTGTTTTCTGCAGTATTACAACCTGATAATCCCATCAATGTGACGTCACATGCTGTAAACCTTGCAGAGAGACATCACATCGATGGGATTACAGAAGAGAACAAAGCAGCTGACATGATTCCAAAAATGGAACGCCAATCAGTTAACATTCAAAAAGTTAACAAACCCACTCATTCAGTCCTTAAAGCACCGCAGCACATGTCGCGATGGCTACCAGCACAGCCCCCCCACAATCCTCCGACGAAGCTTAGTAAGTATCAGGCACATCGCACACCAAAAGAACCTTCTTAGTTAATATATTAAACGTGTACCCAGTTTAAAAGCTCAATTTTCTGCTTATTTTATCTCCCCAGGCCTACCTCCTGCTGTTCCCACAATCTCCATGTCTGCCTCACGCACATCAAGAGGTGAAGTTGCAGACGTCTACGTTGTGCACATCACATGACAAGAACTGACCAACCGCAAATGTGCTGCATGTAACTGACTCTTTTAGTAACCCTTTAGTGATTTTTTAAATAAAACCAAACGTCGCAATGTCATCCGTTGCCATGAGTTGCATGTTCATAGTGTTTTGAATAAACATAATGGTAAGTTTTACATTCTATCAGGTTCAACGCTGTTTTTTCTGGGATGATGTTTTTCACTCCATACACTATAAATAGGGTCGCCAGGAAGTGGTTGTTAATCACGAGGTAATCATTGCCAAGGTTGCCAGGACAACTGTAAACCCTCCCTCGAGCCGCACCTCAAGTTTACTTAATTGTCCTGGCAACCGCTCTAGGTGATTACATCGTGGTTAACAACCACTTCCTAGGCATTATCCTCTATATAAAACACTTCAATTAGCCGCTAAAAATGAAAGTCCAATAAAATATAAAGTAAATAAATAATGTAATGTTATTTTCTCTTAAGAACCCCTCCTTACACTTAAAAAAATATTTAATAAAACCAAGTACTATTCCAAGTTTGTATTGCTGGTGTTTCCTTGAAGACCATGAAAATTCCCCCTCCTATCCCTACCAGTTTGCCAAAGAACTCGTTGCTCCTTACCTGGCAACAGATAACATTGAGGATGGCTCCACTTGAGGCCTGTGTGTGTATGCCAGTGGAACTCTGAAGAATTTTGGATTCATATTTTTCATGTTACCATTCCATGGGTGTGTGTGTGGGGGGGAGGTATTCTACTACTGGAATAATGTAGAGCTTTGAATTCTTCTATTCCATGGTAAAAAATCACACAATTAATTTAACGTGAAGAAAGACAGATGACTGACAGGTGAAAAACATCTGTGAAGGGACTATTTTACTGTACATTGCTTAGCAACATTTCATAATATTTTTGGGGCTTTGAAAACTTTTAGATTATTCATTTTTAAAAGTTGCCTATGGGTCCATTTTGAGGCTTGTGCGTATCAGTGTGTGCATGCCAGTGGAACTCTGAAGAATTTTAAATTCATGTATTCCATGTAACCATTCTGTGTGTGAGTGTGGGGGGTGGGCATTCTACTACTGAAATAATGCAGAGCATTGAATTCTATTCCATGGTAAACAATCACACAATGTATTGAACATGAAGAAAGACAGATGATTGACAGTTGAAAAACATCTGTCGAGGGACTATTTTACACTATTTATCAACATTTTATTATATTTTTGTGGCTTTGAAAACTTTTAGTGTTTGTTTTTAAAAGCTGACTATGGACCCATTATATATAAGCAATAGGGTGCTCCAGGGACATTGGTGGTACTAGGTTCCCCCCATAGTCAGGCGGCTGAAGGCACTCAGATTCATCTTATGCCTCAATACGCCCCTGACCATTGGGGAACCTAGCACCACCAATGCCCAATTGTGCCTTATTGGATAAATCACAACACAAAACAAGCAACTTCCAATTCAAGCCTCACATTAATTCTATGCTCCTGATCAAGTTACTGCATCAACAGCCATTTTGGTTGTGACCAGAGTTTGGTTTTGCCAGCCACTAAATAGCATTCAAGCAGTTACAGTTAGCAATGCAATGTGATCTGGAACCTGAAATATGGTCCTTTGTTTATGTTTTACCTCTTCTCTCTCCCTGTCCTGTGTCAGAGCTATAAGATAAACTGGTATATGTTCTGCCACAAACACAATTAAATACATGTGAATATTATTAACAGAGTGCTTTCTTGCCATCTTAATGAGGCCAGATCACTATGTTCTAGAACCAGGATTTTATAGTCCATGCTAACACACAGCAGTGCTCTTCAAGAGTGTGCAGTGTCTGCCCAGAAATCCTGTTAACGTGAAAAGGAAAATAAAAAAAATCTTCCGTTGTTTCCTCTTGGTCATTGCAACTGGGGTGTGCACACAGGCATTCGTAAGGGTTTTCATGTGTGTGCTGCCCCTTAACATTAAGTATGCTGTAAACAATCAGCCACTAAACATCCCAGATTTTAGGGGGTAATTGAGGGTTCACTTGCTGTTTTGTAATAACATAGTCTGAGATACCCTATGAGGGATCCAAAACTGGAACTGTTGTATATACAGACACAGTAATAGTTCTATGCAATTATAGTGTATGGTGGAAAGTTGTTCTCACCAGAAATCTAGCCTTTCAAAAACACTGTTCTGCCACAGTCAGCAAAATGAATGGAATGCTGTACTGACCGTACGTGGAGAATAGCATTCCATTCATTTTGATTTGAAAACTCAAGCCATAGGTTGAAATACTGAACAGGAAACCGCCACTTTTCAACATTATGCACAACAGCCAGAAAAACTGACATGGCGGTTTTCTGAAATGGGCGCTCTTCATTTTTTAATGCGGGATCAACCAGATATTATATTTTACTTACATGTTTCTCTGCCTTACAGTAATTTTTCTAGCTAAGCGTGAGGTCAGGCCACCATTTTTTTTCTTTCTAAATCCCACCCACAGCAGAGCGGCAACCAGTGGGCATGTCTGCAGTTACGTTAGGGATGCCCAGTCCCTAGCAACCACCCAACTCTGTCTCCTAGTGAGGGGAGACACCAATTTCTTTATCTACAATGTAAATGCAGTCTGGAAACCTAAAAATATTTTTTTAAAAATTTGAGGGGCTCCATGCACTATAAAAAATACTGTATGGGTAACCCCATGCAGAACCGTGTGTTCTGTTACCTTGGGGTCTGATTCCTAAGGACCTTTCAAGCTTTGCTCTTGAGGTCACAAGGAATCAGACCCCTCTGTGGCAGAACACACTGGTTCTGCATGGTTACCCATCCTGTATTCTCTCTGTTTCCTGCTGGGGAACATGACCTGTTGATAGGTCAGACCCCATTGTCTAATTTTAAAACATTCTGACACATTGGGGGGGACAGGACCCTTGATGACTCATACATTGTTATCTTCCCATATATTTTAAAAAAGGTCAACAAATACAGTAGTTTTCATTAAAGCTAACCATTGGGTAGAAGCATTCACAAGTACAACGTGTACTTTGGACTTTAAGAAAATGTTACAGAAAAGTACCAGTAAATTAGCCATCCCTAAACTCCTGTTCTTAATAATAGGCCAGTAGGTGTGATTTCTTTTTGCAGAGTTGAGGCAGCTCTTCCACCAGAAATGAACTCAAAAGCACTTAAGATTCTGGCTTCTATGGGTGTAGGAGGGGAACACAAAACTCAAATACATTCAGATTGTTAGAATAAAGTTTTAACCATGCTACATTCTTATAGAAACACAGAAATACAGAAAATGATGGTTGATTAGGACAACTAGGCCTGTTTAGTCTGCCCATAAACCTTACCCTTATTTTTGACTTCTGACCTATTTGGTCTATGGCTTTTACCTCTCTTTCCCACAACTAGGGTTCCCTTATGTCTGTCCTGTGCATGGTTAAATCCCCCCTGTACTTGCTCCCACCACCTCCTGTGGAAGACTATTCTATGCGTTTGCCACCCTTTCCATGAAGAAAAACCTCTTCACATTTCTCCTTATCCTGCTACTTTCCAATCTCATATTATGCCCCTTGTTCTTGTACTTGTATTGAAAGATGTCATCCACTTGTATCTAATTTATGCCTTTAACGTACTTGAAGGTTTCTATTATGTCTCCTCGCTCCCTCCATTCCTCCAGTGAGTACATATTGAGGTCTTTTAGTAGCTCCTCATGTGATTTCTTATGTAAACCCTGCACCATCTTTGTTGTCCTTCTCTGGACCGCCTCCACCTTGTCTATGCCTTTATGAAGATGCAACCTCCAGAACTGTACACAGTACTTCAGATGAGGCCTCACCAATATTTCATACAGTGGAATCACCACCCCCCCTTCTGCTAGTGATACTTCTGCCTATGCACCCTAACATGCCACTGGCCCTCCCTGTAGCCTTAGTACTCAGTTTAGACACCATTAGGTCATCAGAAAGGGTACCCCCAGATCACTTTCTTCTTTGGTGACAATCAGCAACTCTCCCTTATGCTGTAGCTCTCTCCAGGGTTTCTGCATCCCAAGTGCATTATTTTGCATTTCTTTGAACTGAACCTCAGTTGCCACACTTTGGATCATTTTTTCAGCTTCCCCTAGGTCCCTTCTCATTTTCTCCACCCCATCAGGAGTATCCACCCTCTTTCAGATCTTTGTGTCATCTGCAAACAGGCAGATCTTTCCTTACAGCACTTCTGCTATGTCACTAATTAAGACATTAAACAGGACTGGCATTAAAGCTGATCCCTGAGGTACCCCAGTGGTCTCCCCCCTCTCCCTGGATAAGAACCCATTTACCACCACCCTCTGTCTCCTCTCCATTAACCAGTTTCTAACCCAATTTATTATCATGTGCTTATGTCTAGACTGCCCATCTTGTTAACCAACCTTTTATGTGGGAAGGTGTCAAAGGCTTTGTTGAAATCGAGGTAGGCATCATCCACTACTTCCCCCTGCTTCACCTCCTTTGTAACCCAGTCAAAAATATCTATCAGATTCATTTGACATGACCTTTCTGCCATGAATCCTTGCTGCCTAGGATCATGGGCACTGTTGGATTCCAAGTGTCCCCTCTATCCTTTATTTAAGCAGTGCCTCCATGATCATACTCACTACTGAGGTGAGGCTGACCCCACTATAGTTTCCTGCCTCCTCCCTGCTACCCTTTTTATGGCTATGGGTGGAGCCTATAACCATCTTGCTATCTGTAGCTGGAAAAATGGACCAACATGGAACACATTTTTGCACATTTCAATGTATCCTTCCACAACTGTAAATCACTATGCCAAATGAAATAAAATATTCCTATCTTTCTGTTTAGAGAGTTTGAGACAGCACTAAAGCTGCTTATCAGAGGGCCATTAGGAAACTGAAACAGCTTGTAAAATATTGGTTGCCTGTTAAACTGGAGATTTGTTTACCCCCATTCAAAATGCAACAACTTATACATTTAAATACTTAGCATTTAAACATTTTCTTGCTCCTATCTTCAGTTGGGCCAAGTATTGTCTTTCAAGAAAGATTTATACCTCATAAATGTCACCCTTTCCCATGAACACATCTAAAAAGATTTGTGCCATTTTTTAACCTCTTAGGACACTATCTGATAACATAGAAACATAGACTTTGATGGCAGATAAGGTCCGCTTGGCCCACCCAGTCTGCCCATTTCCCTACCAATTGGATAAGCTGCAGATCCTAGTTAACCAACAGCCCACTTCCTCATACCACCCACCAGAATTGCTTTATGTCTGTCCCATAAGTTCTTGAATTCCCCCACTGCTTTTGACCCCACAACCTCCTCAGGCAGGCGTTTCATGCATCCACCACCCTCCATGAAAAATAGTTCCTTACATTGCCCTTGAGCCATCCCCCCATCTTCAAATTGTGCCCCCATGTTCTTGCACATCTCTTTTTCTGAAAGATGCCAGTGTGGAATACACTTTAATATTGGGCTTAAGGCTGGATGCCACTCCCCTTTAAGAGCTCTGAACAGATGTTGGTGTGTTATTACTATTTTAGGAGTGGCTTGGGGGCAATCTCTGGAATTCTCAGTGATCAGACAGTCAGTGTGACTCTGCTGTCTGGGCTAGACTTTTTTGGGTATGTTGCCTCTGTAGTCAGCGAATAAATTCCTTTGTAGTAGAGAAGAAGGTGGCTGCATGAGACCTGTCTCTGCTACCGTGAATTTGAACAATAATGTATATCTTTTGAACAGACTGCAGAATGGCCATCTTACATTCTTTCTGCTGCCCTGACATAAGCCATTGCCTACAACTACAAAACAGGAAGCAACATTCCCCCCTGTTGGTAGCCATACTGGGAATGTGAATTTAGCTAAGAAACCTATGCTACAGGTCCAGCAGCCATCTTTGTGAGGTGCACAAGCTTGTTCAAAATGACCCCACTCCATTGAAAGTAATGGCAGCCATGTTTTTGAGGGGCATCCATTGAAATGAATGGACACTGCAACAAATACAGTACCTGCATCTTGCAAGAGAAACTTTATTCATAGGTTCATAGAAAAAATTCAGGTCCATGAGCTACAAGAGCCATATAAGGGACCTGCCACTAACTCAGTGGACATAACTCCATTTTTCTTCTCCCATATACCTATCCAGTAAGTTCTTAAAACTGGAAAAGCTACTAGCTTCCACCACCTGTTTAGGGAGACTATTCCAAACATTCACCTCCCTCTGATTAAACCACTTCCCTCTTTGACTCATTCTATATCTCTCACCTCTTAACTGTTTATCATGAACCCTTGTACCCATCCTCACATTTTCCTTCCAGTTTAATCCTTCTGCTTCACATAGCAAACCATCACTCATTGATCTATACACATAACATAAATCTTCTCTTATCCTTCTATATGCCATTGAATACAATCCCAGATTCATCAATCTGGAACCATATTCTAAACCAACCACCTCTTCACCCATTTTAGTGAAACTCCTCTGCACCCGTTCTACCATTTTACCTCCCATAACACTCTGGACTAAACAAAAATGGACCCCATATTCCAGCACAGGTCTCATCAGGGATCAGGGCACCATAACCTTCTCTCCTACTTCTAATATTGCACAACAAGTTGCCTATGATCCTATTGGCTTGACTTATACCAGCACTATTGTGCCTGTCAAAGTCTAATTTATCAGTGACAATTACCCCAGGTCTTTCTCACTATCTGTAGTCATAATAGTTAGTGAATTGAACTTATACTGCACTCTACTATTATTCTGCCCAAAATGTATAATCTTACATTTTGTGATGTGAAACTCCAGTTTGTTTTTTTGTGCCCAATTCCCCAAATGGGTCAGCTGCTCCTGAAATAAGGCTACAGCATCTTTGTTATTTACTATTGCCGCTAATCTTAGCATCATCTGTATATTTGCAGATCCAAACTCCTTCTGACACCTGCATACTGGAAATCAGAACATTGAAGAGCTTAGGCCCCAGTACAGATCCCTAAGTGACCCCACTAGTCACTCCAACCTCTGTTGACAGGTAGCCCCTAATCCGAACCCTTGATGTCTGTCACACAACCATGCTGCTATCCACTTTCTGAGATAGCCTTCAACTCCCATTTCCTGCAAGATCCCAATCAGGACACCGTACAATATGGAATCAAAGGCCTTCCTATAATCCAGATACACAACATCCACTGGTAACCCAACATCTAGTGCCTGACTCACTGGCTCAAAGAAATGCAACAAATTGGTAGTACAGGATTTTCCACCTGAAAACCCATGCTGGGAAATGTCCAGATGTTTCAGGACTTTTAGGTTATTTTGCAATAATTCCTCTATAAAACCCTCCATAATTTTCCCAACAATAGAGGTTATACTTATTGGTCTATAATGTCAGGTCTAGTCCTATCACCTGATTTAAAAATGGGTGTAATATTTGCCATTCTTCACTCCTTTAGAGTCACTCCCTCCCTTAATAACTTATTGAAAAGAGCAGTTAAAGGAACAGTCAATTCTTCTGCAAGTTCTTTCAGGAAGGCTTGGTGATATCCATTTGGTCCTGCAGATTTAAATTTGTTTAGTTTAATTAATTTCCCCTTTACTTCTTCTACTGTTATAATTGGAAATTCTGTCACTCCTTCCCTCTCCATCACATCGGTTTCTATTACAGGAACAGTAATGTCCTTAATATAGCCAATTTGGAAATATGCACTTATCAGATTAGCCATCCCCTGCTCGTCATCTACTAATTTTTGATGATCCCTTATACTAGTAATTTGATTGTTATTACTCTTCCTTAGACTATCCACATAACTATCAAATTATTTTTTACCATTCTCTTTCTTTGAAGCCAGGTCTAATTCTGCCTGTTCTTTTCCCCTTCTAATACTTAACTTACATTTCTTTACTAGGGATTTGTACTTTAACAATCTACTGGGAGAGGGTTTTAACTTATACTTATGATATGCCTTATGCTTTTTATTTATTTGCCTTCATATTGTCTGCATCATCCATTTAGGTACCCTACCCTTCTTGTTATATTTTTTTGTTAATGGGACACACTTCTGTATACATGTCTGAAGCACTTCATCTATAACTCGCCAAGATTGCTCCAGGGATTTACAATCCAACTTCTTCCAGTTGTAAGTTCCTAAGTTTCTCTTATCCTAACATAATCTGCCTTTTTATAGTTCTTACAGCTGTTTTCCCCTGGACACTATGGATCATCTCCATTAACTCGGTCTTGACCATGTTATGGTCACTACTACCCAATAGTTCAATTACTTCCACATTCCTTACTCCGCCATCCATATTACACAGAATCAGGTCCAGAAGACTCAGACCTCTAGTATTCTCAAACACCATCTGTTTAAGGCAGTTTATTTGGCATATCACAACAAACTGTTCTTCAATTAACCCCTCCACCTCCATTGACCTCCATAGTACCCAGGGGAAATTAAAATCTCCCATATTAATGGTATTATTCATTATCATCCTATTATCTAATAAATTAAGAAATGTGATATTTTCTTGGTCAGTCAAATTAGGTGACCTGTAACATATCCCTACCCTTATATTTCTCTAACCCATCCAAATGAAAATCCATAATTATTCTACCTTATTCCACACAGAATTTTCAGGATTCTTAAGTTTTGCTTTCAGTTGTGAGGATACACATACTCCTACCCCTCCCCCCCTTTTCCCACCCTAGGTTTATGAAGAAAATCATAACCTTCAATCTCATCTATCCAGTCATCTTCTCTCAGCCAGGTTTCTGTTAACTCACATATATCTATAACATTTCTTTTACGAGCATACCTATGTTTGTCTATCTTTTGTTTCACACTCCTTCCATTTACTAGTAACTGTTTTAGTCCTATTATCTTTTTCATCCTATCACCTATTTGCTTAGATTTCCCTTTGTTTGCCTCCCCAACAGTTAGTTTAAATGTTGGTCCACATGCTTCCTGAAGGATAACCCCAGGGCCCTTGATCCACTCCTACTTAGATGTCTTCCATCTTGTGCAAAGTAATTTGTGTTTAAATCAAACTCCTCCCATGTATTTATACATGTCATAGTATTCATATTACACCACCTCCTCATCTAGTTGTTAGTTCTTTTTATTTTCTGACTTATCCTAATACCTGCTTTTGGAACTGGTAATATTTCAGAAAAAAACACATTTGCATTTTTTCTCTGCTCTGTTTTTCAATATTCATTAACTGTAGGTATATTTGATCCTCCCTAGTTATATACAAGTCATTTGTTCCTGCATGTACTATGATTAATGGGGTATCTGTCCCTTTTTAACCATTTTGGGGATTGTAATATTAATATCTGTGAGGGTAGCACCTGGCAGATACAAGCTTGTTACTCTGTCTTTTAACCCTTTTGTTGTATAGGCATCAGTATATCTGAGGATATAATCACCAACAATATGTATCCTCCCCTCCTTTGTATTGTCATCAACATCCATACTTGTATCCTAAACATTCTGTATAGTATTATTGTCATTACTTCCCTCTTCACCTGACCCTTCTTGATTTCCCTCTGTTATAGTCTGCTTACTACTCATTTCTATTTGTTCTTCGTTGGCTAGCCCCTTCCCACCTCTTCTCTCTACCTCTACTAATTCAGTATTACCCAGTGCTAGTGCTTGTTTAGTCATCATCTGGACTCCTTGAGAAATATCTTGCTCTGCTAATAAACCAAAATTGTTTTGCAATTCTAATTGAAAAGTCATTACTCTCCTCCCCTTTTTCTTGGCTCTTGTATTTGTCTGTACTACCCACTCATTCTCTGTTTGCTCACCTCAGTCTTGTTTTTGTTCACTTCTGTTGTTATGCTCCCCATCTGTGGCATTCCTTCCTGATTTATCACGCTTGATAGCATTTCACCTGCAGTTCCAACCGCAAGAATTTTCACTTTTAGCTCTTTAATTTCACTACACTGTTGACAGGTATATTCTGTAAATCAACCTTTTCCCCAACACTGAATTTATTACAAACTTTACACTTCACCCCAGTTCACCAGACTTCAATGCTACAATCCTGTTCTCCATTGTTTTGTTGTATTTCAATTTTTAATACACCTACCAGAACTGTTTATAAACTTATCCTCACCGAGTTCCTCTCCTATATATTTAAGCTGGTTTGCTGTGCCTTTCTGCCGACTATACTTGGGTCTTCTGCCCCAATGCCCGTATGTGAACATGCACTAACAAGCTTCGAGATGCACATGTCTCAGCACACTTGAGCTCGCAGCACTCACTCTAGTGCCACAATATATGTGCCATGATTCAGAAGTGCAGACAATGGTCGCGGTCACACACAGCAGCCAGAACCTTTCCACAGACTCTATAAACACACCAGGCTACACTAACAACAGCTATTCAGCTGCTAAGCCCCAATTAGTGCCCCAATAATAAAAGCTGCAGCGTTATACTGCTTTTGTAGTTCACTCTTATCCACCTGAACTACAAGTCACAGGAGTACTTCCTGCCACAGTCAGTTGCCAGCTCCTGCAACTGCAACAAGTTTAAAAAAATACACAGCGCACAGCATACGCCTCAGCTGCCCCCCTGTCTCTCGGCTTTTGGCCGATGCACAGGTTCAAAGACATAGCAGATGACACAGAATTAAGATGGAATTGTTTATTGAGATGTCATTTGATGGACTTTGCTTACAAATAATTGCACTTTGGTCTACAAAAACAGTACTTCAGATGAGGCCTCGCCAATGTTTCATACAGTGGAATCACCACCCCCTCCTTCTGCTAATGATACCGCTGCCTTTGCACCCTAACATGCCACTGGCCCTCCCTGCAGCCTTAGTACTCAGCTTAGACACCTTTAGATCATCAAAAATGATAACCCCCAGATCACTTTCTTTGTTGGTGACCATCAGCAACTCTTCACTATCCTGTAGCTCTCTCCAGGGTTTCTGCATCCCAGGTGCATTATTTTGCCCTTCTTTGAACTGAACCTCAGTTGCCACACCTCGGATAATTTTTCTAGCTTCTCTAGGTCCCTCATTTTCTCCACTCCATCTGGAGTATCCACCTTCTTGCAGATCTTGGTTTCATCTGTAAACAGGCAGATCTTTCCCTCCAGCCTTTTTGCTATGTCACTAATTAAGACATTAAACAGGACCGGCATTAAAGCTGATCTCTGAGGTACCCCACTGGTCACCCCTTCTCTCAGGATAAGATCACATTTAACACCACCCTCTGTCTCCTCTCCATTAACCAGTTTTTAACCCAGTTTAGCATCCTGTGGCCCATGTCCAGACTACCCATCTTGTGAACCAGCCTTTTATGTGGGAAGGTGTCGAAGGCTTTGCTGAAATCAAACTAGACATCATCCACTGCTTCCCACTGATTCACCTGCTTTGTAACCCAGTCAAAAATATCTATCGGATTGATTTGACATGACCTTCCTGCCATGAATCCATGCTGCCTAGGATCATAGACACCATTGGATTCCAAGTGTCCCTCTATCCTTTCTTTAAGCAGTGCCTCCATGATATTATTCACTACTGAGGTGAGGCCGACCCGCCTATAGTTTCCTGTATCCTCCCTGCTACCCTTTTTATGGCTATGGGTGGAGCCTACAGCCATCTTGCTGTTTGAAGCTGGAAAAATGGCGGAACATGGAACACATTTTTTCACATTTCAATGTATCCTTCCACAACTATAAATTACTATGCCAAATTAAATAAAATATTCCTTTCTTTCTGTTTAGAGAGTTGGAGACTGCACTAAAGCGGCTTAACAAATGGACATTAGGAAACTGAAGCAGCTTGTGAAATATTGGTTGCCTGTTAAACTGGAGATTTGTTTGTCCCCTTTGACATGCAACAACTTGCACATGTAAAACACTTAGCATTTAAACATTTTCTTGCTACTAGCTTCAGTTGGGCCAAGTATTGTCTTTCAAGAAAGATTCATACCTCATTAATGTCACCCTTTCCCAAACACAAATCTAAAAAGATTTGCACTGTTTTTTAACTGCTTAAGACACTATCTGATAACATAGAAACATAGGGCTGGATATTCAAACTGCGCTATTCTGTGGCGCAAGCCCTTGCACTGCACAAAATAGTTGCGCAGGGGTGTGGCTGGAATGATATTCAATGAAGTTGCACTATTGAGCAACTCCTTTGAATATCACCCCCTGGCCACAGCCACTGTGCATGGTGCAGTGGAACTTGTGCCACCGCAAGTGGTCAGAGTGGAGAATTCAAGATGCGGTGGCACAAGTACCATTGCGCCATGCACAAATTTCTGATATTCAAAAGGTGACATGCAAATGGGGTCATAATTCATGCAAGGTGCAGGGGGGCCATTTGCATCTATTTATGTCTCCATTTGCATGCCATTAGCATGCAGGTGCGCTGATCTCCGGGGATTTGCACCTGGCACCCTGCCAGGCAGCAGACATCAGGGACTGAACACCCCCTGCAGCCCGATCGCGGGTATAAGTTAAAAAATTCCCCACCCCCCGACTGGCCCGATTGCGGGAATAAGTTAAAAATTCCCCCCCCGACTGGCCCAGATCACAGGCATAAGTTAAACCCCCACCCCAACTGGCCTGATTGCGGGCATGGTGAAAATAACCCCCACCCCACTAGCTCGATCACGGGCAGCAAAGTACAACCCCCAAGGACATATCCCTGGTGGTCCAGTGGACCGTGAAGCCCGATTGGGCAGCAAAGTTCAAACCCCCAAGGACCACCTACCCTGGTGATCTAGTGGCCCCCACCACCCACCCACCCACAGCCCCACTTCCCCACCCCCCATCAGCCGGTGGCGGCAGCATCCCACCACTTGCCACTCCACCGACCTACTGCCTGGTAGGGCTGCCGCCCGATGGTTCAGAGCAAGAGCCAATGGGCATGCTGCTCATACCGTACAAGACAGTCCAGATATGTGAATGAAAATTCATTCACATATCTGGACTGCTCTTAGATGGAGCTGCACACCCATTGGCTCTTGCTCTGAACCAATGGCGGCAGCCCTACCGGGCAGTCAGTCAGGCTGGCAGGTGGCAGGTGGGTGGATGCTGTCGCCACCGCTGACGGGGAGTGGGGGGTGAGGTCGTGGGTGGGTGGGTGGGGCCACCAGATCACCAGGAT
Source organism: Neoceratodus forsteri (assembly GCA_016271365.2). Taxonomy (NCBI): domain Eukaryota; kingdom Metazoa; phylum Chordata; order Ceratodontiformes; family Ceratodontidae; genus Neoceratodus; species Neoceratodus forsteri. The sequence goes on from CM057454.1 coordinate 577,371,499, forward strand.
AGGTGGTCGCTGGGGGTTTGAACTCTTGCTGCCCGTGATCGGGCTTCAAGGTCCACTGACCATCAGGGATATGTTCTTGGGGGTTGAACTTTTGCTGCCCGTGATCGGGCTTTGCAGTCCACTGACCACCAGGGATATGTTCTGGGTGGGGGTTGAACTTTGCTGCCCGAGATCGGCTAGTGGGGGTGGGTGGATTTTTAAACTTATGCCCATGATCGGGCCAGTTGGGGTGGAGGGATGTTTAAACTTATGCCTGCGATCGGGCCAGTCGGGTGGGGGATGTTTAAACTTATGCCCACGATCAGGCTAATCGGGGTGGGGATGTTTAAACTTATGCCCGCGATTGGGCCAGTCAGGGGGGGGATGTTAAACTATGCCCACTATCGGGCAAGTCGGGGGGTTACTATATGCCCACGATTCTGCTGCAGGGGGGGAACAGGGAGTAGGTTGATGGACACCCACAGGTGGCAGCTGCTATGATGCACCCTGCAATGCGGCAGCTCACCTGTGAGTGGCCCTCGACTTACTCCTTTTTTCTTGGCTCAAAGTTGTGCAGGTGCAGGTTGGGGGTTGCACGTGCACAACTCTGCACAGCCCGCTGAATATTGGGCTGTGCAGTTTATGCATGGTTCCTCCCCCTCCGGTTCAGCATGCCTTCATTTGCATTGTGCTGTTGCTCAGCTTGACTTGGGGGGGCGCAACTGCCTCCTGCTGAATATGGCAGAATGGTGCAATTTTGGACTTGCGCAGGCTCAACCCTATTGTGTATGGCGCAATCCTTTTGAATATCCAGCCCATAGACTTTAATGGCAGATAAGGACCACTTGGCCCACCCTGTCTGCCAATTTCCCTACCTATTGGATAAGCTGCAGATCCAAGTTAACCAACTGCCTACTTCCTCCTACCCCCCCAACTAGAATTGCTTTATGTCTGTCCCATTCGTTCTTGAATTCCCCCACTGTTTTTGACCCCACAACCTCCTCAGGAAGGCCGCTCCATGCATCCACATCCTCTCATGAAAAATACTCCTTATATTGCCCTTGAGCCATCCCCCATCTTCAAATTGTGCCCCCATCTTCTTGCACATCTTTTTTGAAAGATACCACTGTGGAATGCACTTTAGCATTGGGCTTAAGGCCTGAATCCACCCTTTAAGAGCTCTGAACAGATGCTGGTGTGTTATTACTGTTTTAGCAGGGGCTTGATGGGAATGTTTGGAATTCTCAGTGGTCAGGCAGCTGGTGTGACTCTGCTGTCTGGGCTAGACTCTTTTGGGTATGCTGCCTCTGTAGTCAGAGAATAAATTCTTTAACTTCTAAATTTACTTTATGCATTGGTCTGTTATTCCTACAGTCCAGAAGGTGTCCACCACAGAAGCAAGAGATGGGCCTGGCAGATCTTGGAAGAAGGTAAGGGTCCAAATAGCAAACCAATATCAAAACACCACATATGGTGGAGGATGCAGCTCTTATTCTGCCCAGACCCTATCATGCATGTCTGCATGGCTGGGTACCCCAATACACAGACATTTGTTTTGCCAGTTCTGTCTGAAGACAGTATTCCAGTCTTCTAAACCTTGAAGAGTAATACATCTCTCAGCACAAATACTTTGGATAGCCTGGGAGTCACTCAGCCACATCAGTGCCTACCATTTATCTTTTTAACAGACAGCAGAATGGCCATCTTGCATTCTTTCTTCTACCTTGACATAAGCCACTGCCTACAACTACAAAACAGGAAGCAACCTTTCCACCTGTTGGTATCCATATTGGGAATGTGAATTTAGCCAAGAAGCTTTTGCTATAATCCAGTGACCATCTCTGTGAGGTGCATCAGATTATTCAAAATGACCTCACTTCATTGAAAGTAATGGTGGCCATGTTTTTGAGGGGAACCCCTTGGAATGAGTGGACACTGCAACAAATACCTGCATCTTGCAAAAGAAACTTTATTGACATAACAGATGACACTGAATTGAGTTTGAGTTGTTTATTGAGACATCATTTGATGGACTTTGCTTACAGATAATTGTACTTTGCTCCACAAAAACAATTTTCTCCATGGCACTCCATCTGCTCCACAATGTCCTGTCTCCTGCATGAAGGCAACTCCTTCTCATAATTATAATCTTCATTTGGGGACACAAAGTATACCTCCAACCACAATGTCTGATAATTACACCATTACACAAGCCGCAGTATCTGCAGTTCCACCCTGACCCACCTTGCTGGAGTGAAGTAACCACATAGAAACCATCCTGCAGAACATCCAAGCTTCCCTCTCACTCCAAGGCACACCAGCTTTGTAAGCCATTCAAGTAGACCTTGCCTACATTAGAACTTTGTCACCCCAGTCCCCTGTCCATACCAGCCTACAGCCAGTACCCTTCTCAGCTTTGCCTCATGAAGATGCTGTTGACTGGCTCAAGCAATTCTAAGTCTGGATTGCTTTCATCGGCTGGACTGATTCCTTCCATATTTCCAATGCCTTGTGCTTGCTTCTGAGAGGGACTGCCATTTTCTGGTTTAATGCACTTCCACAACAAGTCAAAGGAAATACTGCTACTCTCTATACCACTTTCAAAGACCATTTTGTCCACGCATATCCCCCTTGGTTACTTGAACAACAGCTGTGGGAGTGCACATTGCAACCCTCTGAGTCCCTAGAAACCTTCATAGTTGACAATGAGTCATGCTGCAATGTACAGAAAACAGAAAAAGATGAAATTGTGGCTTTTGTCCAAGGCCTGCTACCTCAACTCTGCACTTATGTCATTCAGCAGAAGCCAACAACATAGATGGGCACAAGCCAAGCAGCATGACTTGCACAGGAGTCCATTTCACTATTCCAGGCCACAAGTGCACCAGCACCTAATTCATCACACTTGGCTGCACTTACAACATGTGTCCAGCAGCAACAAGCCATGATAGGCAAACTCATCATGACTGTCAGTAGTTTACACTTGATCTCAAATTCTTCTTTGACTACTTCTGTCAATGTTCTGCAGCCACCTTCACAGCCACCTGCACTGCCTCCACCTTCATGTGAGCCTGTGTCCTGCCAGTAGTGTGGATGCAGAGTACACACTGCTGCCATTTGCCGAAAGCTAAAGTATCATAATAATAATAGCCAAGATAACAGGAACCAAATGCACCCACCAATACAATTAGCATAGTGATCACAATTACTTCCAGGATCAGGGAAATGAGAGCTACCCAACAAACTAGGGGCTCCTGTTGGGCAGGGGAACACTTCAACTGACCGCCCCTCTGACTCTCACAACTCAAGTAGACAACTTCCTCCAACTACCCACTCTGGTACCCTCCCACTTCCAGGGGCCAAGGCACCTGTCATTATATCACCACTCTTAGCCAACTATGTCCCTGTAACCATTGAAGATTGGGCTATGCATGCCTTGGTTGACACTGGAGCTGAAGTCTCAGTTATCAACACCAGTATTTTGACCAATGAAGCAATTCATCACTTACTTAATGTCTCTCCAGCTGACCTAAAGTACATTATCACAGCCAATGCCACTAAGGTACCTGTCACAGGTGTGCTCCATCTCAAGCTATGCTTTGACTCACAGCAAGCTACTGTCAGATTCTACCTAGTACCTGAGCTACAACCATCAGTGATTCTTGGTGTTGATTTCCTTAAATCTTACAAAGGCATCCTAGACTTTGCATCAATAAACTGTCATTAGACCCTCGGAGGCAACTTGTAGCTACAAATTCAGTCACTGTGCCTCCTAAGACTGAGATGGTTCTGATTGCCAAGATCCGAAGTGAACCGCTTCCACAAGGTGTTGTTGGCATCACGACAGGATCCCCCACTCTGCATTCATCAGGCCTTCTGCCAGGAAACACCTTGTCTGCTGTGCATGGAGGAACAGTTTTCCTGAAATGCTGGAACTTCACGGATGAGCCTGTAGTCATTTAAAAGATGCCACTATTGGAAAGTTTGTTTGCTTGTCTACAGGAGACTGGCTCCATCTTATGCAAGATCCTCAGCCTGGTTCTACCCACCCAAGCATTATCAGAGTTACCCCTCAGTTTGTGACTACTTTCTTTCAAACTCCCAGCATCTCCAACAGAAAGAGAGAAAACAACTTTTAAAATACCTGGGGTGTTCTCTCAATGTCTTGTTGGTCCAGATAACAAGCTTGGATATTGTAATTTCCTGCAATACACTATTGAGATGCATCCCAGTCAGCAACCCATCCATTGGTGGCCCTACAAAGTGGGACACAAACAGAAACAAGTCCTAGAAAACATGATCAAAGACATGCTTGACCAGGACATCATTGAAGAGTCTATGAGTCCCTCAGGTGTGCCATACCTGCTAGTGGTAAAGAAGGACAAAAGCTATAATTTCATGGTAGATTACAGAAAGCTTAATGCTAATACAGTGCAAGATGCTCATCCCTTACCCACAACAGAGGACGCCTTAGAGAGTCTTGGTGCCTGCCAGCCCAGCTTACTTCACCAATCTAGATATACAGAGTGGGTTCTACCAAGTCTCCTTTGATCCAGCTTCTCATCACTACACAGCCTGGTACTGTCACTTGGGGCTCTTTCAATTTAAATGACTGCCAATGGGACTTTGGAATAGTCCTGCTACATTTCAGCATGTTGTGGACACTATTCTATGTGGGTTGCTTTGGAAATCTTGTTTAGTTTACCTAGACAACGTTATCGTTTTCAGCAGAACTTTTCCTGAACACCTCCAACACCTCAAGGAAGTGTTTTAATGCCTCTGACAAGCCAACCTCAAGCTTCAACCAGAGAAATGTTGTTTTGCACAGCAACACATTCTTTACCTGGAACATGTTGTCAGTTCTCAAAGCATCTATCCAGAGCCAGATAAGCTCTCAGCAGTCAGAGACTATCCAGAACCTAACAATCTCAAGGATCTTAAAGCTTTTCTAGGTTTGTCTGGATACTACAGAAAGTTCATTTGTAACTATACACAGAGTGCAGCTCCACTTTATACCCTCATCAAAAAGGGGTGTGAATATTCCTGGACTTATGAGTGCCAAGAGGCCTTTGAAACCTTAAAAGGCAAACTGATGATCTCTTCTCCAGTACTGGCCTACCCAAGGTTTGACTAACCCTTTAAACGCTACTCGGATGCTAGTTCCTTTTCAGTGGACACTGTGCTATGTCAGGTACAAGATGGAATAGAATGGGTTATCTCCTGTGCCGGGTGCTCCCTTTCCTCAGTTGAGCAAAACTATGGCATCACAGAAAAAGAATGTCTAGCCATGGTATTTGCCATAAGGAAATTTGACTGTTATCTTAGCTACCCCTCCTTTAAAGCTTTGTTGATCACTCAGCCTCAGATGGTTGTTCGAAATGAAGGAGCCAGTAGGCAAGTTCACCCAATGAATTGCCATGTTGCAATGCTACAAATTTGAAATTCAGTACAGACCAGGTCGAGTTCACTTCAATGCTGATAGTGTAAGCCAGAGACAGTATCCCTCAGCATCATCCTCAATAGATGAAGACTCCTACTTACAAGTTCTTCCCTTCTATGCTACAGATGTGCTTCCTGTGGACCCTCCCACAGCATCTCAAGTTGCCTTGCTGCTACCACCTGCATCATCAGAAAAGAACACTAATCCTCACCTGCTGCAAGCAGCTGAATAGCTTCTCACTTCCTCTACTTCGATCTCTCCCTAGCAACTGTTCAATAGCAATGAAGAGCAGCTCCTCAATTCGCAGACATACTCTCTTACTTGGAATCTGAAACTTTACCGCAACAGAAGCAACATCACCAGACTGTACTTCTCCTTGCATCACAATACTACCTCCATGATGGTGTGCTTTTTCACATTTGGACCAAGGAAGGTAAGGGCTATCACATAGATAGAATTCATGTACAGTTAGTTGGGCCAGCCTCTCTAGTTAACAAAGTTCTTCTCTCCGTTCATGCCTCTCCACTCTCATGGAAATCCACAGAACTCTCAAAAAGACAAGGCTCCACTTATTCTGGCCTCACATGAACAAAGGCATTGTCCAATTTGTCAAATCCTGCCAGCCCTGCTCCCAAAGAAATCCTCCTGCCAAACCAACAAAAGCAAACATCATTCCAATGCCTGTAGCTACTGAACCCTTCCAAACAGTTTGCACAGACATTCTGGGACTGTTACCAACATGCTCTGACTCTATCAACAAATACATTCTTGTTTTCATGGACTGCCTTGCAAAGTATTTGGAACTAATTCTCCTAAAAGATATAAAAGCTGCTACAGTATGAAATTGCTTTCCTCAACACTAATATTTGTCATTGCAATACACCCTTGTATCTGCATTCTGACAGAGGCACTAACGACCTTTCAACAATTGTTCAAGAAATGTGCAAACTTCTTGACGTTAAGTAAACACACACAACAAGTTATCATCCAAAGTGCAATGGACAGTGTGAAAGAATGATGTCTACCATTCTAAACACACTGTCCAAGTACCTGGATGAAACTCACAACATTTGGGACCTCTTCATTCCATGTGTGCAAGTTGTCTACAACACTGGCCCTTGTATTCACAGTACAGAGTACACCCCCTTTTTCTTGGCCCATGGATGCCATCCAAGAACTGCCTTGGACAGGGATCTTCAGCTGCTGGAGGTTCCAAAGTCACTTCTTCATTTATCATTCCTGTACTGGAACAGCTTGAACTGGCTAGATGTATGGCAGTCACTACATTGGGACAGAGAAAATCTGCGATGCACCGAATGTCAGCAGCCAAATCTCAAGATCCTTAATTTTCTAAAGGGGACATTGTCTACCTGTATCAACCTATCCTAGTTCTGGGCTCCACAAAACAACTGCACCACCCTTGGACTGGTCCTTTCTACATCACGGAAAAGCTTCCTTCAGTTCACGTCTGTTTGCGATGCAAACCTGATGGAAAACTCGTACATAACAAGGTCCACATCAATCATCTGAAACATGTGTACTTGACTAACACCAATCCAGATGATCCCAGTCCAACCTGTAATGAAGCTGCACTTGAGCCTGCTATCCTGTCTGAATCAGATGTTCCTCCCGATAACCTGCAACCAGTTGCTTCTGCCTCTCACACTCCTGACAGTCTCCAGCCAGATTCTGTTTTGCCTGATCACCAGCTCAATGAACTTCCTGGGACATCTCATCCTTCTTCCTCTTCTCAGGACTCTCTTGGTCACACCCCTGTGTACCAGATTGAGAAGATTTTTAAAAAGAAATACTTAAATGGATTCTGGACTTACAGAGTTAAGTGGTGTGACTTTGACAGCTCATAGAACTTGTGGGTTGCTTATCAAGACCTAACTCCAGCCTGTCAATAACTGGTTCAGGGAACACATGCCACTGTTCCCACTGACTGGAAAAGTCGATGACTATGATGAACTTTATGTAACCGGACTCAGTAATTCTTCTAGTGGTATTCTCTCTTAATAGTTCCTGCAGATAATGCTTCCTGGTACCTCATTCCAATGTACCTGTTGCTCATCATACGGCATGCATGGCATTAACCTTTTCCTTGCAGGAATGTCTCTTTAAATGCACAGTTCCATGTATACTTTTATTACTCTGCCACTGTTTATTGCAATATTCATATCTTGTGTACTGGTGTTCTCCAACTGATACCCATTCCTCTCTTCCTTTCCCCCTCCCCTGCACTGTGGAACTTAGCACCCTAAACAAGCTTCAAGTTGTTATGGTGGCTTCCCTTCCCCTACTACATCTCTGAATGGTCACCATTGTGGTCAAGATCCTTCCCTTCCCCTCCCGTCATGGTGGTCTACTGTTCAGTTACCCACTGTCCTACCCTGTTTACAATTTTTTTTTATTTTTATTGTAATTTATGTTTGCTTGTTCAAGGGGTGTTCACATTCACTGCCCCGGGGGTGGTGTGGAGTACACTTTAGCATTGATCTTAAGGCCTGATACCGCCCCTTTAAGAGCGTTGAACAAATGTTGGTGTGTTATTACTGTTTTGGGAGGGGCTTAGGGGAAATCTGTGGAATTCTCAGTGGTCAGACAGTTGGTGTGAGTCTTCTGTCTGGGTTAGACTCTTCTGGTATGCTGTCTCTGTAGTCTGAGAATAAACTCCTTTCCTTCTACATTTATTTTACGTGTCAGTCTGTTATTCATCTGGTCCAGAAGGTGTCCATCACAGAAGCAAGAGATGGGCCTGGCAGATCTTGGAAGAAGGTAAGGGTCCAAGTGGCAGACCACTACTAAAATGCCACTCCACCCTCGGGCTTTGTTGATTCCCTTGAGGTCCTTAAATGTTTCTATCATGTCCCCCCTCCCTCCTTTCCTTGAGGGTTAACAAATTAAGTGTCTCATGGTATACATATTAACTCTCTCAGGGTATATATATTAACTGTGCTTGATAAGCACTGTCTCAGACATATGCCAGGTCTTCTGTGAACTAGTCAGGCTAATTACAGAACAATCAGCATGTATTTTTCACTATGCTTTTTGGGGAAAAAATATATATTGAGCTACAGCAAACATACACACACACACGCACACACGCATGCATGCATGCACACACACACTGTACACATCATCCTCATGGCCACATCAATTAAAAATAAATACTGCAATCTAATATATTATAAAACAATAAAGAAACTGTTTATGTCAGTGAACACAGTGAAGTTCCGTTTACAGTAGATTTCCTTTAAAGAGCTAGTGTACTGCCTAAAACTAACATTAGATTTTAAAAGTGGTCAACCATTACCTTTTATATCTGAAGTACTTTTTCTTTTCCCTTTGTTTAATTAAAAGATTCTTTACCTGATGTTAGTAGGTGTGATGTGTGGAACAGCTCTTAGCCTGGCAGCTGACATGTCTTACTCTACTGCCCTACACTATATCATCAGCATTGTGACCTCAATGACTGTGACATTGCTGCTACTTAGGAACAGCAAGCAGAACAGTTCATTCATCTGTGATGTCACAGTCAATGAGATCACAATGCTGATGATGTAGTATGGGGTACTATAGAAAATACTTTCTGATGAGCAAAAGGAAGAAGAAAAATACTTCAGAAATAAAAAAATTACAACAAATTCCTACTTAAAATTTGTATTATTTACTTGTCTGTCTGTTTTGTATTATTTATCTGTCTGCCTGTTTTGGCTCCACTAGCTTTTTAAATATTTCTTATCATATATTATGTATCCTGGATAGCATTGGGGGTATTGTAATCTTCTTTTTATACATTGTTGCACTGCATTTTACTCGGGATGTCCCAGATTAGATTTAATATCTTGTTTTCATTGGGAGTCATAATTTTACCATTTTATAAGGAATTTATTCAGAGTAGCCTAGTCCAGATGCAAAATATTGTTTCCAGTGTGTTCTGATTTTATGCAATGCAGCATAATATTGTGTAGATGTAGAGCCTCAATGAAAATAAGAAGCTATATCTTCTACGAACTATCCAGACTAAACATATAGCAATCAGCAGGCATATTCAAGGAAAACAGATAAAATATGTAAAATGAAGAACACATTGAAACTGCATCTCTACAGATCTGCATTGTGCAGATTTGTAAGAAATAATGCCTAAATGCATCCCAAAAGCTCTCCACAGCAATATTGGCTCTGACCAGAGTTTGTTGTGAAGAGGGCTACATGTGCTCTCCTCCAGTCTTCTGGAACCACACCAGTGTTGAGTGACTTACTGAACAAAGTTGCCAGAGGCACTGCTAGCTCCCTTCATAGTTCCTTTAATATCCTGGGCTGTATGCCAACTGACACCATTGCTTTGTCCACCTTCAGTTTTGTGAACTCCTACAGGACTATCCCTTCTTTTTTTTGTGTAATTTAAAGTTTATTGAAATTTCAACCATAAAAATGCATGGGTATAGGCCAGCCCAGTGACGCTGAGGGTTGAGGTGCTGGACACCACACCTCGCGCCATGCTGGCGACCCAAGTTTGGAGACAGACTCTGGGAGCTGGGGGTCAGTGGGGGAGGGAGAGGATTGATCATCTGGAGGACAGCTTTTCTCTCCCTGGGGAGGGATCCTGGGGCTTCTTGGTGCCCTCGTGACCCCAGATGGAGATCGGAGGTACAGCAGGAGCACCAGCCACAACACTGGGCAGGAGTATGGCAGACGTCAGTAGGCAGCCTTGTATGGATGTCACTGTACGCTGTACTCCCAAGGGGAAACAACTTACACAGAAAATCATGAGCTCGTTGATGGGTGATGGCACCTCCTCACTCGACCACCTCCACCACCAGTCGCACTCCTCTCTGGCTGGCCCAGCCCAGCTCGAATTCAAAATAGAGCACCCTGGGTGGATAGGATAGCCCTACCTCAGGGGGCTTATAACCAGGGGAATAGCTGGGCTGGTGCCGGGAAGGAGTAGGCGTCTCAGGCACGGAGGTAGAGTTGGGAGTACTGGAGGATGCCCGAGAAAGAGTTCCACAAAGTTGGTGCACAAATAGAATTCAAACAAAAAAAACAGAATGAATGGTATAAAGCAGAACAGTAGCAAGATATAAACAAGAACAACTAACCAATGCAATAAATCTTCCATCTGCTCCTCCCCATCGTCTTAGAACAGTGAATAAGCATGAGCAATAAAACTAAACAGTGAACACCCCAGCTAACAGCCCACTTCCCTACATCTCCCAGAGCACTGTGATATCTGCACCTAGTTAAGGTAAAGGGTGGATAATAATGAAAAATAATGAAAAAGATTAGGGGCAATCCAAAGCAGTCAACTATTCTGGGTCTGCATGTATAGATAAAAGAGTGTGCAAAGTCTCTGTGCTGTTTGCAGTGGCAGAGACCATGATGTAATCTAGCAATCTGCTTTTCCACTGTAAGAGCTTGCAGGAGCTCATTATACCTTTCCCTTAATGGGAGCATTGAGTCATCCCTCCAATGTCTCAGTATAATAACCTCTGCCACTGCAGACATCAGGGCCATATAAGCGTTAAGGTGGCCAATCAGAGTGGAGGAGTAAGCATGTACTAGATAAATTTTGGTCATGAAAGCCTCTTCTAGATCAAGAAGCTGGTCCATTGAGGCCTTAATTATTGACTAGAAGGGTACTACATTAAGACATTCCCATAACACATGAAACAGGTGGCTTGTAATGAGACCACAGCAGAGACATAGTAGGGATTCAGACCTACCCATCATGAAGAGGTTGTGAGGGATATGGTAAAGATTGTACAAAATAGAAAATTGGGTCCATCTGTACCTATCCCTCTTAGTAAATTTTTAAAGATTCCACCAGATGGTTCACCACCGTGAACTGTTGAGGTGCCAATTAAATGTTTGCTGCCATTAACAACAATGCCATTTATGATGGTGGGGTCAAGCATTTTCAAAAAGGAATACAAACCAACAACTGGGTGAGCTCGCGTGGCTAACGATATGAGTTGAGACAGGATGTCACCATCATTGGTGTCGAAGGGAGCAGGACTAAGGGCAGATGCTAAGGCTTTGGTTAATTGCAAATATTTAAAAGTATGAAAAACCAGAATAGAAAAAAGATTTTACAGTTGATCATAGGATAAAAATTGTCCCAGGTTTAGAAGTGAAAATACTGAAGCAGCAGTCTGACAAGGATAAAAAGAGGTAGGTATCTGGCGGCCACCAATACAAGGTTCGCCAATAACAGTTTAAATAGGGAAAGGGACTAGTCTAGACAAAGAAATTGTTCCAATTGTCTATGGGCCTTAACAGACCACACCTGAGGAGGGATATGTAGGGTTGCTGGTATAACCCCTTGGTGGCACTATCCCATGGGCTACTACCCCTGCCTGTAAGGCAATACGCAGGTTAAGGGGCCTGAGCTAAATTAATGTGTGCCTCCACAAACAGGAATGGTATTGGAGTAGTTTAACTGCTCTGGTATAGTGCTCTGGGATGCTATAACCACCAATCAACCCACCTAGTGGCCTCACACTTAAAATTACAATACCTTGTGCATTCAATTCGTAATTAGTGGAGAATGCTAATAAGATGCTCACATGACAACTTACCCTCAGTGTCTGGAACTCAGCATACACCCCGAGTGCCTGTAAGGAAATGGCTGCCAGCAATAACACAGTACCTTTCAGCTAGTTGCATTAACCCAGTGCTCACTAATGATATGCTCATGGACCAGATTAACAATTTAATAACAAACAGGTGTATTTAGGGCTTAAAATAAGGGCTAGGGGGATGCAGATTTATACCGGGTTATAATGTCGTACGCTTAATAGCGTATGGCATTATGGACACCGGACCTGTAGGCTCTCTGTTGGACCCCTTGAGTTAGAATCCTTAGTGGGGGGTCCGGGGTGCAGCCTCGTATGGGGGTGGGGGGTGGAGCCCCACAGAACAAAAGATACAATGGAATCGCACAATGTGATTAAGTAGCATGGCATTCTGCAATGCGATATTATGACCCCGTGCCATGCAAATTAAAATTAGACCAATTGGCACTTTTGATTTTAGCAGTATTTCAGCTTTACATAACATTTAAAAAAATACATTAACCCTATTTGAATGTCCAGATGACGTCACTGGATACCCAGGATAAGCTGATAGGGAGGCAGTATAGCGCAGTGGTTTAAGGCTGTGAGATGCAAATCTGGAGACCTGGGTTGGAATCCCACAGCCCCCAATTGCATACTGTGAGACCCTGAGCAAGTCACGTAACTTCCCTGTGTTCCCAGGTTGCACCTGGAAACAAGCTTGCAGCTTAGTGTGTCTCTCCTGGTTAAACAACTGGAAAAAAAAGTTACGTTGCAGGCCTGAAGCTGTACCATAGGCTGGCTGGCCTAGCAGCTAGTTGGGCCCTTAAATAAAGAAATGGTTAAGCTTTCTTTTGCACTTGACTGTAAAACCATAAATCACTTCCAAAAACCCAGAAATGTGTAATCCCCAGGCTTGATGACCTGCAAAAGTAGTCTAAACCCAAGTGCAGACTTGTAAAACAAATCAGTTGGAACAAGCAAATTATTTGGTGTTGCAAGGTAAAACCCTAAGATTCTTACTGAACCTTGGACCTCGGGATCTGGGCTGATTTACAGGATGGCTTTCCTTGAGGCATGATGTGGCTGCAGGCTGCAGGACTTCATCCTTTCTGGCAAAGACCAGGATACAGGGACCAGAGCTAGCAGGACTCAACCCCTCATCTAGGCATAGCCTCCATGGGTGGCCACAGCCTGTGATGAACTTCTTTGCAGGAGCTGACTCCCTTCTCTGGTCACCTGGCAGCTTGGCTTTTATAGGCAGTGACAGTCTATTATGTAAATTGCTTGGCATTACTAGTTTAGATAGGATACAGTTCTGCAGTAGGCCACACAGCTTACTCACTTCCACATGGCAGTCCTGGAAATGCAAGCTGGCACACAACAGTTCAGATCTCCTTCTGTCAAATTGACTGGAAACAATTTTGTCGACCAAAGGCATCAATTTCAATTGCAGTCCCCGAGACAAAAACAGCTTCTCACCGAATGCAGGTGGGGATACTTCAGCAGCTCTGATCTCACCTTCAGTCTGCAAATTCACTCTGGGAAATAACCTTTTTCTGTCCATCCCTCTGGGAAGAAATTGCAGCTGGTTCTGCAGATTTTGGCTATCTCAATTACTCGGCAGGTGATTTGGACAAGAAGAGGCAAGGCAGGCCCCTCCCTAAGTGCTCCGAGCAGCAGAGAGCCTCCTGACAGTTCAAAGGCTTGACCCAGACTGACTCAAACTGACCCACAAACTGTCCAGATTCAAACAGTCCCTCCTTTTATGAATGGAAAAATTACTGTAATCTGAATCTGATTGGCTGTCCAGGCTTATAATCAAAGTCACAATCCTTTAATTGGACAGTATTTTGGCACCTACTGTAGATTGTGTCCCTCATTTTCCCCACAAGTCTCTGGCACTATCCCAGAAGTCCCTTGGCTTAATCCTGGCTTTCGAAAGGCTGCTAGGCACAAAGATGGAGTCTGTTTATACAGTTTTTATGCTGTTCGAACAGTGTCCCCAGATATAAAGTCGCGTTGCAGCCAGAAATAGTACTTTATTTAAAAAATAACCCCACATTTAGTTAGCCCCAACAATCTATCTCACTGTATTCATCATTTAACATTTATTCCCCCTACGCTGTTGCTGCTGCATACTAACCTCCTAGACAGCAGGTAGCTGCTCATTGATATTCATGGGGCTCATTAATATGCATGAGGCCCACTTTGTACCACATTTAAAACTTCATTTTCCCCTTCCTTCTGAGGTTGCCAGTTCCCATTTGGCTTATCAGGCACCAGGACCAAGAAATACCTTCAGATTGACCACACACTGAGAAATTGGCAGATAAAGCACCGCAGGGTACATGTGCAAGTGCCAGCAGCAGAGAGACATACCAGCAGCTTGTGGTTTGTTTTTTAAGCCTGAACTGGGTTAAACAAAGTTACTGGGGCTGTTTGGGGGAACCAAACGAACACTTGTGGCACTGAGGGAATGGCCAGGTGGCAACAGATGCTGCAGGGAACAGACGGATGCCAGAGGCAATGGGAGAACACCGCGAGACATCAAGATAAGCCCCCAAATGAGGGGGGTGTGTTACACTCTCCCCTGCCAATGAAAGCTTGGCGTCCTCACCAAGTCTGTAAAAGGATGGTAACCATTAAATACATTACTAGATTTTACTGAAGATATCACTTACTGGTATACCTTTTAACTAATACTCTATTGTAAGCAAATATATATGAATAGCAAATGTTTTCTATAATACCCTAGCTTGGCATATACTGTAGTAACTATGTACAAGATATCATGCTACAACAAATCTTAGTCATGGGATGTCCTATACTTAAAACATTGTCATGACATTTTGAATTCACTTGGAATACCTCAGCAGTTTAGTATTCACATTTCTCACATCAGACAGTATAACCATTTTCACACTGAATGGGCTCCTTAGCTTGGGTGGAGGCTTTGGTTTGGGTGGAGGCAGTGAATGCAATTTTGGGTAAGGAATTGGGTGTGACATAGGCTCCTTTGTGCACAACATTTACAAGCAAGTTAATAGGCTGTCCTGGGGTGTCATACGTGAGCTTTAAGATTGGTTTTACCAATCTTGCTGAGCGACATGGCAAAGTTGTCACTGGTACTGCTACTTGAGCATTTGGGATGATCAGTCCCGGATCATTGTCTGCCAATGAAACAGCTTCAGAAGAAATGGGTGCCAGTTGTCTTTCTTGTTGGTCAGTACTAGTTTCAGGCTCTTTGGCTGGATATAACCATTACTCTGTAGTTCTTTAGGCTCACTTTCATTTGTCAGAGGTATTTCTGCAAATTCAGAATCATCCTGGGCACATTTCTCTGGTTCTTCAAAAACATCACCATCATTAGCATGAAACAGTTCCCTTGACCGTCTTAGTTCAGCAACACTTTCATGGTCATAGAAACACAGAAACAGAAACATAGACTTTGATGGCAGATAAAGACCGCTTGACCACCTAGTCTGTCCATTTCCCTACCTACTGGATAAGCTGTAGAGCCTAGTTAACCAACAGCCTTTTTCTTCCTATGCTCCACAAGAATTACCTTGGGTCTGTCCCATGCATTCTTTAATTCCTCCACTGTTTTTGACCCCACAGCCTCCTCAGGAAGGATGTTCCATGTGTCCATCACCCTCTCTGTGAAAAAATACTTCCCCACATTGCCCCTTAGCCACCCCCCCGTATCTTCAAATTGTGTCCTCTTGTTCTTGCACATCTTTTTTCTGAAAGATGCTACCCTCTTAGACTTTGTTGATTCCCTTGAGGTATTTAAAAGTTTCTATCATGTCCCCCCTCTCCCTCCTTTCCTCAAGGGTGTACCTATTAAGCTCCTTTAGTCTCTCCTCATATAGCTTCTGTTGCAGACTCTGTGCCATTTTAGCTGCCCTTCTCTGGACTGCCTCCATCCTGTCTATGTCCTTGCGGAGATGGGGTCTCCAGAACTTGATGCAGTACTCCAGATCTGGTATCACCAACTGTCTGTACAGAGGAATAACAACTTCCTGTTTTCTACTGGTGATGCCTCTCCCTATACATCCCAGTATCCCCCCAGTCATCCCTACTGCCTTCTCACATTGCTTGCTAACCTTTAGGTCATCTGATACGATTACCCCCAGGTCCCTTTCCATTTTTTTTGTTGTTACTACCTCTTCCCCATTGTGTACTCTTCCCCTGGGTTTTTATTTCCCAGGTGCTTTACTTTGCACTTCTTTGCACTGAATCCAAGTTGTCATACATCTGACCATTCCTCCAGCCTTGCCAAGTCCCTTCTTATCCTTTCCACCCCCCCTTGTGTATCAGCCTGTTGCAGATCTTTGTGTCGTCTGCAAAGAGGCATACTTTTCCTTCCAGTCCCTCTGCAATGTCACTTATAAAGACATTAAAAAGGACCGGACCCAGTACTGAACCCTGCAGTACTCTAATAGTAACCCCTCTTTCTTCAGAGTGGATTCCGTTTACTATTACCTTCTGTGTTCTGTTGTCCAGCCTATGGTTTACCCAGGCTACCACCCTGGGACCCACTCCCAGGCTGGCTAATTTTGTGTGGGACTGTGTCAAATGCCTTGCCAAAGTCTAGGTAGCCCATGTCCACAGCTTGTCCCTGGTCTACTACTTTGGTCACCCAGTCAAAGAAATTGATTAGATTCATCTGACATGATTTTCCCACTGTGAATCCATGCTGCCTTGAGTCTTGTGTCCCACTGGCCTCTAGGTATTCAACTATTCTTTCCTTCGAAGTGATTCCATCATTTTCCCTACCCTTGAGGTCAAACTGACAGGTCTATAGTTTCCTGCCTCTGTCTTACTCCCACTTTTGTGAAGGGGAATCACATCCACCCTCCTGCAGTCCTCAGGTATCACACCATCATCCCATGATTTATTAAAAAGGGTAGTCAGTGGTGTCACTAGTTCTCCCTTTAATTCTTTTAGAATTCTGGGGTGAATCCCTTCAGGCCCCATTGCTTTGTCCACCTTCAGTTTTAGGGATTCTTTCAGAACCCTTTCTTCTGTGAAAGGACTTGGATCGACCCCCCCCAATCTAGAGTGCTTCTATTGATTGGATTAAGTACCTCCCTCTCCTCTTCTTTTGTGAATACTGAGCAGAAGTATTCATTCAGTATTCCTGCTTTTTCACTGTTCTTTTTTCCCCACCCACCATCCACTTTATTAAGCTTCACTATCCCTCCCTTTGTCATTCTATGCTCCCTAATGTATCTTTAAAAGGTTTTAGCCCCCCTTCTTAACTGAGCTGGCTATGTTTTCCTCGGTTTGGGCCTTTGCTATTCTGACTGCCTTCTCCACTTTCTTCTGCTTTAACTGGTACAGTTCTCTGTCCTGCTCCTTCTGTGTTTCTTTATACTTCCTAAATGCTTACAACTGGTCACTTAGAGGTTGACTACTTGCTTCATTGTGTTCAGGTTCACTGATTACATTTACTTCTACCATACAAAGGGATCCAGCCACGTCAAGATCCACGTTCTGAGCATCACTTTCTGGAGGTTCAGGCGCAATTGATAAATTAGAACTTGTTAACACAGCTGGAGGTTCAGAGTCATCACCAAGGTTAACAGAGGGAAATCCCTGGAACACTCTTTCCAGTTTGATAGTTGGGTAGAAGACAGCACATATTTCACTTTTCTCATCACTTTCAGACTCAGCATTTTCAGAATCTATAATGTTTGCAGAACCGGTGATATTACAGTCAGGGACAACAGGTTGGAAAGCTGAAGTTTGCTGAATTTGTTGCTTGGCCTTAGTAACTGATATAGTTACAGGGTACCAATAAGCTTCAGTCTCTTGAATGTTATTGATTATTATTTGCCCAATAGGTAAAAAGTGATTTCTGTGAATGGTTTTGACAGCATGAGGTTCCCCTTCTGCATGCTCATTATACATAGGCAAGTCATTTCGTTTACTGACAACTATATATGGGGTATGACTCCAGTGGTTGGCTATTTTGCATTTATCTGGAAGCTCAGAGTTTCTCATTAGTACTCTGTCAACTGGTTGAAGCTCTTGGGCCTTAACACATTTGTCATAGTGAGTTTTGCTGGACAGATTTCTCTTTGCTGCCAGGCAGGTAGTTTTCTGACTGGACACCATCAGCAGACACTCAAAAACAAACATCCTCGGGGAGGTGAACTTCTCTGCCAAACATAAAGAGGCAGATTGAAAAACCAGTATCATCATTCTTTGTACAATTATAGGCATGGACAATTGTGCTTATTTGTTGGCTCCACTTTGCCTCATCTTTAGGTTGCAGGGTGCCCAGTGTATCAAGCAAAGCTTGTTAAATTTTTTAGTCATGGTTCTCCTTGTGGATGATACAGGGTTGTTCTAGATTTTCTTACACCCATAGAAACAACAATTCTTTGATAAGTATGCTTTTGAAATCCTGGCCTTCATCCAAATGGATATGCTGGGAGGCAGAGTAATGCACTAAAAACTTTTCAACAAGAACTTTGGCTACAGTTGAGGCCGTTTGGTCTTTGGTTGGCTAGACCTGCGCATACCTCTTAAAGTGATCCATGACTACTAGCACATTAGCAATGCCTTTTGAATCTGGTTCCAAACTAAGGAGATCAATACCAGTAAGTTCCATTGCTGTACTTATTGTAATATTGAGCAGGGGGGCTTCTCTTTGTGGTGGAGCTTTATGCTGAAGATACCTACTGCAGGTTTTAACATATTGCTCAATGTGTAGGCCCATCTTAGGCCAGTAGAAGTGTGAATGGGCTAGATCAATAGTTATTTCACTAATAGCCCCACATTTAGTTAGCCCCAACAATTCAGTCTTAATTGCATTCATTATTTAATATTTATTGTACTCCCTACACTGTCACTGCTGCTGCAGTACTGACCCCCTAGGTGGCAGGCAGCTGGTCTGCATAAGCTCCACTTTGTACCCCGTTGAAACCTTAATTTTCCCCTTCCTTCTGAGGTTGTGGCCTCCATTTGGCTTAGTGGGGCACTGGGACCAGGAAATACTCCTTGGGTTGACCGTATACCAAGCATTTGGCAGATCTAAGTTCCAAAGGGCTCATGCTCAAGTGCCAGTAGTGCAGGAATATACTGGCAGCTTGTGGTTTGTTTTTTAAGCCCAAACAGGGCTAAACAAAGTTACTAGAGCTGTTTGGGGGAACCAGGGGAACACTTGTGGCACTGAGGGGATGGAAATGTGGCAAGAGATGCTGCGAGGAATGGGCGGACACTGGAGGCAATGGAAGAACACCAGGATGCATTAAGGTAAGCCCCCCAAACTGAGGGCATTATACTGGTAAATTAAAAGGTTTAACATACAGCAAATGGTCAAGACAAATACTGGCCCTGTGACAGAGACATGCCTCTATCTGTAACCAGAGGGGTTTATAGCCCTCCCTATCCAACTCTACTGGAGGAGTGTCTATTGCAAATATCTGGAGCCATGTGAAGCTAAATAGTAAAGAAAAAAGTTAGGTAGGTGCAAATTGCTGAGCTCCCTTGGAAAGTGAGTTTGGAATACACACTCCGTACTGCTCCCTCCTTCCAGAGGAAGCAATTTAGCAAACATTGAAACCAGGCTTTGGACAGGAATGTCCCATAGAAACATATATAAACATAGAAGTTGACGGCAGATAAGGACCGCAAGGCCCATCCAGTCTGTCCATTTCTTTTTCTACCTTATAAATGTGCCATTGGCCTTTGCTCTGTCAGTGACCTATCTATTCATAGTCATTTGTATTGCTCCCTTATGCCTATCCCATGCCTGTTTGAAGCCCTGTACTGTATTCATAGCCACCACTTCTTGTGGTAAGCCATTCCATGCATCTACCACCCTTTTCTGTGAAAAAGAATTTCCTCACATTCCCCTTAATCGGCCTCCTCTAATCTCATGCTGTGTCCTCTTGTCCTGCTATTTTTCTTATATTTAAACATGTTAGACTCTTTCACCTTGTTTATGCCCTTAAGGTGTTTGAATGCCTCGATCATATCACCTCTCCCTCCTTTGCTCAAGGGTATACATATTGAGCTTCATTAATCTGTCCTCATATGTCTTCTGATGCAGTCCTGCACCATTTTGGTTGCCCTTCTCTGGACTGCCTCAATTTGGTTAATGTCCTTGTGAAGGTGTGGCCTCCAATACTGCACGAGTACTCCAGATGGGGCTAACCAATGTCTTGTACAGAGGGATTATTACCTCCCTCTACGACTTGTGATACCCCTACATTAATACACCCTAACACCCCTAGCCTCACCTACTGCTTTAGAGGTCTGCTTTGATGATTTTAGGTCATCAGTGATGATGATGCCCAAGTCTCTTTCTTCCTTTGTGACTGCTAGCAACTCCTCCCAGCCTATAAGTGGCTTCAGGGTTTCTCTTCCCTATGTGCATGATTTTGCACTTCTTTGCATTAAATCCCAGTTGCCACTCTTCTGACCATTCTGCTAGTTTATCCAGATCTCTTCTCATTCTGCCCACCCCATCTGGATCATCTACTCTGTTGCAGATCTTGGTGTCATCTGCAAACAGACAAGCCTTACCCTCTAGTCCATCTGCGAGGTCACTAATGAAGATGTTGAATAGGACTGGCCCCAGGACTGATCCCTGAGGTACCCACTTGTGACTTGCATCTCTTCTGACTGTATACCATTTACCACCACTCTCTGTTTCCTGCCAGTCAACCAGTTTGCCACCCAGTTGACCAACTTCGACCCACCCCTAGCCTACCTAGCTTATTTATCAATCTTCTATGTGGAACAGTGTCAAAAGCTTTTGCTGAAGTCAAGGTAGGCGACATCAACTGCTCCCCCTTGGTCCACCACTCTGGTTACCCAGTCAAAGAAATCTATGAGATTAGTTTGACAGGACCTTCCTTTTGTAAACCCATGCTGTCTTGGATCCTGTGCCCCTATGGATTCCAGGTGTTGCACTATCCTTTCCTTAAGGAGTGCCTCCATAATCTTGCCCACTACTGAGGTAAGACTGACTGGTCTGTAGTTCCCCGCCTCCTCCCTGCTACCACTCTTGTGGAGCGGGATCACATGAGCCCTTCTCCAGTCTTCTGGGACCTCTCCTGTGCTCAGAGACTCACTAAACAATTCTGCTAATGGCTCTGCTAGTTCCTCCTTTAGCTCCTTAAGTACCCTGGGATGTATGCCATCAGGTCCCATTGCCTTATCCACCCTGAGCTTAGCAAGCTCTTGTAGGACCCTTTCTTTGTGAAGGAGTAGTGCTCACCTCCCTCCCCTGTGTCCATGATGCTGAGCTGTGGCCCTTCCCACCTTCTCTTCAGTAAATACTGAGCAAAGTATCTATTTAGGATAGATGCCTTACAGGGTCCTCCTCCTCACATGCCCTTTTCTCCATTAAGCTTAGCACACCCTCTGACTTTCTCCTTTCACTAATGTATCTATAGAAAGTCTTGTCACCTTTACTGTTCGTGTAGTGTTTCCTCAGTTTGGGACTTTGCCTGCCTTACTGCCTTACCTGCTTCCCTTAGGCAGTTTGGTATGCTTCCCTATCTTCATCCCGCTGTGTTCCCTTATATTTCCTGAAGGCCAGCCTTTTGGCTCTGACCTTTTCTGCTACTGTATTTGAGAACCAAGTGGTTTCCTTCTTCTTTGCACTTCCTTTTCTGTCTAACACAATGGGATGTTGCTTCAAGTATTGCATCCTTAATGCTTGCCCACTTTGCCTGTCCCCTCACCTGTGTTTCTTTTGCCAGGGCTAGCTTAACTCTGTTGGCCATCTTATCAAAGTCAGCTCCTCTGAAGTCCCATATTTTTGCCTTGGAATGGGATGATTTAGATGTAGTAGCCAAATTGAACCATACCATGTGATGGTCACTGGCCCCAGGTGACCTTCTACCTGGAGATCTGTGATCCCTTCTTTGTTAGTCAGTACTAGATCTAGGATAGCCCTGTCTCTTGTGGGTTGCTGTACCAGTTGTTTGAGGCCCTCCCCCTGCAGGGAATCCACTATGAGTCTAGTTCTGGCAAATGTTCCTGCTGGTATTGACCAATCTGTATCTGGCATGTTGAAGTCTCCCATTATCAGAACCTCCCCTTTAGCTGTCATGTTTTGTATATCTTCTAACAGTAATGTGTCTATGTCCTCCCTCTGGTCTGGGGGCCTGTAGACAACCCCAGTTCTTATGGCTGTCCCATTTCCTGTTTCCAGAGTGACCCACAGTTCTTCTGGCTCCTTATGTGTATTCTGAATTTCTGTAGCTTTGATATTTTCATTAACATACAGGGCCACTCCTCCCCCCCTTGTTGCACCTCGGTCTCTTCTGAACAATACATAGCCACGTACTGAAGTTTCCTAAGTGTGGTTACTGGTAAACCACGTCTCACTAATTGCTACTATGTCCAGTTTAGCCTCTGACATTATTGCCTGCAGGTCTGGGATCTTATTTCCCAGGCCGTGAGCATTTGTGTACATGATTTTCCATTGGCCAGATTTTGGTGTGTTAGTTGTTGGGTGAAATTTTGCATTACCCCTGTGCATCGTATGGGGAGACAAACCTTTTTTCTTACCTGGTGATGCAAATGAACAGCAAACACGCTGAATTCTGTTTGACCTGATTAGTTGAGGGGTGAGGGGTGTTCTTCCCATTCGACGTATGGGGTGCTGCACCCCTCTCCCCATTTGCTAGTTTAAATATTCTGCAGAGACGCCAAACTTCTGGCCCAATGCACTGACTCCCTCTTTAGTCAGATGCAGTCCATCAAATTTAAAGAATTTCGCTCCCAGAACTGTTGCCAGTTCCCTACAAATCTGTGTCCTTTTCCTGGCACCAGTCCTGAGCCACATGTTTAGCTCCCTATCTCCTTCTCTGACCTTCCGTCCATCTGCTCCTTCTCCCAGACTGGCAGGATCTCAGAGAAGGAGATGCCGGATGAAATAGATGATAGTTTGTCACCCAGCCTAGTTAGGTGTTCCTTGGTCTCCACAACTGACCAGCTGGCGAGATTATTAGTCCCTATGTGTACTAGAACATCAATGTTTTCCCCTGCTTTGTGAACAATTTTAGCAATGCGGTCAGTGTCTCTCCATGCTGCTGTACCTGGGAGACATCTGACCATCACCCCTGGCTGGAGATGGGTATCAACTCCCCGAATCATGGAGTCGCCTATGATCAGAAGTTTTTGGATTTCTTGTGCTTGTTTAGTTTTGGTTCTTGATTTGGGTGAGTATTGTTGTGCTAGCTCCTGTGCCACAGTGTCCTGCTCTGCAGTGTCTTCTGCCTCTTTATTTGATTTCAGAGATAGAGGCAGATACCTGTTTGTAGTGTTTATATGGTTTTTGGAGGTAATGTGTTGGAGAGCAGAGAGTGATGGGGCACCTGATTTGCTCCTCCTAACCACCTGCCAACCTCCTGGACCAACTACCCTCTGTGGTCGAGGTTTTTCTGTTGGATGCTGGGGAAATGGTGGGTGGTTCTTATAATGTATTTCCTCTTCAATATGAAATTTGAGGTGTGCAATCTCTGCCCATGCTGCCCGGAGCTGAGACCTAAGATCTCCAAAGGCCCAGCATGTAGGACAGTGTCCTAAATCCTGTAAGACTGTCCTTCTGAAAATTGTTCCACAGTACCTGCAGTTAATGAAATCCATTCCAAATAAGTTGCTGGGTTTGTAACCTAGTCAGAGTAATTAGAAGGGAAAAAAAAGTAAAAAAATGCAAGTAATGGTTTAATTGTGCTTTGTTTAACTTGTTATAATAAGTTAAATTACTAGTGTCCCTGTCAATGAGATCACCTTGTGGAGGCCCCACTGATCCGCCCCTTCCTGTTCTGCCACAGGAAATGTCACAACTGTGGTACCCTATAAAAGGAGTGTAGCTTGGGGTGGTTGGGGATGGGGGTGGGTGGCTGGGCCCTTCCTCTGCCTAAAAAAAAGAACCACGGACGAAAGAACAAGGAGATAAGAGCAGAAACAATCAGTCAGCAACAAATGCAGTAACTCTGAAAGCTTATCCTAATGTTAGATAAAACTGTAAAACCTGTAAAGCACCACCTGTAATAATTTCAGAGAAGATATACTCTGTAAGAAACACTTTGCTCCAGAGAAAAATAAAGCAGTAACAGAAGATATACCTTGCAAAAGACAATTTGAATCAGAAGATTACAGCAGTAATCTGTTAGCACACACCTGTAGGCACACCTTGTAATAATGCAGAAGAAGGTATACCAGCAACAACAATTTGAATCAGAGAAAAAATAAAGCAATGAAATGTTAGCAACAAACAGTAGCAATTCCTGTGAGTAAAAAATAAAACCACCACCACACAGTAAATCTGCTTAGCCAAACTAAGTCTTAATCCTTCTCCCTTGCTCTGGTAAATTTCTCTACTCTGCCTTTCAAGCAGTCTTAGAAGGAAAGAGCTCAAGTGAAGCTAGGTGCCTTGGCCAGCAAACCAAGTCTCCAATGGATAGAGCAGGCATGGAAGGATAAAATTGGAGCAGCCCCAGAAAGTTAAAGGCAGGATAAGTCATCTCACCAGGCCATTCTTAATGGATTAAAAATGTGGAGGGAGATTTAAGGGGATGAGATCCAATAGTAAACAAGATAAGTGGATACCCAGGTATTTCAAAGCTATAGGTTCCCAGGACAAGCCTAGTTCCTCAATCTCCTGCTTGGAAACATGTATATTTAGGGGCATGACCTGAGTCTTGTCTAGATTTAACTTGCAATCTGACAGTTTGGAAAATGAATCAATCTCAGGGAGAGCTGCTGGGATGGAGGAGACCGGGTCTTCAAAGTGGAGGAGCGGATAGCATATACCTCACCCCCCAACAATCATAACTCCTTTAATAGATTAGCAGGTCTGTAATTTTTAGAGAAGGGGCTTCAAGTACAAATTAAACAAGAATGGGAAAAGGGGACAGCCCTGCCTTGTACCCATTCTTAGCTGAAAGAAAGAAGAGGAGAGACCATTACATCTGATCCTGGTGGTAGGCACACTGTAAATGACCTGTATCCATTTACAAAAATCAGACGGTATGCCAAATTTTCAAAGGACTGTGAATAAAAAGAGCCATGATACAGGATCAAAGGATTTTTCTGCATCCAGGGAAACCAGTAGCACAAAAGAGCTGCCCTGCCCAGACACAGACAAAAGGTATAAAAGCTTCCATATGTAGCCACTGGATAAATGTCCAGTCATAAAACCCACCTGCACAGGCAAAATCAGCCCCACCCAAACCGATTGTAGTCTGTTAGAGAGTACCTTGGCAAGAATTTTAATATCAGAATTTAATAATGAGATTGGACGGTAACTCAATGGCAAGAGTCTTCCTTGCCAGGTTTTTGAATAAGGGTTATCCAAGTCTAATTGAAAGTATGGCCTTCTAGTCCCTCAATCAAGAGAAAATTGAATTGCTGAGTAAGGAGAGACACAAGTTCTTCTGCAAAGACATTGTAAAAATTATTACAGAAACCATCCTGACCTGGCGCCTTATACAGGGGAAGCTGCTGGGACCCTAACTGATTCCATCAGTAGCTCCTGCTGGGCAATGGAAAGGGATGGAAGGGGGAGATCCTTCAAGTATGCCTGGATATGATCATGAACATCTGGATTTACTGGAATATCATCATACTGGGTTCTATAAAAATCTTCAAAAACCTCTGCAGTGTCACAGGGTCGAGTGAGGATTACATCGCCTGGTTTGGACCTCAGGAGGAGTATCACTCTCTTTCATCCAGCTGTCTCGGCTGCCAAGTCAGCTGCTAGCCAGCCCTTTCACTAGATTCTATTATTTGGAATTTAGTACGAAGGAGGGCCAATTCTTCTTTTTCCACAATTAATTCCATATATTTAGACCAGAGATCATCCAACTCAAGCCAGACATCAGGAGGTGAAGCAGAAGATAAACCCTTCTCCAGGAGCCTACTGTCTGACAGGAGTTGGTCCTATTCAACTGTGTGGCTTTTCTTGTGTTTGGTAGCTAGCTTATTACACTCAACCTGAATAGTGCAAATCAGGTCCCCCCACAACCAGTCCAACCTGGACACTGAATCTTTTTTGACCCCTACTAAGTCCAGAAGGAATTGCCTCATGTGACAAACCAAGGCAGGACCTTTTAGAAGCTGAGACACCAAATCCTGTCTCTTTCCTCCCCTTCATTGAAGAAGAAAAAAGTCTATCCTAGAGGAGGACACATGAGGAAGGAAGGAAAATGTGTATTGTCAATCTGTTGGATGAAAGGTCCACCATGGATCAAGGAGGTGCAGGGTATCTAGAAGCTCTCTGAAATCCCTCTGACCTGGGGATAGACCCCACCTACTGGAGCCAGATCTGTCCAGGTCATCTTAAAAGACTATATTCCAATCACCTCCCAGAATAGTGGGAAGTCTTGGGAAGGAAGAAAGGTGAACAGTGAACGCAGAGAAAAAGTGTGGAAAATCTGCCATTGGACCATTGGTGGAGCCCAGAATAACTTCCGTAGTATCCAGACAACCCTTTAATATTCCATGATATAAACGTATAGCTAGTGTTCATTTGTAGAGCCACAGAGAGAAATTATCCTAGTGCAATTATAGAACAAACAGCCCCTTTGAAAGGTCTCTGGGAGAAGCCCCCCCCCACCCACCGCTAAACTCAACCCAACCAGCCCTACCAAAAACAAAGATAACCCCCATACCACCCACCCCTCCCAATCCCTACAATCCCCCAAAACTCCCCCTAAAACTCCCATCAAGACCAGCAGATAATCAAACATCAGTGTTGAGGAAGCAAACCTCATAAAATATGTTTAGAGTAATGGATCAAATGAAAACAAGATAGCCTCCTGTTTCTACTTGCCAGAGGGAGGGTTGTAAGGAGAGAAGTATAATACAACAAGTAAGAATATGCCACAAACAAGATATGGTAATGCTGCACCCCTGAATAGAAAATGGGAAATACACTAACTGGAAAAGGAACACAAACAGTATCCTAACCCCCTTGGGCAAATTATAGAAGACTCTCCTCATGCGACAATGCATGATGCCTCCGACACTAAGTAGCAAATACTCTAACCCAACCCATCCAACCCCTCCCAAATATATAATGAATAAACACTAATCAAAACCTAAAAGCAACTATAACACTGTAGAGTTATTTAGAAGTTGTAAGCTAATAACAACTAGTCATCCTCTCCACTCACAAGAATCTGGGCCACCTTCGAAAGAATCTGCAGCTTGCCTTCACCTCGACTAAAACTTGGTTTAGCACACATAAATAAGTTCTCAGCTACAAAAAAAACAAGTCTATGCTCTTCTGCAATCCGTACAACAAACACAGACTCAATCCCATTAAAACTTGGTTTAGCACACATAAATAAGTTCTCAGCTACAAAAAAACCAAGTCTATGCTCTTCTGCAATCCGTACAACAAACACAGACTCAATCCCATCACGATCAAAAACTGCCTTGGTGCAATCCTCAAACAGGCCTTTAGATATCTAGGTATTACCATTGATTGTAACCTGTCATATACTATGCAGATTGACAACATTTCCAAGGCTGCCAACACTCACATTGTCCTACTCTTCAGGCACAGGCAATGCCTTACCTTGATGCCCTAAGGATTGCAGTACAGAGCTCAGTGATCTCAGTAATTGACTCTGGCCTGATCATCTATGGCTCTGCCTCTGCCACCACCCTCAGATGCATATCCATTGCACTAAACAAAGCTTGCCATCTCATAACCGGTGCCCAATCCCCTCACCCACATGTGTGATCTCTACACACAGACTGGGTGGCTTCAACTTTCAAACCAGATCAAGTACCAAATCTGCCGTATGACAAAGAAAATAACACCAGGCCTTGGTCCCCCAGGTGTTCAAGCTCTCTTGTGCCCAGTGTGGACTACTCAATCACCAGGGGCTCTGAATCCCAGCTTCTGCATATCCCACATTTCCGAACCACACAAGGGCAAAGATCATTTGTGAACAAAGCTCTCAACTGGTTCAATGGTCTCAGCACTGACATCACCTCAATGCCAAAGCTTGGTCCGTTCAAATCCAGTCTCCATCACATCCTGTCTGCATCTAGCTAATGTGGCTGTCCTTCCTAATTGTTCTCCCCTCTCCTTTGTTGGTTCCACAAAGCACTTAACCCTCTCCCCCCTCAACTCCCTCTCCCATACACCTTTGCATCCTCCCCTCCTCCCACCCACCTTCCCTACCCCCCTGTAGCACTTTAATTGATATTTGACCAGTGATTATGACCGCACCCCACTAGTGTGTGTCTCTCCTCCATACCATGTCAACCCTGTTACTAGACCTCCTTCTGGCATTTTTGCCACTGTATTGAATGTATAAAACTGTATGTAACTGCCTGTAACCCACTGTTATACTGTTATTCAATGTCTTGCTTGAACTGTACCTCAACCGACATGGAACCTTTGTAGAAGAGCCTTAGCTCAAAGTACTTGTAATCCTAGATTCAAATAAATAAAAATTAAAAAATGAATACAAATGTCACTGCACAAAAAGAGCAACAGTCATGGCAAATATAATGAAAAACAGCAATCATGAAGTCTCAAATAGGAGTTCAACAGTATGATGTCTCTGGGCATGGGAACCCAGACCCAGTTTGAAAGAACTATGATGACGGGACTTTCAGTTACTAGTAGCACAGGGATGCACATAGAGACCATCAGATTGCTCCCCAAGATCATCAGGCAGCAGTAAGGGTGTCAAGATGAATGTGTCCTGGTGATGCATCGAACTGCAGTCCACCGATTGAAGCTATTGGAAGCTTGGCTCATGAAAGACTGTAGTCAGGTGAAGACACTAGAAGAATCCCATGGCACATTAGGTGGACCTTGTTCCTAAAGAGGGCTTTAATACTGGTGGCCATTAGGACTGACAACCTTTGAACTAGGCTAGATAGCCACAGTTGGAACTCTGATTGACCAAGAGTCTCTGTAGAGTATATGATCACCCCTTGGCATAAAATCCAAAATCAAAGACAGGGTTCCCGATGTGAACTGGGGCAGGAAAAGTAATCATTGAGTACGGACCCAGCTGGGTAAGGCAGCCAATTTTCTCACTAGAGGCCACATCTGAAAAGCTGACTGGATTTTAAGATGGTCAGGCCATAGCCAAAAGAAGGCCCATAGAAGGACCCAATTAGGATAGTGAGAAATTGTCAGAGCTCCCTGAAAGTGAGACATAGAACTGCACTGCAGAGCACAGTCACAGAGACTAACCAACCCTGAGCTTCCCAAACATGTCCAGTAAGGGAACGAGGAGGGAAGGCACACATATTAGTCACCATCCCTAAAAGTATCAGAAGTCTCAAGCTGTACTAGTACATTGTTATTTGTGAAAAGATCACATCTTAGGTTATTTGTATTGTATTCTGGACAAAGAAAGAACCAAGTAGAAGTAATAAAAGAAGTATATTACAATACTCACACCATAACAATTGAAGCAAAGCAATAGCAAGAAGCTTATTTCCCACCATTCCTTGAGTATGGTCTTTTTCTCTTCGAGGAACTGGTGTGCATAATTATATATGGCTGATAAGAATGCAGATACAGATGTGCTAAACATACAGCATTGGAAAAGGCATGTAAATTAGGTGGCTCCCTTTGGCAATTACATAGGAAATAAGGAAGCATCTCTGAACAAAGGAAATTCATAGTCAGCAACAAAATAAGTGTAATCAGTTCCTAGTTCCAGACAGTGAGTCTGGAAATGCTTGCAAAGTAACCACAAAATCACACAATGTGTCAATATAGTGGATAACTACAGAATATGAGTGATTCAAACACCATGAAGTCTTGCTATATTATGACTATATGCAGTCAGCCACTGCAGCTGAACTGCCCCGGAGAGGAAAGAGTTAACTCCAGAGAGTCTGGAGTTCCACAGCATGAGGGCGCTATACCAAAGCTCTATCTGGCCAGTTTCAAATGAAACTTAGATTCTTTACTCCGCTTCACTGAACAGTCGGTCCGGAGATCAGCTCCTTCACATTGGTTCATTTCTCGGTTCAAGCGAGTATTTTCGGTTCATTTGAACTGGCAAAAAGTATTTATTTTACCGCATTTCGGTTAAAAGCTCTATCTGGTAAACCGTAAGTAGAAAATTTAAAGTCTGTGTGGAAATTCAATTATCGGTTCGGTTTTGAACCGATCGGTTTGCTTAATTTAACGTTTTAAAGTGTTGGTTGGGCTTTTAGAGTGCGGTTCCTGGTTCTTATCGGTTCTAAAAAATCTTGCTTTTAAAATAGGTTTTTTCAAATACCCGTGACACGGTTAGGAACCGATAAGGGTGTCTTGCCTGGCATTGCCATCAAAAGGGCAAGTTTTTGGTTAGGCTGGCATTATGTCTGAGAAACCCAAAAGAAAAACTGGGCCCACTGGGTTTCAACACTGTGATGTCTGTGGGGAAACCTTTGCCAAGGCTGACCCACACACCACTTGTGTTTATTGTCTGGGGGCTGACCACCTCCTGTCAGACTGCCAGGTGTTAAAATTTCCTGAGCCACCCTGGAAAGAGATTGGGCCGGCTCAGGGAACGAGAGGCCAAGAAGTCTGCTGACCCGGATGGCCAGCCTGGTCCAGTACCCACTGGACCAGAGGGAGTGCCCTCTGACCAGGGTGAGACTTTCTCGGGCAAAAGGAAGGCTGGTTCAGAGGAACCAGTCTCAGTGAAAAAGACAAAGAAATCAGTAGGTTTGGAGTCCAAAATTGTCTCTCCAACTGCTGCAGAAATAGCTAAAGTCATACATATTGTCCAGTCACTGTCTCAGGGTCCTGCCAAACCACCTACAGTTGGTAAAAGGTTGGTTCGTTCAGTGCCAGTGGTTCAGGAGTATGATGTTGAGGAATTTTATGAACCACAGGAGGGGGAGGAGGAATTTGATCAATACATGTGTGGCTGGGAGGGTCTGGACATGCCCATTGTACCGGACATTTCTCCAGACAGACCTTTAGAATCTCCTCCTTTCTGTCTGAGTCCCCTTCTCATTTTATGTTTTACAAAAAGGTTGCAGAAACCCTCCAGCTTCCTTTAGAGGAAGCTGTGGATGAGCAAGAGGAGCCTGATTATGTAGAAATGATGGATATACCAGAGTCAAGGAGGTTGTCTATTCCTTTGCATAAGTCATTTAGGAAGCAAACAACAAAGATTTAAAAAAAATCCTCATTCTGTCCCTCCTGTAGATAAAAAAATGGACAGAAGATATACTTTGTCAGGCTCTGATACAGACTTCCTCACTGAGCAGTGTAGTCATGTAGGTGTGGTACAAGCTGCAGCCTCAGACAAGGCTAATATTCCTCATTTCACATCTTCCTGATAAGGATTCCAGGAAGATTGATGCCATGGTGAAAAACAGTATATGGCAGCTTCTTTGGGACTCAGGCAGGCTAATTATATGGCTTATGTGGCTAGATATCAGAAATCTAGGTGGGACACAGTATTGCAGTTAGCCAAGCAGGCCCATGGCCAGCTGGCTAGTGAGTTGAAACAGGTGGCTGCTGATGGCATTGAAGCCTCTAAAGTTCAATTTCACTGCTGTTGATGTTAATGATGTTTCCTCTAGGTCATGGCCACTTCTGTAGCTTTCCTAGAGGTTGGCATGGCTCAGATGCACTAATCTGTCCCAAGATACTCAGTCAAAGGCTATGGATTTTCCTGTTGTGGGTAATTCTCTGTTTGGGGAACAAACAGAAAACTATATGAAAAGATGGATGAATACAGAACTACCTACAAAAGTGCCCAGGTTAAGGAGAGGCATGCCACTCCACAGAGGCACGCTCCCAGAGGTAGGGCAGGCCTTTCCACAGGCCTTTTACCATTTCAGGCCTCCTCTGCATTTGCACAGAGGGGTTTCTTTAGAGGCAGAGGTAGACGGGCACAAGTAAACCGTGCCCTCCCTCAGCCTAGCACATTGCAAACAGGCACCCTGATGGGGTGCCCAGGGCCGATTCTCCTGTACCAGTGGGGCAGGTTGGTTTATTTCAGCCAGAACTGGGTGTCCCTAACTCTGACAGGTGGGTTCTGGAGGTATAGGCCAGGGTCTGGTTCTCAGCTTCAAACACTTTCTCAAGATGAGAGCCAGACATTTTCCACCTGCAAATCCTTCAGAAGCCCTTGCTTTGAAGCAGAGGTTTCTTCTCTTTGGACTGCAAAGCAGTAGAAAGGGTCCCTCCTTGCCATCAGGGCAAGGGCTGTACTCAAGATACTTTCTTACCCAAAAAGACAGGAGAATGGGGTCCATTTTAGATTTAAGGTACCTGAACAAGCATCTTTTGAAACCAAAGTTCAAAATGTTAACTCTGGCAATGATTTTGCCCTCCCTGAGGCCAGGGGACTGGTTAGCTTCCCTGGACCTCAAGGATGCCTATTTTCATGTTCTGATCAGGCCTTCTCACCTAAAGTACCTCAGGTTCGAACTACCCTCAGGCCACTACCAGTTCAGGGCAATGCCCTTCGGCCTTACCTCTGCTCCAAGGGTATTCATGAAATGTCTAGCTGTGGTAGTGGCTCATTTAAGAAGGCAAGGGATTGCTGTGTTTCCCTACCTGGATGACTGGCTCATAGCGGGTCAGTCCCCAGATCAGGTAAAATCCCACTTGCAAGTCACTCAGCAGCTTCTCACCTCCCTGGGATTCCTGCTGAATTTACCAAAGTCAGTTCTCGAACCAGTTCAGGTACTAACTTTCATAGGTGCAGAATTGAACACAAAGTTAGCCAGGGCATTTCTCCCCTCGGAAAGGGTAGACAGACTCATTGCCCTGGCATCCTCCTTACTCCTGCGGGTCTCTCGACCAGCAAGGCATTTTCTGCAACTCCTAGGGCACATGGCTGCTTCCACAGCTGTAGTGCAAGGAGCAAGATTCCAGATGAGGGACATTCAGTTCCATTTGAGGGCCTGTTGGTCTCAAAGGAGGGACCCCCTTTCCAAATTGGTTCCAGTGACCCAAACCCTGATCCTGGCCTTACACTGGTGGCAGGATCAAAGCAATCTAAAACAAGGGGTTCCTTTCATTCCCATTTCCCACTTCCTCACCCTCACCACAGATGCTTCCTTGTTAGGTTGGGGAGCTCACTTGGGTGACCTGTCCACTCAGGGAGTGTGGTCTCCCCAGGAATTTCTGCTCCACATCAATCTTTTGGAACTCAGAGCTGTCTTTTTAGCTCTTCAGGTGTTTTCAGCTTCTGTCCAGAACAAAGTAGTTCAAGTCAGGACAGACAACACCACAACAATGTGGTACATCAACAAGCAAGGGGGCACTCGGTCATCAGCCTTGTGCACTGAAGCAATGAAGTTGTGGTCTCTGGCTTACTCCCTGAACACCTCCCTGATAGCAGTTCACCTTCCAGGGAAGGACAATGTCCTGGTGGATGCCCTCAGCAGGATTTCTCAGGGCCATCATGAATGGGCTCTGAATCCTCAGGTGCTGGGGTCAGTCTTTGCCAGATGGGGCACCCCTCAGATAGATCTTTTCGCAGTCCCAGACAACCACCAACTTCCTCTGTTTTGTTGCAGGCCTCCAGTGCTGGGATCAGTCCCCTGACACCTTTCAGTTGGATTGAAAGGGAAGTTCCTGCATGCCTTTCCCCCCTTTCCCTTCTTTTCAGGGTACTAGTAAAATCAGATCTCAGCCCTGCAAGGTGATTCTGATTGCTCCAGATTGGCCAGACTGCTCTGGTACCCACTGCTTCTGTCCTTGACAGTTCACTCCTGCCCTGAGCTTGCCCAGAGTCCACGACTCTACTGGCCTGTGCACAGGGAGAGTGTGGTATCCGGACCTCAAATCCCTCCATCTCAAGGCATGGCTCTTGAGGAGTTAGAATTTGCTGACTTACACCTTTCTCAAGGTGTTGTGGATATTTTAAAGGCTTCAAGGAAGCCTTCCACTAGGGCCACTTACAATTCTAAGTTGAAAAGGTTTTCCATCTGGTGCTCTGAGAAGCAGATTATCCCAGAATCTGCTGATCTGCCCATTTTACTGGACTATTTGGTCCATTTAAATTCCTTAGGCCTTAGGCCAGCTACCTTAAAGGTTCATCTGGCAGCTGTCTCTGCTTTTCTGTCAGCAGGGAAGCCTGCTTCCCTTTCTTCTCACCCTGTGTTTTCCAAGTTTTTTAAAGGGTTACTTCACACCAACCCTCCTTTTCAAGAACCAGCTCCCGCCTGAGACCTGAATGTTTGCATTGCTCAGTTAATGCAACCCCTCTTTGAGCCTCTGTCTTCAGCAGAGCTCAAGTTTCTGACTTGGAAAACTGTTTTCCTAGTGGCTATCACTTCTGCCAGACGCATAAGTGAACTACAGGCCCTGTCAGTGGAAGAAGATTGTATCTCTTTCCACAGAGATAAGGTAGTCCTCAGGACTAACAGAAAGTTTTTTGCTTAAAGTGGTTTCAGATTTCACCTGAACCAATCCATTTCTCTTCCAGTATTTTCACTGAGCATTCTTCCTCAGGTGAGAGGAGACTGCACAGCTTGGACATCAAAAGAGCCTTAAGCTACTATTTGGAACGCACCAAGGGTCACAGGTTCGAATCCCTCCAACTCTTCCTTACCTATGGCGAGGTTGGCAAAGGGAAACCTGCCACTAAGAGGACAATTGCAAGGTGGATTGTCTCTTGTATCCAATTTTGTTATCAAAAACTAGGTAGAGAACCCCCCTCAGGACTGAGGGCTCACTCCACCAGGGGTACAGCTGCATCTCTAGCGGCTGCTAGAGATATTCCCATTCTGGAAATCTGTCAAGCTGCTACTTGTAAAAGAAGTTCACACTTTTACCAAGCATTATTCCTGGATATTCAGTCCAGGAGAGATGTCGTTTGGCACAGCTGTGCTTCAGAGCCTATTTCCTAAGTAGGTTCTGACCCTCCTCCATGGAGGTACTGCTGTGTAATCTGTATATAGTTATAATATAGCCAGACTTCATGGTGTTTGAAGAAAAAATTGCTCACCTTAGTAATTGCTTTTCTTCTCATGGAGTCTTGTTATATTATGACCACCCTCCCTCCTGCCCCTCTCAGAACTTCTACTTGGGTAGGGGTGGCAAATGAGTGCAAGCACTGTGTCATGCTATTTTAGTTCTTCCCTTCACCCCTTTATTTAGGGTTAGGGAATTAGGTATTTCTGTTTTGGTTATAGTGTTGGCCCCTTCCTGGACTTGAGTCTTTGGGGAAGGGGGTCTAATAGTGCTTGTTAGGAGAAACTAATAATACTATTATTCATTGTTATTATTATTATTGCTGTTTATATTGTTGTTTATATTGTTGTTATTCCTACTAGTAGGTAGCCACTTGGCTAGTGTAAAGCTTTCCACACAGACTTGTTGCTTAGTGTTAGCTTCGTAAAGATCTGACAGTTTCATTTGAAACTGGCCAGATAGAGCTTTGGTATAGCACCCTTGCGCTGTGGAACTCCAGACTCTCTGGAGTTAACTCTTTCCTCTCCGGGGCAGTTCAGCTGCAGTGGCTGACTGCATATAGCCATAATATAGCAAGACTCCATGAGAAGAAAAGCAATTACTAAGGTGAGTATTTTTTTCTTATGAGTACAGCAGAGTATATATGGAGACTAAAAACTATATACTATATATATATAACTATATATACTATATGGCAGAAACATATCATATAGGTAAAACATTATGTGACTGTGTTAAGGAACTAATACTTGTAGGTGTATAAGGTTACGGTTACATGTGGGTCAGTTGGTGGTATATAACCCAGGCATAACAACAGTCAAAATGTAAAGGTCTCACCAGTTCACACTCCTAAATTGAGTCAGCCTCAAAGACATCAGTGGAACCTCGTGGAGATCAATGTGACTGAAGATCCTCACTCAGAGTGCCATCACCTTGTGAAGCAGAGTCCTCCGTTGATGTCTGGACTCCCAAAACCAGGGTAGGCAAAAAGATAATTCTGGAGAATAGAAGGGCCCCACCAGGTATATCTGCAAGTACTAAGGCAGAGTACTGCATTTCTGAAATAATCTGTTGGTCCAGTCAGTCAACAAGTACCAATAAATTCCCAACTAGAGCACTGCAAAATGGAAGGAGAGTTCTAGAGTTCCCGCAGATGCTGGACGTAATTCTCCATGTGAGGCAAGAGTGTAGTAGCCAGTAACAAAGGAGTTCTCTAATTAGAAATAGCAATTAACTCCAGATGAAGACAAGGTAAAGGAAAAAAACAGGATAGTAGTCCCAACAGTCCAGCCATAATCCAAAGTAAAACATCCCAGATATAATAAGCAGGCACAATAAGTAAAATCATTCCTCAAAATACGGTCTGAAATCATATCATGCCCAAACTACCTTGGGTCCTCAGTGGAACTTAATCAGATATGGTAGTAGTTTCCCAAGTTCATTCTTCGCACATTCAGGCTCATCAAATGCATGCCAAGTGCCAGCTATGAGAATTTCAAGCCATGCTGGATAAAGTATTCCGAAGTAGATCCCGGATGCAATAATCCTGATAACTGTGGGGTGACAAGCAGTACATTTCTGCCTAATGGCAGCAGGGGAGATCCTGAGAGATTGGAAACGTATTCCCCACCTAGTGATTACCTTAAGATCCAAGAGGGAAACCAGGATGTGCTGCTTATTCTGATAGTTTTATAAATGAAGAATGAAAGGCCTGGGAGGAGATTCGACTGGAGGTCTCAGCCAGAGTGTGCTATAGGGCCTTTCCATTACATATACTGAATTATTAATGGAAGGGCCTGCGATCTTCTTGAGTAACTTTTGAGTGAAGATAATGGGAGAAGAACCCTAAGCATCTTCAGGTAGGCCAAAGATGACCAGACTATTCTGTCAAGACCTTCCCTCCAGATCCTTAAATTTAGAATCAGTTTTGGTCAGTCTTTATTTGATGTGCTGAAAAATCAGTATCTAGGCAGCCCCCTCTATTTTTCCAGAGATATTGCATGGGCATCTGTATCGCCAACCTGACAGGTGAGGTCGCCCATGTCCACACGTACAGCTTTTAACTCAGCTGTTAGTTCTCTAATCAATTCTTTCAGTGGCTGAAATTCCTCCAGAAATTTGTCTTCCAGCAGAATGGCTCATAACTAGAAAAAATATAGCATGTTAATCCCCATCCAGACTTCAATTCAAAAATAAATATATATATAAATAAATTAAAATAAAGAAGAAGAAAAAAATGGTTAAGGTAATAATTGCTGTTATCTCATATGCCCTGTTGGTCTTGAGCTCAGATCACATCCTGCAACATGAATGTTATGTACCTAAACAGGCAGCCAGCTCCCCTCAACACAACTACTCTAAAATCAGTACCCTTTGTGAGCCATTTTTCCCAGATGTAAGCCTACAGGGTCACAGACAAAGAGGTACCCTGTATAAATTAATGTGTTATATAACAAATCATAGAACAGGAATCCCCCACTCCATGCCAGGATTCATAATCAAAATCCTGGCAAAACTAAAGTTACTACTAGGAGGTACCATCGAGACACACCCTGCCCCCCCCAGCACCAATGCTTGCAATACCTCGCCCACCAAACCAGCATGGACTAACACAAAAGGATTAATAGACTAAGGCCAAAAATACATGAATTAGAAGCCTGGACTAGTCTGTACTTCCCAGATGTGTTAGCTATCTCAGAAACCTGGCTCAAATCCCGTATACTTGATATAGAGATAGTGTTACAAGGATTCAAAATCTTCTGACATGGCAGAATAGAAAAAGAGGCGTGAGGAGTCCTAATTTATGTGACAACCTCTCTAAATACCTTCCTGGAAAACTTTTAAATAATTAAATACCTCCCAGCTGACAATGCCTGCCTTGCATAATACCAGCTGTGAGGTTTTATTCATAAACATACTATTGGGAGGATCCAATCCACTGACAATTGGATGTGTGTACAACTTTGTCAAGGCATCCACAGCCACCCTAAATTCCCTTATAACATCTCTACCTGACCTCCCAAGTGGTGAGAAAATAATATTGGTGACTTTAACATACGTTGGAGGCCCCAAACTAACAAGGATGCAAAAAAACCCTATTGGAGGCTAACCTAGAATAGTTGATCCATGAATACACAAGACTAAACATGAAAACTGGGAAACACTCCACATTAGTTTGGATCCTGGCCTCAAACCCTGACAACTTTAAACTGGTAGGAACACTCTCAGACTCCCTTAGTGACCACTCACCAACATTCAGAATATGGAAGAATAGCTTCTGCACCATGCCTCCCAGAATCATCAGGGCGTGGAATTATTCAAAATTCATTGAGGAATCCTTTCTTGCAACACTAGCCGAGGTAAATTGGACACAAGTCAAACATGCCCCAAGCTTAGACACAGCCCTCGATTTCTTTATTAATAGTTTTCTATCTGCTGCAAATAAACATGCCCCAATAAGAAAGCTTATGGCAAAGGGTAAGAAAGCAAGATAGATAGTCTGAGACCTAAAATGATGCATGAAAGAAAGAGACAGGGCATAAGAAACATTCAAAATAACAAGTCTGCCTCAGCATTGGCAGACCTTTAGGGTACTATGAAATAAATGTAAAAATATGTTAAGAGCGGCAAAAAATCTTTACCTCAGAAAACTCCAAGCAAAAAATCTCTCCAGCCCCATCCTGAGCAAGGTGCTAGAGATAGTCATCTATGACCAATTAATAAACCACATTGATAGTCATAACGTCTTCACAGCCAGGCAACATGGTTTCAGGAAATGCCATGGAACAGACTTCGCCTTAGACAGTCTCACCTCGGACATCTTCTCTGCCCTTGATGAAGGCTCCTTAACTGGTGTGATCTTTATCAACCTCACCAAGGCCTTTGACCTGGTAGATCACAAGCTAAGCATTGAAAATCTTAAAGCTACAGGCCTAGATTGGCTGGCAGTGCAATGGTTCTCTGACTACCTACAGGGTAGGACACAGCTTGTAAAATGGCAGGGAATCCAATCTAACACATGCCCAATTCTCAGTGGGGTCCCCAGGGGTCTATACCGGGACCCCTGTTATTCTCTGTATTTATCAATAGGATGCCAAATAATTGTGGAGATGCAAACATAACCCTGTACGTTAACAACACAGTGCTTTACAGGCCCTCCAAAGACATAGCGACCCTTAATACAAAACTAACAACTGACCTACAACTCCTCGAGTGATGGCTGGTAAGAAACAACCTCATGCTGAATGGCAAAAAAACAAAGGCAGTGTTGTTTGGCAAGGTGAGTGTAGGATCAGACAGATCATCAATTCTGACACCTACCCTCTATGATGCAATGATGACTGAGGTGCTGGAATCCATCAAATACCTAGACATAACCCTAGATCAAAACTGCACTCTCAAAGCACACATCGACCAGCTCACCAAAACTGTGAACCAGAAATTTGGCATGATTTAACACCTAAGCCCCTTCCTTACTCATGAATCCCAACTAAAGGTGGTTACAGGCACCATACTACCTACCATATTGTATGGCGCTCCTGTCCTACTAACTGTCAGAGTGGCAGAATTGCAAAACCCAGGACTCTATAACATGGAATTGGCAGATTTGCCTCAGGAGTTCTCCCCTGTGAGCATCATTGAGGTGCTAGATACCCTCTCATGGCTATCTCTAGAAGGGAGATTGTAGTACCCAGCACTATGTCTAGCCTTCAGGCTAAGGCAAGGAAATACTCCCCAGCATAGCTGATTACTATCTGATGAACCAATTAGAAGGTCCCTTAGATCCTCCAGCCACAACCTCCTCAATGTGCTCTAAGTCAGATTGTCCATAAGGCAAAGGTCATAGATCATATCCAGCTAGCATTCCACCCCTCTGGAATGCACATCCTGAAAGCCTAAAGAACTGCTCCATCCTTGGGGGATTCAAAAAGGTGCTCAAAGTACACCTTCTGTAGCTCAACCAGTGTACCTACTATCGCTGAAGTCCCCAACCCACTAGTCACTGCCCAGCACTTGACATAAACTACAGTGTGTGTGTGTGTTATGTTTTATTTGTTCCACAACTGTCTTATGAGGATTAACAACTGTCTAAAATGACTGTAGTCATTGGCCTGTAAATAATCACTGTTAGCAAATGTTTTAAAGTGAGTTGGAAACTTACAGAAATGTCTTTGTATATTACATTACAGCTTGTAAATGTATCGTCACTGTATGTGTAATTAACTCCTGGTCGCCTCTGAAAAAGGGACTGTCATAGTCTCAGTGGACTCACCCGGTTACCAAAATTAAATAAATAAATAAACAGAGGAACTGATGCTGAAGTTGGCAAAGTTGATCAGAAGCCTGTAGAACCTTGAGATTTAGGCCACTTTATAGACTTGTCAGGGGTTTGCGGTAGCATGTGGCACAGGGAACTGGCTTCATGTCAGCATCTATGGTTGCAGAAAATGACTGAGAAGTCATCCACTCCGAAGAAAACCACTCTCAGAAGTAAGTGCAGGTAAATACAAAAATTATATAGTAAAGTGTTTTATGATATATAAAAATTGCCACATGGAGCAGGAGCCAGTGCGTAGATCTTCTACTCATGGTGGAACATCAAGTGACTCCCAGGATTACCTCTTCTGTAAATAGTATAGTGTCCACCACCCTCCATATCTGTTGCCCTGCAGTGGTCTCTGACCCTCCTCTTCTTCAGTGAATACTGAACAGAAACATTCATTCAGTATTTCCACTTTTTCCAGGTCTCCCTCCATACATATCCCTTTATCCCCTCTGAGCCTTACAATCCCCCCTGCTGTTCTTCTTTCTCTGATGTACCTATAGAATGTCTTGTCCCTTTTCTTCACAGTCTGTGCTAATCATTCTTTAGTTTGTGCCACTGCACCCCTAACAGCCTTCCCTGCTTCCTTTAGACACTTTTGGTACACCACCCTATCCTCTTCCTTTTGAGTCTCCATATATTTCCTAAAACCCATGATTTTGGCTTTTATTTTCTCTGCCACATCTTTCAAAAATCATAGTGGTTTCCTCTTTCTCATGCCTTTGTTTCTCTATCTAATGCATTGGTTTGTCATCTCCATTATGGTTCCTTTTAGGTGTTCCCAAGGCTTCTCAACCCCCATTCCTCCTTCCTCACCAGGGTTTCTTTGATACACCTTCACATCTTAGCAAAGGCTGCCCTCCTGAAATCTAAGACCATTGCCTATGTGGGACAAGACTGTGTCACTGTTCCCATGTGAAACTACACTATGCAGTGGTTGCTGAACCCCAGCTGAACTTCTACCCAGACTTCTGTAATTCTGTCACCATTGGCCAGTACTGGGTCCAGAGTTGCCCTGTCTCTGGTGGGTTCAAGCACTAGCTTCTTAAGGCCTGCCCCCAGTTGGAAACCAGGATGTCTCAGCTCTTGGTTGAAGTAGCTGCCTGGATCCAATCCAATGTCAAGCATATTGAAATCACACAGCAGCAGTACCTCCCCTTTTTTGCCATTCCATGTATTTCATCCACTAGCTCCCTATCCACCTCCTCCCCCTGTTCTGGAGACCTGCAAATCACCCCTGAGCAGATTGCTGTACCATTGCCTGGTTCAAGGGTGACCCACAGTTCCTTGGCCTCACCCTGTTCCTCTGTTGCTTTTATACCTTCTCTGATATACAGGGCCCCACCCTTTTTTATTTCCCTTATCCATCCTGAATAGAACATAATCCAGTAAATTTGCATCCCAGTCATGATTTGTGGTATACCACATATCTGTTATTGCCGCCATGTTCATGTCAACCTTTACTAGAAGGGTCTCCATGTCGGAGATTTTATTTTCCAGGCTGTGGGCATTTGTAACCATGGCCTTCCACGTTTTGATACCTGTCCTACCTCTAATCTTGTTTTTGCCCTCCTATTTCTTTCCACCTACCCAGGTTTTCTTTTTATGCTGTCTCCCTTCCTCTTCCTTTCAATTTATGTCTGTTTCAGGTGTCCCTGTTGGCAGCTTAACTTCATCTATGTCATGTCTTGTTACTCCATCCTGTGGGGGTGGAATGCTTGAGTCTCCCTGCTCCTATCTGACCCCCTTGTATAAACACTCACCGAGGAATCATTTAAACCATTTACTGAGGACTGCCATCCCCATCCCAGATGGATGAAGCTGTCACCCTTGTACAGGACCTCATCATTCCAGGTGAGTCCCTAGTCCCCAATGAAACAAAAGCCCATTTCACCACACAAGTTCTTCAACCAGGTGTTGAAACTTCTAATGCAAAGATTCCTAGCCTCTCCCTGCCGAGGAGGGGTCCATGTAAACTCAGTCCCATCTTTTCACTTCTTGACAACCCTCTTCTGACAGTTCACTCTGACACAAATTCACTCCTGCCTTACTCACTTCCGTCATTTTGCTCCCACTCCCACTCTGGCTCCAGATCCAGTGTGACAGAAATAATGGCATCTATTATAAATACATAAATATACAATGGGCACAAAAAATAGACAAAATCCTGCATTTTGATTGGCTGGCTGGCACCTTTTCAGCATTGTAAATCCTCCAGTGTATCCACTGGAAAAGGTGCCAGCCAACCTGATGTCTTGCCATCAATAATAATATCCCTATGACCCCCCAAACAACCCGAAATCGCCACCATATTGAACACCGCTTGAAACACGCTGCCGTGGTAAATTAAAAGAAACATGACTTCTACATTCACTCTATACCACGAAAATGAGCTAGAAAAATTATTCAGCATTGAAAATGACTTCTCAGACATAAAAACCAGCACTGAACCCCCCACAGTAAATCTTCTACTCTTACATAATACTTCGGTAGTCACCTCCACTACTGCCACAGAGACCAGCCACACAGAAACAGCAAACACCCCCTAGTTGAGCACGTAGGTCAGGTAACACACTGAAAGCAGACTCTGGTGATCTGAGTACCTCCAAAAATCAGGGCCCCTGCAAGAACAATTTTTTCTTGTGGAAGAACAAAATCATCAAAACTCATTTAAAAACAACAAATGTGGGTTTCTTTTTTTTTTCTTATCAAAAAAGGAAGACATTGTATAATAGCAATATACCCCTCCAAGGTGTGAGTATACTGTTGGATTTACCACTTCTGGTGTGATGAAGTCACTTGGCTGCACCTCGTGACTGAACCACACCAGCCGTGGTAAATCCACCAGTATGCCCACACCCTGGTGGGTTATACTGCTTAATTATTGTGTGCGCTTTTATCCTTAAACATTACACACACTGAATAAGAGCAAGCATGTGTTATTACTTTGGCAAACAGAGGGAGAGAGGTTTAAAAATGTCCTGTTATCCATGAGACTGATATACTGGCATAAACGCTGAAATAGATTAAAGTTACTACCCTATCAGTTCAGGTTACTACAGGTTAAGTGCTGTAATTAATTGTACTCATTCAAAGGCTGTTTCCAATTATCCATGCTATAAAGGTTTCTGTAAATTGGCACACTGTTACTCTGATGTAACTCTGGTGTCATATGATGGCTCACGTCATTCTATCTGAAAGGCAACAACGCAA
Organism: Neoceratodus forsteri; assembly: GCA_016271365.2. NCBI lineage: Eukaryota > Metazoa > Chordata > Ceratodontiformes > Ceratodontidae > Neoceratodus > Neoceratodus forsteri. Next base: position 577,414,911 of record CM057454.1, read on the forward strand.
ACTTGTTGATGAGCAGAACTTCATCTACACACACCACAAGAAAAGATTTGATGGCAAGTCCATATGGCAGTGTGAAAATGCTGTTAAGAAAAAGCTGTAGTGCAAGAGTACATACTGTAAGCTACAATGAGCCAGTACTAATTAATCAGTTTAGCCAGCATACACATTCACCTGACCCAGCTGCTGAGGAGAGGGGTGAAGCAAAGCACAGAGCTAAGCAATGGGAAGGTGAAACACAAGATACAACTGCCCAGATTCTGCTCCACGCTAAAGAAAATGTGTCTCTTGCAGCGCAGGGGAAAATAATTGATAACGGTCTGAAGTGTACCATTCAGAGAATCAGAGTGCATGGTGCTCCCCCAAACCCCAGAGACTTAACTGAACTGGTAGTTCCTTCTGAACACAACATGTATGTGCTGAACTTTGGTGGGGTAGCAGTTATTTTTTTTTTAGTTGTTTAACTAGGATTGGCACACTAAGCTAAAAGCTTTTTTTATAGGCACAACCTGGGAGCACAGGGAAGTTAAGTGACTTCTTCAGAGTCACACAGTATATAAGTGGAAGCTGTGAGATTCAAACCCAGGTCTGGTTTGCTAGACGTCACCAGATTTACAGTACACAGCCTTAAACCACTGTGCTATACTGCCTTCTAAGTTAACTTCTTGCTTCATGACAGTGGTCCAGTGCAAGACTGAATACTCATTTTTGGGACTGAGTCTAATTTGACATTCTTGGAGCATGCAAACAACTGGTATGTTGATGGGACATTTAGTGTGGCTCCACCTCTCTTTGAACAGTTGTACAGTACATTGTCACTGGGGAGAAATTTGGTAATATGCAGCCTGCTATACTGTATATGCTCTATTCCCAGACAAGCATAGAGAAACATATTAATGGATGCTGCGGTGTTGAAACAAATTAACCCAACCCTTTATCTAGCTGTTATAATGACACATTTTGAGAAAGCAACAGTACTGACACTCTAAACAATTTTTCATAATGCTAGCCAGGTCAGCTGCTTTTTTCATTTTCACAATGTATTTACAGGAAAATACAATGTGAAGGGTCTGCCACTCGCTATTCCCAGGAGGCTGAATTTGCATTGAAATGCAAGTATCTTCCAGCATTGGCATTTTAACCTCCCAACCAAGTAGTCACTCATTTCGATAAAATCATGGATGAAAATCTAAGTGTTTTCCTGCCTGAATTAAAGTCCATTATAGATTATTTCGAGGACACCTAGATTAGGTGGAGGAACAGATGAAAATCAGTATGACACTTTTCATTTCACATAATGTATTTATAGAAAAATACAATGTGAAGGACTTGCCACTCACTATTCTCAGGATGATGAATTTGCATTGTAATGCAAGCATTTTCCACTTTTGGCATTTTACCCTCCCAACCAGGTAGGCACTCATTTTGAAGAAATCACGAATGAAAATCTAAGTGCTTTCCCACCTGAATTAGAGTCCATTATAGATTATTTTGAGGATACCTGCATCAGGAGGAGGAACAGAACACACAACAGTGCAACCACACTTTACTATTGAACTTTGGAACCACAGTGAAATTGTCAGAGATGAGTGTGGCAAAACCAACAATGCTGAAGACGCTTTCTACCAGGACATGCAAAGCATGCTATGTATGGTGCACCCAACAATCTGAAAATTTATTGATGGTGTGAAAGGAATACAAAAACAACAGGACTCTGAGACAGAGCAGCTCATTGCAGATAATGCTCCAAATGTGTCTCAGTGGGTGTACCAAGACACTGCTATCAGACTTGAATACATCACAGAGGAATGTGCGGACCACACAACAGAGGAGTTCCTGAGAAGTGTGGCACACAGCTTTGAGTACTGAGATGTTTTCAACTCAAACTTTTAACTTTACTTTGCAATTAAATAAAGTTTTTGGAGCAGCAGTTTTTAGAGGAATTATTATCACATTTGAGGCAACATTGCAACACTGGATATTTCAACATTTTCAGTATCTGAATGCAGTCACAGACCAGAGAGGAAATACATCTGTGCACAGGTAAAAACATACAAACATTTACAAACTTGCTGTGAGACATCCATTACAGAAATAATTGTATGAAATGTTTTCATGCTGCACACATAAAACTATCTAAGTTATGTTAAATTGAAACTGATTGCATGCATATGTCATGTGTGCAGCAAGCAAGTGTGGAAAACATGATTTTTGTATTAAATTGAGAAAGAGTGCATGCATGCGCCATGTGTGCAAAAAAGCAAGTGGTCACTGATAACTGCACAGGTAAAAGTTAAGTGACTTGCTTAGGATCACATCCTACACAAGTGGGAGTTGATGAGATTCAAACTTATGTCGTGATGCTTTCAACTCTCCTGGCTTTTAGTTCAGGACTTTTAACCACTAACCCATACTGTCTGCATGTATATGACTCACTTGTACTTCAATACATATTGTATCTGAATACATCTGCATGCATGCAGAATGCTTGTTGCCAGTGTATGCTTTTCAGTTTTCTTCTCTCCTTCATCTCATTTTCACAGTTGAACTGTAGGACACATACCAATGGAAAGACATATTTTTCCCCAACCCCAATACACAAACTTACCCTTAAAACCACTTAATTACTTCTGTCTGTCCAGTATTCCTACTATTTTTTCTCCATAGTTTTGAATACTTTCATGCAAACAGACATTAAGGTGTAAACACAAACATAGCAATAACTCGACACACCCACCCACCCACATGACCAGTACCCCCACCTTGCACACGCACTGTAGTGGGTATGGTGATGCTGCTACAGACAACCCACCAAGTATTGATATAAGTAAAAGGTCTCTTACTCGAGTACTAGGTAGCCAGTGACAGGAGTCTCTAAGAGATGATGTCCATGGGTCAGAGTGCTGCTGCGTACCCCCTTGAAATTAATGGAGTTATTTTCTATTACTATTTTATATGTTATGATTCTGAGTTGGAGAATAATGAAGGCCACTGTTCTACTAACAAGGCCCTTGTTTATCAAGTGGTGGCCTTCATTAATCTCCAACTCTCCATCAATAATGTATAAAATAGTAATTAAAAAATACCCCCATTCATTTCAATGATGTATATCCCTGCAGTCTCATTTACCCTTTGTCATAAAGTGCCTGAGCATGGGGATGTGGACGTCAGCTTCACGGGGGGGCGGGGTGACTATAGTGGGGCTTCAATAGTCTGTGCATACCATACCACTTAACTGTCCGTGAATGCAAGTGACCACTCTAGAATGTCTATAACATCTCTAAAAGGTACAACTTATTTGGTTTGACTGAAATGTAATATGCAAATCAGGAAAAATTCAAATGTATAAGATTCAGCTTTATATACCCCAGAGCAGTGCATCAGATTTGGGCTTAAACCCACCCACTTATGAACCATTTTCTTTTCTTGCTGAAGTTCAGCCCCTCCTCCCCCAAAAAAGAACTTTGTCTGATTTTTCTTCCTGACTCCATTCCATTCAATACACATCCCCCATAGGTCACAAAGCCATCCAAAGGTGAAGAAATGTTAAAAACACATGAATATTTCAGTCCTTCCTCCTTCCTCAATCCTCCTGTAAAAAAAAAATATATATATAGGTTTACTTTTACTTACCCGGCCATTTGGCCAGAACTTGCAGCCTGTCATTTATTAATTTATTCAGCTTTTGTTAACTGGGTAAGTGCACTAGCCATAAAATGACATAAAATGACTAGTGTGCCACCAGCCCAGCTTTTAGTCTTCTCCCCTTCTCTCCTTCACTAGAGGCAGGATGCAAGAACCGACCATCACAGGTCCCCAATGTGGTCCACATCCAATCACCTCATCATGTGAATCCACCCAGCCTGGATTTTTTTTCTTCTTGCTTGGTTGCTGCTGTGGCTGCTGCTACACTACACTGATCAAGGCCTGTGAAGGCCACCCACACCACTGACACCACTGCTGCTAAGCCTAGCTTGCTGCCGTGAGGGTGGGGTCTGTGTTGTTGTTTTTTGTAAGGTGAACCTAGCAGAGTAAGCAGGTAGTCTAGTCTTGAGTTAGCTTCTAGCTCACCCTCTGCCCCTTCAACCACCAGGGGAGATGGAGACTCACTAAGAGCAGAATAACAAAAATATGCTGCCACAGAACTGCTATTGAGAGGTCAGTGCATACTGACTCCTCCAAGCTGTAGTGTTCAGCCTGTCTACTCTGTGGTTGGAAAGACCGTGTCACACTTACAAGGATCATTCACTCTTCTTGGCTGAAGCTCATCCACATCACATTTGATTGTGCCACCATTAATAGGTGGAGAGAGTGGACAACACAGAACAAACACAGTCAAGTCTGGAGAGTACCTGCAGTGTGAGCACACACAGGCCAGGTGGACACTTATTGTGCAAAAGATTAAATCCAAATTAAAGCCATTACTGCCACACCATAAGAATAACCTAAGCACCTACACGGGGGGGGCAACTGTGCCCTCTACCCTTCCTAAATGGCACTCCTGCTCATTGGTAGAAATTAATTTGTAGGTGCTAATATAACGGTTTCCACTGTTCTAAGGTACCATATCTCCATGTTTCATTATGTGTCCTGATCATCATGTGGGTTAGTGTCCTTCATTTTGAGGGTCCATGTCTTTCATTACAGTGACAAAATGTGAAGTATGGTGCATGCTTGCAAGACCCTGCTCAGCTCAAAGAGTGCTGAGCATGGCCATAGTGTATAAGCTCAGTACAGAATGGCAAAGGGAAAGTAAGTGAGATGAAACAGTTATGGAGAAACGCATCTGTAGCACTAAATATGCATAAGGGATTTTCATGGTCCAAAACAAAAAGAATAGGCTTCACAACACAGAGGCCCCTTTCATATTATTTCTGCTCAGTATTCACAAAAGAGGAGGGGGAAGTGCCTAATCCAGTTAACAGAAGTACTCTTGACAGGGGGGTTGATCCCAGTCCTTTCACAGAAGAAATGGTTCTGCAAGAACTCCTAAAACTGAAGGTGGACAAAGCAATGGGGCCTGATGGAATTCACCCCAGAATTCTAAAAGAATTAAGGGGGGAACTAGTGAAACCACTGACTACTCTTTTTAACAAATCATGGGAGGATGGGGTGGTACCCGAGGACTGGAGGAAGGCAGATGTGATTCCCCTTCACAAAAGTGGGATCAAGACAAAGGCAGAAAACTACAGACCTGTCGGTTTAACCTTTGTGGCTCTGTGGTAGGGAAAGCGATGGAGTCACGTCTGAAGGAAAGAATTGTTGAGTACTTAGAGGCCAGTAGGGCACAGGACCCAAGGCAGCATGGGTTCACAGTGGGAAGGTCATGTCAGATGATCTAATCAATTTCTTTGACTGGGTGACCAAAGCAGTAGACCAGGGAGGGGCTGTGGACATGGCCTACCTAGACTTTAGCAAGGCATTTGACACAGTCCCACACAAAAGATTAATAGTCAAATTAAGCATCCTGGGAATGGGTCCCAGGGTGGTAGCCTGGGTAAAACATTGGCTGGACAACAGGACACAGAAAGTAATGGTAAATGGAGTCCACTCTGAAGAAAGAGGGGTTACTAGTGGGATACTGCAGGGTTCAGTACTGGGTCCAGTCCTTTTTAATGTCTTTATAAGTGACATTGCAGAGGGACTGGAAGGAAAAGTATGCCTCTTTGCAGATGACACAAACAACTGCAAAAGGATTGATAAACAAGGAGGCGTGGAAAGGATGAGAAGGGACTTGGCAAGGTTGGAGGAATGGTCAGAAGTACGGCAGCTAGGATTCAATGCAAAGAAGTGCAAAATAATGCACCTGGGAAACAAGAACCCAGGGGAAGATTACACAATGGGAGAAGAGGTAGTAACAGCAATAAAAAAGGAAAGGGACCTGTGGGTAATCATATCAGATGACCTTAAGGTTAGCAAGCACTGTGGGAAGACAGTAGGGAGGGCTGAGGGTATACTGGGATGCATAGGGAGAGACATCACCAGCAGAAAACAGGAAGTTGTTATCCCTCTGTACAGACAGTTGGTGAGACCCCATCTGGAGTACTGCATCCAATTCTGGAGACCCCATCTCCACAAGGACATAGACAGGATAGAGGCAGTCCAGAGGAGGGCAACCAAAATGGTGCTGGGTCTGCAAGAAAAGCCGTATGAGGAGAGCCTAAAGGAGCTTATTATGTATACCCTTGAGGAAAGAAGGGAGAGGGGGGACATGATAGAAACTTTTAAGTACCTCAGTGGAATCAACAAAGTCGAAGAGAGTAGCAGCTGTCAGAAAAAGAGATGTGCAAGAACAAAGGGACACAATTTAAAGATGGAGGAGGCGGTTCAGGGGCAATGTGAGGAAGTATTTTTTCACAGAGAGAGTAGTGAATGCATGAAACAGCCTTCCTGAGGAGGTTGTGGGGTCTAAAACTATGGGAGAATTCAAGAATGCATGGGACAGACATAAGGCAATTCTTGTGGGGGGTAGAAAGAAATAGGGTGTTGGTTAACTAGGATCTGCGGCCTATCCTGTAGGTAGGGAAATGGGCAGACTAGGTGGGTCAAGCAGTCCTCATCTGCTGTCAAAGTCTATGTTTCTGTGTTTCATACATCTGGAATGGGGGTAATGACTGGCTATATCATAGGCATTTAATGCAGTAAGCAAACAATACTTTACAGATTAATGGTGATTTAATGACAAAAATCAAAAGCCAAAAACAACTTAGAAAAGGATCAGAATTAAAGAGTTTATCTAATTTTTGTGGGAGTTCAAATAAAAGGTATTTTGATGACTAATTGCTAGCAGTAGTTTTAGAAATAGAGACTGATGTATTTTTTAGATGAGATTTGCACCAGCTTAGCTGCTGCACACAAGGCAAGCATGCGGCATGTGAACCTGATGTGATGTTTAAATAATATTCACACCAGCTTAACTGCTGCACTCATATCAAACGTGCAACACGCGAACCTGATGTAATTTTTAGAAGATGTTCACACCAGCTTTCCTGCTGTGCACATGTTAAGTCTGCAACATGTGAACCTGATTTGCCTTGAAGACCTGGTTCGCATATGTTCACTTAGTGCATACGAACCGCATGCATGCATTGCACAATTAAGCATGTACACAGCTCACCCATATTTCTGTAAGGGATGGGATTGTGTTGACTGATGATTGGTGGTTGCTATGAGGCTGTTTGGTGTTGGTAACTAGGGGGCTGCCAGGTAGAGATGCAGCGAAATTAAATTCCACCAGCGAAGCAGCCACTTCGCGTTATTGTAATGCTATGTGAAGTGGCCTTTGTAAAGTGCTCACTTCACTTTGTTATTATGACCTCACATTGTAATTCTGCCTTAATGTGAAGTAAGGTGGAATGACAACAATATAGGCATCCCCCACACACATCACATGGCTTACAGTACTGTAAGTCACATGCTTTAGCCAGGCAGGAAGGAAGTGAGTCATACAAGCAGATACTTTCACTTTCTCCTTGGCAGAGGTAGAGAGGAAGCATTTTGTGTAGGAGAGGAGAGTTCAAGTTAGCAAGTTTTTTTCTTGAGCAAATTCCAAAAACCCAAGCTTTTTTAAAAGCTAATTCTTTATGTTTTTTTGTACTGTTCTGTTAGTCCTTTTTGGAGACCGATTTCTTGGTTTTATGTTTTGTTTTGTGCGTGTGTGTGTGTATGTAAGACTGTGTGTGTGTGTCTGCCTGTGTTGTGTGAGTGTGTGTGAAGTCACTCGTCATGTTGGAGAGGGAACAAGTGTTTTTTTGTGCAATGGACCAGGGACAGTATGTGGCCGGTGGGGAGAGCACACATGTGGGGGTCATAGCTGGGCAGCGTTACACTGCTTTAGACACTTTGGTTCTGCCTACCTCCCTCAAGAAGCAGCAGCACCACCAGTGTCACCACCACATCCACCAAGTCCGCCACCACCACCAGTAGCAGCTGCATGAGCTCCTTCAATCACTATCTCCACAGCAGCAGGTGGAGCCCCAGGTGTGTAACCATGCTGCCAGCACTGCATCTGCCCCTCCTGTGCCTGGTTCCCCCCACAACTCCCCAGTTTGGCAGTTTTCAACTGTATCAGGGGGACAGAAGCCTTGTGGTGTGTCTGCTTTGTGGTGTGCAGGTGTGCTGTGGCCCCTGGGGGACACATCTGTGGACTGGGAGCCAGTGCACACATATGTTGAACCACCACAAGGTGGATTGGCAGGCTGCCACTGAATGGGCCAGCTGCTGGCATTTCTGTGGCAGTGGCAGAGGGTGCTGCTGTTGTGTGTTGCCACAGCAGGAGGAGAGTCACAACAGCAGCTGCCCTACCACCACCACCACTGCCACCAGCACCACCTTCACCAGTACCACTACCTGACTCCCCCCCACCCAGTGGACCCCACAATGCCTGCAACTCAGGCAGACATAGCACTTTTGTGAGCCATGGTGGAAGAAAATAATCAGAGGGTGGGTGCTGTCCAGCAGCAGGTGGAACAGATAGAACAACACCAGTTACAGATTGTGGTGATGCTCAGTCTGCTCCTGGAACATCAGGGGATCCCCCACTAGCTTTTTATTTAGTACTCTCCCCCCCCCGCTGTAGTGTTTTGTCTTTTGTTTATGTTTAATAACAAACAGAGGGAAGGCCACACTATTAGTTTAAATGGAAGCAGTCAGCAACAGGAGGTCCCTCCTCCTGCAAGGCTTACCCTTCGGTTAAGCCTTTTAAGTATGTTGCGGCATTTCTCTCACACTGCAACATACTTTATTTTAATAAAGAAAAGTAATCAACCTGGAAGTATGGTGGATGCTATGGGGTCTCAATTGTGTGTAAAGGTGCAATGGCGACACATCATGTGCATCAATACAAAGGTATTGACATGCATGGTGTGTTGCCGCTGCACCTTTACACATAATGGAGCCCCTATAGCGTTCGCCATACTTCTGTGTCACTGACTTTTCTTTATTAAAATTAAGTATGTTGCAGCACAAGAAAAATGCTGCAACATACTTAAAAGGCTTAACTGGAGGGTAAATCTTGCAGGGAGCAGGATCTCCTGTTTCTAACTGCTTCCCTTTAAATATATACATACACATACAAACATACCGGCTCCTTATTGCCCTGTTATTATAATCCAGTGCTTCAGTAATGTTTACTTTCTGTTGTGGAGTGGTTGTGGAAAAGCGGGTGTGAGCAGTGCAAGTATGATGTGCTAAATTGCATGGGTGCAGTCAGTGTTATTTCGTGTGTGTGTGAGTGTGTGTGTGTGTGTGTGTGTGTGTGTGACATCAGACATTGTGCAGCTTCTTGCAAACATATATTACTGACTTGTTGCAGTATTTATGGTATAAAGAATAGTGAGCAGAATAACGTATATTTTATTGTCACCATCATCATCAGCGGATTAAGTGACATGATACTTTTTCAGAGGTGTCTGGCCAGAGTGCACCTTAGTCACATACTGCACACATGACTTTAGGAGAGCATATGTTTTTTGTGCTATAATCTCTGCAAAGTCATGTGTGCACTGTGAGTGAATGAGGTGCACAGTGACTCGATACCTCTGAAAAAAGATCATCTCACTTACTCCGCTGGTGCTGATGGTACAAATAAAATATACGTCATATATTCTTTCTTATTTTTATTCTCTACATACTGCAACAAGTCCCCCATATATATGTTTGCATGGAGCTGGACAATGTCTGCACACACAGGAAGAAACACTGATGACACACATGCAGTTTAGCACAACATGCTTGCACTGCTTAGTCCTGCTCTTTGCGAAACACTTCACGAGTCCCGACACAAAGTAAACATTACTGAGGCTCCAGAAATATTTCTTTTTCGAAAGAGACATTAAAGCAGCAGTGCAACAATCTGGTGAAAATGTTGACCTATACTTTTTTATACTACTTAATATTGCCACTTTACTTACCTCCTAACTTGTATGATACTATTCCTTGCAGTATTTGAGTCTGCTTTAGTACCTTTTTCATGTTTGAAATAGTAAAAGGAGCACTCCTTTTAATTCATGCTGGCCAGGTCTTCATCAGTATTTTCTGCTGTTTTTCTAGGTCAGTTGTTTATATATTACCTCTGTTGTAAAATTAACAATTATGTAGCAGGCAGTGTTTTATGACCTCACAGATCAATATTTATTCAAAAACAGCTACAAATAGTGATGAAAACCTGGTCAGAGCCATATTAAAATGCATGCCACTTTTATTTTTTCAGACATGAGAAAAGGTAGTAAAGCAGACACAAATCGTGAAAAGAAAGGTATCATATAAGCCTGGAGGTAACTAGTGGCTGGCAATCCAAAATAGCATAAAAAAGTATCAGTCAGCATTTTCACCACACGGTTGCACTGCTGCTTTAATTTATAATTTAAGTATAACATTATGTGCTCATAATCACAGCACACAAAATGCAACTGTCTTGTGTCCAGAAAATTCCCAAGTGCTGACGAAGTGAAATGGGAGCATTACACCATATGCAAAGTCTCCCAGAATGTATTTTGTAGTCACTCATGCATGCAGTGGTCACACAGAATTCCCAAAATGTTTCTGCATCCCCAAAATGCAACTGTGTCCAGAAAATTCCCAAGTGCTGATGAAGTGCAATGGGAGCATTACATCACATGCAAAGTCCCCCAGAATTTTTTGCGCAGTCACTCATGCGTGCAGTGGTCACACAGAGTCCCCAGAATTTGTCTGCATCCCCAAAATGCAACTGTCTTGTGTCCAGAATATTCCCAAGTGCTGATGAAGTGAAATGGGAGCTTTACACCACATGCAAAGTCCCCTAGAATTTATTGTGCAGTCACTCATGCACGCAGTGGTCACACAGAGTCCACACAATTTTTCTGTATCCCCAAAATGCAACTGTGTCCAGAAAACTTACATACTCTGTGACGATGATGTCATAACGCACAATGTCTTGCCAAACTATGTGAAGGAGGGATGACATGACATGAATCCATTTAGTGTTCCCTCAGAAATGATGACTGTGAGAGAACTGTTGCTGGTCCAAAGTGTGCTGCGATTCCTGCTAATGCGATTACCTCAACTGGATGGAAGGGTACCCTTTGTGTGTACGCTAATAGTAGCCTTGGTGAGTTTATATATATGTATATAGATATATAGATATATATATATATATATATATATATATATATATATATATATATATATATATATATATATATATATATACATATATATATATATATATATATATATATAAATGTATTTTCTAGGTGGGGGTTGGCATATTTGTACATGTACTCATTGTACTGTTTTGTATCACAGGTCACATACTGTTGGTGTGAAAATTCCAGTGCTTGATGAGAAATGTTGGTGTTAAAATTGGAAATAGAATACTCTCAAGTCAATGAACATAAGTATTATTTTTTTTTGGGGGGGGCATATATGCAAGAAGATCTAATTATTGGTTTATTATTTGGTTACTTCTTCATAGATTTTATCTGCATACTTCTCCAGTCCAGTAATGGTGGTCATGGTCATCAATTGAAATGACTTCTGCTTGTTGCATGTCTGCCCCAGCCTGGGGGAGCATGATGTTGAAGAAGTTCTTTGGATAAAGCAACTATGACACAACAAAGCATCTGGAAGTTTCCTAAAAAAAAAATGAAGGACTTACTACAACTTGAGTGCAGCAGTAACACATTATGTTTAAGCCATGGCTGTTCCACCACGGGTATCTGGATTAACACAGATAGCATGCTGTCCCACTGCAATCATAATATCACAATTTAATTTAGTACCAGGCTGTGTAGCAAATACACTGTGTCAGTGTCCCTGTGTCTCAACTCAAGTTACATTTTAAAACCACATCTTGTCAAGTAACACAACCTGGGTCCAACTTGTTCAACACTGTCATGGCTACACAGCTGCAAATTTGGAATACAGTGCATGATATGTTGCAGAAATATTTTGTGTGATGTACATGTCACCTAGTTTATGAATCATCAGTCAGATTTGTTGACCTTTTATGAAAAAAAAGGAACAGATGAAATAAAATTAATATACTTACCAGTACAGATTGGAAATGGATATCTCATAGGTTCCTGTAGACAGTACTGCTGCTGTACCATTGATACAGACCTTCAGTGAAGGAGAGTGGCTTGTTGCTAACCTGTAAAAAAAACGAAATAAGTTGACCGAATGTATTTGATCATTGCAGCTCAGAAAAGCAACACAAAACAAAACACATAGCTAAAGGAAGTTGAATAGCATGAACAACATTAGTACACATACTTACTTTATAGTTTTAATAGTAAGAAGCCTTGTGCCTGTGGATGATGGATGTGGTCTCCTGTTCAACTCCCTGTGTCTTGGCATGGTCAATGTAATAGAAGAACATTGTCACAATGGCACTGGTGGTGGGTGGCAGTGGTGATCATAGCTGAGGCACATGATGACATTCCCTCTCACATCTTCCTGCATCTGGTGGTGGTGGCAGTGGTGAACAGTGGTCTTATGCTGGTGGTACCCCAGGGGACACCTGGTCACATTCCCTATGGTGGCAGGGGTGAACAGCAGTCTTATTTTTGTGGTAGTCCAGGGGTACACATGGTCACATTCCCTATGGTGGCAGTGGTGAACAGCAGTCTTACGGTGGTGCTACTCCAGGGGCACACACGGTCACATTCCCTATGGTGGCAGTGCTGAAGTGTTTTATGGTGGTGGTACTTCCGAGGGGACAGATGATCACATTCTCAATGGTGGCAGTGGTGAACACTGGTCTTATGGTGATGATATTCCAGGGGCCAGTATATTCTGTCTCTGTGTTATAGATGTGATGTGACATTTGGAATTTGAGTCACTATGAGTGGGATAGTGATTTAATTTCATGAAAAAGAAAACATGTATCATACAAGACATGTGACAGACTTTTAACAACTTAAGTTAAAACCTGCCTACATTAACCTCATCATCATTCATCATCATCATCCTCAGGAAGAAAGCTGTCCTCTCAATCTTCTCTCTGACCATGAATATTGAGGCAATTCCACATTTGTATTGTGGGTCCAGCATTGTTGCTATTGGAAAGTTGTCACTATGCTAAATGCTGAAGATGTGACAATTCTGGTCAAATACTGTCAGCATGTGTTTCAGCAACACACTGCTAGCACTGTCTCCAGCAACATCAAGGCTATGCTGTACATTCACCAATGTCTGCCTCAGCACCTGCAGCAGTAGAATTGATTGGCTAATGGAGGCAGACTTGCCACTCACTACTGGTGTGGCATGTTCAAAAGGCCTCAAGATTATTATTACAGAGTTCATGAGGTGCCATTGTTCAGTCATCATAGACATGGAGGCACTGGAACTGTCACGGCTAGTGTGCATAACAAGATATTCTGAGATGGCTTTGTACTGTTCATACAACCTCTCTGCCATGTATAAAGTGGAGGTCCACTGGATGACAACTTCCAGCTTCAAGCGGTGATGTGGGAGGCTGTTTCAGATCTGCAACTGCTGAAGATGGTCATGGGCCTTTGCAGAGCATGAAAGGTGAGAACAGATACGGCGTGCAACTGTCAGCATTTCCTTTATATTGGGGTGCTTCAGAAAGTCCTGCACCACAAGATTTAAACAGTGGGCCATGCATGGAACCCGAAAAAAGCCACCATTCGTGATGCATTTCACCACATTTGACTCATTTTCACTTGCTATGACGCAGCTCTCAGGGACAGTGGGTTCAGCCACTTGTCAATTTCAGTCAGTTCCAGGTCCAACATATTTTCACCATTGTGTGAACAGGTCACATTGTGCATAGCAATCGTTGCATACTGTCGAATTCCTGGAAGATTGCTACCATGACACTCCACCTTACTACACTGATTATTCATAGTACCAACTGCAAAAAAAAAAATGGCACTTGCGCCCAGTGTGTAGTTATACACAAATATGAACTCCCCATTGTTTTGCCACTTGTCCACATATCCATACTTAAATGGATGAATGGAGAGGAGGAATGTTGAAGGGCATGTCTAACTGAGTCGAACACAATATGGTATAACTCGGGGACAGCATGAGTCAAAAAGTATGTCCTGGATGGGACTTTCCATTTTGGACAGGCATGTGCAGCAAACCTCAGGAACCCAGAATTCTCCATGAAGGAGAAGGGCAAAATATAAATTGCCAGCATTTCAGCTACAGCAGCATTACGTTCATGTGACACTGTATGATTGGGTGGGTACTTCAGCTTATGCACAAAAACACTCTGAAAGGTGGGCTGACAAACGTTTTACATGGGGTGTCATGACAAATGGTTCTGTTCTGCAAATTGCAGGTTGTTGTGGAGTGTGGACTTGTGATGAAGACGGTTGCACAGGTGGTGATGATAAACCCAAAAAAGCAGTAATCTTCCCAGATTTACCAACAGGGGTTGATGTACCACTTACTCTAGACATACTGCATTGACCACCAGCACCACCAAAACTGCTACTCTCACCACCACTGGACAAGACTTCAAAATAATTCTGCTCTTCCACCTCATCATGCCTGTTGTAATCCTCTGCTGTTATTTCAACACTACTGCACACATTTCATTTTCTACTTGATGCTACAGTCATGGAAGGGAATAACATGCTTGTTATGGTTGATGACGTGGGTGAACACCCCACTGTGGTACAGGTATTAGCTGCCATCTTGTTCTGAGTCCACATTGCCATATGCCTGTTCTTAAGATGTGTATGCTGTACCCCTGTGCCCAGATGGCTCCCCTGTTTACCTTGACTCACATGTGCCTGGCAAGCCTGGCAGATTGCAACTGACTCATCATTTGCATCTTCCACATAAAAAATCCCAGACAAGGGATTTTGATTTTCTAGTTTTAACATGTGCCCCCTGATGCTGCTTATTGGACTCCGTTTTGTTAAGCCATGAAGTGGGGGGTGTACTTCATGATTTTTCAGGCAGGACACACTTGGACTACAATTGACCACAATGACTACCTATCATTATTACTGGGTCATCATCATCAACTGAAACTGGTAAATCACAAGTTTTTACAGGGTTGGGGGGAAATGCAAACAGACCCAGACACAGCCACCTTGAGTTTCTTTTTCTCCAGTTCCCAACAGGGGTCACTGACATCATTATCATATTCATCAATATCATCCACATCTTCTGCTTGGATGCTGGCATACGGACTGCATGTTGCAACCACAGCAACATCATTATCAGCACCACCATCATCTGATATGTTTTCACCTCTTTGTGAATCACTGCATGACAAATGCATGACCTGAACCACGGTGGAGGAAATGTCACTTTGTGTGCTATTGTTGACATGATGATCAGAATCCTCATGTTCAGTTACTGGGATGTTACTGGGGAGTATGACATATTCTACACTGTCACTCACTGCCACTGCTTCACACTCCACTATTTTTTTGGACATAGTAAACTGATCAGAAGTGGAACTTGAGGCAACAATACTCATACCACCACCAGCAACTGCACTAACACCACCAGCTGGGACAACATTATCACCTCCAACTATGAGTGAAGCTACCGATTGCACTGTAAAAAATATTGAAGGAGAAATACCTTTCCTCACATCAGCAATGCACTTCTGCGACTGTGAACTGCTATCACATCCACAGACAATCTTACCACTGGCAGCAGTGTCATGGCAAGAAACAGCTTTGCTTGTACGTCTCTTTGTGGGCATTTTGGGGGATCAATGAGAATATTCTAAACAAATTTAGATTTTGGAACATTCTCACTGGGTAGGGGCTGTGTGTGTGTGTGTGTGTGTGTGTGTGTGTGTGAGACGCTGGATTTGAAGCCGAAAAAACAACTGTGGCTTCAACAACAGATGCAGACACAATGTCACAACAAGTTTAACAACACCTTAACTAACCAGTGGTGTTCTCAAGTCACAAACAATCTAATATGGAAAAGAATACCTTTTTCCAGTGGGGGGAATGCTGACTGCAGATTATAGCAGTACAAAACCAAGAAAAGATACCACAATGGCAGTACAAAATCATACAGCTGCAGTGGATAGCAGGTTCACACTGCTGCACCTGCAATTACACTGTGGCACAATAAAAGGTGTATTATTTGATGTCACATCACACACTACATACACACTCACACACACACACACACACACAGAATTGGTCTACAAGTAATGAGTAGCAAATTTAAAACTTCAGTAATATACAATGTATTTTAAACATCCTCATTGTTGCACCAGGTCTAGGCCACAACACACGCAATCAGCAAACAATTACTGAAAATATTAAATGTGTACATTCACACAGTCAGACAAGAAAAATATAACCAAAAAACAAAGAACTCCATATTTATCCAACTTAAATCTACCTACACCAGTTACGCCCCTTCCCCCAAAGCACACTTCCATTGTCTCTCAGTTCACAGACTGAATGTTGTACATTAACATTCAAAATTCATACACAAACAATGAACACTCGACGATATGAGCACAGGAGGGTTTCCTGCAATCGATGAACTAAAGTTTCAGCAAAAAAAAAGACTCAAAAAGGCTATTTTAACAGCTTTTAGAAGGTGTGAATCACAGAGAACTCTCAGAGCAGACTGTCTCCTATAGCTTCCTACACACACTACCCCGAAGTGAGGCTGTGCAGCACAGTCTAGAGCCCATGTGATCTGAAATCCCATGAATCACTGCAAAATTCACCTTTGGAGCTTAAAAACAAGGCAAAGTGAGGTGCAGTACATTGTTTTCAATGTACTTCACCTTACATTTTGGGGGAGTAGTGGTTTGGGAAGGTAGAGTAATGTGAAATCATTGTCTTCAATGGACTTCACGTTACCCATTATAACGCAAAGGACTCCGCTTCATGTTGCGTAATACTCCGCAAATTCGCCTTTACTCTGCAAATCATTCTGCAGAGAGAATTAAGGCCACTTTGCCCATCTCTACTGCTGGGTAGTGGTTGCTAGGAGGTGACAAGGTCAAGTGTTTATTAACTGCTGCTTTTTTAAACATTTACCTGAATGCATCTGAATTAGAGATGTTGCAAAGTTAAACATTGCCTGTGAATTTTGAGTGAGTCACTAAAAATTCACACTTAAAGAATTCATGGAACTCTGGCCAGCCACTTAAACTTTGATTTGCACAATTTGTGCAAACTTTTTGGCAAAATTGCTTTTTTTTATTTACTGTGAAGCACAAAATTCTTGGGCGAAGTGTGAAATTCACATGCAAAATTTCACATTTCATAGTGGCATTTGTGAAATTCACAGCCTAAGCATTTTTCTGATGAAAAGTCTGTATCTCGCACCGTTTTTGGGCTACGAGCCCCGAAAGATGCAACGGACACCGAAATGTTAGTCTATGGGAAAAAGCATCAACTTCTGAGTACCGTAACTTTGAATTCCTGCAATATTTTTTCACCAAACCACCAAAAGGCACATAGGTGGGATGTTGGCTTTTTTCCCTCCGAATTGCAGTCCAAAAGACCAAACCAGTGGTTTGCAGCAGGGTGGCAAATAATTCCTGTTATTTTCCCCATAGTGTCAAATAGTAGTGTCACAAAATATGACACTTTCGCAAAAAAAATCACGAAAGTGTTGCAGGTTTGACACCTAAAAATTTCGAAAGCATATTTCTTGGGTGTTTAACCCCAAAATAAGGAACTACCTAGCATACTCAGGGCTTGACTAGGTAAACACAAAAATAATTGTGTCCCTAGAGGGTCCCAATTTTAAATGACAAGCATTTCTGTGATCAGTAACTGAAAAAAATGGCTGACTTACTACACTACAGGGGTCATTTGTGACACTAAAAACTGCATTTGTGACACTGTCAAACTTTTTGTCAACTTTTCTCATTGACTATAATGAGAAACTTGTTTTTTGAATATTGAACTGTTCAATATTTTTTCACGAAATCATCAAAATACACATTAGGGATCCCAGACACACATTTTCTGATGTTTTTGGATTGGTCGCACAAACCATACAACCTGTAGGCATGTGCAAATAATGCACAAAAAGCATAAATGAACTCCAGAATGTCATCTAATAACTCCGCATCCATATATCTGACTGGCATGTAACATGGCAGATCCCAAGATCTATGCTAACACTCTGTGCCTGCCAAATTCCAGGCAAATCTGTTGAATGGTGGCAAAGTTATTAAGGTGCAACATTTCACCATTTAACCTTAAATGGTGTACTCAACCCTAACTATGGTGGCACTACCGTGCCACCATAATATAAAATAAATGATAATCTTTACTTATTGTAAATGCAATTCAATCAATATCAAAGCACTTCACAACAATTTAAAACACTGAACTTTAAAACCATATAAATAACAAAACTTCAAAACTTAATTATCAAGAAAATCAAGAGAGAATAAAAATGCTCTGAGAGCAGATTTAAACCTCTCCACAGTCAGGCACTCCCTTATCTGATGAAGTAGAGAATTCCACAGGGTAGGAGCCATGGAAGTAAATGCATGAGCTCTGGAGATCTTCAAACGAATCCTGGGAATCTCCAGCAATCCCTCATTGGCAGAGGGGAGTGATCAGAGGGGGCAGTAGGGACAAAGGAGCTCTTGCAGATAACCCTGCCACTGTCCATGTAAGGCTTTGTAGGTCAGCAGGCTGACCTTGAAGGGGTTCTGCCACTGAACTGACAGCCAGTGCAGTCCACACAGCACAGGTGCAATGTGGATGGAGTGAGGCAGTCCAGTCAATAACCTGGCTGCAGCATTCTGCATCAGCTGCAAGCAACAGATATCAACCCCTGGAAGCTCTAGCTAGAGGAAGTTACACTAATCAAGACAGGAGGTCACAAAGGTGTGGACCAATGTTGGAAGATCACTGGGCAGAATCAGATGCTTAATCCGACTATATTCTTCAGATGGTAAAATGTGATCTTGACGATGGATGAGACCTGAGATTTTAAGGTCAACCCCTCATCGTTAATAACACCCAGACTAAGCACCCACTCAGAGGCCATCAGGTGTTGACCACCACGCAAGAGCCCCATGCCCTGCCCCCAGAGGATGAATCTACCTGGTGACCTGGGTCCACCACCAGGACCTCAGTTTTGTCGGGATTCAGGTTCAGCCAGTTGGCACTCATCCAGTCCTGGATCTCAGCGAGTCAGTTACTAAACACCGATACAGCATCATCTTGGTCAGGTACAAAAGGACGTGCATAGCTGAGTATCATCTGCATAGCAGTAAAAACTCGAACCATACCACCTTACAATGTCTCCTAACAGTAGCATGTACACTGCGAATAACATGGGTGAAAACACAGAGCCCTGGAGTACCCCACATTTTAGAGAGAATGCATCAGTGGAATAAATTCCTGATGCAACTCTCTGAGATCTACCAGTGTGGAATGTATGGAACGACCTGAGGACTGTTCCTGACAATCCACAGATGAGCCTCTAATGCTTGAGCAATATGTCATGATCCACAATGTCGAATGCTGCAGAGAGATCAAGGAGGACTAAGATGGAATGAGTCCTCCGATCTCTTGCTATCAGGAGATCATTGAGTACCCAAGCCAGGACAGTCTCAGTGCTATGCCTCTTCCTAAATCCCAGCTGGAGAGGATCATAGATGTCATGGATGGTAAGGTGGTCATCCTGATGCAGCGCAACCGCCTTCTCAATAACCTTGCCCACAAAGGGCAGGTTCAAGATGGGTGAGTAGTTGACAAGACAGTCCAGGTCCAGTGAGGATTTCTTAAGGAGGGATGTCACCGCCACCTCCTTAAGGGAGTCAGGAAACTCACCTACTTAAAATGAACTCTGGACTATCTCAGCCAGGATCAGGCTGATGACATCAACACACCCCATAAGGAGGCGAGTTGGGCCCGGGTCCAAACTACAGCAGGCTGGCCACATATTCTGGACAATCTTTATAACATCCATGATCGACAGCTGGCTAAAAGCCGCCCAACCAAATTGTGGTTGTGCAACCTGCAACCAATCACCCCCCCCCCATTGGAGCAAGTTAGGCAGCTATTTGATCCAATGTCAGCAACCTTATACACAAAGAAGTAAGCAAACTCATCACATGTATCTTGTGATAATGCTCTCTGAACCTGCAGACAGGCTGGATTGCAGTCTGTCCACAGTTTGAAACAGCTGAGCTGGTCAGTTCTTTGCAGTGGTGATCTCCCCAGATAGGAACTCTGTCTTCTTATGGAAGATCATCGATTGGTAGTCTTTACAATGGACCATCGATCTAAGCCTGTCAGCATTAAGACTGGATTTCTGCCAGTGTGGCTCCATCCTTCAACCCTCTCTCCTCATCTTCTTCAAGGTCTCATCAAACCAAGGAGACCGAGGGTGAAGGGAGAGGGGGTGAACATGGACAGGAGCAAGAGAGTCCAGAGCCACCACCACAGCCATATTACAGGCCTGCAGCAGGTTATCTGGACCCCTGCTAGCAGCTGGAAATACTGATAGATCCAGTTCTGCCATCAGGCCTTCTGGGATTACTCCCTTTAATGGGCAGTACCAGATCATCCTCACGGGGCAGGCCTATAAGGGTGGGCCTGGAAATTTAACCTGATAGTGTGATGGTCAGACCAACCGACTGGCTCCACCACTAAATCGGAGGTCTCCATACCCAGGAGGAAGATCAGGTCCAGAAAATGCCCATTGCAGAGGTAATAGCCTGTGTGAAGCCCAACAAAATCATAAGTTGGAGGAAGTCTTGAACAAACTGTGAGAGTTCGTCGTCAACCCAGGCATTGAAGTCACCCTGCACCATCATTCTGGAAGACTCCAACACCTTATCGACAATGAAGTCCATGACTTCCTACAAGAATTGCTTCCCATCCCCAGGTGGATGGTAGACAAGAAGAACTTTACACCCCACGCCTGCACCCAGGATACATTCAAAAGATCTGGTCACACCCACTGGCACATCTATCAAGCCCAATTCCATTTTAAAACAAATGGCCACACCCCCACCTCTATGATCCACTCTCAGGCAGTGTATCACCAAGAAGTCGCCCGGAACTGCTGACTCAAGGAACGGGCCAGCATTTCTGTCCAGCCAGGTATTGGTGATGCAGGCTAGGTCTGTTGACCCAACAAGATCGGCAATAATTGCTGTCTTGTTTTTAATGGACCTGGCATTGCATAACACAACCCAGGTTGGATGAGACTCCAAGGCTGACCTGGTCAGCTGCCTACAAAAAGTGGAGCCCTTGGATATGGGGACCAGGCAATGAGGACCCCTATCCTGTCTCCATTTCACCCCAGGGCATCTTCTCGACTCCAAAACTCCAATGCGGCCACCCAGCCATTCCCACTCACCTCAGTCTGGGCATCCCTACACCTCCTACTTACTATCCCTGATGCCTGACAACAATTGTATACATTGGCATGCAACGGGGGATAACTAAAATGGTGGAAGCCCCTGAGGTCAGAGGAGGAGTAGCACCTGACTGGGAAAGCTTCCTGCCAACACATAATCTTGTGCCACCCAGAACAGCCACCTCCCAAAAATAATCCCACTAAACTAACAAATTAAATTAAAAAAAACAACTCCCCCTTCAGTAGCAAGGTCTGTATATAAGTCCAGTAGTAGAATTCAATTTCAAAAAGAAGGTAGGCCAAAAACCTCCAATGAGTGATTTCAGATCAGATGTGGCTCTCACCCTCAACCAGCCAATATGGATAAAATGACCAGTAAGTCTCCTCCACTCCAAGTCACAATCATTTAAAAGAAAACAGAATAATCAACCGTGGAGGTCCTCTCACTACCTCCCCTTAACCTCACAACCAAGGCTACTACAAAACAAGAAGCCTCCATGTAAAGCCAAAAGGATAAAGACTGATAGGCTTCCACTGCAGTTCTTTCTTCTCCCATCGCACGCTGCAGTCTCAAGGCAAAATCAATATGGGATATGCACCCAAAAAACAAGGTTATCAGGGTTTCCCCGGTGGCAGCCAAAAGTCAACCACAGCAGAAAAAACCCAAGGACTCTTATGGATCATACTGCCCACTGGACAGTGCCCCCCATCACACCTGCAGTAACGGAGGCAACAGTCCTCAGTCAGGCACCACAGCCCTGAAATATGGGGATGCTGGAGGCTTCAAACCAGAGGCAAACAACCAGCAGAATGCCCTATCCACAGAAGATGCCTGTTTAGGGGGCTCCATTGACCCAAACATCCACCAAGAGCTGGCATCCCTATCACCCAGGACACCCGCATGGGAACTGTCTTACAGAGATCACCCCCACCGCTGACTCAAAAAGCAAACCCAACAAATTGGGCACCTACTGGCTGCCACCTCCAGGACAGGCCAAACAGCAAAATCTCCACTGCAAAATCAGTAGAAGTCCCTTTGGGCAGTTGCTTTCTCCTCACTGTGCTCTCACTACAGTCAGTGGCCAGTCTTTCTCCTGGCTGTGCTCTCACCACAGTCAGAGGCCAGTCAAACCAGAGGTCTCGATAGTTCATTCATCCAAATAGGAACAATAGAGCAGATATAATCCTCTTCATAGCTTAGGTCACATTCGCTACCAAGTTCCAGGGAGAGAAAACTCCTGCAGAACTCTGGAGGCTCCCAGGAGATTTCAGGTGAAACACACTTCCACAATCTGGAGTCAGTCAGACAATCAATACAGCATGCCAAACAATAAGGCTGCAAGTAGTATACATGACAAAAAAAATGCATGAGCAGGAAGATCCCTGCAGGTGGAATAGATGGCAAAATAAGGAGTAGCAAAACCTATTAGCAGTGAAAATACCGACCGCTAACAATCTGGCGTAATAAAACAGTTTATTTCAAATTAACGTCACAGAACAAACAGCAAAAACAACCTGGCTCAAAAATAAACCTGACTAAATCTAAACTTCCTCACTTCTTGAGCCCTAACTAACAGGCTAATATAGTAAATAGCACGATACAAACAAAAAAACATTGAAAACCAATAAAAGAAAAAAAGAAAAATCGAATAAATAGGTAAAAATGGAGTATGGCTATACTAGTGGCTCAGGCAGCTCACACACTGCTGCCATCTTGCCTTTAACTATTAGCCAAACTTAATAAGAGGCTATGGATTGAATATATATATGTGTGTGTGTGTACTTGATAATCATCAACTGTCCGCCTAATATGAGATCAAATTTAGGATGGGGGGGGGGTGAGGCAGCTGGGATAAACTAGGAACAAACCTAAACAATAAAAATTATTCAAAGTTGCTTCATTGCTTTAGTATTATGGTGCACTTTTTGTATGCCTTTAGAACACACACCTGCACATGCTACGCATCTCCCACAATTTAAAGATATGCAGTTCTTTTTTTTTTTTGCACAAATTATTTGGCTTTACATATCTTAGTTGCTGTTCCATCTCAAATAGAATCTACTTAATCTTTGGTTCAGACTACATGTAGTCTAAAGTTTTATTCAGTATATGCCATAGAAATTGCATGATTCTTTTTTAACCCATTTCTATATTATTAAAGCCATGGGTTAACTAAAAAATGTCAATAATATATAAAGAGTTAAAAATAACATGTGCTGGCTCAATTCAAGATGGCTGCTTAACTTCTCAGCACTAACCACTAACCACCTGGGGTTATAATTGCATCTGTGTTACAGTTTACAGAACGGCTCAGCTGTCTAACTCAGTTCTGTGTGATCGGTCAAAATGTCTGCTTCCCTGGGATTTAATTAGAACATCGCAGATCGGGCAAATTATGGAGACATAACACGTTTTGCCACAGACATGTCTAGACCACATGGTGTCCCTCAACTATGGGACTATGGACTTCACCACAATCGATGACATGTTTGCTGCTTTAATGAAGCAGATGGTAGAGCTTATGTTGGCCTCCAACAGCACAACTCTCACTCTCCACCAGCTTTATGTTCAAATCTTTCAGAATGAAAGAAAGACTGCTTCTCACGATGCCACCATTGCAGAATTGACGGCCACTGTGTGGGATCAAGGACATACCATCAGTGCCCTACAAAGCAAAGTTGATGATTTAGAGAACAGGAGTCACTGTGATAACGTATGGCTCCTAGATGTTCCTGAAGGCACCGGAAAAGGAAATACTTCAGATTTTCTAAGGTGGGAACTTTCCCAGATCCAAAGACTAAAAGCAACTTGGCTTCACTATCAAAAGTGTCAGTGGCTCAACAAGTTGCGCACTCACTGCTGAGGCCAGAAAATCTGAAGGCTGTGGGTTTTAGCCCCACACCAGGCACTTGGCTTAAATCTCAATACTAACTCTGCAGTGCAGCATGAAGGGGGATGCTGCTCTTCTGTGGTGCCGTTTTCTGGATGAGACATTAAACTGAAGTCCCACCTGCCTGTTCTGGTGGTAGTTCAAGTGAATGTTAAAGATCCCGTTGCACTTCTCAACAAGAGTAGGGGAACTTTTATTGAGCTCATAACATACATATAAATTATACAAATAAAACCAACTTAAACATCACCTACAAAAACTGAGAAACTGAAAACAAAAATATTACATATTGTCATAAAAACACAAAAAGAAAGAAAATTCAAATAACCATTGTAATGCATTCCAACATTCAAAATAAGTAGCAATAGAATGCCCCTTTTTTTCCAAGCTCTGAATTATTAGATAATTCATGCAGTACAGCAAAAACACTTCCTCCTGAGACAGAGTAAGTTGCTGATGCATTAATTTACATCTGGTCTGCCATATCCAGAATTTTAAACAAGTGAAGACCACCTTGAGGCTACTTGTATTAAATTTCGACCAGGTAGTCAGAAATAAACCTAAAAATAAACTATCAGGAGTAAGATGTAAAAAGACAGCAACATGCCATCGAGAATACAACAAAATGCAGAAATTCTTATAAAGGGACAATCAAAAAATAGGTGTTTCTTAGTTTCAATCACTTGGCTACAAGATTGTCAAGGGCAATATTGTTCTTCTAAACCTGTATGATGCCAATTTCTCTTCACATTTAGTTTATTGTGAGCACAAAGTCAAACTATGTCCCACACTTTACATGGAATTTGTGGGTCTACCAACATCTGTCCTATGAGTCAGCTTCTGCTGAGGTTTCTGAATAAAATGTGGGGGCATGTAAAAATGTTTTTTTAAAACCATCACATAGACATATTTTCTAGATGTATTACAGATTTGTAATAGGGGATTATGCCATTTTTATGGCTGCATGGGTAGAGCTTTGCAAACTTTATGCCATCATAAGTTCTCTAGAAGACCACTGTAGAAGCACATGACCAGACCACTGTCCAATGTGCTTCCACAGTGCTCTGACACAATTTCAAGTAGTGCTGTTTATGTGGCTCTTCCCCTCCATGGGCCATAGACTACTGCACATACATGGTTTTGTTATCACCACCATCTTGTGCATGACTGACTCTGGTACAAACTGTGCATGTGCAATACCAGAGCTTGTTTGTTTTCACAGCCAATTATTTTTGTTAAAAATGTTTCAGAACAAAACACATGAACAGCAGTACCCTCAAATGATACAACACAGGCATAAGTAGGCAAGTATATGCCATTCCATATATACTGTATATTGCTGCCTTATTTTGCTGCACCTGTATAATGTTCTTTCCTGCAGTGACTGCCCTTCACCTGTGTGCCAAGTGGACATACCAGTTATGTAGCAGTGATTGTCTTGTTGTCATTGTATTGCATGTCTGTGCTGTTCCTTTTTCCCTATCTGCTGGGTTGTATCTGGAAATGAGCTTTGGCTCAGTGTGCTTTTCCCAGTTACCAGTTTTGAAATAAATAATTAGGTAACAATTTATTTGGTTACTGGGGAGGGGCGAGCAGCAAGATGGCTACACTGCTACTCCACTCCACAACAGAGCTCTGTGCTGAATGCCGTGTTTTAATTATGCTTTTATTCCAGTAATGTTACTTTATAATTTTATAGTTCTCAATGCTGAGATTTATTTGAAATGCACTATTGGCATTCGCTAGTTCTGGTCTGGCCATGTTCTGAACAAGGCATTGGCTGCCCTTTATTCCATGTTTACTGTAGCATTTTACAAGTTTCAGTCGAGAGTTTCTAATTTTCTCAGTCAAGAAATAAAATTAAACTTATACTGAATGAACTTGTATCTTCTGATATTGAAGGTTTTTCGGCATCCTGAATAATCAGAACTGCTACTGCTGGATGTTCTAGAACCATCCATGAGTTATAGGAAGGGAGTTCATGTTTGGACACTCTCTTTACATTTTGATTTATATAAATGTAAAACGCACATTTGCTGGCTCTTGTTCAGAGATAGAGAGACAGATTTTTCTCTCATTGGGAGCCGATACCTTCAGAGCATGATAAAAGCTGAAATGGTTTTGTCTGCAAGTGGCAGCACTTTTGGTGCAGAAAGGCACTTTCTTCTCTTGAACAGGTATGCCAGTTGTTGCCTAGGGTAAGGGAGCTGGGATGATTATATGGTGCACCTGTTACTGTGTTTAGAGAAGTGCCATTTGCTATATCTTACAGGTGTAACTCTTAAGCTTGGAGGGCTCAAGGAGTGGAGGATGACATGAGTGCTGAAGGAATTTTTTTACCCCAGTTTTTTGCTCAGCCCCTTCTCGGGCATGCACGTGCATGTGTGGAGGCACATGCATGCCATATTCTGAGATGCACTCCAGGTTTGCTGCCCCCTACCATCTACAGTGCCACAGAATCACCACCCAGTGGCAGTGAAACAATGGGGGGGGCAACCACCAACCCTGGAGAGGAGAGCTGCCATTAGGCAGATTGATACCACTCTGTTCCTCCCCCCATGCTGGCACCCTGATGACCTGAGGTCATTCCTGAACCCGGGTCAGCAGCATAGCATGAGGTAAGGCAAAGTGCCTCAGCCCTCAGCACCACTGGGCTGGCTGTGCTAAAGGAATTTGGTAGCCAAAGCAATGGACCCAGAAGGGTGAGTAGGACTTTTTCTGAACTCTCATTATGGGGCACAATCCACAGAATTCAGTGGTCAGAGGTGCGGTAAGCCTTTTGGAGTAAAACATTGTTTAGGCAGTATGGCAACTTTGAGATTCAAAGACTATTACAGTGATAAACCTATGTGTATGGACCCCATTGAAGGGCCATGCCACCAGCCTACATTTTCTAAGTCTGCAGGGACACTGTTATAGTGCATGAACGTCGCCGGATGTTGTGGTCTTTTACCTCCAGAGTTATTTTCATGGTTTAGCTGATTGCTCTTTCTCTCCCAATGATTTTAATGACTAATTATTTTAAGATGATTTCTATTGGGTAAATGGCACAGTTTGGTTGTGGAGAGGTGCTCACATAAAGGTATTACCACTCTCCAAGAAGACTAAACTTCTAAAAAAAATTAAGATTTTAAAGGCCTAAATATGCAGCAGTACAGGAGACTCCTTTTGATTTGGACCCTATCTGGGACCATTAGTCTTCAGTGGAAAATGTATTGCTACACCTTTCTGTGCTTGGTCCTTCAGAGAAGGGATAGCAGCACAATTCTAATTGATGCCAGTCATTTTTTGGCCTAAAGAAAACTTAAATATTCTGTAGGATGCCGTAATTGAGCCTGGATTCTCAGACTTTAAATGGATATTACTTTCAGACCTGTGTGAATGTTTTAACCTAAATCAAATGCAAGGACTCCTAGCTGTATTGGAGCCTACAAGATCAAGTGCTTATTTTTATTATATTATTATTAACATGTTTTATAAATCTTCTTAGTATGCTTGTCTACATGTTCTTGGATATCTGATTTAAAGCATATAGATTTCAGAGCATATCTCCTGGGTTTATGGGATTATGTAGCTTTCTAGAACATTTTCTCTATCATAAATGTCATAATTAAAAGTAAATTAGGCTCTATATGCCCACTGGAGGCTGAATATGAGACAAAGACATTATGGAGTTTTTTTTCCCTTGCATGAATTGAGGTTTTGTTTGAATTTAAATTGATGTCCTTGACAGGATTAAAGGAAATATAGCAGTAAGCTCACAGGTGAATAGTTAATTGATCAGTGGACCCCAGTTTGATACTCATGCTGCTTGATAAGCAATGTTAAGTACAGTAGAATTAGGGAGGAGCAGAGTAAAATCAACGCTTGCCAGCACAAACCAGGATAGGATCTTGAGCTGGTTGGCATTTGTTTACCAAATGAATGACAAGATAAAGTCTCAAGACAACCCTTAGGTGTAATTGGACCTAAATGGCTTTTGTTGCTTATAAGGAAAGTTTTCATCATTGAAGGAGACAGTAAATGGGTCCTCTTTTGCAATTTTTCAAGGGTATGGGAGACACCTTTACGAAGTGCTGGCTAAATTAAAGGCTGACTGCCTGGACTGATGGAGTCCTCAAGTAGTGCATGGCTAGAGTTGTGCTTAAGACTCCTCTGAATAAACATAGAAACATAGAATTTGACGGCAGATAAGGACTGCTTGGCCCACCCAGTCTGGCCATTTCCCTACCTACTGGATAAGCTGCAGATCCTAGTTAACCAGCAGCCTACTTCTTCTTACCCCCACAACCTAGAATTGCCTTATGACTGTCCCATGCATGCTTGAATTCCACCACTGATTTTGACTCCACAACCTCCTCCGGAAGGCCGTTCCATGCATCCACAACCCTCTCTGTGAAAAAATACTTACTTAAATTACCTCTGAGCCACCCTCTATCTTCAAATTGTGCCCTCTTGTTCTTGCACACCTCTTTTTTTGAAAGATGCTACCCTCTTGGACTTTGTTGATTCCCTTGAGGTACTTGAAAGTTTCTATCATGTCCCCCCTCTCCCTCCGTTCCTCGAGGCTATACATATTAAGCTCCTTAAGTCTCTCTTCATATGTCTTCTGGTGCAGACCCTGCACCATTTTAGTTGCCCTCCTCTGGACAGCTTCCATCCTATCTATGTCTTTGCAGAGACTGGGTCTCCAGAACTGCACAGTACTCCAGATGGGGTCTCACCAGCTGTCTGTACAGAGGGATAATAACTTCCTGTTTTCTACTGGTGATGCCTCTCCCTATGCATCCCAGTAACCCCCCAGCCCTCCTTGCTGCCCTCTCACATTGCTTGCCCACCTTTAGGTCATCTGATATGACTACCCCCAGGTCCCTTTCCATTTTTGTTGTTAGTATCTCACCCCCCATTGTGTACTCTTCCCCTGGGATTTTGTTTCCCAGGTGCATTACCTTGCACTTCTTAGCATTGAATCTAAGCTGCCATACATTTGACCATTCCTCTATCCTTGCCAAGTCCCTTCCCATCCTTTCCACCCCACCCTGTGCATCAACTCTGTTACAGATCTTAGTGTCATCTGCAAAGAGACATACTTTTCCTTCCAGTCCTTCTGCAATGTCGCTTATAAAGATATTGAAGAGGACTGGTCCTAATACTGAACCCTGCGGTACCCACTAGTAACCCTCCTTTCTTCTGGTGGACTCCATTTACTATTACTCTCTGTTCCTATTCTCCAGCCAATTCTTTACCCAGGCTGTCATCTTGGGACCCACTCCCAGGCTGGCTAACTTGTATATTAATCTTTTGTGTGGGACTGTGTCAAATGCCTTGCTAAAGTCTAGGTAGGCCATGTCCACAGCCCCTCCCGGATCTACTACTTTGGTCACCCAGTCAAAGAAATCTATCAGATTTGTCTGGCATAATAGATTTCTTTGAATAGAATCAGAAAAGATATTGCCATCCAGTAATGATGTTTAAATGGGAATGCCTATTGTTTATTGCTTTTCCTGATGTGGCCAGTGCTGTTTTGGGGTATCTTTCCTGAGATATGACGATATTAACTGAGGAACAAACAGAATGCCGTAGCACATTGTAAAACAAGGTTTTTACAATTTTTCATAAGCCCTGAGCACCTGCAGGTTATAGAAACTGAATTAAATCAATATACACACTTTGTACGTTTTGCATGTGTTACTTGCCACAAGATTGTAGAATGTCCTTTTGTATTGTATTGTTTCATAATGGCTTAGAGTTGAGCAAATAAACTTGAATGATACTGTGATAAAATATTTAAAAGTCTCTTTGTATCAGCAACATTACAAGGTCTGTAACTACATATAGCAAGGTAAGTACTCCACTTACTGGGAAGAGCGCTTTAGACTGTGTGCACTGCTGAGAGACAAAGAAAGGGGCATCTGATCTAGCTGTAGACACGTTGTCTCCATGGTGGACCCAGCCCCCTGCAGATCAATGTGAGTACGGTCCTGCACTGGAGCTGGCAGTCAAATAGAAGGAATTTATATTTTGGACTGCTAGATTAGGTCCCGACACAGCAAGGCTTACTAAAGCAGTGTGTAAATGTGGGGGAAGTTTCTCTATGCAGAATGATTGGCCAATAAGAAGACAGCACCACACCTGAGACGTGCTTCATAAGAGGACTTTTGTCTGGTCTGATACAGCACATCTCCTGGTCTCTGCAACTTTGAATAAAAAATTAGTTTTGAAAAGACAGTGATCTGACTATCAGTGTTTTGTGAAGCCAGGCTGAGAACAGGGTACTTAGAAAATAAGTACTCTCTAATGCAGTAATCATTACAATATGAGCTTATGCTTACTATGCAGATTACTTCGTTCAATAAAATATTAGGAAATGGGGACTTTTCTGCATTTAAAAATGAATGCTGCTAAATGTAATTGCCACACCAGTATAGCTTGTTTCACTGGCTAGATACAGTTGGCTGAATAGAATAAAACTGAGTTATATCAGTGCGTGCACTCCTCCGTTTTTGACTGGAGTGTCAGTGCAAATCAGTTTTTAGTTTTTGTCTGTGAGCAGTCATGTCGAGTCTGTGTTTATGTTACAGTGGTAGACTTTTGACATTTCAAAAGGTTGTATTTGATCTATTTTTATTTATCTGTATTATTTATGATTAGCATTTATAGTGCATGTGTCTGTGTTTGTTGGCTATAGGGGTTTGTGGGCATTCACTAAAAATACCACCAACAACTTCTGGTTCATGATCAGTTGGCATTCATCTGTATTCCCTTCCCCTTGGTAGTGCCTGAGAATAGGCAGAATTTGCCTGGTGTGCTTACCCTGTCAACAAAAACTAAATAAAAATAAATAAATAAATAAATGGAATGCTCTGAGCTCCTTGTTCACAAAGGACTGTATAGTGAAGTCCCGTCATGCTGCATTGGTAAAATACAGTTTATATTTATTCCTGCATCATTTACCAGATATTCATTTAAGTGGATTTATGACAACAATGTCATCAGCAAAACTTGGTGCACAACAATGTTATTTTGTCTGTTTTGTTATTATGTATTCATTAAGCTGAGGTGCACTGTAGAATTTTAGGGTATGCCATTGTTTAGATCAATCAGCCATGTGCTTTTCAAGGGTAACTACTGTAGGCCATCCTGGGCATGCTTCATATTGGGAACTGGTGAGCATTACTCAGACTGCTGTTAATTAGAGAAAAGCTAGAATTTTATGGAGTTATTCAAAAACTGATTTGGTGTTTATTTAACATTTGTTTAAGGAAAAGAAGGGCTTAGAGAGAAAACACTTCTTTGCTGCCATGTCTGACTGTTGCTGTCATCATGTAGGTACTATAGTTTGGGGTAACTGGCTAATCAGCACAAGTCATTGATACAAACAGTTAAAAAAGTGCTCTGAAATAAGAGTTTTATATTATTTTCAGCACTCTTGCCGCACTGAGCAGTCATATCAGCTCTGACCAGAATTCTGACCAGAGTTTGTTTGATACAGTCAAAAAAATCATAAAGGTAGAATTAAGTTTCATCTTTCTTTTATTTTTATGAACAAAAGCTCCCAAATTCCTTTCCAGAAAAATCTCAGCAAAAGATGGTCTCAACCAATTAACCCACCACCAGGAAGAATCCAATAATGGGAGCAAATTTGCAAAATAAGAAATACAATGAAAGAAGACAACTGGGATCACCACACAAAGACCCCCATGTTCTTCTTTTAAAAAGGCAATCCCCTCTTCAGGGATTTGAGACAGCTTCTCCATATGCATTGAAAAAACAGCTATACACACTAGTGTCTAAAATTTTTTTTTTGGAGGGAGGACATAAGTCAAGAATAAAAATACTAATAAGTTTTGATCACATAGATCCATTTTTTCCCATTCTCCATTTGTTCCATAATACCAATTTCTGTTCACCTAAATTTATTATTAAATTCCAATTATATGCAGCCATATCCCCAATACTCTTAAAAAGTCCCACGATTTTAGTCATAGACTGTTCTACCGCAACATTTGACACCAGATGCACACCAGCCAGGGGAACACCAATTGGTAGATGGTGGCATTTAGAGATATTTATTTCACCCCCAGAAAACTCTGCATAACTATGAATAAGGTTGTTTGCCAGAGTTCCTGATTGTTCATTTTAAACCAATAGGCAGAAATCATCAGCATAAGCAATTGTTTTAACCTCTAAAGATGTCTGGTGGTACACCGTGGTGATTCAAGGAAAGAAGTTCAAAATCCTCACTATGGGGTCAGTTATAAAAACACACAGCAGGAGGCTGAGGGGTGCATCCCTGTCTGAGATCTCTATTTACTTAACACACCTGACCATGTCTGCCATTCTCATATGGCCAAATATAAACATGCTGACAGCATAATTGAAGCCAAGAAATGAAAAATATGGGAAGCCCATTTGCTTGCAAAACTAGACATAAATAATCATGAGACATTTTATCAAAAGCTTTGACTTGATCATAATTTACCAAAAATCCCAAAACCTGATTTGTTGTACCTTTGTCGATGACTTATCTTAATAAAATCAAGGCATCCGAAATCTTTTGACCTGGAGGGAACAAAATTGGGTCTCATGAATTAAGTCAGGCAAAATTTGTGTAAGTCATTTCCCTAACAGTTTAGTTAGGATTTTTAAAATCTGTATTAAGCAGGGTTATTTGCCACCAGTTAGCTAAGCCCATCTTATTCCCTTTTTTAAAAACTTTCAATCTGTATTTAGTTTTTTAAGGTGGTATAACATCCACAACATCAACAAGAAGAAAAAATTCTTCAATTGGAGTCTTGCTGTATTCTGATATATGCAGTGATCCCCAACCGATGAACTGCACCAGAGAACATAGAGTTAACTTTCTATGTGGAGAATAGAATGCTGAGCTCGAGCTCAGTTGCCGTCTCTGTCTGGAGTGTTTCCAACACAAACTGTCAGATTCTTACGAGCCCACTAACTAAAAATTCTATGTGGAAATTGTAAAATCCCTACTAGCCAACTGGCAGTAAAAGTTTTGGGTTCCCAAAGGAAGACTCAAGTCAGGAAACCAAAAGACAATAAACAATCTAATACAAATAACAGTAAGAAAATCAACACCCAAACAAAGGGAAGAGGGTGTAAACAAGGAGCACCCCTGAGATGCCACACTGCACCTGCCCACCCACTTCCCAAAACAGGTTCTGAGAGGGGAGACCGGAAGGGAGGTCAGAATACAGCAAGACTCCAATAGAAGAAACATAATTACTAAGGTGAGTAATTTTTTCTTCAAACAACATGAAGTCTTGCTGTATTCTGACATATGCAGACTATCAAGCAGTACCTCCATGGAAGAGGGACAGAACCTACTTTGGGACTAGGCTCTGAAGTAGTGCTAGTTAAAACCAAGCATCACTCCTGCCTGGATATCCAGAGAGTAATGCTTGGTAAAGGTATGGATTGTTTTCCAGGTGGCTGCTTGACAGATTTCTTAAGCAGGAATATCCCTGGTAGCAGCTAGAAGCAGCTGTACCCTAGAGGAGCCCCAGGCCTGAGGGAGGAATCTTTCCCAGTTTTTCATAGCAGAATTGTAAACAAGATACAATCCACCTGGCAATAGTTCTCTTAGTGGCAGATTTGCCCTTTCCCACTTCTCCATAAGTGAGGAACAACTGGTGGGAGTCAAACCTGTGACCCTTGGTACCTTCTATGTAGCAGCTAAGGGCCCTTTTAACATCTAAACTGTGTAGCCTCCTCTCTCCTGAAGAAGAATGATCAATGAAGAAAACAGGGAGAGACATAGACTGGTTCTGGTGAAAGCCTGAAACCACTTTGGGCAAGAACCTTCTATTGGTTCGAAGGACCACTTTATCCCTATGAAAGGAGATAAAATCAGTTTCCACTGACAGGGCCTGTAATTCACTGATACACTTGGCAGAAGTAATGGCTACCAAGAACACAGTTTTCCAAGTCAGGTTACTTAAGCTCTGCTGAGGACATAGGCTCAAAAGGAGGTTGCATAAGTTGAGCAATGCAAACATTTAAATCCCAGGCAGGGGCAGGGTCTCTAAAGGTAGGATTAGTATGAAGCGATCCTTTAAAAAAATTTACAGAATACAGGATGAGATGCTAGTAAGGAAGACTCCCCCAAGGACAGAAAAGCAGAAATAGCTGACAAGTGTACCTTGACAGTAGCTGGTCCGAGGCCTAGGTCATTAAGATGGACCATATAATACAGAACTGTAGGCAACTCAGCAGTATCTGGAGAAATATGATTCTTGGAACACCAAATACTGAATCTCTTCCATTTGGAGTTATAAGTCTTTCTGGTGGAGGGCTTTCGAGAAGCTTTGAGAATATCCATAACCCCCTGAGACAGATGCAAATCTGCAAACTCTAACTCTTTAAGAGCCATGCCTTGAGATTGAGAGATTGAAGATTGGGGTACCAAATCCTCCCCTAAGAGGAGGTTAACAGGTTGAAATTCCTGGAAAGAGACAGGGGAAGATGGACTGCTAGGGACAGCAACATGGGGTATCAGGGCTGTCTGGCCCAGTCTGGAGCAATCAGAATCACTTTGCAAGGCTGTGACCTTATCTTGACTAAAACTTTGAACAGAAGAGGGAAGGGAGGGAAGGCATACAGAAATCTCCCTTCCCAGTTCAGAATCTGAGCATACAGGGGGACTGAGCCCAAGACTTGGGGTCTGCAACATAAGAGAGGAAGTTGGTGATTGTCTGGGGCTGCAAAGAGATCTATCTCTGGAGTGCCCCAACTTGAAAAAATCACTTTCTACACCTGATAGTCCAGGAACCATTCGTGATGGCCCTGAGAAATCCCGCTCAGTGCATCTGCTAGCACATGTCCTTCCCTGGAAGGTGAACTGCTATCAGAGAGGTCAGCAGAGAATAAGTCAGGGACCACAACTTCATGGCTTCTGTGCACAAGGCCATAGACCGAGTGCCTCCCTGCTTGTTGATGTACCACATGGTGGTGGTGTTGTCTGTTCTGACTTGAACCACCCTGTTCCACACTGACTGGGAGAAAGCTTTCAGGGCCAGAAAAACTGCCCTGAGTTCCAGGAGGTTGATATGAAGAAGGGATTCCTGAGGGGACCACAGTCCCTGGGCAGTGAGGGGCCCCCAGATGGGCTCCCCAACCCAGAAGAGAAGCATCCATGGTAAGGACTACTGAAGAAGACTGAGTGGCAAATGGGACATCTTGCCTTAAGTTGTCCTGATCCTGCCACCATTGGAGGGCTTGGATCAGGGTCTGAGTCACAGGAATCAGTTTGGTAAGGGAATCTTTCCTTTGAGACCAAAAGGCCCTCAGATGGAACTGAATATCCCTCATCTGGAACCTTGCTCATTGGACCACTGCTGTAGAAGCTAACATGTGGCCCAGGAGCTGAAGGAAATGCCTTGCTGGTCAAGACACCTGAAGGCTGAAGGAAGAAGCCAGTTCTATAGGAACTCTTGTCCTTTCCAGAGGAAGAAAGGCTCTTGCTTTGACAGTATCCAGCTTTGCCCTTATAAAGGTAAGGAGCTGTACTGGCTCAAGAACTGACTTGGGAAGGTTGAGAAGAAATCCTAGAGAAGTGAGCACTTACTGGGTCACTTGCAGGTCTGACTTGACTTGGTCTGGAGACTGACCTACTATGAGCCAGTCATCTAGATATGGAAAGACAGAAATATTTTGCCTTCTTAGAAAGGCAACTACTACTGCCAAGCACTTTGTGAAAACCCTTCGGACTAATGTTAGATCAAAGGGCATTGCTTTGAACTGGTAATGGCCTGAGGGCAACTCGAACCTGAGGTACTTTCTGTGAGAGCACCTGATGGGAATGTGAAAATAGGCATCTTTGAGGTTCAGGGAGGCTAGCCAGTCTCCTGGCCTTAGGGAAAGAAGAATTATTCAGAGTTACCATCTTGAACTTTGACTTTGTTCAGATATCTTAGGTCTAGGATGGATCACCACCTCCCTGTCCTTTTTGGGGTAAGGAAGTACCCAGAGTACAGACCTTTGCCCCTGTGTAGGGTAGGAACTCTTTCTATGGCTCTTAAGGCCAGAAGAGATGAAACCTCTGCCTCTAGGGCAAGGGTTTCTGAGAGACCTGCAGGTGGAAAAGATCTGGCTCTCATCTTTGGAAATTTTTTGAAGCTGAGAACCAATCCCTGGCTTACTACTTCCAGGACCCACTTGTCTGATGTAATAGACTTCCAGTCCTGGACAAAGTAAGCCAGCCTGCCCCCTACTGGAATAGGAGAGTTGACCTGGGCAGACACAACAGGGAGTCTGCTTGGCAGGAGCCTTAGGCTGAGGGGTTGATGCAGCCCTGCTCATCCCCCTTCTGCCTTTTCCTCTGAAGAACCCCCTCTGCAAAAAAGGAGAAGAGGCCAGAGCTTGATAAAAAGGCCTATGAAAAGGCCTGCCCCTGCCCCAAGACTGCTGCCTTTGAGGAGCTGTCTGCCTTTCCTTGGCCTGAGCACTCCTATAAGTGGTCCTGTACTCATCCATTTTTTTCATGTAATTTTCTGTCTGCTCCTCATACAGAGAATTACCCACAACAGGAAAATCCATGGCCTTAGCCTGAGTATCCTGTGAGAGGCTAGTACATCTGAGCCAAACCATTCTCCGAAGAGTCACAGATGTAGCCATGACTCTTGATGAAACATCATTGGAGTCCACAGCAGCATGAAATTGTACTTTTGATGCCTCAATCCCATCTGAAGCCACCTCCTCCAGCTCCTTGGCTAGCTGGGGGGAGGCCTGTTTAGCCAGTGCCAGTACAGTGTCCCACCTAGCCTTCTGGTACCTGGCTGTGTAGGCCATATAATTTGCCTGCCTGAGTCCCAAAGAGGATGCCATGTACTGTTTCTTTGCCATGGCATCAATCTTCCTGGAGTCCTTATCTGGGGGGTGTGAATCCAAGGGAATATTTGTCTTGTCACAGGCAGCAGCCTGCACAGCCCCAACATAGCTGCATTGCTGGTATAGGAACTCTTTACCTGAGCCTGAAAGAGTATACCTCTTGTCCATTCTTCTATCCACAGGAGGAATGGTGTTAGGAGACTTTAGAATTTTTTGTGTCTGCTTCCCAAAGGATTTGTGAAGGGGAGTAGACAGTCTCCTATAGTCTGGGATGTCCATCATCTCTACATAATCAGGCTCTTCCTGATCCTCCAGTACCTCCTCCATAGGAAGCTGGAGGGTTTCGGCCATCTTTCTGTATAACATAAAGTGAGAAGGAGACTCAGAAAGCCTAGGAGGGGAAACACCTGAAGGTCTGTCTGGGGAGATGTCTAGTTCCACAGGCACATCCAGACCCTCGCTTTCACCATCAGCATCCTCAAATTCCCCTTCCTCCTCAAACTCTGGTTCATAAAAATCTTCCAGGGTATAATCTTGAACTGGAGGAACCAACTGAACCAAACCCCTGCAGAAGTTTGCCGGATCGGAAGGAACCGGGCGAAGCGATTCCACAATCAGAATCACTTTGGCTATCTCTTTGGCAGTTGGAACATGAATCTCTGGACCCAAACAGGACGATTTTTCTTTACGCTTTCTTTTTGTCGGAACCGATCCCTCGGAATCAGCTCTCCTTTGGCCCGAAGAAGTACCGCCCTGGTCAGAGGGCACTCCTTCTGGTTCAGTCGCAACTGAACCGGGCGGATCATCCGGGTCAGCGGACTTCTCAGCCTCCTTTTCCATCAGTTTACCTAATCTCTTCTCAAGGATAGATTTTGGAAAATGTGTACATATTTGGCAGTTTGAATCGAGGTGGTCAAACCACAGACAATAAACACAGGTGGTGTGGGGATCAGCCTTAACAAAAGACCTCCCCACACTCACTGCAGTGTTGAAACCCAGTGGGCTCATTTTTTTCCTTGGGTTTTTCAGATGTGGCCAACCTAACCAACTTACCCTTTTTATGGCAACCACCAAGCAAGACACACTTATCAGTTCCTAACCGTGTCACGGGTATTGGAAAAAAAACGCAGTAAAACACGTTATTTTTTAGAACAGATAAGAACCGGTAACCACACACTAAGTAAAACACAGAATTTCACTATCAAATGGTCGGTTCAGCTGAACCGACCGCACTTTTACAAGTTCCACACAAAAAACAGAACAATTCCTATCTAGTACTCATGGCACCACAAACAGAGACTGAACCGACTATGCGGATAACTTTTTTCGGTTTAAAAACTGATGAAAACTGAGACTTTAACTAACTTTCGAACCAGCTGAAGGAGAAATCTCTGGAGTGACTGTTCAGTGAGGCAGAGAAAAGGATCTGACGGTTTGTGTTTGAAACACTCCAGACAGAGACTCCAGCTGAGCTCGAGCTCAGCATTCTATGCTCTGCATAGAAAGTTAGCTGTTTGTTCTCCAGAGCAGTTCATCAGTTGGGGATCACTGCATATGTCAGAATACAGCAAGACTTCATGTTGTTTGAACACAATACATTCAAACATACACAAATTACAGTGCTTCTGACATAACTATCAGTGCAAACTGATTAACAAGGCGAGATAAGATAGCAAGACAAGATAAGGCACATGTGCAGGATGATTCATTAGAGGCACTATTTTATATATATATATATATATATATATATATATAGATATACAGGATAAGTTAATACTGATGAAGGTAAGTCCCCAAACTTGGCCCCTTATTGGGGACCGGGCTCAGGGTATCACATCAGTGCAGACCATATAAGACCATCAAGGTGTTAAGGAAAAATAATCTTGTCTTAACTGAGAGATATATAAAACCCATCTCCTCCAAAGGGTCTAAGACTGCTCCTGTTGTTTGCTGAGCAGGGCCGTGATCTTTTCCATCTTATATATATCTATCATTACGTCATGCCACATTGTCAGTGTGGGAGGACTATCCCTGAGCCATAGCCTCATAATTGATTTTTTTGCAGCTAAGATGACAATAGCCATGAATGTCCTATTAATAGGGAGCCTACATTCTGGGGGGTAGTCTACAATAAAGAACATTAAGGGAGTCAGAGTTAAGGAAGGTGAAATGAACTCATGTAAAGCACCCTGCAGTTCCATCAGGTATGACTGTAATTTCTGACAGCTCCAGAATATATGTGCATGGGATGCTGGGGAATACCCACACTGCCTCCAGCACGCAACTCATTTCCTTCCAGTTTTTGGAATAGAGGCCTCATTGGACTGTTTTTACATGTTTCTGCCAGACTTCTAAAGGTATTTGCAGGCCCAAGTCCTTTTCCCAAGCCTGATGGACTGATTCCAGGGAGTCCTCAGCCATCTCTCTCACTGCAGTGTGCAGAATTGAAATCAGGTGGGAGGGAAGGGGTCCCCCTCCTAGTGCTCCTGTTAATATTCCCAGCATTCAGGGTGGGGGTGTGTCTAACCACAGCCCATCTATCATAGTATTTAAAAAGTCTTTAACTTGAAAATATCTGAATCTGTCCTTATAGGAGATCCCGTATTTTTGAACTAATTCTGTTAAAGAAAGAATTGTTCTTTGGGGGATGAAATGGTTAATCAGATGAAAACCTAATTTCTCCTATCTATGATATCCCCCTTCCCATCTCACGGGTACAAAGGAAGGGAGGTGAGGCAATGAGTACTGCAATGGTCTCCATCCGGCAAAAGCCCTAGTTGTTAAAATGCTCAGCCGGTATTGCAAACTAGTATGTGTATATGGGTTGGTCACCTCTCCCAGTGCTATATTTGAGGGGAAAGACAACAACATCTTGTTTTGGTTGACCAGATCAACTTCAGACTTCTCCAGGGCCTCCCACTTGGCAGAGTAGCCACTATGAAGCCAGTCTAGGACTGTTTAGAGCTGGGCTGCTGTGTGGTATAAACTCAAATTAGGAAGTGCCAGCCCTCCCTGTGCCTTGGGTAACTGCAGGATGGAGAGCCGTACCCTTGGTTTTCATCCCGCCCATATATATTTAGATATTCTCCTATTTATGGTTCTATACCAGTCCTCTGGAACCCAAATTGGGATTGTCTGTGCTAAGTATAGAAATTTTGGGAGGACCACCATCCTCACCGCCTCGATTGTCTGAATTAAGGGCAGTGGGAGGGCCCCCCCCATCTCTCCAGATCTGAGGTTATTCTGGTTAAAAGGGGGGAATAGTTTAGATCAAATAGATCTGTATGGTGAATACTTATCTGGATTCCTAAATACCTTAAATGTCTCAGGTTCTAGTGAAATGGGAAATCCCCCCACACCCTCAGTGATGGATCATAGTTTACCCCAAGAACCTCTGTCTTGGCTAAGTTCACCTTGTAGCCTGCTATTCTGCCAAATGTGTCCAGGAGGGTCCATGGGGGGAG
Organism: Neoceratodus forsteri; assembly: GCA_016271365.2. NCBI lineage: Eukaryota > Metazoa > Chordata > Ceratodontiformes > Ceratodontidae > Neoceratodus > Neoceratodus forsteri. The sequence continues at coordinate 577,455,409 of CM057454.1, forward strand.
CAAAGAGTGCTCAGGGTCCCTAATGTAAATTAATAAATCATCAGCATAGTGGGCCAACTTGTGGTTCTTCTCCCACACCTGCATCCCCCGGATCCTCTCATCCTGCTGGAAGACCTAGGCTAATGGCTCCAGATAAAGGGTGAACAGCAGAGGGAACAGGGGACATCCCTGTCTGGTGCCTCTGTTCAATGATATCAGGGCAGACACTGTTCCGTTCACCTTCACATATGCCCTGAGGTCCCTATAAAGTGAGGCGATTATCTGAACAAAATTCTGTGGTATATCCATCCTCCCCAGGGCCACCCACAAGGAAAGCCATGCTACCTGGTCAAAAGCCTTCTCAGCACCCAAGCATAAGAGAAGGAAAGGGGCACCTGACCAGGCAGCATGGTGGACCCAATGGAGAGTCCATTTCACATTGTCCTGTGTTTGCCTAGCCAGGACAAAACCTGTCTGATCCAGATCTACAAGCCTGGGGAGCATGGCCTCCAGTCTTCTAGTGAGAACCAAAGAAATAAAATTTGTAATCAACATTGAGAACTGATATCAGTCTGTAGGATGAGCAACCTGTGCTGTCTTTCCCAGGTTTCAGAATGCTTGAGATACAGGCATAACGTCAGGTGTCTGGTGTCCCCTTTCCTTTCTGGACTTCACGGCAAGCCCTCAGTAGCACAGGTAGTAACCCCTGTCTAAGCATCTTATAAGATCCCCCATATAGCCATCTGGTCCCGTGCTCTTAAAAGATTTTAAATTGGCCATTGTTCCCGCTTATTCCTCCCCATGATCAGATGGGTTAATTCTACCTGCTGCTCTTCATTTAGTTTTGGTAACTTAAGCCCTGTCAAAAAAGTATCCACTGCCTCCATATCGATCTCCTGTTCTGGAGTATATAGTCTCTCATAAAACTCCAAGAAGGCCTGGATAATTTGTGAGGGTGATTTAACCATATTACCATTTGCTAGATTCCTAATCTGAGGTATGGTAGACTATGCCTATTGTTGCCTCATCCTGTGGGCCAGCAGGTCGGAAGACCTTGGCCCCCCATCATAATACCTCTGTTGCAGGGATTGCAGAGCATGCTCTGTGCGTACATCCAGAATCTGCTGGATCTGTTCCCCCATCCCCCACTGCACGCTGTGCCTAGAGTTCTTTAAGTTGGTAGTGCAGCTTATCCAGGCGAGTCATTGCTGCTTCTTATAATGTGAGGCATATTTTATGATATCTCCTCTCAACACTATTTTGAGGGTGTCCCAAAAGACTCCCTTTGAGGTATCTGGGGTGCGGTTTTCCCAGAGGATCTGCATGATCCTGTGTGATCATCTCCTTGAAGTCCTTTAAGGTCAATAGAAAGTTATAAAATCTCCATAAGGTCTCTTTCCTTTCCCCCCAGTCGAGTTTAAGGGTTAACAGAGAGTGGTCAGATACCACAGATGGGGACTGTGTACACTCTGAGACCCTGTATAAATGTTCTCTAGAAGTATGGAAATAATCTATCCTCATGTACACCTTATGGAGAGCCGAATAGTGTGTATATTCCATTTGCACAGGTTCAGTGCTCTCCAGGTGTCCACCCAATTCACCTCCAGAAAATACACGTGAGCCACCCTCTGGGCTGCATTTCATCTGGCAGGTATGGGATTTGAGGTATCCAGATTGGAGGAGATCAGGTTATGATCCCCACCCATCACTAGAATGCCTTTGCAAGGTCTTTACCACATCAGCACTCAAGCTCGGCAGGATGTATATGGATGCTAAGATACTCTCCTGTCCTTCCAGTCGCCCAACTGCAATGGCCAGCTGGCCCTCCAGTTCCACATATAAGGCTGTCAATACAAAAGGACAGGATTTAGGGAATAAAATTGCTGTTCCCCCTTCTCTTCCCCCTTTATATGCAGGGGCCACCACTGCCCCAAAGCCAAATTTAGTTAGATCTAGATGCTCCTCTCTACTCAAATGTGTTTCTTGAAGGAGTGCAAATGTGGGTTTTAATCTTTTGATTGAGGCTATAACCTTGTATCATTTAATTGGATTGTTTAATCCATTAACGTTATGGGTACAAATAGTTATAGGTGGCTTCCTACCCATCTTCATTCAGACCTCCCTGTAGAACTGGGGGGGGGGGCGTTCTGAATACCACACAATGCATCAACCTGGTTAATTATTCCAGGACCATTACTCCTAGGTTCAGAACCTATGTTAGTCCTCCCACCCTGCGGTGTCTCCTTCAAAGGGAGATCTCTTATCTCCCTCTGCTTGTCCTCTGCCTATGATCTCCATTTTTCCAAGATACGTGAATCAGGTACAATAAGTAAATCAGGTATAATAAGTAAACAAACACACATAAGAGATAAACAAACCCACAACAATAATTTGAAACTATGAACGGGGTACTTCCAAAATAGGAGGGCTGCAACATATGCCCTCTATCCCATGAGGAGTATCCCTCAGTAGAGAGGGTAGTCCTCAATGGGGAGATTAGTGGCAGAAATTTCTGTCAGGCTTTCCAGGTCCCAGGTAAATTCGAGACTGGATGCTTCACGCATCCTTAAGATGCATCAGCCACCTGTAAGGAGAAAGGAGGAGATGAATTATCCTCCTGCTGCTACTGTGGGACGTTGAAAAGAACCAACAGCCACTCTTCTGCCCCAAGCTACCTTATTTTTTTTTAATAATCGAGGGGAACCCACTGGGGGTGTCTACCATGCATCTCCCCTGAAGGCCCCCCCTCCATAATCATGTCATCAGCACCAGGAACAAGTTGGTAATTTCTCCTGTGCGTGACTCCTAAGATTCTAACTTCCAACATATATCTAGTATTTCACCTGAAACAGTATGAATGCTAAAAAACATATCCACAATAAACCTATTTGTTACAGCAGTGTCATTCTTTATTGGCCAGTTTAAGCTGGGGGTGGAGAGCCTGGTTATTCAGAGGAAGAAAACAGAGAGAAAAATCCTCCCCCCCTCCTACTATGCATACAACTTAACTGAATAAATTCCCCTGAACAACCATTTATGCTTTAATGTATAGTCATTCCCTCTTCAGAGAGGAGAATGGAAAAAAAATATATATACTGTATATATTGTCCTTCATAAGATTGGTCCCATCTTCATCAGTTGCATAACACACAGTTCAAACTTTTCAGGCCCCAAGTCACTGTATAAAATAACCATCTGTAATGTCCGACAAGACCGCATGCTGCATTCTACAAAATGTGTGGCTCAGCAATGAAGATATAGAACGGTGGTCCCAAGGGAAGTACTCTTCAATTTGCCAGCCTCATGGCTATCCTGCTGAGAGAGTAATCAAAAACTTGCCCCAAAAATTAAAGTCTGTGCTTACTGTTCAGGTGTTTGGTGCTTGTAGCTTGTCCCCACTTCCATTTCCAAATTTCTGCAAAGCCCTCTTCATGTCCTGTAGTGTGCGGAATCCTTCTGCTCAAGCTCTCCTTATCCCACACTGTCCTGTACCTCTCTGCAAATGCGACCTCTGGGGTGGGAATTCTGGTCTGCTAAGTGAACATCCCATCCCATAGATTTTAGTTCCTTTTGTGCTTCCGCCAGGTTATTATAGAGCTTTGTTCCTGATTCCCAGAAAACCCGGAAGTTTTGCTGGGTAAGGTGTTTGGAATCAGATTCCATGTTCTTGTAATGCCTTGAGAATGGGTGAGTAGGCTATTCTTTGCCAGAGAATTTCTGTGGGATAGTCATTGTTGAACAGTAATCTGGCTGTTTTGTACTGAATGTTTTTTTTCACCCATGCTGTACGGAGAATAAATTCTTTGTCTTTGAAGCTGGCTAATTTAAGAACAACAGAATCTAAGTCTGGCAGCAGGGTCTTTCGGGTGTTGTATCAGGGTTTGGTGTGCTCTTTCAATGCAAAATTGAAAGGTTGGGGAGGTCAAGGACATCCCAGAGGAGACTTCTATGAAATCCTCCATTCTACCGGTCTCCGCTCCCTTGGAAAGTCCAAAAATCCAGAGATTATCTCATTTGGAGCGAGCTTCGAGGTCTAGATGTTTTTCCTGCATTGCCTCCTGTTGATTTATTAGGAAGTCGACCACCAAGTGTAAGTGCTGGTTCTCCTCTCTAAACTCCCCCACGTGTGTCTTCGATGCCTCCAGTTCCTCTTCCACCATTTGCATTCGGGCTTGTAAATCATGAAATTCGATTTTATTCTCATCCCAGAATGCTTTAATTTCTGCCAACAGTGTCTTGAAGCGAGGGGGTGATAGTCTTTCACTCTCCTGGTCAGTGTCTGGGTCCCAGGCCATGCTGCTAGCTGGGGAGACATTCCAGCTGGCTGGTTCACTGCTCGGGAATCCAGTGTCATCCTTTTTCTTCCAATGTCTCCCGGAGCGATGTTTAACCAAGCCTTTGCCCCTAGAGATATCAGTTGCCATTTTGCAAGCTATGGGTGAGAATAAATGCTGATCTAGAAGTATTTTGGTGCATAGGAGCAGGAGAGCTCCAAATTCAGGCAGCCGTTAAGTGGATGACATCACCAGAAGTCCCTTATTCCCTTTTCTAAATAGAAAAAGCAATAACCCTTCATACATGGACTGTGGAAGCACTTTCAAATTCAAAAACTCATTATAAACCATAGTCAACTCATGAGGTAAAGGAGTCACAATTTCTTAAACAATTCAGTAAGTAGGCCATCAGAACCAAGGGCCAATCCTGGCTGGAGACCTTCAATCACTGCCCCAGTTCATGAGACGTTATGGGGGAACATAACACATTCGACTGGTCAACTTGTAAAGTGGGGACTTTAGCAGTCTATAATAAAAGATGCATATTGGGATTAGCTGGAACTGGGTTCAAAAACTGTGCCTGAATATAGATCTATGACACTGGTGTGACATCCTGCACAGTGATGCCCTTGACAGCATTGGAAATCCATAGACACCCCAACACCAACGTATCCCGCAATGACCAGCAACACTGTGACATCTAATGCAGCAGGGACTGCACCCCCTGCACCCCCTATTTGGGGGGACTGTGCCCCCTGCACCACACTAGCTTAGATATCTAACTCCACATCACACAGACAGTGGAGTTAGATATATACTCCCCATCACTGCAAAGTCCATCGAAGTGAAATGCCCATCGCTGCCAATATAGGCACAGTCGGGGTTTTGTTGTGGAGGGTTCACTGCACTGGTGTTGCTTAAGAGACGGCATACTCCTGAATATATATGTCAATAATTTTTAAAATTTGAGAATGACCTTTGACTTTTATCCCATTTGGAGTCAGCAAGCTAGCAATACATTTTTTGACAGTGCGGTGTTTGCAGTCTTTATACAGATTTATTTGAAATGGTTTCCCTTTTGTACCAAACTTTTGTTCATATTCTAATGATTTCAACTGATCATATTGGAATATGCACATGTCCTGCTTAATAGCCGATAGCTGGAATAATCCACTCCAGTCATAATTTGTAAGGAAATCAACTTATAAAATTGTTTCCTGTGCTCCCCATATTTATTTTGTTTTGAAGCCACCTTCTGGCTGGCCTTTACTTTAAAAAAATCCTGGAAGCAAATTTTACAATCCTCCCACCATGCTATTAGTGAATCATAAAGACAAATCACCGAAATGCTGTCCTGCACTATAGTATTCAGGCCGGTCAGTATTGCTTCATCCTCCAGTAAGCTGGCATTCATTCTCCAGATACCAGGACCAATAGTGTAGCCACTGTCAGCAGATAACTGAATCCCTACTGGACAATAGTTGGAAGATTCGATAGGGACCACTTGTGGCTTCAAAAGAGGAATATGAGGGGAAATAAACCAAACATCAATTTTTGAGGAGAGGAAGCCTTTATAAAAGGCAAGGGCAGGTCTGAAAGTGGTAGTAGCATGAGTATCCACTAGTCCAGCTTACGCCAATACTGTTTGTAAGAAGGAAGCATCACAATATGATTTATTAGTATGCACACTCCTATCAGATGAAAGTAGCTGAATATTAACATCACCTCCTAACAATACCATTTTAGCAGTATGAAGATAAGGCTGAACTTGCTTCAGAAGGGCAATACAAGAAACTTTCATTTTGGAGCATATATATTTACTAAACGAAATGACTGAGAAAAACAGGAAATACCTAAAAGTAAAGCTCTTTTGGGACAATGTCTACTGTTAGTGATGAGCAAAATTTTCAAATTCTGGCAGAATAAAATTCAGTGGAATTTTCAAAATGTTGCAAAAATTCTGCCAAATTTTACCAGAAACAGAATGGTGGAATTCTGCAGCAGAAAATAGTTGCAAAATGATTTTACTCAGAAAAAACACTGTTCCACAGAATATTATTCTGCGGATCTCAATACTGTATATAATTTCCGCAGAAATTGTTGTGGAATAATTTTCCACAGAAAAAATGCTGTTACACTGAATATTGTTCTGCGAATCACAGTAGTTAGAATTCCACAGAAGAACCGGCGAAATTCTGGCAGACATTCTGCTGGCAGATTGGTCATTCTGCTTTAATTTTGCTAGCAGAAATCTGTATTCTGAACAGCACTATCTACTTTTTTGGTAACCTTTGTATCAGAACACTTGAAACAAATACCCAAACCAATAAACTGATCTTCCCCCAGTGACCAATAAGAGGCACCCCATCTCCAAATCTCTTGGGCCTTTTGAACTTCAGCCAAAGTAGTGAAACAGGTATCTAGAAAAAAATAAATAACATGTCAAAACTATTGTAATACAGCAATGGTGGTAAGGTGCTTAATATCCGGCTTTAGGCTGTTAACATTTGAAGTTGCAACAGTTATATGCAGCACATATTGGCAAAAAAAGTTTTAGGTGATATATTTCTTAAAAGCCAATCTAGTATTTCATTTCTTCTTTGATATTGAAATAAGAGAAGGACTAACCACCTTCCAATCAGGGCAAGTGTCTCTCTGTGATGAAGATGGTGTAACATCAGAATTGTCTTCATCCATCAGTTGCGACAAGATCCTAAAGTGTCAAACCTGTTTTCCAAGGCCAGTGGTGATGTAAATTCTGTCTGAATTCAAGGTATGCAACCCTGTTTTCATTTTCCAGCTGGCTGGAAAGATTCTATATCTTGTGTGGGGGAGGCATGTTAGTTACTGTAAGGTTGGTAGGTTCCAGTCGGACAACCGGAATCAAAAGTTGAAGAGAAGCAGCTGGATTTGAAACCTCAGTTTCTAAAGTCAATGCACCATCAGGAACAAGCGGTGACTGCACAGAGATTACAGTAGACAGTTCCTGGGCATGGGCAGTGTGTTGGGCTCAGAAAGGCTTGGTCTCCTTATGGATATAAAAGTAGTAGTAGCAAAGTAGTGAAAGTTTTTATTCATAAGATGTACAGATGAATAGGAAATCTTGTTTAAGATAAGGCTCATTTTCAGTGAGGTACATCAATAAAATTACAGTTACTCCTACAGTTACACTTTACGAGACACTTTAGACATACAACAATACAATAGACTCAATGATTACCATAACATGCATAGAGATTTGTTAAAGTATGCATTACATACAATCTGTGCATTTATGCAATATATACAATAAAAAAATCATTAGCCCATTGATTATACACCAAGATAATCTAGATTCACACTGGTAACTACTTTACATGCAATAATCACATATTTTTTTTATTTTTCCCACCTGGTTTTTTTTGTCAACTAATCTAAAACAGATTGGTAATTTATTCCAAGTCACTGGCCCCAGATTTATAAAATGACCCCTCCCCACAGTAGTTCAGTGTTAAGTCTGGGCATTACATATTCTAATCCTGCTGATCTGAAGCTGGGCTTAGGGGACTCTGGGATAAAAGCAGGCTTTTAGTTAATTGGGGTCCTTTACTGAAACGCATTTAATCATAAATAATAGAATATGTAACTTTCTTCTATCCTCCAAGTTTATCCAGTTTATTTTCTTAAACATGTCAGCCCTGTGGGTTCTTCTTGGAGCATTTAAGATAAATCTGACAAATTTGTTATACATGACATTTAGTTTACTTAATTGCATTTTGGAAGCTCCCATGTATACTATGTCCCCCTATTCCAAAAAGCTTTGATCTCCAAAATCAGAGGCATTATGAGTCACCCAAAGGCAAAAACAGTGTGTGTGTTCAGTTGAATCACACAAATTGCATTTTGGAGCCCTGTTTCAAAAGGCACTAGTGTGGCCCAAAGCCGCACATGAAAGATATTCCCGCTGATCACAGGCATGATTCAGATGCCTCAGAGAACCACAGTGATAACACATTTTAGGCTGTCTGGGGTAGAAAAGGATGCCCCTATCCTGTCCCAGAAAAAAAGCAGTTCTGGAGATTAGTAATTCCTGAATCATCTTGCCTTAACTGTACATGAAACTTCCATCCTCCAGCCCAGAAGTCTTCGTCATCAATGATGAACCCCAGATTCCTCAGGACCTCACATCGCTGATTCAGCCAATAAGTAATGTCAGTAACATTCACCCCCTTGTTGTGCAAAAGAACTGTCACTGTTTTAAACATCAGTTTTGTAAGAGGGATGGCAAAAAATGGGGACCATAACGGGGTGTTCTTGAGTTTAGGGCATGTTGACCAGAACTTATCCAGCAGAGCTTTGGTCAAAAAGCTGAAGTCAAAATTTGAATCTTCTGGCACACGGATTAAAGCATGCACATCTAATGGAAGAAATTTAAGGGAGTTTTTAAATAATTCCCTCCTGACATACTGCCCATCCAGAAAAAACATCTGGTCCCCCTTTATAATAAAGACAAACAGCGCTTCTTCATTTAGCAACTCCACCAGCTGGTGGAACAAACTTACATAATTCACCATATATAGGGTATGCAGTTCTCAGGCCCTAGCAGAGCCAGATTGAGCAGTTGTAGCTGACTGAGCAGTTGGATCATTTGATACTTGTGTTATATTATCCTTCAAATCCAAACCTGGAGAAACTATAGCCTGGTGTTAAGCCGAAGTAACTCAATTAGAATGAACAGAAAGAGAATCATCTGAAGGAGTTCCAGGATGTTGCACAGGTACAGCAGCAGCCACAGCTAGCTGTAGGAAAACTTGCTGAATTAAAATCAGGGAAAACAAATCATCGGCTGCTGAAGTCTATGAAATCAGTGACCTGGAGGCTCTTGGTATAGGAATACTGTTGTCTAGTATCCAGTTCCTTTCCAGAGATTGCATCCAACTGGCCTCTTTGAGGGCCACTTCAGGAGACCACGGCTGTTCCTCCGAAGTTAGGGATTCAGTGCCAGAGTGCACCACATCCAAAGTGTCAGAACAAGCTGTTTCAAGCAAGTGTGTTTGAAATTTCTTGCCCAATGTAACCAAATGGTTAATAGAAAGTCATTCCTTTTTTTGTCTTCATTCAATTTTTTTTCTCTGAGATGTAATGTTGCTTTGTGTCAGACATCATAGAAACCAACAGGTTTTTTTTCTGTCTTCAAGTTCCTGCTGTAAACGTTGCTCTTTGTCTATTAATTCAGTACCACCAATGTCACTATCTCCAGACCTTTCAACATGAAGTGGCAAGGCATCTTGTTTATAGTCCAACAAACCTCCTACCCCATTGTCAATATTTAGCTGACTGGGGTCCTCCATGCTGCTTGCTTGAAGTGAAACACCCCCTGCAACAGAGTAGGGGAATTTCCCCTGGTGTCCTAGTCAAATTTCCCCCATTCACTAAAATAATTACCACCAACAGCTTACTCCTTGTTCTTCTGAACAGGTGCTTTGTCTGATACATGTGCACATGTCAGCCCACTTGGCCAAAGGTCAAGGAGGAGTAGGAGCAAAATCAGTCTGTCTTTTAATTTCAAGTTGCTGAAACAAAAGAAAACAAAAAGATTAAGCACACAGGTCCCATGGCCAGGGGAAGGAGCTGAACATTTACTCCCTGGAGGAGAGGAGGGAGAGAGGGGATATGATAGAGACATACAAGTATCTTACAGGGAGGAACAGGGTGCAGGAAAACACTATTTGTAAGCGAAAAAGATCTTTCAGGACTAGAGGGCATGGGAGGAAGTTGGAGGGAGGACGATTCAGAGGAAACATGAGAAAGAATTTCTTCACAGAACGGGTGGTGGACAAGTGGAACACCCTGCCAGAGGAAGTGGTGGGGGCTGAAACAATCACGGGATTTAAGAATGCATGGGATAGACATAAAGGAATTCTAGAGGTCAGGGGTAAGGGGAAATAGACTTCTAGGAAAACAAACTGAACTTACAAGCTCAAATGGGCAGACTAGGTGGGCCATAGGCCCTTATCTGCCGACACTGTCTATGTATCTATGTATCTATGATCTAATCCCCTTTGTACAGTTTTAAATAATTTCCATGATGCCATTTGTCTATAGGTTTCTTGCAGTCTGTGACATGAACTTTGTAGACAGCAGTGCTCAATTTGTTGATGATGTCATAGGGTCATGCCCATTTGTTTGCAAATGGAAGTGCTGGGGTGGAAAATTTCAGTACCATTACTTGATCTCCTACTTGCCAGTCAACTTCTGTGACATTTTTATCGAAGTACATTTTGAACTGTTCTTGGGTCTGGCTCAAGTTTCTGGCAGCAGACAGGTAGTTCTGGACAAGACTGTCCTTCAGTTGCATGGCATATGTATCCACCGACACTCTGACTGCAGTGGGGGTGTTGAGATCAATCAACATATGTTCTGATAATCTCATTTGTCTGCCAGCCAGTACCTCAAATGGTGTACATCGAGTTGATGCAGATGGGTAGCTCTAATTGCCATTAGGAGTAAGGGCAAGAAAGTATACTCAATTTTAGCATTTGCATTTGCAAACTTACACAAAATTACCTTTATCTGTCTGTTGATTGTCTTCACCTGTCCTGATGGCTGAGGATGGTATGCTATGTGAAACTTCGGTAACCCCCAATGACTCCAAATATTCCTGCATTAGTTCTCCTGTGAAAGTAGTCCCTTTATCAGAGTTCACATTTTAAGGTATAACCTAGCTAGTGAATACCTGATCCACTAGGATCCAAGCAGTGGCTTTTGTCATAGCAGCCTTACATAGGAAGGCCTCTACCCATTTTGAGAATAGGACTGTGAGATCAAAAGTGCATACTTGTGTCTGCTAGTAATAGGCAATGGTCCAATGAAGTCAATTTGAATTGCATTCCAGGGGCCTGAATGCTTCTTAGGAAGTAGTCTGACATTTTTCTTGCCTGGGATAAGGTTTTTCTGTGCACAGGTACAGTCCCCACTGCTTATAATGGGCACATATGTGTAAGCCATACCTGCCCATTATAAGCCTTGGATGGTAAATCCAAAGCTTGTCTCTGATATGAAAAAAACGCATTTGTAAGCAGTAAGTTTTCCGTAAGCCATATGAAAGTTAAACTTTATTAATTAACAATTAAAAATAACTAAAAATACAGTACATCCTTGTGCAACACAGACAGAATGCATTTCAGCTCATGTGATATTTAACTTTTAACTTTAAGCAACACAGGACAGTGAAACTAACAAATATAAACAGTCCTACTTTGCACCACCGAAGAACTCAGTGATCCATGTTTGTACCATCCCATTACATTACAGGGAGCTCCCCATTTTATTTGGTGTCTCGTTTTGCTGCAATTTTGCAACAATGGTAAAAGTTAATAATCAATGAGTACTTAATTGGAGGTGCCAAATAGGTGGGAACTACAGCAATTAGCCAAGAACTGCCTGAAATTTACAGTGCTCATAGAACATAGTAAGTGATGCATTATAGGACCAAAATGTGAATGGCAAATAGTTTTCAGAAACTGCCTGCATTAACTATTTGATCACATAATCCATGGATGCTATAGTTGGTGGGGACTGTAATGCAATTGTCCATGTAATGTTGGACATCTGATGTTATTCCAGGCCACCGGCCCATGGTTTTCAGTCTATGAATGGTCTTGTCTACCCCTTGGTGTCCACCTGTAGGGCTGTCATTGACCTAATAGATGAATTCTGATCAGAGTGTTTTGGGGACTAACCAAAGCTTTTGATCACCTTAGTGATACAGGAACAATTTTCGATCTTGGGAAAGAAGAAGGTTGTCAGAATGTCTTTTGAATGGATTGTTCACAGACATTTCTTTTTCTGTCTTTTTTTTTTGAGAGGTATTCATAAATCTCTTTTATCATTGGATCTGCCGGTTAAACTGCAGTTAGATCTAGGGAAATCACCTTAGTTCTTCTGTGTGCAACCACTGTGTGAGTTGCACTAGGAGGAGGCATGGTCCATATTTCTACCCCTCAAGCACCATCTTTGACCAAAGCATTGGCTTGATCATTGTATGCATGGAAAGGTTCAGACTTGAAGTGGGCCTTAACCTTGTGTATGTACAGCCTAAAATGGACTGCTCAATAAAGCTGATAATGTGAATAAACAAGTTTCTGTATTTTATAGGGGTACCTTCAAAAAAAGGGGAAAATCATAGACCATCAAGAAAGGAAGGAATTCTGTCAAGGAACTGCACAGCCAGGAAAAATCTGAGATGAGGATGGTATTTTCTTCTCCCTGGCCATGGATGACTTTCAGTGCACAGGCAACTGCAGCAAGTTCTGTATAATATGTAGAGTTACCAGTGCACTTTCTGGATACCTCAAAGATGTCACCTGATGGAATGAGGACCAGGACCCCAAAGCCTGCAATTTGTTCTCCTTCATGATAGGAGGAGGATATATCCGTAAAGATGAAATGTAGTACAGGGACTTCAGGTTCCTTTGTGGCAGGGAGAAATGGGACTGGTTCTGGCAGGGTAGGTGGCTCTAGGTCACACTTATGGGGATCTCCTTGCACAGGAGAAAATATGCCAAGATGGAGGGTGTTTTTGTGGGAAGCACAGTGATGTCTCAATCTTGTAAAAGGAGATGCCATCCTTGATACTTTCTGTTAATAGGAAGTTGGTAGGAGTGAGGTTGGTGTGTAGTACAATGGGGAAACCCCTATAATGTACATGAAATATTTGACAGTTCAAAAGGTTGCCAGCAGATTGCTTTCACATAGAGAGTACTTCTGCTCTATGAGAGAGAACATTTAGGAAGCATAGACAATAGGCCTTAAGGTGCCATTGGACATTTGTGCCAAGACTGCTAACATGCCCACCTAGGAGGTGGCAATTTCCAAATGGAATGGAAGGTTTGGGTTGGAATTGACCAATTGTGGAGCAGAGGCTGAAACCTTTTCCAGAAAGGTGACAGCAACTGAGTGCTCAGGTCCCCACTGCCAGGTGACATCTTTCTTCAGCAACTCATAAAGGGGTGCGGCCTTTTGTGCAAAATTGCAAATGAAGTCCCTGGAATAGTTGACCATTCCCAGGAATTGTTTCAGGGTGGCCACTCTTGAAGGTAGTAGCAAATCCTGGATACCTTGAACTTTGTCCAAGGCAGGGCTCCTGCCCTCTCCAGTAATGCACAGGCCTAGAAAGGAAACTTCTGGTAGGCATAACTGTAAATTTTCTGGATTGCACTTGAGGCCTGCCCTCTGCAAGGGAGTTCAGGGAGCTCATCTAGTAGCTTCAGGAATTTCTCTAGGCCTGCTGTGGCCAGAAGAACATCATCCAAATATTACAAGAGTCATGCTGGTGTGGAGAAGCCATGTATGGCATCCATCATGTGGATGTGAAATTGGGAAGGACTGTTATGGAATCCCTGTGGAGACAGTTCCATATGCACTGATGTCCTTCTAAGGTAAAGGTGAACCTGTATTGACTCTCTGGGGCCACTGGGAGTGACTAGAAACCACTGGAAATGTCAAATGTGCTGAACCACTTGTGTTTAGGCTTCAGACATTTGAGTGCATTTGGAACAGAGGCCATGGCTGTTGTACAACTTGGTGTGACTTAGTTAAGTCCATGGTAATCAATGGTGAGCCTCCAACTGTTGTTGGGCTTCTTGAAAGGTCAAATGATAGAGTTGACTGTGGACAGATAAGGCCTAAACTCACTTTGTTTCAAAAGGTATTCATTAGTGACTCTCAGAGAGGGCACTGCTTTTGCTGGAAATGGGTATTCCCTCTGGAAGGGTGGTTCATCACCAATCATTTGTATGAGGGTGTCCACTCTCCCACAATCATGTTTGTGATTGGAAAAGGCATTTATAAGCCTTTCCAGAATTGGCCTTAACTGGGGAAAAAGCTCATGGTGTTGGAGCATGAGGATGACGTCATACTCCACATCGTTGATCTTCATTTCTGCTACTACATATTTATCAGAAATGAGGAACATGTGGTACTGACCAGGTATCTGAAGTAATAGCCTATTGGCTAAATCCAGGATGCACCCATAGCGTGTGAAGAAATTAATTCCCAGGATGCTGTGGTGGTGACCTAAGACCATAAGTTCAAAATGATGTGTCACCTCCCAATTACCAATGATGACTGGTATGGATTTGGATTGGCACATTGTGACTATGGTTCCTTCAAAGGTCTGCACAGAAGTAACCTTTCCAGTAGACCAACAAGATAGCTGTAGATCCTCTTAATGCAGCAGTGAAACAGCAGCGCCTATATCTAAAAGTAATTCAGTCCTGTACACAGGAATTCAAGGCATATCGATCCACCTTATGTTCCAGAACAAGACAGGTTATAAGTTTGGGACCAAAGACCAGTACCACTGTAGAATGGGCAGGGGTGCATAGGTTCAAACACCTTCATGATACCTGTTCTGTTCAGGCATAGAGGACCAGAAAAGTAGGCATAAATTTGTCAAATTTAACATGCGACAAAGGTCTGAGTCCCTTCATGACTCCCATGCCCATCTCTTTGTCTGTATACCTTTTTCTTCAACTGGGTCCATTTTAACCAGTAAGATCCTTGTTGGGTGGCAAGGCTTTAAACCTGATGGTAAAACACAATGCAGGAGATAGGTGCTTACAAAATAAAAGGCTTATTCTCCACAATGTGAAATAAAGACAGCAATAATACCTGCTGGAAGTCTAGAAACTCTGAACACCTTTTGTATGCATGACAAAACATACAAAACTCAGAGAAAAATAGTCACATATAAGGTTAGGTATTAGAGATAAGAGAGTCCTGTTACCTGATAATGGGCTTATTTTCATAGCAAAGATGCATGGCAAAACATTTCTACTGGTGTACATGGTGGTCAAATCACACTCAAGGCTGTTATATGTTGCTCATGCATAGTGAAAAGTACTGCTGCTGACTACAGCTATTTGTACTACAATAGGATAATTCATTCTATTGTGCTGATCATAACATCATGGCTAATAGCTGAAGGTGGTGCACTAAGGCCACAAATCTATCTTCTGCTAAACAGTAGTTTGCTAGTACATTATATTTAGAAAATGTTATCCTTCAGCTAAAAAATAGAAACTGGTGGTTCTCATTAGAGATGACAGGTCTGGCAGGTCTACAGGGGACGTGGGGTGATAGGGCACTGCAGGGTGGGGGGGTGTCCACTAGATCACCAGGTATAATACAGTATCATGTAATGGGGGACTGGAGCTTGGGCATCCACTAGACCACTAGATATTATAAAATAGATGTAACAGGTGATTGAGGCTTGTGGTGGGCCATTAAACTACCAGATTTTTGCCTTAATAAATATAATGGATGATTGGGGCTAGAGTGGGGGGGACATGTACTCACCTCACCCAGAGGGTGAATTTCTAAATACCCTGAGACTAGCCCTGGCTGGTCTAAGGGTACTTAGAAATTCACCTTCTGGAAGGGTTTTGTGAATCCTGATTGAGGAGCCTTGTCAGGCTGCATCTGCTGCAAGCCCCTAGTGCCCTGCAGCAGCTGATTTTGTGGCAGACAGGTGGTGTAATCCATGTTTGGTGCAGACTGCCTGCGGGAGATACAGGCTGCCTTTGAGAATCACTCCCAGGGCATCTTTTGGAGCAAGGGTAACTTTGCACCATTTCTTATGGTGCAAGCCCCTTGCCATGCACTGGGAGATTTGAGAATCAGGCACATCTATAAAGTTCCTGAATAATAATGGCATCATATTCTTCCTTTCATTGGTGGTTGGGTATCTCCTGTAAGGCTCAGAGTGGAGTTCAGCAAGGCTGCCCACTAAGCTCAACCTTATTTATCTTCTGCCTAGATCTTATCTTCAGGAAACTTGCCTCATAAGCTGAGGTAGACCACATCATAAGCACTGGTGGTTTATTCCCATCTAACATGCTGGCTTATGCAGACTTCCCTGCTGCTTCCAGATGAATGGTGAGAAGCAGCAGCCTTGGATTTATTTCAGGATTTTGTAAATGTGTCTGGGTCTAACATGAACCTGAGTAAGAGTAGGGAGATCATTCTGGGGAATAACCTGGCCCTTCAAGAAGGTGAAGTAGCAGGTGTACATCGAGTGGATGGTGGCATTCCCATTTTGTGTGTTACTTTTGGAAGAAAGAATGTAGCACATTTATAATGGCTTCAAAACTTAGCCTGGCTGATAGTTTAGTAGCCAAAATGGAAACTATGGCCCCTGTTAAAAAACAAAAAAAATATTATAGGCACAGGAACAGGTATCCTTCTGTAACTTCCTATGTAGAGACAGGATGGTGGAGGGAAGCAGATAAAGCAAAAAGAAACAAAACAAAACAAAACTTATTTTTTGCAATGAAGACTGCTGGGGCTTAACCTCTTTAAATAGAAGCTGCAGAAGAAGGCAGGCTAGCAGTTAAGCTAACCAAGGCAGTAAACAGGGCACAATCTCTCAGAGCGATGTGGATAATGGGGTCAAGGCAAGACACAGATACTCAAGAAAAGGTATACAGAACAGGAACATGATTGGAGTGGTACAGTGCAGTGGATGCAGGGCAGCAGTATCCATGAGGACATTCTGGACTCTGCAGCACTGTCCCATCTGCTGGCACCTCTCTTGGCTGAGGGTGTAGGTTATCAGACTCCTGGCCAAGTTGGCAGGATTTCTGGGCACCTTTGCTCCCACTCAGAGGCTGTCATGGCCTCAGCCACTACTGCAATGCTTGATCGGGCAGTGGGCTGGGTGGACAACATTGGGCTCAGGGAGGTTGAGGGAGGTGGGGTCAGAGGCACATCCCCATCTGGTAAAATTGAGAAACTTCTATGCTGTCCTGGAGAAGTGGGAAAGTCCAGTAAGGGAACCTGAAGTTGATACCAGGGAAGATGAGTGGGTCCTCCAGAAGGGAGATCCAGGGTCAGGAGGAAGAGGACCCCAGAGGAAGAGGAAGCTACTCCTGGTTGGGGACTCAATTATCTGGAAATTGATTTTGCAAAGGTAGTGAGGTGGAGAGGGAGATTAAGTGTCTTCCAGGAGGCACAGCTTGGAGGGAGGGGAAACGGATCCTGAAAAATGCTGAAGTGGTAGCAAGGGGGAGCTGGAGGTCATTGTCCTCCTGGGGATAAATGGCCTAGCATGGAGCAAGGTGAGCATACAGCAGATACAGTGGGACTTCAGGGAGCTAGGAAGGCAACTTGGGGAGGTAGCGAGCTCAGTGTCATTCTAGGAGGTGCTGCCAGTCTGTGGTGGGAGCATGACAACTCACTTCTGACATTTAGCTTCCCATCATCCCACTTCTGACACCTCACTCCAATGACATTTCACTCCCCTGAAAACCCATCCCTGATTATTCACTCCCGGGAGCCTGGTGGAGTTAAATTATTTTTGGTTATAATTTTCTTGTATGACTGTGTTAATGTACACACAGTAATATTTTCAGTAATTGTTGAAATTGTTTTGCTGATTGTGTGTTGTGTTCTAGGCCTGGTGCAGCAGCGAGGTTGTTTAAAATACATTGTATATTACTAAAGTTTTAAATTTGCTACGTAATACTTGTAGACAAATTCTGTGTGTGTGTGTGTGTGTGTGTGTGTGTAAGTGTGTGTGTAGTGTGTGATGTGACATCAAATAATATACCTTTTATTGTGCCACAGTGTAATTGCAGGTGCAGCAGTGTGAACCTGCTATCCACTGCAGCTGTGTGATTTTGTACTGCCATTGCAGTATCTTTTCTAGGTTTTGCACTCACTGCTGTAATCTGCAGTCTGTGCCCTCCCCCCCACTGGCAAAAGGTATTCTTTTCCAGATTGGATTGTTTGTGACTTGAGAACACCAATAGTTATTTAAGGTGTTATTGAACTTGCTGTGATTTTGTGTCTGTATAAGTTGTTGAAGCCCCAGTTGTTTTTTTGACTTCACTTCCAGCGTCCCCCCCTCAGCCCCTACCCAGAGTGAATGTTCCAAAATCTAAATTTGTTTAGAATATTCCTGCTGATCCCCCAAAATGCCCACAAAGAGACATGCAAGCAAAGCTGTTTCTTGCCATGGCGCTGCTGCCAGAGGTAAGATTGTCTGTAGGTGTGATAGTAGTATGCAGTTGCAGAAGTGCATTGCTGATGTGAGGAAAGGTATTTCTCCTTTAATGTTTTTTACAGTGCAATCAGTAGCTTCACTCATAGTTGGAGGAGATAATGTTGTCCCAGCTGGTGGTATTAGTGCAGTTGCTGGTGACGGTGGTATGAGTATTGCTGCCTCAAGTTCCACTTCTGACCAGTTTACCATGTCCAAAAATATAGTGAAGTGTGAAGCAGTGGCAGTGAGTGGCAGTGTAGATGATGTCATACTCCGCAGTAACATCCCAGTAACTGAACATGAGGATTCTGATCATCAGAAAGTGACATTTCTTCCACCGCGGTTCAGGTCACGCATTTGCCATGCAGTGATTCACAGAGTGGTGAAAATGTTTTGGGTAATGGTGGTGCTGATGTTGATGATGTTGCTGTGTGGTTGCAACATGCAGTCCATATGCCAGCATCCAAGCAGAAGATGTGGATGATGTTGATGAATATGATGATGATGTCAGTGACCCCTGTTGAGAACCGGAGAAAATGAAACTCAAGGTGGTTGTGTTAGGGTCTGTTTGCATCCCCCCCCCCCGTAAAAACTTGTGATTTATCAGTTTCAGTTGATGATGATGACCCAGTAATAATGATAGATAGTCATTGTGGTCAATTGTAGTCCAAGTGTGTCCTGCCTGAAAAATCATGAAGTACACCCCCCACTTCATGGCTTAACAAAACAGAGTCCAGTAAGCAGCATCAGGAGGCACATGTTAAAACTAGAAAATCAAAATCCCTTGTCTGGGATTTTTTATGTGGAAGATGCAAATGATGGGTCAGCTGCAATCTGCCAGGTTTGCCAGGTGCATGTGAGTCGAGGTAAACAGGGGAGCCATCTGGGCACAGGGGGACAGCATACACATCTTAACAATAGGCACATGGCAATGTGGACTCAGAACAAGATGGCAGCTAATACCTGTACCACAGTGGGGGTGTTCACCCACGTCATCAACCATAACAAGCATGTTATTCCCTTCCATGACTGTAGCATCAAGTAGAAAATTAAATATGTGCAGCAGTGATGAAATAACAGCAGAGGATTACTATAGGCATGATAAGGTAGAAGAGAGAATGATTTTAAAGTCTTGTCCAGTGGTGGTGAGAGTAGCAGTTTTGGTGGTGGTGGTAGTCAATGCATGTATGTCTAGTGCAAGTGACACATCAACCCCTGTTGGTAAATCTGAGAAAATTACTGCATTTCTAGGTTTGTCATCACCTGTGCAACTATCTTCATCACATGTCCACACTCCACAACAACCTGCGATTCGCAGAGCAGATCCATTTGTCATGACATCCTGTGCAAAACTTTTGAAGTCAGCCCACTTTACAGAGTGTTTTTGTGCATAAGCTGAAGTACCCACCCAATCATACAGTGTCATGTGAACTTAATGCTGGTGTAGCTGAAATGCTGGCAATTGATCTTTTGCCCTTCTCCTTCATGGAGAATTCTGGGTTCCTGAGATTTGCTGCATGTGCCTGTCCAAACTGGAAAGTCCCATCCAGGGCATACTTTTTGACATGTGCTGTCCCCGTGTTATACTGTACTGTGTCTGATTCAGTAAGACATGCCCTTCAACATTCCTCCTCTCCATTCATCCATATAGGTATGGATATGTGGACAAGTGACAAAACAGTGGGGAGTTCATATTTGTGTACAACTGCACACTGGGCGTAGGTGCAGGTTGTTTGTGCTGTTGGTAGTGTGAATAATCAGTGTAGTAAGGTGGAGTGTCATGGTAGCAATCTTCCAGGAATTTGACAGCACACAACGATTGCTATGCACAATGTGACCTGTTCACACACTGGTGAAAACATGTTGGACCTGGTACTGACTGAAATTGACAAGTGGCTGAACCCTCTGTCCCTGAGAGCTGGGTTCATAGCAAGTGACAATGGGTCAAATATGGTGAAATGCATCACGAATGGTGGCTTTTTTCTGGTTCCATTCATGGCCCACTGTTTACATCTTGTGGTGCAGGAGTTTCTGCAGCACCCTGATATAAAGGAAATGCTGACAGTTGCATGCCGTATCTGTTCTCACTTTTCATGCTCTGCAAAGGCCCGTGACCAACTTCGGCAGTTGCAGATCCGAAACAACCTCCCACAGCACCGCTTGAAGCTGGAAGTTGTCATCCAGCGGAACTCCACTTTATACATGACAGAGAGGTTGTATGAACAGTACAAAGCCATCTCAGAATATCTTGTCATGCACACCAGCAGTGACAGTTCCGGGGCCTCCATGTCTATGACGACTGAACAGTGGGGCCTCATGGACTCTGTAAAAACAATGTTGAGGCCTTTTGTACATGCCACACAGGCAGTGAGTGACAAGTCTGCCTCAATTAGCCAATCAATTCCGCTGCTGCAGGTGCTGAGGCAGACATTGGTGAATGTACAGCATAGCCTTGATGTTGTCAGAGACAGTGCTAGCAATGTGTTACTGAAACACATGCTGACAGTATTTGACCAGAATTGTCACATCTTCAGCATTCAGCATAGTGACAACTTTGCAATAGCAACAATGCTAGACCCATGATACAAACATGGAATTGCCTCAGTACTGGAGGGTGAGCCTGAACAGGTAAAACTGTCAGTAGGCAACTGGTGCGCTTGGTTCGTGGGGCACAAAAGTCACGTGCCAAGGTCAGGAAACAAGAGCAGCATAATCAGGATGAAGGTGTACCTGGAGGAGTAGTATCGAGCATATCCTGTAAGGGGAAGGAGACTGTAGTTCCAGGTGGTTTGTCATCAAAAGCGGCTGGCATTAACCCACTTTGGGAGGCTTTGCCCCAAGTGGGGATTTGTGACATTAATGATTCTGGAGAAGTGGATGATGCATCAACCACTGGACTTAGAGCAGCACAGTGAATGGTTGAGTCATATGTGTCTGAAAACAGGCATCTGTCAATCACTAATGATCCCCTTTTATACTGGAGTGGAATGGTCAGTGAATGGTCAGAGCTGACCACTGTGGCACTGAAGTACCTGACATGCACACCCTCCAGTGTGAGTGTCAAGGGGGTATTCAGCTCAGCAGGTGCAATAGCTCAGGATCATCGTACAAGCCTCTCTCCTGAAAATGTCAGTTTGCTGACATTCATAAAAATGAATGAGAGGCACATACCAGCTCAGACTGCAACCTCAGTATTCGTACCCCAGCATACTTATTGTTTCGCTGATGTTGAAGAAAGGGACCATCCTGGTTGCAGTGACAGCACAAAGTGGCCTACCACTGACATAGATGATAACACAACGGAGAAAGAATTTCCTGTAATCAGAATTCAGACATAGAAGACTTCAAGGGCAGCTTTCTTTCTGAGGATGATGATGAATGATGATGAGGTTGATGTTGGCAGATTTTAACTTAAGTTGTTAAAAGTCTGCCACATATCTTGAATGATACATGTTTCCTTATTCATAAAAATAAATCACTATCTCATTCATAGTGACTCAAATTCCAAATGTCACATTACATTTATAGCACAGAGACAGTATATCCTGGCCCACGGACTATCACCACCTTAAGACCACTGTTCGCCACTGCCACCATAGAGAATTTTTACCGTTTGTCCCCCTTGGAGTACCAAAACCATAAAACATGGTTCGCCATTGCCACCATGGGGAATGTGACTGTGTGTGTGCCTCTGGAGTACCACCACAAGACCACTGTTCACCACTGCCACCACAGGTAATGTGACTGTGTGTCCCCTTGGATTACCACCACGATAAGACTGTTGTTCACCACTGCCACCATAGCGAATGGACTGTGTGTCCCCCGCCAGACTACCACAACCATAAGACCACTGTTCGCCACTGCCACCATAGGGAATGTGACAGTGTGTCCCCTTGGAGTACCACCACCATAAGACCACTGTTCACCACTGCCACCACCACCAAATGCAGGATGTGAAAGGGAATGTCATCATGTGACTCAGCTATGATTACCACTGCCCACCACCAGTGCCATCATGACAATGTCTTTCCATTACATTGACCATGCCAAGGCAGAGGGAGTCGAACAGGAGACCACATCCATCAACCACAGGCACAAGGCTTTTTACTAATAAAACTAGACAGTGAGTATATGTACTAAGATTTTTCATGCTATTCAACTTCCTTTAGCTGTTTGTTTTATTTTGTGTTGCTTTTCTGAGCTGCAATGGTCAAACACATTCAGTCAACTTATATTTTTTTATTCAGGTTAATAACAAATTACTCTCCTTCACTGAACATCTGTATCAATGGCAGCAGTACTGTCTACAGGAACCTATGGGATATCCATTTCCAATCCATACTGGTAAGTATATCAGTTTTATTTAATCTGTTCCTTTTTTTCATAAGAGTGCAACAGATCTGACTGATGATTCATAAACTAGGTGACATGTACATCACAAAAAATATTTCTGCAACATATCATGCACTGTATTCCAAATGTGCACCTGTGCAGCCATGACAGTGTTGAAAAAGTTGGACCCAGGTTGTGTTACTTGACAATATGTGGTTTTAAAATGTAACTTGAGTTGAGACACAGGGACACTGACACAGTGTATTTGTTACACAGCCTGGTACTAAATTAAATTGTGATCTGATGATTGCAGTGGGACAGCTTGCTATCTGTGTTAATCCAGATACCCATGGTGGAATAGCCATGGCTTAAACATAATGTGTTATTGCTGCACTCAAGTTGTAATAAGTCCTTCATTTTTTTAGGAAACTTCCAGATGCTTTGTTGTGTCATAGTTGCCTTATACGAAGAACTTCTTCAACATCATGCCCCTCCCCTCAGCCTGGGGCAGACATGCAACAAGCAGAAGTCATTTCAATATTTCAATTGATGACCATGACCACCATTACTGAAGTGGAGAAGGATGCAGATGACATCTGTGACAAAGTAACCAAATAATAAACCATTAACTAGAGCTTCTTACAAATATGCTTCTTCCCCCCACCCAAAAAAATAATACTTACCTTCATTGGCTTGAGAGTATTCCAGTTCCAATTTCAACACCAACATTTCTCATCAAGCACTAGAATGTGCACACCAACATTGTGTGACCTGTGATACAAAGCAATACAGTGAGTAGATGTTTAAATGTGTCAACCCCAACCTAGAAAATACACACATATTATATATATATATATATATATATATATATATATATATATATATATATATTTATAAATCAACTCGCTAAGGCTACTATTAGTGTACACACACAAAGGGTACCTTTCATTCGGTTGAGGTAATCGCATCGCATTGCAGGAATTGCAGCACACTTTGGACCAGCAACAGTTCTCTCACGGTCATCATTTCTGATGGAACACTGAATGGATTCATGTTATGTTATCCCTCCTTCACATGGTTTGGCAAGACATTGTGCAGTATGACATCGCCATCACAGAGCATGTAAATTTCTGGACACAAGACAGTTGGGTTTTGAGGATGTAGAAAAATTCTGGGGACTCTGTGTGACTACTTCGTGCATGAGTGACTGCCCAATAAATTCTGGGGGACTTTGCATGTGGTGTAACGCTCCCATTTCACTTTGTCAGCACTTTGGAATTTTCTGGACACAAGACAGTTGCATTATGGGGATGCAGTAAATTCTAGGGACTCTGCATGATCACTGCACACATGAGTCACTGCACAATAAATTCTGGGGGACTTTGCATGTGATGTAACACTCCCATTTCACTTTGTCAGCACTTGGGAATTTTCTGGACACAAGACAGTTGCATTTTGGGGAAGCAGAAAAATTCTAGGGACTCTGTGTGACCACTGCACACATGAGTGACTGCACAATAAATTCTAGGGGACTTTACATGTGATGTAACACTCCCATTTCACTTTGTCAGCACTTGGGAATTTTCTGGACATGACAGTTGCATTTTGTGCATTGTGATTGTGAGCACATAATGTCATACTTAAATTATAAAATAAAGCACCAATGCAACAATGTGATGAAAATTTTGACCTATACTTTTTTATGCTATTTTACATGGCCAGCCACTAGTTACCGCCTGACTTGTATGATACCCTTCTTTTCACAATTTGTGTCTGCTTTACTGTTTTTTTTGTGACTGAAAAATAAAGGCACGCTTTTAATATGGCTCTGACCAGGTTTTCATCACTATTTTCAGCTGTTTTTGAACAAATATTGTTCTGTGAGGTCATAAAACACTGCCTGCTACATAATTGTTAATTTTACAACAGAAATATTGTATAAACAACTGATGGAGAAAAACAGTGGAAATACTGATGAAGACCTGATCAATATCATATTAAAAGGAGTGCTCCTTTTATTATTTCAGACATGAAAAAAATTACAAACTCAGACTCAAATACTGGAAAGAATGGTATCCTACAAGTCAGGAGGTAAGTAAAGTGGCAATATAAAATAGCTAAAAAAGTAAAGATCAGAATTTTCACCACATTGTTGCACTGCTGCTTTAATGTCTGTTTCAAAACAGAAATATTTCTGGAGCCTCAGTAATGTTTACTTTGTGTCAGGACTCGTAAAATGTTTTGTAAAAAGCTGGACTGAGCAGTTCAAGTATGTTGTGCTAAACTGCATGTGTGCCATCAGTGTTCTTTCCTGTGTGTGCAGACATTGTCCAGCTTTATGCAAACATATATAATGTGTGACTTGTTGCAGTGTGTAAAGAATAAAGATAAGAAAGAATATATGACGTATATTTTATTTGTACCATCAGCCCCAGCGGAGTAAGTGATAAGATATTTTTTCAGAGGTATCGGGTCATTGTGCACCTCAGTCACTCAGAGTGCACAGATGACTTTGCAGAGATCATAGCACAAAAAACACATGCTCTCCTAAAAGTCATGTGTGCAGTATGTGACTAAGGTGCACTCTGGCCAGACACCTCTGAAAAAGTATCATATCACTTAATCCGCTGATGATGATGGTGACAATAAAATGTAAGTTATTCTGCTCACTATGCTTTATACCCAAAACACTGCAACAAGTCAGCAATATATGTTTGCAAGAAGCTGCACAATGTCTGATGTCAAACACACACACAACACTGACTGCACACATACAATTTAGCACATCATAGTTGCACTGCTCACACCTGCTTTTCCACAACCACTCCACAACAGAACGTAAACATTACTGAGGTACTGAATTATAATTACAGGGCAATAAGGAGCATGTATGTCTGTATGTGTGTGTGTGTGTGTATATATATATATATATATATATACACACACACACATATATATATACTATGTATATATATAAATATATATTTAAAGGGAAGCAGTCAGCAACAGGAGCTCCTGCCCCCTGCAAGGTTTACCCTCCAGATAAGCCTTTTAAGTATGTTGAAGTGTTTTTCTCTTGCCAAAACATACTTTATTTTAATAAAGAAAAGTCAGCGACCTGGAAGTATGGTGAATGTTATGGGGGCTCCATTATGTGTAAAGGTGCAGTGACAACATATCATGCACTTTAATACTTTTGTATTGATGTGCATGATGTGTCACCGTTGCACCTTTACACATAATGGAGCCCCCATAGCATCCACCATACAGTAGCAGCCATAGACGCTGCCAGCTATTTCCTGAAATTTTTGTGATATTTCCAGAAATTTCTCATGCTTTTTCTATTTCCACAGTAGGGGTAGCAGAGAGAAACTCTTTAGAAATGTCACAAAATGTCTGGAAATAGCTGGCAATGTCTGTGGCTACTACTGTACTTTCAGGTTGATTACTTTTCGTTATTTTTTTTTTTTTACTTTCCATTTTTCCTCTCTCCTCTCTGGTGCCCACTCCTTCCATCCTACTCCTTCCCACCTCACTCCTCCTTCCTGGGATCAGCTCCTAGAGTGCCTCCTTCCCTTACCTCCTGCACAGCGGGGTCTGTCCCTTTCTTGGTGGTCTTGGATGGATCCAGAGCGGATTTCATCTAGGGCTGCTGAGAGGTGTCTTTTTCCATTCTTCTCCCCCCCTTAATCCCCTAACCCTGGGACGTCCAGCGGTAGGACGTATGTCTCGAGAGAAGACGTGCTGATGCACGTAAGACCTCTCATGCACCGCCGACGCCCCCTTCCCTGACTCCAACAAGCGGAGCCACCTCCATCCCCTTCAGTTGTTGGTGCTCCCACTGGCTGCGAAGGAGGATGTAGAATGCAGATGCATTCTTGGTTCCCACCCCTGAGAGAGGAGAGCATCCATTGGGATGCTCGATCCTATCTCCCCCTGCCGACCCCCGGCCACCTGAGTCTGTTCCCAAACCCGGGTCACCTGCATAGCGCGAGGTGTGGCATCCAGAGCCTCAACCCTCAGCACCACCGGGCCGGCTAACTTTTCATTATTAAAATAAAGCATGTTGCAGTGCGAGATAAATGCCGCAACATTCTTAAAAGGCTTTCCTGGAAGGTAAGCCTTGCAAGGAGAGAAACATAGACTTTGACAGCTGATAAGAACCGCTAGGCCTATCTAGTCTGCCCATTTCCCTACCTACAGGATAGGCCGCAGATCCTAGTTAACCAACAGCCTATATCTTCCTGCCCCCTCAAGAATTGCCTTATGTCTGTCCCATGCATTCTTGAATTCTCCCACAGTCTTAGACCCCACAACTTCCTCAGGAAGGCTGTTCCATGCATCCACTACCCTCTCTGTGAAATAATACTTCCTCACATAACAGGAGGGACCTCCTGTTGCTGACTGCTTCTATTTAAACTAATACTGCGGCCTTCCCTCTGTCTGTTATTAAACATAAACAAAAGACAAAATATTACAGCAGTGGGGGAGGGAGGTGTGCTGAGAAAAAAAAGCTAGTGGGGGATCCCCTGATGTTCCAGCAGCAGATGGAGCATTGACACAATCTGTAACTGGTGTTGCTCTATCTGCTCCACCTGCTGCTGGACAGCACCCACCCTGTGTTTTTTTCTTCCACTGTGGCTCATAAAAGTGCTATGTCTGCCTGAGTTGTAGGCATTCTAGGGTCCACTGATGGAGGGGTCCCAAGTAGTGGTGCTGGTGAGGGTGGTAGTGGTGGTAGCAGTGGTGGGGTAGTGGTGGAGCAGCTGCTGCTGTGGCCCTCTTCCTGTTGTGGCAACACACAATGGCAGCACCTTCTGCCACTGCCACAGAAGGGCCAGCAGGTGGATGCCTGGGCAATTCAGTGGCAGCTTGCCACTCCACCTTCTGGTGGTTCAACATATGTGTGTGCTGGCCCCCAGTCCCCATATGTGTCCACCGGGGGCCACAGCACACCTGCACACCACAAAGTAGACACACCACAAGGCTGCTGTCTCCCCAACAGAGTTAAAAAACTGCCAAACTGGGGAGCTGCTGGGGGGGGCAGACACAGGAGGGGCAAATGCAGTGCCAGCAGCATGGTTACACACCTGGGGCTCCACCTGCTGCTGTGGAGGTGGTGATGCTGGAGCTCCTGCAGCTGCTACTGGTGGTGGTGGTGGTGGCGGACTTGGTAGATGTGGTGGTGGCATTGGTGGTGCTGCTGCTTCCAGAGGGGGGAGGCAGGACCAAAGAGTCTGGAGTGGTCCAATGCCACCCAGCTATGACCCCCCACACGTGTGCACTCCCCTTCCAGCCATGGGTCACATACTGTTTCTGGTCCATAGCACACAAAAAACACTCCTTTCCTCTCTGACGTGATGAGCGACTTCACATACACTCACACAACACAGGCACACACAGTCTCACATACACACACACACACACACACACACACACACACAAAACAAAACTTATAAAACAAAGAAATCAGTCACCAAAAAGAACTGACAGAACAGTACAAAAAAAATGAAAGAATTAGATTTTAAAAAAGCTTTTGGGTTTTTGGAATTTTTATGTGAAGAAACTTGCTAACACATACTCTCCTCTACTACATAAAATGCTTCCTCTCTCAACCTCTGCCAAGGAGAAAGTGAAAATATCTGCTTGTATGACTCACTTCCTTCCTGCCTGGCTAAAGCATGTGACTTACAGTACTGTAAGCCATATGATGTATAGTTCGGCTGCCTATATTGTTGTCATTCCACCTTACTTCACATTAAGGTGGAATAACAACCTGAAGTCATAATAACAAACTGATGTGAGCACTTTCCAATGGACACTTCACTTAGCATTATGATAACACGAAGTGGCCGCTTCGCTGGTGGAATTTAATTTCACTGCATCTGTACCCATCAGCCCCCTAGCTACCAATACCAAACAACCTCATAGCAACCATGACTTAGCAGTCAACACAGTCCCATCACTTACAGAAATATAGGTGAGTTGTGTACATGCAGAATGCATGCCATACGCTTCCTTGTGCAATCTATGCATGCGGTTTGCATACTCTAAGTGAACATATGTGAACCAGGTCTAAAAGGCAAATCAGGTTCACATGCTGCAAGCTTAACATGTGCACAGCAGGTAAGCTGATGTGAGAATCTTCTAATAATTACATCCGGTTCACATGTTGCATGCTTGATATGACTGCAACAGTTAAGCTAGTGTGAATATCATTCAAACATCACATCAGGTTCACATGCTGCATGCTTGCAATGTGTGAAGCAGCTAAACTGGTGCAAATCTCATCTAAAAAACACATCAGTTTCTATTTCTAATACTACTGCTAGCAATTGCTGTAGTCATTAAAATATCTTTTATTTGAATTCCCATAAAAATTAGATCAACTCATTAATTCTGATCCTTTTGCAAGTTGTTTAATGGCTTTTGATTTTTGTCATTAAATCACCATTAATCTGTAAAGTATTGTTTGCTTATTTCATTAAATGCCTATAATATAGCCAGTCATTACCCCCCATTCCAGATGTATGAAAGGTGCCTCTGTGGTGTAAAGCCTATTCTTTTTGTTTTGGAACATGAAAATCCCTTATGCATATTTAGTGCTACAGATGTGTTTCTTCATGACTGTTTCATCTCACTTACTTTCCCTTTGTCATTCTGTACTGAGCATATACACTATGGCCATGCTCAGCACTCTTTGAGCTGAGCAGGGTCTTGCAAGCATGCACCATACTTCACATTTTGTCACTGAAATGAGGGACATGGACCCTCAAAATGAGGGACACTAACCCACATGATGATCAGGACACATAATGAAACATGGAGATACGGAACCTCAGAACTGTGGAAACCATTATATTAGCACCTAAGAATGAATTTCTACCATTAAGCAAGGTTGCCATTTAGGTAGGGCAGAGGGCACAGTTAACCTCCCCCTCCCCGTATTTGTGTCTAGGTTATTCTTATGGTGTGGTAGTAATGGCTTTAAATTTGGATTTAATCTTTTATACAATAAGTGACCACATGGCCTGTGTGTGCTCATGCTGCAGGTACTCTCCAGACTCGACTGTGTCTGTACTGTGTTGTCCTCTCTCTCTCCACCTATTAATGGTGGCACAATCTAATGTGATGTGAATGAGCTCCATCCAAGAAAGAGCAAATGAACCTTGCGAGAGCAACACAGTCTTTCCAACCACAGAGTAGACAGGCTGAACACTACAGCTTGGAGGAGTCAGTACATAGATACATAGATACATAGACAGTGTCGGCAGATAAGGGCCTATGGCCCACCTAGTCTGCCCATTTGAGCTTGTAAGTTCAGTTTGTTTTCCTAGAAGTCTATTTCCCCTAACCCCTGACCTCTAGAATTCCTTTATGTCTATCCCATGCATTCTTAAATCCCGTGATTGTTTCAGCCCCCACCACTTCCTCTGGCAGGGTGTTCCACTTGTCCACCACCCGTTCTGTGAAGAAATTCTTTCTCATGTTTCCTCTGAATCGTTCCCTCCAACTTCATCCCATGCCCTCTAGTCCTGAAACATCTTTTTCGCTTAAAAATAGTGTTTTCCTGCACCCTGTTCCTCCCTGTAAGATACTTGTATGTCTCTATCATATCCCCTCTCTCCCTCCTCTCCCAGGGAGTACATGTTCAGTTCCTTCAACCTGTCTTCATAGGACTTGTGATGCAACCTATGCACCATCTTTGTTGCCCTCCTCTGAACCTTCTCTACCCTGTCTATGTCCTTACGTAGGTATGGTCTCCAGAACTGTACACTGTACTCCAGGTGGGGCCTCACTAGTGCCTTGTATAGCGGAATTATGACCTCCTTTTCCTGCTGGTGATGCCCCTGCCTATACATACCAGCATCCTATTTGCTTTACCTGATGCCTTGTCACACTGTTTCTACCTTGAGGTCATCAGAGATGACAACCCCAAGATCCCTTTCCTGCTTGGTGCATGCTATATCCTCACCCCCAACTGATATATATTGTGCCAGGGTTTTTGTGCCCCATATGCATTATCTTGCACTTCTTTGCATTGAATTTCAACTGCCAAACCCTTGACCATTCTTCAAGTTTCTGCAGGTCCTTCTCATTCTGTCTACACCTCTGGTGTGTCTACTCTGTTACAGAGCTTTGTGTCATCAGCGAACAGTGAAATTCTGCCTTCTATATCCTGTGCAATGTCACTGATGAAGATGTTGAATAGGACCGGTCCCAGCACTGATCCCTGTGGTACCCCACTGGTCACTCTTCCCTCTGTGGAGTGACAACCATTTACCACCACCCTCTGTGTCCTGCCACCCAGCCAGTTACCTACCCACCACACTACTGTCCTGCCCACACCCATATTCCCCAGTATGCACTGATAACTCAATAGCAGTTCTGTGGCAACACATTTTTGTTATTCTACTCTTAGTGAGTCTCCATCTCCCCTGGTGGCTGAAGGGGCAGAGGGTGAGTTAGAAGTTAACTCAAGAATAGACTACCTGCTTACTCTGCTAGGCTCACCTTACAAAAAAAACAAAAAACAACACAGACCCCCCCCATGGCAGCAAGCTAGGCTTAGCAGCAGTGGTGTCAGTGGTGTGGGTGGCCTTCACAGGCCTTGATCAGTGCAGTGTAGCACAGCTACAGCAGCAACCAAGCAGGAAGAAAAAAATCCAGGTTGGGTGGATTCACATGATGAGGTGACTTGGATGTGGACCACACTGGGGACCTGTGATTGTCGGTTCTAGCATCCTGCTTCTAGTAAAGGAGAGAGGGGGAGAAGGCTAAAAACTGGGCTGGTGGCACACTATGACAGGTTGCAGGTTCTGGCCTATGGCTGGGTAATTAAAAGTAAATATATATATATATATATATTTTTTTTTTGCAGAAGGATTAGGGGAGGAGAAAGGACTGAAATACTGATGTATTTTTAACATTTCTTCACCTTTGGGTGACTTCATGATCCATAGGGGATGGGTATTGAATGGAATGGAGTCAGGGAGAAAAATCGGACAAAGTTCTTTTTTTGCAGGGGGGGGGCTGAACTTCAGCAAGAAAATAAAATGGTTAGTAACTGGGTGGGTTTATGCCCAAATCTGATGTACTGGTCTGGGGTATATACAGATGAATCTTATACATTTGAATTGTTCCTGATTTGCATATCACATATCAGTCACACCAAATAAGTTGGACCTTTTAGAGATGTTACAGACATTCTAGAGCTGTCCCTTGCATTCACAGATAGTTAAGCAGTTGGTATGCACAGACTATTGAAGCCCCACTATAGGCAGGCTTATATCACCCCCGTGAAGCTGACGTCCACATCCCCATGCTCAGGCACATTATGACAAAGGGTAAATGAGACTGCAGGGATGTACACCATTGAAATGAATGGGGATATTTTTTAATTACTATTTTACACATTATTGATGGAGGGTTGGAGATTAATGAAGGCCACCACTTGACTAACAAGGGCCTTGTTAGTAGAACAGTGGTCTTCATTATTCTCCAACTCACCATCATAACATATAAAATAGGAATAGAAAATAACTCCATTAATTTAAATCCAAAATAGGAATAGAAAATAACTCCATTAATTTAACTAATTTCGCAGCAGCACTCTGACTCATTGACATCATCTCTTAGAGATTCCTGCCGCTGGCTCCCTAGTACTCAAGTAAGAGACCTTTTACTCATATCTATACTTGGTGGGTTGTCTGTAGCAGCATCACCATACCCACTACAGTGTGTGTACAACGGGAGGGACTGGTCAGGTGGGTGGGTGCGTCAAGTTATTGCTATGTTTGTGTTTACACCTTAACATCTGTTTACATGTAAGCATTCAAAACTATGGAGAAAAAATAGTAGGAGTACTGGCCAGACAGAAGTAATTAAGTGGTTTTGTGGATAAGTTTTTTGTATTGGGAGTGGGAAAAACATGTGTTTTAATTGGTATGTGTGCTACAGTTCAACTGTGAAAATGAGATGAAGGAGAGAAGAAAACTAAAAAGCATACACTGGCTACAAGCATGCCGCATGCATGCAGATGTATTCAGATACAATATGTATTGAAGTACAAGCGAGTCATATACATGCAGACAGTATGGGTTAGAGGTTAAAGGTCCTGAACTACAAGCCAGGAGACTTGGAAACATGAAGACATGAGTTTGAATCTCATCAGCTCCCACTTGTGCGTGATGTGATCCTGAGCAAATCACTTAACTTTTACGTGTGCAGTTATCAGTGACCACATGCTTTTTTTGCACACATGCCACATGCATGCAGTCTTTCCCAATTTAATTTAAAAATCTTGGTTTCCACACTTGCTTGCTGCAAACAAGACATATGCATGTAATCAGTTCCAATTTAACATTTAAATCTTACTTGCAGCACTCATATCCCTTATGTAGTTTTATGTGTGCAGCATGAAAACATGCCATACAATTATTTCTGTAATGGATGTCTCACAGCAAGTTTGTAAATGTTTGTATGTTTTTACCTGTGCACAGATGTATTGCCTTCCTGGTCTGTGGCTGCATTCAGGCACTGTAAATGTTGAAATATCCAGTGTTGCAGTGTACCCCCAAATGTGATAATATCTCCTCTAAAAACTGCTGCTCTGGAAACTTTATTTAATTGCAAAGTAAAGTTAAAAGTTAGAGTTGAAAACTTCTCAGTACTCAAAGCTGTGTGCTACATTTCTCAGGAACTCCTCTCTTGTGCAGTCCCGACACGTTCCTCTGTGATGTATTCAAGTCTGATAGCATTGTCTTGGTACACCCACCGAGACACATTTGGAGCATTACCTGCAATGAGCTGCTCTGTCTCAGAGTCCTGTTGTTTTTGTATTCCTTTCACACCATCAATACATTTCCAGATTGTTGGGTGTGCCATACATAGCATGCTTTGCATGCCCTGGTGGAAAGCGTCTTCAGCATTGTTGGTTTTGGTACGCTTATCTCTGACAATTTCACTGTGGTTCCAAAGTTCAGTAGTAAACTGTGGTTGCATTGTCGTGTGCTCTGTCTGTTCCTCCTCCTGATGCAGGTGTCATCAAAATAATCTATAATGGACTATAATTCACATGGGAAAGCACTTAGAGTTTCATCCGTGATTTCTTCAAAATGAGTGCCTACCTGGCTGGGAGGGTAAAATGCCAAAACTAGAAGATGCTTGCATTTCAATGCAAATTTGTCATCCTGAGAATAGTGAGTGGCAACATAGAAACATTGAATTTGATGGCAGATAAGGACCGCTTGGCCCACCTAGTCTGTCCATTTTCCTACCTAACAGATAAGCTGCAGATCCTAGTTAACCAACAGCTTACTTCCTCCTACCCCCACTAGGACTGCCTTATGTCTGTCCCATGCATTCTTGAATTCCTCTACTGTTCTTGACCCCATGACCTCTTCAGAGAGGCTGTTCCATGCATCCACAACCATCTCTGTGAAAAAATACTTCCTCACATTACCTCTGAGCCACCTCCCCATCTTTAAATTGTGCCCCCTTGTTCTTGCACATCTCTTTTTCTGAAAGATGTCACCCTCTTGGACTTTGTTGATTCCCTTGAGGTACTTGAAAGTTTCTATCATGTCCCCTCTCTCCCTCCTTTCCTCAAGGGAATACATATTAAGCTCCTTTAGTCTTTCTTCGTATGTCTTCTGGTGCAGACCCTGCACCATTTTGATTGCCCTCCTGGACAGCCTCCACTCTGTCTATGTCTTTGCAGAGATGGGGTCTCCAGAACTGCACACAGTACTCAGATGGGGTCTCCCCAACTGTCTGTACAGAGGGATAACAACTTCCTGTTTTCTACTATTGGTGCCTCTCCCTATGCATCCCAGTATCCCCCCAGCCTTCCTTACTGCCTTCTCACATTGCTTGCCCACCTTTGGGTCATCTGATATAATTACCCCCAGGTCCCTTTCCATTTCTTTCTCTTGTCAGTATCTCATCCCCCATTGTGTACTCTTCCCCTGGGTTTTTGTTTCCCAGGTGCATTACCCTGCACTTCTTTGCATTGAATCTCAGCTGCCATACATTTGACCATTCCTCCAACCTTGCCAAGTCTCTTCTCATCCTTTCCACTCCATCTGGTGTATCAGCCCTGTTGCAGATCTTTGTGTCGTCTGCAAAGAGACATACTTTTCCTTCGAGTTCCTCTGCAATGTCACTTATAAAGACATTAAAAAGGACCGGTCCCAGTACTGAACCCTGCGGTACCCCACTAGTAACCCTCCTTTCTTCACTGTGGACTCCATTTACTACTATCCTTTGCATCCTGTTATCTAGCCAATTTTTTATCCAGGCTACCACCTTGGGACCCACTCCAAGGCTGGCTAACTTGTGTATTGATCTTTTGTGTGGACCTGTATCAAATGCCTTGCTAAAATCTAGGTAAGCCATGTCCACAGCCCCTCCTTGGTCTACTACTTTGGTCACCCAGTCAAAGAAATCTATTAGATTTGTCTGACATGACCTTCCCATCATGAATCCATGCTGCCTTGGGTCCTGTGCCCCACTGGCCTGTAGGTACTCAACAATTTTTTATTTTAAAAGGGATTCCATCATTTTCCCTACTACTGAGGTCAAACTAACTGGTCTTTAGTTTCCTGCCTCTGTCTTGCTCCCACTTTTGTGAAGAGGAATCACATCCACCCTCCTCCAGTCCTCAGGTACCACCCCATCCTTCCATGATTTGTTAAAGATGGTAGTCAGTGGTGTCATTAGTTTTACCCTTAGTTCTTTTAGAATTCTTGGGTGAATCCCATCAGGCTCCATTGCTGTGTCCACCTTCAATTTTGTTAGTTCTTTCAGAACCCTTTCTTCTGTAGATGGTATCGACCCCCGTCTTCAGAGTGTTTCTCTTGTTTGGTTTAGGTACCTCTCCCTCCTCTTCCTTTGTGAATACTGAGCAGAAATATTTGTCCAGTATCCCTGCTTTTTCATTGTCACCCTCTACCCACATTCCCATCCTTTTATTAAGCCTCAGTAGTCCTCTTTTGGTCTTTCTTCGCTCCCTAATGTACCTATGAAAGGTCTTATCCCCCTTCTTAACAGAGTTGGCTATCCTTTCCTCAGTTTGGGCTTTTGCTATTCTGACTACCTTCCAAGCCTCTTTCTGCTTTAACTGACTAAGTTCTCTGTCCTGCTTCTTCTGTGTTTCCTTATATTTCCTGAATGCTATCCTTTTCTCCTTAACCTTCCCTGCCACCTCTTTTGAGAACCATAACATTTTTTTCCTTAGTTGTGTTTTGTTGATTTGCTTTACACAAAGGCTTGTTGCCTCTGTGATGACTGTTTTGATTACTCCCCATTGTTCCTCCACCCCTCCTTCTAGCCTGTTTGCTAGTGCTTTTCTGAGGCACTCTCTCATTTTCCCAAAGTCAGCCCTCCTAAAGTCCAATACTCTTGCTTTTGTATGGCTTGATTGTATGGCTGTGTTTATCGTGAACCACACTGTTTGGTGGTCGCTTGTTCCCAGATGGCTACCCATTTCTAAATCTGAGATTCTTTCTCCATTCCCATTTGAGAGTACCAGGTCTAAGATTGCTCCCTCCCGAGTGTGTTCCAGTACTAGCTGTCTGAGTCATGCCCCCTGTAAGGTATCAAGAATGACCCTGCTCTTGGATGTGTCTGCAGCAAAGGTGCTCCAGTTAACATCTGGCACATTCAGTTCTCCCATCAACAATATCTCCCCTTTTTCTGCCATTCTAAGGAAGCCTTCTATCATTTCCTTGTCCATTCCCTCCCCCTGAGATGGGGGTCTGTATACAATCCCCATGCAGATTGTGGTGCCATTTTCTGTCTCCAGGGTGACCCAGAGTGTCTCATCTGCTCCCTGTTTACTCTTTAGTTCTGTTGCTTTGATCCCTTCCTTTACATAGAGAGCTACTCCTCCTCCTCTTTTACCCTCCCTGTCCCTCCTGTAGATTGTGTATCCTGGTATGTTGACATTCCAGTCATGGTTCTCTGTGTACCATGTTTCTGTGACTGCCACAATATCCAAGCAACCCTCTTCCATCAAGGCCACTAGTTCAGGGAGCTTGTTACACAGACTACGGGCATTGGTACTCATCACCCTCCACTTTTTGATGACCTTACCCCTTTAGTCCCATTCCTGTCCTTACTGCCTTTGCCTTTTTTGACATTTACCTCTGTCCCGCTTCATAATGACTTCTCTACCTTGGTGTTTACCTGACTAATTACCGTGTTTTGTGAAGGGAGGCTGGGATTTCCCTGCTCCCTTTCAGTGCCTCCCCCTTGGCTAGTCTGACTTTGATAAGATGGCCAACAGAGTTAAGCTAGCCCTGGCAAAAAGAAACACAGATGAGGAGGTACAGGCAAAGTGGGCAAGCATTAAGGATACAATACTTGAAGCAACATCCCATTGTGTTAGACAGAAAAGGAAGTGCAAAAGAAGAAGAAACCACTTTGGTTCTCAAATACAGTAGCAGAAAGGTCAGAGCCAAAGGCTGGCCTTCAGGAAATATAAGGAACACAGCGGGATGAAGATAGGGAGGCATACCAAACTGCCCTAAGGGAAGCAGGTAAGGCAGTAAGGCAGGCAAAGTCCCAAACTGAGGAAACACTAGCACGAACAGTAAAAGAAAGTGACAAGACTTTCTATAGATACATTAGTGAAAGGAGAAAGTCCAGAGGGGTATGCTAAGCTTAATGGAGAAAAGGAGCATGTGAGGAGGAGGACCCTGTAAAGGCATCTATCCTAAATAGATACTTTGCTCAGTATTTACTGAAGAGAAGGTAGGGCAGGGCCCACAGCTCAGCATCATGGACACAGGGGGGAGGGAGGTGAGCACTACTCCCTTCACAAAAGAAAGGGTCCTACAAGAGCTTGCTAAGCTCAGGGTGGATAAGGCAATGGGATCTGATGGCATACATCCCAGGGTACTTAAGGAGCTAAAGGAGGAACTAGCAGAGCCATTAGCAGAATTGTTTAGTGAGTCTCTGAGCACAGGAGAGGTCCCAGAAGACTGGAGAAGGGCTCATGTGATCCCGCTCCACAAGAGTGGTAGCAGGGAGGAGGTGGGAACTACAGACCGGTCAGTCTTACCTCAGTAGTGGGCAAGATTATGGAGGCACTCCTTAAGGAAAGGATAGTGCAACACCTGGAATCCATAGGGCACAGGATCCAAGACAGCATGGGTTTACAAAGGAAGGTCCTGTCAAACTAATCTCATAGATTTCTTTGACTGGGTAACCAGAGTGGTGGACCAAGGGGAGCAGTTGATGTTGCCTACCTTGACTTCAGCAAAGCTTTTGACACTGTTCCACATAGAAGATTGATAAATAAGCTAGGTAGGCTGGGTGGGTCAGAAGTTGGTCAACTGGGTGGCAAACTGGTTGACTGGCAGAAAACAGAGAGTGGTGGTAAATGGTATACAGTCAGAAGAGATGCAAGTCACAAGTGGGTACCTTAGGGATCAGTCCTGGGGCCAGTCCTATTCAACATCTTCATTAGTGACCTCGCAGATGGACTAGAGGGTAAGGCTTGTCTGTTTGCAGATGACACCAAGATCTGCAACAGAGTAGATGATCCAGAAGGGGTGGGCAGAATGAGAAGAGATCTGGATAAACTAGCAGAATGGTCAGAAGAGTGGCAACTGGGATTTAATGCAAAGAAGTGCAAAATCATGCACATAGGAGAGAAACCCTGAAGCCACTTATAGGCTGGGAGGGAGTTGCTAGCAGTCACAAAGGAAGAAAGAGACTTGGGCATCATCATCACTGATGACCTAAAATCATCCAAGCAGACCTCTAAAGCAGTAGGTAAGGCTAGGGGGGTGTTAGGGTGTATTAGTAGGGGTATCACAAGTAGTAAGAGGGAGGTAATAATCCCTCTGTACAAGACATTGGTTAGGCCCCATCTGGAGTACTGCGTGCAGTATTGGAGGCCACACCTTCACAAGGACATTAACCAAATTGAGGCAGTCCAGAGAAGGGCAACCAAAATGGTGCAGGGACTGCATCAGAAGACATATGAGGACAGATTAACGGAGCTCAATATGTATACCCTTGAGCAAAGGAGGGAGAGAGGTGATATGATCGAGACATTCAAACACCTTAAGGGCATTAACAAGGTGAAAGAGTCTAACATGTTTAAATGTAAGAAAAATAGCAGGACAAGAGGACACAGCATGAGATTAGAGGAGGCCGATTAAGGGGAATGTGAGGAAATTTTTTCACAGAAAGGGTGGTAGATGCATGGAATGGCTTACAACAAGAAGTGGTGGCTATGAATACAGTGCAGGGCTTCAAACAGGCATGGGATAGGCATAAGGGAGCAATACAAATGACTATGAATAGATAGGTCACTGACAGAGCAAAGGCCGATGGCACATTTATAAGGTAGAAAAAGAAATGGGCAGACTGGATGGGCCTTGCGGTCCTTATCTGCCGTCAACTTCTATGTTTCTATGTTTCTATGTTTCTATGTAGTTTAAATGATTTCCAATGAAGCATTTAAACCTCTCACCTAGGATCCTGGTCCCCCCCCGGACAGATGCAGACCATCGCACCAGTATAGGTCTGCATTCCTCCAGGTGGCTTCCCAGTCCCCAATGAAGCCAAAACCCTAAGCTCCACACCAGTTTTTCAACCATTCATTGAATTCCCTGGTGAGTAGTACCCTAGCATCACCTTTGCCATAGACAGGTAGCACCTCAGAGAAGGTTACTGTACATGCTACTTGTCTAAGGCCCCATCCCAACTCTACAAAATCCTTTTGCACTGCTCTGATCCCATTCCTAGCCAGGTCATTTGTCCCTAGGTGGACAATGACATCCAGCTCCCTCCCTCCTGAAGTTGCTCCCACAATCCTGAGGATTCGCTTCCTGTCCCTCCAAGCCGTGGTGCCAGACAGACACCTAACCGCCCTCTCCCCTTCCTCCCCCATTTCTACTCCCCATTGATAGACTCCCCCACCAGGAGTTGTTTCCTTCCCCTGTGGGGTCTCATGCCACCCTCCTGTGGGTCTCCTTTGTGAAGGTTCCCAGCATCCTCCTTGGTCTCCACTGCAGGTGCCTCAATAGAGGATTCACTATCCACCAGAAGAGCGAATGAATTGTGGAGAGGTACAGCTGGAGGGATGCAACTCTGTTCCACCACCCTCTCCCTCCCTGAGCCCACCCTGGTCCAACCTCTCCTCTTTCTTGGCAACCTTTGAGGTAGTGGCATTGGCCCTGGTGGTCCCTGGGTGGGGGAGGAGATTTCATGAATCCTAGCCAGGTCAGCCTGGATACAGGCAACCTCCTCCCTCAGACCAGAGAGGTGCCTGCAAATGAGGCAGCATCGCAGCCTCCAGAATGTCTCCCAGAACACTGTTGCCCAACAGCCATTGCACGGCACCACTCCTAACATGTCTTATTTTGTGTCCCCTCTCCTGTTTCTCTGTATGCTTACTCTCCTTACAACTCTCTCCCTTCCTGTTCTGGGTCAGCAACTTCCTATATTTTTCAGTAGCCTCCTTCTTCCTTGCTCAGTGTCAGACCACCAGCAGCTGGGGGGGATAGTGAGCTACTTTTTTCCTTTAGGGTTGACAAAACCAGTGTTTCTCTATGATCCTTCTGTTCCTACTGCCAAACAGGAAGTTCCTGTTGACAGTCAAATCCAGTGGCTATAAAAGTAGAACTAGCTTAGAGTGGGATGGAGGGCAATTAGTAAGAAAAAGGCTAGCAACAGGAAGTTGTAATTTGAGTCACCTGCTTTTGTAGTGTCTAAGCCACCCCCCCCCCAATTAAGCTCTCTCTCCTCCAACTGGTTTAGCAAAGTAAACTGATACAGTACCCTTCCCAGCAGAGAACACACACTGAATTTCTTTCTTTTCTTTCTTTTTTTAACCCTAAATAAGACCCCTTCTACTTCTAATAAAGTATCTGTTTGCTTAATCTCAACAGATACTGACTCCTGCTGAGATATAAGTGTTAAATAAATAAGAAAATGTAGCTTCTTTTAGTTAGCTGCTATCTGCTCTACAAGCAAGGCTAGCAACAGCCTTCACATTGTATTTTTCTGTAAATACATTGTGTGAAATGAAAAGTGTCATCTTGTGCTCCATCTGTCCCTCCACCCGATCTAGGTACCCTTGAAATAATCTGTAATGGACTTGAATTTTGCTGTAAATACATTGTGAAAATGAAAAAAGCAGCCAACCTGGCTAGCATTAGGGAAATTTGGTTTGAGTGCCAGTACTGTTGCTTTCTCAAAATTTGTCATTATAATATCTGGATTAAGGGCTGGGTTAATTTGTTTCAACACCCTCAGCATCCATTAATATGTTTCTCTATGCTTGTCTGGGAGTACAGCATAAACAGTATAGCAGGCTGCATTTGACCAGATCTCTCCCCAATGATAATGTACTGTTCAATTGTTCAAAGAGAGGTGGAGCCACACTAAATGTCCCATCAACATACCAGTTTTTTGCATGCTCCAAGAATATCAAATTAGACTCAGTCCCAAAAATGAGTATTCGGTCTTGCACTGGACCATTGTCATAAAGCAAGAAGTTAACTCCTACTCCACCAAAGTTCAGCACATACATTTTGTGTTTAGAAGAAATTACCAGTTCAGTTAAGTCTCTGGGGTTTGGGGGAGCACCATACACTCTGACTTTCTGAATGGTGCACTTCAGACCTTTATCAATTATTTTCCCCTGTGCTGCAAGAGACAAATTTTCTTTAGCATGGAGCAGAACCTGAGCAGTTGTATCTTGTGTTTCACCTTCCCATTGTTTAGCTCTGTGCTTTGCTTCACCCCTCTCTACAGCAGCTGAGTCAGGTGCATGTGTAAGCTGGTTAAACTGATTAATTATTATTGGCTCATTGTAGCTTACGGTATGTAGTCTTGCACTGCAGCTTTTTCTTAACAGCATTTTCACACTGCCATATGGACTTGCCATCAAACCCTTTCTTGTGGTGTGTGTAGATGAAGTTCTGCTCATCAACAAGTTTGCATCTCTGTGCTTCAGATAGAATGAAATGAGGCATCATGTGACACCAGAGTTACATCAGAGTAACAGTGAACCAGTTTACAGAAACCTTTATAACATGGATAATTGGAAACAGCCTTTGAATGAGTACAGTTAATTACCGTACTTAACCTGTAGCAACCTGAACTGATAGGGTAGTAACCTTGATCTGTTTCAGTTTTTATGCCAGTATATCAGACTCATGGATAATAGGAAGTTTTTAAACCTCTCTTCCTTCTGTTTGCCAGAGTAATAAAACATGCTTGTTCTGCTTCAGTGTGTGAAATGCTTAAGGATAAAAGCAAACACAATAATTATGCATTTATAATGGATGCAATTATTGCTGTCACACTGGATCTGGATCTGGAATGGGAGCAGGAGCAAAATGACTGGAGCGAGAACGACAGGAGTGAATTTGCGTCAGAGTTAACTGTCAGGAGAGGGTTGTCAGGGAGTGAAGAGATGGGACCAAGTTTACAAGGACCCCTCCTTGGCAGGGAGAGGTTAACAATTTTTGCATTAGAAGTTTAAAAACCTGATTGAAGAGCTTGTGTGGGGAAATGGGCTTTTGGTTCATTGGGGACTAGGGACCCACCTGGAATGATGAGGTCCTGTACAAGGGTGACAGCTTCATCCATCTGGGATGGGGATGGCAGTCCTCAGTAAATGGTTTAAATGATTCCTCGGTGAGTGTTTATACAAGGGGGTCAGATAGGAGCAGGGAGACTCAAGCATTCCACTCCTACAGGATGGAGTAACAAGACATGACGTAGATGAAGTTAAGCTGCCAACAGGGACACCTGAAACAGACATAAATTGAAAAGTAGAGAAAGGGAGACAGCATAAAAAGAAAACCTGGGTAGGCAGGAAGAAGCAGAACACGAGATTAGAGTTAGGATAGGCATCAAAACATGGAAG
This sequence comes from Neoceratodus forsteri, assembly GCA_016271365.2. Taxonomy (NCBI): domain Eukaryota; kingdom Metazoa; phylum Chordata; order Ceratodontiformes; family Ceratodontidae; genus Neoceratodus; species Neoceratodus forsteri. The sequence goes on from CM057454.1 coordinate 577,497,917, forward strand.
ACCATGGTTACAAATGCCCACAGCCTGGGAAATAAAATCTTAGACATGGAGGCCCTGCTAGTAAAGGTTGACCTGAACATGGCGGCAATAACAGATATGTGGTATACCACAAATCATGACTGGGATGCAAATTTACTGGATTATGTTCTATTCAGGAAGGATAGGGGAAGTAAAAAAAGGGTGGGGGCTCTGTATATCAGAGAAGGTATAAAAGCAACAGAGGGACAGGATAGACAGAGTGAAGCTGAGATACTGTGGGTCACCCTTGAGCCAGGCAGTGGTGCAGCAATCTGCTCAGGGGTGATTTACAGCTCTCCAGAACAGCGGGGGAAGAGGCAGATAAGGAGTTAGTGGATGAAATACATGGGATGGCAAAAAAAGGGGAGGTACTACTGTTGTGTGATTTCAATATGCTTGACAGTGGATTGGATCCAGGCAGCTACTTCAACCAAGAGCCGAGACACCCTGGATTCCAACTGGGTGCAGGCTTTAGGCAGCTAGTGCTTGAACCCACCAGAGACAGGGAAACTCTGGACCCAGTACTGGCCAATGGTGACAGAATTACAGAAGTCTGGGTAGAAGTTCAGCTAGGGTTCAACAACCACCACATAGTGTGGTTTCACATGGGGACAGTGACACAGTCTTATCACACACAGGCAACGGTCTTAGATTTCAGTAGGGCAGCCTTTGCTAAGATGGGGAGGTGTATCAAATAAACCCTGGTGAGGAAGGAGGTATGAGGGGTTGAGGAGCCATGGGAACACTTAAAAGGAGCTATAACGGAGATGACAAACCAATGCATTAGGTAAAGAAACAAAGGCATGAGAAGAAGGAAACCAGTATGATTTTTGAAAGATGTGGCAGAGAAAGCAAAGGCCAAACGTATGGGTTTTAGGAACTATATGGAGACTTAAAAGGAAGAGGACAGGGTGGTATACCAAAAGTGTCTAAAGGAAGCAGGGAAGGCTGTTAGGAGTGCAATGGCACACACTGAAGAATGATTAGCACAGACTGTGAGGAAAGGGGAGAAGACATTCTATAGGTACATCAGCGAAAGAAGAACAGCGGGGGGGATTGTAAGGCTCAGAGGGAATAAAGGGATGTGTATGGAGGGAGACCTGGAAAAAGTGGAAATACTGAATAAATGTTTCTGTTCAGTATTCACTGAAGAAGAAGAAGGTCAGAGACCACTGCAGGACAACATATATGGGGGGGAGGTGGACACCATTCTATTTACAGTACAGATACAGTAGCAGCCAGACACTGCCAGCTATTTCCCGAAATTTCTGTGATATTTCCAGAAATATCTGATGCTTTCTGCATTTAAACAGTAAGTGCAGCAAAATAAAAACTCTTCAGAAATTTTGTGAGTTATTTGGAAATAGCTGGCAATGTCTGTTGCTGCCACTGTAATCCTGGGAGTCACATGATGCTACACCATGAGTAGACTATCTACACCCTGGCTTCTGCTCCTTGTGGCAATTTTTTACATATCATAAAACACTTTACTATGTAATTTTTGTATTTACCTGCACTTTGTGTACTTCTAAGTGTGGTTTTCTTTGGAGTGGATGACTTCGCAGCCATTTGCTGCAACCATGGATGCTGACATGAAGCCAGTTTCCCCGTGCCACATGCCACCGCAAACCCCCGACATGTCTGTAAAGTGGCCTGAATCTCAAGGTTCTTCAGGTTTCTGATCAGCTTGCCAAGCTCAGCATCAGTTCCTCGGTTTATTTATTTAATTTTGGTAACCGGGGTGAGTCCACTGAGACCATGACAGTCCCTTTTTCAGGGGCAACTCAGAGTTAATTACACATATAGTGACTATACATTTACAAGCAGTAATATAATATACAAAGACATTTCTGTAAGTTTCCAACTCACTTTAAAACATTTGCTAACAGTGATTATTTACAGACCAATGACTACAGTCATTTTTAGACAGTTGTTAATCCTCATAAGACAGTTGTTGAACAAATAAAACATAACACATACTGTAGTTTATTTCAAGTGCTGGACAGTAACTAGGGGGTTGGGGACATCAGCAATAGTAGTTACACTGGTTGAGCTTCAGAAGGTGTACTTTGAGCCCCTTTTTAAATCCCCTGAGGATGGAGCAGTCTTTTAGACTTTCAGGAAGTGCATTCCAGTGGGGTCTGATGCTATCTGGATATGACCTATGACCTTTGCCCTATGGACGATCTGACTTAGGGTACATTGAGGAGGTTGTGGCTGGAGGATCTGAGGGGCCTCTTGATTGGTTTATTGGATAGTAATCTGGCTATGCTGGGGGGTATTTTCTTGCCTTAGCCTGAAGGCTAGACATAGTACTTGGTATTGCAATCTCCCTTCTAGAGATGGCCATGAGAGGGTATGTAGCTCCTCAGTGATGCTCACATGGCAGAACTCCTGAGGCAAATCTGCCAACTCAATGATATAGAGTTCTGAGAATTTGCAATTCTGCCACTCTGACAGTTAGTAGGACAGGAGCACCATAAAATAGGGTAGGTAGTATGGTGCCTATAACCACCTTTAGTTAGGATTCATGAGTAAGGAAGGGGCTTAGGTGTTAAATCAGGCCACATTTCTGGTTCACAGTCTTGGTCAGTTGGTCAATGTGTGCTTTGAGAGTGCAGTTTTGATCTAGGGTTATGCCTAGGTATTTGATGGATTCGACCACCTCAGTCATCATTCCATCGTATAGGGTAGGCATCAGAATTGATGATCTGTCCAATCCTATGCTCACTTTGCTAAACAACACTGCTTTTGTTTTTTTGCCATTCAGCATGAGGTTGTTTCTTACCAGCCATCACTCGAGGAGTTGTAGGTCAGTTGTTAGTTCTGTATTAAGGGTCGCTGTGTCTTTGGAGGGCCTGTAAAGCATGTATTGTCAGCGTACAGGGTTATGTTTACATCTCTACAATTACTTGGCATCCTATTAATAAATACAGGGAATAATAAGGGTCCCAGGATAGACCCTTGGGGGACCCCACTGTAAATTTATGTGTGTTAGATTGGATTCTGTGCTATTTTACAAGCTGTGTCCTACCCTGTAGGTAGTCAGAGAACCATTGTACTGCCAGCCTTTCTAGGCCTGTAGCTTTAAGATTTTCAATGCTTAGCTTATGATCTACTGGGTCAAAGGCCTTGGTGAGGTTGATAAAGATCACACCAGTTAAGGAGCCTTCATCAAGGGTAGGGAAGATGTTCGAGGTGAGACTGTCTAAGGCAATGACTGTTCCATGGCATTTCCTGAAACCATGTTGCCTGGCTGTGAAGATTTTATGACTCTCAATGTAGTTTATGAATTGGTCATAGATGACTCTCTCTGTAGCACCTTACTCAGGATGGGGTCGGAGAGATCTTTTGCTTGGAGGTTTCTAAGGTAAAGATTTTTTGCAGCTCTTAACTTATTTTTACATTTATTTCATAGTTCCCTAAAGGTCTGCCAATCCTGAGGCAGACTTGTGATTTTGAATGTTCCTCACGCCCTGTCTTTTTATTTCATGCATCATTTTAGATCTCAGACTATCTATCTTGCTTCCTTGCCCTTTACCATAAGCTTTCTCATTGGGGCATGTTTATTTGCAGCAGATAGAAAACAATTAATGAAGAAATTGAGGGCTGTGTCAAAGTTTGGGGCATGTTTGACTTATGTCCAATTTACCTCGGCTAGTGTTGCAAGAAAGGATTCCTCAAAGAATTTTGAGTAATTCCGTGCCCTGATGAATCTGGGAGGCATGGTGCAGAAGCTATTCTTCCATATTCTAAATGTAGGTGAGTGGTCACTAAGGGAATCTGCGAGTGTTCCTACCAGTTTAAAGTTGTCAGGGTTTGAGCCCAGGATCCAATCTAATGTGGAGTGTTTCCCTGTTTTCATGTTTAGTCTTGTGTATTCAAGGATCGACTATGATTGGTTAGCCTCCAATAGGACTTTTTTTAGATCCTTGCTTGTTTGGGGCCCCCAATGTATGTTAAAGTCACTGATATTATTTTCTCACCCTTTAGGAGGTCAGGTAGAGAGGTTGTAAGGGAATTTAGGGTGGCTGTGAATGCCCTGAGAAGGTTGTACACACATCCAATTGTCAGTGGATTGGATCCATCCAATAGTATGTTTATGAATAAAGCCTCACAGCTGGTATTATGCAAGGCAGGCATTGTCAGCTGGGAGGTATTTAGAGAGGTTGTAACATAAATTAGGACTCTTCCCCCCTTTTTTCTATTCTGTCATGTCAGAAGATTTTGAATCCCTGTAACACTACCTCTATGTCAAGTATGTGGGGTTTGAGCCAGGTTTCTGGAATAGCTAACAAGTCTGAGGAGTACAGACTAGTTCAGGCTTCTAATTCATGTATTTTTGGCCTTAGGCTATTAATATTCATATGGATTTTCCTTAATCCTTTTGTGTTAGTCCATTCTGGTTTGGTGGGGGAGGTAATGCAAGCATTGGTGGGGGGCAGGGTTTGTTTTGATGTCACTCCTAGTAGTAACTTTAGTTTTCCAGGATTTTGATTATGAATCTCGGCATGGGAAGGGGGATCCCTGTTCTGTGATCTGTTATATAACACATTAATCTGTACAAGGTACCTCTTTGTCTGAGACCCTATAGGCTTATATCTGGGAAATATGGCTGACATAGGGTACTGATATTAGGGTAGTTGTGTTGAGGGGAGCTGGTTGCCTGTTCAGGTACATAACGTTCATGTTGCAGGATGTGATCTGAACTCAAGACCAACAGGGCATATAAGGTAACAGCAATTATTACCTTAACCATTTTTTTTCTTTCTTCTTCTTTATTTTAATTTATTTATTTATTTATTTATTTTTATATGTGATGTCTGGCTAGGGATTAATGTGATATATTTTTTCTAGTTATAAGTTATTCTGCTGGAAGACAAATTTCTGGAGGAATTTCAGCCACTGAAAGAACTGATTAGAGAGCTAACAGCTGAGTTAAAAGCTATACGTGTGGACATGGGAGACCTCACCCATCAGGTTGGCAATAAAGAGAGGCCCATTCGATATCTCAGGAAAAATGGAGGGGCTGCCAAGATACTGATTTTTCAGTCATCAAACAAAGACTGTCCAAAACTGATTCTAAATTAATGGATCTGGAGGGAAGGTCTTGGTAGAATAACCTGGTCATCTATCCAACCTGAAGATGCTGAGGGTTCTTCTCCCATTATCTTCGCTCAAAAGTTACTCGAGAAGATTGCAGGCCCTTCCATTAATAATTCAGTGTATGTAATGGAAAGGGCCTATAGCACACTCTGGCTGAGACCTCCAGTCAGATCTCCTCCCAGGCCTTTCATTCTTCATTTATTGAACTATCTGACTAAGCAGCACATCCTGGTTTCTCTCTGGGATCTTAAGGTAAACACTAGCTGGGGAATACGCTTCAGATCTCTCAGGATCTCCCTGCTGCCATCAGGCAGAAATGTACTGCTTGTCACCCCATAGTTATCAGGATTACTGCACCCAAATCTACTTCGGAATACTTTATCCAGCACTGCTTCAAATTCTCATAGCTGGGACTTGGTATTCATTTGATGAGCCTGAACATGCGAAGAGTGAACTTGGGAAACTACTACCACATCTGTTTAAGCCTCACTGAGGACCCGAGATAATTTTGGGCTGATATGATTTTAGACCATATTTTGAAGAATTGTTTTACTTATTGTGCCTGTTTGTTGTATCTGGGATGTTTTACTTTGGATTATGGTTGGACAGTTGGGACTGCTATACTGTTTTTCCTTTGCCTTGTCTTCAACTGGAGTTAATTACTTTTTCTAATCAGAGAACTCCTTTGTGCCTGGCTACTACACTTTTACCTCACATGGAAAATTACGTCCAGCATCTGTGAGAACTCTGGAAGTCTCCTTCCATTTTGTGGCACCCTAGTTGGGACCTTATTAGTCCTTGTTGACTGATTTGACCAACAGATTATTTCAGTAATGCAGTACTCTGCCTTAGTACTTGCAGCTATACCTAGCAGGGCCCTTCTATTTTCCAGACTAATCTTTTTGGCTTCCCTGGTTACAGGATTCCAGACTTCAATGTAGGATTCTGCTTCCCAAGGTGATGGTACTCCGAGTAAGGATTTTCAGTCACATTGATCGCCACGAGGTTCCACTGATGTTTTCAGGGCTGACTCAATTTAGGAGTGTGAACTGGTGAGATCTTTACATTCTGACTGTTGTTATGCCTGGGTTATATACCACCAACTGACCCACATATAACCATAACTTTATACATCTACAAGTATTAGTTCCTTACCACAGTCTCATAATGTTTTACCTATATGATATGTTTCTGCCATATATATTGTTTTTAGTCTCCATATATACTCTACCATACTCATAATCAATCTTATTCCGCAGTTGTCCACTACAAATCCTACAAATCCATGCTCCTCCCAGGCAACTACATCATCTACTGCACTTGCCCGCAACAAGTGCACAAAGGCCATCCGCTTAGCTAAGGCTGATTACTTCAGCAACACCATAAATGCAAACCTTGGGAGTCCTTCTAAATTCTGGAAAGTCATTAACTCCCTCTTCACCCCCCAAACAACAAGCCCCCTCCTCTCCTCCTCTCCCAAGGGACTCTCCTCTCCAACCCCCTGGAGATAGCCTCCGAGTTTAATTCCTATTTTACTACATGCACCCAGGTCCTCCTAGATTCTCTTCCTCCAGCAACCACACCTGCTCCCCCAGACATCGATCCACCTTCCAACTGGTAGGAACCCTTTTTCCTTCAGACATATCTCCCCTGCCGAAACCCTAGATGCCCTTCAGTCCCTGAACCCCTCCAAAGGTAAATCCCCTGATGGTCTGGATAACAAACTCCTCTTCCTATCTGCCCCCACCATTGCTACTCCCCTCGCAGCCCTACTAAATCTCTCTTTCTCCACTGAGTCACTCCCCCCTCCGAATGGAAGCATGCCACTGTCATACCCCTCCCTAAAGGTGGTGATCCTACTTCCACAACAAACTACCATCCCATCTCCCTCCTCCCCGCCCTCGCCAAACTCCAGGAACACCTAGTGCTTTACCAACTCTCCGACTTTCTCTCTGGAAATAACTTCTTCACCCCTTTTCAGTCCGGTTTCCAAAAATACCACTCTACTACCTCCTCCCTACTAAGACTCACAGAATCCATCCTCACTGGGATGGATAAAGGACTAATCACTGCCGCTATCTTCATCGACCTAGCAAAAGCTTTTGACATGGTATCCCATCCTCTCCTTCTATCCCACCTATCTGGGGCTGGGTTAGCAGAGTCTGCCACTAACTGGTTCAGTGCCTACCTTCTAAATAGAACCCAATCCACTAAAATAGCTGACCATACCTCCCCCCCATCACCACCGGCGTCCCCCAAGGCTCAGTTCTTGGCCCCATCCTTTTCTCCATCCTTCTAAATGATCTGCCTAACTCTTGCTCCTCTACTGCAATCCACATGTACGCAGACGACACGGTCCTCTTTACCTCCGTCCGGACCCAAGAAGAAGTATCCTCTAAACTTCAAACCGATTTCAACAAAATCCATCGCTGGTTCAATACCAACCAACTCTTCCTAAACACCAAAAAAACTGTCTCTATGACTTTCGGCACTAGACAGCGTCTATCCAAACTCACTTGCCCCCTGATCTTCCATACCCTAAATAACTCCATCCTCGAGGAAGTGCCCACCTTCAGGTATCTAGGTATTTAGCTCAATCGATACCTCTCCTTTTCCACACACATGGATGCCATCATTTCAAAACTGCACCCAAAACTTGGTGCCCTCTATCAAAACCGCTCTAGTCTCCCACTACCGGTCAGATGGGAACTAGTCCAGAAAATGATTCTACCCTCCTTCGACTACTACAATATAATTTACAGCTCCACTGCCAAGACCACCCTAACCAGACTTGGCCCCCTCTTTAATGCTTTCTGCCTCTTTGCCCTCAATGCTCCCCCCCTCACATCACTGCGAGCTCTACCGCTCACTGGCCCTGCCATCCCTGAGCAACCGGCGCCTAATTCTTAGTGCCAAATTCACTTCCAATTTCTGGCTCGGTTCCCTCCCTACCTTGCTTCCTCCTTATCTTCCCCTCCCACCCCCCTCCACTCCCTCAGGTCTTCTGATGCTAGGCTTTTGGTCATCCCTCACCGTAGGACCACTGCCGGTCAATCAGCCTTCTCTTACCTCTTCCCTAAACTCTGGAATTGCCTGCCAGCTCAGATCCACCATTCATCATCCAAACACTCCCTATCCTTTGCCCTCACTAACTTTCTTGCACCAAATTGCAACTGCCCCTGACCCCCCAATAGCTCTCTTCCACCATCCCCCCTTGCACCTGACCAGCGGCTCAGCCTTTGCCTATTGCCACGAATCATACACTGCCCTACACACTTCACTCCTCCCACTCTCAATTCCCTCCAATCTCCCTTCCCCCTCCCTCCTAATTAACCTATGCTTCTCAACCTCACACACTGCTACTGCTCCCATCTCCCTCCTCCCTCGCCCACCCTTATTCACCCCTCATCCTCTCCTCCAACTATTACTGTCAACTTGGTGCACCTCGCCTCAACTCAGTTCCTGCTACTGGCACTCAAGTATTGTTATTGGCACTTACTTAATCATGTATTAACCTTGAAGTGTTCATGATATGTATTCCCTGTCCTTGATGTTTGATTCCTGTACTATTTCACCTATTGTAAAAATATGCTAATATAATTCAATGTTTGTATGTTGATCTGCCTCCACTTGTAACCCTTCTCCCCAGGTTGCACCATGAGATGAGCATCTTTTTGTTCAGTGTGTCTTTCCTGGTGAAACATTTTCAATAAATAAATTGTGACACGTTGTGTGCTTTTGTGGTTACTTTGCAAGTATTTTCAGACTCACTGTCTGGAACAAGGAACTGATTACACTTATTTTGTTGCTGACTATGAATTTCCTTTGTTCAGAGATTCTTCCTTATTTCGTATGTAATTGCCAAAGGGAGCCACCTTATTTACATGCCTTGTCCAATGCTATATGTTAATCATATCTGTAACTGCATTCTTATCAGTCATATATAATTGTATGCACACCAGTTCCTCAAAGGGAAAAAGACCATACTCAAGGAATGGTGGGAAATCAGCTCCCTTGTGATTGATTTGCTTCAATTGTTATGGCATGAGTATTGTAATAAACTTTTACTTCTACTTGTTACTTTCTTTGTCCAGCATACAATGCAAATAACCTAAGGGGTGATCTTTTCACATATAATAATGTACTGGTATAGCTTGAGACTTTTGCTGCTTTTAGGGATGGTGACTGATCTGTGTGCCTGCCCTCCTCATTCCCTTACTGGACATGTTTGGGAAGCTCAGGGTTGGCTCGTCTCTGTGACTATGCTCTGCAGTGCAGTTCTATGTCTCACTTTCAGGGAGCTCTGACAATTTCTCACCAGCCTAATTGAGTCCTTCTATGGGGCTTCTTTTGGATATGGCCTGACCATCTCAAAATCCAGTCAGCTTTTCAGATGTGGCCTCTAGTAAGAACATTAGCTGCCTTACCCAGCTGGGCCCCTGTACTCAATGGTTACTTTTCCTGCCCCAGTTCATATCAGGAACCCTGGCTTTGATTTTGGATTTTATGTCGAGGGGTGATCATATACCGTACAGGGAATCTTGGTCAATCAGAGTTCCAACTGTGGTGATCTAGCCTAGTCCAAAGGTTGTAAGTCCTAATGGCCATCAGTATTGAAGCCCTCTTTAGGAGCAAGGTCCACCTCATGTGCCATGGGATTCTTCTAGTGTCTTCACCTGACTAGAGTCTTTCATGAGCCAAGCTTCCAATAGCTTCAATTGGTGGCCTGCAGTTCGATGCATGACCGGGACACATTCATCTTGACACCCTTACTGCTCCCTGATGATCTTGGGGAGCAATCTAATGGTCTATATGTGCATCTCTGTAATACTAGTCACTGGAAGTCCCATCATCATAGTTGTTTCTAACTGGGTCTGGGTTTCCATACCTGGAGATGTCATACTGTTGAACTCCTATCATTTGAGACTTCATGACTGCTGTTTTTCATTATATTTGCCATGACTGTTGCTCTTTTTGTGCAGTGACATTTTTATTTATTTTTTTTATTTATTTGAATTTAGGATTACAAGTATCTTTGAGCTAAAGCTCTTTTACAAAGGTTCCACATCAGCTGAAGTACAATTCAAACAAGATATTGAATAACAGTATAACAGTGGGTTACAGGCAGTTACATACAGTTTTATACATTCAATACAGTGGCAAAAATGATAGAAGGAGGTCTGGTAACAGAGCTGACATGCTATGGAGGAGAGACACACTAGTGGGGTGCAGCCATAGGCACTTGCCAAATATCAATGAAAGTGCTACGGGGTAGGGAAGGTGGGTGGGAGGAGGGGAGGATGAATAGGTGTATGGGAGAGAGAGTTGAGGGGAGAGGGTTAAGTGCTAGGTGGAACGAGCAAAAAGGAGAGGGGAGAACAATTTGGAAGGACAGTCACAGGAGCTAGATGCAGACAGGATGTGAAGGAGACTGGATTTGAACAGACCAAGCTTTGGCATTGAGGTGATGTAAATGTTGAGACCATTGAACCAGCTGTCAGCCTTGTTTACAAATGATCTTTGCCCTTGTGTGGTGCAGAAATGCAGGATATGCAGAAGCTGGGTTTCAGAGCACCTGGTGATACGATTATTCCGTGCTGGGCAGAAGAGAGCTTGGACACCTGGGGGAGCAAGGCCTAGTGTTATTATCATTGTCATAAGACAGGTTTGGTTCTTGATCTGGTTTGAAAGTTGAAGCTACCCAGTCTGTGTGCAGAGATCTCACATGTGGGTGAGGCGATTGGGTGGCAGTTAATGAGATGGCAAGCTTTGTTTAGTGCAATGGATATGCACCTGAGGGTGGTGGCAAAGGCAGAGCCATAGATGATTAGGCCGTAGTCAATTATTGAGATTTCTGAGCTCCGTACTGCAATCCTTAAGGCATCATGGTAAGGCATTGCCTGTGCCTGAAGAGTAGAACAATGTGAGTGCTGGCAGCCTTGACAATGTTATCAATGTGTGTAGCATATGACAGGTTACAATCAATGGTAATACCTAGGTATTTAAAGGATTGAACCTGTCTGAGGGTTGCAGCAAGGCCATTTTTGATTGTGATGGGATTGAGTCTGTGTTTGTTGTGCAGGCTGCAAAAGAGCATGGACATGTTTTTTTTTTGTACTTAAGAACCAGTTTATGTGTACTAAACCAAGTTTCAGTCAAGGTGAAGGCAAACTGTAGATTATTTTGAAGGTGACCCAGTTCCTTGTGAGTGGAGAGGATGACTAGTAGTTATTAGCTTACAACTTCTAAATAAGTTCACAAAGCTAAAGTTGCTTTTAGGTTTTGATTAGTGTTTATTCATTATATATTTGGGAGGGGTGGGATGCATGGGGTGAAAATATTTGCTGCTTTGTGTGGGAGGCATCATGCACTGTTGCATGAGGACAGTCATCTATGACTTGCCCAAGGGAGTTAGGATACTGTTTGTGTTCTTTTTCCTGTAAGCATATTTCCGATTTTCTATTCTGGGGTGCAGCATTACCACATCATGTTTCTGGCATATTCTTACATGTTGTATTATATTTCTCTCCTTACAACCCTCCTCTGGCAAGTAGACATAGGAGGTTATTTTATTTTAATTTGATCCATTACTCTACACATATTTTATGAGGTTTGGTTCCTCAACACTGACGTTTAATTATCTGCTGGTCTTGATAGGAGTTTTTGGGGGAGTTTTGGGGGGTTGTGGGGACTGGCAGGGATGGATAGCATGGAGTTATCTTTGGTTTTGGTAGGGGTGGTTGGATTGAGTACAGTGGTGGGTGGGGGAGGGGGTTTCTCCCACAGAACTTTCAAAGGGGCTGTTTGTTCTATAATTCCACTTGGATAATTTCTCTGTGTGGCTCTGCAAATGAACACTAGCTAGAGTTTATATCATAGAAAGTTAAAGTGTTGCCTTGGTACTACAGAAGTTATTCTGAGTTCCATTAATGGTCCAACACAGATTTTCCATACTTTTTCTCCACTTTTTCTGTTCACCATTCTTCCTTCACAAGGCTTCCTACTATTCTGGAAGTGATTAGAACATAGTCCTTTAAGATGACCTGGACATATCTGGCTCCAGCAGGTGGGGTCTATCCTCAGGTCAGAGGGGTTCGAGAGAGCTTCTAGATACCCTGGACCACCTTGATCCATGGCAAATCTTTCATCCAAAAGACAGACAATAAACCTTTTCCTCCCTTCCTCATGGGTCCTCTTCTAGGATAGACTTTTTTTCTTCTGAGCAAACACTCCCTACTTGGCCTTATTTCTTCTGAGATTCTACTGCAGGTCCTGTTGGACCACATGTCTATAGAATTGATAAAGGTCCTCAATGAAGGGGAAGAAAGAGACAGGATTTGGTGCCTCAACTCTCAACTTCTAAAGGATCCTGCCTTGGTTCACCACTTAGGCAATTCCTTCTGGACTTAGTGGGGGTCAACAAAGGTTCACTCCAGAAGTTCATGAGCAAATCCAGGCATGCTTGAAGGATCTCCCAACTCTCATCCCTTTCCACTGCCTAGCAGAAGCTCCTGATGGAATTAATTAGGGTCTCAGCAACTTCCCCTGGATAAGGCACCAGGTCAAGATTTTTTTTTTTTATAATTTTTACAATGGTCTTTGCAGAAGAACTTGTGTCTCTCCTTACTCAACTATTCAATGTTCTCTTGATTGAGGGACTGAAGGATCATACTTTCAATTAGGCTTGGATAACCCTTATTCTAAAACCTGGCAAGGATGAGCTCTTGCCATTGAGTTACCCTTTAATTTCATTATCATATTTTGATATTCAAATTATTTCCAAGGTACTGTCTAACAGACAACAGTCAGTTTGGGAGGGGCTGATTTTGCCTGTCCAGGTGGGCTTTATGACTGGACGTTTATTCAGTGGCCACCTATGGAAGCTTTTATACCACATTTCTGTGTCTGGGGAGGGCAGCTTTTTCTGTAGTGCTGGTTTCCCTGGATGCAGAAAAATCTTTTGATCCTGCATCATGGCCCTTTTTATTCATAGCCTTTTGAAAATGTGGCATACCATCTGATTTTTGTAAGTGGTACAGGTCATTTTCAGTGTGCCTACCACCAGGATCCAATGTAATGTTCTCTCCTCTTCTTCTTTCTTTCAGCTAATAAGGGGTACAAGGCAGGGCTGTCCTCTTTTTCCATTCTTGTTTAATTTGTACTTGGATTCCCTTCTCTACAAATTGCAGATCTCCCAAGCTATTAAAGGAGTTATGGTTGTGGGGGGGTAAGGTAATGCTATCCACTCCTTCACCTTGAAGACCTGGTTTCCTCCATCCCAGCAGCTCTCCCTGAGATTGATTCTTTTTCCAAACTGGCAGATTGCAAGTTAAATCTAGACTTGACTCAGGTCATGCCTCTAAATATACATGTTTCCAAGCAGGAGATTGAGGAGCTAGGCTTGTCCTGGGAACCTACAGCTTAGAAATACCTGAGCATATGCTTACCTTGTTTCCTATTAGACCTCATCCTCTTTAATCTCCCTCCCCATTTTCAATCCATTAAGAATGACCTGGTGAGATGGATTTCCCTGCCTATAACTTTCTGGGGCTGCTCCAGTTTTATCAAGATGAATATACTTCCATTCCTGCTCTATCCATTGGAGATGCTGAGAAAATTCCTTCCCAAAGCCTGGTTTCAATGTTTGCTAAATTGCTTCCTCTGGAAGGAGGGGGCAGTATGATGTGTGTATTCCAAACTCACTTTTCCAAGGGAGCTCAGCAGTTTGCACCTACCTAACTTTTTCTTTACTATTTAGCTTTACATGGTTCCAAATATTTGAATGGAAACTCCTCCAGTAGAGTTGGATATGGAGGGCTACAAACCTTCCTGTTTACAGATAGAGGCATGTCTCTGTCACAAGGCCAGTATTCATCCTGACCATTTGCTGTATGATAAACCTTCTAATTTACCAGTGTAATGCCCACCCCCCCATTTGGGGGGCTTACATCAATGCATCCTGGTGTTCTCCCATTGCCTCCAGTGTCCGCCTATTCTCCACAGTATCTCTTGCCACCTGGCCATTCCCTCAGTGCCACAACTGTTCCCCATGTTCCCTCAAACAGCCCCAGTAACTTAATTTAGCTCAGTTTTGGTTTAAGAAACAAACCACAAGCTGCTGGCATCTTCCTGTGACACTGCCACTTGCACATGAGCCCTGTGGCACATAGATCTGCTGAATGCTTGGTATGCAGTTAACCCCTAGGAGTATTTCCTGGTCCCAGTGCCCTGCTAAGTCAAATGGAGGCCATGACCTCAGAAGGAAGGGGAAAATAAAGCTTTCAATGGGGTACAAAGTGGGGCTTATGCAAAGCAGCTGCCTGCTGCCTAGGGGGTCAGTATTGCAGTGACAGCAACAGTGTAGAGGGTACAATAAATATTAAATAATGAATGCAATTAAGAGTGAATTGTTGGGGCTAACTAAATGGGGGGCTATTAGTGAAAACACTATTGATCTAGCCCATTCACACTTTTACTGGCCTAAGATGGGCCTACACATTGAGCAATATGTTAAAACCTGCAGTAGGTATCTTCAGCATAAAGCTCCACCACAAAGAGAAGCCCCCCTGCTCAATATTACAATAAGTACAGCAATGGAACTTACTGGTATTGATCTCCTTAGTTTGGAACCAGATTCAAAAGGCATTGCTAAAGTGCTAGTGGTCATGGATCACTTTACGAGATATGCGCAGGTCTATCCAATCAAAGACCAAAAGGCCTCAACTGTAGCCCAAGTTCTCACTGGAAAGTTTTTCATGCATTATGCTGTCCGCCAGTGTATCCATTTGGAAGAAGGCCAGGATATCAAAAGCAAACTTATCGATGAACTATTGTCTCTATGGGGTGTAAGAAAATCTAGAACTACCCCATATCATCCACAAGGAGATCCTTGACCAAAAAAGTTTAACTGAGCTTTGCTTGATATGCTGGGCACCCTGCAGCCTTAAAATAAGCCAACGAATAAGCATGTTTGCCCATGCCTATAATTGTACAAAGAATGATGATACTGGTTTTTCACCATACATCCTTATGTTTGGCAGAGAAGCTCACCTCCCCGTGGATGTTTGTTTTTCAGTGTCTGTTGATGGTGTCCAATCAGAAACTACCCGCAGTATGTCAAACAGTTGAAAGCTCAATTAGATCATGCCTATGAGTTAGCAAATAACATGTCAGCAAAGAGAAATCTGGCCAGCAAAACTCACCATGACAAACATGTTAAGGCCCAAGAGCTTCAATCAGGTGACAGAGTACTAATGAGAAACTCTGAACATATAGCTAAACACAAAATAGCCAACCAGTGGATTCACACCCCATATATAGTTGTCAGTAAACTAAATGACTTGCCTGTGTATAATGTGAATGCAGAAGGGGACCCTCATGCTTTCAAAACCATTCACAGAAGGCCTGAATGGTGGCGCTAAGGGCTGAGGCACTGGATGCTTACCTCATGCTATGCTGGTGACCCATGTTCGGGAATGAGCATGGGTAGCTGGGGGTTGGCGGGGAAGAGAAGGATAGACTATCATCTGGACTGCTCTCCTTCTCTGGGGAGGGGTGTCTCACTTCCTGATGCCAGATTGCCCCCTGGCAGAGGCTGGTGGTCAGGGCACAGGGTGACAGCATCAGGTGGAGTCTGGGCAGATGCCTGGGGGAGAGGTGTGTGGATGCATACGCCTCTGCCCACACTGGTGTCATTGCACACTCATGGCTCCAGCAAGGGGGGGTGGAGCAAACAATGGAAAATATGACACCTCTCATGTGGCTTGATGGCTGTCCATAAGTGTTCATCAGAAACTGGCACCCAAACTGGATCTGTGAGGGTGGGGAGTTAGTGGGCTCCCTTCTGCCCCACTGTGGGGTTAAGCAGCAGGGGTTTTAGGGTGCCAGTGGTCCCAATCAAGATGGACAGTGGCTGGATCCCCAGCAAGGAAGAAAGGACTAATGAGGGCAGAGAGGTGGCCCAGGAGGATAAATAATCATAAAAAAAAATTCACAGAAATCACATTTTACCTATAAGGCAAATAATAATCAATAACGTTCAAGAGACTGAAGCTTCTTGGCACCCTGTAACTAGTTCAGTTACTAAGGCCAAGCAACAAAATTAACAAACTTCTGCTTTCCAACCTGTTGTCCCTGACTGTAATGTCACCAGTTCTGCAAACATTGTAGATTCTTAAAATGCAGATTCTGAAAGTGATGAGAAAAGTTAATTTTGTGCTGTCTTCTACCAATCTATCAAACTTGAAAGAGTGTTCCAGGGATTTCCCTCTGTTAACATTTGTGATGACTCTGAACCTCTAGCTGTGTTAACAAATTCTAATTTATCAATTGCACCTGAACCTCCAGAAAGTGATGCTCACAGTGTGGATCTTGAAGAGGATGGATCCCTTTGAATGGTGGAATTAAATCTAATCAGTGAACCTGAACACAATGAAGCAAGCAGTCAGCCTCTAAGTGACCTGTTGTAAGTTAGCATTTAGGAAGTATAAAGAAACACAGAAGGAGCAGGACAGAGAACTGTACCA
This sequence comes from Neoceratodus forsteri, assembly GCA_016271365.2. Taxonomy (NCBI): domain Eukaryota; kingdom Metazoa; phylum Chordata; order Ceratodontiformes; family Ceratodontidae; genus Neoceratodus; species Neoceratodus forsteri. The sequence goes on from CM057454.1 coordinate 577,514,566, forward strand.
GTCAAAGCAGAAGGAAGTGGTGAAGGCAGTCAGAATAGCAAAGGACCAAACCAAGGAAAAGATAGCCAACTCAGTTAAGAAGGGGGATAAAACCTTTTATAGGTACATTAGGGAGTGTAGAATCACAAAGGGAGGGATAGTGAAGCTGAATAAAGGGGACAGTGGGTGGCAAAAAAGAACAGTGAAAAAGCAGGACTACTGAACAAATATTTCTGATCAGTATTCACAAATGAAGAGGAGGGGGAGGTACCTAATCCAGTCAATAGCAGCTCTTTGGATGGGGGGGTCGATCCAAGTCCTTTCACAGAAGAAAGGGTTCTGAAAGAACTCCTAAAACTGAAGGTGGACAAAGCAATGGGGCCTGATGGGATTCACCCCAGAATTCTAAAAGAATTAAGGGGAGAACTAGTGACACCACTGACTACCCTTTTTAACAAATCATGGGAGGATGGTGCGGTACCTGAGGACTGCAGGAGGATGGATGTGATTCCCCTTCACAAAAGTGGGAGCAAGACAGAGGCAGGAAATTAAGGACCTGTCAGTTTGACCTTGATGGTAGGGAAAATGAAGGAATCACTTCTGAAGGAAAGAAGAGTTGAGTACCTAGAGGCCAGTGGGGCACAAGACTCAAGGCAGCATGGATTCACAGTGGGAAGATCATGTCAGATGAATCTAATCGATTTCTTTGACTGGGTGACCAAAGTAGTAGACCAGGGAGGGGCTGTGGATGTGGGCTACCTAGACTTTAGCAAGGCATTTGACACAGTCCCATACAAAATTAGCTAGCCTGGGAGTGGTCCCTGGATGGTAGCCTGGGTAAACCATTGGCTGGACAACGGGACACAGAAGGTAATAGTAAACGGAGTCCACTCTAAAGAAAGGGAGGTTACTAGTGGGGTACCACGGGGTTCAGTACTGGGTCTGATTCATTTTAATGTTTGTTTTGTTGAATTTTGTTGACCCGGTAAGCCCACTGGGCCTAGAAGTCCCTTTTTGAGGGGCAAATGGGGGAGATACAGATGTTAAGCAACTGAAACTGAACCAGATTAAGCTGTTGGTGGTATTTTAGTAAATGAGGGAAATTTGGCCAAGACATCAGGGACATTCCCCTGCTCTTTTCAGTAAGTGCCATGGGATCTTTAACATCCACCTGAACTACCACCAATCCAGGCAGATGGGACCTTGGTTTAATGTCTCATCCGTCTTTATAAGTGACATTGCAGAGGGAATGGAAGGAAAAGTATGCCTATTTGCAGATGACACAAAGATCTGCAACAGGGTAGATACACAAGGGGGTAGAAAGGATAAAAAGGGATTTGGTAAGGTTGGATGAATGTTCAGAAGTATTGCAGCTTGGATTCAGTGCAAAGAAGTGCAAAGTAATGCACCAGGGAAACAAAAACCCAAGGGAAGAGTACACAATGGGAAGGAGGTAGTAACAACAACAAAAATGTAAAGGGTCCTGGGGGTAATCATATCAGGTGACCTAAAGGTTAGCAAGTAATGTGAGAAGGCAGTAGGGATGGCTGGTGGGATACTGGGATGTATAGGGAAAGGCATCACCAGTAGAAAACAGGAAGTTGTTATCCCTCTGTACAGACAGTTGGTATGATCCGATCTGGAGTACTGCATCCAGTTCTGGAGACACCATCTCCGCAAGGATATAGACAGGATGGAGGCAGTCCAGATGAGTGCAACTAAAATGGTGCAGGGTCTGCAACAGAAGCCATACAAGGAGACACTAAAGGAGCATAATATGTATACCCTTGAGGAAAGGAGGGAAAGGGGGGACATGATAGAATGTTGAAGTACTTCAAGGGAATCAACAAAATCCAAGAAGGTAGCATCTTTCAGAAAAACAGATGTGCAAGAACAAGGGGACGCAAATTGAAGATAGAGGGGGGACAGCTCAGGGGCAATGTGAGGAAGTATTTTTCACAGAGAGGGTGATGGACACATGGAACGGCCTTCCTGAGGAGGTTGTGGGTCAAAAACAGTGGGGAATTCAAGAATGCATGGAACAGACACAAGGCAATTCTTGTGGAGGGTAGGAAGAAAAAGGCTATTGGTTAACTAGGATCTGCAGCTTATCCAGTAGGTAGGGAAATGGATAGACTAGGTGGGCCAAGCAGTCTTTATCTGCCATCAAAGTCTGTTTCTATGTTTCTATGAGAATGAAAGTGTTGCTGAACTAAGTGGGTTAAGGGAACTGTTTCGTGCTAATGATGATGATGTTTTTGAAGAATCAGAGAAATGTGTCCAGGATGATTCTGAATTTGCAGAAATACCCTGACAAATGAAAGTGAGCCTAATAGAAACATAGAAACATAGAATTTGACGGCAGATAAGGACCGCTTGGCCCACCCAGTCTGCCCATTTCCCTACCTGATGGATAAGCTGCAGATCCTAGTTAACCAGCAGTCTACTTCTTCCTACCCCAACCCCCTAGAATTGCCTTATGACTGTCCCATGCATGCTTGAATTCCACCACTGTTTTGACTCCACAACCTCCTCTGGAGGCTGTTCCATACATCCACAACCTCTCTGTGAAAAAATACTTCCTTAAATTACCTCTGGAGCCCCTTCTATCTTCAAATTGTGTCCCCTTGTTCTTGCACACCTCTTTTTTTGAAAGATGCTACCCTCTTGGACTTTGTTGATTTCCTTGAGGTACTTGAAAGTTTCTATCATGCCCCCCCTCTCCCTCCTTTCCTTGAGGCTATACATATTAAGCTCCTTAAGTCTCTCTTCATATGTCTTCTGGTGCAGACCCTGCACCATTTTAGTTGCCCTCCTCTGGACAACTTCCATCCTGTCTATGTCTTTTCGGAGATTGGGTCTCCAGAACTGCACGCAGTACTGCAGATGTGGTCTCACCAGCTGTCTGTACAGAGGAATAATACCTTCTTGTTTTCTACTGGTGATGCCTCTCCCTATGCATCCCAGTATCCCTCCAGCCCTCCTAGCTGCCCTCTCACATTTCTTGCCCACCTTGAACCAGACAGTAATGGTTATATCCAAGCCAAAAAGCCTGAAACTGGTACTGGCCAACAAGAGAGATAAGTGGAACCTGTTTCTTCTGAAGCTGTTTCATTGGCAGACAATGATCCAGAACTGATCACCCCGAATGCTGAAGTAGATGTGCCACTGCCAACTTTGCCACACGTCACTCAACAAGATCAGTAAAAACAATCTTAAAGCTCATGTATGACACCCCAGTACAGCCTGTTAACTTGCCCATGAGTGCTGTGCACAAAGGAGCCTATGTCACATCCAGTTCCTTGCCCAAAATTGTATTCACTGCCTTCACCCAAACCAAAGCCTCCACCCAAGCTAAGGAGCCCATTCAGTGTGAAAATGTGATACTGCCTGATGAGAGAAATGTGAATTCTAAACTGCTGAGGTATTCCAAGTGAATTCAAAATGTCATGACAATGTTTTAAGTATAGGACATCCCAAAATTAAGGTTTGTTATAGCATGCTGTCTTGTACATAGTTACTACTGTATATGCCTAGCTAGTTTGTTATAGAAAACATTTGTTATTCTAATGTATTTGCTTAAAATAGAGTATTAGTTAAAAGGCATACCAGTATAAGTGCCATCTTCAGTAGCACCTAGTAATGTGTTTAATGGTTACCATTCTGTTATAGACTTGGTGAGGACGCCAAGCTTTCATTAGCAGGGGAGAGTGTAATGCCCCCTCCCATTTGAGGGGCTTACCTTGATGCTTCCTGGTGTTCTTCCATTGCCTCCGGCATCCATCTGTTCCCTGCAGCATCTCTTGCCACCTGGCCATTCCCTCAGTCCCACAGGTGTTCACTTGGTTCCCCCAAACAGCCCCAATAACTTTGTTTAACCCAGTTGAGGCTTACAAAACAAACTGTGAGCTGCTGGTATGTCTCTCTGCTGCTGGCACTTGCACATGTACCCTGCGGTGCTTTCATCTGCCAACTGCTCGGTATGTGGTCAATCTGAGGAGTATTTCTTGGTCCTGGTGCCCCGCTAAGCCAAAAGGGTACCGGTAACCTCAGAAGGAAGGGGAAAATAAAGTTTCCAACATAGTACAAAGTAAGACTCATGCATATTAATGAGCCCTGCATGAATATTAATGAGCAGCTACCTGCTGTCTGGGGGTTAGTATTGTGACAGCAACAGCGTAGGGGGGGAATAAATATTAAATGATGAATGCAATTGAGATAGAATTGTTGGGGCTAACTAAATGTGGGGCTATTATTTAAATAAAGTATTATTTATGTCTGCAATGTGACTTTATATCTGGGGACACTCTTCAAACAGCATAAAAACTGTATATACAGACTCCATATTTGTGCCTAGCAGCCTATCAGAAGTCAGGATTAAGCCAAGGGACTTCTGGGATAGTGCCAGAGACTTGTGGGGAAAAATGAGGGACGCAGTCTACAGAAGGTGCCAAAATACTGTCCAATTAAAGTTCTCGGACTGTGATTATCAGCCTGGACAGCCAATCAGATTCAGATTACCAGAACTTTTCCATTTATGAAAGGAGGGACTGGTTGAATCTGCGCAGTTTGTGGGTCAGTTTGAGTCAATCTGAGTCAAGCCTTTGGACTGTCAGGAGGCTCCCTGCAGCTCGGAGAACTTGGGTAGAGGCCTGCCTTGCCTTTTCTTGTCCAAAGCACCTGCCAAGTAATTGAGACAGTGAAAATCTGCAGAACCAGCTACAATGTCTTCCCAGAGGGATCAACAGAAAAAGACTATTTCCCAGAGTGAATTTCCAGACTGAAGGTGAGATCAGAGCTGCTGAAGGGTCCCCACCTGCATTTGGTGTGAAGCTGTTTTTGTCTCAGAGGCTGCAATTGAAATTGATGCCTTCGGTCACCAAAATTTTTACCAGTCAGTTTGACAGAAGGAGATCTGAACTGTTGTGTGCCAGCTTGCATTTCCAGGACTGCCATGTGGAAGTGAGTAAGCTGTGTGGCCTACTGCAGAACTGTATCCTATCTGAACTAGTAATGCCAAGCAATTTACATAATAGACTGTCACTGCCTATAAAGGCCAAGCTGCCAGGTGACCAGAGAAGGGAGTCAGCTCCTGCAAAGAAGTTCATCACAGGCTGTGACCACCAATGGGGCTATGCCTTGATGAGGGGGTGAGTCGTGCTAGCTCTGGTCCCTGTATCCTGGTCCTTGCCAGAAAGGATGAAGTCCTGCAGCCTGCAGCCACATCCTGCCTCAAGGAAAGCCATCCTGTAAATCAGCCCAGATACTGCGGTTCAAGGTTCAATGAGAACCTTAGAGGTTTACCTTGTAACACCAAATAATTTGCATGTTCCAACTGATTTGTTTTACAAGTCTGCACTTGGATGTAGACTGCTTTTGCAGGCCATCAGGCCTGGGGCTTACAAATTTCTGGGTTTTTAGAAGTAATTTAAGGTTTTACAGTCAAGTACAAAAGAAAGCTTAACCACTTATTTATTTGAGGGCCCTAACTAGCTGCTAGGCCAGCCAGCCAGTGGCACCGCTTCAAATCTGCAATTTAGCTTATCCTCGGTACCCAGTGAGGTAATCTGGACATTCACAAAGGGTTAATGTATTTTTTTAAATGTTATGTAAAGCTGAAATACTGCTAAAATCAAAAGTGCTGATTGATCTTATTTTAATCTTAATCCCCTAGCCCTTATTTTAATCCCTAAATAAATCTGTTTGTTGTTTAATTGTTAATCTGGTCCATAAGCATATCATTACTGAGTGCTGTGATAATGCAAATAACTGAAAGGTACTGTGTTATTGCTGGTAGCCATTTTCTTACAGGCAATCAGGGTGTATGCTGAGTTCCAGACAATGAGGGTAAGTGGTCATGTGAGCGTCTTATTAGCATGCTCCACTAATTACGAGTTGAATGCACAACAAGGTTTTGTAATTTTAAGTGTGGTGCCACTAGGTGGGTTGATTGGTGGTTTTAGCATCCCACAGCACTATACCAGAGCAATTAAACTGCTCCAATACCATTTCTCTGGGTGGAGACACCCATTCATGGAGCTTAAGCCCCTTACCCTGTGTATTGCTTTACATGCAGGGGTGGTAGCCCATAGGATAGCGCCACCTAGGGGTTACACCAGCAACCCTACATATCCCTCCTTGGGTGTGGTCTCTTAAGGCCCATAGACAATTGGATCAATTTCTTTGTCTAGACTGGTCTCCTTCCCTATTTAAACTGTTATTGGTGAACCCTAATATTCGTATTGGTGGCCGTCAGATACCTACCTCTTTTTGTTCTCATCTGACTGCTGCTTTGGTATTTTCACTTCTAAACCAGGGCCAGTTTTTATCCCATGATCTACTGCAAAATCTTTTTTTATATTCTGGGTTTTCATACTTTTAAATATTTGCAATTAACCAAAGCTTTAGCATCTGCCCTTAGTCCTGCTCCCTTCGACCCCAATGATGGTGACATCCTGTCTCAGCTCATATCGTTAGCTATGCGACCTCACCCAGTTGCTGGTTTGTATTCCTTTTTGCAAATGCTTAACCCCGCCACCCTAAATGGCATTGTTTTTAATGACAGCAAACATTTAATTGGCAACTCAACAGTTCATGGTGGTGAACCATCTTGCGTAATCTTTAAATATTTACTGGGAGGGATAGGTACAGATGGACCCAATTTTGTATTGTGCACAATCTTTACTATACCCCTCACAAACTCTTCATGATGGGTAGGTCTGTATCCCCACTATGTCTCTGCTGTGGCCTCACTACAATCTACCTATTTCATATGTTATGGGAATGTCCTAAAGTAGTACCCTTCTAGTCAAGAATTAAGGCCCCAATGGACCAGCTTCTTGGTCTAGAAGAGGCTTTCATGACCAAAATGTGTCTGGTATGTGTTTACCCTTCCAATCTGATTGGCCACCTTAAGGCTTATATAGCCCTGATCTCTGCAGTGGCAAGGGTTATTATACTGAGACATTGGAGGAATGACTCAATGCCCCCATTAAGGGAATGTTATAATGAGCTCCTGCAAGATCTTATAGTGGAAATGCAAATTGCTAGATTACATCATGGATTTCACCACTGCAAACAGCATTGAGAGACTTTGCACACTCTTTTATCTATACATGCAGTCCTAGAATAGTTGACTGCTTTGGATTGCCCCTAAGCTTTTTCATTATTTTTCATTATTATCCACCCTTTACCTTAACTAGGTGCAGATATCACAGTGCTCTAGGAGATGTAGGGAACTGGGCTGCTGGCTGGGGTGTTCACTGTTTAGTTTTATTGCTCATGCTTATTCACTGTTCTAAGAGGATGGGGAGGAGCAGATGGAAGATTTATTGCATTGGTTAGTTGTTCTTGTTTATATCTTGCTACTGTTCTGCTTTATACCATACATTCTGTTTTTTTTTGTTTGAATTCTATTTGTGCACCAACTTTGTGGAACTCTCTCTCGGGCATCCTCCAGTACTCCCAACTCTACCTCTGTGCCTGAGACACCTACTCCTTCCCGGCACCAGCCCGGCTATTCCCCTGGTTCTAAGCCCCCTGAGGTAGGGCTATCCTATCCACCCAGGGTGCTCTATTTTGAATTCGGGCTGGGCTGGGCTCGGCCCAGGAGAGGAGTGCGACTGGTGGTGGAGTGTGGTCGGGAGGATGGAGGTGCCATCACCTATCAACGAGCCTGGGATTTTTCTGTGTAAGTTGTTTCCCCTTGGGAGTACAGCGTACAGTGACATCCATACAAGGCTGCCTACTGACGTCTGCCATACTCCTGCCCAGTGTTGTGGCTGGTACTCCTGCTGTACCTCCGATCTCCATCTGGGGTCACGAGGGCACCAAGAAGCCCCAGGATCCCTCCCAAGGGAGAGAAAAGCTGTCCTCAGATGATCAATCCTCTCCCTCCCCACTGACCCCCAGCTCCCAGAGTCTGTCTCCAAACTTGGGTCGCCAGCATGGCGCGGTGTGGTGTCAGCACCTCAACCCTCAAGCGTCACTGGGCAGCCTATACCCATGCATTTTATGGTTGAAATTTCAATAAACTTTAAATTACACAAAAAGAAGGATAGTCCTGTAGGAGTTCACAAAACTGAAGGTGGACAAAGCAATGGTGTCAGTTGGCATACAGCCCAGGATATTAAAGGAACTATGAAGGGAGCTAGCAGTGCCTCTGGCAACTTTGTTCAGTAAGTCACTCAACACTGGTGTGGTTCCAGAAGACTGGAGGAGAGCACATGTAGCCCTCTTCACAACAAACTCTGGTCAGAGCCAATATTGCTGTGGAGAGCTTTTGGGATGCATTTAGCCATTATTTCTTACAAATCTGCACAATGCAGATCTGTAGAGATGCAGTTTCAATGTGTTCTTCATTTTACATATTTTATCTGTTTTCCTTGAATATGCCTGCTGATTGCTATATGTTTAGTCTGGATAGTTTGCAGAAGATATAGCTTCTTATTTTCATTGAGGCTCTACATCTCCACAATATTATGCTGCATTGCATAAAATCAGAGCACACTGGAAACAATATTTTGCATCTGGACTAGGCTACCCTGAATAAATTCCTTATAAAATGGTAAAATTATGACTCCCAATGAAAACAAGATATTAAATCTAATCTGGGACATCCCGAGTAAAATGCAGTGCAACAATGTATAAAAGAAGATTACAATACTACCATGCTATCCAGGATACATAATATATGATAAGAAATATTTAAAAAGCTAGAGGAGCCAAAACAGGCAGACAGATAAATAATACAAAACAGACAGACAAGTAAATAATACAAATTTTAAGTAGGAATTTGTTGTAATTTTTTATTTCTGAAGTATTTTCTTCTTCCTTTTGCTCATCAGAAAGTATTTTCTATAGTACCCATACTACATCATCAGCATTGTGATCTCATTGACTGTGACATCACAGGTGAATGAACTGTTCTGCTTGCTGTTCCTAAGTAGCAGCAATGTCACAGTCATTGAGGTCACAATGCTGATGATATAGTGTGGAGCAGTAGAGTAAGACATGTCAGCTGCCAGGCTAAGAGCTGTTCCACACATCACACCTACTAACATCAGGTAAAGAATCTTTTAATTAAACAAAGGGAAAAGAAAAAGTACGTCAGATATAAAAGGTAATGGTTGACTACTTTTAAAATCTAATGTTAGTTTTAGGCAATACACTAGCTCTTTAAAGGAAATCTACTGTAAACGGAACTTCACTGTGTTCACTGACATAAACAGTTTCTTTATTGTTTTATAATATATTAGATTGCAGTATTTATTTTTAATTGATGTGGCCATGAGGATGATGTGTACAGTGTGTGTGCATGCATGCATGCGTGTGTGTGTGTGTATGTTTGCTGTAGCTCAATATATATTTTTTCCCCAAAAAGCATAGTGAAAAATACATGCTGATTGTTCTGTAATTAGCCTGACTAGTTCACAGAAGACCTGGCATATGTCTGAGACAGTGCTTATCAAGCACAGTTAATATATATACCCTGAGAGAGTTAATATGTATACCATGAGACACTTGATTTGTTAACCCTCAAGGAGGGAGGGGGGACATGATAGAAACATTTAAGGACCTCAAGGGAATCAACAAAGCCCGAGGGTGGAGTGGCATTTTAGTAGTGGTCTGCCACTTGGACCCTTACCTTCTTCCAAGATCTGCCAGGCCCATCTCTTGCTTCTGTGATGGACACCTTCTGGAAGAATAACAGACTGACACGTAAAATAAATGTAGAAGGAAAGGAGTTTATTCTCAGACTACAGAGACAGCATACCAGAAGAGTCTAACCCAGACAGAAGACTCACACCAACTGTCTGACCACTGAGAATTCCACAGATTTCCTAAGCCCTCCCAAAACAGTAATAACACACCAACATTTGTTCAACGCTCTTAAAGGGAGTATCAGGCCTTAAGATCAATGCTAAAGTGTACTCCACACCACCCCGGGCAGTGAATGAACACCCCTTGAACAAGCAAACATAAATTACAATAAAATTAAAAAAAAATTGTAAACAGGGTAGGACAGTGGGTAACTGAACAGTAGACCACCATGACGGGAGGGGAAGGGAAGGATCTTGACCACAATGGTGACCATTCAGAGATGTAGTAGGGGAAGGGAAGCCACCATAACAACTTGAAGCTTGTTTAGGGTGCTAAGTTCCACAGTGCAGGGGAGGGGGAAAGGAAGAGAGGGAATGGGTATCAGTTGGAGAACATCCAGTACACAAGATATGAATATTGCAATAAACAGTGGCAGAGTAATAAAAAGTATACATGGAACTGTGCATTTAAAGAGACATTCCTGCAAGGAAAAAGGTTAATGCCATGCATGCCGTATGATGAGCAACAGGTACATTGGAATGAGGTACCAGGAAGCATTATCTGCAGGAACTATTAAGAGAGAATACCACTAGAAGAATTACTGAGTCCGGTTACATAAATGTTCATCATAGTCATCGACTTTTCCAGTCAGTGGGAACAGTGGCATGTGTTCCCTGAACCAGTTATTGACAGGCTGGAGTTAGGTCTTGATAAGCAACCCACAAGTTCTATGAGCTGTCAAAGTCACACCACTTAACTCTGTAAGTCCAGAATCCATTTAAGTATTTCTTTTTAAAAATCTTCTCAATCTGGTACACAGGGGTGTGACCAAGAGAGTCCTGAGAGAGGAAGAAGGATGAGATGTCCCAGGAAGTTCATTGAGCTGGTGATCAGGCAAAACAGAATCTGGCTGGAGACTGTCAGAGTGTGAGAGGCAGAAGCAACTGGTTGCAGGTTATCGGGAGGAACATCTGATTCAGACAGGATAGCAGGCTCAAGTGCAGCTTCATTACAGGTTGGACTGGGATCATCTGGATTGGTGTTAGTCAAGTACACATGTTTCAGATGATTGATGTGGACCTTGTTATGTACGAGTTTTCCATCAGGTTTGCATCGCAAACAGACGTGAACTGAAGGAAACTTTTCCGTGATGTAGAAAGGACCAGTCCAAGGGTGGTGCAGTTGTTTTGTGGAGCCCAGAACTAGGACAGGTTGATACAGGTAGACAATGTCCCCTTTAGAAAATTAAGGATCTTGAGATTTGGCTGCTGACATTCGGTGCATCGCAGATTTTCTCTGTCCCAATGTAGTGACTGCCATACATCTAGCCAGTTCAAGCTGTTCCAGTACAGGAATGATAAATGAAGAAGTGACTTTGGAACCTCCAGCAGCTGAAGATCCCTGTCCAAGGCAGTTCTTGGATGGCATCCATGGGCCAAGAAAAAGGGGGTGTACTCTGTACTGTGAATACAAGGGCCAGTGTTGTAGGCAACTTGCACACATGGAATGAAGAGGTCACAAATGTTGTGAGTTTCATCCAGGTACTTGGACAGTGTGTTTAGAATGGTAGACATCATTCTTTCACACTGTCCATTACTGGATGATAACTTGTTGTGTGTGTTTACTTAACGTCAAGAAGTTTGCACATTTCTTGAACAATTGTTGAAAGGTCGTTAGTGCCTCTGTCAGAATGCAGATACAAGGTGTGCAGCAATGACAAATATTAGTGTTGAGGAAAGCAATTCATACTGTAGCAGCTTTTATATCTTTTAGGAGAATTAGTTCCAAATACTTTGCAAGGCAGTCCATGAAAACAAGAATGTATTTGTTGATAGAGTCAGAGCATGTTGGTAACAGTCCCAGAATGTCTGTGCAAACTGTTTGGAAGGGTTCAGTAGCTACAGGCATTGGAATGATGTTTGCTTTTGTTGGTTTGGCAGGAGGATTTCTTTGGGAGCAGGGCTGGCAGGATTTGACAAATTGGACAATGCCTTTGTTCATGTGAGGCCAGAATAAGTGGAGCCTTGTCTTTTTGAGAGTTCTGTGGATTTCCATGAGAGTGGAGAGGCATGAACGGAGAGAAGAACTTTGTTAACTAGAGAGGCTGGCCCAACTAACTGTACATGAATTCTATCTATGTGATAGCCCTTACCTTCCTTGGTCCAAATGTGAAAAAGCACACCATCATGGAGGTAGTATTGTGATGCAAGGAGAAGTACAGTCTGGTGATGTTGCTTCTGTTGCTGAAAGTTTCAGATTCAAGTAAGAGAGTATGTCTGCAATTGAGGAGCTGCTCTTCATTGCTATTGAACAGTTGCTAGGGAGAGATCTGAAGTAGAGGAAGTGAGAAGCTATTCAGCTGCTTGCAGCAGGTGAGGATTTGTGTTCTTTTCTGATGATGCAGGTGGTAGCAGCAAGGCAACTTGAGATGCTGTGGGAGGGTCCACAGGAAGCACATCTGTAGCATAGAAGGGAAGAACTTGTAAGTAGGAGTCTTCATCTATTGAGGATGATGCTGAGGGATACTGTCTCTGGCTTACACTATCAGCATTGAAGTGAACTCGACCTGGTCTGTACTGAATTTCAAATTTTAGCATTGCAACATGGCAATTCATTGGGTGAACTTGCCTACTGGCTCCTTCATTTCGAACAACCATCTGAGAGCTGAGTGATCAACAAAAGCTTTAAAGGAGGGGTAGCTAAGATAACAGTCAAATTTCCTTATGGCAAATACCATGGCTAGACATTCTTTTTCTGTGATGCCATAGTTTTGCTCAGCTGAGGAAAGGGAGCACCCGGCATAGGAGATAACCCATTCTATTCCATCCTGTACCTGACATAGCACAGTGTCCACTGAAAAGGAGCTAGCATCCGAGTAGCGTTTGAAGGGTTAGTCAAACCTTGGGTAGGCCAGTACTGGAGAAGAGATCAGTTTGCCTTTTAAGGTTTCAAAGGCCTCTTGGCACTCATAAGTCCAGGAATATTCACACCCCTTTTTGATGAGGGTATAAAGTGGAGCTGCACTCTATGTATAGTTACAAATGAACTTTCTGTAGTATCCAGACAAACCTAGAAAAGCTTTAAGATCCTTGAGATTGTTAGGTTCTGGATAGTCTCTGACTGCTGAGAGCTTATCTGGCTCTGGATAGATGCTTTGAGAACTGACAACATGTTCCAGGTAAAGAATGTGTTGCTGTGCAAAACAACACTTCTCTGGTTGAAGCTTGAGGTTGGCTTGTCAGAGGCATTCAAACACTTCCTTGAGGTGTTGGAGGTGTTCAGGAAAAGTTCTGCTGAAAACAATAACGTTGTCTAGGTAAACTAAACAAATTTCCAAAGCAACCCACATAGTATAGCTTCCACAACATGCTGAAATGTAGCAGGACTATTCCAAAGTCCCATTGGCAGTCATTTAAATTGAAAGAGCCCCAAGTGACAGTACCAGGCTGTGTAGTGATGAGAAGCTGGATCAAAGGAGACTTGGTAGAACCCACTCTGTAGATCTAGATTGGTGAAGTAAGCTGGGCTGGCAGGCACCAAGACTCTCTAAGGCGTCCTCTGTTGTGGGTAAGGGATGAGCATCTTGCACTGTATTAGCATTAAGCTTTCTGTAATCTACCATGAAATTATAGCTTTTGTCCTTCTTTACCACTAGCAGGTATGGCACACCTGAGGGACTCATAGACTCTTCAATGATGTCCTGGTCAAGCATGTCTTTGATCATGTTTTCTAGGACTTGTTTCTGTTTGTGTCCCACTTTGTAGGGCCACCAATGGATGGGTTGCTGACTGGGATGCATCTCAATAGTGTATTGCAGGAAATTACAATATCCAAGCTTGTTATCTGGACCAACAAGACATTGAGAGAACACCCCAGGTATTTTAAAAGTTGTTTTCTCTCTTTCTGTTGGAGATGCTGGGAGTTTGGAAGAGGGTAGTCACAAACTGAGGGGTAACTCTGATAATGCTTGGGTGGGTAGAACCAGGCTGAGGTTCTTGCATAAGATGGAGCCAGTCTCCTGTAGACAAGCAAACAAACTTTCCAATAGTGGCACCTTTTAAATGACTACAGGCTCATCCGTGAAGTTCCAGCATTTCAGGAAAACTGTTCCTCCATGCACAGCAGACAAGGTGTTTCCTGGCAGAAGGCCTGATGAATGCAGAGCGGGGGATCCTGTCGTGATGCCAACAACACCTTGTGGAAGAGGTTCACTTCGGATCTAGGCAATCAGAACCATCTCAGTCTTAGGAGGCACAGTGACTGAATTTGTAGCTACAAGTTGCCTCCGAGGGTCTAATGACAGTTTATTGATGCAAAGTCTAGGATGCCTTTGTAAGATTTAAGGAAATCAACACCAAGAATCACTGATGGTTGTAGCTCAGGTACTAGGTAGAATCTGACAGTAGCTTGCTGTGAGTCAAAGCATAGCTTGAGATGGAGCACACCTGTGACAGGTACCTTAGTGGCATTGGCTGTGATAATGTACTTTAGGTCAGCTGGAGAGACATTAAGTGAGTGATGAATTGCTTCATTGGTCAAAATACTGGTGTTGATAACTGAGACTTCAGCTCCAGTGTCAACCAAGGCATGCATAGCCCAATCTTCAATGGTTACAGGGACATAGTTGACTAAGAGTGGTAATATAATGACAGGTGCCTTGGCCCCTGGAAGTGGGAGGTACCAGAGTGGGTAGTTGGAGGAAGTTGTCTACTTGAGTTGTGAGAGTCAGAGGCGCTCAGTTGAAGTGTTCCCCTGCCCAACAGGAGCCCCTAGTTTGTTGGGTAGCTCTCATTTCCCTGATCCTGGAAGTAATTGTGATCACTATACTAATTGTATTGGTGGGTGCATTTGGTTCCTGTTATCTTAGCTATTATTATTATGATACTTTAGCTTTGGCAAATGGCAGCAGTGTGTCCTCTGCATCCACACTACTGGCAGGACACAGGCTCACATGAAGGTGGAGGCAGTGCAGGTGGCTGTGAAGGTGGCTACAGAACATTGACAGAAGTAGTCAAAGAAGAATTTGAGATCAAGTGTAAACTACTGACAGTCATGATGAGTTTGCCTATCATGGCTTGTTGCTGCCGGACACATGTTGTAAGTGCAGCCAAGTGTGATGAATTAGGTGCTGGTGCACTTGTGGCCTGGAATAGTGAAATGGACTCCTGTGCAAGTCATGCTGCTTGGCTTGTGCCCATCCATGTTGTTGGCTTCTGCTGAATGACATAAGTGCAGAGTTGAGGTAGCAGGCCTTGGACAAAAGCCATGATTTCATCTTTTTCTGTTTTCTGTACATTGCAGCATGACTCATTGTCAACTATGAAGGTTTCTAGGGACTCAGAGGGTTGCAATGTGCACTCCCACAGCTGTTGTTCCAGTAACCAAGGGGGATATGCGTGGACAAAATGGTCTTTGAAAGTGGTATAGAGAGTAGCAGTATTTCCTTTGACTTAATGTGGAAGTGCATTAAACCAGGAAATGGCAGTCCCTCTCAGAAGCAAGCACAAGGCATTGGAAATATGGAAGGAATCAGTCCAGCCGATGAAAGCAATCCAGACTTAGAATTGCTTGAGCCAGTCAACAGCATCTTCATGAGGCAAAGCTGAGAAGGGTACTGGCTGTAGGCTGGTATGGACAGGGGACTGGGGTGACAAAGTTCTAATGTAGGCAAGGTCTACTTGAATGGCTTACAAAGCTGGTGTGCCTTGGAGTGAGAGGGAAGCTTGTATGTTCTGCAGGATGGTTTCTATGTGGTTACTTTACTCCAGCAAGGTGGGTCAGGGTGGAACTGCAGATACTGCGGCTTGTGTAATGGTGTAATTGTCAGACATTGTGGTTGGAGGTATACTTTGTGTCCCCAAATGAAGATTATAATTATGAGAAGGAGTTGCCTTCATGCAGGAGACAGGACATTGTGGAGCAGATGGAGTGCCATGGAGAAAATTGTTTTGTGGAGCAAAGTACAATTATCTGTAAGCAAAGTCCATCAAATGATGTCTCAATAAACAACTCAAACTCAATTCAGTGTCATCTGTTATGTCAATAAAGTTTCTTTTGCAAGATGCAGGTATTTGTTGCAGTGTCCACTCATTCCAAGGGGTTCCCCTCAAAAACATGGCCACCATTACTTTCAATGAAGTGAGGTCATTTTGAATAATCTGATGCACCTCACAGAGATGGTCACTGGATTATAGCAAAAGCTTCTTGGCTAAATTCACATTCCCAATATGGATACCAACAGGTGGAAAGGTTGCTTCCTGTTTTGTAGTTGTAGGCAGTGGCTTATGTCAAGGTAGAAGAAAGAATGCAAGATGGCCATTCTGCTGTCTGTTAAAAAGATAAATGGTAGGCACTGATGTGGCTGAGTGACTCCAGGCTATCCAAAGTATTTGTGCTGAGAGATGTATTACTCTTCAAGGTTTAGAAGACTGGAATACTGTCTTCAGACAGAACTGGCAAAACAAATGTCTGTGTATTGGGGTACCCAGCCATGCAGACATGCATGATAGGGTCTGGGCAGAATAAGAGCTGCATCCTCCACCATATGTGGTGTTTTGATATTGGTTTGCTATTTGGACCCTTACCTTCTTCCAAGATCTGCCAGGCCCATCTCTTGCTTCTGTGGTGGACACCTTCTGGACTGTAGGAATAACAGACCAATGCATAAAGTAAATTTAGAAGTTAAAGAATTTATTCTCTGACTACAGAGGCAGCATACCCAAAAGAGTCTAGCCCAGACAGCAGAGTCACACCAGCTGCCTGACCACTGAGAATTCCAAACATTCCCATCAAGCCCCTGCTAAAACAGTAATAACACACCAGCATCTGTTCAGAGCTCTTAAAGGGGTGGATTCAGGCCTTAAGCCCAATGCTAAAGTGCATTCCACAGTGGTATCTTTCAAAAAAGAGATGTGCAAGAAGATGGGGGCACAATTTGAAGATGGGGGGATGGCTCAAGGGCAATATAAGGAGTATTTTTTCATGGAGAGGGATGTGGATGCATGGAACGGCCTTCCTGAGGAGGTTGTGGGGTCAAAAACAGTGGGGGAATTCAAGAACGAATGGGACAGACATAAAGCAATTCTAGTTGGGGGGTAGGAGGAAGTAGGCAGTTGGTTAACTTGGATCTGCAGCTTATCCAATAGGTAGGGAAATTGGCAGACAGGGTGGGCCAAGTGGTCCTTATCTGCCATTAAAGTCTATGGGCTGGATATTCAAAAGGATTGCGCCATACACAATAGGGTTGAGCCTGCGCAAGTCCAAAATTGCACCATTCTGCCATATTCAGCAGGAGGCAGTTGCGCCCCAAGTCAAGCTGAGCAACAGCACAATGCAAATGAAGGCATGCTGAACCGGAGGGGGAGGAACCATGCATAAACTGCACAGCCCAATATTCAGCGGGCTGTGCAGAGTTGTGAAGGTGCAACCCCCAACCTGCACCTGCACAACTTTGAGCCAAGAAAAAAGGAGTAAGTCGAGGGCCACTCACAGGTGAGCTGCCGCATTGCGGGTGCATCATAGCAGCTGCCACCTGTGGGTGTCCATCAACCTACTCCTGTTCCCCCTGCAGCAGAATCGTGGGCATGTAGTAACCCCGACTTGCCCGATAGTGGGCATAGTTTATCCCCACCCCCTGACTGGCCCAATCGCGGGCATAAGTTTAAACATCCCCACCTCCGATTAGCCTGATCGGTGGGCATAAGTTTAACATCCCCACCCGACTGGCCCGATCGCAGGCATAAGTTTAAACATCCCTCCACCCCGACTGGCCCGATCACGGGCATAAGTTTAAAATCCACCACCCCCACTAGCCCGATCTCGGGCAGCAAAGTTCAAACCCCACCAAGAACATATCCCTGGTGGTCCAGTGGACTGCAAAGCCCGATCACGGGCAGCAAAGTTCAACCCCAAGAACATATCCCTGATGGTCCAGTGGACCTTGAAGCCCGATTACGGGCAGCAAAGTTCAAACCCCCAGCGACCACCTATCCTGGTGATCTGGTGGCCCCCACCCACCCACCCACGAAGCCTCACCACCCCACTCCCCGTCCAGCCGGTGGGCAGCATCCACCCACCTGCCACCCTGCCCGCTGACTGACTGCCCGGTAGGGCTACCCGCCAGTGGTTCAGAGCAAGAGCCAATGGGTGTGCATCCATACTTAGCAGGTAGTCCAGATATGTGAATGAATTTTCATTCACATATCTGACTGTCTTGTACGGTAAGGCATGCCCATTGGCTCTTGCTCTGAACCATCGGGCGGCAGCCCTACCAGGCAGTAGGTCGGTGGAGGGCAAGTGGGTGGGGATGCTGCCGCCACCGGCTGATGGGGGGTGGGGAAGTGGGGCTGTGGGTGGGTGAGGGGGCCAATAGATCACCACCAGGGTAGGTGGTCCTTGGGGGTTTGAACTTTGCTGCCCACACCGGGCTTCACGTCCACGACCACCAGGATATGTCCTGGGGGTTGTACTTTTGCTGCCCGTGATCGAGCTAGTAGGGTGGGGGTTATTTTCACTTATGCCCGCAATCGGGCCAGTTGGGGTGGGGGTTTTAACTTATGCCTAAGATTGGGCCAGTCCGGGGGGGATTTTTTAACTTATGCCCGCAATCGGGCCAGTCGGGGGGTGGGGAATTTTTTAACTTATACCCGCGATCGGGCTGCAGGGGGTGGTCAGTCCCTGACGTCTGCTGCCTGGCAGGGTGCCAGGTGCAAATCCACGGAGATCAGCACATCTGCATGCTAATGGCATGCAAATGGAGACATAAATAGATGCAAATGGCCCCCCTGCACCTTGCATGAATTATAACCCCATTTGCATGTCACCTTTTGAATATCAGAAATTTGTGCATGGCGCAATGGTACTTGTGCCACCACATCTTGAATTCTCCACTCTGACCACTTGCGGTGGCACAAGTTCCACTGCACCATGCACAGTGGCTGTGGCCAGGGGGTGATATTCAAAGGAGTTGCTCAATAGTGCAACTTCATTGAATATCATTCCAGCCACAGCCCTGCACAACTATTTTGTGCAGCGCAAGGGCTTGCGCCACAGAATAGCGCAGTTTGAATATCCAGCCCTATGTTTCTATGTTATCAGATAGTGTCTTAAGCGGTTAAAAAACAGTGCAAATCTTTTTAGATTTGTGTTTGGGAAAGGGTGACATTAATGAGGTATGAATCTTTCTTGAAAGACAATACTTGGCCCAACTGAAGCTAGTAGCAAGAAAATGTTTAAATGCTAAGTGTTTTACATGTGCAAGTTGTTGCATGTCAAAGGGACAAACAAATCTCCAGTTTAACAGGCAACCAATATTTCACAAGCTGCTTCAGTTTCCTAATGTCCATTTGTTAAGCCGCTTTAGTGCAGTCTCCAACTCTCAAACAGAAAGAAAGGAATATTTTATTTAATTTGGCATAGTAATTTATAGTTGTGGAAGGATACATTGAAATGTGAAAAATGTGTTCCATGTTCCGCCATTTTTCCAGCTACAAACAGCAAGATGGCTGTAGGCTCCACCCATAGCCATAAAAGGGTAGCAGGAGGATACAGGAAACTATAAGTGGTCGGCCTCACCTCAGTAGTGAATAATATCATGGAGGCACTGCTTAAAGAAAGGATAGAGGACACTTGGAATCCAATGGTGTCTATGATCCTAGGCAGCATGGATTCATGGCAGGAAGGTCATGTCAAATCAATCCGATAGATATTTTTGACTGGGTTACAAAGCAGGTGAATCAGTGGGAAGCAGTGGATGATGTCTAGTTTGATTTCAGCAAAGCCTTGACACCTTCCCACATAAAGGCTGGTTCACAAGATGGGTAGTCTGGACATGGGCCACAGGATGCTAAACTGGGTTAAAAACTGGTTAATGGAGAGGAGACAGAGGGTGGTGTTAAATGTGATCTTATCCTGAGAGAAGGGGATGACCAGTGGGGTACCTCAGAGATCAGCTTTAATGCCGGTCCTGTTTAATGTCTTAATTAGTGACATAGCAAAAAGGCTGGAGGGAAAGATCTGCCTGTTTACAGATGAAACCAAGATCTGCAAGAAGGTGGATACTCCAGATGGAGTGGAGAAAATGAGGAGGGACCTAGAGAAGCTAGAAAAATTATCCGAGGTGTGGCAACTGAGGTTCAGTTCAAGAAGGGCAAAATAATGCACCTGGGATGCAGAAACCCTGGAGAGCTACAGGATAGTGAAGAGTTGCTGATGGTCACCAACAAAGAAAGTGATCTGGGGTTATCATTTTGATGATCTAAAGGTGTCTAAGCTGAGTACTAAGGCTGCAGGGAGGGCCAGTGGCATGTTAGGGTGCAAGGCAGCGGTATCATTAGCAGAAGGAGGGGGTGGTGATTCCACTGTATGAAACATTGGCGAGGCCTCATCTGAAGTACTGTTTTTGTAGACCAAAGTGCAATTATTTGTAAGCAAAGTCCATCAAATGACATCTCAATAAACAATTCCATCTTAATTCTGTGTCATCTGCTATGTCTTTGAACCTGTGCATCGGCCAAAAGCCGAGAGACAGGGGAGGCAGCTGAGGCGTATGCTGTGCGCTGTGTATTTTTTTAAACTTGTTGCAGTTGCAGGAGCTGGCAACTGACTGTGGCAGGAAGTACTCCTGTGACTTGTAGTTCAGGTGGATAAGAGTGAACTACAAAAGCAGTATAACGCTGCAGCTTTTATTATTGGGGCACTAATTGGGGCTTAGTAGCTGAATAGCTGTTGTTAGTGTAGCCTGGTGTGTTTATAGAGTCTGTGGAAAGGTTCTGGCTGCTGTGTGTGACCGCGACCATTGTCTGCACTTCTGGATAATGGCACATATATTGTGGCACTAGAGTGAGTGCTGCGAGCTCAAGTGTGCTGAGACATGTGCATCTCGGAGCTTGTTAGTGCATGTTCACATACGGGCATTGGGGCAGAAGACCCAAGTATAGTCGGCAGAAAGGCACAGCAAACCAGCTTAAATATATAAGGAGAGGAACTCGGTGAGGATAAGTTTATAAACAGTTCTGGTAGGTGTATTAAAATCTGAAATACAACAAAACAATGGAGAACAGGATTGTAGCATTGAAGTCTGGTGAACTGGGGGTGAAGTGTAAAGTTTGTAATAAATTCAGTGTTGGGGAAAAGGTTGATTTACCAGAATATACCTGTCAACAGTGTAGTGAAATTAAAGAGCTAAAAGTGAAAATTCTCGGGTTGGAACTGCAGGTGAAATGCTATCAAACGTGATAAATCAGGAAGGAATGCACACAGATGGGGGAGCATAACAACAGAAGTGAACAAAAACAAGACTGAGGTGAGCAAACAGAGAATGAGTGGGTAGTACAGACAAATTCAAGAGCCAAGAAAAAGGGGAGGAGAGTAATGACTTTTCAATTAGAATTGCAAAACAATTTTGGTTTATTAGCAGAGCAAGATATTTCTCAAGGAGTCAGATGATGACTAAACAAGCACTAGCACTGGGTAATACTGAATTAGTAGAGGTAGAGAGAGGTGGGAAGGGCTAGGAAGAACAAATAGAAATGAGTAGTAAGCAGACTATAATAGAGGAAATCAAGAAGGGTCAGGTGAAGAGGGAAGTAATGACAATAATACTATACAGAATGTTTAGGATACAAGTATTGATGTTGATGACAATACAAAGGAGGGGAGGATATATATTATTGGTGATTATATCCTCAGATATACTGATGCCTATACAACAAAAGGGTTAAAAGACAGAGTAACAAGCTTGTATCTGCCAGGTGCTACCCTAGCAGATATTAATATTACAATCCCCAAAATGGTTAAAAGGGACAGATACCCCATTAATCATAGTACATGCAGGAACAAATGACTTGTATATAACTAGGGAGGATCAAATATACCTACAGTTAATGAATATTGAAAAACAGAGCAGAGAAAAAATGCAAATGTGTTTTTTTCTGAAATATTACCAGTTCCAAAAGCAGGTATTAGGATAAGTCAGAAAATAAAAAGAACTAACAACTGGAAGAGGAGGTGGTGTACTATGAATACTATGACATGTATAAATACATGGGAGGAGTTTGATTTAAACACAAATTACTTTGCACAAGATGGAAGACATCTAAGTAGGAGTGAATCAAGGGCCCTGGGGTTATCCTTCAGGAAGCATGTGAACCAACATTTAAACTAACTGTTGGGGAGGCAGACAAAGGGAAATCTAAGCAAATAGGTGATAGGATGAAAAAGATAATAGGACTAAAACAGTTACTAGTAAATGGAAGGAGTGTGAAACAAAAGATAGACAAACATAGGTATGCTCTTAAAAGAAATGTCATAGATATATGTGAGTTAACAGAAACCTGGCTGAGAGAAAATGACTGGATAGATGAGATTGAAGGTTATGATTTTCTTCATAAACCTAGGGTGGGGAAAAGGGGGGGAGGGGTAAGAGTATGTGTATCCTCACAACTGAAAGCAAAACTTAAGAATCCTGAAAATTCTGTGTGGAATAAGGTAGAATAATTATGGATTTTCATTTGGATGGGTTAGAGAAATATAAGGGTAGGGATATGTTACAGGTCACCTAATTTGACTGACCAAGAAAATATCACATTTCTTAATTTATTAGATAATAGGATGATAACGAATAATACCATTAATATGGGAGATTTTAATTTCCCCTGGGTACTATGGAGGTCAATGGAGGTGGAGGGGTTAATTGAAGAACAGTTTGTTGCGATATGCCAAATAAACTGCCTTAAACAGATGGTGTTTGAGAATACTAGAGGTCTGAGTCTTCTGGACCTGATTCTGTGTAATATGGATGGCGGAGTAAGGAATGTGGAAGTAATTGAACTATTGGGTAGTAGTGACCATAACATGGTCAAGACCGAGTTAATGGAGATGATCCATAGTGTCCAGGGGAAAACAGCTGTAAGGAACTATAAAAAGGCAGATTATGTTAGGATAAGAGAAATCTTAGGAACTTACAACTGGAAGAAGTTGGATTGTAACCCTGGAGCAATCTTGGCGAGTTATAGATGAAGTGCTTCAGACATGTATACAGAAGTGTGTCCCATTAACAAAAAAAATATAACAAGAAGGGTAGGGTACCTAAATGGATGATGCAGACAATATGAAGGCAAATAAATAAAAAGCATAAGGCATATCATAAGTATAAGTTAAAACCCTCTCCCAGTAGATTGTTAAAGTACAAATCCCTAGTAAAGAAATGTAAGTTAAGTATTAGAAGGGGAAAAGAACAGGCAGAATTAGACCTGGCTTCAAAGAAAGAGAATGGTAAAAAATAATTTGATAGTTATGTGGATAGTCTAAGGAAGAGTAATAACAATCAAATTACTAGTATAAGGGATCATCAAAAATTAGTAGATGACGAGCAGGGGATGGCTAATCTGTTAAGTGCATATTTCCAAATTGTCTATATTAAGGACATTACTGTTCCTGTAATAGAAACCGATGTGATGGAGAGGGAAGGAGTGATAGAATTTCCAATTATAACAGTAGAAGAAGTAAAGGGGAAATTAATTAAACTAAACAAATTTAAATCTGCAGGAACAAATGGATATCACCAAGCCTTCCTGAAAGAACTTGCAGAAGAATTGACTGTTCCTTTAACTGCTCTTTTCAATAAGTTATTAAGGGAGGGAGTGACTCTAAAGGAGTGAAGAATGGCAAATATTACACCCATTTTTAAATCGGGTGATAAGACTAGACCTGACATTATAGATCAATAAGTATAACCTCTATTGTTGGGAAAATTATGGAGGGTTTTATAGAGGAATTATTGCAAAATAACCTAAAAGTCCTGAAACATCTGGACATTTCCCAGCATGGGTTTTCAGGTGGAAAATCCTGTACTACCAATTTGTTGCATTTCTTTGAGCCAGTGAGTCAGGCACTAGATGTTGGGTTACCAGTGGATGTTGTGTATCTGGATTATAGGAAGGCCTTTGATTCCATATTGTACGGTGTCCTGATTGGGATCTTGCAGGAAATGGGAGTTGAAGGCTATCTCAGAAAGTGGATAGCAGCATGGTTGTGTGACAGACATCAAGGGTTCGGATTAGGGGCTACCTGTCAACAGAGGTTGGAGTGACTAGTGGGGTCACTTAGGGATCTGTACTGGGGCCTAAGCTCTTCAATGTTCTGATTTCCAGTATGCAGGTGTCAGAAGGAGTTTGGATCTGCAAATATACAGATGATGCTAAGATAGCGGCAATAGTAAATAACAAAGATGCTGTAGCCTTATTTCAGGAGCAGCTGACCCATTTGGGGAATTGGGCACAAAAAAACAAACTGGAGTTTCACATCACAAAATGTAAGATTATACATTTTGGGCAGAATAATAGTAGAGTGCAGTATAAGTTCAATTCACTAACTATTATGACTACAGATAGTGAGAAAGACCTGGGGTAATTGTCACTGATAAATTAGACTTTGACAGGCACAATAGTGCTGGTATAAATCAAGCCAATAGGATCATAGGCAACTTGTTGTGCAATATTAGAAGTAGGAGAGAGAAGGTTATGGTGCCCCTGTACAGATCCCTGGTGAGACCTGTGCTGGAATATGGGGTCCATTTTTGTTTAGTCCAGAGTGTTATGGGAGGTAAAATGGTAGAAAGGGTGCAGAGGAGTTTCACTAAAATGGGTGAAGAGGTGGTTGGTTTAGAATATGGTTCCAGATTGATGAATCTGGGATTGTATTCAATGGCATATAGAAGGATAAGAGAAGATTTATGTTATGCGTATAGATCAATGAGTGATGGTTTGCTATGTGAAGCAGCAGGATTAAACTGGAAGGAAAATGTGAGGATGGGTACAAGGGTTCATGATAAACAGTTAAGAGGTGAGAGATATAGAATGAGTCAAAGAGGGAAGTGGTTTAATCAGAGGGAGGTGAATGTTTGGAATAGTCTCCCTAAACAGGTGGTGGAAGCTAGTAGCTTGTCCAATCTTAAGAACTTACTGGATAGGTATATGGGAGAAGAAAAATGGAGTTATGTCCACTGAGTTAGTGGCAGGTCCCTTATATGGCTCTTGTAGCTCATGGACCTGAATTTTTTCTATGAACCTATGAATAAAGTTTCTCTTGCAAGATGCAGGTACTGTATTTGTTGCAGTGTCCATTCATTTCAATGGATGCCCCTCAAAAACATGGCTGCCATTACTTTCAATGGAGTGGGGTCATTTTGAACAAGCTTGTGCACCTCACAAAGATGGCTGCTGGACCTGTAGCATAGGCTTCTTAGCTAAATTCACATTCCCAATATGGCTACCAACAGGGGGGAATGTTGCTTCCTGTTTTGTAGTTGTAGGCAATGGCTTATGTCAGGGCAGCAGAAAGAATGTAAGATGGCCATTCTGCAGTCTGTTCAAAAGATAAATGGCAGGCACTGATGTGGCTGAGTGACTCCCAGGCTATCCAAAGTCGTATCACCCCTTTCTGTCGACACACTGACAGTGAAACAAGGAAAAGGACCATTACAGCGGCATTCCCTTTTTCTTCCCCCCATAAATATGTATACATACAGTATATTCCTAATGTTTATGAATTTTATGTATGTTGACCAATAAGAATGAAATCATGATATGTACATGTTGCTTCTTGTTGCTTTTCTTATAGGTATAATAGTTTTTTAGATGTATAAAGTAGCTTAGGTCTGTGCATTTTTTATCTTGATATTTATGGATAACTGGTGATAAATTATTTTATATTTTGGGTTTGTCTGTTCATGTTTGGCTATGATATATGGGAAATTGATGAAATTTGGATGTAGGTCCCTTTAAATATGTCATAGCCCCACTTTGATAAAGCATAAGGGCAATGTGAAACATTGGTGGAGGGGTGCTACTGTTGCCTATGTTAAATTGTAGCTTTTTATATCAGGAATAAAAGCATGCTTTAACCTGAGACCTGGTCTTAGGTCTTCTTTGTTTTGGCTGTTCTAGTGCTCCACTCTAAAGATATACATTATTGTTCAAATTCATGGTAGCAGAGACAGGTCTCATGCAGCCACCTTCTTCTCTACTACAAAGGAATTTATTCGCTGACTACAGAGGCAACATACCCAAAAAAGTCTAGCCCAGACAGCAGAGTCACACTGACTGTCTGATCACTGAGAATTCCAGAGATTGCCCCCAAGCCACTCCTAAAATAGTAATAACACACCAACATCTGTTCAGAGCTCTTAAAGGGGAGTGGCATCCAGCCTTAAGCCCAATATTAAAGTGTATTCCACACTGGCATCTTTCAGAAAAAGAGATGTGCAAGAACATGGGGGCACAATTTGAAGATGGGGGGATGGCTCAAGGGCAATGTAAGGAACTATTTTTTCATGGAGAGGGTGGTGGATGCATGAAACGGCCTGCCTGAGGAGGTTGTGGGGTCAAAAGCAGTGGGGAAATTCAAGAACTTATGGGACAGACATAAAGCAATTCTGGTGGGTGGTATGAGGAAGTGGGCTGTTGGTTAACTAGGATCTGCAGCTTATCCAATTGGAAGGGAAATGGGCAGACTGGGTGGGCCAAGTGGACCTTATCTGCCATCAAAGTCTATGTTTCTATGTTATCAGATAGTGTCCTAAGAGGTTAAAAAATGGCACAAATCTTTTTAGATGTGTTCATGGGAAAGGTGACATTTATGAGGTATAAATCTTTCTTGAAAGACAATACTTGGCCCAACTGAAGATAGGAGCAAGAAAATGTTTAAATGCTAAGTATTTAAATGTATAAGTTGTTGCATTTTGAATGGGGTAAACAAATCTCCAGTTTAACAGGCAACCAATATTTTACAAGCTGTTTCAGTTTCCTAATGGCCCTCTGATAAGTAGCTTTAGTGCTGTCTCAAACTCTCTAAACAGAAAGAAAGGAATATTTTATTTCATTTGGCATAGTGATTTACAGTTGTGGAAGGATACATTGAAATGTGCAAAAATGTGTTCCATGTTGGTCCATTTTTCCAGCTACAGATAGCAAGATGGTTATAGGCTCCACCCATAGCCATAAAAAGGGTAGCAGGGAGGAGGCAGGAAACTATAGTGGGGTCAGCCTCACCTCAGTAGTGAGTATGATCATGAGGCACTGCTTAAATAAAGGATAGAGGACACTTGGAATCAACAGTGCCCATGATCCTAGGCAGCAAGGATTCATGGCAGAAAGGTCATGTCAAATGAATCTGATAGATATTTTGACTGGGTTACAAAAGGAGGTGAAGCAGGGGAAGTAGTGGATGATGCCTACCTCGATTTCAACAAAGCCTTCGACACCTTCCCACATAAAAGGTTGGTTAACAAGATGGGTAGTCTAGACATAAGCACATGATAATAAACTGGGTTAGAAACTGGTTAATGGAGAGGAGACAGAGGGTGGTGGTAAATGGGTTCTTATCCAGGGAGAGGGGGGAGACCACTGGGGTACCTCAGGGATCAGCTTTAATGCCAGTCCTGTTTAATGTCTTAATTAGTGACATAGCAGAAGTGCTGTAAGGAAAGATCTGCCTGTTTGCAGATGACACAAAGATCTGAAAGAGGGTGGATACTCCAGATGGGGTGGATAAAATGAGAAGGGACCTAGAGAAGCTGAAAAAATGATCCAAAGTGTGGCAACTGTGGTTCAGTGCAAAGAAATGCAAAATAATGCACTTGGGATGCAGAAACCCTGGCGAGAGCTACAGCATAAGGGAGAGTTGCTGATTGTCACCAAAGAAGAAAGTGATCTGGGGGTACCCTTTCTGATGACCTAATGGTGTCTAAACTGAGTACTAAGGCTACAGGGAGGGCCAGTGACATGTTAGGGTGCATAGGCAGAAGTATCACTAGCAGAAGGGGGGGGGTGGTGATTCCACTGTACGAAATATTGGTGAGGCCTCCTCTGAAGTACTGTGTACAGTTCTGGAGGCTGCATCTTCATAAAGGCATAGACAAGGTGGAGGCAATCCAGAGAAGGGCAACAAAGATGGTGCAGGGTTTACATAAGAAATCACATGAGGAGCTACTAAAAGACCTCAATATGTACTCACTGGAGGAATGGAGGGAGCGAGGAGACATAATAGAAACCTTCAAGTGCGTTAAAGGCATAAATTAGATACAAGTGGATAACATCTTTCAATACAAGTACAAGAACAAGGGGCATAATATGAGATTGGAAAGTAGCAGGATAAGTAGAAATGTGAAGAGGTTTTTCTTCATGGAAAGGGTGGCAAACGCATAGAATAGTCTTCCACAGGAGGTGGTGGGAACAGTACAGGAGGTTTAAACATGCACAGGACAGACATAAGGAACCCTAGTTGTGGGAAAGAGGGTAAAAGCCATAGACCAAATAGGTCAGAAGTCAAAAATAAGGGTAAGGTTTATGGGCAGACTAAACAGGCCTAGTTGTCCTAATCAACCATCATTTTCTGTATTTCTGTGTTTCTATAAGAATGTAGCATGGTTAAAACTTTATTCTAACAATCTGAATGTATTTGAGTTTTGTGTTCCCCTCCTACACCCATAGAAGCCAGAATCTTAAGTGCTTTGGTGTTCATTTCTGGTGGAAGAGCTGCCTCAACTCTGCAAAAAGAAATCACACCTACTGGCCTATTATTAAGAACAGGAGTTTAGGGATGGCTAATTTACTGGTACTTTTCTGTAACATTTTCTTAAAGTCCAAAGTACATGCTGTACTTGTGAATGCTTCTACCCAATGGTTAGCTTTAATGAAAACTACTGTATTTGTTGACCTTTTTTAAAATATATGGGAAGATAACAATGTATGAGTCATCAAGGGTCCTGTCCCCCAATGTGTCAGAATGTTTTAAAATTAGACAATGGGGTCTGACCTATCAACAGGTCATGTTCCCCAGCAGGAAACAAAGAGAATACAGGATGGGTAACCATGCAGAACCAGTGTGTTCTGCCACAGAGGGGTCTGATTCCTTGTGACCTCGAGAGCAAAGCTTGAAAGGTCCTTAGGAATCAGACCCCAAGGTAACAGAACACACGGTTCTGCATGGGGTTACCCATACAGTATTTTTTATAGTGCATGGAGCCCCTCAAATTTTTTTAAAAATCTGTTTAGGTTTCCAGACTGCATTTGCATTGTAGATAAAGAAATTGGTGTCTCCCCCTCACTAGGAGACAGAGTTGGGTGGTTGCTAGGGACTGGGCATCCCTAACGTAACTGCAGACATGCCCACTGGTTGCCGCTCTGCTATGGGTGGGATTTAGAAAGAAAAAAAATGGTGGCCTGACCTCACGCTTAGCTAGAAAAATTACTGTAAGGCAGAGAAACATGTAAGTAAAATATAATATCTGGTTGATCCTGCATTAAAAAATGAAGAGTGCCCATTTCAGAAAACCACCGTGTTAGTTTTTCTGGCTGTTGTGCATAATGTTGAAAAGTGGCGGTTTCCTGTTCAGTATTTCAACCTATGGCTTGAGTTTTCAAATCAAAATGAATGGAATGCTGTTCTGCACATACAGTCAGTACAGCGTTCCATTCATTTTGCTGACTGTGGCAGAACAGCGTTTTTGAAAGGCTAGATTTCTGGTGAGAACAACTTTCCACCATACACTATAATTGCATAGAACTATTACTGTGTCTGTATAGACAACAGTTCCAGTTTTGGATCCCTCATAGGGTATCCCAGACTATGTTGTTACAAAACAGCAAGTGAACCCTCGATTACCACCTAAAATATGGGATGTTTAGAGGCTGATTGTTTACAGCATGCTTAATGTTAAGGGGCAGCACACTCATGAAAACCTTTATGAATGCCTGTGTGAACACCCCAGTTGTAATGACCTAGAGGAAACAATGGAATATTTTCTTATTTTCCTTTTCATGTTAACAAGATTTATGAGCAGACACTACACACTCTTGAATAGCACTGTTGTTTGTTAGCATGAACTATAAAATCCTGGTTCTAAAACATAGTGATCTGGCCTCATTAAGATGGCAAGAAAGCACTCTGTTAATAATATTCACATGAATTTAATTGTGTTTGTGGCAGAACAGATACCAGTTTATCTTACAGCTCTGACACATGACAGGGAGAGGGAAGAGGTAAAACATAAACAAAGGACCATATTTCAGGTTCCAGGTCACATTGCATTGCTAACTATAACTGCTTGAAGGCTATTTAGTGGCTGGCAAAACCAAATTGTGGTCACAGCCAAAATGGCTGTTGATGCAGTAACTTGATCAGGAGCATAGAATCAATGTGAGGCTTGAATTGGAAGTTGCTTGTTTTGTATTGTGATTTATCCAATAAGGCACAATGGGGTGTTGGTAGTCCTAGGTTCTCCAATGGTCAGGGGTGTATTGAGGCACAAGGTGAATCTGAGTGCCTTCAGCCACCTGACTATGGGGGAAACCTAGTACCACCAATGTCCCTGGAGTGCCTTATTGTTTATATATAATGGGTTCATAGTCAGATTTTAAAAACAAACACTAAAAGTTTTCAAAGTCACAAAAATATAATAAAATGTTGATAAATTATGTAAAATAGTCCCTCGACAGATGTTGTTCAACTGTCAATCATCTGTCTTTCTTCACATTCAATACATTCTGCGATTGTTTACCATGGAATAGAATTCAAAGCTCTGCATTATTCCAGTAGTAGAATGCCCCCCCCCGACACATACACACACACACACACACACACACACACACACACACAATGGTTACATGCAATACATGAATTTAAAATTCCTCTCAGTTCCACTGGCATACACACACTGGTACACACAAGCCTCAAAATGGGCCCATAGGCAACTTTTAAAAATGAATAATTTAAAAGTTTTCAAAGCCACAAAATTATTATAAAATGTTGCTAAGCAATGTACAGTAAAATAGTCCCTCCACAGATGTTTTTCACCTGTCAGCCATCTGTCTTTCTTCACATTCAATACATTGTATGATTTTCTTTTACCATGGAACAGAAGAATTCAAAGCTCTGCATTATTCCAGTAGTAGAATGCCCCCCACACATACACACACAGAATGGTAACATGAAATATATGAATTCAAAATTCTTCAGTTCCTTGGTTTTGTTTGCAGTGCTCTAAAAGTTTTCAAAGCCACAACAAATATTGCAAAATGTTGATATACACTGACCTGGTGACATTGAGGGTTGAGGCACTGGACACCACACCCTATGCCGGTGACCCATGGTCAGGAACAAGCACGGGCTGCCAGGGGCTGGCAGGGATGGAGATGGATTGAGCTTCAGATGGACTGCTTTCCATCTCTGGGGAGGGGGGGTAGGGCAGCTGCCAGTGCACACCTGACCCTTAGTAGAGGCTGGGACTTGGTGCCACAGAGCCACTACAGTGTGGGGGCACAGTGCGACAGATGCTTGACATGGGCACACATGGAAGTATGCACAACCCCAATGCAGGCATCATTGCATTTTGCAGAACTGCAAGGGGATACAAGAACAATGGAAAAAGCTCCTGGCAGAAGATGGGGCAGCTCACAGGCCCCACACTCGGTCAGCCATGGTGCAACACTGAATCCAGTCTCAGTAGGGGAAGGCCCCTTTGCCAACCCCACCAGGGGGTAAGCTCTGGAAGTACTAGCACCAGATGGTGGACACAGGGGTGATGGGGCTGGGGTTCCCCTAGAATAAGAAGGCTGTTGGAGCAAGAGGAGTACAAACAATACAAAGAAAATTGTTGCTAAATAATGTACAGTAAAATAGTCCCTCCATAGATGATTTTCACCTGTTGGTCATCTGTCTTTCTTCACATTTAATACATTGTGTGATTTGTTTTTACCATGGAATAGAAGAATGTAAAGCTCTGCATTATTCCAGTAGTAGAATGTCACCCACCTCCCCACACACAGAAACATGGAATGATAACATGGAATACATGAATTCGAAACTCTTCAGAGTTCCACTGGCATACACACACAGGCCTCAAGTGAAACCAGACCTTTAACTTTATCTGCTGCCAGGTAAGGAGCAGAAAGTTCTCTGGCCAGCTGATAGGGACCGAGAGTTTTTTTTTCATGGTCATCAAAGAAACATCAGCAATGGAAACTCTGAATAGTGCTAGATTTTTTTAAATTTGTATATGTGTTCATGGAAGGGCTCTTGAGTGGTAGGTAGGTAGGTAAATGTTTATTTGTTCATTCATAGACCATTACAAAAGTTAAAAGAAACACACAAAATACAATAGAATAGCAGCTTTTCACATAATACATCATTATAATAAGCTAGGCTAGACTTTTCTTCAACACATTTTAGAAATCATGTAATTTAAGGGACAAATGATATCAAGCCATCGCAACTATCAAAAATCAAACAAGACTTTGTTGCGTTAAACAACATATTAACAGACCGTGGTTGCACTGTCTGTATTTCAGAAATACTTCCCATCCCAAGAGCTACTAGTCATTCTACCTCCAAAATAAAAAGCTTGAATGAATGGCTCCGTAAATGGTGCTATAAACAAGGTATAAAATGGGAAGAATTTGAGGATAAATCTGCATTGTACTGTTGGGATGGATGGCATTTAAGCAGAAAGGGTAGCAATATTCTGGGCCAAAAAATGACATCATACATTAACTCTCATTTAAACTAATGAACAAGGGGGAGACTGGGAACAAATCCCAGCTTCTTATTATAAATCACTGCCATAGCACAAATTTTACAGCAAACATTCTTACTCTAAATTCAAGATCAATGAACATTTCTAAATATGCAGAACTAGAAATTATAACCAAAACTCTAGAATTGGCGGTAGTAGCAATAACAGAAACATGGGGTAACACAGAAAAAGAATGGATTGCAGAACTTCCTGGTTATAAACATTACTTTAAACATAGAGAAAATTCAAAAAAAGGTGGTGGGGTGAGTCTTTACATAAGAAATGATATATATTCCTACGGGATAGAAATTAACTTACAAACAGAAAGTGTATGGGCCTATATCCAACCAACAAATACTCATAAACTACTTACAGTATAGGTGTATGTTGTAGACCACCAACATCTGACTTACAAACTACCAAATTTCTGACTGAAGAAATAAATCAATTGGCAAACAAAGACACCGTACCTATACTGGGGAATTTTAATTTTCCCACTATAAACTGGGATACTCTCACAGGAACAAATTGACATGAAGAACAATTTACCTCGGTTATTATAAACTTAGGCTTAAAACAGATTATAAGACAACCAACTAGGGGTAACAATATTCTTGATTTAGTAATAACAAATCTAGAAACACCTATATATGATACCAAAATTTTAGCAGATGACACAAAGATCTGCAACAGAGTTGATGCACAAGGTGGGGTGGAAAGGATGAGAAGGGACTTGCAAGGTTGGAGGAATGGTCAAATGTATGGCAGCTTAGATTCAATGCTAAGAAGTGCAAGGTAATGCACCTGGGAAACAAAACCCAGGGAAGAGTACACAACGGGGGTGAGATACTAACAACAACAAAAATGGAAAGAGACCTGGGGGTAGTCATATCAGATAACCTAAAGGTGGGCAAGCAATGTGAGAGGGCAGCAAGGAGGATGGGGACACTGGGATGCATAGGAGAAGCATCACCAGTAGAAAACAGGAAGTTATTATCCCTCTGTACAGACAGCTGGTGATACCCCATCTGAGTACTGTGTACAGTTCTGGAGACCCAATCTCCATAAGACATAGACAGGATGGAAGCTGTCCAGAGGAGGGCAACTAAAATGGTGCAGGGTCTGCACTGGAAGACATATGAAGAGAGACTTAAGGAGCTTAATATGTATAGCCTTGAGGAAAGGCGGGAGAGGGGGGACATGATAGAAACTTTCAAGTACCTCAAGGGAATCAACAAAGTCCAAGAGGGTAGCATCTTTCAAAAAAAGAGGTGTGCAAGAACAAGGCGGCACAATTTGAAGATGGAGGGGGATTGGCTCAGAGGTAATTTAAGGAAGTATTTTTTTCACACAGAGGGTTGTGGATGCATAGAATGGCCTTCCGGATGAGGTTGTGGAGTCAAAAACAGTGGTGGAATTCAAGCATGCATGGGACAGTCATAAGGCTGTGGGGGTGGGGGTAGGAAGAAGTAGGCTGCTGGTTAACTAGGATCTTCAGCTTATCCATTAGGTAGGGAAATGGGAAGACTAGGTGGGCCAAGTGGTCCTTATCTGCCATCAAATTCTATGTTTCTATGTTTCTATGTAATCTATCCAAAATAATTTCAGCATACATTATTCCAGTTATATCTAGGAGGGAGATTGATCTGTACATAATAGGATCTGATAGGTCTCCTTTTTATGGCTGCAGTGGGCGTAGCCCTGCAGATGATTTGCTTTGA
The DNA here is from genome assembly GCA_016271365.2 of Neoceratodus forsteri. NCBI lineage: Eukaryota > Metazoa > Chordata > Ceratodontiformes > Ceratodontidae > Neoceratodus > Neoceratodus forsteri. Next base: position 577,548,658 of record CM057454.1, read on the forward strand.
GAAAAGGACTAAATTACCTTCCAAACATCATGATAGAGTGTTAAAAATAGTGTCCTGTACTGGAGCCTCATTACTATGCTGCCTGTGTGTGTATGGGAGCTTGACAGTACTATTTTTCTCTGTCTTAAGAAATTAATTGAGTTCTCCCCAGTACTGCCTTTTTTTTGCAAGTTGAAGCCTCCTCCAACAATTGATCCCTCCCCAGTTCTGCCTTTTTTTGCAAGTTTAAACCTCCTCTAACAATTGAGCCCACCATAGTACTGCCTTTTTTGCAAGTTGAAACCTCCTTCAAAGTGTTTTATGGGCCTTTTCCTTGTTTATTAAGTTTCAGTGCTTAATTTACCACCTTTTGCAAACTGAAAAAACTCCTGCTTTGCTGGTATCCCCTCCCCTACTCATTCAGAAGTGTGAATTCTTTTGTTAGCCATTGGATGACCACAGCTGCAAAAATGATTACATTTGTCTACAAGCACAGTCTTCTATTCAAGACACAAGCAACTGGATCAAAACACACACACACACACTCGCACACGCACACTACCCTAAGCAGAGCACTCCATAAACTGCAGTGGATTACTGTGATTGTACAACTGGTAGAAAGTAAATAACTAAAAAAAGTTATTAAAATACTCAAGTTCTAGAGTGCAAAGGGGTGAGCTATTGGGCTTACCTTTAGATGTCAGTTGTCCAAGCATATCCCTGTCTAAATAAGTCTTATCCTTAATCAAGGCATTAGCCATTTCATAGAACCATGAGAACCATGAGACTGCAACTGAGTCTGCAATTGATAAAGCTATGCTGTCCAGCACAGTTAAAGAGCTACTGATACCTCAAAGAAAACTTTGAAAAACACAATAATTAGGTAACAATCTGTTTGTATTCCATATACTGTAAAACAGATGTTCTTCACATCTGGAAATGTTAGCGGGACCAGCTGGCCGAACTTGTTCAGGCTGCAAATGTTCGCAATGCCAGAGGTGAAAATAGCAGTGATTGACTGTGCCATTGTATTACAGGCATCTTTTTATCTGATCAATTAAACCTAGTCCTGTTGTTGTAATTGAACACCCCATTTACATAATAGCAACTGTGAGCCCTTCATACCGAAGTTAAGTCAATGAGCCCATCCCTAATTGCCAAACTTTACACATATTAACCCCAGTTACTTACTGCAGCTGCTACTCCTTTTAAATACTGGAACCCAACATTGATCACATCTTTGGGTATCACTCCATCTCACAATGTCAATACTGTGCTGGATTACTGCAAGCAAAGCTGCCAAAAGAGAGTATCCTATCGATCTTTCAGATGTTACGTCGGAGCAGCTAGCAATATGAACAGGGCTAAACGCTGAAATTGCTCTCGTGCTGCTACTACAGTTATTTTTTTTCTTTATTTTTCCAGAACCGTTTTAAGCAGTCTGAGAAGAGGATACTTGCTGTCTGAGAAGAGGGTGGCTTGAGATGCAGTACTGAATGCCAAAGCTGATGCTTTACCTGCCATTGCCTGCTGTCTTGCTTTTTTCACTTTTGCTTTTAAAAATAATAAAAGATTGGATGTTTTTGAAACTGATTGCTGAAGTTTCTAGCTGCCATTGTAGTTGTAGTTGAAAGGACCAGTTAAAAGAAATCACTGAATGGATGTACTACTAGTATAGTAGTTTAAGGGATGTACTAATGTTAAAATAACTGTCTGAAATAACTTGCAATCAGGTAATTTTCGCATTCATTTAAAAGCGCAAAGAACACGAAAATAAAATGAACATGAACATTTCCTAGAGTACAGTATATTCTAAATTTCTCATCCCCATTATTTATTACTGAGGAAATGTGCATGAATACATGATTTTTAGCCCTTACAGCTACTTTAGTTAAACTGCCTCAGTAGCTTGCTCCCTGCTTCAGGTCATAATGCTTTATTGTGACATCGCAATCTATTGCCATGAGAGTAACTTTTATGTCACAAACAGTGCATTATAACATCGGATAGGGAGACAGCAACAGAACCAAATGAACTTTTCAGGAGTGAAAATCCTGTTTTCATGCAAATGACCTCAGTAATAAATAATGGGGAGGAGGAAGAGGAATAAAGAACTTAAGTGAAATACAAGCTGAATTTTATCTAAACATTATGCTTTGATAAAGTACTCCTGAAGGTGTCAGCTGAGCTTTAAGTTTCAGTGCTTAATTTACTACCTTTTCCAAACTGAGAAACTCTTGCTTTGCTGGTATCCCCTCCACCACTCATTCAGAAGTGTGAATTTCTTTGCTAGCCATTCGATAACCACAGCTGCAAAATGATTACATTTGTCTACAAGTACAGTCTTCTACTCAAGACACAAGAACTTGATCAAAACACACACACACACACACACACACACACACACACAAAATACCCGAAGCAGAACACTCCACACTGTGCAGTGGATTACTGTGATTTTACAACTGGTAGGAAGTAAAGAATTAAAAAAGTTATTAAAATACTCAATTTCTAGAGTGCAAAGGGGGTGAGGTATTGGTCTTACCTTTAGATGTCAGCTGTCCAGGCAAATTCCTCCCTATCTAAATCAGTCTTATCTTAAATTAAGATAGAAGTCATTTCATGGAACCATGAAGAAATACTTCCTTGTGGTACCCCTTAGTCTACCCCTTCCCACTACAGATGCAGTGAATTTAAAATCCACGTGCGAAGTGAACGCGAAGTGGCCACTTCACGTTGGCACTTCACTACGCAGAGTGCCCCATAGGAAAGGCTCACTTTACCTTGTTATTATTATTAAGCATTGTCATTCTGCTTTAAATGCTAAGTAAGGCAGAGTGACAACAATATTGACAGCACCCCACCCAAACAGTCACCAGAATTAATGTGCATCCCCAAGGTGCTACTGACTTGGGTCCAGAAAACTCCCCAGTGCTGACAAAGTGAAATGAGAACATAACAAAAAATGCAAAGTCTCCCAGAATGAATGGTGCACTCAGTCATGCATGCAGTGGTCACACAGAGTCACCAGAATTAATGTGCATCCCCAAAATGCTATTGTCTTGTTTCCAGAAAATTTCCCAGTGCTGATGAAATGCTACTGTCTTGTGTCCAGAAAATTCCGCAGTGCTGATGAAGTGAAATGAGAGCACAACAAGAAATGCAGTCTCCCAGAATTAATGGTGCACTGCAAACGCACAGACAGATCAGATTGCATTGCACACCCAAGGGATGCATATGAAAAGGCACAACAACACCTAACTAGTGCACACAAGTCACAAATCCAAATCTAAAAAGGAATAAATTTGCCAGTTGGTGGTTTAATGCATGGCAGTAACAATCCACTACCAGTAAAGATACCACAAAGCAGTATAAAAAAATTCATGCAGGTATGGTGGATAGCAGGTTCACACTGCTGAAATTACTCTATGGCACAATAAAAGGTGTCTGATTTAATGGCATGCTATGCACACACACTCACACTCACACTGCAAGTAATGCATAGCAAATTGAAAACCTTTAGTAATACAGTTTTACCAAATGTTTAAAACAGACAAATTATACACTGCTGCATCATGACAAACAGCAACAAAATTTCAAGAATTAATGAAAATTTTACTGTGTGTACATTAATACAGTTATACAAGAAAAATATAACCAAAACAGAAAGACTGCCTTTTTTCTCCCGGTTAATGTACCTACACCACAAATACACCCCTCCCCCAAGCATACTTCACAGTACACGGACTGACTGTTCTAAATTAACATTCAAAATCCACACACAACACTAATCACTCGATGATATGAGCACAGAAGGGTTTTCTACAATCGATGTAGTAAATTTTGAGAAACAAAAATCACTCAAAAAAGGCATTTTAAACAGTGTTTAAAGGTTTTGAATTGCACAGCTCTGAGAGCAAACTGTCTCCAGTTACAGTAGCACTACACACACGCTACCCAGGCCAGAACTGAGGCTGTGCAGAACAGTCCAGAGCCCATGTGACCTGCAATCCCATGAATGACTGCAGAATTTCATTTGGAGCTCAATTACAAGGTGAAGTGAGGCGAATTATATTGATTTCAATGGTCTTTGCCTTAAAATTGGTGAAGTGGTTTGGAGAAGGCAGAATAATGCAAAGTCATTGGTTTCAATGGGCTTCTCATTCCTCATTATGAAGTGAAGTACTCCACTTCACATTGTGGAGTACTCCGGGGGTTCCTCTTTACTCCGTGAATCACTTTGTGGAGCTAATTAGGGCCACTTTGCCCACCACTACTTATAGTACTGTAACTCACATGCTGTACAGGAAGGAATGCGAATGCCTATGGATGTACTTCCCCGATGAGCTGCAGCACAAAACTCCCCAACTTAAAAACATGTATCAATGAGTACAATGGTGGGGTGGTGAAACCTGGAGAGATACTACACATCAGGCTTACAATATATCTGAGTAACTAGTAAAAAAATTAATGTTGTGATTCGTGACATGATCATGAATTGTGATTTGTGACTGCATTTGTGACCGTGATAATGAAGAACGTAATTCGGTGTCGATGGTGTGAGATAACCAATATGAAACTGTATTGGGAATGCGAATGCCTTTGGCTGTACTTCCCCGATGAGCTGTAGCATAAAACTCCCCAACTTAAAAACACATATCAATGAGTACAATAGTGGGGTGCTAAAGCCTGGAGAGATACTACAAAACAGGCTTAGAATACATCCGAGTAACTAGTAAAAAAATTAATGTGATTCATGACGTGATCATGAATCGTGATTTGTGACTGCATTTGTGAACGCGATGATGAAGAACATGAATTGTATCACGAGTGACTCATGATGATGGTCCTGACTTAAAAATGCATATTAATGAGTACAATGTTCATGCAAAATTATGCACCACACCTGTCCAATACTCTGAAGAGAAGCCAAAGAAACAACTGTGACTAAAGTTACAGATGGAGATTGGGCCCTAAAGAGATGCAAATGCACAGACAGATTAAGATTGTACTGTGCACTGAAGAGATGCAGACACAAAGGTGCAACATCCAACCAGTGCTCACCATCAGAAGTTCAAATCCGGAAAAGAATACCTTTGCCGGTTGGGGCGGGCCACAGTGAGGGGGCAGTGTACTGCACTTCTGCATTAATAGTCACTAATACTAGTACCAGTAAAAATACCACAAAGAAGTACAAAAATCACATAGCTGTAGTGGATAGCAGGTTTTACATTGCTGAAATTACTATATGGCACAATAAAAGGTGTCTGATTTGATGACATGCATCACAAACATACTCACACACACCAAGTAGTGCGTAGCAAATTGAAAACTTCAGTAATTTAACCACATATTTTGTACAGACTAAAATTATGCACTGATGCACCACAACAATCAGCAAAAAAATGGCAATAATTATTGAAAATATGACTTTGTATATTAACACAGTTATAAGAAAAATATCATCAGAACAGAAAGAACTGTCTTTTTCACCAAGTTAATCTACCTACACCACAGAGACACCCTTCCCCCAAAGCACACTTCCACTGTCTCTCAGCACACAGACTGAATGTTGTACATTAACATCCAAAATCCACATACAAACAATAAACACTCGATGATATAAGCATAGGAGGGTTTTCTACAATCGATGAACTAAAGTTTCATAAAAAAAAATACTCAAAAGGCTTTTTTAATAGCTTTTAGAAGGTTTGAATCACAGAGAGCTCTCAGAACAGACTGTCTCCTACAGCTTCCTATACACACTATGCTGAACTGAGGCTGTGCAGAACAATCTAGAGCCCATGTGACCTGAAATCCCATGAATCACTGCAAAATTCACCTTTGGAGCTTAAAAACAAGGTGAAGTACATTGTTTTCAATGTACTTCATCTTAAGAATTGGTGGAGTAGTGGTTTGGGAAGGTGGAGTAACGTGAAGTCATTGTTTTAAATGGAATTCGCATTATCCATTATAATGCGAAGTTCTCCGCTCCATGTTGCGGAGCACTGCTCAAATTCGTCTTCACTCTGCGAATCACTTCAATTGGGGTCTCTTCGCCCATCTCTACTTGCAACCTCATGTCTTGCCCCCTCATTCCTGGACATCTGCTTTTCTGAAAGATGCTACCCTCCAGCACCGTATTTATGCCTTTTGGATATTTGAAGGTTTCTGTCATAACACCCTGTCTCATCTCTTCTCCAGTGTATTTACTGCAACTAAGGTACGGCAAAGCCGCAACCAATTGGAAAGCGAGCGCCTTCCGAGGCTTTGTTCCGATTGGTCCCCGTTGTTCCTGGCTTCCTACTGCTAAAAGACTTATTTTTTTTTATTTGGAAATGTTTGTTAGGGCATTGATTGTGTAGAAATTATCAAAAAAAGAGCTGAGCACTGTAATTGTGGGGTGGGGAAAACTGTGACACGTGTGAAGTGGGACGAAGTGATTACAGCCTTCCTGTGCCGAGATTGCTGGTAGCCAGATGCTTTGGCACCTTAGCCCCCTCCCTGGCCTTTCACTTGCTAATTTCACTGGCCCCCCTGCTGCTCTGCCTATGCCAGAGCCGAAAAAGAAATTTAAATCCAGCTGTGCTCTCTCTTGTCTCCCCAGAGAAAGACCCTCGCTGAGCGCCCCTCACTGAGCGCCGAGGACAGACGCCGCCAGCGGGCGGGTGGCACCTCCAGCCGGCGCCGAGCTCCATAGAGCCAGAGAGACCCTGCAACTAAGGTATGGCAAAGCCGCAACTTTTATGCCCACCTGCCCTTCCCCCTCTTGTGGTCTTTCTTAAGTAGTCACTTTCCCGCCAAAAATCTAAAACCACGCCTGCTGCAAATTGCCGACCTATAACATGACACACATCCATTGCTGATCACAGATAGTGGATCTATAGTGCTGACATTTAGTCTGTTCAATCACATATCAACACTGCCAACGGAACAAACAGTTACTGCGTTTAATTTGCAAGATAGAACATCTGGTCACCTCATTATGGGGAACTTTCTCTTGTGCCTTTTTGTATTACTTATAATACTGGAATTCAGTAAAAGATGCAGACATCCAAATGATACAATGCAAAATGATACGATATTGTTCTCCTCCTGCTGCAATCATATAGCAGGAGACTGGATATGTTTCTATGACATCCCACTAATACAATCTTAAACACTTAACAGCTACTATAGAGGGACACAGTCAGCTGTACATCTGTTTGGTGACTATTATCAACTGCATTTAGATATACAGTCCACACTTATTTCAGTCAAAGTATTAATCTTTTCTATTATAAGAGGCCGAAGGACTGAGGCCGGATGGCATTTAAGATCCCCCCAAAAAAAACACACAATAAAAAATGCATCTACTAGATCCTATACCCTATCCCTGGCGGCAACAATGAAAATACTACTGCTATTACTAATTTGTTCTGGGAACTTGGAACTTAACCCTGGGCCACCTATGAATATCTCTGCACCTTCAGAATTAGTAAAGATTAAAGGGCTAAGCCTTCTACATATTAATGTATGTAGCCTACTAAAAAAAATCACATTGCTCCAAGCCTGGGTTAGCCATACACTACCTGACATTTTGGTGGTATCTGAGTCATGGCTTAGGCCCGATACAGCTGACAGAGACATTAACACTTGACTATCAAACATTCAGAGCTAATAGGCATTCAAGAGGAGGTGGGTAGTAATCTATGTAAGGACAACCTACCTGCAACTTGTCTTGACTCGTCTTCCATGACAAAAAATTGAGTGCCTATCCCTCAGAATAGCTCTCTCCAACACTATCTCGCTACAATTGATCGTTACAGGCCTCCTCAGCTGGCCTGAAGATTCTATCCCACTTGGGGGACTTGATCTCAGCAGGGAATGAAGAAACCATAATCATAGGCGACCTTAATCTAAACTGGCTTTCTAAGGCAGCTGCACCACTATCATCATTCTGTGACATGCATGGGCTTACACAACTTATAAATGAACCTACTAGAATAAACAAAAAGAACCCTAAAAACAATACACTACTGGATGTACTATTAGTGAGTAAACCTCACCTCTTCTCACATATTGGAGTACTGTTCAATGACATCAGTGACCATTGTACTATTGCAGCAATTAGAACAGCATGTAAGCCTTCATCCCCTACAAAATTCATGCTGAGGAGATCGAAAAAGAAATTCAACATCAATGCATACCTGGATGATATCAAACACTCCATAAGATGGCAAGAGTTCTATTCAGCGACCACTACGGAGTTTGCACATGGTATTCTAAATTATATCATTACAAGTGCTCTAAACACCCATGCACCAGTTTCTAAACTTAGTATCAAAAATAAAACTTGTCGTTGGTTCAATTCAGATCTTAAATCCAGCCTGCTCAACAGGGATAAACTTTGGAAGAAGGCTCGAAAAACCAAGTTAGCCACTGACTGGGAGCAGTTCAGAAAAGCTAGGAATCTCTGCACCAAGTAAGTGTGAGACACAAAGGCTGCATACTATATGGCTGAACTAGATTCATCATACCATAACCCTGCCAAATTTTGGAATACCATAAAAGATATAACTGGTAATGTCACAAGCAACCTACTCCCAGAAAAAGTACATAGTGGAAATAGAACCATCATTGACAGAATAGAAGTACTGGAAGCTTTTAATAATCACTTTACTACTGCTGGGCTAGCATTTGACTCCTCTCCTGCCAACCTTCTGAGATTGCAACTAGGGATTAAGAACTCTGATGTAAAAGTGATTGATTCCACTTTCTCCTTCACACCAACCACACTGAAACAAATTGAAGAACTAATATTACAGTTGGATACAAAAAAAAGTGCAGGTGCTGACTCCCTTGACCCCTACTTCATAAAAATTGCCATACATGTTATAGCAGTACCGGTGACATCTGTTCAACCTCTCATTACAGTCAGGAGGTATCCGTCAATCTGAGCCGCTCAAGTTATTCCACTATTGAAATCCGGGATCCCACAGACCTCAATAACTACAGACCAATCTCCATTCTCCCGGTACTGTCCAAACTACTTGAAAAATTGAGAGCACTCAGTTAAGGGAGTACCTAGAAGCTAACAATCTTCTAAATCCAGCACAATCTGGTTTCAGAACAAATCACAGTACCATCACAGCTCTTGCAAAAGTCACCAACGACTGGCAACTTGAATTGGATAAAAAAAATTGTGTTAGTGCTGTTTTCTTAGACCTAAGTAAGGCCTTTGACACGGTTGACCACAACCTGCTCCTCTCATCACTGAGGTCAGTTGGGCTTGACACCAATTCCATTAGATGGTTTCATAATTATCTTTCAGGAAGAACTCAGCAGGTGAAGGCCGAAGGTGATATGTCCCCACTCAGACCACTTCAAAGAGGAGTACCACAAGGATCTATCCTTGGCCCTATCCTATTTGCAATATATAACAACAACATCGACTTAAATCTTTCCAAAGCCACTGTACACCTGTTTGCTGATGATACAGTACTGTATGTCAGTCACTCTTTACCTATTACAGCCTGCAAAGATCTACAAGCAGAATTTGACCTGCTGCAATATCAACTGCTGGGAAAGAAACTATTATTGAATGCAAAAAAAAAAACAAGGCAATGTTTTTCTCCCCTCAGGTGCAGTCAGGATACACTATCCCTCTCAACCTTCCGAAGTTATCCACTGCCCTTGGTGAAAACCTAGACTATGTCACAAAATTCAAATACCTGGGGGCATGGTTAGATAATAGGTTAGACTACCTAGAACATTTGGAAGAACTGTTAAAAAACTCAGACAAAGACTTGGACTTTACTACACAATAAGGCACTTCCTTACAAGTGATTCAAAAAAGAAGATGGTCCAGGCCACTTTCCTCTCAGTACTTGATTATGCAGACTTCTTATACAGTCGCTGCCCTACTGTATGTCTGAACAAGATAGATACACTATATCACAGAGCCTTGAGGTTCATCACAGACCTACCCTACAGCACTTACCACTGTCTGCTCTACTCTGCAGTGGGATGGACATCGCTTCAAGCCAGAAGAGATAGAAATGCAATATTATGGACCTACAGAGCAATATCTCAGCAGCTTCCAAAATATATCTCTGACTGTTTTCTACAAGCCATCAAATAGTTATGCATTAAAGTCTGAACCTTATTACCCTCAAGGTGCCTAAATTCCACTCTCGACATGGTAGATATGCAGTTAGCTATGTGTTATCCACTCTATGGAACACAATGCAGAAGACATTGAAAGTGAAGAAGCTTAAATCTATTTCAGCCTTCAAATACCTATACAATAGGATTTTCAAAGAAAAATGTAACTGCTTCCATCAACACTAGTTTAACCCTCCATATTTAAATAGACAAGACAAGCTTACCAGCACCTACTGTAAAACTACCCTATAGCTCACTATCCAGTGCCTTTTCAGCTCCCTATACCCTTAATACTTAAATCTCTCTAACACTCCCAGCTCATACCTCTCGCCTAACCCTCTCCTCTTCCTCCTATACCTACTCTGGATCATCTTATTGCACCAACTCTTACGATTCCTCCCTTCCCCACCCGGTTCCCTACCCCTGACCATTACTGCAGGGTACCAATCCTGCCACTCCGTCAGCCACAAAACACTCCTTTGTCCCCCTATTACCCATCCTAGTGAGCTGGCTACCTTATGAACCTTATGAATCGTGTACATATGTAATATATCCTTGTTTTGTCTAACATGTCAAATTATGTGTTCAGTATCTGATTTATTGTTTTATTCCTGTCTTCACAAATTGGTGTATAATCTGATTGTTATATTATTGGGATCTGTTGTATAACTCACATTTTTGTATTCTTATATTTGTAAATGTTCTGAATGCTATATTTCATGTAAATTGAACCTTGACCTTACCAGGTCCATCTTGCAAATGAGCCTTGCTCAACGATGTTCGCCTGGATAAATAAAGATTTGATTGATTGATTGATTGATTGATTTATATTGAGATCTCCCAGTCTCTCTTCATATGACTTTTAGTGCTGGCCCTGCACTATCTTTGCTATCCTCCTTTACTGCCCCACTCTGTCTACATCCTTACGGAGATGTGGCCTTCAGAACTGGACACTGTATTTCAAATGAAGTCTCACCAGTGATCTGCACAGTGGCATCACCACCTCCTTCCTTCTGCTGGTGATACCTCCACCTATGCACCCTAGCATCCCACAGGCTCTCCCAATAGCCATTGTACATTGTTTAGCCACCATGAGGTCATCCAGTATGATTACCCTGAAATCCCTTTCCTGTTTGGTGATCATCAGTCCCGTCCACCCCCCCCGTAATCCTTCCCTGTGTTTCTGCAACCCAAATGCAAGATTTTGCACTTTTTTTTGCATTAAATCTCAGCTGCCACACTTTGGACCATTCCTCCAGTTTAACTAGGTCCCTCCTCATTTTTCCACCCTTCCTGGAGTTTGCACCCTATTGCAGATCTTAGTGTCATTTGCTAAGAGGCACACTTTCCCCTCCAGCCCCTGTGCAATTTCACTTATGAAGACATCAAACAGGACTGGGTCCAGGAATGATCCCTGTGGCACCCTGCTGGTCACACTCCTTTCATTACATTGAGCACCCTTTACCATGACTGTCTATTTTCTATCATTGAACCCATTCTTAACCCAGTTTACCACCTTGTGACTCACTCTCAGGCTGCCCAGCTTGTTCCTAAGTCATATGTGGAATGGTATCGTAGGCCTTATTAAATGCAATTCATGTTTATGTTTAAGGCCATGAAACACCCTTATCTAGTTAATGCATTTGCAGCCATAGTGGCTCTGTCAGAATTTGTTTAAATATTGAGACGATTATAGCTTCCTACCAAGATATGGGTATTCTATAATTTAGATAACATAGATTAAAGAAGAGTGTAAGTAATTTAGCCCACAATGAGAGGACGGCCAAATATATCTCAGGTGGAAATGAATCTGGTCCTGAGGCTTTTTGTGTCTCAAGTCTGACAGTTGCTAAGTAAACATCTTGATAACTAAAAGGAGTAAGACGATTCCTGTTCACATCCTTTTCCCAGTTTTGTACAAGGTTTCAACAATTTTGGTCAAAGAAAAGGGACATATAGTGCTCAATCCATCAGTCCACAGATATATGTATATAGATAGATAGATGCATGTAACTAATTGCTGCTATTGTTAGTTCCCTTAGCAACAAGGAGCCAGAAATCTTGCTGGTTGCCATTGTATGTGGCTGTTAACATACTTTCCCACTGTTTTAAATTATATTCTTTCTGTTTCTTTCTCTGAATACTCAATCCTTATCATATTCAACTGTTTACATTATACCCTATTCCTTTCTTTTCTGACTTTGTGTATGAGCTTGGTGAGTACCTTTTTCTTCTGCAGGCATTCAGCATTAAACCAGGTATTTTTTTACTATATATTTTATACTTTATTTTTATTGTTCAGAGAGAAAAATATATTTTTTTCCATTAAATAAACACATTTCATCTTGAAAAAAAGACACAACAAGAAAAAAAATTCACTTATAGTATACATTTTTTTCCTTTTTTCAGGGGGAATAAAAAGTATAATCATAGCCCATAATCTCTTACTTGAAACATTGACATCCCTTCATTAAAGTCCAATTAAAGAAGAACAAATCAGACTAAGGTTACCACATAATTAATAATACTTGAGATAAATATTACTTTGGGGCAAGAATATCTCATTGCCCTCAAGTTGCCATTGGGATATATTGTGTGTCCTCTGCAAATTCATCCTCTCCTTCTTCGTCTGAATCCAGGTCCAATGGTAAAGCAAAATTTTTTTCAAAAAACTGATGAGCAGCATCTACATCCAAAAATTAATAATCTTTCCCCTGAAAGATAACCTTTAGCTTGGCGAGGGACTGCAAAATCACTGTTACCTCAGCATCCACCTTCTCAGATCTGATTGCGAGGAACCTCTTTATTCTTCTCTGGGTAGCCAAACAAATGTAGCTTAGTGCCTTCATATAGCAGTCCCTTCTTGATTCTGGCCAGATGTAATATTTTATTTCTTAATGAAACAGTAGGAAATGTACATACAGTGGTAGCAACAGACATTGCCAGCTATTTCCAGATATTTTGCAAAATTTCTGAAGAGTTTTTCTTCGCTGCCCCTACTGTTTAAATGCGGAAAACATCAGATATTTCTGGAAATATCACAGAAATTTCGAGAAATAGCTGACAGTGTTTGTGGTTGCTACTGTATCACGTACCTTGCTCTGCCTTGAGCTACTGCTAAATCTCCATTAACCGGAAGACAGAACACAGAGTCCAGCATAACCGGCTGTTCAGGTGAAAATAGAACTGTTAACATTTTTTCAATCTCTAATTTCAATTCAGCATTTGGAATATCTGAGAACATACCAATCAGTCTGAGATTCCTCATTAATAAAATATTTTCATTATTTACCAGCTTGGCCATTGTATTCAACTGCTCATGTAAAGCTGCGTTAACTGCACTCTCCACCGTTATCACCCGGTTTAAAAGTTTTTCATTTATTTCTTCTGTTGCTTTAACCCTCTCCTCAAGTCCAGCCATCTTCTCCTTAATTACTTGACAACAAGAAGAAATCTCTTCTAAAGTGGCATGCACCTTCTGAAGAGACTGTTTAGTATCTGCTTGAAATTCGAAGAGGAACATCTGGATTGTGGCCAAAGTTGGCTTCGTTGCGACCTTAGTCTTAATGCCCTGTTCTGGGCATGTTGCGGATAATCCCTTGTGCCCTGCTGTGGAGTTGGTTTCCCTGTTTTGGGGGAAAATAACTTGTGAAAAGCCTTGGCCCTTATGTCTGCTGATTCTTTAAATGTTGTTTTTTTTTTTTTGTGCCCATTTAGCCATTTTTTTTTACTATTACTTTTCTCTTTCCTGGGTTTAGTTGAAGTTACAGACCTGATTTTTTGACAGGTATTGATCTGAGATATCAGTGAGATTATCTATTCTAATATTTTCTTCCTCTTCCACTCTTGCAATAGCCTCTTCCAGTATCTTAGTTACATTTGCTAAATGTCCAGCTTGCCATCTGATTCTACTATGATTTCTGACCTCAAAGTTTATTTCTTCTGTTTGATTATTAATCCTGCTTCCTTTCCATTTAAGAATGAGTGGGAGATGGTCACTGTCGCTTCTATCAGGAAAATTCACAGAGCCCCAAATATTCATTGGACCATTCCAGAAAATATATTCTGGTAGAGAGGCACCCTTGTTGCTGATATATGAACATTTTCTAGTTTTATATCCTGCTAATCTGCCATTAACTGCTGCTGTTATGTATTTTAGTTACATCAATTAACCTTCACCCTGATGCATTTAGCTTTCTGTCTAATGAAAATCTATTATATCTTGAAGCATTCTCAAAAAGTCAGTTGTGTATGTCACTGTCTACATATCCATCATAGTTACCTTGCAGTGCATTAAAATCATAACACATTAAGATGTAATCCCCTCCTGTTGTGGCTCAGCTATACTGAAACAAGGAGTCCAGATCGTCCCAAACAGTAGCTGAAAAATATTTAGAACTAGTTGGTGGGATGTGTGCATTTATCAAACAGCAACTAAACTCATGGGTTTGGAGCAGAATTTCAAGTGCAAATTTATGACTTGTGATTAGTTGGGCTCTAAGATTTTTTTCTATTTTTACCCATGTTACCAATTTATCTGACACTCTACTGTGTTTGATAGTTTTGAAGCCTGGTTGATGAAAACACTGATAACCATTTATTGAAACATTACATTATTTACTTACTTTAATTTAATAAACTTTCATTTTAGAGCCTAGTTGAAGTTTCTTATATACTGTATGAGTAAAGGTTGCAGCCATGTTTGTGATGGAAACTAGGAAGTAAGTGGTGTGTGAATTTTATTAGTTGCCCTGGTTGGCAGGGACTTGTTTTTAGCCATTGGTGGTGCTCCTGTACTGCCATGGCTAGAACCAAGTCTTAGCCAATCGGGATAGAGGGATTGCCTTGCCCATTTTATATTATTACATCACAATAATACAAAACAAGCAACTTCCAATTCAAGTCACCTATTAATTCTATACTCCTCATCAAGTTACTGAGATTCTGGTTCCACTTGAGGCATGTGTTTGTATATCTGTGTGTGTATGCCAATGGAACTCAGAAGAATTTTAAATTCATGTACTCCATATTACCATCCCATGTGGACAGAACTGAGAAGGTCAGGGTGAGTGAACACCTGGGATCCAGTGATCATCACACAGTGTGGTTCAGCATAAGTACAGTGGCAGAGTCAAGCCACACCAAGGCAAGAGTTCTGGATTTCAGGAGGGCAAATTTTACTAATATGGGGATATGTCTCAAGCATACCTTGGCAGGGAGGGATGGGGGGTGTTGGAGTAGCAGTGGGCCCATCTGAAAGATGTCATAGTGGAGGCGACAAACCTTGGCATTAGACAAGTAAACAAGGGAAAGAGAAAGCCACTATGGTTCTCAAAAATAGTGGTTGGGAAGGTAAGGGCAAAAAAGATGTTTTTCAGGAAATACAAGGAAACACAGCAGGATGAGGACAGGGTAATGTATCTGGATAAACAGCAGGAGGCAGAGAAAGTAGTCATGAGCATAAAGGCAAAAATGGAGGAAAAAATAGCACAGGAGGTAAAAAAAAAGGAGATAAGACTTTTTACAGTAGATAGATAGATACTTTATTTGTATAGCAGCCCTTTCCAGGGACTCAGAGCACTTCATAAACATAGCATAACAATGAAAAACATCTATCAAATACGTTCAGGTAAAGGAAATTAATAGTATATTTAAACTAACTATCTGTAAACTTATAAAGTAGTCATAAGACTAAATTAAATGGACTCTGTCAACACCCTTAGGTATCAATGTGTCCCTAGTTTAAAAAAGCATATTTTATGATTGCCAACATTCTGTAAAGATTGCTGATGTAACTGGTAGTTTGATTCTGACTCTATTTTCTTTTAAAAAGTGAAAAACAGACTGCCCACCATACTGGTGTTACCACACAAAAACATGTTTGTTTTCATTCCTTGATCAACTCCATCTGCATCTTTCCTGGGCTTGGGAATACCCCCAGCATATTCTACCCATTCATGATGCAGTAGGAGTTTGAGTTGCCACTGCATCATGAGCCAGTGCAGTGTTTAGGGGTGTTTGTAATGTCCAGGAAGTATGCAGTAAGAACAGATCCAGATTTGAAACAAAACAAAGTTGTTTATAAATATACATTAGCATGCATTTCAGTTCTACTATACAAGGAGACAGGCAAAACAAACAGCAATATCAATGAATTTTAAAGAAGGTAAGCAATCATAAAATGTACATTTTTCACTAGAAATAACATGATGAAAAACAGGTTGATGGAGCCCATTTAATAATCAAAAGCCTGATTAATCAAGAATGTCTTCAGGCCCTTTTTAAGGGTTTCCACTGAGATTTACATCCAAAGATAATTAAGCAGAAGTTCCACAGGGTAAGTGTGGCAGCAGAAAATGCACAATCACCTGAATGCCGCAACCTAACCCTAGCAACTCCAAGGGCAACCCTTGGTGGAATAGGGAGCCAGGGATGGCCAATGAGGCATAAGGAGAGCTTGCAGATAGACTAGCCCCCCCTTCATGCAGTGCCTAATAAGTCAGAACCCAGCCTTGAAGACAATTTCCACCTGACTGGCAGCCAGTGCAGTTCACAGAGGACAGGCATAATATGGTCACATCTTCGCACACCTGTTGATAATCTTGCCACTGTGTTCTGCACTAACTGAAGCTGGAAGAGATTGCCTCCAGATAACCCAAGGTAAAGGACATTACAGTAATCCAACCTGGACATGATGAAAGCATGCACCAGCATAGTTAGGTCCTCAGGTGGTATCAAGGCCCAGATTCCAGGTGATATTTCTTAAATGGTAAAATCGACTTTTGACAATGGTTGACATCTAAGCATCAAGTGTCAAGCTATCATTGAAGACCGTTCCCAGATCCTTCATTTGTGTGGATGAGGTAAGTGGGACCCCCCCAGTACTAAGCCAGGTGGTCTCCCAACCTCTCCTCCCCTCAATGATGACCTGTCTCCACAACCAGCACCTCAGTCTTGTTGGGGTTAAGTCATAGCCAGTTATGGATCATCCAGTTATGGATCTCCTCTAAGCAGTTGTTAAATACAGAGTCCACTATCTAGTTTCAAGGTGCACAGGACAGGTATAGCTGGGTATCAACAGTATAGCAGTGAATGCCCAGTCCAAATCATGTGATAATCTCCCCTAATGACAGCATGTACACTGAGAACAATAAGGGTGACAAAACTGAACCCTGTAGAACTCCACAGAGCAGAGGCTTTGGTTAGATGAGGCTAACCCCATCATCACCCTCTGCACTCTGCCTGTCAGGTATGACTTGAACCAGTTGATGATATTGCTGGACAGGCCACACCAGTACCACAGTTGATCAAGCAGCATCTTGTGGTCCATGGTGTTAAACACTGCTGAGTGGTCCAGGAGGACTAAGATGGTATGCTTTCTCCTGTCCCTCACCATTAGGAGATCATTAAGCACCTTCACTAGAGTGGTCTCCATACTATGCCCAGCTCAAAACCCAGACTGAAAAGACTCAAAAGTGGAGGAGGAGGTAAGGCACTCCTCAAGCTGAATGGCCACCACTCTTTCTATAACCTTCCCTAAAAATTGAAGGTTAGAGACTGGTCTGTAGTTGCTAAGACACTTTGGGTCCAATTAGGTTTTCTTCAGTAGTGGTCTAACTAGGGAAACTTTCAAGGCCGATGGAAAGACCACACTTCTCAAAGAACTCCGAACAATCTCAGCCGCCAAAGATCCAATCAGGTCCATGCAGCCAACCAAAAATCATGTTGGACCTGAGTCCAAATCACACTGTGCTGGTTGCAGTCTTGAGACAATCTTCACAACCTCCTCCACTACAACTTGATCAAACTCAGCCCATACAGGAGGAGTGTTCCAACACATCTCAGAATGGACATCACACTCCCTTAGATTGATGCCAGAGAAGATCTTTGCTCTGATAGGGGACACTTTGTTGGCAAAAAACATAGCAAACTCTTCACACCTTGTGTTCGAACCTGCTCCTCTAACATGGAGAGAGACAGGATGTAAAAGCCCATCTACCATGTGAAGAGCTGAGCTGGTCTGTTCCTTGCCACGGCAGTCTCCCTGAATAAAAAAATCTGCCTTCTTTTGGGAGAATGCCCCTTGATACTAGTTATAATGTTACCTCAGGGCCAACTTGTCCTCCATCAGGCCAGATCTCCTTCAACATCTATCTAACCTCAGGCTCCTAATCTTTAACTCTCTGAGTTTCTCATCAAACCAGGGAGGTCTCTGGTAAGTAGAAAGGGGGTCAGACATGAAGAGGTGCGATTGAATCAAATGTGGTAGTAATGGCCTGGTTATAGGCTGCCACTGCCTCCTCTGTTCCAATCACACACACAGCCTCTCCACTTCATAGGTCTAGAACCGCCTGTAGTCTTGCTGGGGACAATCTCCATCATGGACAATACTGGACTATCACCACATAGGACCCCAAATGTGAACTCCATGGTGCTGTGATCCAACCAAACTACCTGATCTATACTGAAATAATTGACTTATAGGCCCAAAGTAAACACTAGGTCTATGGGGTGACATTCTGCAACAGGCCAGCACCTCCATATTCCTCAGGAGGTAACTCCCAAATGATGCGATCTCGTCATTGACCCAGACATTGAAGTCAACCAGAATCAACCACCTGAGGGACTCCAACACCAGGTGGTGATGAGGTCTCCTATCTACTGCAAAAATTCTTCCTCCCCACCTGGAGGGCAACAGAGTTGGAGGATCCTGATGCCCATGCCAGGACCCCACTCCCCCACCTGGCAACACACTCAAAAGACCCAGTAGGACCTGTGGGTAGCACTGTGAGGCCCAGGCTAGATTTAAAACAAATAGCCACCCCTTCCTCTGTGATCCTTCCTCGGGATGTGTATCATGGAGTACCCAGATGGTACTGCCACCTCTAGAATATAAACAGCATTCTAGTCCAGCCAGGTCTCCATGATGCAAGCCAGGTTTACTGAGCATATCAAGTCCACCATTATGGCAGTCTTGTTCCTCATCAACCTGGCATTGTATAGCACAGCCCGAGCATGATGAGGGGAGATTGCTGGATCAGCTATCTGCCCACCTTCCACAGTGGATCCCTTGAGTATGGGTACCAGACAAGGCAATCCCTGTCTAATGCCCATTTTACCCCAGAGTATCTCCTTGACCTCACTAACCAAATCTGCGACTCTCCTGCAGCCACTCGAGCAGGCCCCCCCCGACCTCACTCCAAGCAATACCCAATGCCCTTCACATTCTATAGGTTTCTGCAGGGAGTAGTGGGAGTAGAGTTACATTAGTGAAAAGAGAAAAAACAAGGGCAGGATAGTAAGGCTTAAAGTTAAAGCTTTGGCTGGCAGTATAGCCTAGAGGTTAGAGGAATGAGATGTGAATGAGCTTGATACATCCAGCAGACCAGATCTAAGTTTGATTCTCACAACCTCCACTTGCATACTGTGTGACTGTGAACAAGTCACTTAACCGCCCAGTGCTCCCAGGTTGCCCCTGAAAACAGGCACGTGTGCCTAGTGGGTCTTACCAGGTTACCAAAGACTGAAATAAAAAAATGAAAAAAAAGTGGAAGAAGGAGATTATGTGGGAGGGAACCTGTAAAACAAACATCACTAGTGAACAAATATTTTTGTTCTGTATTCATATAAGAAGGTGAGGGACCTCAGTTAGGCAACATGAGCAAATATGGGTGGGCGATGGCAGCATTCCATTTACGGAAGAGAGAGTCCTAAAAGAACTTGCAAAACTGAAAGTGGACAAGGCAATGGGAACCAATGGAATACATCCTAGAATATTACAATAACTATGGGAGGTGCTGGTGGCACCACTAGCAGCCCTGTTCAACAAGTCACTCAATATGGAAATGGTTCTGGAGGAGGGCAGATGTAGTCTCTCTCTCTCTTCTTCACAAAAGTGGCAGTAGGGAGAAGGCTGGAAACTATAGACCAGTCAGCCTCTCCTCAATAGTGGGGAAGACTATGGAATCACTACTTAAATAAAGGATTGTGGAATACATTAAATCTAGTGGAGAACAGGATCTGAGACAGCATGGATTCACAGTGGGGAAGGTCATGTCAAATAAATCTAATTGATTTCTTTGACTGGGTGAATAAGGTCATGGATCAGGGGAACCATAGAAGTGGCCTGCCTGGATTTCAGTAAGGCCTTCGATACTGTTCCACACAGAAGACTTGTGAACAAGTCAGGCAGCCTGGGAGT
Source organism: Neoceratodus forsteri (assembly GCA_016271365.2). Classification (NCBI taxonomy): domain Eukaryota; kingdom Metazoa; phylum Chordata; order Ceratodontiformes; family Ceratodontidae; genus Neoceratodus; species Neoceratodus forsteri. Next base: position 577,568,984 of record CM057454.1, read on the forward strand.
GGGTCACAAAGTGGTAAACTGGGTTTGGAACTGATTGAGTGATAGAAGACTGAGGATCTTGGTAGGTATCATGCCGCAACAGTAATGGCAATACTGTGAAGACCATCACAGTGACATTTTCAGCAGTTCGCTGTGATGGTCTCCGTGTTTCCCAACACTGTTGCCTCTTGGGAGTTTGTCCCCCACCCTGAAGTAACTTCGACTTGAGTTAGTAATCCTAAGTGTAGGGTGTGTGGGGGCAGAGCCACTCACATGGGGACTGTGGGGGGACAAAGCCCCCCACTGAAAACACCAGTTCCCCCCAGTGATGGCACAACACCAGCTGGTGGTTTTGTGCCATTGCTGTTCCAATGGTTGACACATTTCATGAGACCGTGGCATGGTTGAACCATCGTGGTAGATGGTGCTCAATCTGAGAAGAAGACGGTGACCAGCGGAGTGCCACAGGGATCAGTCTTGGGCCCAATCTTGTTTGATGCCTTCATAAGTGATATTGTGGAGGGGCTGGAGGGGAAGGCCTGCCTCTTTGTGGATGACATTAAGATCTGCCACAGAGTGGACACTCCAGAAGTGGTGGAAAAAATGAGGGGGGCCCTAATGTAGGTAAACTCGAGGAATGGTCCAGAATGTGGCAGGTGAGAATTAATGCGAAAACATACAAAGCCATGCCTTTGGGGCGCAAGAATCCAGGAGAGGATTACATGCTGGGGGTGAGCTGCTGGTCACCAAACAAGAAAGGGATATGGGGTAATCATATCGGATGACCTAAAGGTGGCCAAACAATGTGACAAGACTGTGGGGAGAGCCAGTGGGATGCTGGAGTCCATAGGGAGAGGTATCACCAGCAGAAGGAAGGTGGTGGTAATACCACTGTACAGATCATTGTTGAGGCCTCATTTGGAATACAATGCCCAGTTCAGGAGGCCACACCTCTGTAGGGATGAAGACAGGGTGGAGGCAGTTCAGAAAAGAGCAATAAAGATGATGCAGGGCTTGCACAAAAAAGTCATATGAGGAGAGGCTGGGAAACCTCAATATGTATGCAATGGAGGAGAAGGGAGGGCAGATATGATAGAAACCTACAAATATCTAAAAGGCATAAATAGTGTACCAGAGGGGTAGCATCCTTCAGAAAAGATGATGTCTAGGAATGAAGGGCATGACATGAGATTAGAAGACGGTAGACTAAGGGGTAGTATGTGGAAGTATTTCTTCACAGAAAGGGTGGTGGATGCATAGAACAAACTCCCAGTAGAGATGGTGGGGGAAACAAAGTTGGGGGAATTCAAGCATGCATGGAACAGGCATAGGTGAACCCTAGCAATAGGAATGAGGAGGTAAAGCAAGAGATGATGTAGGATCTGCAACTTTTATAGTAGGTAAGGAAAATGGTAAAACTAGATAGGCCTAGTAGTCCTTATCTGCTGTCAATTTCTAAGTTTCTATATGTGTGTGTGTGTGGTGGGGGAGGTTGCATCCTCCTACTGGAATAATGCAGAGCTTTGAATTATTCTATTCCATGGTGGACAATCATACGATGTATTGAATGTGAAGAAAGACAGATGACGGGTGAAAAACATCTGTGAAGGGACCATTTTACATTATTTGGAAACCTTTATGATATTTGTGGCTTTGAAAACTGTTAAAGTGTTCATTTTTTAAAAGTTGCCTATGGGTCTATTTTATGTAAGCAATAAGCCATTCCAAGAATGTTGTTGGTACTATGTTTATCCACGTTCAGGGGGCCTTATTTATTTATTTATGACTTTGTTAACCAGGTAGGTGCACTGATCCCAGGGACCATTTTCAGGCACAACCTGGGCCATGTAAGGTGGCACAGAGTAGAAACATCAAAATAACAAGAACATAGCAAGAGCAGATAATACATAGTGAAAGGTTACAGTTGTTACATTTGGCACTACATGGTGGCAGTAGTGGAGGGACAACAAATAACAAAGCAAGGTAGGACTCATGGTGGTACAGTTTCAGTAAATAAGAGAACCTATTTGGCCCTACCCCTGGAACCTATGGGGGGGGGGGGGCTAGTTCTTAAAGCAGTGGCAGGTGGATGCCAACAGCAGCCAGTCTTTGAGGTGAGTCTTGAACTGGCGGTGAGTGTTTATGGTGCGCAGTTCAGTGGGTAGCTTGTTCCATAGTGTGGGGGCTGCTACAGACAGGGCTATAGCACCCATGTTCATAGCTACCCTGGGAATTTTCAGGGAGGAATGCTGGAGGAGCATAGGCAGCGGTGTGAGGTTTGGACGGTGGAGCAAGAGGGGATTTCTGGCCAATATGGATGGCAGAATCAAAAAACTGTACAGTACAAGGTCAAAGTGGGCTTGCAGTGGGAGTCACCCCAGTGTAGTGTAGAGTGTACAGTGGTGTGTGGAGAAAGGGGCCAACAGGGAGAAGTGGCAGGCACTGTTGTATGCTACTGATAGTTTTGTCATGGTGGATGCGGAGGTCCTGCAGTAGATGGGAGAGAAGTAGTCCAGGATAGGGATCGGGTTTCACTGTATGATGGCATGATGGGCCTCAGGAATGAGGTATTGCTGGTATCTGTAGGCAGCCCCTAGTTTTTGGTGAAATCTTAGAACCAGGAAGTTTAAGTGCTCTGTAAAGGAAAGGGAGGCTCGAAGCACAACTCCAGAATATTTGAAGTGTTTGACGTCCTCTAGGGCATGGTCATCAGGGGACGTGATGATTAAGGGTGGGTTAGATTTACATTTAGTTAGGAAGGGCGTAGATATGAATAACATTGCTTATGCAGCACTATAACCCTGACTGTGGGGGAACCAAGTACCACCAATGCTTTATTGTACCTTATTGCTTAACTCCCACACTTAAAACATAATAATATAACATAAACAAGTTCACACATCAAACTAATACAGAATCAGTTGTTGTGGGAGACACACACACACACACCAGTTTGATCCATTAGCCTCCAATAGAAATGATAAGAGTCCTGACTGGAAAAGACTTCATATATCTAACTGCTGAGCTGATGGACTTCTAAAATGTTAAGCTATAACTACAATCTAATGTTTATTACAATAGCTGGGTACACATCCAAATTTAGGGTCAGCACACTCTCCATAGAATTTACCATAAGAAGGCTTCTTGTATTCTATGTGTAAAAGTCACATAAAAAATAGAGCTTGTGTGGGGATACACCATGACCCAGTGGGAGCACAATGCCCTGCTTGGCTGGAGATCTGGGTTTGGGATTATACCCAGGAACTGGCTGGTGACCTGTGGAGAGTGGCAGTGACATGGATGTGGTAGTTCTTCCAGCTGAGGAGGGCAGGTGTTGACTTCCACCTCTGCAGTAAACCTCTGTGGTGGATTGAGAAGTCTGCTCTTCCTCAGTATAGATACTGTGTGCATGTGAGGTCTGCAGGGGAACCCCAGGGGAGGAGAGTGGGATGGGGAAAAGGACAGTCAAAACCCCCACTGTTGGCATGACAGTCATTGGTACACTGGCTACCTCATGGATCTCAGTCAATATAATGGTGAAAGGAGTGGTTGCAGGAGTTGTATGGTCACTAAACTGATGACCTGACACAGAGAGCAGGGTGGAAGTGGAAGACAAAGTAATGTGGAAACAAGACGTGATGACAACAAGTCTGCAACTGTCATTTGTAACTGTAAATAGGGCCCACAGAGAGCATTGTTATAAACTGGGTCCAATATTATCTCAGAGAAACTGTCCTATTTTATGATGTTTTCAATAAATCAAAAAAAGGTCAACAAACATTTGTTAGGAATCAATAACACTTTTATTAGGATATGAAATTGTTTAGATATAAATACTTGCCAAAAGGAGTTAACTTAAAAAAAATCTTAAAATTTGTGGTTGCCTGAAAGGCAAAGCAAGGAAAATGTTATTTCTTGAGCACCCTAACTATAATGGCTCAGATGCTTCACATAAAACAAATGTATTGAAACAATGCAATAAAGCAGACTAATCGACACACGTAAGCAATACAATTCTGCCAGAGGTATAAACAAACAGCCTTTAAAGGTTCCACACCATATGGTAATTCATAAAGAATGTTTTTAAGCTCCTTTCAAATGCCTTCACTGAAGAGGAACTCCTTAGATGGCATGACACGGAGTTCCATGTCATTGGCTCTGCATTGAGAAAGCTCTATCACAATACTGTTTTAAGCATAATGTAAAGACAGCCAACAATAGTTCCTCAGTGGCATTGTAAAATGGCCTGGTCAGGGCCATTTAGGTAGTCACCAGCCAACAGCACTGCAGGGTGTCTTGACTGGTGCCCAGAAGTTAGCCACCACCAGGTAACTATCACTTCCTTTTCTTTCTCCCCCTAAAATATCCCCTGTATCCCAAAAAGCCCTACTCCTTTTCACTAACAATCCCCTTCCTTTTCTCCATTAAATCTTGTTTTCACCCGGGATATTAATGGGTTTTAATGGTCTCAGTATATGTTTATGTTAATGGAGTGCAGCACAGTGGCACTTTAATCACAGTATTGCTAGTGGCATGATTATTTAATACTTCAGTATAATCCATGATGCAATCCAAGCCAATTACTTTGTCAGGTCCCTTGAGTATAATTAATGTATGGGATTTTGAATCAGTCCCTGACCTCTGACACAGGTCTTTTCTGACTAGACTATCTCATTGGTTTGCAAGGCTGTGTTATCCATAGCTGAAAAGAACACAACTGTTTGCACAGCACATTTTGGATACACCTTACTTGGAATTTGAGGCAATAAAGGGACACTTATTTCAGCATTAATTGCAGACTTCCATGTATAGCCATTTATTTGAGTACCAGCTGTGTCTGCACCATAACATGAGGGGATTCACTACAAATGCCACTGACAGCTTAATCTGGTTCATTGTCAGTTGGCATCCGTCCGTATCCCCTTTCCCAGGGATGAGGCTGAAACTAAGCAGAATTGTCTAGCACTCCTTTCCCATCAACAAAAACTAAATACAATAAATAAAAGTAAAATGTTCTAGTTGTTTTTGAACTGTGTTACCAAGGAGAGCTGGCCACCCTGCTGTGCACTTGATAATAGGAGATGGTGCATGTTATTACTGTTGTGTGAAATAGTTAAACAAGCCTTACTTCCCATGGCAGTCTGGGTGACAGAAACAATGCCTGATGGCTGAAACACACTGTAATGCTGTGTTTAAAAAGAAAAAAAGATTTGTTGGTGGCTGAGACCCACCATTGTAGGCTCTATGAAGAAAGGAACTCTTGAGGACTGAGACCCACTGTGGTGGGCTATCTGGAGAAAAAATAGTCCATGGTTGGGCTGTTATAATAAAAAAAAATGAAGCTCTTGGGGGCTGAAAACCCTTTGTGGTGGGCTGTTTAAAAACAAAAAGGCCATTAGGGACTCAGACCCATTGTGGCAAAATGTTTGAAAAACAGGTGTCCTCAAGGGCTGAGAGATGGGGTGGCAGGGTGTTTGAAAGAAAGGAGTCATTGGGGGATGTGACTCATTGCTGCAAGCAGTTTGAAAGAAAAGGAGCCCTCAGGGTCTGAGCCTGACCATGAGAGGCTGTTTGAAAAAAATGAGCCCATAGGAGCTGATACCCATCACTATAGGGTGTTTAAAACAAATAGCTCCACTTCCTCATCTCCACCTGCTAGAGAGCAACTCCTCAAACTGCAGAAAAGCAGGGTAAACTAATCATTGACTGTGGCATTTTCATAACTTCTTGGCACAGCTGATTTATGCTAATGGCTAGGGAATGTAGACCCCCTGCTTCCTCTGCTCATTCTGTCAGTCATGTCAGAGCACTGGCAGGAGAAGACAAAACTTTCTTTCTCCTCTGTGGCTGAATGTCTATTGGCAGCACAACGGACAGGAGATGGTGGATCTGAGATGAACAGTGGATCTGCCAACTTTTAAAAATGAGTCATACATGGCTGGCCTGCTGGTGCAGTGGTAGCACTACCTCTCATGGCACTGATGATCTGAGGTCAGGAGCAACCTCAGGAGTCAGAGGGTTAGCCGAGGGGAGGAGGACGAGCATCCCAGGTACTGCTGTCCTTCTCAAGGAAGGGGTGGGATCAATAACTGGGATTAGCCTGGCCCCTAGCAGCAGCTTGGGGTTGTCACACTGACAATGTACACAAGGGGCCAGATGCATGTCCATTGGCATAATTGCATGCCTTTCCTTGTATGCCAGGGGTGGAAGAACAAGAAGGGAAAAGCTGGACAGTAGGTGGACACTGGTCTCCTACAGGCCCCACACCTGGCTATCAGGGCACATTCAGGCTAATCAGATCCTGTTCCTCGTGAGGCTTGACTGTGATCAGGCTGACCCCATGGGGGGGAGACCCTGATGGAAGAGCTGGACAAGGAAAGTCCCAGAGGATGCCAGGATGATGGAGCTGGTTGGACCAATGTATGGGGGGAAAAACATGAAAAAAGAGTCACAAGGGTTGATTTGAAACATTATCATCAGCTGCAGTGGATCTGTGCCTCAAAGAGTTATTTAAAACATTACCATAGGTCACAGCAGATGCAGTCTCAAGATGGTTAATTGAAATATGACCACCACCAATGCAGATTTGAGCCCAAAAGTACTACATTAAACTTTTAGCCATGGATGACTCAGCACCAGTGGGTGTGTTGTCTCCACTCACTCTGTGGCTGTTGCTCTCCACTCCTCCCTCCTACATCATCTCCCAACAATCACCTCAAGCTGAAAAGTGAGGAGAATGGGAGAGATTGCATCCTAATTACTGGAAATTGATAAAAGCAAACATCAGAGAAATGGTTTGCCTCAAGAGAGGAATATTGTTGTTGGTATGGAACGTTGCTCCTCCTCTCCAGAAGATAGATAGCCCTGTCTCAGTTGACACTTCCACTGCTGGCCAGAGTGGTGGAAACAAATGAATCACGATCTGAGCAAAATCAAGACACTTTACATCTAAGACACCTGGAAGGCAAGGCAAGCAGTCGATAACTGGATCAGCACTTCTAAAGAGGGATGTAGCTGAGTTGGTTGGATAACTATATTGCAGGGTACTACAGGGTAGAGAGAGAGATGCATGCCAAACCACAACTTTAATGGCTATCGTGTAAAGAACAGCAACAAAAGAGGATGCTAGGGTGGTGGCCATCAATTCCCACAGTATATGAGCCCACCCCACACAACTGGATTCAAATTCTCCTTGGTGCTTTATATGTGGTGGAGAGGGACACCTATAAGGGGGGGTGGTGAAAACATCATGGAAGAGGGTTGGTACAGTGGAGTGGTTCAGTGGGATGTTCAGAATGGAAATGTCAAGTAGCAGGTTGATACAGCTCAGTTAAGAAAATGGGTAGACAAGCTGGACAATGAGCCTCTTCTGCCAAAACCTTTCTATGTTTCTCTGTTTCTTTGGTTTCCAACCAGAATAAAATGTTTTCTGATATTTTGTAATCTGCAATATTCTACTTTATTAACCTCCACATGGCTTTTTCATAGCTATGATATGCATTCAGGGTTTTATTTAACTCTAAAAATGGATTAGCGTTTTGCTTATAAAAGTGCTAAAACATTGTAAAAATGCATAGCACTTGTCTCATTGTGTTTAACAAACATAACACTTCTAGAAAACCAATATAAATACTTTCTATACAGTTAGTATTGTCCCATGGAAAAAACTGCTAATCAATTATTTAAAACCCTGGCATTTATCACAAAGCTGGAAAAAGGCTATTCACTAACAGATTTTCTATATTTTGCAGCCAGCTTTAACTTTTACAAATGCATTCATAAGTAGCAAAGAAGTAATTTGTAAGGAGAATCACAGAGTGTACTGCCTCTTTTTTTATCAGAGGAAGTGAGGCCACAGGTAGAGGTAGTCACACACCAGTACTAGAAATGTGTTTCTGGTGCTGTACCAATTATGGGGAGGGGAGTGATTTGTTTTACAAAGAATGAAAATATTTTTGCAAAAACTATGACAACATTAGGTCCACAGACAAACCTGCCTGCTAGGGGAAAATAATCTACTTAGGCTCCCCCATCCTACATTTAAAAAACTGGTCTGCTTCATTGTTAACTACTACAACAGCAGGAGTAAAACAAGGAATACACCAGAGCTACACTTCCTTAGAACTAAATAGGGTCAGTGCTCCTTTACAGTAATAGTTGCAGCTTGGCTGAATGAATTTCTGGACTCATTGTTTAGTCCACCCAGTTTTATGCAATTCAAAACATTACTTCAAGTCATCTCTTTCTGTGGAATGCTGCTGGAATTGCAAAAATTCTCCTGTGACTCTGCTTGATGTACTGTTCTGTACTATAAATTGCCTCACTGTACAGTAATTAAGAAATAATGCATGGCAGGCGTGGGTTGCTACGAGATTTTCACAGTATATGTGTGGTGTGTCATAAGGTGCTTCTGAGTGACTTTATCCACACAAGAAGTGTGTAATCCCACTACTACAGATGCCCTGAAGTGCATTATTATGATTATAAAATGAATCTGTATTCAAAATTAAACCAAAAAATAGAATCAAAGAAAGTAAACATTTGATCAGGAGGATCTTTACTGGCTGTCTTTTGCAGGATTTACACATGTCATGTGACCTGGTTTGATCAATGAGGTTACAGGATTTTTGAGACCCATTTTATAATAGTAGTTTTTTCTGTATTGCACTGACTGAGAGGTGAAACCTTTGTAAATGAGCACTTGTGCACAATGGTACTTTCTGAATAAACCAAAAAAATAAAAAAATAAGCAAGGTGCAAAAAGTCAAGTAATCCAAACTCACAGTTCTCACATCAATAATCCTAAATTTACCTATTCTCTCTGTAAGCAAGGTAACTGGGTTTCATGGTTAACTGGGTATCAGACACATTTTCTTCATGAACATCTCCTACATAGAGCCACACCTTTGTAATTGTAAACTGCTGGCATCGGGGCCACTCAGAGTCTTTTGCTGGCTGGGGCTGCCTATTTTGATGTAATTCGGCACTTCTGATACAGCACAGGTGGCCCCTCCTCCAGTCCTTTCTTCCTTCATCAACCGCTTATCAGCTGCAGTGAAGAAATAATGACAATTCCACTGGCTCATCTTCACATGTGCATCCCTCAATGGATGCTTCTAGTTCAAGGGAACAGATATTTAATGGCCCACAACACACAGTTTTGGTCAATACTCCACTTCATCAGACACTTTCTTGGTGACAAGAGCCATTCAGTTTGCTCACTGGGTCCCATTCTTTTAACTGACCCCTCTGACTGCCAATCAATCAATGCTTCTAGGACTAGCTGGAAGGCCCATCTGGGGTTCTTCAGACCAAGGGTCTTTGGTCTCCTGTGAAGCGCTCTCTCCACATCAACATTCTGAAGCTGAGGGCTGTTCTATTTGGCTTCCAGACATTCACTTTAGTAGTCCAAGGCCATCAAAGTTTGATACAAACAGGTAGTGTTAGTGTGATAACTATACCAACAAGCAGGGTTGTAACAACTTCTATAGGAAAAGGGCAAGGGGAAATTGTTTCACCAGGAAAGCACACTAAGCTTGAGTTTGTTTCCAGGTGTGACCTGCGATCACTCCTACACACTACATGGGTAAGCACGAGGGAGTCAGAATGGGAAACATGACACAAATGTTCTTTGTTGCAGTTTTTTCACCTGGATTCCTGCACATACTGATGGACCTGTTGCTAGCCTTGCTTGTAGAGCAGAAAGCAGGTAACGAAAAGAAGCTACATTTTCTTGTTAATTTAACACTTATATCTCAGCAGGAGTCAGGGTCTGTTGAGATTAAGCAGACAGATACTTTATTAAAAGTAGAAGGGGTCTTATTTAGGGTGAAAAAAAGAAAAAAAAGAAAGAAAGTCAGTGTGTGTTCTCTGATGTGAAGGGTACTGTATCAACTTACTTTGCTAAACCAGTAGGAGGAGAGATAGCTAAATTGGGGGTGTGGCTTAGACACTATAAAAGCAGGTGACTCATATTACAACTTCCTGTTGCTTGCCTTGCTTGTAGATCAGAAAGTAGCTAACTAAAAGAAGATACATTTGTGTTTACACAAGTCTGCTGTGTCTGCTGGGCATGCTGAAACTGCTGGCATTAGACAAACTTGTATAAGATAATTTTAGAATATCCTCTACTTAGTAAATATACACCTTTAATAATGGAAAAAGAACTTAGTAAGTGTATGCAATGTTTGATGTATAGTGAGGGAAAGTATGGGAGTGAGTATGTATGTGCTAATTGCCATCTGATTACTACTCTTGAAGCAGAAATAGTGTTTCTGCTTAATATTAAACCAGTTTCTACTGATATGAGGGAATTGGAAAGTTACATTGATCTTATGGATGAACAACTTCATTCTAATGAACAATTTCCTTCACATTTAGATAGCATTTCTATGCCTCTTGATGAGGAGACAATTGTAACAACTAGTACTAGTATACATGTTGCCTCTGCCCCCTCTTATAAGGTGGATTATTTTCCACCCTCTTTTCATGATAATGATGACCAGACCATTGTCACAAAGCCTCTTAAAAAAAGGAGGGAGCGGTCAAATACACAATAGTGCCCCTATTGAAACTCGTAATAGGTTTGAGCAATTGACTGTATCATATAATGAAGTGCTACATGATTTATCCTGTGCATCACCCTCTGTTGATGTTAATGGTTCAAAAACACTTTTCAATCAGGAGTTAATGCCCATGAATATGTGTCCTAGTAAGTCTCAAGCTACCAAATCAATACCTATTAAGTTAATCACTCCAGAGTGTGTTAAACAATCACCTGTTTCTGATTCTTGTACCCCTACTGTGTCAAAACAAGTGTTAGTCCTGGGAGATTCAATCATTAAGCACATTGACAGGGTGGTATGCAATAGTGACAAGAGCAACTGCACTTGTTCTAGCTTTCATGGGGCCAGGGTATCTGACATTGACTCCATGATGCCTAAAATTTTACAAAATCTGGGGAAAAATCGGCTGGTTATCATACATGCTGGTGTTAATGATATAAACAACACCCCATTTAATCAGCTACAACAGGACTATGTGGCAGTACGTAACCTGTTACTTGAAAGAGGATGCTGTGTATGTATATCTAAAATTCTACCTGTCCCAAAAGCAACATCTACCATGATGCAGAAAATCAAAGCCCTAAATGAATGGCTGAGAAAGTGGTGTTTTAAGCAGGATATGCCCTGTATTACCCACTGGGAATCATTTTCAGATGGTTCTTCCTTGTTTTGCTGGGACAGTTTACATCTCAGTCGTAGGGGTAGAACACTTATGGAGAAAAGTATCACTAAAATCATAAATCTTTGTTTAAACTAAAAACAATGGGGGAGAATGGGTCTATTCCCAAGTCTCTGAATACTTACCAGAATATTATTACAACTAAATGTAAATTCCTAGCTTTGAATGCAAGATCTTTAAAGCAACTCAAATTAGCAGAACTCGAAGCCAAATGTAAAACTTTAAATATAGGTGTGGTGGGAGTAACTGAAACTTGGTGGGACACATCCTCAATTTGGTCCAGAGAAATTCCAGGTTATAAGTTATATCATAAAAACAGATTAGATAAGCAAGGCAGTGGAGTTTGTATGTACATATGAAATGATATTTCTTCTTTTGAAGTCTGTTCTCCCTTTCCTTTGGAAAGTATATGAGTTAAAATCTTATTGAAGGAGCAGTCCTATATAACTACTGGTAACATCTTTCGACCTCCATCTGCAAATTCAGATTACACAACTGATATGTTTAAAGAAATTACAAATGTTTCAGAATCTCAAGATACTGTAATATTTGGTGACTTTAGCCTCCCTCATATTAACTGGGACTCATTCTCAGGACAGCCCTATGCCGAGAAAGGACTAATAGATGTGGTAGTTAGTACTGGATTACAACAACTTGTTACTGAACCCACTCGAGGTGCTATTATTTTGGATCTATTATTTACTAACATAGAGCAACAAATTGGCAATTTATAAATTTGGGACCCACTTGGGACCAGTGATCATTCATCTATTCTTTTTGAAATTCAACAGTTTAAAACTACACAAAGGAAGTTATACTATATAAAAAATTATAACAAAGCAAATGTTTCTAATATCAATGAATACTTACAAAACATAAACTGGGAATCTAATCTTTTTAATTGTACAACACAACAAGTTTGGGACTTTTTTAAAAACATTGTACATTATTTGGAAAATACCTTAAAAATCAAAAATTAAAAATCAGATTAAAATAAAAATTAAACTTTTTAGGAAACTTAAGAATAGTTCTGTTCCATTTAAAAGTACACTAGTAGATAAATACAGACTATCTGTGAAAAACGTACACAAATTCTATTAAATTGGCAAAACATAAGCTAGAATTTAAACTAGCTCACACAAAAGACTGTCACAAATCTCTTTTCTCCTATATAAATAGTAAAAAGGGTGTATCAAGGACCATTGATCCCATTATAACCAATGGCTCTTCTCTATCTGATATAGAAACCTCGAATCTCTTTAATAATTACTTTTGTTCTGTCTTCTCTCAAAACTCACCTATTAGTACATTTAAAGTTCACCACGTAGATTATCATAGGTTCTATCCAACTGACATTATACAGGCTATAAAAAAACTGAAAAAAAATACTTGTCCGGGCCCAGACAGTATTCATCCATGGTTTCTGATCGAAACCTCTGTAAATATTTCTATACCTTTGTCAATTATTTCCAGTAAATCCTTACAAGAAAGCATTGTACCAAATGATTGTTGTTCAGCAATAGTTACTCCCATATTTAAAAAAGGCAATAGAGGTTCTGTGCAAAATTAGCATCCAATTAACCTGACCTCAGTGGCTGGTAAATTAATGGAACAGGTAATGAAGTCTCTAATAGATCAAGATTGTAAAAAATTAGGAATTTATTATCCAAATCAGCATGGGTTTACTCCCAAGTATTCCTGCACCACCAATCTGATATCTTTTTACAGTAATATAAGTACTCTACTGGATGTGGGTATCCCTGCTGATGTAATTCTTTTGGACTTTAGTAGAGCTTTCGATAAAGTCTCACATGAAAAACTCATTACTAAAATGCACAATCTAGGTTTGTCACCTGATATTGTCAACTGGACTTTAAACTGATTGACAAATCATTCTCAGAGAGTCAGAATTAATGATATCTTGCCTGATTCGGGTAGTGTGACAAGTGGTGTACCACAGGGGTCGGTGTTGGGACCAACATTGTTTAACCTCTTTATCAGTGATTTACAAACAAGGCCAAATAACTTCATAGTTAAATTTGCAGACAATACTAAATTGGGGGGCAAGGTTACTAATCAAGAAAATATTTCTGCATTGAAGAAGGATTTGGAAAAATTAACACTTTGGGCAAATGAAAATCATATGCAGTTTAATCAAGACAAATGTTTAGTAGTGCATTTCAGTGTAAATAATCCAAAAACGATATATCATATAAACGAACTACCACTTCGCTCATCAAATTGTGAAAAAGATTTAGGGATATATGTTAATAATAAACTTACATCAAATGATCACTGTGTTAGAACTGCTTGCATGACCAACAGACTTTTGAGGCAAATAAAACACACTTTTGTTAATCGCACTGAACATTGCCTTACTCCACTGTATAAGGCATACATTAGACAGTATCTAGACTATGGCAGGGGAGAAGAGGGGGAGGAGTAGCTCTCTATGTAAAGGAAGGGATAAAAGCAACTGAACAAAAGAGTAAACAGGGAGGAGAGGAGGCACTGTGGTTCACCTTGGAGACTGGAAAGGGCACCACAATCTGCACAGGGGTTATGTACAGACCCCTATGTCAGGGGGAAGGAATGGACAAGGATATGATGGAAGGCATTCTTAGAATGGCAGAGAAAGGGGAGATACTGTTGATGGGAGACCTGAATATGCCAGATGTTAACTGGAGCACATTTGCTGCAGCCACATCCAAGAGCAGGGCCATTCTTGATGCCCTACAGGTGGCAGGCATTAGACAGCTACTTTCGGAATCCACTCATGAGGGAGCAATCTTAGACCTCATACTCTCAAACGGGGGCAGTGAGAGGATCTCAGATCTAGAAGTAGGTTGCCATCTGGGGACAAGTGACCATCAAACAGTGTGGTTCACGTTAAACTCAGCTACAGAGTCGGAAGCCATACAAAGTGAGGGTACTGGACCTTTAGGAGGGCTGACTTTGGCAAGATGGGAGAGTGCCTCAGAAAAGCACTAGCAAACAGGCTAGAAGGAGGTGTGGAGCAACAATGGGGAATTATCAAACTGCCATCACAGAGGCAACAAGCCTTTGTGTGAAGCAAATAAACAAATCAAAATGAAAGAAAAAGCCACTATGGTTCTCAAGAGAGGTGGCTGTGAAAGTCAGGAAGAAAAAGATAGCATTCCGGAAGTATAAGGAAACACAGAAGGAGCAGGACAGAGAGCTGTACCAGTTAAGGCAGAAAGAAGCAGGGAGGGAAGTCAGAATAGCAAAGGCCCAAACTGAGGAAAAGATAGCCAACTCAGTTAAGAAGGGGGATAAAACCTTTTATATGTACATCAGCGAGCCGAGAAAGACATAGGGAGGGATGAGTGAGGCTGAATAGAAAATGAGCGGTGGTTGGGCAGAGGGGACAGTGAAAAAGCAGGAATACTGAATGAATATTTCTGCTCAGTATTCAAAAAGAGGAGAGGAAGTGCCTAATCCAATTAACAGAAGCACTCTTGATGGGGGATCGATCCCAGTCCTTTCACAGAAGAAAGGGTTCTGCAAGAACTCCTAAAACTGAAGGTGGACAAAGCAATGGGTCCTGATGGAATTCACCCAGAATTCTAAAAGAATTAAGGAAGGAACTAGTGAAACCACTGGCTACTCTTTTTAATAAATCATGGGAGGATGGTGTGGTACCCGAGGACTGGAAGAAGGCGGATGTGATTCCCTTCACAAAATGGGACCAAGACAGAGGCAGGAAACTACAGACCTGTCAGTCTGACCTCTGTGGTAGGGAAAGTGATGGAGTCACTTCTGAAAGAAAGAAAGAATAGTTGAGTACCTAGAGATCAGTGGAGCACACTAGGATCCAAGGCAGCATGGATTCACAGTGGGAAGGTCATGTCAGACGAATCTAATAGATTTCTTTGACTGGGTGACCAAAGTAGTAGACCGGGAGGGCTGTGGACATGGCCTACCTAGACTTTAGCAAGGCATTTGACACAGTCCCACACAAAAGATTGATAGTCAAATTAACCAGCCTGGGAGTGGGTCCCAGGGTGGTAGCCTGGTAAAACATTGGCTGGACAACAGGACACAGAAGGTAATTGTAAATGAGTCCACTCTGAAGAAGAGGGCGGTTACTAGTGGGTACAGGGTTCAGTATGGGTCAAGTCCTTTAATGTCTTCATCAGTGACATTGCAGAGGACTGGAAGGAAAAGTATGCCTTTTGCAGATGACACAAAGATCTGCAACAGGGTTGATACCACAAGGAGGCATGGAAAGGATGAAAAGGGACTTGGCAAGGTTGGAGGAATGGTCAGACATATGGCAGCTAGGATTCAATGCAAAAAGTGCAAAATAATGCACCTGGGAAACAAGAACCAGGGAAGAATACACAATGGGTGGGGAGGTAACAACAACAAAACAGGAAAGGGACCTGGGGTAATCATATCAGATGACATTAAGGGTTAGCAAGCAATGTGAGAAGGCAGTAGGGAGGGCCGGGGTATACTGGGATGTATAGGGAGAGGCATCAGCAGCAGAAAACAGGAAGTTGTTATCCTCTGTACAGACAGTTGGTGAGACCCCATCTGAAATACTGTGTCCAGTTCTGGAGACCCCATCTAAGGACATAGACAGAATAGAGAGCCAGAGGAGGCAACTAAAATGGTGCAGAGTCTGCAAAGAAGTCATATGAGGAAAGACTAAAGGAGCTTAATAATATACCCTTGAGGAAAGAAGGAGAGGGGGACATGATAGAAACTTTCAAGTACCTCAAGAAATCAACAAAGTCCAAGAGGTAGCATCTTTCAGAAAAAGAGGCTTGCAAGAACAAGGGTACACAATTTAAAGATAGAAGGAGGGCGGTTCAGGGCAATGTGAGGAAGTATTATTTCACAGAGAGGTAGTGGATGCATGGAACAGCCTTCCTGAAGAAGATATGGGGTCTAAAACTGTGGGAGAATTCAAGAATGCATGGGACAGACATAAAACCCAATTCTTGTGGGGGCAGGAAGATATAGGCTGTTGGTTAACTAGGATCTGCGGCCTATCCTGTAGGTAGGGAAATGGGCAGACTAGATGGGCCTAGCGGTCCTTATCTGCCGTCAAAGTCTATGTTTCTATGTTTCTATGTTTCCCCTTTCTGGAATCCAAACCAAAAAAAGACATAGCAATTCTTGAACAGGTTCAAAGGAGAGTAATTAGAATGATTCCAAGATTAACAAACTTGGATAATGAGAACAGATTAAAAGCTACTGGTCTCTTCGCTCTTCAAACTAGAAGATTAAGAAGTGATATGCTTATGGTTTTTAATTTAATAAATTCACCAGATCTAATGGAAAAATGTGGTCTTACACTCTCCAAAAGGAGACATGTTCCAAGACTGCATAATAAACAGCTTGAAGTAAAAACTTATAAGACCAGCAAAAGGGGAAACTTTTTTCCAATAAGAGCATCCATTGTATGGAACACCTTGCCACAAGAATTAGTAGAGGCAACTAGTGCCACTGTCTTTAACAACAAATTAGATGTTTGGTTGTGGGATAATTGGATAATAGTTAAATAATGTCCCACGTAGTGTGGGGAACAGTCTCGATGGGCTCTGGCCTTCTTCTGTTCTTTCATACGAAGTAAAGTAATACCAAATGATACCAAGACTACCTCAACTGATCTCAGGATTGTCTAGTTGTATACTGTGTGATCCAGAGCAAGTCACTTAACTTCCTTGTGCTCCCAGGTCACATCTGGAAACAAGCTTCGGCTTAGTGTGCTACTCCTGGTTAAACAATGTTCCCTTTATTTATCATATTAGTAGGAACTCCTGATGCCATGATCAAAGACCCCATCTCATACTGGGTCATCCAGAGTTGGACCTTTTTGCATCCACCCATAAAGCAAAGCTGTTTCATTTCTGCTCACTCGCTCCAGGGTGTAACAGAGTCCCCCCCCCCCGTTAATAAGGTAAAGTAAAGAAAAATATGTGCATTCCTTCCCAAAATTTCTTTCTTGCTTTCCTAGTTTCTTATTTCTTTCTTCTTTATCTATCTTTTCATGTCAGGGTGGCCAACCTGACATTTCTTTGTATGCTTTACTATCCCTTTTGCTCTATTCCCCATTTGAAGCCAGCATATATTAAAGGTTATTACATGGATATTAAAATGAGGACAAAATCATGTTTTGGGAATGGCTGGCTGGCACATTTCTGCCATGGTAAATCCTATGATTTACCCATGGCAAAGGTGCCAGTCAGCCACACCACAAAGAAAAATTGACCTGACCCCCAAAAACAACACGCTGCAACTGTCATTTTCTTTTCCTCGCAAAACTGCTATTTTCCATTTAAAAGTCCATTAGCCAGCACTGTCCAATGTGCAAGTACACCCACCATAACTTTAAAACAAAGCTTCACTTACAGCAACAACCCTGAACCCACAGTAGGCTATAGTTTTTATTTTGTGTTTCAGCAACACTTCTCCCAACTTGTACCCACCTCACTCTTTTTTGGGTGTCACCCAGTCACTGTGTCTGTTTCCTGGGATGTCACAAAAATCAACAGTCCAGTGCATCACCTGTCATTTGAGTTCTCTTTTTTTTAGTTGCATAAATCACATTTCCTTCTTGTACTTTGGAATACTGGAATGGAGGGCACATTTTCAGATCGGACAAAAAAGTAGACGCACTTTCCTTTTCCAGCTATGTGTTCCTGCCACAATCATCTTCTGTCTCTCTTTCATGCACTTGGTAAAAGTGAGGAAACAAATTTTTTTGAGAAACAAATAAAATAAAATATGCTTTCTCTTTTTCTACCCTGCAGCGGTGAACGATCATTCATAAACCTCCGCTATTTTGCTTCCATCCTGCAGCCATGGCAACACCCTAGCAACATCCTTGGTAATCAAGCACAGCTCAAAGAACCAAAGACTAATTTTTTTGTGGCAGATGAACAAATACAAAAAAAATAAAATAAATACAAAAAAAACACATCTTTTTTTTTTTTTTTGTATCTCAAAAAAAGGACACCACGGTATAATCGCAATAAGCCACTCGGGGGATGTGGGTTATTGGGGGATTTACCATGGCTGGCGAGGATTTACCCACTCATCTTCACCCTGTGGGCAAACCACCCCAGCCATAGTAAATCCCCTGATAACCACCACACCCTGACTTATTAAAAATAAGCAGCAGTACATAAATAAGATTAGCACCTGTATTACAAAGGTGCCCTATTTGACTAGAGAAAGCTTTTTGCGCTGTAATGCTGAAATCATTACATGTTCTAATTAAGCTCACTGTTTAAAGCTAGCTGTTGAGCCTCTGAATAAAGAAACTGCTGTTGCAGTATGTGTATGTAAACTCCTGATTTAAGAGCTTTTGGTTTAAAAAGGAGCCCTTTATGTTTATGCTGCAGCTGCTCGCTGTTTATATTTTTTTAAATATCAAATAAATCGTTGAATCCTGCATTGGAGCAGGAATGCTCTCTGATGTAACCCTGAAGCACTTCACTGCAAGCCCAAAGTCAGGCTGAAAATAAAAATAAAAAGAAAGCTCTTAAGAAGAGCCTTTAGTAGGAAAAACTGCCTCTTGCAGCTGTAATGATGCAACCCTGCTGTTTTGCTTGTCGGCACAGGAGCATGCTCCAGTGTGTGCAGAAAGGTGCAGCGCTATGCTATTTCAGAGCAGGATACCTTGTGGAAATAAAAAGTGAAAGTGCCACTCAGGGCGAAGAAAGAGAAGGAAGGCAAGTCCTTATAAGTAACAGGATGGGCAGAAAGGGAAAGCCCATAGTGTCCTGTAACATTACAAGGCTATAAAGGCCTGAAAGTTGTTAAAAAGGGCCAAAATGAAATGTTTTGCCTACGGCTGACTTTTCAGCCATTGGGTTGTGGAAAAGCAGGTTATTTTTCCTTTTGTTCATTAAAGAGTGCCAAAATGTAACAAATAAAAATGAAAGTAGTATAAAGACACAGGTTAGAACATGAAACCACATGCAGAAGGATTTTTACTGTTGTGTTTTGTTTTGAGCTTTATTTCTTCTTCTTCTTCAAAACAAATTATCAGGTTTCTCTGGCAGTCAGGGGAATGCAATGAGGCAGCGGGCCTGTCTTTTGCTGTCCCCCTGTTCAGACTGAATACTGAGTATTCCTTTCTACAAAATCAAAACTTAATGGTTAAGAAATGCCTTTTACCTGATGTCTTAGTTATTTTTGCAGCCCCCCCTACTGACAGGTTTTATAGGAAACATGGGTGATAATGTCACAAAAGGGGAGGAGTCACATTCTATGACTCAGAGTATATAAAGCTCCTCCTAGAGGTTGAAATAGATAGAAGTGGGTCAGTAAGTGCCTGACCACCGAAGGAGAAGGAGGTGTATGTGGGAGTTTGCACATACTAGAAAACTATCGATGTACAGAGAAGAGGCTAGAAGTATTTTCCTGTGACATGTGTGAAGTTAACACCAGCATTTATTCTTTCTGTAAATAGTGACTTTTGGATTTTTTCTTTTGGATTTAAAATAAAATGATAGACTCATTTCTTTGCATTTTTTATGCATTTGCCTCTTGTCTGGTTGTCTGTCATTTATCCCACACCTACATTGGTGTCAGCTGTGGGATTTGACTGGTGCGTTGAGACTGCTTGGGAGCTAGATGGCAGTGAGATGAGGACCTGCGCGTACAGAGGGAGGAAAGGAAAATTCAAAATGAAAAATGGACAGAGACATTGAAGGCCATACATGACATGAACCAGGGCCAACCAGACAGAGCAGGACCATGGGACATCAAATTAACAAAAGTGATGGAAACTGATGACATCGAGACTTATCTCATTAAATATGAGAGGACAGCCCAGACATGCACCTGGCCCAGAGACCAATGGGCAATCAGGTTAGTACCCTATCTGTCTGGCAGGGCACAGCTTGTGTACAGTCAATTAACGGGGACAGATACCAATAATTATTATAGAGTGAATGAGGAAGTATTACAAAGATATATTAATACTGAGACATATAGACAGTGGTTTCATCTACAGAAAATCGCCCCATATGTATGTGTACCCACATATCACGTGTACCATATGTGCTCACATGTATGCTACCACTGTTGTATCTCACACTGTAACCATGTGTTCCCTCCCTGCGATGAGATGCCTTTGTAAATGAGTCCCCGACTCAAAGGTTGTAAATTCAACTTTCAAAATAAATAAATAAATACAGTAAATAAAAATCCATATGATACACCAAGGGAGACTTATGCATGTTTACGGGATAACTGTGGGAAATGGTTGCAGCCCACAACCAAAACCATTGATCAAATAATGGAACTAATCATTATTGAAGAGTTTACCCAGATATTGCCTGTGGATGTCTAAGTTTGGGTGAAAGAACACCAACTGGAGTTTTCTGAAGCCACAATTAAATTGGCAAAAGATTATCTAGTAGCTTGTCCATCAGGCCCTGAGACAACTCAGCAACCCGGACCAGCACCAGCACAAGTAAGGATATTCTCCCAGTTCAGAAATGTTACCTATGGTAGGTGGGATGGGGGAAAGTCCCTTATAATGAAATAATTTGCCATGGATGCCTGGGAAGGGACATGTCATGACTTCTTAAACAAAATAAATGACTAACACACTTAGCCCTGGCCAGTATTGGGTATGTGGCAGCAGTAGAGCATGGGAGATCAGCAAACCTTGGGACTCCTAGATTTGGGGAGCAAACAAACATTGTTAAGAGCTGATCTAGCCTCTGATGGGTACTGACACTGATACTACGGTGAGGTGTGTACATGGGGACATCCACCAATACCACACTGCTAACCTGGATATAAATGTCGACGATGAATGTCACCATTTGCTAGTTGTGTTAGTCCACTGCCTACCAGTCCCTTTTATCATTGGTCAGGATTTTTTACAATTTGATAAACTGATGAAAAACCAGCAGACATTTGTACAACCGGTCAGAGTGGTCACCAGGTCACAAGCAAAAGCCCGACATCTAGGGGCGGTATTTTCCTTTCATGAGGATCATTTTGAGGGAAAACAAAAAAGGAAGGAATCTAGGAAGTAAAAGAAAGAAGAAAAGAATAAAGGGACTGCTACTCATCCTAATGGTAGCATAGACAAACTGCCAGGATTGTTGGAATGTGACATTAAACATGATCAAGGAGTCGATGAGACCTTAAAACCCTTTGCTTTAAAGGTGGGCCGGGATGAAACACTGGGACATTCTAAATTTATGTTGAAATGTGGTATATTGTGTCATGTTGTTACTGAACCTGATACAAATGATAGAACTGAGCAATTGATGGTACCTAGGAAAAACCGAGAACAGGTACTGAACTTGGCTCATAATGTACCCGTGGCAGGACATGAAGGGAGGGATAGGACTCTACAATTAATTTTAACCAGATTTAGTTGGCCAGGGGTTCACCAGGATGTAGTGGCTCATTGCAGATCATGTACTGAGTGTCAGCTGGTGTCTCAAAGGGGAAAACAGGATCATGTACCCCTCCAGCCCATAGCCTATGTAACCACTCCCTTCGAAAGGCTATTGATGGATTATGTTGGACACCTTTTAAAAAGTTCCAAGGGTAATCAGTTTATTCTTGTGGTATACAATTACGCAACCTGATACTCTGAGGCTATACCAAGCAGAACTGTGACAGCCCCCCAACCCCCGTATAGGTGAGGAACTTGCTAAAAATTTTTAGCCGAATGGGGATACCCCAAACCATTTTGACAGACAGAGGTAGTAATTTCACATCCCATTTGTTTAAAGAACTCTATAGGCTGTTGGGAGAATCCACTATCCAGACTTCCACCTATCATCCGCAAATGGATGGTCTGGTTGAGTGAGTTAATAAAAACCTGAAATCTATGCTAAAAAAGTATGTGAAGGATGAAGGCCAGGACTGGGACAAATATATCCCTTATTTATTGTTTGCATACCAGGAGGTACCCCAGACCACTACTGGTTTCTCCCCATTTACATTGCTTTATGGCCGAAATCCAAGGGGGCCCCTTGACATTGTGAAAGAACATTGAACAGAAGGAAAGAATGTTAAGTTTACCAGTGTGTTGGAATATATGGCTGATCTCAGGGAGAGATTGGTAAAATATGTCACAATGGCTCATAAGATGTAGAACAGCAACAGAGTGAACAGAATGAGAGTTATGATAAGGGACTAAAGCTGAAACATTTTGAACCCGGTGACAAAGTGCTGTTACTTTTGCCTTCTACAGAGAACAAACTCCTCATGCAGTAGCAAGGTCCTTATAATGTCCTTAGGCAAACCAATAATGTGAATTTTGAAATCGAGAGGCCTGGCCATAGACCAAGTAATGGTATATACCATGCTAATCTGTTGAGACAATGGATTGAGAATCACAGATTCAAGCCTTGTATATACACCCTGAACAAGATGTAATGGAACTAGAAGTGGCTTATGACAGGTTAGATGTACCCGGAAAAGAACACATTATTCAGATCAACCCGAATTTAGACCCTACCCAGAGAAAGGAGATTGACCAATGGTTTGATTACTATCATGAATCTTTCACCAAGACACCAGGAAGAGCAATAGGGGTAGAACATGAGATCCAGGTAACCCAGAGTAAAACTATCCATCAGAAGCCATATAGATTGCCTGAGAAAGTGATACAAGAGGTCGTTTGTGAAATCAAAAGAATGGAACAGTCAAAAGTAATAATTCTATCTCGTAATCCCTGGTCATCTCCCCTGGTTGTAGTTAGCAAAACCAAATAGGATGCTAAATTTATCAGTACCCCTGATTTAACTAAGGGGTACTGGCAGATACCCCTAGCCACTCATGCCCAAGAACTTACAGCCTTCGGTACACCTATTGACTTGTACCAATTTACCAGCATGCCTTTTGGCTAACATGGGGACCCCACCACCTTTCAGAGTTACATGGATCACATCTTAAGAACCCACCTACCATATAGTGCAGCTTACTTGGATGACTTGGTAATTTACAGCCCTGATTGGCCTACCCATTTGAAACATCTGAGTGCCATCATCCAGAGTATTAAGGAAGCTTGGCTCACTATCAATCCCTCAAAATGTGCCTTAGCAAAAACAGAAAAACATTATTTAGGTTTTATAATGGGAAATGGGATGATTAAGCCAGAGGAGAGCAAAGTGAAAGCAATGGCCAACAGTCCAATTCACAATACAAAACAACACATCAGGTCATTTTAAGGCTTAGCCAGCTATTATCCACATTTTATACCTGGGTTTGCCACATTAGCCATGCCTTTGATGGAAATGACCAAAAACAAATATCCAAACAAAGTGAAATGGACCGATGAGAGTGACCTAGCCTTTAGAAGCATTAAAGCAGCCTTATGTTCAGCCCCAGTATTGATAAGCTCTGACTTTACCAAACCCTTCGAAGTTCACAGCAATGCCTCTGACACAGGCGTTGGGGCAATACTAATATAGCACAATCAGAAAGGTGAACATCTTATTCTCTACATCAATAGAAAACTCCATTAAAGGGTGAGGCGATACTCTACAGTAGAGAATGAGTATTTAGCCATGAAAAGGGTTATAGAGGCCTTAAGTACTACTTGTATGATCATGAATTTTTGGTGGTGACAGAACATAACACCATTGTGTGGTTAAGCCTAATGAAAGATAAGAACATGCGCATTATGTGATGGTATTTGTCCCTCCAGCCATACGGGTTCACGATGAAACACTGCACTGTCACCCAACATCAAAATGCTGACTTTGTGTCAAGATATGGAGCCAATAAAGCAGCCCTTCATGTAGAGAATTAAAACTGTTTAGAGTTGTTTGATTTAAAGACATTGCATAAAGAGTTATGGTACATAAAATGTGCCAATAAACCTCAGGAAATATGTATTGAACAGTTGTTATGATGTATGTGAATGTATCTGATATGCTTAAACCGATCTAAAGGGTTCCTGAGGGGAACTTCTGGAAAGGGTGGGCAGAATCTCTTTCCTGAAAGTGGGAGGTTCCTGGAGACCATTCCTCCAGTCCCTCTAATCCAAGGAGTTTTAGTCAACTTATAGAAGGAAAGGAGCATGCCACCTTGATTCCAGAGGCTCCATTTTGGTCCAGACAAATTTAATTTTCTCCCATCTGATTTAGTTCCAGCCTGCTTCAGCAGCTATCCATATCGCAGAAGCAGGGTTCTCATACATGTCAATTTGGGATCCCTTCACTTTCGTTCCTGACTCTGAATGACACAGAACTCTCCCAACTTGGTGTTTCTCCTGTTGTGGCTGATGTTCTCCTGGTGGCTCATCAGTCATCCACCATCAATGCCTACTCTCTGAAATGAAAACGTTTTCATGTCTGGTATGCCTCTCATTCTGTGGATCCCTTTTCCTGTCCAATGTGCTGCTTTTATAAATGGCAAAATGTTACCTCAGTTGGAGATGTCCTGCGGGTCCATTAAAGAGCTATTAACACCTTAAAGAAAACATTGAAAAACATAATATTTAGGTACAATTTAGCTTGAATTCCATATGTATTCACTAGATTTCCCCTCCCCATTACTCATTACTGAGAAATTTGCATGGAAACATTCTGTATATCCCTTAGAGTTCATCTGCCTCTTTAGCCTACTCCCAACTTCATGTCATAGTCCTCAGTTGTGACACCACAATCTGTAGCCATGGAAGTAATTGTGATGCCACAAGTAGAGCATTATGACCTCAGATAGGGAGACAGCAACAAGAATAGATGAACTCTTCAGGAGCACAGATCCCATTTTCATGCAAATGGCCTCAGAAATAAATAATGGGGAGGAGAAATACAGAACTAATGTGAAATACAAGCTTGAACTGTGTCTAAATATTATGTTTTGCTGAAGTTGTCCAAATGGCATCAGCTGCTCTTTAAAGATTATGCATGTTCAAGAATCTGCGCCCCTCTGTCTGCAAACCTTTTTGAATACAGGATATTAACTTGGTTCTGGAATCCCTCACATGGGCTATCATTGAACTTTCTGCCACTTGTGACATGTGCTTCCTATCCTGAAAGTGGTGAACATTACCTCTCCTCAGAGAATATCTAAGAATTTAGGCTCTAGCAGTACATCATCCATACATTACTTTTACCCAGATAGGGGCTCACTACCCACACTGTACTTATTTTCTTCCTAATGAAGTGTTTAGTTTCACTTTGAATCAGGTGAGTCATCTTCCTGTGTATTTTCCTTTCCTCTTGAGTGGGGGGGGGGTCTTCATATACTACATTCTATGGACGTTCATAGAGTCTTACATTTCTATTTGGATCCCTCTAAGCACTGTACATCATCCTGTCCATTTTCTGTTTCATTTTTCCCTGGGAGAGTTGACTGTCCTATACCTAAACAAAACATTTTCAAATAGTGTTTTATCAGATGCACAATAAGGAGCTTCCTGGTCCTGTTTATGACCACTCCTCATATGGTAAGTCCACCTGTGTGACTTGTTTTGGAATTGTTTCAGCTATAGCCGCATGTTTTGCTGCAATGTTGAGTTCTTTCCCACATTCATTAAACATTTCAGTTTGGACCTTGTGTTGTACACATGGTCTGGTGTTGGCCTTGCTGTCCTCCTCAGCCTTTTGTCTTAAGGTCCTGTAGGACACTATGAAGAAGACTACCTCCCATAGCACCTTTTGTATAGCTTGGAAATTGCTTCAACAGTGTGGCTATATGAAGGAGATGTCCTTGAAGAAAATAATTTAACTACTTATCACAATAGTAAATTTTCATAAGAATCTCATGCAAAGAGCCAATCTCACCTCTCACCTTCCCATGTCTATATTTTATTTATTTATTTGTTAAATCTTGGATTGCAAAGTACCTTTGAGGCAAAACCTCATTTACAGAGGTTCCACATCATAATAAAACATTAAGAAAAGACAACATTGTACATCATAAAAGCACTGAGAGAAAATTGACAAATTACAACTGTTATCAAACAAACAGTAAAAGACATAACATTGAGGATTATTTTAGCAAACATGTTTGAGAGAACAGTACTTGTCATAAGTGCAGAAATTATTTACTCATGTAAATAAAAACATGAATAAAAAATACTAAAATACAAGAATTCATGTTTATATTTCCGGTGACATACAGTATGCTACGTGACCTTCCTGTTATCTCATTCAAAATCTTGTTCCTTTGTCTTACTTTGAGTTACAATTTCCATTTGCAGAACCCACAAGAGACAGGGCTATCCTAGAACTAGTACTGACTAACAGGGAAATGATCACAGATCTCCAGGTAGAAGGTCACCTGGGTCATGTGACCATCATGTGGTATTGTTCAATTTGGCCACTACAACTAAATCATCCCATTCCAAGGCAAAAATATGGGACTTCAGAGGAGCTGACTTTGATAAGATGGCCAACAGAGTTAAGCTAGCCCTGGCAAAATGAAATACAGGTGAGGGTGTACAAGCAAAATGGCCAAGCATTAATGATGCAATACTTGAAGCAACATTCCATTGTGCTAGAGAGAAAAGGAAGTCCAAAAGAAGAAGGAAACTACTTTGGTTCTCAAAAACAGTAGCAGAAAAGGTCAGAATCAAAAGGCTGGCCTTCAAGAAATATAAGGGAACAGAGTGGGATGAAGATAGGGAGGCATACCAAACTTCCCCAAGGGAAGCAGGGAATGTAATAAGGCAGGCAAAGGCCCAAACCAAGGAAACACTAGCACAAACAGTAAAAGAAGGTGACAAGACTTTTTATAGATACATTAGTGAAAGACGAAAGTCCAGAGGGGGTATTGCTAAGATCAAAGGAGATAATGGTGTGTGTGAGGAGGAGGACCATGTAAAAGCATATATCCTAAATAGATACTTCTGCTCAGCATTTACTGAACAGAAGGTAGGGCTGGGCCGACAGCTCAGCACCATGGACAGGGGGAGGGAGGGATAGGAGCACTAGTCCCTTCACAAAAGAAAGGATCCTACAAGAGCTCGATAAGCTCAAGGTGGACAAGTCAATGGGACCTGATGGCATACATCTCAGGGTACTAAAGGAGCTAAGGGTGGAACTAGCAGAGCCATTATCAGAACTGTTTAGTGAGTCTCTGAGCACAGGAGAGGTCCCAGAAGACTTGAGATGGACTCATGTGATCCTACTCCACAAGAGTGGTAGCAGGGAGGAGACAGGGAACTACAGATCAGTCAGTCTTATCTCAATAGTGGTCAAGATTACAGAGGCACTCCTTAAGGAAAGGATAGTGTAACACCTGGAATCCATAGGAGCACAGGATCCAAGACATCATGGGTTTACAAAAGGACAGTCCTGTCAAACTAATCTCATAGATTTCTTTGTCTGGGTAACCAGAGTGGTGGACCAAGAGGGAGCAGTTGATGTCACCTACCTTGTCTTCAGCAAAGCTTTTGATACTGTTCCACATAGAAGATTGAGTAATAAGCTGAATATGCCCTGGATGTGTCAGAAGTTGGTCAACTGGGTGGCAAACTGGTTGATGGACAGAAAACAGAGAGTGGTAGTAAATGGTATACAGTCAGAAGAGATGCAAGTCACAAATGGGGTACATCAGGGATCAGTCCTGGGGCCAGTCCTCTTCAATATCTTTATCAGTGACATTGTATATGGACTGGAGGGTAAGGTTTGTCTGCTTGCAGATAACACCAAGATCTGCAATAGAGTAGATGATCCAGATGTGGTGGGTAGAATGAGAAGATATCTGGATAAACTAGCAAAATGGTCAGAAGAGTAGCAACTGGGGTTTAATGCAAAGAAGTGCAAGATTATGCACAAAGGGAAGAGAAACACTGAAGCCACCTATAGGCTGGGAGGGAAGTTGCTGGCAGTCACAAGGGAAGAAAGAGAATTGGGCATCATCATCACTGATGACCTGAAATCATCCATGCAGACCTCTAAAGCAGTAGGGCAAGGGGGATGTTAGGGTGTATTAGTAGGGGTATCACAAGACAGAAGAGGGAGGTAAAAATCCCTCTTTACAAGACACTGGTTAGGCCCTATCTGGAGTACTGTGTGCAGTACTGGAGGCCACACATTCACAAGGAAATTAACTCATTTACACCACAAGCGCTCTTTGAGAATTCCACCACTTGTGCCTTGTATACTCTTAGCACTGCATCCTGGGAATTTCTAAGCAAAATCAAGCCAAAATTAGCATGCCACAAACAAATGTGAATACCTCTTGAATCGTAAGTGCTACACACAAGGTACGTGTGGCAAAGTTGTTCAGCACAACATTACCTTTCCAGTGGTGCTATGCAATCAATTGTAATCAGTTTGGTTTTTTATACTTGCTGAAATACCAAACAACTTTGTTTTTTTCAGATTTTTTTGAAGGTGCTTAGGTGGGGCTTGAGAGATAAATGTCAGCCATGCACACCATACCTTTAACAAATGCGAATAACTCATAAAGTATATGTGGTAGACACAAAGTATTACAGGCAAAATTGTTCAGCACTAAATTACCATTCTAACGGTGCTATGCAATCAACTGTAATCTATTTAGTTTTTATTTTATACTAGCTAAAATACCAAACAACTGTGGTTTTTTTTTTCAGATTTATTCTAGCCGCTTAGGTGAGGCTTGAGAGACAAATGTCAGTCATGCACACCATACATTAAACAAATGCAAATAACTCCTAAAGTATACATGATAAAAACAAAGTATCAGCAGCAAAATTGTTCAGCACGAAATTACCTTTCTGACGGGGGCTATACAATCAAGTCTAAGCAATTTGGTTTGTTTTATATTTTGGTAAAAACTGCCAGCTTCCTCAGATGTTTCCAGGCCTGAGTGAAAGTCAGCTGAGTACATCTACAGGTGTTATTGGTATGAGTGGCTATGCTTTCAGCTGCCACCTACAGGCGTATCTAGGCCTGAATGAGTTAACCAGATTGAGGCAGTCCAGAGAAGGGCAACCAAAATGGTGCAGGGACTGCATCAGAAAACAAATGAGTACAGATTAATGGAGCTCAATATGTATACCCTAGAGCAAAGGAGGGAGAGAGGTGATATGATCGAAACATTCAAACACCTTAAGAGCATTAACAAGGTGAAAGAGTCTAACATGTTTCAATATAAGAAAAATAGCAGGACAAGAGGACACAGCATGAGATTACAGGAAGGCCAATTAAAGGGTAATGTGAGGGAGTTCTTTTTCACAGAAAGGGTGGAGGATGCATGGAACCGCCTACCTCAGGAAGTGGTGGATATGAATGCAGTGCAGGGCTTCAAACAGGCATTGGATAGGCATAAGGGCGCAATACAGATGCGTTTGAATAGATAGGCCATTGACAGAGCAAAAGTTGATGGCACATTTATATGGTAGATAAAGAAATGGGCAGACTGGACAGGTCTTGTGGTCCTCATCTGCCATCAACTTCTATGTTTCTATGTTACCACTTCTGTCTGTTTGGTTCTGGTCTCCTTGCCTAACCAATATATCCTTCCAGCTTGTCTACAAACTAAACAAGCATTTGTCAATGCCAAATGTTGCTTGCTTGTATGTGCTGTTTAGGTATTTGGAAGTGACAGTTTCATGCCTTCCTCTCAAGACATCCACTGTGTCTTTCTGTTCAGTATTCACAGAAGAGTGGGAGGGGCAAGGGCCACAGCAGTACAGCAGTTGCCAAGGGGGTGAAGAGGTGGATAATGGTCCATTCAAAGGCAAAAGAGTCCTGCAGGAGCTCACTAAATTGAAGGTAGACAAAGCGATGGAACCAGATGGCATACGCCCAAGGATATCAACAGAATTTCGGAGGGAGATAGCAGTACCTCTGGCAGCCATGTTCACTGAGTCATTCAACATGAGTGAATTGGAGCAGGGCACATGTGGTCCCTCTACACAAGTCCGGCAGCAGGGAAGAGGCAGGGAACAATAGGCCATTCAGCCTCACCTCAGTAGTGGGGAAGATCATGGAGACATTGCTTAAAGAAAGTATAGTGGGGCATCTAGATGCCACCAGGAACCAGGACCATAGACAACATGGATTCTGGCGGGGACATCATGTCAGATAAATCTGGTTGATTTATTTGACTGGGTGACAAAGGAAGTGAGTCAGGGTAGGGCAGCGGACAGCGCTACCTGATTTCAGCAAAGCCTTGACAACATCCCATATAGGAGGCTGATAAACTAGCTGGGTAGGCTGGACATGGGGAAAGGGTGGTAAACTGGGTTAGAAACTGGCTAACAGACAGGAGGCGAAAGTGGTGGTAAATGGTATGCAGTCTAGGGGCGAGGGGCGACCAGTGGGGTGCTGCAGGATCAGTCCTGGGCCAGTTCTGTTCAATGTCTTCATTAGTAATATTGCAGAACATCTGAAGGGAATTTTTCACCAAATTTTCAACATAGCCATTTTAAGACCTCTGTTCATGAACAGTGTCACTGTGATTTTCTTAATTTGCCCCGTACATTGATTTTGCATGTGCGCTACATGGGCAGAAACACGTTTTGAGTGAGATGTGAAAAATGACAGCTGTACTACTCATAAGAAGGCATGGTAAAATGGCAATGTTGAAAATCTGGAGTGAAAATATTGAAAATTCGGAAACTTACGAGCCTGCGAAGGAACTGTACAACGCACGCTCGTTAAATAGTCATGGAATTTTTTCACCAAATTTTCAACATAGTCATTTTAAGACCTTTTCTTATGAACAGTGACACTGTGATTTTCTTAATTTATCCCATACATTGATTTTGCACACCAACTGCGCTATTGTGCGCTACATGGGCGGAAACACATTTTGGGTGAGATGTGAAAAATGACAGTTGTACTGTTTATAAGAAGGTGTGGCAAAATGGCAACGTTGAAATCTGGAGTGAAAATATTGAAAATTGCGAACTTACTGGAGCATAGGAACTGTCCTAACGACGCTCAGAATCAGTCATTTTTGAATTTTGTCACCAAATTTCAACATAGCCATTTTAAGACCTCTGCTCATGAACAGTGTCACTGTGATTTTCTTAATTTGTCCCGTACATTGATTTCGCATACGACTGCGCTATTGTGCGCTACATGGGCGGAAACACATTTTGGGTGAGATGTGAAAAATGACAGCTGTACTACTCATAAGAAGGTGTGGTAAAATGGCAATGTTGAAAATCTGGA
This sequence comes from Neoceratodus forsteri, assembly GCA_016271365.2. Taxonomy (NCBI): domain Eukaryota; kingdom Metazoa; phylum Chordata; order Ceratodontiformes; family Ceratodontidae; genus Neoceratodus; species Neoceratodus forsteri. The sequence goes on from CM057454.1 coordinate 577,600,291, forward strand.
GTGAAAATATTGAAATTTCATGAACTTACGAGCCTGCATAGGAGCTGCGCGATGCACGCTCGTGAAACAGTCATCGTTTGGAATTTTGTCACCAAATTTTCAACATGGGGTTTTTGGGACCCCTTCTCATCAATGATGTCACTGTCATGGCATTATTCAGGCCCAAAGGGTGATTTTGCCAGTGACTGTGCAGAAACTGCGAAATCACAGTTCGAGCCCGAATAACGCCATGACAGTGACATCGTTCATGAGAAGGGGTCCCAAAATCCCCATGTTGAAAATTTGGCTCAAAAATTCCCCAAAATGCCTGAGATATGCAACAAAGTTGAAACCCCCCATCTAGCCTATTATACAGCTTACCAGCATTTCCTCAGTTTGCGGTCGGCTTTGAAGAGTGCAGAGCGTGTTCCCGGTCCACTGAAGATTGTCACACAGAGTCCAGAGGTAAGTATGGGACGAGGGGGTGTCAGGAAGGCTGGGTGCGCAGTGGGTGAGTGCGGGTTGTGGAGGGTTGGGAGAGCAGCATGAGACCGTTTTTGTTTAATGTACTTAAAAAAAATGACTATGTGGGACATTTGCCATGCTGGGATGGGCTCCAGCATGGCACAAGGTGATAAGGGGGGTGTTCAGCCAATGGGGGATTGGGTACCCCCGTCGGCCAAAGGATCGCTTGCCATGCTGGGGTGGGCTCCCAGCATGGCACTTACTACTGGGGGGAATGCAACTCAGCCAACAGGGATTGGGCACCCCATCGGCTATACAGTGCGAGTGGGGAGCGGGTGGCATGCCTGTGGGTGTCTGTGGGGAGGAAGCCACGCGTGAGCAGCGATATCTTATCGGTGCTCACTGAAGCATAGCTCCCCCTTTCAACTGTATGCCACTGCATTTTGGAGCGTATCATAGACAGCTCCAGAATGCATTGCCTTACAGGAGCCACGCCTGCCAGCACACTGACTGAATTAGAGAAGGAGGTGACACACTTCCGAAATCTTCGATGATGGCACTATGTTTCTTGCACATGCATGCAAGCAACATAAAAATGAAAAGAGGAAGTGCCATCCACATTAAATAGGCAGAGCTGATGTATGTCAACATTGGTGGCCTCTGCAAGTAAACATTTCTGACTCTGAGTGGCCCTGACAGTTATAGCTTCTAGTTTCAAATGTGTGCCTCTATGGAGGAGATTTTTTCAAAGGTCTACAATGATAGTAACAAAACATATACCAAAGTAACCCTATGAGCAGTGTTTGGCAGAATAGACATAGTCTAAATTTATCAACATCAGAGCCCTATTTCTGAATATCTTAAACTTGCCCTTTATTTATGACCTCCCAATATTTGCTTTAAGGGAATACTAGCACTAAGGCAAACATGGGAGACTGTAAGGGCTTAAAGGGGTCTGAGGAGTTGTTATAGGCAGGATCAAAAGGGTGGACTGGATGGGCCAGGTGGTCCTTATCCACCAACAGTTTCTATGTTTATGTTTCAATGACCTCACTGTTAGCTTAACTCAGTCATTCTGAAGTAGTCGTTTTGGAGTAAGGTTAATCAATGGAACCACTGGACTTCTAAAAGTTCAATTAGAGTGAATGTTTGCAATACAGACTTCAAAGGTTCCTTTTTAAAACAGAAGCATTAAAGCCAGATCCAGAACAGAAATGATGGTAGAAATATATTTTACAGGTTATGAACAGACACAAAAAGAGATCTGGTGGTAATTTAAGGAAGTATTTTTTCAAAGAGGGTTGTGGATGTATGGAATGGCCTTCCAGAGGAGGTTGTGGAGTCAAAAACAGTGGTGGAATTCAAGCATGCATGGGACAGTTATAAGGCAATTCTAGGGGGTGGGGGTAGGAAGAAGTAGGCTGCTGGTTAACTAGGACCTGCAGCTTATCCATCAGGTAGGGAAATGGGCAGACTGGGTGGGCCAAGCGGTCCTTTTCTGCCGTCAAATTCTATGTTTCTGTGTTTCTATGGTGTGGTCTGCACAAGGTGTTTTAGAATGAAGTGGGACTAGGTGATATTCTTTTTCTGCTTTCTTTGTGGTATCAGTTGTTTTACCCTTTCTAAAGGAAAAACAACTATGGGGTAATATCTGACATTTTGAGGAGGTATAGTAATAAATCAGGGGGTCAATGCAGCAATTGAGACTGCTGATACAAACTGACAGAACATAAGAGAAATAGATAGACGTGCTGTGTTCATTATGCAAAAGTAAATAATGAATAATTAATAGAAGATTAGATGGCATGAAGCAGATGAGAAATAGAAAGAAAACTGTTACAGTTAGAAAGATGGCCCTTGTTTTCTTACGGTTGTTTACTTCATTTTTCATAGAAAGGCTTCGAATAATACTGGCATGACAAGCTGAATTAACAATTAGAGGCACAAAAAAGAATAGAGAACAGAAAATTTGGAAGTAATAGTAGACATATTTTTGTAACTCAGGGAGTGCCACATCATGGCAAGTTGTGATATTCAGCTTCGTTAGTTTAAGTGTCTGTTCAGTGCAGAGGAGGGGAATGGTACCAACAATGGCAAGGAGCCAAGTGGCACAACAAATAATGGATGCTTGACCACAACTGCGCCATGAGAGGGAGCGTAAAGGATGTACCACAGCTAAGAACCTGTCTACGCCTATGCATGTTATCAGCAAAACGGAACAGTACATGTTGCAGTAAAATGCAGCAGTCACAATCCGACACATTCCAGGTCCAAATCTCCAGTCATTACCAGAAAAATGGTAGGATATTTTAAAGGGAAGGAAGATGGTAAACAATATATCAGCGATGGCCAGGTTTAACATGTAGATCACTGCAGGCTTCTTAAGCTTACTTTTTAACAGGAACACTAGAACTGCAATGCAGTTCAAAGGTAAACTCAGGGCAACCACAAATGAATAAACTGAAGGGACAAAGATGGTTGACCAATGACCCGTAAGATACTGTTCTACATTTTCATGTACTGAATAAAACTTTTGTACAATGTAAGGTTCACTGCCATTCTTCCTTTCAGTGACAGCTGTGCTGTTCTCTTCTACAGGAACTCCAAAATATTCTGAAAAAAGAAAAAAATGCAGATCACGTGAAAGGCCATTCATTTAAGGTACAAGAAATACTGAAACTCCATTTTCAAGATTTGAAATTCCCAAGTCACTGATAACTGATATTCTAATTTCCAAATTTTATTAGGATTATATTGTCTGTTCTTATGTACAGTGGCATCCCCCAGGATGAATCCCACTTTTAAAGCACTCTGCAGTATGCTGCAGCAGACCTATAGAATAAAGCAATGTAATTTCAATGGCAATTATTCCCTTTTGTTATGCAGGAAACTGGCATTCACTTCATCCTGGCAGTGTCACATTTTCCTGAATGACAAAATGGACTAATTACTATTGAAATTACATTGCTTTATTCAGTAGGTCTGCTGCAGATTCTGCAGGAGTGCTACAAAATGCTGCAGAATTGGTTTCATCCTGGGGATGCCAAAATATATGTATAAATATATTGGATCAGACTTTCAAAGCTTTTGCTGTGCATTTTGGGTTACCTGCCTCCAAAGTTCAGATGCTACTAGTTCACGAGGTGTAACAGTGTCCAGAGTTAAGATAAATTTTCCTCTCAATACTCAGAGCTTGCAGAAAAAATGAGTCGTGTGTGTATCTATATAAATATTTATGCCACAGGGGTCAGGATAAAAACTGTAGGATAAAACCATTTATCTTCGCTACTATGGTAATAAATTTATTTATCCACATAGTAACTACATCATCACCCATTTATCCACACAGTAACTACATCACTAGCTCATTTATCTACGCAGTTCTCTTCAGAATTCATTTAGAATGTTTGGCCTCAGAACCAGTACTAATCATATTTAAATGTCAATAACTTAAAAACGAAAAAAGATAACATGGTACTGTGAGCACGAAAATTGCTCAGCACAAAATTATCTACAAAATGAATAATGTTTCATTTACATAAACCCTGTATATTGTATATGGTTAGCAAGAAAACAGAAGAAAATGTAATTTTTTGTTCACTTTTTTGACAAACAAATATAAATAACTTTAAAACAAAAATGATAGCATGGTACTGTGAGCACGAAAAATGTTCAGCTCAAAAATATCTACAAAATGAGTGGTGTTTCATATATAGATACCATTTTGGTTTTTATAATTAGCAAAAACAGCATAAATTCAATTTTCTTTTCCTTTTTGACAAATTATTTACACTACCAAAATCAAAATGTTCACACAACATCTAAACCTGTTGCATAAATGGAATATACAGCGGTTCAGTGTGTGATAATGCATTTATCTTGTACAGTTTCCAGTGACCTCTCGTAACTCTCCTTCGTGCCTTCGGCACTCATTGGGTACTTGAGGTCACTGGCTGTACAAGATAAATGCATATCACACTAATTCTAGCATATCCTATATATATATATATATATATATATAATGTTTGTTTTGTTTTTGTGTAAGCTTCTGCAGATCATGGAAACTGTCACAAAAACCTGGGAGGCTTTCAAAATGGGGTTCCCAAGTTTTGGTGACTTGAGAGGATCTTTTGCGCCAGCATCTAAACCCTTTGAAATGTGGCTCATAAACTGTAAGATAGCTGTATGTTAGGAACGCTTGGATAATCCATAGCACCTTTTTAATATCGAGGTTTATATGATTGTAACCCTGGACTGTTTGCCTACAGTGGATAAAGAGGGATCTTGTTCATTATTCATAATAAATTGTTCAGATTATCCCATGTAATCTGGACAATGTGATCTGGTATCCATGTCTGTGCCCAGGATATAGATATTTGAGCTACCTTTTAATGGATTAAAGCACTAAGTATCTCTGTTATACATATGAGCATGAATAAAGTAAAATGAAAATAATACAGAAAATAATTCGCAAAAAAATACATGTAGTATAGACAACACTGATGTGATGTAAAAGGACAAATTCTTTTAGTCTGTAATTTTTGACAGAGTGCAGAGCCTCAACAAGGCCAACATTTTTAAAGCTTAGCATGAAACTGAACTTACTGAGACAAGCACCATTGAACAGGGTGGGGCCATATAAAAAAACACAGTGCACTGTTCTGACCGGATACAACAGTCACAGAGTATAGTGCTGTGCCCCAGACAGCTACTGGTGCAGTGCTTTTCAGAATTGCCCAAACCCTACCTCTATTCCTACACAGAGTGGTGTCCACACCCCTGATCACTGCTCCATCAGTTGCAATAAACATTCCCTGGCATACATTGGTACCCTCACCCAACCCCCTCCCTGATTACCACTCTTTTATTTGCAATCACCTTTCCTTGGTGGGTAGTTTTCATTAGGGCTGTGCAGGGGCCGAACATTAATTTCTAAATACCATGAATACTAGGGCTTCCGAATATTTGGAAGCCCTTCCTGAACAGAGGACTGTTCAGGAGATTTTCATATTTGGCATTGTCACCAGTGCACAGCACTAAAAAAAAAAAAAGATCTCTTCCTCAGCCCCCAAGAAAAAAGTGAAGTGTTTCCACTACCCTCTAGCAGTCATCAAATCCCATCCTCCTGCCCACCCAGTACCTGCAATTTGGGAATTTTTGTATCAGAAAAAAACTTTTAATGGGGACTGGTACAACCCATCCACCTCCACAGCCAGCCCAAATTTTATAAACTAAGTGACAGGTCAGACAGCATGAAGAATTAAAGAATAATCCCCCACTGTCTGCATCTCACTGTCAGCACCCTCCATTGCAGTGCTTCATTCCCCCACACAAGCACCCAATTCTCCCCATTTGAAGAAAGCAATTATCACTGCCAGTCTATCTTATACCTCCTTCCTCCACTGCTAGGTCTTCTTCTTGAATGAAAGTACATGCACTGCTTGGTGCTATAGTAAAACCAGCAGATCACGTGATCTGCTAGTTTTACTATAGCAACAAGCAGCGCATGCTTTCATTCATAAGAAAAAGACACTTAGCAGTGGAGGCAGGAGGGGTGTGCCAGACTGGTGGTTGTTATTGCTTTCTTAAATGAGGAGAATTTGGTGCTTATGGGGGGAGGGAGGCAGGGTCATGGAGGGTGCTGACATTGAGCTGCAGACAGTGAGGGGAGGGATCATTCTTTTAATTCTTCATGCTGTCTGACCTGTCACTTAGTTTATAAATGTGGGGCTGGCTGTGGAGGTGGGTGGGTTGTGCCAGTCCTCACTAAAAGTCTTTTCCCATTGCAGGTGCTGGGTGGGTAGGGTAGGATTCAGTAACTGCTAGAGTGTGGGGGGAAGATAGTACTATTTCTGGGGGGCTGGGGAGGACTTTTTTTATTTTTTTTTTATTTAGGGCTGTGCCGAATATGAATATTCAGCTGAATAATGATCGTTTTTATTTTAGTCTTTTGTAACCAGGTAAGGCCCACTAGGCACAAGTGGCTCTTTTCAGGGGTGACCTGGGAGCACTGGACAGTTAAGTGACTTGCTCAGAGTCACACAGTATGCAAGTGGAGGTAATGAGAATCAAACCCAGGTCTGGTCTGCTGGATGTAGTAAGTTCATTCATAGCTCATTACTCCAACCTCTAGGCTATACTGCCAGCCCAATATTTGGCTACTGAATATTTAACCGAATACTCGAAATAGGGTATTTGCACAGCAGTAGCTTTCATCCCAGGCCTTACAGACATTTTGACTCTCTTCCATCTCACTCACTCAGGACCCTCCACACCCACACCCCAGTGTGATCTGTCAGTAGTTCAGGGCAGGGGATGAGGGAGATGAGGGACCACTGATCACCATTGATAAGGTATGTATATTACCTGTCTGGAGCAGTGATTCCAGGATACCCTGGGCACCAATTATAGGATCTCTGTCTGTCTGTCTGTCTGTCTGTCTATCAATCTATCTATCTATCTATCTATCTATCTATCTATCTATCCATCCATCACTCTCACTCTCACTCACTCTCACTCTCTCTCACACTCTCTCTCTCTCTACTTATCACATAGTTGTGACTCTCTCCTATTAAAAAAAAACAGCAGATAGTCAGATATTTCCCCATATCTGACAGTAATTAACACTATCTATGAACCTACACAGCTTATTACAATATAATGAAAACCCAATTCACTATCACAAATATAGACAAGGTATATACACATAAAAAACACCCACATTACAGGCCAAACAGACTCAACTCCAGACCCTGCATACAAGAAATAACAGGCCTGCAAATGAATGTGTCCCCAACCTAAACTACATAATATCAACCCCTAATCACTTGCTAGATAGCCGTATATCTGTAAAAGATAGTTAACCTGTATAAACATAGAAACATAGACTTTGATGGAAGATAAGGACCGCTTGGCCCACCTAGTCTACCCATTTCCCCAACTATTGGATAAGCTGCAGATCCTAGTTAACCAACAACCTACTTCTTCCTACCTCCCTCTAGAATTGCCTTATGTCTATCTCATGCATTTTTGAATTCCCTCACTATTTTTGACCCCATGAGCCCCTTTTGGAAGGCTGTTCCATACGTTCACTACCCTGTCCTTGAAAAAATACTTTTTCACACTGCCCCTGAGTCGCCTCCCCCAATATCTTCAAATTGTGCCCCATTGTTCTTGCGCATCTCTTTTTCTGAAAGATGCTACACTCTTGGACTTTCTTGATTCCCTTGAGGTATTTGAAAGTTTCTATCATGTCCCCCCTTTCCCTCCTTTTCTCAAGGGTATACAAATTAAGCTCCTTTAATCTCTTTGTATGGCTTCTGGTGCAGACCCTGTACCATTTTAGTTGCCCTCCTTTGGACTGCCTCGATCATGTCTATGTCCTTGTGGAGATAGGGTCTTCAGCACTGTAGGCAATACTCTAGATGGGGTCTCACCAACTATCTGTACAGAGGGATAACAACTTCCTGTTTTCTACTGGTAATGCCTCACCCTATGCATCCCAGTATCCCCCCCAGTCCTCCTTACTGCCTTCTCACGTTGCTTGCCTACCTTTAGATCATCTGATATGACTACCCCAGGTCCCTTTCCATTTTTGTTGTTGTTAGTACTCCCCCCCCCCATTGTGTACTCTGCCTCTGAGTTTTTGTTTCCAAGGTGCATTACTTTACACTTTACATTGAATCTAAGCAGCCATACTCCTGATCAATCCTCCAAGTTTGTCAAGTCCTTTCTCATCCTTTCCATCCCCCCCCCCGTATATCAACCCTGTTGCAGATCTTCGTGCATTCTGCAAAGAGGCATACTTTTCCTTCCAGTCCCTCTGCAATGTCACCTATAAAGACGTTAAAGAGGAACAGTACCAGCACTGAACCCTGCGATACCCCACTAGTAACCCCTCATTTTATGGAGTGGACTCCATTTACTATTACCCTCTGCATTCTGTTGTCCAGCCAATTTTTTTACCCTGGAACCCACTCCCTCACAGGCTGTCTAACTTGTTTACTAATCTTTTGTGTGGGACTGTGTTAAATGCCTTGTTAAAGTCTAGGTAGGCCACATCCACAGCCCCTCCCTGATCTACCGGTTTGGTCACCCAGTCAATGAAATCTATTAGATTCGTCTGACATGAACTTCCCACTGTGAATCCATGTTGCCTTAGGCCCTGTGCCCTGCTGACCTCTATGTACTCAATAATTCTTTCTTTCAGAAGTGATTACATCATCTTCCCTACTGCTGAGGTCAAACTAACAAGTCTGTAGTTTTCTGCCTCTGCCAAGCTCCCACTTTTGTGAAGGGGAATCACATCCACCCTCCTCTGCAGTCCTCAGGTACCTGGCCATCTTCCCATAATTTGTTAAAAAGGGTAGTCAGTGGTGTCACTAGTTCTCCCCTTAGTTCTTTTAGAATTCTGGGGTGAATCCCTTCAGGCCCCTTTGCTTTATCCCCCTTCAGTTTTAGGGGTTCTTTCAGGACATTTTATTCTGTGAATGGACTGGTATCGACCCCCCCCCCATCTAGAGTGCTTCTTTTGTTTGTTATGAGTACCTCCAACTCATCTTCTATTGTGAATACTGAACAGAAATATTCATTCAGCATCCCTGCTTTTTCACCGTCACCCTCTGCCCACCCCACCCCCTTCCCTTTATTAAGCCTCACTCTCTCTCCCTTGGTCTTCCTTTACTCCACAACATACCTATAAAAGGTTTTATCCCTCATCTTAACTGAGTTAGCTGTCTATTCCTCGGGTTGAGCCTTTGCTATTCTGACTGCCATCCTCGCTTCCTTCTGCTTTAACTGGTACAGTTCTCTGTCCTGCTCCTTCTGTGTTTCTTTATACTTACTGAATGCTACATTTTTCTCTCTAACCTTCCCCGCCATCTCTTTTGAGAACCATAATGTTTTTTTCCTTCATTTAGTTTTGTTTATTTGCTTCACACAAAGCTTGATGCCCGTGATGTCAGTTTTAATTTTTTCCATTGTTCTTCCACCCCTCCATTTTGTCCATTTGCTAGTGCTTTTCTGAGGTACTCTCAAATTTTGTCAAAGTCAGCTCTCCTAAAGTACAATACCCTTGCTTGTATGGCTTGACTCTGTGGCTGTGTTTATCATGTGCTACACTGTTTGGTGGTCACTTTTGACTAGATGTCTACCCACTTCTAAATCTGAGATCTTCTCTTCATCCCCATTTGAGAGTAGCAGGTCCAAGATTGCTCCCTCCCTAGTGAGTTACAACACTAGCGATTGAAGGCATGAATGTGTCCCAGAACTACACTGCACAAAGTCAGCCACCCCACGAATCACTAATCAAACCTTTCTGCTGCTGCTTGCATGATGCTCCTCTCCATGCCTCCACCCCCTCTGCCAACCTGAAAAAGAAATAATCACACGCTAAAACCACACCTTTTCTTATAGGGGCCACTACACTACGAAAACCTTTAGGAGCCAAAACTGGGCAGCCCTAAAATTGCCACTAGACTAGGGAAAAACACTAAGTGGCACACTATGGCAGGAAAATCACTGTACTATAGAAACACATTAACATGCACAAACACACTAAACAAGCTATGCACAAAAAAAGCAAACTTTATTGTTATGTATAAAACATCTGATAGGTAAGTCCTGAATACAGTATTTTTGAATTAACCCATTTGTCAGGTTGAACAAATTCAAAAAGGCAATTTACCATTTGGGCCTGTGGCTTTTCTGACCACCCATGATGGTGATATTTGCACATACTGTAAATGAGACGTAATTACAGTACCAGTGCTTCCACCCCACCCCAACTCTTCTGCTTTAAAGGGTACTTAAACAAGCAGTTTTGTAAAACTGCAAACTCCAAAATCTGGCTTCATAGTGAGGTAAAGTAAAGGCTGTTGTTTACATTTATGCTAAAACTGCATTTATGTAAATAACATAAATGCAGTTTCATAGCTTTTGAAAAATGTAAACATCAGCCTTTCACTTTCAAAAAACAGCCTTGGTCTCTCCCTAAGATGTCTGCCAACTATGTTAAATGATGAGTCATGATGACATCATCAGAGCCGGAGACAGAGACCCACATAGTTCCTGTAGAGATAACTAGTTCTTCTCTCCCTCTTTGTTTTGAATTGTTGTACCAGAATGATCAACACTATGTGTTAACTCGTGGATTATTTTGATCAGTACACATTAGGTTATGATTTTGTTCATTTTGTTTACTTTAACTTGCTGAAAATGTTTTGCAATCCAGCTGACTTTCTCTTTGGCAAACTACAGTACAATACAACATTTCAAATTCCTGATGATCTAGTGGGTATGTGATGCTCTGAATTTTGTTTTGTTTTTTGTTATCCAGGAGAGACACACTAAGCTGAATGTTTGTTTACAGGTGTGGCCTGGGAGCACAAGGAAGTTTAGTGACTTGCTCAAGATCACACAGTAAAGTAATGGTCTGGTTCAATTCCAAAGCTGATGCTATCCTGTTAATCCACAAATATGGCTTACTTTTTTCCATGTGAACCCCCTGCACCTAGCCTGCCTTCTGTTGGACACTCCACCATCTATATGCTGTCCTTAGTACTGCTTAGGGCTGCATATGTGCTTAAAGTCTCATGAAGAGAATTATCATGCCACAGATTGTAATCATATACCTCACAGAGTTGTGCATTCCTATACCAATATGCATCATCAGCTGGCACTGTTAAAAAAATGCATCCCAAATCACTCTCCAGTCCACTTTCTCAATGTTTGACTTCTGCTCCCACAATAAACATTGAGTGGATCACCACCATTCTGCACAGTGAAGGTAGTATGTATATTTCCCCTGTTGTGTTTCTTTCATTCCTCATTAACCATCAACTAGGTCTTCCTGGAGGGCTTAGCAATAGGCATCATGACCCACCAGAAAAACTGCTATGCATGTCCTCATAAGGGCTGCACTTACAATGGATAACAAAATTATTAGCAGGAAAGTCATACTAATACCTTGAGCAAATCCACCCAACTTCCAGTGTCAGTCTACTCCTTTACCTGTGATCTGCAGAACCCTGCAGGACAGTTCCCAACAATTCTTCTCCAGTACTTTTCTGTACTCTGCTCTACTCCACAGTGCAAGTTGGCTGGCTACCACCCTTCCAAATCTTAAATGACCGATACACAACTCCCTCAATACTGTCCTAACAAATGTCAGTATCCCCCCCTCCACCTGAGGGTAATCTCCCTACACCGAATTCAAGTAACAGTTTAGGTGCAGCCCTGCCACTCTGACTTTTTGTCATCACTGGCTACTCTCATCCACAATCAGGGAGAGATCAAGATGCTGGCAGTCCCACATTTCAGATCTCACAGTGATCTGCTCAACATCCTCCTTCCTGTCTTTAACTAACCTGAATATAGCTGTACCCTGCTAGAATGGCCTCTTCAGTCTCTCTGGCATTCATTCTTCTCACCTGCTCTAGAACACCAAAAACTGGTGTGATCACTACCCTTCCACATTATGAATGTGGTTTGTACAGTCTCCAGTGTTATTTTTACATATTAATAAAAAACACAATGTTCTGATAAGCCAGACTGATAGCAGCATGGCACAAGTCAGTGAAAGCCAGGAAGAAAAAGATAGCATTCCGGAAGTATAAGGAAACACAGAAGAAGCAAGACAGAGAGCTGTACCAGTTTAGGCAGAAGGAAGCAGGGAAGGAAGTCATAATAGCAAAGGCCCAAACTGAGGAAAAGATAGCCAACTCGGTTAAGAAGAGGGATAAAACCTTTTATAGGTACATCAGCGAGCGTAGAAAGACAAAGGGAGCGATAGTGAGGCTGAATAGAATGAATGGTGGGTGGTCAGAGGGGGACAGTGAAAAAGCATGGATACTGAACGAATATTTCTGTTCAATATTCACAAAAGAGGAGGGGGAAGTGCCTAATCCAATTAACAGAAGTACTCTTGATAGGGGGGTTGATCCCAGTCCTCTCACAGAAGAAAGGGTTCTGCAAGAACTTCTAAAACTGAAGGTGAACAAATCAATGGGGCCTGATGGAATTCACCCCAGAATTCTAAAAGAATTAAGGGGGGAACTAGTGAAACCACTAGCTTCTCTTTCTAATAAATCATCTGAGGATGGTGTGGTACCCGAGGACTGGAGGAAGGTGGATGTAATTCCCCTTCACAAAAGTGGGACCAAGACAGAGGCAGGAAACTACAGACCTGTCAGTCTCACCTCTGTGGTAGGGAAAATGATGGCATCACTTCTGAAGGAAAGAATAGTTGAGTACCTAGAGGCCAGTGGGGCACAGGACCCAATGCAGCATGGGTTCACAGCGGGACGATCATGTTAGATGAATCTAATAGATTTCTTTGACTGGGTGACCAAAGTAATAGACCAGGAAGGGGCTAAGACATGGCCTACCTAGACTTTAGCAAGGTATTTGACACAGTCCCACACAAAAGATTAATATTCAAATTAACCAGCCTGGGAGTGGGTCCCAGGGTGGTAGCCTGGGTAAAACATTGGCTGGACAACAGGACACAGAAGGTAATTGTAAATGGAGTCCACTCTGAAGAAAGAGGGATTACTAGTGGGGTACCACAGGGTTCAGTATTGGGTCCAGTCCTTTTTAATGTCTTCATAAGTCACATTGCAGAGGGAATGGGAGGAAAAGTATGCCTCTTTGCAGATGACACAAAGATCTGCAACAAGGTTGATATACAAGGAGGCGTGGAAAGGATGAGAAGGGACTTGCCAAGGTTGGAGGAATGGTCAGAAGTATGGCAGCTAGGATTCAATGCAAAGAAGTGCAAAATAATGCACCTGGGAAACAAGAACCCAGGGGAAGAATACACAATGGGGGGAGGTAGTAACAACAACAAAAAAGGAAAGGGACTTGGGGGTAATCATATCAGATGACCTTAAGGTTAGCAAGCAATGTGAGAAGGCTGTAGGGAGGGCTGGTGGGATACTGGGATGCATAGGGAGAGGCATCAGCAGCAGAAAACAGGAAGTTGTTATCCTCTGTACAGACAGTTGGTGAGACCCCATCTGGAGTACTGTGTCCAGTTCTGGAGACCCCATCTCTACAAGGACATAGACAGGATAGAGGCAGTCCAAGGAGGGCAACTAAAATGGTGCAGGATCTGCAAGAGAAGCCATATGAGGAGAGACTAAAGGAGCTTAATATGTATACCTTTGAGGAAAGAAGGGAGAGGGGGACATGATAGAAACTTTTAAGTACCTCAGTGGAATCAGCAAAGTCCAAGAGGGTAGCATATTTCAGAAAAAGAGATGTGCAAGAACAAGGGGACACAAGTTAAAGATGGGAGGGGCAGTTCAGGGGCAATGTGAGGAAGTATTATTTCACAGAGAGGGTAGTGGATGCATGGAACAGCCTTCCTGAGGAAGCTGTGGGGTCTAAAACTGTGGGAGAATTCAAGAATGCATGGGACAGACACAAGGCAATTCTTGCAGGAGGTAGGAAGAAATAGGCTGTTGGTTAACTAGGTTCTGTAGCCTATCTTGTAGGTAGTGAAGCGGGCAGACTAGATGGGCCAAGCGGTCCTTATCTGCTGTCAAAGTCTGTGTTTCTAGGTTTCAATGTTAATAACAAACATAATGTTCTGATAAGCTAGCATGGCACAAGTAGAAAAATAGGCATTCCTACCCATATAAGATCTAAGGCACCTATGATTAGGCACTGTTAAATGACATGCACGATGATGAGCACACCCATCATCACTAAAAATACTGCCAACAGCTTAATCTGGTTCAAGGTCAGTCAGCAGTCATCTGTATACCCCTCCCTGGAGTCATGCCTGAAAATAGGCAGAATTTGTCTAGTGCACTTACCCAGTCAACAAAAACTAACTAAAATAAAATAAAATAAATAAATAGTGCCTAATAACAGGTAGCCTAGCTCTTTTAAGGATAGGAAAGCCCATCATTCCCCTTGCTCCCTGTTGCTATCAGCCTACCTTACCAGAAAGGTATGTTTATATTTAATATATTTGATATGTCAAAAAACAAACAAACAAATAGGGACTGTATTACTTGCATTCATGATGCAGAAGGGTGATGAGATCACTGGTTTTCTGTATGAGAAGTAGTAGTGAAGAATGAATTCGAGGGGGACTGAGAAGGTCATTCTTGCAAGTTACTGCTATATTCAAGGAGGGGGGAATACAGAAGGAGAGATAAATGAGCAGATTACTGTGAGAAATAAAGATGTGGGGCTGCCAGTACCATGATCACTACCTGACTGTTGTCCTGGCCAACATTCCCCTTCTCATAAAACTAGTTCATGCAATTGTCCAAGGCTGTGTGTGGATATTAATGTATGAAATGGCTGCCACTACACGTTCATTCACTTCACTACCAGTCAAGGTTGAAGGTCCGTTTATTGTTAAAGTACGTATAAAAGCCAATTGTTACATACATATTCCATACAAAATATACATACATATATAAATAAATAATCTCTACAAAATGAACATACATAAGTATATATCCAGATTTCATACATTTTATCACTTTCCCTGTCGCCCAATTCCCAGTACTCAGATCTATAGATTAATGTAGCTACAATTTATATCAGTGGAATTTACCCATTATCTTATACTGAAGGCAAAATTTGCCAGATCTTATATTTGGCTCCCATTCTTCTGATTCATATGCAAATGGTGTAACTCTTTTCAGAGACACCTATATGATTTAAAAATGCTTTCCTTTCCACCACTAATTCAGGACAGTCCCATATTAAATGCAAAGCAGAGAGTTTAACATCTGGTGCACAAAAACACAAGGCCTCATTATTCCCAATATTGTTTGGTTTCCACACACTCCCAAACAGATTAAATCTTAATTTAGTTAGGGCTTTCCTGTGATTTGCATCATCACAGTATGCAAGATACTTTTCTTTACAAAGCAATTGTTTTGTCATTTTTAAAATATGAAATCTATCTTTAATCTCAAATCCATCGGCATTGCAATAGCTACAGTATACTATGTTCCATTGCTAAGCTAGATAGAGTTATAAAGTTGGATGATAGGTTTAACAGGATATCTTTAGTCAGACCCATCATGTTTAATTCCTGGTTTAATTTTATAAACCTACAGCTCTGATTTTTTACCAAATGACTTTGTATATCTCTTTTATAATGGGCTAATAAACTACTTAAAGGTACATTCATTACTTTAACAACATAGGAGAGATTTCTGTTTAATACTTTAATTATAACAGGCAAAGTACCAGCTTCAGTTCTTACAGCACTGTTCATCACATAATAGGGAAGACCTAGGCCCAGATATTCAAAAGGGTAGCTCATGGCGCAACAGTGTTGTGCCATACACAACCCACTGATGCTCCCAGGCGCGATATTCAAATGGGAATTGCACCTGACACAAATCCCGATGCACCAGAGAGCATCAGTAATGTGTGCAGGCACAGTTGGGGGGCATGCCCATGCATACACTGCACACCCCGATATTCAGCCCGGGATGTGCTGAGCCATGCATGTGTAATCCCTTCCTGTGCCAGCACAAAGCTAAGCAAAAAAAAAAAGGGAGCAAGGTCTGGCCACCCACAGGTGAGCTGCCATATTGCAGGTCGCAACACAGCAGCTGCCACCTGTGGTAGCACCCCCCATGCCTGATCGCGGGCATCAGTTAAAGATAAAAATTATACTAAATCCCTGGTGGTCCAGTGGACCACTGTCTTCCCGATCGTGGAATTACGTATTAAATGATCGATGAAACCTATATCCCTGGTGGTCCAATGGACCGCTTTGTTCCCGATTGCAGGCTTCAGTATATAAAACAGACATCCAATATCCCTGGTGGTCCAGTGGACTGCTGTTTGCCCGATCAGGGGCTTGAGTAAAAGAATAAGGTGACCCATATCCCTGGTGGTCCAGTGGACCGGTCTGCCTGATCGTAGGCTTGAGTAAAAGAATAAGGTAACCCATATCCCTGGTGGTCCAGTGGACCCCCCTCCCCACCTGCCCACTGGTCCTGCCCTCCCCCAGTCAGTGGCCAGTGGCAGCACCCCCCCGCCCTCTGCCCGCCGCCCACTGACTGATACCATAGGTAGGGCTATCGCGATTGGTCCTGGCGGTGGCCAGACAGCATACAGCCAGTACCGTACACCTCCAGATATGTGAATGGATTCATTCACATATCTGGATATGTAATATGATATGCAGGCTATCGCCGATGGCTCACGCTGTGGACCAACGGGCACAGCCCTACCTACAGTGTCAGTCAGGGCGGCGGGGTGGCAGGTGGGTGGATGTTGCAGCCCGCCACTGACCGGGGAGAAAGCAGTGGGGATCAGTGGCTGGTGGGGAGGGGGGTCCACTGGACCACCAGGGATATGGGTTACCTTATTCTTTTACTCAAGCCCACAATTGGGCAGACTGGTCCAATGGATCACCAGAGATATGGGTCACCTTATTCTTTTGCCCAAGCCCACAATTGGGCAGACCAGTCCACTGGACCACCAGGGATATGGGTCACTTTATTCTTTTACTCAAGCCCGCGATCAGGCAGATAGCAGTCCACTGGACCTCCAGGGATACTGGATGTCTGTTTTACATGCCGAAGCCTGCAACTGGGCAGGAAGCAGTCCACTGGACCACCAGGGATATAGGGGAGTTTATTTCATTTTTCTAATGCCCACGATCAGGCTGTGGGGTACATTGCCGCACTACAGGGGGCGTTGGTCCCTGACAGCTGCTGCCTAACATGGCACCAGGCGCATGTTGCCGGGGATCGGCACACCTGCATGCAAATGGGGCCATAATGACATGCAAATGGCCCCATTTGTGCCTTGCATATATTATGGACCATTTGCATGTCAGCTTTTGAATATCGCGGTTGCTGTGCGTTGCGCAATGGAACTTGCACTAACGCATCCCCAAGCTCCACTCTGACCACTGGCACTGGCATAGCGCCCACTTTCTTCGGGTGGCCAGGGTGCGATATTCAATGATGCTGAGCCATGGCGCAGCTCCATTGAATATCGCCCAGTTCACACCCCTGTGCAGCCAAATTGAGCTGCACCCAAGCTTGCACCACAGCCTGGCACAGTTTGAATATCTGGGCCCTAATATATTTTTTAAAAAAGATTCTTGAAGAGATTCCAAAACTTTGCTGTTGACTTACAGGCCCCAGACTTCAGCGCCATAGAGGACATTTGTTTTTATTTTTCCATCAAAACATTTATAAAAGGCTGAAAAAGAGTCATTTGCAAATGTTTTTATAGACATATTAAGGGCTAACATGCTATTATTTACATTCTCTTTTACATGTGTTATTTGATGTTTCCAACTTAAATCTCTACTAAAAATAACCCCTAAATATTGGAACTCCTTTACTTCTACTATTTCAATTCCATTACTATTCCATGGTGCTAATTTTTTCTTGTGAGACCCAAAGGTTACAATTTCATCTTGTCTGTGTTTATAGATAGTTTCAACTTTGCAAGATTTTGAGTAACTAATTCTAGGGCCCTTTTAAGACCTAATGGTTTTTGTGACAATATAGTGGCATTGTCTGCATACATAAATATCTTTATTGGAACTTGATTAACCCTTGGAGGGAAAGTATCAATTTTATAAATCTCTTTAACTAATGTTTCAATATAACTATTAAAAAGAGTGGGGGCTGGCAGGCACCCTTGTCACTACCAGTCTAGCATTGCTTGTAATGCACGTTGGGACACAATGTGTATGAAAAACACTATATAAATGCTGATTCTTCTTATTATTATTATTATTATCATTATTTCCTGTGGAAAAAAAAGACAAGACAAGCATATATTTGATTTTCAAGAAAGTATGAACTCTAACATTGGACTGCACTACAACTCTGCTACAAAACAAAGTGTTGGATCAAGGGGGTGGTGATGGGAGTGGCTGCAACCCCCCACACACACACACACACATATTGTAATGTACTTGCTTGCTGCTGCTGTATTTCACTTTGTTGAAGAAGTCTGATTTATTGATTGTACAAATGTTTACATTCAGACTATGGATTGTATTTGTAGGTTCTGTCAAAAACGTACCAGAAAAGAATAATAGCGGAAAACAAAAAGGTTTAATAAAAATGTTAAAAAGTGCATAGTAAGTATGCACACCACTGAAGCATGCCTTTTGTAGCATCCTGGTCTCCAGAACAGGACACAGTACTGAAGGTGAGGGCTCACCAATGTTCTATAAAATGGGATTATTACCACCTTCCTTCTGCTGGTGATTTCCCTGCCTATGCATCCCAGGATCCTGCTAGCCTTCATTGCTGCCTTGTCACAATATTTTGACATCTTCAGGTCATCATAGTTGATTACTCCCAGGTCCCTGTTTCCTACCCTCCCAAGTGGTAAATTGTCCCTGAGTTTCTGTGCCCCATATGCATTATTTTGCATTTTTTAGCATTGAAACCCACCTGCCATGATATGTCTGATAACCACAACAAGGTGACACACTCATCAGTCAGGAAAAAGCATCATATTTAAAATTTTAGCTTGCCATTCTGAGCTGAGGTTCCCCTGTTTTCTCTCTGTCTTATGGGGAAACCACTGTCTGGTTTTCTTTCTTATATAATGTGCTCTGGCCAAGAAGAGGCTCATAGGTGATCATTTCAGAGCTTTCCATTTAGGAGAAGGTCACAGTTCTTTGAACTTTGATGCATAACTTTGTCATTTTTGCATGTTTGACCCAAATTCTCAATATGCCCTTTCTGGAACACCATTTCATGACCAATGTCAATGGATTTTCCCAAATCAATCTTGAAAGGTGATTTTGCAATAGCTTGGGGACTCACCTTACAGGAAGGATTTTAAGATTTTCACCACCCTTGTTCATGAGGTGGGGTCATAAGAATGCTATGTTGAAAGGTTGGGGAAAACATGTAAAATTGCACGTTTGCTTGTAACTTTTCCAAGTTTAAATATTTTGACACCAAGTTTTCAACATAGCCATCTTTTTACACTACCTCATGAATGTATCAGCTGTCAGTTTTCAAACTGTGTTTTTATACCTGTTGCTTGCAATGGCATTGCGGTGGTACAGAATCACATTTTGGTGGGAATTTAAAAATGTTCTCTACTGGGTTCACAAGGTGGGGTAATAAGGCTATCATGACAGTTTAATTCCTGTTTTACTACAAATGCAAGTGCAGGACTCAGAGGGCCCTGTGCTTCCATAGCAATGTATATGTGCACATCTAAGGAGGGATGGCAGCCCTCAGGGCCCTGCACTCCCACAGACAAATGAGGATACAATTTTTATTTTTCTATTTATTTAAAATTGGTGACTGGGAAAAGCATGCTGAGTCAAGGCTCGATTCCAGGTGTGACACGGGTACGAGGTGTACACTGTGGTAAGCAGAGAAGTACAACAATTTTTTTTACAGATGTTAAGTACAAACATCAAGGACATTTCACAGAGGTATGCAGTAAAGTATGACTATTTCCTGTTCAGATGTAGATAACAGCATCCAGGACTGTTCATATCTAATGATTGTTTATACAGTATATTGCAAACATTTATATATACAGTGTTTACAAGTGGTATCACAATATTGTGTAAACTAGCACAGAAAGTGTGCACTAGATTAGCAGTATACAAAATTGGGTCTGACAAGTGCAAAATATTGTCCAACAGAGGCCACCAAAGATAGGCTAGGCCAGAGTTGGGGTAGAACCATATGAGCATCTAGGGCTGGCAGGGGAGGAGCCTGAGGAGTAGTTTAACGGCTGAGAAGGAGGAGGCCTGGTGAAGGTTGGTAGGGAGATTGTTCCATAGGAGGGGGACATGGTAGTTAAAGGCAGCTTGACCAAAGGCAGAAAAGGGGCATGTGAGGTGGAAGGTGCGTGTGCCTCTGTGTCAGAGCAAGCAGCCTGAGTAACTGGCTGGAGAAAGGCAGGAAGAGAGGTAGAGGGCAGGAAGCCTACCCAGAATTTAGCTATGAGGGAGGCACTGTGGACTGTCCTCCTGTGCGAGAGTGGGGTCAAGGATCGGGTGGAGTAGAGGAGGCAGAGGTGAGTAAGTGAGGGACAGGCAGTGGTGAAACAACAGAATCAGTTAACAATGATGTCAAGTTTTGAGAGGGATGAGTATGGGGCTGTACTATAGATGATGTCTGCATAATCCAGCACTGGCAAGGTGGTTTTGCATACAAGTTCGCTACAAGTGGGAAGGGAAAGGCTGGATTTGTGGCGATTGAGGATGGCCAGCTTGGGCTGGAGTTTGGTGCAGATGGCCTTGATGTGGGTGGAAAATTAGAGCTGACTATCCAGCCAAACTCCCAGGTACTTGAAGGTGGGTACCATCTAGAGGGGAGAAACTTCCAGGGTGGAGATTGGTGGTGGGGGTTGATAGGGAAGCAAGCTTTTGTCTAGTACTGAATACCATGGTAACCATTTTTTGGAATTAATTTTAAGCAGTTTTTTTTAGAACAAAGTCTGAATCTGGTTGAAGTCACTTTGAAGATCTGGGAGTACACTATCATGGGAGGGGCCTGAGGCATAAATGATAGTGTCATTGACATAAAGATGCACATTAGAGTAGAGGCAGTCAGAGGGGAGGTCGTTTATGAATAGGGAGAAAAGGATGGGGCAGAGGAAAGAGCCTTGGAGGACGCCTGAGAGGATGGGTAGTGGGGGAGAGGGTGTCACCTACTTGTACTGACGACTGATGCCTGTTCTGGAGGTAAGAGTGGAAGCAGTTTAATGCAGGTTGAGCAAGGCTGAAGGAGCTTAGTTTGCAGAGTAACAGGGGGTGGGAGTCTGAGTCGAAGGCTATCGCCAAGTCGATGAAAATGGTGGTGGTGGTTTGGCCTTTGTCCATGGCAGAGAGAATTGAGTCAGTTACTCATGGCAGGGTGGTGATAGAGGAGTGATGTTTTCTAAAACCTGATTGAAAGGGAGAGAGGGAGCTGTTTGTGGGGAAAAATGTAGACAGTTTTGATAGTGTGAGGGATTCTTGGAGTTTGGCGAGAGAAGGGAGGAGAGAGATGGGCCTGTAGTTTCCTGGTTGGGAGGTGCCATCACCTTTATGCAGAGGAACAATTTCTGCCAGTTTCCAGGCAGTGGGGACCATAGCTGTGGTGAGAGAGAGGTTAAGTATGTGTGTCAAGTGTGCGGCTATGGCTGAGGCGGAGATGTGGAGCATTCTGGGGTGCAAGCCATCACAATTATATTATCTTAAAAAAAACATTGTTAATGCACTAGTTTGGGTTAAAGAGACAAAAGCAAGAAAATGCAGCATTAGGGTTTCCAAACCTAACACCCCACCCCCACCCTGCAGGCAGCAATAGGAAAAACCATTATGGTTTCACCTGTCTTGCCTCTTTGCAAATCAGGCATGGGATGTGCCTTGGGATCATCAACCCTAATGCTCAGCCCTTTCTCATATACTGTACCCATCTCAGATTATTTACCAATGAAATGGGTGAACATTAGTGTTGATGACCCCAAGGCACACTCCACACCTGATTTATGACGAGGGAAGAGGGGTGAAACTGTAATGGGTTTTCCTGTTGCATCATGCAGGGTGGGGGTGGGGTGTTAGGGCTGGAAACCCTTATGCCACATTTTCCTACTTTTGTCACTTTAACCCTAACTAGTGCATTAACAAAGTTTTTTTTTGTATTTTGCAAAGAGTTTTAAAATAAACTCTGTTTGGACAGTCAGTTTGACTCAAGTTGCACTAACCCCCATTAACCCACAGACTGGCCAGCCCTGCTGTGTGTCTGTGGATGCTGAGGTCACCCTAGTGCTTGGGAGGTCAAGTAAGTGGACTTTGTGTGCTTCTTGGTGTATGGTCCTATCCAGGTGACTGTAATATCTGACATATCCCTAGACCAGCTGGGAGGGATCACCCTACATTGGAGGCTTGAGTCTAGGATTTTGGGGTGCCTTTTGTGGTCCCTGGCATTTTAGAGGGTGGCAACTGTGGATTTCGATTTGTTATAGTAGAATTAAGTGCACCAGCAGAAGATTAAAAAATTATAAAAAATTAGGCAGTATAGCACAGTAGTTTAAGGCTCTGAGCTGCAAATCTGGAGACCTGGGTTTGAATCCCACAGACCACAAATGCATACTGTGTGACCCTGATGCTAGCCTGTCATGATGGCACCTGAAGTAAGGCACCATCCAAAATGGCGATGTATTGTGGGTGAAAGCCTGAATGGCGATGGGGGGGTAGGGCGACCGGATGTGGTGGTGTGGGTGTCTGCAGCGACAGGATGTCACTGTATGTACACGCATGTGGGGGAGGAGCGAGCGCGGTGACTGTAGACCGCAAGGGGGCGGAGGGGATGTAGGGTGTGGCATGTGGTTGGCTGCCAAGCTGTGCCATGGCATTGGGGGTTGGTCTCCGGTTGCGGTGCAGGAGGTACTGGGTTCGGGCGCAAGTGCAATTTTGTTGCGCCCAGACCGAAACTTGCTTTCTTGCTTTTGCCCCCCCGACATGCACCCCGTGGAATTGAGAATCCTTTTGTTGAGGGGCATGGTGGGCAAATCCCCCCATGTGAGGGGGGGCACAGCCCCCCACAGAAAGCTAAGTCCCCAGCACCATTCTTCCATGTGTCGAAAATGTTTTCGCCGCTTTGATGTCGCATTAATTCAGCTCGCCATTTGGCAGTCACCGTTATCACATACTACCGACCCTGAGCAAGTCACTTAACTTCCCTGTACTCCCAGGATGCACCAGCAAACAAGCTTTTAGCTTAGTGTGTCTCACCTGGTTAAACAATTGGAAAAAAAAACACTGAAGAGTTAACTGAATAGAATGATGGTAGGTGTGGAAAGCACAAGATGTTTGAGTGAGGAGGACATGGCAACTCGAAGTCTTGTGCAGCTGCATGTGAGCTCATAATGAATATGTAAATGCAGAAAGGAAAGGCATCAAGTTATTGGTTTAACGTCGTCACTGGAGGATTGGCTGAGACAGCTGGCGGTGAGGAACAATGTGCTATCAGCGTGCTGGATGAAGTGAGATTGTGAAGAGCACCGTAGTGAATAGCTGAGCAACATTTGCCTTAAAAGTTAGAAAACCTTTTGTTGCAAGAAAAAAATATCCCCTATTTTGCAACGTTCCTGTTTGACAGCATCTTGTAAGAGGAGAATAATTTTGTCTTACTGGTAGCCAAGGAAGAAGAGAGACAGATAAACTCCATCCTCTAACTACTAAAGTTGGTGAAATAAGGGCAGAAAATGGGTGAATAAATGCAAAGTAAGGATGAATGGAAGACAGAAAAAAACAGGTTTGTTCAGTGCTCAGTTAGGGACTGCAGTGACTAAAACCGAGGTGCAGGTTTCAAGCAAGCAAAGCAGAGAGGTATTTGTATGAGAGCGGGACTGCAGATATGGGAAAAAGAAAATGAAAACTAAGTTTTGAAGGGCACGTGGAGATCTTGGGCCTGATTCTCAAAACGGATGGATCGATGTAAGGATTTGAGTCATAAGATTTTGATGCAAGAGGTGACGTGTCAAAACTTGTGTCATTTGGGATTCTGTAAAGCAGCTTCATCAGATCCTGACACAGCTTCACCAAAGCCCCTTTGCACCATGGTTGCTTCCCACAACCTGATGCGCCCAGTTGCTGTAGGCTTGCATCATGGTGGTGCTGCAACATCACCTTTTTCAGTATTTTGGTTGCCCAATTGTGTGCCCATCAAGGGGCATGAGTTAGACCAGTGAGGAGGTAGTCTAAGCTCCTGTCCCAGTGCTACACGCAGAAGGTGCCATGGGGTGTTGGGAAGATGGTGGCCATTCCAAGGTGTAATGTGCCACCTGGAGGGGGTACAGTTTTTAAAACCATAAAATCAATGGGATGGCATTGCAGGGGATCCAGGGACAAAAGTGCTATGGCCCAGTTAGGCACAGCCAAGCAATAGCCCCAGCCTTGGGCACTCTTTGTCCCTGGAACCCCCCGCCCCACGGCAACATCACATTCACTTTATAGTTCTATTAACAGCACCCCCATTAGGTCCCACATCACTCCCTGGCATGCCCACCATCTTCCAACATCTCTATGGCATACCCATGCCACTTCAACCCCTGAACCCATTCTGGAAAGCCTGTTTCACCCCAACCATCCCAGCCCCACTAGTATTGTGCCAGGTGGAAGGGGGGAGATCCCTGTGGCATTTCCAACAAGGTGCACCAACTATTTGGCATAGTTGTCAGAATGTGGCAAACCCAAGGAGTTTGGCACTGGGGCTCTATTTTTTGCAGAAACAGGTGCAGGGTCCTTGGCACACCTGGAGTTTGCTGCAGCCCTGGAGTGGCACAACTTGTGTTGCTCCATGGGCTCTTTTAGAATCAGGCCCTTTTTGTTTAAATTTTCTGAGTCTGGTGAGATCAAGGAATGACCAGGGTGTTCCCTTGCTATTACAAGAAAAGTGCATTGTTATAATGAACTCAGTTGGGCCAAGCTAAATACAAAGAATGTCTGAGGAAGGAAATGGCACAGAACCTGAGGCAACAGTTCCATGGTCCTTTCTGGACTTTCTAAGTCACAAGGTGTTGGTGGCAGAGCAACAGGGAACACAAGTACTTGCATGTTATCATTGTAATGCCCAGTTGGAGGATGAAGTGTATGTATCCCTGTGTGGCATTTGTAAGGATGGGAGCATATCTGCTGTCTTAGGGGCCAAATAGCTTATGCAGACCCTAAAAGATGAGAAGGAAGAGTAATATGAAGTCTCCCTTTTTGAGTCCTGGGAAAGGCTCCCCAGTGGGGTTGAGAAAGTTCAGGAGTTCAAAGAATGTCCCCCCTCAGGTTTAATTGAAGTAAAGTCAGCTATTCAGGTTTGGAATATTGTGGACAGAGCTGCCAGTCCCCAGTCCAGTGATGCTAGCCCCCAAAATAGCGCTAGTGCCACGCTTTGTGGGAGGAAAACAAATTCACCCTTCCCCGAGTCCCCTAAAGAGCCCTCAGAGGGGGA
This sequence comes from Neoceratodus forsteri, assembly GCA_016271365.2. NCBI lineage: Eukaryota > Metazoa > Chordata > Ceratodontiformes > Ceratodontidae > Neoceratodus > Neoceratodus forsteri. The sequence goes on from CM057454.1 coordinate 577,625,658, forward strand.
TCAGGCTAAAGTTGTTGTGCCCTGTCTGAAGTCTGCCGGTAGAGGAAGGCTTATGGAGTTACTGTCTGATCCTCCCAGCATGCCTGCCTCTTGAATGACCCCAGCAAGAGAGGAGGACTCACCCCAGCTAAATGGAAGGAACTTCTCAAGGGTGCTACCTTTAAGCCTGTGGATGCAGTACAAGCTAATATAAACCCCCTCAGGGCAAAAGTCAACTAAGGAAATATTACAATGATGTTTGGCTATGCCCAGGACAAGCCCCTTGTACTCAGATAAGATTATTGCCAGAATGGAGCAAGGCAGAGCAGACCATCCAGTGCAGAAAGAAGATGATTATCCTGGGCTGAAGAACCCCTGTTTCTCAAAAGCAGTGCAGGACCAGATTGAGAGAAACCAGAAAGAGTAGGTCTGAAGGGCCATCCTGGATAAAATTTGGGAAACACATGGTATGATCTACTTCAGTGATGTTGCCAGCTGGGGGAATGTTATCAGGGTGGCAGAATCTGTTTTTAATTAGGCCTATCAAGGCCTAACTATTTTCAAGACCCATGCCTTAGTCAGAAACATAAATAGGACAGTCACCCACCATTGGCTGGAAGCAGTGGACATCTGTGGAGCCCCTTGCATGAAGCCTAACTCAAGGTTTTACTTCTACAACTCACCAGAAGAAATGTAGCCCAGTGGGCCTGTACTGCTTCTGTCTGGAATGAAGAGCACCCAGTACAACTGCGTGATCCAACATGTTGCTTATCAGTTCTAGTTAAAAGCTGCAACTGCTTCAATGCTGTCAAGCCTTGCAAGCAAAGTGGGATCCCCGGCCCTGAAGTTTTCATGAAATCTCATTGTATGACCAAACCCTCCTGAGAAGAGGAGAAAGGAAGACCAACCATCCAGAACACCCAGTAGGGACAGCAGGTTTGAGGCACCTGCTCTGTGGATAATGGTAATACACAACCTTCTTTTATTTACAGGTGGGACACAGGGATTTATGTGATAAAGGCAAGTCTGAAAGACCATCCATCACATAAAATGACTACAAAAGAGCCCATGGTCAAAAGAGCGCCCGATATTGTAGCGACCATTGCAAATAGTGATAGTCACTACAATACTTTAATTCTGCAGACACATAATCTTTTTTTATGCAGAGGCTATGCCACCCACCCCATGCCCTCCTCATCCTCAAACTAAAATAATCAACTCCAAGGATGGGGGTGGACTGAGGAGCAAGTTATAAAGTTAAAACCAAAAAAAAATTCTGCCCGAACCCAGGTTTGCAGACATTGCAAGTGGTGGTGTACACCGCTATGCTACGCAAGCAGCTTGACTGGAATTAGCCACATAGGATCCTATATCCTGAACTAGCAAGTGTAGCTCCTTGCTATACTCACTTTACAGGATATAGCAACCTACTTCACCACTCGTTCTGAGTGAGAGTGGTATTACTGAGTCTATCAAAAGTGTAGTGCTCAATAATACACGCTCAACAAGGGTGCTACTGGGACACAGGGCTTGGGACCTTTTGGTACATGGTTGCTTTCTGGGGTGTAGTTTTAAAACTCATAATGACCTGCAGTGGATGTAATGTTTGACTTTTGCCCAGTGAGGCTCTACCTCTTAGTGGGACTAGTGACACTTCTGAAACAAGGGGATTCTAAAGAAAAAAATGTGGGGAAATGTGATGTTTCGTAATTTGAAGTTTTGTGAAAATGTTAAAAACAAAATGACTAATGGGTATGGTGACTTTAGTAAATATGAATGAATTGTTCATGTGTGTGGGGTGTTTTGTTTTGTTTCACAGGGTTCCGTTAACCAGATCCAAGATCCAGTGAGAGCTACAGGTAAACAGTTAAATTGGGGGATTGAAAATGAGTAATAATAACAGGGATGCCCACTAAAGAGGTAGATGTCATGTTAGGTATACAGGTGGGAAATTTCTAGGGATAGTTTGCAGCATTGCCTAAATAGTTAGCCCTTAAAGTATTATTGTGTAGGAGGCAGTGCAAAATGTTTAGTGTTAGTCTATACCTTGGAAGACAGATAAGAGTCCTTCCATGAAAAGGGGTTACCAATGGACATGTAAAATGTGGGTTTAATTATGAAGAAAACTATAATTGACTACTGCACTGATAGTTATACTGTTTACTCGTGCCTATATTTTCAGAAGTGTGGCTGCATCCTATTTTTTTAATGACACTAGTCTACATCCCACTGAATTTTCTCCAGCAATTGTGACATGCACGACAGTGCGTATTGTGCAGTTTGTAAGCAGCCTTTTGAGGCATTTATTTTTTACTTTTATTTAACAGTGCTTCTGGTGTTCGTTTTTTAACTAACTACCCTATTTACACTGCTAGCAACTGCTGTATTTATATCCCCATTTCAAGATACCGTGGTGTACTGAACATGTTGTGCCCAGTTAGTGCCTCTTTTAATACCTTAGCTTTTGCTGTTACCGCCGCTGGCACCCTACTGATCTTGACACTTTCCCACTTGGTACTGGCCATGTAACACCTTTCTCACTCCCCCCTCCCTCTTTGTTTTCCCTGTGATCTTTGTGCCTTTTGATGTTTTGTGACTCCTGCTCCTGATGTATCTGCTCCATGGAGAGATGGGACAGGAAGCCAACAGAACTGCAAGGATGCTTTTTGTCTCATGAGGAGTGGACATATACCAGAACTCAAAGAAATACCCGTACATCCCAGGAATGTGTTTCTTGTACTGAAAGAGTGCCAGAAGACCTCTGCTGTGTCCACAGCAAGTCTTCCTGTTTGTTGCACCACAGGTAAGTGGCTATGCTGCTTCCTTTATTGTTTAGACTGCATGTTAAAATGCAATGGGGGCCATGTGAGTAATGGAGCAGACTGATTTTAATCTTTCCGCACTTTGCATTATTTTACTGTCTAAAATTTTTTTTTTTAAATGTTGACTTTCTGATTTGTAGTACAGCCTGCATGCACCGTGTTGCTTACATCGTTTGGAGATTTCAATTTAAAGGAGGCATTACTGCTTATTATTTCTCTGGTTTATACTGGTTTGTGCTCTGCTGCAGCACCTTAGATTTTCACTGCAGCTCCTGACTCACTCAAAGAAGAACATCATTTGTAGCTAGGTGTTCACTGATGAGAAGACGCTTGATCATCTCCTGCTTCTGGAAAGGGGCATTGTTCAGGTTTTTATCAAAGCTTTAAAAATTAGCACAGCCCTTTCACTGCTGTGAATTAGTCTGTGTGCCATTAATGTGCTCATGTCTACATGATTAAAATGGTCTTCATTTATTAAAATTGCCATCACCTCAAGTGAAGATTTGTACACTGACATTTTCCTATATTTAGTCATATCTCTCAACTGCTATGAATTTTGCATCGTGCTATGATTTTCATACTCAAATTTATCCTTGTTCGACATAGGTTTACTGCCATTACTCATAATGTTAGAGCTACTTTTGGACACACAGGGCTAAATATTCAAAACTTTGCCCAGGGGCTAAATTAGCACTGCCTGGTGTGCAAACATTGCCCAGACCAAATAGCCTACCATATTCAAAACGAATAGCTAATCCTGCTGAATACAGCATGCTAAGAAAGCCAGGCAAACTGGACTGGGAGTGCAGGGCAAATATAGCCCGGGAATAAGACAGCACTGACTATAGAACAGGGAAGTTCACACTGCAACTGCAGCACAGGAGACTCTGGAGTAGGCCAGTGTTGTAGGTGGAGAACAGGGTGTGTGTTTGTACAGAGATGTCTCACATTTATTTATTTATTTATTTATCTACAGCAAACAACAATGCAAGCCACACACTGCAGAACTGTGCTGTGCTGAAGTGTGGTTTGCCCGGGGCTAACTCAATTGCATAGTACTAACACAACAGCCCAGTGTAAACTGGTTAGCCTGGGGAAAACATGAGCTATATTCAAAACTCCCATGCAAATGAGCCTACTTACATAATCCATGGGCAAACAGGTACATTTGCATCTCATTATGTGCTGTTTAGCATACATTACCATACATTTTGTCCGGTGCTACTGTATGGAGTACACAGCTCCACCTTTTGGTCAGAATGGAAGTACAGGCTGGACGCTGCAGGCAAATGCATGCCCACAGCATCACCTGTTGGTCAGAATGCATTACAGAAAAATATAGCCATATATATATATATTAGAGGCAAAAAACTCCATTTAATGCATTAGTTAGGGTTGTTCCACAGTGACAAAAGTGAGGAAATTCGCTGTTAGGGTTGAAAACCCCCTTGGACCCTCCCACCCCAACGGCATTGGGGTGTGCATTGGGATCGTCAGCCTAACTCTCACCCCATGACATGTGTAAAGCAGCAGAAGTATGGGATAATGGGGTGAGTTGGGACCCACAATCCAATGCACACTAATACCGATGGCGAGAACTCAAGGGTTTTCTACTGTGATCTCACTATCGCTAATAACTAACAAGTCGTAAACAAATTTTGCCTCTTCCTTCTTTTGAGAATGATAACGAGAAATAGTGAATGTAATGCAGTAGCGGGAGGGCCCCGCGCTCCCGCTGCATAATGCGTTGGCGGGGCCCCGCGCTCCCACCACATGATGTGTTGTGGCATACTAACAGGGACAGCAACGCAAACAGAAATGCTAAGAGTCACGCACATGGTAACACAAGCACGAATGAGAACAGAAAGGGTAACGCACATGGTGGCGTAGACGGGAATGGTCTGCCACGTGATGTGTTGTCACATAGTAACATGGTGCCTGCAAACAGAAATGTCAATGGGCATGGTGATGTAAAGTGAAACAGTAAGATAAACAGTACTGTAGACAGAAATGGCAAAAAATAACAGAAAGCATAGCGCAAATGAAAGCATAAAGGATACGCACATGGTGGCGCAGCGTCAATGGTAAGTGAAACGAGTGCGGATCCATGAAGTGAAAGGGCAACAGAAACAGTAATGTAAGCACAGGCTGGTTTTCCCCAAAACCTGCATTGAGAAAGACAGTGAGTACAAATAATGTATGCAAAATAATGAGTATCGGCGCAGAAAATGAGATCTTCGAATACTAAATACATTATATCTCAGGAACTGTACGACGTAGAAAAAAAATTTAAAAGTCATATTATTTACAACTGTCCTGGCTAAGTTGTATCTTAGCCCCATCAGGGGGCTAAGAAATTTTCCGACAAAAAGTCCGTATCTCACACCGTTTCCGAGATACAGGGCCTGAAAGGCATGGCGAACGCTGTAATGTTATCCTATGGGAAAAATAGAAAAGTTCGGAGCGCCATAACTTTGCCTCCCTGTAATGTTTTTTCACCAAACTACTGAAAGGCACATCTGCGGGCTGTTGGCTGTCTTCTCTCCAAATTTCAGGAAAAAAGACCAAACCGTTATTTTGCAGCAGGGCTCCAAATGATTTCTGTTAAGTGTCGGGCGCCGTAATGTTATCCTATGGGAAAAACTGTCAATTTTGGAGTGCCATAACTTTGCCGCCATGTGATATTTTTTCACCAAACTACTGAAAGGCACATCTGTGTACTGTTGGCTGTCTTCCTTCCAAATTTCAGGAAAAAGACCAAACCGTTATTTTGCAGCAGGGTGCCAAAGGATTCCTGTAATGCTTCGGCGGCCGTAATGTTATCCTATGGGAAAAACTGTCAACTTTGAGTGCCATAACTTTGCCGCCATGTAATATTTTATCAATACAACACCGAAAGGCACATCTGTGAGATGTCGGCTGCGTTCCCTCCAAATTTCAGCCCAAAACTCCCAACGGTTATTTTGCAGTGCAGTGCCAAATAATTGCTGTCATTTTCCCACAGACTAGAAAATTACTGTCGCAATTTGCGAAAGCTTTCGCAAAAATTTGCTACACTTTCGTGAGCACGAAAGTAATTTGCGAAAGTACTTTTTCCAGAAATTTGAAAAACATATTTCTGGGGTGTTTTACCACAAAATAAAGACATGGCAAGCATCCTCAGGGCCCGACTAGGTGAATACAAAAAATTAGGTTGCTAGAGGTCCCAAATTTAAATGCCAACCATTTTTCTGATCACCAACTGAAAACAAAATGGCCGATTTGTGAAAGTAACAGGCCCATTTGCGAAAGTAAAATGCATTTGCGAAAGTGTTGAACTTTTTGTTAACTTTTTCCTATTGACTTATAATGGGAAACTATTTTTGAATAACTTTTGAATCGTTTAATATTTTTCACCAAATCTTCAAAAGGCACATCGGGACCCTGGCTGCACATTCCTGAAGATTTTGGGCCGGTCACGCATAAACCGCACGACCTGTAGGCGCGACTGTAGAATTCAGAAAATGAACATAAAGACAGATCGCACTTATTAATTCCACAACCAGATATAGATCAGTATAAAATTTGTCAGATCCCAAGGCCTATGGTCTTGATCATACATTCAAATTTCAGGCAAATCCATCAAGCGGTTACAAAGTTATTAAGGTGCAAAATTTTGGGTTTAACATGGAAATGGCTCCTGAACCCTAACTATAGTGGCACTACCGTGCCACTATAATATATATATATATATATATATACAGTATATAAAATATATCTATATACATATATATAATATGAATGTGTATATATCTATCTATGTATACATATTGCCTGAGTCCAAACATGCCCTGGAGGACAGACCCCCTCACGCCCAACACCAACACTGGCACTCCGGAGCAGTTGTGGGTGCAGTAATAATTGGCTGATACTAGAATGCATGGGGCAGGCATGAGGCAAGGAAGGGGGAGGACATTGGCTGCTGGCCTACTAGGCTCCACAGCAACCCCACACATCAGGGAATTGGGGACACTGGGTGGGACATGCAATCTGTCTGGGCTATCAAGGCCACTGTTCCCATATGGGGGCTACAGTCCCTGGCAGTCTAGGCCCCCCAGCATGATCCTCATCCCCTGATAGCTGCTACAATACAAGGGAAGCAGTATCGTGCAGTGGGAGGCAGAATAGCACAGTGGTTGAAGGCTCTGAGCTGCAAATCTGGAGACCCCAGTTTGAATCCCACAGCCCCCACTTGCATACTGTGTGACACTGAGCAGACCACTTAACTTCCCTGTGCTCTCAGGTCGCACCTATCAACAAGCTTTCAGCACAGTGTACTATTCCTGGTTATTAAAAAAATAAATAACAAAGTAACAAAACTTAGCATTTATCCATGGTCTAGTGGTCCTCCCACCCCCACATCATGATCCCTGACCACTACTAGCCACAAAAAGGAAGTACATTTCCGTGGTGATCTAGTGGTCCCCCACCCATTTGATCCCCGACCCCACAGTACTGCAAAACCTGGTGGTCATCTAATGGTCCCCCTACCCAGTAGTGTGACACCTGTTAACCCCATAAATAGCATACATATGGAACTAGTGATGGCTCAACCCTCCTCTCACCACCACGGCCGGCCACCGACTGTGGTATGACTGAGCACTACTGCAATGAATGAGTGCATCCTTGAGCAAGGACCTGCTCATTCATTGCAGTAGCGCTCATGCATACCGCAGTCGGTGGCTGGCCGTAGTGAGAGAGGAGGGCTGAGCCAGTCGTCAGCATCGTACATGTGCTATTTACAGGGTTAATGGGTGTTGCACTGCTGGGTGGGGGGACCACTAGGTTATGCAGTGCTGTGGGGTCAGGGATCATGTGGGTGGGGATTCCCAGACTATAGAAATTTACTTCTATTCATGGCTACCGGGGTCGGGATCGCAATGGGGTGGGGGACCATTAGATTACCAGGAATTCTAGGCATTTAAGCAGCTACCGGGGTCAGAGATCATGATGGAGGGGTGGGGCACCACCGCATTACTGCCAGCTTCTTGTTGGCGGTATTTAGTGCCATGCTACAGGTCATGCTAATGCCTGTAGTGTGGTGCTGTATGTTTGAATATGGCATGCAGCCAACATTCCTGGCCACTCCCCTAACCCCTGCCCCGCATACATTTTCTTTTAGCATCATCATCATCATCATCAAATCTTTATTTATTCAGGCGAACATCATTGAGCAAGGCTCATTTACAAGATGGACCTGATACGGTCAAGGTTCAATAGCTGATACACAACAGGTACATCATACACTTATATAAGACAGTTATACATACAGGGGAAAATAACGTTTATAAACACAGTGATGTACAGTAAATTCACATGATAAAAAACGGTTACAGGAAAGTTAAGCTAATATTTACAGTATGTACAGTATATACATATCCCAGTGGGGGGGCATGGCAGACACTCAACATAATGTAATACTAGGATGGTGACGGTATTACTGGGTGCCATAAGATGGGGTGTCTGTCTGGAAGGAATATGCCATATATGGTTTGGAAGGGAGATTTGTGAGATGACAATGCTAGCTGTAGTGGTAGCAATTGTATTTCTCTTTGAAGAAGACTGTACAGTGCTGTTTAAAGGATGCAAATGGAATGATATTGGACAGTTTTAGGGATTATTTTAGGGTGTTCCATGCTATAGCTAGAGAATAGCTGATTGCTGCCCTCCCTAGCCTGGTGTTGAATTTGTGCAATTTGAGCAGGATGATGTAGTTGCTTCTTAGGGCACTACCACACAGTGCCAGCTCTATTAGGGCTTCTGAATATTGCAGCCTGGCACAAGTCCAGCACTATTCCAGTGCTACAGCTTTGCACCAGGTGCAAAGGTTTGCATACCTGATCCACAGACCATTAAATCATTAATTTAAGTTTATAGAAACATTCCTTATCACTAATTATATGGGTCCCATTATCTGTATACATATAATTGTATGAGGAGGCAGTATAGCACAGTGGTCTAAGGCTCTACTCTGAAGAGGCAGTATAGCGCAGTGGTCTAAGGCATTGAGCTGCAAATGTGGTGATGTTCAGCAGACCAGACCTTGGTTTGAATCCCACACCTTCCACTTGCATACTGTATGACCCTGCATAAGTCACTTAATCTCCTTGTGCTCCTAGATTGCTCCTGTAAAAAAGCTTCCAGCTTAGTGTGCTATACCTGGTAAACAACTAAATAAAAAAAAAATTGTTTAAAATAAGAAAGTGCTACACATTTTGTCCTTTTGCTATGATTTTTGAAGGATGGTGCTATGATTTTTAATGCTGAGAGGTTGAAAGATATGTTTTTACTTTTGCCTAAACTTTAAAAAAGATTAATCATAAAACCCCATTGGATTATTTTCAAATTACACATACTGTGAAAGTGTTGTTCAGTTGTATTTGATTGGTTTCCTGCATCAGTAGTTTTTAAAATACAAGGAAAAAACGTCTGAGAGGGTCTGATCATCATCACCCAGCTCTGCACCAGCTGGTTGCTCCTTAGAGCCAAACATTGTCAGCACAGTCCCCTTAGAATGTACATCTGCTTCTGCTGTCTGTAGACAGAATGATTTAGATGTTATGCATTTATGACAAAAATGTGATTCCCAGCCCAGGAGTACACACAAAAGGGGATCACGTGATGCAGCACGCCAAAAGGACGTCTCTTCTGCCCGCTCCGACCACCCGCTCTTTATAACTTCATTTTTTCATGGAGCTAGGGGATTTCCTATCCATATAGCACCTCTTCTGATTAGTTAAGACCACACAGCACTCATCGGCATGGATCTGCTGGACATGGAAGCAGAAATTAAGTCACAATTGCCAAAACATACACCTCTGGCAACGCCGCAAAATGCCCCAAAGAAATCACGGACCTCAAGTGTCACTACCACCCAAACTCAATCTACTTCACTGGGGGATCAAGAACCACTCACTCTGGCAGGTTTTCTGGCCAAAGTTTGACCCTTTCAGGAGGAAATAGAGTAAAATCCCTATCTCAGGCGATGGAAGATTTAGTGATCAAGGGCTCGGATAATGAAGCCCGGATAATTTCATTAGAGAAGCGAGTTGATAAAAGGACCAAGAAATCATTACTGTCAAACAGAAACTGGCCAAAATTAATCAAAAACTTGAGGATCTGGAGGGTTGTAGCTGCAGGAACAATGCGCTGATCATTGGCTGCCTGAATCGGAAGACGGGAAGAATCCTGTCCTTTTCATACAAATGTTTCTTGAAAAGATAGCGGGCCCCTCACCATATAATTCCCAATTTGTTATTGAGAGGGCACATACAGAGCTTGGACTGATCCCCCCACAGGGGGCAGCCCCCTGCCCAATGATATTCTGCTTCCTCAAATACTTGGAGAGACAGCGCTTTCTGGCTAAAGGTAAAGTAATCCATGAGTTGCAGTAGGAAGGGTGCAAGATTCATGAGGCCCAAGATTTACCAATTTCAGTAAGACAACATAGGGCCAGCTTCCACCCCCTAGTCACTAAGATCATTCTGGCTGGCCTCAAGTTTAAAATGGGCTATCCCACAAAACTTCAGGTGCTCATCGCCGTTGAGTAGCACTCCTACGAGGATGCAGAAGCAGCGAACTTTGGTTTCAAGCAAGCCCTGGCAGATCTGTGTCAGGACCTGAAGTGATGGAGGAATCCTGTCAAATAGCTAAATCTGAAGTCATGGGTTTTTACCTAGCATTTAGCTTCAGGTTGATGGCATGGATCATAATGAGTGTACTTAGTCGGGAACAAACTGTTTATGTCTTGCATCTTAGCAAGACGGTTTTATCGGTGGGTGATCAGCATATTGGACTTCTAGTGAATTCTTGGAGCATTCTTCCCAACTAGCAGTAACAAGAGGCTCTCCTCCCAGAGTGAGATATTGACCCGATGTCTCTGTATTCAGTCCATTCATCAGGTAGAGTGGATTCCAGCACTCGCAGAGACATTTTTCTGAACTAGTTTACAGTCGCCTTGACATCCCTTACAAGATCCTCACTAGACCTGCGGATGTTAAACTTGATGTGGCTATGTTACTAGGAGTTATACATTTAATTGTTTGTTCTTATTAACTTAGATAAGAGGGGATTCTTCTGGCTCCCACATTATTCACATCTTCCTTCTGAATATGGAAACAGTAACTGCAATTTGCCTAGTTATCCACAAGAGGGGAGGGTTCTTTAAGATTTCAGTGGCCTTAATGTTGGACTTTACTTGGTTTACCTTAAATTGAATTTACAATTCCTGCTTGATATTTAGGGGGTATAAAATTACAAGTGTTCTTGATGGTCACCTATCGTTATGGGGGGTCGGAGTGGGGGAGAGATTTGTTTGGCTGCTGTAGAATGGTATACATAACAGTCAAGGGGAAGGGTTTCTTAATGCAGCACATGTTTTTCCATGTTTATTTTCAATTGCTGTGGGTGGGGGTTTTCTTGTTATTAGTAGGGGTAAGTATGTTGGTAAAATGGGGAAATGGGGGGCATACCACAACTTATGGTTAAGAATATCTGTCATTTTGTATAAGCTTGTCCACTGGTTAAAATCTATGTTCTTGTCATTTTTTTATATTCTTAATTATGGCTAACGATCTGAGTTTTTCCACATAGAACGTGAAGGGGTTCAGGAACAAAGTTAAGCAGTATAAAGTGTTAAATCATTTAAATTTATTACGATTCCAAATAGTTTTCATTCAAGAGTCTCATTTGCTGGACTCAGAGATGTTGCAGATGAGGAGGCAGAAAGTGGGGTAAGTTTTCGCAGCCCAAGGTTCCACTAATAGCAGAGGGGTCATGATCCTAGTCAATAGAAATATCACATTCGATCTGGTCCAGGTCATTAAAGACCCGCTGGGTAGATACATTTTTGTAAAGGGGACTATTCATTCAATGGCCCTCCTCCTCTGCAACATTTATGGTCCTAATCTAGATGATCCAAATTTTTTTATGAATCTGATGGTGACACTTCTTCCTTTTTTACCTACGCTGATTGTTTTGGGGGGTGACCAAAACCTGGTATATGACTCAGAGGTGGACCAATTGCCTCTTTCCTCCAAAGGGATTTGTCCCGCACAATGAGCCTTGCATTACCTTATGGACCAGCTTGGCCCATGCGATGTCTGGAGAGTTTTGAACCCTATAGAGAAGGAATGCACTTATGTATACCAGGTTCATCACAGATCCTCAAGTATTGATTATCTCCTAATTTCCCACTTGTTTATCCCCGGGGTATTGTCCACTACTATTCAGCCGGGGCCTCCCTCAGATCACTCCTTGGTGCTAACCCATATATCCTTACTCTCTATTCCAAAGCATGACAAGTGATGGAAGATTAATGGCCAATTGATTAAGGACCCCAAAATTGTCCAGATGGTTAAAGAACACATTGAGTTCTTCTTTGGCATGAATGCAAACCCGGACATTACTCTGGACATTCTTTGGTGTGCCTTCAAGACCTACCTTAGAGGCATACTAATTAGTCTGGCATCTGCTCTGAAGAAATCCCAGGATGTGAAACTGAATACACTATTGTCCCAAATGAAGGCACTTGAAATTTCTCTAACCCCTGATACCCCTGAGGATACCAAGCATAAGTTAACACTCATTAGAGATCAGTATCTGGAGATTCTCAGGGAGCAGGCAACTTACAAACAGAACTTACAAACTTAAATGGGCAGACTGGGTGGGCCATAGGCCCTTATCTGCTGACACTGTCTATGTAATTTGCTATTATTCATACCAAGGCATACTACGTGGATCAAGGGGAAAAGGCAGGGAAGTTACTTGCCTTTACAATCAAACAACAAGAGTCAGTGAGGTTTATTCTGCCTATCAGATCCTCAAATGATGGTTCATTAAAAACCTTGCTTGACGGCATATTGAGTGAATTTACACAATATTACAAATTACTATATGACAAAATGAGTAATCCTCCCTCAGAAGCTGCACTGGAAGCTTATTTTAAACACGCCTCCCTACCCGCTTTGTCAGAACCTCACAAACTATTATTGATGGCACCTATCACTGGGATGGAAATAGAAGAGGTAATATAAAACTCCCAGTTGATAAGGCCCCAGGCCCGGATGACTTTTCAGCCTCCTTCTTTAAGAAGTTTAAAGATTTACTCATCCCTGTTCTCCTTTCATTATACCAGTATATCTTATCTGGGGCACGTACCGATTGCACCCTTTTTGAGGACTTAATTGTCCTGATCCCCACACCATCAAAGACCCAGAATTAGTCCAGAGCTATTGAACTATTTCCCTCTTGAAACAAGATATAAAGATCTTAACAAAAATCTTAGCGGGTAGGTTGACCTTAGTATTACCTGATCTCATTGGAATGCATCAGGTGGGCTTCATGAGGGGGTGATCCTCCATGGATCATCTACGTACGCTTTATCATGTCCTCCAGGTGTCCAGGGATGCCCCATTCCCTGCTGTCTTGGTGTCCCTGGATGCAGAGAAGGCTTTCAACTGAGTTGATTGGAACTTCTTGTTCCAAGCCTTAAAAGTCTTCAGCTTCCCATCTCAGTTCCAGGACTGGATATAAACTCTCTATCAGGCCTCCTCAGCTAGAATCATGGGAAATGGAATTATATCTGAATCTTTCCCCTCCACTCGGGAACCAGACAGGGATGCCCCCTCTCCCCCCATTTATTTAATATTACCTGGAGCCACTTCTCTGAAATTTAATGGCAAGTACTATGATTCAGGGTATCATTGTGCACAGAAAGGAGGTTAGGATCTTATCATATGAAGATGATATTCTCCTTCTGATTTCCCATCCAAACATTTCTATTCCTGCAATGCTTGAGGTTTTTGAGAGTTATAGTTGGCTTTTCAATTATAACTTAAATCTCAGTAAATCCTATATTTTACCTTGAATCACAAGGTGTTCAAACAATCGGTCACCACCCTTGGCCTCAAATGAGCCCCTGATTCTCTTAAATACCTCGGCATTGTGCTCACTAGAAATCCTCTCTCAATTATTAAGAAAAATCTCGACCCTCTCATTCTGACAATTACTCAAGATCTGGACAGATGAAGGAAACTCCCACTATCCATTTGGGGATGGCGCAACCTAATCAAAATAAATATTTTCCCTTGCCTTCTATACCCCTCAATCTTCTCAATGTCTGATTACCCAGTATATGGTTCAGGAAGATGCTCCAAATCCATACGATATTTATCTGGGCTAACAAGCAACTGAGATTGGCTTACAACAAACTAGCAGCCCTGAAACAGAAAGGTGAGTTAAGGCTCCCCATTTACTTCTTTATTACTGGGCTAGTCATGCCTCTAAATACATCAGGTGGCTTGACCCTGTTTCTTTATCCTCCCTGCCACTGTGGCTTGATATAGAATTAGCATTGATTCACTGCATGGGGATCGAACCCTCCAACCTGCTCAATATAAAACCGAACCTCCTTCCTCCCAAATTAAAATCTACAATAGCTGAGGTGTCTATTCGGGTACATGCACAGCTCTGTACATCCTTGCAATATAAACATCACCATGACCTTTCCCAATCAATGTGGAATTCTCCTTTATTCTTACTTGATGGCAAACCCATCCCTTCCACTTGGTTATCACAGCTGGGGAATGGATCTCCATCCCTACTCCAGAAAGATGAAAACTCCTGGCTTTCTATCTCAGACATTATGTCCAAACATAAAATTCCCCCTTCTGGCTATTTCAAGATCTGCCAACTTAAGCATTTCCTCATCAAAGTGTTGGGCCATTCCCCACCTGTATCTAACACTTTGTCTTTACATCAACATCTTCAGGTTTTGAGTCATCCTCCCAAAGCAATATCTAAAATATGTGCTGCACTTTTTGAATGGTGTTTCCCCCAATATCAAGGCCCCATGAAATTTTGGACTTCACTGTTTCCTTCTTTGAATTTAGACTGGTCCTCTTTGTGGCACAGCTGTCACCATTTTATTACACAGGACAGACTCCGTCTCACACAATTCCATATTCTACACAATTTATACTACTCCCACCAGAAATTGGCCAACTGGGGCCTGATTGAATTCAATTAATGTACCCAGTGTTCCCTGGAAGAAGGTTCACTCCTCCATATTTTTTGGAGTTGTCTGAAAGTTGTACCCCCTTGGGAAACAATTCAAGCTAAGGCTGATCCCTTGTTGGGCATTTCTGAATGTTTCACCCCTGAAATTTGTGTCTTAGGGGATTATTCTATATTAAGAGCTATACAGTGTAAATACTATATCTCCATCATTGCAGTGTCTGTCAAAAAACTTGTACTGAGACACTGGAAAGACTCAGAAGTGTTGTCTTTCAATGAGTGGCTTAATGAGCTGCTGGGGAATCTCAGGACTAAAAAATGAGTGCAAGCCTCTGTCATAAACTGCCTAAATATAATAAGATCTGGGATCCCTTGCACATGCTGTACTCCATTTAATCGGGTTAAAATATAGATATTGTTGACAGATGTTTAATGATTGTCTCATGTACATTGTGGTATAACGGGGAGGTGGGGTGATTAGGGATGGGGTGTGGGAGGTGGGAGGGGGTGAGTCGGACTCTTTGTTTTGTATGATCTGCACAACATAATAAGTTTGCTTGTTCTGTCTCTTATACGTATGAAAAATTTGTAAAACTTCTAATAAACATTAAATAAAAAAAGGAGTACACTCAAAAAATATGTCAATTACTAGTCTTACAAGATTTAAATCAGAACCCTAAATAGCAATCCACCTAAAATTATGGACCTTTGCCCCAAATTAAAAGGTTAATTGCAATTAAAAAGGTTCATTAAACTGATCCAAACACTCAAATCATTTTTACTCACAGAATATGAGATAAAAACCATCAAATAAGCTGGGGTTTATATTTTGTTTATTTTTTGCCATATGCTACTTGCTGCACCAATGCCATCCTGGCTGATGCTGACACGCTGTGCTCAACCTTCCCATCTTTGGGAACCCCCATACTGTGTGTAAATTTTTGTTTCTAGAAAGCAGTCCTGGACACTGCTGTCCTGTACCCTGAAACAAAGATGATATTCACGCTAGCTGTTTGACACCAATTATGGGGTGATGAGGACATTATTTTGGAGATGGCTTGCTTAGCTGTAACCTTCACCAGCCTTATGTAGCCTGATGATGTTCTCTTCTACAAAATATTTTTTGTTTAACTTTTATGGCTGACTGCTTTAGTTTGTACTCAAAGGGTGTTTTTTATGTGAATGGGTCACTGTAAATTGGCAAAATGTTAATTTCAGACGTGTCTTTATCATTGAGGGATGATGGATTGCAGCAGCCATGTGAACTGTGCTTATGCTGGGTCTGGTACAGGTAGGCTTCAATTCCAATTTTTTTTTTTTGAGTCGGCTTCCCTAACTCCCCACCACAGGGGCTCAGCTCCTACCCACACTGCCTCCCCATGCCCCGGCTTACCCCCCTGGGCAGGGCCACTGGGCAGGTACCCCATCCCCAATGTCAATGCTAACTTGCCCTGGCTTACCCCCAGGGTGTGGCCACAGGATCAGAGCACCACCCAGTAGACACAGCAGGCAGTGGAGCCAGCAGAGCAGAGCTTCACACTTCAGAGGCCATCATTTTGTGTGCTATATTTCTGTGGGGATATGTAATGATGGTCAGTGTCTGCCCTACCCCCACTCATATGGCACCAGCATTGCAGTTCCCACAGCCTCTGTTAGGGATCTGTTGCATGCTGGACACCCCCACTCCCAAAGAAGGAGAGCAATCCCTAGGACATGTGATCCTTCTTCGCTGGCCAGCACTCCAACTTCCCAAGTCCATTCCCGAACCTGGGTTGTCAGAGTCTCAGATGGACACCCTGCCTCCGCACCAGTGGGCCAACTAGAATTCCAGTTTTTTAAAGTTTATGGTTTTGATGTGAACTGGTACTTCAGGTAACTTTAGGAAATTATGGGCTTTGGGCAAAAGTTGTAGGTGGGCTGTTTTTCATTTAAGAGTGTGGCCATATGAACAATACAGTTGGGGGTGTGAACTATGCTGTCCAGCTAGACTGATATTTTTTGTTTTGTCAGCCTAGTTGAGCATTTGGAGCAGTGATATGGTGGAATGAGAAGTCATGGTGCATCTGTTCACTTGAGGGTCAGTTGAGGCAAACCAACTTTCATTGTTTTGTCGGTCAATGAGCACACTTGGAAAGACTTGATTTGCTGGTGGAATTTTGTGAGGTGCTGCATTTCAGTTTGTTTCTGAGACCCTTTACAGTTGAAGGTGGTGGTTCCAGGTGATGAATTTTTCAGTGTGTTTGTTCCACAAGTAGTAGCCATTGTGAACATTGTCCTTCCTTTGTCTTTGGTGGTGTAGCTGGAGAAACGCACAATGAAAAATGCATTGCCTGGACATCTTGAATGTGGTTTTCAAACACTTTGCTATGCAATAGTGTGTGTGTGTGTGTGTGTGTGTGTGTGAAGGAGGGCATGTGTATTTCCCTGACTCTTAAAAAAAAGGTGCTGATTCCAGGCAATGCATTTTCCAGTGTATTATCAACAATGGG
This sequence comes from Neoceratodus forsteri, assembly GCA_016271365.2. Classification (NCBI taxonomy): domain Eukaryota; kingdom Metazoa; phylum Chordata; order Ceratodontiformes; family Ceratodontidae; genus Neoceratodus; species Neoceratodus forsteri. The sequence goes on from CM057454.1 coordinate 577,643,002, forward strand.
TGGCCATTGTGCACATGGTCCTTCCTTTGTCTTGGGTGGGGTGGCTGGAAAAATGCACAATAAAGGATGCAGTTCTGGAGCCCTTGAATGTTGTTTTCAAGCACTTGAAACTGTATTTGTTTTTGGGGGTGTCATGAGTAAGTTGGTAACTTTAGGGGAAAAAGTCACTATTTAGTGGTGATGCATTTTTTCCAGTGTGTTCAGCAAGGGGCAGCCATTGTACACAGAGTCCTTTCTTTGTATTGGGTGGCTAGACAGATGCATGTGGAAAGGTGAATTGTTTGGAGCCCTTAAATGTTATTTTCAACCTCTGTCTTATGCATAGATCTGTGGGAGGGGCATTTGTATGTCCCATCTTTTAGAAAAAGGTGCTGGTTTATGGTGATGCATTTTTTTTAGTGTATTTGTACAGTAAGGGGGCAGCCATTGTGAACAAGGTCCTTCCTTATACTTGGGTGGGGTGGCTGGACAAAAGCATGTGGAAAGATGCATTGCCTGGAGTCCTTGAATGTTGTTTTCAGACTCTTGCTTCTGTATTGCTGTTGTGAGTGTGCACACACATGCTTGTGTGTGTATGTGTATGCATATGTTGGTGACTTTAGGGAAAAAAAGTAATTGTTTACAGGCAATGCATTTTTTCTTGTGTGTGTTCAGCAAGAGGCATCCATTGTGCACATAGTCCTTCCTTTGTCTTGGGTAGGGCAGCTGGATGAACACACAATGAAACGTGCATTGCAAGGAGCCCTTGAGTGTTGTTTTTAATTGCTTGCTTCTGTATTGCTGTTGGGGGTGGGGATCATGTGTATGTTGGTGATGTTAGGGAAAAAAAGTCATTGTTTACAGGCAATGCATTTTTTCCTGTGTGTTTGTTCAGTACATGGTGGCCATTGTGCACATGGTCCATCCATTGTCTTCAGTGGAGTGGCTGGACAAATGCACATAGAAAGATGAATTGTCTGGAGACCCTGAATGTTGTTTTCAACCTCTGTCTTGTGCACTGGTGTGGGGAGTGGACATGTGTATGTCTCTGACTTTTACTGGTTCCAGGCAATGCATTTTCCAGTGTATTTGTTTAGCAATGGATAGCCACTGTGCACACAGTCTGTCCTTTGTCTTGGGTGGGGTGGATGGACGAATTTGCATGAAATGATAAAAAGGCAGGCAGGCTTTCACTTCTGTGTGTGCCTTTAAATTTGATAGAACGTAAGAAAGCATTTTCAGTGTTTGTATATTCAGTTTTTGGAGGAGTATTTACCATTGTATCTGCAAGGAAAGTGATGGTGTGCTGCTATTATGTTTGCTTGCAGGTAAGGGCATGCAACCATTTTCTCTGCAAGGAAAGTGATGACACCACGCCATTTTGTTTGTTGGCAGGTGAGGACATGCAACCATTTCTTCTGCAAGGAAAGTGATAGCATGTCACCATTTTGTTTGCTAGTAGGTGAGGGCATATAACCATTTTGTCTGCAAGGAAAGTGATGGTGTGCTGCCATTGTGTTTGCTAGCATGTGAGGGCATGCAATCATTTTGTCTGCAAGGAAATTTGTAGTGTGCCACCATTTCTTTTGCTGGCAGGTGAGGGTGGTGTGTAGCCATTTGGTTTGCAAGCATGTGGCATATTCCACCAGTGTTTGCATGGTTGTGATTTTCTGCCATCAGTCTGTCATATAGTTCCATCTCTGCTCTACACTCTTTCATGCTATGTAACCATGTTTGCTGCTCTACTCTCCATCATGTGATGTAACCATTTGTGGTGCTCTATTCACCCTCATGCCAAGTAATCATGTGTGCTGCTTTACTGACCCATGTACAGCAGAACCAAGTGTACTGCTCTACTCTCAATAATAATAATAATAATTTCATTTATTAAGTGCAATTCAACTAATGTCAAAGCTCTGTACAATCACAACATACTCTAAAACATTTTATAACACATAAAAAATTTAAAAACTTGAAAAACATTCATAAAATATACTAAAACAGATAATCTAAATCACAAATCAGAGAAAGCATTGCAAGGAGCCCTTGAATGCTGTTTGCATGAGGCACAGCCATGTGTTCTGGTCTCTCCACCTCTTTGTTTTTCCAGAGGAATTTGTTTTTTAGATTGAGCATGTTTTTGATCATGGCATTATATCCTTTTTTCTTTTCTTTTTACACTTCCCTATAATAATTTGTGAAATGATGGAGCAAAGCCTAACACCATGACCCCAAACACCACGAGTATCTGCTGCTAAATTACTCCATTCAATTCTGACAAATTGTTCTACAATGCTCACAGTAAAACAAAGAAGTCAGCAGCACTAGGATAACTTAGGAAAGGATCCACAGTTCCTCCAGGAATATAAAGAGAACACGAAAGCAGGTGCAAGGAAGCAAAGAGAGAACATGATAGAAGAATGCTTCCAAATTATTAGGGGAAAGTCAAATAAGAATACAGGAAAGCAGAAAAAAAAAGAAGAACATGACTCTGGATACTGTCAAACCTTCTACAAGTAAACAAACAGGTGAACATAAAAGGGTATACTGGAGAGAGATAAAGCAAGGACAATGTAGGAAGACGGCATCCCAAAAAAGGAGGATAAATGAAAACTGACAACAAAAATACTATAAAGATAAGAAGACATGTATCATCTCTTCCAGGACTACAACCTCCACCACCCCCAAATCGACAGAACCACATCTGAGCACACCTTCCTTGACAAATAGCACCATGTCATCTGTGACACTGGTCAAGAGTAAAAGTCAGATGATGGACCCAAGGTCAGAAAGTACAATTCAAAAAGGTTGTACAAAGAGCATGGGGTGGCCTGCCAAAGTCTCCAAACTGTTTTGCTGCAGCCATCACAAAAGTGATCACCTTGTCCACACCAAAAAAAATAGGCCACCTTGTCAAGGTTCTGATGTCATACCAAACTAGACTAAAATATAGTGGAAGTCCTTCAGCACAAAATTAATTCAGTTAAACAGTGCAACAGGAAGGCTGAAATAGAACAGAACAAGGAATTAATCTTCGCATTTCTTGTACTGAAGATGTATCATCTACTCAGAAGAGCAAGCATGTGACTGGGAAACAGCTGGAGGAGAATGATGAGGGTATCTAAGAAAGAACAAGTTAAAAGGAACACCAGGCACAAACTGGCATTACCAGACACAATGCAAAAGAAAGTGCAAGATTTTTTCAATGGATCAGCAACACAACCTACACACAAGACAGGGGAATTAGGAAGTGGCTACCCCTTCTCCTCAAAATCAGTTCTTGCCTCCCCATCTCTTCTCCATCTACCCTTCTGGGTCACCCATATGCACAACATACCCCATCCTTTTTACTCAGCACTTGCATACTGCCTCAAGACTGCTCCTGGTACACTCCTGCGCTATAAATGGTTCTGTCGCATCATTACTGTCTTGTATGTTTATATGTAATTTGTATGATTTTGGTCATGTATTGTAATTTACTTAATGTTCCACGCTAGCAATAACAGACTCCAGGTGTGGGTTATCTTCTGATAACAGCATGCTCAGGTGCATTGTTATGCACAGGGTGCTTGCGCTGAGTGCCTTATGCACCTGGGCGTGCTCTTATAGGAAGATAACCCACACCTTGGAGTGTGTTATTGCGCTTATAAAATGGGTATCCTACAGTAAATAAAAAAAAAGAGGAAAGAAAATGTCCAAAATGTTTTTAAAAAGAGTGTTTTAATACAAGTTATAGGAAAAATAGTCCCCTATTACTGTACTGTGCTGTATTTCAGACTGGCTAGCTGGCCAGTAGAGGGCTCTTTTCCATTCAAAACACGTAGTGCTGATGTTAGTATCCCACCCTGCTCACCCTCCCCCCCACACACTCACCTGTAGAATATTTTTTAACAATAACTAGGGTGTTGTGAGGTGTCAGTCTGCCCCCCCATACACACACAATCCTCAAAAATATGCTTTTTCTTCTGTTGTGTGTGTGACCCAGTAAGTGCTAAATGAGTTTCAGCTAGAGGACTGGACGCAAGCATGTCTCTCGTCAGCCACTGCATTTATGCTTTTGAGATAGCGCTTCTCGATTGCGATCATCGCGGTTGGTGTCAGTTAACCCCCGCCTCCGCCCTCACACACACAAAACACAAATCCTGAAGAATATGCCTTTCTTTGTGTGTGTTTTCCATATCTGAGCAAGTGGTCAGTGACTTTCAGTGAGAAGATGGGACCGAGGCCAGTACGAGGGAGTTCGCGGTTGACAGAAGTTGGTGCATGAGTGAGTGAACGTTGCTGTGGCAATGCACGCTTGCGCTTGCCTGTAGGTAGTTGAAGCTACGAGTTGATGACATTTCTTGTATCAGCAACTTCTGTTGAAGAAAAATAGGAACAAGCTAAAAAATGACATATTGAGGTTGTGTGCTGTGAAGGAGGAGGGGACAGGTGGACCAGAGCGCAAACAGGGGTTGCTGTGGCAACACACACTTGCAGTTACTTGTAGTTAGCGGAAGCTGGGATTTGAGGTTGGTCACAATGATGTCATGCTGTGAGCTGTGCCAGCCTGTGTTTCTGTTTTCAGCTGGCAGAGTGCACTGATTCTGTGCAGTTGTGGGGCTTGGGAGTGGAGGGTAGTGCCGGTTGGCTACTATATAATCTGGTAAGGACACGGCACAGATGATGTAGTAGCCAATCAGGATGATGGATTTTTTTGCCCATTTTATAATGCATTTATAAAATGTGCTCCACTGTAAAGAAGTTAATATAAAAAACAAATCACAAAAAATGTACATAGAATGAATGAAACATTTTATATTAGTAGAAAACAAGGAAAAGTAGTCCCTGTTTTTGTAGTGGAAAGTAGCTTGTTAATGGAAAAATCACTATAGAAGGCTCGTATTTCTGTGTCTGCAACACATGCAGTCACTAGAGAAACATTTAAAGAAATGTGTTTTTTTTCATTTGTTTAATATCAGTTTGCTTTGTTTTATTTACAGTCATCAGGATTATTATTATTTTTTTTTTAAGAGCTGGCTGCTGTGTGATCCAGAGAGAGCATGTAGAAGCACTGTCAGTATACAAAGCAGTGGTGGCATTACATTTTCAAATTACATCAAGAATATGCATTATTCTTCCTAATCTGTATTAGTAATGGTTTGATTAAAATCTGTGCAGTGTGCATCCATGAGCAGGTACACTCGTTCATGAACGAGTTTGTCATTTAGTGTCCTGTATCGTCACTGTGCGTTAGAGCTGACACTAACGCGCATGCCTGGAATCCTGACTTCAGCTTTCAGAAACAAAATTAAATGTGTTAGGGTGCTCGTTTTTCTCGGAGAATTACTTCCAGTTGATCAGTGTTATATAGACTTGCTATATCGAGATGGAGAGTGTGAGTTAGCGGCGAAAGCCATTTCTTTGCAGCTCGCGGGATGCTCGGAGAATTGTAGGTGGCTGTTGGGACAGTGGAGATTTGAAGCAACTTTTTTTTATGTCAGGGAGCAGAAGTTATAACTGTGGTTCACTGTAGTTTGAGTTTGGTTATGGGGTGAGGACGGTATAAGAGGACATTTGTTGTGTTCAGAGAGGGTGCATTTCACCGCTGTGAGCTGTGCCAGCCTGTGTTTTGATTTAGGGTTGGTACAGCTCAGTGATTAGTTGTTGTAGTGGGGCTCAGGAGTGGAAGTTAGTGCTGGTTGGTTACAATATCGTCTGATAACGACACGGCTCAGAAGATGTTGTAGCCAATCAGGTTACAGGATTTCTTGAACCCATTTTATAATACTGTTTAATGTACATTGCCTTGTGTTCCAACTGTTGCACAATCTTACAATGTTGTATTATTTGTACTACCCATATACTATTGTAACTGATCATCCTTCACAACTCTATGTAACCCCCTCCCCTCAGGTCACACCGTGATATGAGCAACTTGTTCAATGTGCCCTCCTGGTGAAACTTTTCAATAAATAAATAAATACAAGAAGGTGTTTTCAAAAAGAACTAGAAAAACAAGATATTTCCTAGATAAAACACTGCAAAGACTGCAGCAGTCTGTATATTGCATTTTCTTAAAATCATTATGTAATTTTCCCATTTTATGTTTTGTTTTCTCTTTCAAACAGAAGACAAAAGCCACCTCATGACTGGATGTGCACATAAAAAACTGAAAGCAATACTGAAATTACAGCACTATCCACCAACCATAAAACAGCAGCCATACACCAGAAGGCACATAAAACTTTTATTGTAGTAGTCATAGTGAGGACTATCTCTTCACAGGAATGCCAGCAGCAGCTCCTCACACAGAAACCTCTAACCAGTTTCTCTTAGCATGCCAGCAAGGCTATCCAGGATAGCTTCCTGGTGCATGGAGTCACAAAGCCTGTGCAAGAAGGAGTCATACTGGACCTAGTGCTGTCGGACAGTAAGCTTGTCCAGGAAATAGGAGTGGAGGATCCTCTTGCATGCAGTGACCACTGCACTGTGTGGGTCTACCTAGATATGGGAAGGGACATAGCCAGGACTAAGACAAGGGTAGTGAACATTAGGATGGTGGATTTTGGTAAGATGGGTGAAATCCTAAAGGGGCACCTTGCCAAAATAAGGCTGGAGTTTGAAGTGGAGAAGAAATGGTCTATTATTAACTTGGGTCTGATTGAGGCCACTAATATGTGCACAAAGGCTCAGGGCAAGAAAAGCCAGGATAAAAAAAAAACATGCTGGTTTGGCAATGAGGTGGATTTTCCCCAGTGGCCTGGCCAAATTTCCTCCATTCATTAAAATACCTAAAATACCACCAACAGCATCTGCTCTGTAAGTCAATCTGCCCTCCCTGGGATGAGGCAGAAAACAGGCAAAATGGCCTAGTCCTCCTTTCCCGGTCAATAAAGATGAAATAAATAAACTAAGATGATCCAGGGCCTGTGGGAGAAAACCTATGAAGAGAGACTGTGAGAGCTCAGTATATACTCACTGGAGGACAGAAGAGAGAGGGAGGACATGATCGAGACCTTCAAGTACCTTAAAGGTATTTACAAGAATAAAACTGATGGCATTTTCAGTCTCACGGGAAGAGTTGGGCAAAGTGGCCAAAATTAGCTCTGCGAAGCAATTCAGAGAGTAATGCAGAATCCGTGGAGTAATCTGCAACGTGAAGCAGAGTACTTCGTTTCATAATGAGGAATGCGAAGTCCATTTAAAACAATGACTTTGCATTACTCTGCCTTCCCCCAACCACTTCTGCACCATTTTTAATGTGAAGTACATAGAAATCAATGTACTTTGCATCACTTCCAGGGTCGGACTGGGCTGCCCAGATACCCGGAAACTTCTGGGTGGGCCCTCCTCAACTGTAAGCACACATGTACTGTTGCTTGGTATGAGGGGATGCAAGACCACCCATGGTATTTAAATATTTGAATATTTGCAGCTACACTACATATCTGTAAGTTAACTTACAGGTCTCAGCCAGGCGGCCGTGTCAGTGTCTGTGGGGGTCTGGGCCCCTTTGTGTTGTATGCGGGCTGGGACTTGCAGTCAGAGAGCTTCAACTTTTGCCACCACAGTTCAGGATGGGCAGGGGTGGGGTTCCGGTAAAGTAGCAAGTGCCCCAAGTCAGACCAAAGAGCAAGAGCAGCAATTAACTCATGGGGAAGGGTCAGAAGAACAAAAGAAGAGTAGAAGATCAATTTCAATCCATTAGCATGCAGTTGTTGCCATTGACACCAGACTGAGCAGCTTAGTGATAGTAGACAGTGACACAACGGTGGTGATGTGTTGGCTAGTAGAACCAGCTGGGTAGGTTGCAGCAGCTGCTAGTTAGTGGAGGGGGAACAAGATACTGGAGACTGAGGCACTGACTGGTTGGTGCTGGGAGCGAGTCACCCTTGTATGATGTCACTCGCGGTGCACCAGCGTGGGGACCTCAGAAACGCTAGCACATAGTGTGGATTTGTTCTCTTTGCTTGCAACCCCCCGATGTCCAGATGGACCTCCTCCTCCTCCTCTCTCTTGGTTTGTGGTTGTGCATCTTTGATTCTGCCCACGTGGTCATGGAAGTCAACAGTTCATTCAGGTTCAACAGAGGGGAGCCTCAGCAATGCCAACACAGCAACAACTTGAAAGAAAGGCCTAATGGTGATTTGTGACGGAATCTCCTCTCCTCCCACTCCCAGACAGTATTGTAACATTAAATATTTATTTTCTGAAGGAACTGTGATGTGAAGACCAGTTGTGGTTGAGTTTTATCTGGGCCTGGAGTGGATGCTGCTGTATGGGCTGGAGTACATACTAGTAGGGTAAGAATGCAGTGACTGTTGAGTAGTTCCTGTTCGACTGTAACTTCGATGGTAAATTGAAAGTGAATGTGGGGTGGGGGAGGGCTGGGGTGGCATGGACCGCATGGTCATGGCATGCTAGTCAGGTGCTGGTCAGCTCCTAATTATGTCTGTTTAGCTACCATGCATACTTTGATGCTCCCATCTCCTTCAGCATTAGTCAGTGATCAGTGATGGTTTGTTTATCTTTGTGTAAAAAATAAATAAATAATGAAATTTCCAAAAATAAAATGGCTTTAGTTCTGTCCCAATCACCAGGCAGGAGAAGGATTGAAACGAGACTTGTATGTTCAGTGGGGGCTGCTACCTCTGCCTGCCTGCCTGCCTGCCTCAGGCTTAAACTTTACTTGGTGATTCTGATTAGTACTGTGTGTACTGGCTTCATTCTGACTGAGCTCAGACTAAGTTCTGACTGGTTGGGGTGGTTGAAATGGAAACAGTGGGGGTGGAGGGTCCTTTGATACCTGGGTTATTAATGGTACCCTATAATGATACTTTGCTTTGGTGACTTGGTACCACCCTACATTACACTGGTCACTGCTGCCCTTGAATCTTTATTTATTTATTTATTATTGAAATGTTTCACCAGGAAGGCACACTGAACAAGGTGCTCATCTCCCAGTGTGACCTGGGAGAGGGGAACAGGTAAGCAATAATACCCGACAGGGTGGGCATTATTGGGAAATACTGGATCGCCCAGGGGTGTAATGAGGCCCGACGCCACAGGTGGAGGGCCTTATAGCCCCTGGAAGGTCCAGTATTTCCCAATAATGCCCACCCTGGAGGGTATTATTGCACTTAGAAAATGGCCCATCAGCGAATGTTAATCTGTGAACTGGCACTTGGGCTGGCTGTTATTTTTAGCTGGGCATCTATTGAAAAAATAAATGCCCAGCTTAGAGCCTGTCTCAGCCAATCAGGTGTGAGAATTGATTATTGCCATTTTCTAATGAGGAATTAACAATTAGATACAGATAACAGATACACTAAAGAGCATTTGCTGTAAGGTCTGCTTTAGGTTGTTGTCCCACTCTGCTCACAGCAGTTTGTAGTAACTCCTAGAGAATGCTGCAGCCATTGTTTTGTATTTCACATCTCTTGTTCCCTTCCCCCTGCTGTGCACTGACATTGTTTTGTAAGAGACTTGGGATTTGCCAAGCAGCCAAGCAGGGTCCCTCTATATAGATTCTCAGTCAGGTGAAAGCAGAGGCAATTGCGTATATCCCCGGCCTACTGGCCATTTTGCGCTAACTAGGCGAACTACAGTAAGTGTGCCAGTGGCTTCTCAGCTACAACACTCTCCCAAAAAGATAAGTGTAGGTAAGGGAAAGTGAACATTGTTTAACCAGGAGTAGCACACTAAACCAAATCTTGTTTCCAGATGTGACCTGGGTGCACAAGAAAATTAAGTGACTTGTTCAGGATCACACACTATGCACCTAGGCAGTTGTGGGATTCAAACCCAGGTCTTTAGATCTACAGATCAGAGCCTTAACCCACTGCACTAGTGCTAGTCAGCTGGAAATCTCTTTATTTAGTTAGTAGTAAGTAGGTATCAAGTATATCTCTGCAACACATGCAAAACAAGCATTGTTCTGAGGCTGAAGTTTTACCCTTTCCTGTTACAGCTGCCGATGCAAATTCCTGTTTCACATTACAATTTAGACGCATCTTATTATATGTCATTGGAAAACCACAGAGGTTCCTTCTCCACCTGAGCTATATCACTCGTTGTCTCTCATTGCCCTGCTGAACCTTCTATCCCGTATTGTTTCCAACAATTTATCTAAGTTCTATTTATGGTGGGCTCCTTATCTGGCATATCTTTCGGCCTGCGCAGGTATAGGTTAATACCTAATAAACCCCCCCTTTTGGTTATGATCTGCTTAATGAAGAGAAGCTGCTGTTGGACACCTGATTCCTCAACTTTGGAATCTCATTATCAGATAATGCCTTGTATGACTTTCTATCCTTACTTTACTAGATGTTATATTTGCAGATGGACATGATGTTTATTGTTAAATCCAGTGCATAAATATCCTCTTTTCAAGTGAGATCTGCCCCAGTATTCCCTTATGGACACTGAATCTTGATTTTTGTACATCTCTGTCTCTGGATTATAAAAGAGACATCCTTCCTTTTCTGCTGAGGCAACACTTTTTTTGCTTTATCCTGTGACAGATCTGTGTGTATGTATTCATGACCAGTGTTAAATGTAAACATAGTAATGTTACAGTGAAGAAATGTCACACATGTACCACTCTCACGCTGGATGTCTTAGCTATATGTTTTTGTTTCATCCTTTTTTTGTTGCTGAAGTGCTCTGAAATCCTGGCTAGGAAGCATAACTGTATTGCTTTAACTGATATATACCAATAAAGAGCATTAATTACTACAATTTCAGCGTAGAACATCATATTAGCACCCGGGGCTGTGGGGGTGGATGGAGTGCCTTCACATAAAGTAATCACTTTATTTTTTTTTTTTCTGTCTTTCTGTGTGGGGGCAGAGTGCCCCACACAGAAAGAAATAGTGATTACTTTGTGGGGTGTCTCATTCAACCCCACACACCCAGGGTGCTAGTATGATATATGCTCGCAGTTTTTTTTTTTTTTTTTTTTACATTATGAGTGCTGCAACTATTTCTGTGGGGTGCTCTGCCCCCCTCAACCCACACCTCCCAGCTGCTGATAAGATGTTGAGGAATATTGAGAATGCTTTATGGGGGCAGCATGATATTTGCTCTGATTTCTGCTGTTATATCATTTTGTAATTGCTGCTTTCTCCTCTGGTAATAAACTATTACTTGCACAATTTTTGCTGCTATATGTTTTTGTTGCTTAACATTGAATTTTATTTCTGTTAAGACTGAAGCCATGTTACGGCGTTATCACATCCCTGAATTGTAGCCATAAGTCTTATAGTCCAAGAAAAAGTGCAGCAACAGGCCAGGATATACACAATAATTGCCAAAGTAGAAATGCTGTCATTTTGTTTTTCTCCTTTCTTGCCCACCCTCAGCTGTGCACTCTGAATTTAGATAGAGGGACCCTGCTTGGCAAATCTCCCATTAAAAACACCAGAGTGCAAAGCGGGGGGAAGGGGACAAGTGAGAGCAGATACAGTAGAATGGCAGCATTTCCAGGGGTCGAAATTGGCAACACTTAATTTTAACCCCTTCATTTCTAAGGTTACCTGAACTGCTGAGCATCTAGACAGACCAGAGCACACCTCTCAACTGTCCCTGATTTTACCTCAACATTTTTTACTCTCTTCCTCCTAAAATTTGTTTCCATAAACAGTGGGAGTTATAAGTACAAAATAATACCAGACCTTAAAGTTAGACTTGTTCTTCCTTAGAAAATGCATTTTACACTAAGCACTTAATTTGTCTGGCTTTCTGAGTGGATATTACCACTTAAAAAGGTGTGAACTTGATTTTGGTAATTTGTTCCTGATTTTTTCAATCTTTGTTCCTGATTAATGAAGCAGGAGGTTAAGAGGCATGGTCTAGATTCTCCAAGTGAAAGTAGAAATGCTGCCAGTCATTGTATTGTATTTTTCCTCCATTGTCCCCTTCCCACTGCTGTGCACTGTTTGTTTGTAAAAATTAAAGTAATACTTCGAGATTTGCCAAGCTTTAACACCAGCAGCATTACTCTGTCTAGAAGTAGAGATGTATTTAGCTGCCAAACACTGTATTGAATTTCTCCTCCCCCCCTTCCCTGCTGTGCTCTCTGATGTGTTTATTTTGTAAAAATGAACTGATACTTTTGGAGATTTGCCAAACAAAGTTTCCCACCAGCATGGTCCCTCTATCTAGATGCTCGGGTGAGAGTAGAAATGCTGGCAGCCATTGTTGTATTTCTCCTCCCTTGTTCTTCCCCATTCTGAGCACTCTGGTTTATTATTTGTTAAAATGATTTGCTAGTTTGGGGATTTGGAAAGCTTTCAGTTTCCTACCAGCAGGGTCTCTCTATCTAGGTGCTCAGGTGAAAGTAGAATTCTTTTCCACTTTCACCTCGGCACCTAGATAGAGGGACTTGGGTGACAGGTGAGCTGGATAAGGGTAATGTGGTGGATGTTCTTTACTTGGACTTCAGCAAGGCCTTTGATGCAGTGCCTCATGGGTGGCTTTGGGGGAAGCCAACTGTGTAGGGTTAGGAGCATAAATGACAAACTGGATTACAAGCTAGATGAGTGGGAGGCTGTAATGGGTGGTGGTGGGAGGGCAGCTCTCAACTCCAAAGCCAGTGTCGAACAGGGTGTCACAGGACTGTGTGCTGGGACCAGTATTATTAGGGATCTTCATATCAGACATTGCACACTGGGTGGTGAGCAAGGTAAGACTGTTCGCAGATGACACTATAATGGGAGCAGTGGTGGATAGAGGGAAGTGATGGAAGTAGCTGCAGGGGAACTAGGCAAGCTAGAGGAATGGTCAGAGAGGTGGCAGCTGGGGTTCAATGCAAAGCAGTGTAAGTGTATGCACTTTGGGGTGAAGAGTACAAGGTGAGAATACTGGCTGGGGGGGGGTTTAAGCTGGGAATCACTGAGGAGGAGGAGAAGGACCTAGGGGTAATGGTAACAGGGACCATGAACAACACTGCCCAGTGCAGGACAGCAGGTGCAAAAGTGAACAAAATGCTGGGGTACGTAGCAAGGTGGCTTTCATCCAGGTGAAGAGAGGTGATCTTGCCCCTCTACTGGTCGCTGGTAAGGCTGCCCTTGGAGTACTGTGTGCAGCTTTGGAGGCCATACCTGAAGCATGATATCAGGCTACTGGAGGGGGTGCAGAAGAGGGCAACAAAAATGATATGTGGAATGGAGGGGAGAAACTATTAGAGAAGGCTGGGAGACCTGAATATGTACACCCTGGAGGACAGAAGGGACGGGGACACATGATGGAAACATTCAGGTATCAGGGGAATCAATAAGGATGGGGAGAATCAATGAGGAGGGGTCCAATAGGGTCTTTAACCAAAGGAGGGAGAGGGACACCAGGGGACATTGGCTAAGAAAAGAGGGGGGAAAATTTAAGAGGGATATGAGGAGAAACTATTTCACAGAGGGTGATAGCAAATTGGAACGCACTACCAGAATGGATGGTATCACATAAATCTTAACAGCTTTAAAAGTGCATGGGACAGGGAACAGGGGAGAGTGAGGGTGAGGGAGCTGGGGGGTGGCAGTGGGATGACAAAGGGGAGGGGGTGGGGCATCTGCAAAATAGGGGTGTTAGCTGCACACTTGGTAGACTTAGATAGACCAGGTGGTCTGTTTCTGCTGGCACATTCGTATGATCCTACCATGCTGCTGGAGAAGCTTGGCAAATCTCCCAAAGTATCAGTTTATTTCAAAAAAATAACACAACGGGGGAAAGGGACATGGAAGGGGAAATACAATACAATGACTGCCAGCATTTTTCATCTGAGCATCTAGACAAATAAATCTTTCCTTTTTTTATATAGGTTTTTTCCTCTCCTGGAGTCCTGGCAGGCAGCTATGGCCCTCCAGATGGAGGGACTCTCTCTCTTTCTCCAGTCCCACTGGTCTCCAGAAATTGACCCACAGCTTACTCCCCACCCCCTCAGTCAGGCAAGGGAGGAAGCTCCTGGACCTGGGTCACTGGCACAAAGTGTAGTGATGTAGTGTCCAGTGTCTGAAGTTTCAGCATCCCTGGGCTTGCATCACAAATCTTTCCTGCTGTTGGGAAAGATATCTTGGGAGATTTACTAAGCTTTCACACCAGCAGGGTCCCTCTGTCTAGATGCTAAGGTGACAGTAAAAATGCATTATTCTGCCAGCCATTGTTTTGTATTTCTCCTGCCTTGTCCCCTTCCCCCTGCTAAGCACTCTAACTGATAGAGAGACCATGCTGGTGGGAAAGTTAAACTATCAGTCAGAGTGCTTCGCAGGGAGAAGGGGACAAGGGAGGAGAAATGCAATACAATGGCAGTAGCATTCTATAGAGTGGAGTGGGATATCCTTGTGTTGTATGTATGCCATTTATTTTATCGTAGCTAGCTATTTTACGTGAACTGACTTAAATGGGGGAAAGACACATAGAAACGGACAGCAGATGGGGCCCCATGCAGTCTTCCTTTTTGCAGTCTACAATTTTTCCTTGCCTACAAAAGCCACAGTTCCAACTTTATTTCTGGCTTATCCTCCTCTTTAGAACCTCTAGTGTTCCCCTATGTCTGTCACTGCAGTTTTGAATTGCCCCTGCTACCTCTGTTGGCAGGCTGGTCCATGCCTCCCTTCCACTACACTTTCTGTGAAGTACTTTCTCATGTTGTCTGCCCTTTGTCTACTCCCTTCCAGTCTCCAATTATGCTCCCTTGTTCAAGAGCATTTCTTCCACAGAAAGATGCTTCCCTCCTATGCCTTTTTATTCCCTTTGGGTAACATAGAAACATATAAATTGTCAGCAGCTAAGGACTGCTAGGCCCATCCAGTCTGCCCGTGGCCCTATACATTGTATGTTGCCACTGACCTTATGTGATCAATGGCTTTTCATCACTCCATCCCCTCTCAGGCTTTCCTTCTGCCTGTCTCAAGCATGCTTAAACCCCTCCACTGTGCTTTCCCCCACAACCTCATGTGGCAGAGTATTCCAAATGTCGACTACCATTTCTGTGTAGAAAACCATCCTCACATGCCTCTTAATCTACCCCCTTCCAATTTCATATTGTGCCCCCTTGTTCTAGTACTTTTCTAGATTTGAAAAGGTCCCTGGCATGCACCTTGTTTTTGCCCTTGAGGTACTTGAAAGTTTCAATCATATCTCCCTGCTGTCTCCTCTCCTCCAGTGACTACAATTTGAGGTTTCTTAGTCTCTCCTCATATGTTTTGTGGTGTAAGTCATGTACCATCTTTGTTGCCCTTCTCTGGATAGTCTCCACCTTATCTATGTCCTTGCACAGATGTGGTCTCCAGAACTGCACGCAGGACCTTGTTAGTCAAGTGGTGGCACTCCTTTGTCAAAACCGGCAAGCAAATGGATTAAAAACTGCCCAGTTATAGACAGTGGAGCACATCCCCATGCTCATCTTGTGTTGTAGTCACAACACATGCTTGTGTGTGGTAGTGTCTCCTAAGGAAGTTGGGGCATTTACTGGCAGCCTTAATTTATTGAGGCCACAAGATGCCTGTAGGTCTTTGCAGAAAACATATTTGTCAGGTCTTAACAGAAAAGATATTTGTGAGGTCTTTAATGCCACCAGACATTCTGCAGTTTGTAGCCTCTGAGGATGCCACTGCTTAAAACTTAAATATATCACAAACCAAAGTGAGTATGTGACTGCATAGCACAGTGGGAGAGCTAATTTTGTGCTACACAACTTTGCCACTTGAACATTGTCAGTGTTCATGAGGTATTCGCATTTGTTTATGATATGCTGATTATGGCTTGCTTTTGCTCAGAAAGCTAGCTCCAGGTTGCACTGAGCTCCTAAGGCCTCAGTGAGTTAATATAGTGAAGATTGTTAAACTTTGGGGACCATTGTAGTTGGCCTCTCTGGTAAGCTGCATGTACATATATTTGGGTTTGGAGAGAATTTAATGAACACACTCTTGCTCTACAACCATGTGGTCTGCCTGTAGTGTTGGTTTACTGTCCAGCTGAGAGGTTGTGCTTTGCTTCAAATCTCAAAGTTCTGCATGTATGAAACTGTTCATGCTGAAAGCATAGGGCCAGATGGAATGTCATGGAAGCTGATGTTTTCACCATGAGGTTGGTCGTAGCACCGGTTGCCTTTTTGCAAGTTTGTGCAGCATGACTTCAGTTGTGTAATGGTACACATGAAACAGTTCTTATTTGTTCTGTGGCTTCACCTTCTCATTCCAATCTCTATGGTTCCCCTGTGCCTGTCCCATACTTTTTAACTTCCTCCACTGTGTTTTCCCCCATCACCTATACTGGGAGTCTATTCCATGCATCCACCACCCTTTTGGCAAAGAAACACTTCTTCACGCTACCCCACAGTCTACCCTTTCCAACCTCATGTCATGCCCTCTCATTCCTCAGCATCTCCTTTCTGAAAGATGCTACCCTCTGGTACACTGTTTATTCCTTTGAGATATTTGAAGGCTTCCCATCCTATACTGTGTGTGTGTGTGTGTGTGTGTGTGTGTGTCTCATGCTCTTGCTGTCTCTCGCTCTTATCCAGGGTACACATATTGAGGTCTAGCAATCTCCTTATATATGAATTTTGGTGCAGACCCTGTACCATCTTTGTCCACTGTGCAATAGATTTGCCATACATTTGCTGGAAAAATGGTTGGTGGGTTACTGCTATGCAGTTTTGGAAATGGTTAGCATTACCTCCTGTTTTGCATAGTGTTTTTGCTATGCTATACCAGCTATCTAAATCCCAGTTTCAATTATGTCTTAATTTTTCATTGAAAATGGGTTCAAAATTCTGCACAGTGCTGCTCCTATCATGGAGTCACATTGGTATCTGCAAGTCTTCAGTTATCTGTGGGGTTCTTGAGGTTCTCTTATATATAGAGAAAGGAAATATGTTTAGTGGTACTTGTCAACCACTCATTTTGTTGCATGACTGTCTCTGCCATAAATTTTAACTCCAGATTACTGTAATGGGCAGGTAAAAACAGCAAGAGCAGAGTGGACATTGTGGTAAGTGATGGAGACTGAGCTTAGTGCAGCACATCATCACTGACAGTGTGGCTTGACCAGAGGAGCTGAACTAGCAAAGGTAAACCTGGTTGAATTTTTGGTTCAGTTGCTTGACATTTCTGGTTCAGTTGTCTGTCGCTGTGTGTTTGTTTGTCATGTTTTTGGTACAGTTGTTATTGCCTTTAAGATCTAACAGTAGTAAGCATTGTGAGAAAATATTGGACCAGTGTTTCTGGATAATCACCTTATTGCATGGTGCACATCAAAAAGTCTGAACTATGTCTGAGCTGAACAAAGTCTAATCTGTTGTACAGAAAAGGAAACTGGCTACTTTGTTTGCACTGTAAGCAGCATATACAAGCTATCACTGTTTACAGGCATACACAACAAAGCGACTACCCCACAGAACAAAATTGCTCCTGAGGACGTAGCTGTAATAGAAGATGGACAAACTGTAGTTCAATGTGTGACCAGCTGCACTGCAAGTCAAAATCTAAATATGCCACAAATACAGACAGTGGACTCTGCAAGGGAAACAGTTGTGCAACTTGATGCTGCGAAGTCTAAAAATCACGATTTTCAATTCCCAAAAAAGACTGCCTTGCAATATGAAAAAGTTGCCTTTGTACGAAGGCATCCAATTCAGCCTGGATACGCGGATGTTAAAGGCCTACCATCAAAACCGTCAAAAATCTACACATGGATACTTCCTGTGAGCAAAAAAGTTATGCCAAGGAACTCGGTCACTGTACAGGTGGTTGACTATTTGGTGCATTCTCTCCACTGCAGTACCTGCATGCCATTTGTGGATGTGGAAACTAGGTTTGTTACATGATACCAAGACTCTAAGCATATCTACAAAGGCATGATAGAACATGAGGATTCCAGATCTCACAATACAGCTGTGGATGCATATCTGGCATGCTTAGTAGATGTGGATGTTGAAATGTTGGTGAACTAAGATATGGTTGTGAGTCGAAGGAAGCAAGTCCAGCAGAATATACATGCCATGAGGAGGATTATTGAAGTTGTCAAGTTTATTGGATGCCAGTGCCTGCCATATCGTGGAAAATTCAAAGCTTTATATAGCTTGCAGGATCCAGCACTTAACCATGGAATTTGATGTTCCTCTGAATACACACCTCCAAAAAGCAGTAGAGCAGAGCAGGAGAAGGAAGCACAGAATGGAGAAAGAAAATGCCACTTCTGAAGCTCGTGGCCATGGAGGGCTGATTACCCAGCTGTTAAAGACCACCGTAAATCTAATTGTTGAGATTATTTTGTGGGTAGCCAGAGACAGCATCATAAGAGATGCTACAGATGAGAAGATAAGCATTCAGATGGATACCACACAGGACATCGCTGTGACAGACCAAGCTGCTATTATTCTACGGTATGTGAAGGACCTTAAAGTTCATGAGTGTCTCACCGTGGTTGAGGTGCAGGAAACTTCTGGACAAGGAATGTGCAAGATTTTAAAGGAGATCATTGAAAGGCATGGACTTGATATAAAGAACATTGTCAGGGAGTCATTTGATGGTGCAGACAACATGAGGAGTGAGTTTGTGGGGTTATGAGCGTTAATAAAAAAAGGATTCCCCAAACAGTATGTATACCTGGTGTTATGCACATGTTCTTAATTTATGTCTCTCAGATTGTAGTAAAGCTGTTATGGAAGCAAATACACTATTTGGTTTGCTACAAAGGACATCAGTCTTCATGAGCGAATCTCACAAAAGAATGATTATATGGAAATCGAGCATTGATGGGGCGGGACAAGACAAACTCAGATGGCTTCAAAAGATTGGTGAAACTAGATAGTGGGCAAAATCAAGAGCACTGGCATGCATCTTCAGAGCATATAAAAATCAAGAAAACAATCTGTATGTGTCACTCCTCCAGACTTTGCATTTTATTAGTACCTCTGGACAGTTTGATGCCAAAGCTGCCAGTGAGGCAGATTCACTGCTTGACAAATGGAAAAAGTTTGACATCAGTTTGATAGCCTTTGTGTTTATGAAGATCTTTATAGTAATTGGGCCAGTATCAAACTATCTGCAGACTAAGGGACTAGACTATCTTTTGGCATGGCACATGGTGGATCACACTAAGATGGAGTTGCAACAGTCTGAATTTATTAATATCCATCAAAAAGCTTCTAACTTTGTTGCTAGGACACAAGAAGAAATTGATGATTTAGGTATTGATATTCATAGGTTTCATAGGTTTCTCAGAGCTTTTGAAGACCGTAGTCCATATGCTCACCATGGCCTCATGTGTATCCAGATATTTTCTTGTTGATCAAAAATTGATCAATTTGTGTCTTAAATAATTCTATTGTTCTACTGGTTATAATCTCAATTGGGAGCATATTCCAGATGTTTACTACTCTCACTGTTAGTCAATACTTCCTCCTCAGTGTATTGTATCAATCAGGTTTAATCTATAGGGAGTGGGCTCTGGTATTATAAGATTGATCCCTCAATTCTAGATTGTGTTGTTCCCAGAGTGTGGTGTCATTTAATGCACTATATATCAGACATAGGTCACCTCTTAATCTATGATACTCCAGTGTGTAAAGGCTCAAGGATAACAGCCTCTGCTCATACTCCTGGCGCTGGAGCTCAGTTATCTTCTGTGATGCTCCTTTGCACCCTTGCCAATGATCTTATGTCACCTCTACCCCAAGGGGCCCAGTACTGGGCACAGTATTCCATATGAGGTCACACTTGGGATGTGTATAGTGGTAAAAGAACTTCTTTTCTTTTACATTTAATATTTTTATTTGTGCAGTATTGTATACTACAAGCTTTTTTTTATCTGATTATAATGCAGTCTAAAGCTAAGATTATTACATAACTTTACCCCAAGGTCTATTTCCTCGGTAACAACCTTTAATGGCACATTGCCCAATGTATATTGGTACACCCTTGATTCTGAGCCCAGTCATCCAAATTTCCTAAAGTGGCCTGCAAATCATTTGTATCCTCTATATTTTTAATTACCTTACCTAATCTAGTGTCGTCGGCAAATTTTGACAACCAATTATCAGGTGCAGAGCTTATAGTCCCAATATATATACTAAACAAGCATGGGACCAGCACAGAGCCCCGTGGAACCCCACTGATCACATCTGTTCATCCAGAATACTCCCCTTTTATACAGACCCTCTGCTGTCTACCCATAAGCCTTGACCTAATCCAATGGACAATATCAGAATGTATCCCGAGCATATTGAGTGCTTCAATCAATTTGTCATGTGGCACCTTGTCAAAGGCTTTGGTGAAATCCAGGAAGATCACATCCACTGAGCTACCTTCATCCAAAGTCCTATTTACCTTGCCATAGAACTCAAGAAGGTTTGTCAGGCATGATTTGCCCTTCACAAAAGCATGCTGTGTACTATCGATATTACTGGTCCGATGTTGGAATTCTATAATATAGTCTTTAATGATCCCCTCCAATATCTTACCCAGGATCGAGGTCAGGCTAATTGACATTGAGGATCATCTGCCAAATAAAAGGGTATCCAAGAAGAAGAAAATGCTCAGGGAAAATATCAGTGATGAATGTGTGGTAGATTCCATGAAGCGATTTGAATGTAAAGTATACAATCGCATCATGGATCAAGTTCGGATGAGCTTAAGTGATTGGTTTGATAACAACAGACAACTGATTCTAGATGCCAGTTGCATGGACCCACATCATTTCGAAAATATAATTCATGATGGCTACCAGATGAAAGTCTAAAGAAAGAGGCATCATTTGCTAAAATATTCTGACAACTGCAAAGATTGCTGTCTGAAGAATACAGTGAAAATGTGTTAATGGAGGATATTGACTTTCATGACTCTGAAGACACTCATGAAGGTGAAACTAGGGATCAGAATGAGCAATGAGAGAGAAGAGATGATCTGCCAGACAAATGCAAATCCTGCAAAGAATGCCTAATGTGCTATTATAAAATTTTGGCACAATACAACATGCATTCATCAGCATTTTCAACCTTGTTCATTGTCTATGAGTACCTGTTGACTTTATCAGTTACCCAGGTGTCCTGCGAGACAGCTGTCAGCATGCTAAAGATAGTAAACACTCAACTGCATTCATTGCTGGGACAAGAGAAACTAGAGGCTTTCATGATTATGGTGATTGAGAG
The DNA here is from genome assembly GCA_016271365.2 of Neoceratodus forsteri. Classification (NCBI taxonomy): domain Eukaryota; kingdom Metazoa; phylum Chordata; order Ceratodontiformes; family Ceratodontidae; genus Neoceratodus; species Neoceratodus forsteri. The sequence goes on from CM057454.1 coordinate 577,664,108, forward strand.
AGACCTTCTTGATGGAGTGTGTGCAGAAGATGTCATCCAGAAACTAATTCAATGATCTGAAGCATACAAATGAATACTGTCAGTTTGACACTGGAAGGCTACTGTCCAGCTAGTGGTCAAATCCTTGATGCTGGGGATGTGCACATGGTTCCATAAAGGTTTAATCAATAGGTCCATAAAGGTTCAGTCCAGTCAAGTGGTCCATAAAGGTTCACCTGGATGCTGGGGGTATGCATCTGGGTTCATAAAGGCTCAATCAAGAGGTCCACAAAGATTTAATCCAGTCAAATGGTCCATGAAGGTTCACCGGGATGCTGGGGGTAAGCACCTGGGTCCATAAAGGTTCAATCAAGAGGTTGTTGAGAGCTCCATAAAGGTTCAGTCCAGTCAAGTGGTCCATAAAGGTTCACCTAGATGCTGGCTTTATGCACCTGGTCCATAAAGGTTCAATCAAGAGGTCCATAAAGATTCAATCCAGTCAAGCGATCCATAAAGATTCACCTGGATCCATAAAGATTTCATCAAGAGGTACATAACGGTTCAGTCCAGTCAAGTGGTCCTTAAAGGTGTACATGAATGCTGAGGATATGCACCTGGGTCCATAAAGGTTCAATCAAGAGGTCCATAAAAGTTCAGTCCAGTCAAGCAGTCCATAAAGGTTCACCTGGATGCTGGGTGTATGCACTTGGGTCCATAATGTTTCAATCAAGAGGTCATCAAGAGCTACATAAAGGTTTGGTCCAGTCAAGCAATCCATAAAGGTTCACCTGGATGCTGGGGGTATGCTCCTGGGACCATAACGATTCAATCAAGAGGTTGTCAAGTGCTACATAAAGATTCAGTCCAGTCAAGCAGTCCATAGATGTTCACCTGGATGCTAGAGGTATGCACCTTGGGCCATAAAGGTTCAATAAAGAGGTTGCTGAGAGCTTCATAAAGGTCCAGTCAAGCGGTCCACAAAGGTTCAGTTTGACACATGCACACTACTGTCCATTTGCAACCTGGAGTGCTTGATGCTCCTTTCTGAGGACTGAAGAAATTAATATTTACCATGCTGGTCATGGAGTGGTCAGAAACCATCCAGAACCTCAAATGAAGAGTGGAATTGCACATTTTTGATTATTCACTTGATGTGACAATAAATCAAATTGTATTCAATGTGGAATTGTATTTGTATGGAGACCATATCTTTCAATTTGTATTTTTTCATGCCTTGTGCGTATACACACACCAATTTGGTGTTGTGTTTGTATTAAGAATTATGTTGCTTTTCATACCTTGTAGGTGATACAGATGACAGACACAACACAAACAGTTCCAATTTATTAGAAATTACACTCCAGACACTATGTTGGCAGACTTTAATATATAATGGATCAAATGATATAATGAAAAACATACAAGACATTTTTTCAAAAGAGCTTCTGTTAAGAGCTATGGAAAGTGTAGGGACAGATTAGGATGGAACAGATTTGTGTAACAAAGGCTGTGAGTCAAAGGCCCATTTTCAAGAATGTCTGGGCAAACACTTTCTCTGAACACTTTCTTACCCTTGTTGGGCATTTAACCAACCCTTACCTCCCCTCCCCCCAAGCAACCTCCTAGTTGCAGCAACCACCACACCAACTGTACCGTCCAATTTTCAACTCCTAAATTGAGCACCAGCTTGGCCTCTCTTCACTCTGTCACAATGCACTTTGAGTTTGCCCAGTCTGCAGTGATTGCACAGAAATGTGTCCATTTTATTTGTGGTGCACTCAACTTATGCCCTGTCCCTCACTGTAACACCGCCACCCAACTGGCTGCATTTTGTATGTAACTGTGCCTTTCCTCTACCCCCTTTTTACCCTGGTTGCACCTGGAAATGAGCCTGGACTCTGTCTGCCTCTCACTTACCAACTATAAATGACTAAACTCATGTAACACAATACAGGCCAAAGTGTAATAATACAGTGTAAAATGTCAGCACTTGCAGCACTAAAATCGATAAATATATTATGAAGAACACATTGTTAAGGTTCCATGTGATAAAGGTGAATCAGAAAGACCACCAACACATAGAGCGAGCAAACTTGAGCCCATAGTCAAAAGGGTGACAGGTATTGTACCGACCTTTGCAAATAGCGATGGTTGCTACAATACCTGACTAACCTAACATAAATAATTTTTTCATGAGGGGGGGCTGTGCCCCCACACCCCCCAACTAGAATAACCAACTCTGAGGGGGGTGGGGACCATGGAGCAAGTTACTGGATTTATCACTCGTTCTCTTGTAGAGCGCTATTCTTGAGTCACTCAAAAGTGCAGCGCTCATTAATCAGCACTCTACATGGGTGCTACCCATTATTAAACAGTAGTTTTCTTACAACTCTAGACGGCAGTCAGTTGTTCTTTCATTGATTGACATTTTTGGGTTAAATTGAGCAAATCATTTTGCCTTTGTTGCGACCATGAATCTCTCTCTCTGCTCAGCATCTGCTGCTCTTTTCACACTGTCTGAACATTATTCTGTGACATCAATAACACCATTCTAGACAATTCAGATGCATAGGATGGAGTGGTGTTGTTGATGCCATAGAATGTATGTCTTCCACACATGGGGAAAAAAAGCCGTAGCTGAGAGTGGAACTATGTGTATGTAGATCTGAGGGGTACATGGATTTATCAAAACATTGTGAAAACCTATTGGAATACATAACTGGCACTGAAAATAAAATAAAAGGGCAGTAAGCAATGCCACTACAATTTACTGGTGGACTTCAATCAAGCAATCAAATCTTTATTTATGCAGGCAAACATCATTGAGCAAAGTTCATTTGCAAGATGGACCTGGTAAGGTCAAGGTTCAATTTACATAGATACATAAACATATTCAATATACACACACTCTAGGATACTACATAGAATATTCAGTATACACACAGTCTAAGGATACATTCTAATCAGACTATACATTAAATTCAGGTGTAGTGGTAATATGGGGTAAGGGGAAGGGAAGCGGGAAGTGGTGTGCCTGGCTGGTGGGGGAGGAGGAAGATGGTGGGGGCCTATACTGTGGAACGGATAAATTGTGGGCCTATGAAGAAGGCAGGAGGCCAGCACTGGGGGGTTGTATAACAGGGGTATAGGGTTGCTGTGACATATGACAAGGGATTAAGGGGAGGCACATGGAAGGAGGGGTGCATCGAGTGTGAGGAGTGGTGACTCTTAGTAAAGGTGGATACCTTCTGCGAGTTGACCATCTGGGGAGGGAGATAGATAAGATTAGGAATACTCTACTGTTTGTGGAAGCAATTACATTTTTCTTTGATAAGCCACAAATACAGATATTTAAAGGATGTAAATGAGATGTATCTGTTCACTTTCAGGGTCTTCTGCATTGTGTTCCTTAAGGCAGATACGACATAGCTGATAGCAGATCTACCATATCGAGAATTGAATTTGGGCACTTTAAGCATGATGAAGTTTAAACTTCTTAGGGCATATTTACTTGATGTGACTTGTGTGAAGCAGTCTGAGACATAATTTGGTAGCATCTTGGATATCGTTCTATAAGTCCATAGTATCGCATTCCTGTCTCTTCTAAATTGGAGCGAGGTCCATCCAACTGCAGCATAAAGTGAGCAGTGGTGAGTGCTGAGAGGAAGATCTGTAATAAACCTCAAGGCTCTATGATAAAGTGTGTCCAGTTTGCTCAGATATGAGTTGGGACAATGACCGTATAGGAAATCTGCATAACCTTATACTGATAGAAATGTGGCCTGGACCAGCTTCTTTTTAGAATCACTTGTGAGAAAGTGCTTTATTCTGTAATAGAGTCCAAGCCTCTGACAGGGTTTTTTAGCAGATCTTCCAGATGATCTAAGTAGTCAAGTCTACTGTCTACCCAGACCCCCAGATATTTGAATTTTGTAACATATTCAAGATGTTCACCAAGGACAGTGGATATGTGGGGAGATTGTTTGGGAAGGAGTGTCTGGCTTGTGTTTGGGGGAAGAAAAACATTGCCTTTTTTTTTTTGCATTTAGCAGAAGTTTCTTTTCCAGTAGTTGGTGTTGTAATTGGTTGAATTCTGCTTGTAGCTCAATGCATGCTGTTACGGGAGAGGGGTGACTGACATACAATACTGTATCATCTGCAAACAGGCTTTGATGAGGTTATTGTTGATGCTATTGATGTAGATGGCAAATAGGATTGGGCCAAGGATGGATCCTTGGGGAACTCCTCTTTGGAGAGATATGAGTGGTGATAGGTCTCCTTCATCCTTCACCTGCTGGGTCCTTCCCATGAGATAGTTATTAAACCATCTAACAGAGGTTGAGTTGAGTCCTATGGATTTCAGGGAGGAGAGGAGAGGAGCAGTTCGTGGTTGACCATATTGAATGCCTTACTCAGGTCTAAAAATACAGCACAGACACAATTTTTTTTGTCCAGTTAGAGTTGCCAATCATTGGTTACTTTAGCCAGGGCTGTGATGGTTCTGTGGTTGGCTCTAAACCCAGATTGTGCTGGATTTAAAAGATTAGCTTCTTCAAGATATCCTCTTAGTTGGGTGCTCACAATTTTTTCTAGCAGCTTGGATAGCACAGGGAGGATAGGGATTGGCCTGTAGTTGTTGAGGTCCATGGGGTCCCCTGCTTTCAGTAGTGGGATAACTTGGGCTGTTTTCCAGATCAATGGAATAGATCCTAATTGTAATGAGAGGTTAAATAGGTGTGTTATTGGCACTGCTAATACTTGTATGGCAATTTTTAGAATATAGGGATCAAGGGAGTCTGCACCTGCACTTTTTTTGGTGTTCAGCTGTGATATTAATTCTTCCACTTGCTTCAGGGTGGCTGGTATGAAAGAGAAGGTGAATTCTGTTACCCATGCTTCAGTGTTCTTTATACCTAACTGGGAACACATTTGGTTAGCCGGAGAGGTGTTGAATGCTAGACCAGCAATTGTAAAGTGATTGTTGAATGATTCCAGGACTTCCAGTCTATTAGAGATGGTTCCCTTGCCATTATGTATTTTGACTGGGAGTGTGTTACTTGGATCGTGTCCTGTTATGTCTTTTATGGTGTTCCAGAACTTGGCAGGGTTGTGGCAGGATGAGTCTAATTCAGACATATAATAAGCAGCCTTAGCATCTCGTACTTTCCTGGTACAAATATTCCTGGCTTTTTTGAACAGCTCCCAATCAGTTCTTATCTTAGTTTTTCGTGCCTTTTTCCATAACTTGTCTCTGTCAAGGAGGGTGGCTTTAAGGTCAGGAATGAACCAACGGCAGATTTTATTTTTGATACGTACCTTAGAAATTGGAGCATAGATATTAAGGGCACCTGTAATAATGTCATTTAGCACCTTGTACGCTATCTCCACTGTGTTTGCTAAGTAAAACTCTTGCCATTGTGTGGAGTGGTTTATCTCTTCCAGATATGCCTCAGTGTTGAATTTTTGCTTTGATCTTGTCTTTATTAGTTTTACTACAACCTCTTTGATGGAAACTTTTTTTCACTGTTTATACAATAGACCAACACCCCTATGTCTTCATAGATCAACCTTGTCTCTATCTTAAGGCAGAAAATTGTAAGTTATGCTTACATTTTAATTGGGACTAATGATAGCATTGTAACATTGTGTTGGGGGCACATGGGTTGCTTTTTACAAAATCTTGGCATAGCACACATTGTACTGCACTCTTTTCCTGTATGCATCCTATTGTGTACACACTGTTCAGTGAGGGGAAAGTGTAGGGCCTCAACCTCTGGAGGTACCTTGCTGGGACGTTGAACTTAACCATTGATTTTGTTTCAATGGGGAACTCTCAACTCACCTGCAGTTATCAAAGACTGCTTGCTAACAAAAAAAAAATGCAATGCCGGCAGATCACGTAACATTAATAAAACAATTATTGCTACATCTTCGCCATGCTTTTCCACAGTATTGCTGCAGGGGTGGGAGCCAAGTTCATGGCTAGCAGCATTTCTGCAGGGCAGCTGAGAGTTCACCTTAAACCAATGGGACTAAAGCCTCCAAAATAGTCAGTGAAGTCAATACACCTTTACCACTACTGGAGTACTTTTCTTCCAAATGGAATACATTCTGATATATCTTGGACTTGAAAGTTTAGGCTACAGCTCCATCTGTAAAAGTGTGGTCTACTGTTTGTACACTAGGGCATACTGAGGTCGGTACCAAGACCCCCACCCTTAGTCTGTACCAAGGGCTCCCCACTGTGGTCAACACCAAGGCCCCCCGGACCCATTTCCAGGTAGGCACTTTACTTCCCAGTCTGACCCTGATCACATTGCCTTGTTATTGAGCTCCAAGGTGAATTTTGCAGTGATTGATGGGATTGCAGGTCACATGGGCTCAAGACTGTTCTGCACAGCCTCAGTTCTGTGTAGTGTGTGTGTAATGGTAGATGGAGGCAGTTTTCTGTCAGAGCACTGCAATTCAAATCCTCTAAAAGGTGCTAAAAAAGCATTTTTTAGCTATTTTTTCTCAAAATTAAGTATGTCGACTGTAGGAAACCCACCTGTGCTCATGTCATCAAGTGTTTATTCTTTGTGTGTGGATTTTGAATGTTAATTTAGAACATTTAGTCTGTGTACTGACAGACACTTGAAATGTGCTTTGGGGGAGGGGTGTATCTGTGGTTGAGGTAGGTTAAAACTGGGAGAAAAAGGCAGTCTTTCTGTTTTGGTTGTATTTTTCTTGTATAACTGTTAATGTAGATACGGTAATATTTTCAGTAGTTCTTGACTTTTTTTGCTAATTGTTGTAGTGCAGCAGTGCATAATTTCAGTGTGGTTAAAAGATATGGTTATATTACTGAAGTTTTCAATTTGCTACACATTATTAGTAGTGTGTGTGAGTGTGTGTGCGATGTGTGCCATCAAATCAAACACACTTTATTGTGCCACAGAGTAATCGCAGCAGTGTGAACCTGCTATCCACCGCACCAGCATGATTTTGTACTGCTTTGTGGTATCTTGGTTTTGGACTGTTACTGCAGTGCACTGCAACCCCCCAGCACCAGCAAAAGGCATTCTTTTCCAGACTGGATTGTGACTTGTGAGCAATGGTTAAGGTGCTGTTGTGACTTTGCATCAGCATCTGTTCTTGGCTGTGCAGTGCAGTCTTAATCTGTCTGTGCTTTTGCATCTGTTTATTGCCCAATCTGCATCTGCAAGCCACAGTTATTATTTTTTGGGTTTCACATCCACCAGCCAAGATTGAAAGTTCAAAAATCTAAATTTGTTTAGAATTTTCTTGGTGATCCCACAAAATGTCTGCAAAGAGATGTGCAAGCAATGCTGTTTCTGGCCATGGCACTGATGCCAGTGGCAAGATTGTCCATGGCCATGGTAGTAAAGGAATTTCTCCAGCAATGTTTTTACAGTGCAATCTGTAGCTTCTTTCATAGTTGGAGGAGATGATGACTAATCATGTAGCACACCCCACATTTCAGGGGTTAAAAAATGGAGTCCAATAAGCAGCATCAGCGACATGTTAAAGTAGGGGATCACAATCCCCTGTTTGGTATTTTTTTTCTCCAAGAGGCAAATGATGATTCATTTGCAATCTGCCAGCTTTGCTATGTGTGTGCGAGTTCTTGGTAAAAAGGGGAGTCATCTGGGCATGGGGGGGCCAGCATACACATCTTAAGAACAGGCACATGGCACTGTTGACCCAGCACTAGATGGCAGCTAATGCCATAGTGGGGCATTCACCCTCATCATCAACCTTACTGAGCATGCTATCCCCTTCCATGAGTGTAAGACCAAGTAGGAATGTCTGCAGCAGTGAAGAAATAACACCAAAGGATTACTACAGGCATGATGAGAGGGAGGATTATGATTTAGAAATCTTGTCAAGTGGTGGCCAAAGTAGCAGTGGTGATGGTGGTGGTCAATGCAGTATGTCTAGAGCAAGTGGTACATTGACCCCTGTACGTGAAATGGGGAAAATAACTTCATTTGTGACTTGTCTCCTGTGTACCTCTCTTCATCACATGTCCACACCCCACCCCCGGCCATTCACAGAGCCGAGCCATTTGTCACACCCCATGCAAAAAGTGTAAGTCAGCCAACGTTGGAAAGTGTTTCTACCCCTAATTTCCTGCCTGCCTGTCTGAAGCATGTGGCCTACACTGTGTAAGCCATGTGATGTGTGTGTGGGCTGTCTGTGAATTCTCACTCCACCTTAAAGCGGAATAAGGTGACGTGCACAATGTGAAATAATAATTACAATGCGAAGTGGCAAAGTGAGAGTTTAAAAAGGGCACTCCATGTAGCAGAACACTAACATGAAATGGCCACTTTGTAACCACTTCACGTGCAGAATTTTACTTCGCTGCATCTCTTCTCATGGGGAGGGGGCCACTAGGGGCACAGTCTAAAATTAGTGGGTGGGGGGTGAGATTCAAAAAGGATAAGAGAAGGCAAATTTTCACAGAATGAGTGTTGTCAAAGTGGAAAAAAACTGCTGGAGGAGGTGGTATCATTGAAAACTGTGCTCAGCTTTAAAAGGGGTTGGGGCAGGTTGAAAGGGAGAGTCATAACAGGTGGGATGATGGGTAGGGGGATGAAAGTGGGAAGGGAGACTCCATGTAGAAAATGGAGGGGGGACAGCTCCAGCAAATTAATCTGAGAGCTGCACACTCAAGCAGACTAGATAGGCCAAATTGGCGTGATTCTGCTGTCATTTCCATAAGTTTGTAAGTTTGAAAGCTGTGCATACAGTTTAGGAAATAGCTAAGACATTTTGTTTTCTTAAATTTGTTAAGCAGGTGTGAGTTACAAGACTAGAGCTGTCATTAGCAGCACCCAGGGTTATAAGAGATGATGATTTATCAGAAGGAAAACCGTTACAGAATGAGAGAGAGAGAAAGAGAGAGAGAAGTAGAGAGAGAGAGAGAGAGAGAGAGAGAGATGTTTATAATAGTAAACTTCTAAAGATATGAGTCACACCTCACACCTTTTCTAGCATGGATGATGACTAAAATTAGAGTTTTGAAATCCGAGAAACAAGCAGTAACTCAGGAAACAACACTTGCATTAAGGTAATCTAAGAAAGATCTCTGCAGTTTATACCACTCTATCAATGCATTTTTTTGCAAGCATTCAGTATGTACCAGAACCAACCTCTATTAATACTTAATAAAGATATATTATTTTCCACTAGTATGTTTTGTGTGAGGCCTGAATTTCATACTCAAGGTAGTGAAAACTCCACTCAAAAACCCAACTACTGAAGGCAGTATTTCAGTACGTAAAGAGGAGTGACATGGTGGAGCGACATCAGGAAACTATAGGTGAGCCATATCATGGAGATTACAAAAATAAGGTGGCACTGAGTAACAGGTAAAGAAGAAAGCCTGTTTAAGCATTCCATTGTTTCAGTCCCACAAGGGTGGAAGCAGAACATTTTTTTTTTTGCAAAAATTTAGAATGTGCACAGCCATCACATGTTGTTGCACAGTGGCTGAGATTTGATTTGTCAGCGCATTAAAGAAGAAAACAGGTGTAATCCTCCCCTCCACACATGTCTAGGGTCCAGATAGAAAATCCAGGGAAGGGGGGCACTACTTAGCAGCTGACCCCTCCAGAACAAAAATATAGAGATGACACATACCTGAATGAAGCTTTTAGGGTACAAATGGCAGTCACAGCGAGGTGGCCAGGCACTAGGGTACCAGCTGGCTGGTCTCATAAGCTGTAGGGGAAAGTTGTAGCTAGTGGCAAATGCAGAATTCATAATAAACAGCAGGAGGCCACCAAAGTAAAATAAAACAATGAATTCATTTATTTTTGGCAAAAATAATAGAATGGCTTCCTGGAGCTCGGGGCACAGCTTTCGGGAGGCAAAAGATTTTCTGTGGCACAGAGCTATGGCAAAAACCTGTGTCTGAGAAGGTCTTGATGATGGATCCAATCGCTGAACTGTGGAACTCAAGAGAAATTAACAGCAGCATAACTAGGCAGGCCATATATTATACCTCAGCCTTCTACTTGGCAGCTCAAACCCAACAGTCTTCTACTCATCATTCACATGGCTGCAGATGCAACCTGGATCTGCAGCTTGTCTTACTTCTTCACTATTCCTGCAACACAGGGCTTTGGTACAATATCCAGGCCCCCAGCATCCCCACACACATTTGTACTCACAGGTGATCTGAGTGACTCACTGGGCAGCTTTCACCTCTCCCTGCAGGTGTCATGTGGACTGGAGTGCCACACAGGTATGGAGAAGGTGGACTGCACCACTGCCAACCCCATGATGTAGGCTGCCACATCTGCACTGTCCCCACTGACCCTCACACCCAGGCCCCAAACCAAGGACAAGGCCCCACTCTCACCCTGGTGCCACAGTGCATGAGGTGGGCCAACTCCCTCCTTTACCCAGCTGTGGCTCCCAAACACAGGCCCCATCCCCAGCACGCCACAGATCCTATGCCACTCCAACCTTCACCTGAGCAAACACAACCACACTGAGTCACCAAGGGCTAAATTATGGGCCCCAGCCCACAGGATGCTCCAAACTCCCGCTGACCTCTCCTCAACCAGAAAATAGCTCAACCTTAAATACCCACAAGTGGGCACCATCCCCACTTGACCAGCGGGCAGGCCAGTCCCATTTCTAAACTTGAGCAAAAGGTAGGGGGAAGTCACTTTAGTAAGCATCTCCCAGAGGGGCTACTTACACTGGAATCAAAAGTCAGGTATAAAAAAGTCTGACAGCAAAGCGTTGACATGGCACAAATATATGAGAAGCTGACAGTTTCTGAACTGCAGGATTTAACAGAAAAATACAACACAGAATTTGCCAGCTGAAAAATGTCTGTTGGCCCATCTTATCTGCTCACTCTTACATCATTATTGCTGAAAGATTCCCCCTCCCTTTCTGGTGTGGCCTTTCCCAAGCCCTTGTACAGCATAAGTCACCTCTTTTGAACCCCCCTCTGATTTCAATCAATCAAGCAATCTTTATTTTTATAGCACCTTTCAAATTCAAGGCGCTGCACAAATTATAAAATTACAATATAAAAACAGACAATAAATAAGTATTTAAAATCAATCCATTAATTAATCCGGGAAGGCCAAAGAGAATAAATACATTTTCAGCATAGATTTAAAACTGCTGATGGTCAAGCATTCTCTTAACTGACAAGGTAGAAAATTCCACTGGGTCAATGCTGCAAATGAAAAAGCATGAGCTCCAAATGTTTTAAGACAAACCCTGGGAATCTCTAGCAATCCCTCATTGGCAGGTCGGAGAGGGCGATTAGGGGAGTAGGTAGTCAGGAGATCTTTAAAGTTGTCAGGTCACTGTTCATGTAGGACTTTGAAGGAAAGCAAGACTACCGTATAGGTGATCCACCACTGAACTGGCAACCAGTGCAGTTAGCGCAGCACAGGCATAAGGTGACTGGTCCTAGAAGTACCACTCAACAGCCTGGCCGCAGTGATCTGCACCAGCTGCAAGCGGTGGGTATCAACTCCAGACAGCTCTAGGTAGAGGACATTGCAGTAGTCAAGATGGGTAGTAATGAAAGTGAGGACCAGTGTTGGAAGGTCACCCAGAGGAATCAGGTGTTTCACCCAGGTAATATTCCTTAGATAATAAAATGAGGATTTGACCACAGCTGACACTTGAGACTTCAGGGTCAAGCCGTCATGAGAAATAATGCCCAGGTTACTCACCCAATCTGAGGTAATGAACTGGACCCCATCAAGCCAAAGGCCCGACACGTGCCCAGCACCAGAACCCACCCCCGGGTGGCCCGCATCCACAACCAACACCTCAGTCTTATCCAGATTCAGTCTCAACCAACTCAAGTTCATCCAGTCTTTGATCTCAGAGAGGCAGCTATTTAGCATAGAGACTGCATCAACCTGTCTGGTCACAAAGGACATATACAGCTGAGTATCATTTACGTAGCAGAGAAAACTCAAGCTGTATAGCCTAATGATATCTCCCAATGGCAGCATATACACTGTGAGCAACATGGGTGCCAATATGGAGAGCTGCTGCACCATGCAGGACAGGGGAGGGCATAAGAGGAATAAATTCCAGTGACCACCCTCTGAGACCTGCCTATGAGGAAAGATCTAAACCATTAGAGGACTGTACCCGACAGTCCACAAAGAAACCACAGGGTCTCCAAAAGCACCTCATGGTCCACAGTGTCAAAAGCTGCTGAGAGATTGAGAAGGACCAAGATGGTATGAGCCTTTTGATCTCTCGCCATTAGGAGGTAATTTAATACCCAAACAAGGGTAGTCTCCATGCTATGACTCTTCCTGAAACCAGACTGGAGAGCTTCATAGACATTGTGAGTGACCAGGTGATTGTCCAGTTGCAGCACAACCACCTTCTCAATAACCTTCCCAACAAAGGGAAGGTTAGAGAAAGGTTGGTAGTTAGCTGGATCGATGGGATCCAAGAAGGGTTTTTAAGGAGTAGTGGAATGACTGCCTCCTTTAATACATTGTCTCCTAGCAGATGCCTGTAGTCGTCAGTAAAATACACTGGAGTGTCCTGAGGACGTCTGCAGAAGTCGGATACTGACTCCCAGTGTGCCCTTGCAATGTCTGGAGAAGTCACTTATATATTTTAATATATAGTGTAACAGAATATAATATATATTTGACTGCATAGCACCATTGGAAAGGTAATTTCATGCTGAACAGCTTTGTCACTGATATTTTGTGCATATCATGTATACTTTAGGAATTATTTGCATTTGTTTATGGTATGGTGTGTATAGCTTATGTTGCCTGTTTTAGTGAAAAAAATATTTTTTTTTTGCTGTTTCAACCAGCTTAAAAAAAAATTACATATTATTTGCATACCACCATTGGGATGGTAATTTTGTGCTGAACAACTTTGCCACTGACATTTTGTGTATATCATGTATACTTTAGGAGTTATTCACATTTGTTTATGGTATGGGTGTGTATGGCTGACATGTTTTCCATCAAGATTCACCTAAGCAGCTTGAATAAAATTCACTTTTTTGGCACTTCAGCAGGTATAAAATAAAAACCGTATTGATTACAACTGGTTGCATAACACCATTGGAAAGGCATTTTTGTGCTCATCAACTTTCATGCTGATACTTTGTGTGTATCATGGATACTTTTGGAGTTATACGCATTTGTTTATGACATGGTGTGTGTGGTTGAGATTCATCCCTCAAATCTCACCAAAGCACCTTGACTAAAATGGGGAAAAATTACATTTTATAGTAAGATGATAACTTTTTTTAACAAACATAATATTAAAACACCATCTAATGTCTATATGTTTAATTTGGTGTTAATATTTTACATAGTTTCTAACAAAAAATGGCTTATGTTGCCCTTTTTTAGTGAAAAAATACATTTAGTTTGCTCTTTCTACCAACATAGAAAAAAAACAAAATTACTTATTATTACATGCATGCCACCATTGGAAAGGCAATTTGGTGCTGAATAACTCTGCCACTCATACTTTGTGTCTAGCATGTACAATTATTGAGCTATTAGCGTTTGTTTGCAACATGCTTACTATGGCTTGAATTTGCTTAGAAAGACCCAGGATTCACTGTTAAAAGTACACAGGAGATTCAGGAGGCAGGTGGTGTAATCTCAGAGTGAGCCTGCGGAGGCAATGAGTTAAGGGTTCTGGAAAGTTACCCTTCTGCTAGGATCTCCATACAATTTCAGCTAGGATCGGGCAGATAACATCTACACATCCCACCAGAAGTGAGGTAGGGCCCAGAACCAAACTACAGCAGGTTGGGTGCAAAGTCTGGACAATCTTCACAATATCCATGAATTCCGGTTGGCTGAAATCCTTCCACACAGACTGAATGCTCACCACCTCCCACCGACCTCCACAACCCCTCATGGAAAGAGCTGGGCCGATTCCGGACCTGATGCTGGCAACCTTATCTGGGAAAAACTGAGCTAGTTCATCACACTTAACTTGTGAAAAAGATCTTCAGACTGAAGACAGACCGGATTGCACAATCTGCCAACAGTTCAAAAAAGTGGAGCCAGTTGGTTCTGAGCAGCAGAAATCTCCCTGGACAGGAACTTTTCCTTCTTATGGGTGATTTCTGATTGATAGCTCTTATAGTGTTCCATCAATCTAAGCCTGTCAACATCCAGGCCAGATGTCCACCATGCTCTCTCCAGCCTTTGACCAGTCCTGGGTTTGAATCCCACAGCTTCCACTTGCATACTGTGTGACCCTGAGCAAGTCACTTAACCTCCTTGTGCTCCCAGGTCGCTCCTGTAAAAAAAGCTTTCAGCTTAGTGTGCTATACCTGGTTAAACAACTAAATAAAAAAAAAAAAGTCAGCCTCAACTGCTTCAAGGACCTATCATACCAAAGGGACCTTGAGCAAAGAGTGAGTGGTCAAACACGAACAGAAGCAATCAAGTCCAGGGAATCTCTCACTGCCTTATTAAAGGCAAGTATGAGGTCCCCTGGACTTGTGCTTTCACCCAGCAATCCCGATAGGTCCAGCACCACTGATAGACTCTGGGGTAACTCCCCTCAAAGAGTGGCACCGGACCATCTCCAAAGGAGTAGGTCCATTTGGGGGGCCCCAAAACTGAATACTATGGTGTGATGGTCAGACCAACTGACTGGTTCCACCCCAAGTCAGAAATCTCCATCCCCAGGAGGAACAGCAGATCCAGTGAGTAACCTCCTATATGGGTAGAGGAGGTAACTACCTGTATAAGGCCCAGCATTGTCATTAACTGGAGGAGATTTTGACCAAACTATGAAAGTCATTGTCAACCCAGGCATTGAAGTTCCCCAGGATTATCCATCTGGGGGACTCCAACACCATGTCGACTACAAAGTCTGCAATCTCCTGCAGGAATAAACCCCCATTGCCTGATGGATGGAAGATGAGGAGTATCCTACAACTTACACCCTCACCCATGACACACTGAAAGGATCTGGTGTTCCCCACTGGAACATCCATAAGGCCCAGTTCGGTCTTAAAAAAGATGGCAACAATCCCACCCCTATGATCCAACCATGGGCAGCGAATTACTGAGAAACCAGCTGGAACTCCAAGAGGTCAATACTGGGCCTGCATTTTCATCCAGCAAGGTCTCAGTGATGAATGCCAGATCCACCATTTCAACAAGATCAGCTATAATAGCAGTCTTGTTTTTGATGGACCTAGCAATACATAACACAGTCCAGGTTGGATGAAATATGCTGGAGAAGACCTTGAATCCTCTCCAGCATCAATTTCTGGGCCCTTAGGTATGGGAACAAGACAGGGATTACCCCTGTCCTGGCACCATTTCACCCCAGGGCATCGTCTGGTCCCCACCACCCAAATACTTCACCCCCTTCCATGCCTCCACCATGTCCAGCCCTTTCCCTCTTCCTATGCCTCCTAACAATCCCAAGGGATTGACAATGTCTATACATCTCTGTTGGTAAAAAGGGGCAGTTAAAGGGGCTCGGTTCCCTGAGCCAGGTGGGGTAATACTGCCTGACCATCTTTGGACCCTCACTACACATTCTTAAAACAATCTATCTGTACACACCAAAAGCATAAGACAACCACAAAACAAATACACTACCCCACCCCACAGCTCTCACTTGTGGGAACTATAACACAAATAACACAAATTAAAAATTCAAAACTAAACAATTAAATTAAACCCCTTATATAAAACTAACCCAATCTCTTGCACAGGAAAAAAATAAGTAAAATTAAATACCCACCCCTGATAAAATGTAAACAATAATGAAGTATCCATCCCACAAAAATAACAATAAAATAGTAAACAATTTAAATCAAATAATAAAACCCACTTCTTAAACTCTAATATTCCAGTCCAAAACACAAAATCTGAAATGAAGAAATTAGTCTGAGTGAGTAATGCAGGAACAGGGGAAAGATTTGAATCCCAGTCAACAGAAAATTGCCATATAAACTATAAATAGAATAAACAAAAATTAAACTGTTAGGCAAACTAAAACCATTTTGTAAAAATGAAAAACAAAACTCGAGTAGGCCCCTCTTACTGGGTATACAAGAGTCAATAGACAGAATCTGATGAAATTCTGACCCCCAGACCCTCTCACTGCCTGGGGGTACTGATAAAAAAGCAGGGCACTCTCACTGCCCAAATGAAAATTAAATAAAAAAGTTCAATGTCTGTTCGTAAGTTCCAATTGATTCGGCTCCAAAGTAAAGACCTCTTGCAGGTAACCAAATCCAGCATGAGTTATATCCAGGCCTGAGAACTCTACCTGTGAGGGCCACCATTGTAGATGTCTGCCACACATCCACGGCACCCCGTTTGGGCCAACCCACCAGCTGGCTCAGCAGAGAACCTTAACAAACCGTGCACCACCGGCTGGCTCCCCCACCAATCCAGGCCCAGCTTGCCTGAGCAGAGCAGATTCCAATGGAAGGCCAATCACAATATCCAAGTTTATCATATCAGGAGCCACTCAGCATAAAACCACACCTGATCAGACAACCCCTTCGAAGCAGCAAGGATCCTCAATTGATCAGCTGGACAAGCTGACACTCAGCATGTAATCGCCCGTAGACTCCAAATCATGATGCAGGGTCCTTTCAGGTCTCTCAACTAGGGACTCTCTTCCCAAATAGTCAGTCCTCACTCTTATCTTTATCCAAATATTATTTGCTTGCTGCAGCTTCCCTTCAGCTCCACACTACAACTTTCTCTATCACAACTGCAGACGTAGGACATGGGACAGCAGATAATCCCTTTTTTATTTAATATCAAAGTCCCAGGAAAAGGAACTCCTCTAGCAATTGGAGTGATAGTGGGGGCAAATCAGACAGCCCCAATGCACACTTTGGAGTCGAATGACAAGGACCTCGATAATGCTCAGAAGCTGGGAGACTAACTAACTCACTGCATGTCCCTGTCTAGCTACTGTAAAAACTCAAATTAAGCTGATTCAGCAAGAAGAATTAGCAAACTAAAATAAAACAATAAATAAACAGTAAACAAATGAAGATTAAGCTAAAACACACTCAAGGGTAGACAGACAATGCAAACAACTCGCAGCACTTCACAGCACACCCAGCAAGGCAGCCATATCGGATATTTTTCACACAGACAACCTCATCTGGCAGCCCATACCACCCTTCTACCACCTCTCCATTGAAAGGTACAATACTTCTGGTATCCCTCTCAAACTTGCCCCCACCAGCTTTGTGGAGCTACGACAGTTCATGTGTTACCACTCAGTCAGAACAACTCCCTACCATCCTCTTTATGTAACTTGTGGCAGTACTTGTATGCATTAATCAAATATCCTCTTTCCCTTTTTGCAGTAAGTGTATACATTTTCAGATCTAAAACCTTTTCCTCATGTGCCCTTTTCTGTAGTCCTTGTATCGTCTTGGTTACAGCTGTCTGCACTGCCTCCATCCTGCCCATGTCCTTCAGATGTAGATTCCAAAACTGCATAAAGTTCTTCAGGTGAGGCTAAACCAGTGAGCTTTACAGTGGCAGCAGCTAGTCCTGCTGGTGACCACTTTCCCTATGCAAAAATTCATCCTAATAATCCTGCCCACAAGCATTTGCGAGGTTCAAAAGAACTGACACTTAAAGGGTCACTGATCAGTGACTTTGTACAGGTGCTGATACTGTAGAAGCTGACCAGTGTGAAAGCATGCATGGGGGAGTGCAAATTGTCAGGTCCAGAGAGAGGGTTAGGAGTCCAGTAGTGATGCACCAGTTGGCACTTCAGAGGCAGGAGTAGACAGCAGGAAGGAATCTACATCATGAGACTTCAGAGAGAGTGGAACTGTAGAGGCTAGAATTGCAAAACTATTTTAAGGTGGAGAATATGAGCAAGAGAGAGAGGGGAGTCAGGTATGGAATGCATAACAGGTCACCACAAACCACAAATCAGACTGCAGAATGGGCTGAGCAGTAAGTGGAAGGGAAACCTCTGACTAAATGTCAAGGAGGAGTGTAGAACTCAAGCCAGCAGACCTACTGATGCAAACAAAAAAAAAAGTAATCCAAAAGTCACCCAGCAAATCAGTCATGCAGCTACTCTAAATGGTTCTGATCCAAAGGGATCAAAACAAAGGAAAAAGGGTGCTTACTCAGTGACACACCAGGACTTTAGCTAAGCAGTGCTGAGACAAAGAAAATGCACATGTAACCCCCTTGCAAATGGCAGTCCCTAAATATGCCAGCCTGGGCTTACCTTAGCCCTTTTGCTCTGTTCTCCTGCTGTCTCCCAGGCTTTCCCCATTCTGTCCACCAATTTTTTTCTGGTCCCCCAGGTCTGCTTTACCCTTCTGTGTGCCCCAGCTGCTGCCCAAATGAAAATCCAGCCCATCGGGGCTTAAAAACATCCAATCACGAGCACCCATAGTAAAGGTGCTGCCTCCAGGGCAGCGGGACACGTGATGGCATGAAATGTGTCTTCAAGTTAAACCGCTTGGTTTGCGGTCACCTCAGGGACTGTGCCATGGGTCCTGGAATCCCTTCCACCTAACTGGGAACCAAAGAACTAGTGGAGCCACATTCTTCACCTGTGCAACATCTGCAAGTACAACCTCTGGGTTAAAGAACTGTGGGGCATTGGGGCAAATATTTGTTTAACTCTGGCTGCAGCAGAATTTTATTCAGGACTGTGCTAATTCTGCTTTTGGGACCACGGTTTAGCAGCCATTTCATGCAATAGTAGCTAATAGGGAAAAGCCAGAAAAATAAAGCCAGAACTTGTGGGGCATTATCTACACCTCATAGGAAAGTACCAAGAGTTCATGGGGACTTACAGAGACTAGTGTTTAAGCACAAAAACTGGGAGCCTGTAGTGCATCAAGTGAGGTTCATGCATAATTCATTTTGGTGATTGACAAGTGCTCAAGCAACTCTAGGAGAAAATATCAAGTTACAGCAGCCAATCAGGGATCATAGAGGAGGGCCTATAAGAGACAGTGTTTTTGAGTTGTGCGAGCAGCATACCTCTCAAGTGTCACACATTATAAGGTATGTCACTCATTTTACCTCTCAGAAACCTTTGTCCATCATGGAGAAGGTGATATTCCACCTTCCTAACTGAGACTTTAAATCAGAAATTCATAATAATCTATTATGCTCATTTATACAAAAACAATATGAACATTAATGCATTGATAGCTATAGTGTTCTGAGCTTCCAGTGCCATGTTAGATGATATGTCACACATTTTGCTCATTTGTCACACATCGTGTCACACATTTTGATAAAGAAAGGTTGAGAGGTATGGTGTGCAGATCCAGCAGGAACTCCCCACGGGGGTGAGGGCTCAGGCCCCTGCAGAGCAAAATGGGCTTTGCAGACAAACAGGAACCTCTCCACATGGGAGACAGGCTCTCCTCCTTCCAGAAGAAAGAAGAGTGGCAGGTTGAAGTAGAAGCTTCTAACCTGGGGGTTTCCAGAAAATGACCTCCAGGGCTAGATCCAGCCTTCCACATGGTGGCAAAATGTGGGCCAGCAACATGATGAAGCCAGCTGTGAGAGGGCTGAACCTGCCTCAACAGTGAGAGCATTGATGAAATAATTCCAGAAGAGCCAGCATCTTAGATACATAGATACATAGACAGTGTCGGCAGATAAGGGCCTATGGCCCACCCAGTCTGCCCATTTGAGCTTGTAAGTTCAGTTTGTTTTCCTAGAAGTCTGTTTCCCCTTACCCCTGACCTCTAGAATTCCTTTATGTCTATCCCATGCATTCTTAAATCCCATGATTGTTTCAGCCCCCACCACTTCCTCTGGCAGGGTGTTCCACTTGTCCACCACCGTTCTGTGAAGAAATTCTTTCTCATGTTTCCTCTGAATCATCCTCCTCCAACTTCATTCCATGTCATCTAGTCCTGGAACATCTTTTTCACTTAAAAATAGTGTTTTCCTGCACCCTGTTCCTCCCTGTAAGATACTTGTATGTCTCTATCATATCCCTCTCTCCCTCTCCTCCAGGGAGTACATGTTCAGTTCCTTCAACCTGTCTTCATAGGACTTGTGATGCAATCCATGCACCATCTTTGTTGCCTCCTCTGAACCTTCTCTACCCTGTCTATGTCCTTACGTAGGTATGGTCTCCAGAACTGTACACTGTACTCCAGGTGGGGCCTCACTAGTGTCTTGTATAGGAATTTTGACCTCCTTTTCCTGCTGGTGATGCCCTGCCTATACATCCCAGCATCCTATTTGCTTTACCTGCTGCCTTGTCACACTGTTTCCCTACCTTGAGGTCATCAGAGATGACAACCCCAAGATCCCTTTCCTGCTTGATGCATGATATATCCTCACCCCCCAACTGATATATTGTGCCAGGATTTTGTGCCCCATATGCATTATCTTGCACTTCTTTGCACTGAATTTCAACTGCCAAACCCCTGACCATTCTTCAAGTTTCTGCAGGTCGCTTCTCATTCTGTCTACACCCTCTGGTGTGTCTACTCTGTTACAGAGCTTTGTGTCATCAGCGAACAGTGAAATTCTGCCTTCTAGATCCTGTCACTGATGAAGATGTTGAATAGGACCGGTCCCAGCACTGATCCCTGTGGTACCCCACTGGTCACTCTTCCCTCTGTGGAGTGACAGCCATTTACCACCACCCTCTGTGTCCTGCCACCCAGCCAGTTACCTACCCACCACACTACTGTCCTGCCCACACCCATATTCCCCAGTTTGTGGAATAGTCTTCTATGTGGCACAGTGTCAAAGGCCTTGCTGAAGTCCAGATAGGCCATGTCCACTGCCCTCCCCTGATCCACCTCCCTAGTCACCCAGTCAAAAAATTCAATGAGGTTAGCCTGACATGACCTCCCCCTGGTGAAACCATGCTGCCTTGAGTCCTGTAGTCCATTGACAACCAGATGTTCCACCAATCTCTCCTTCAGTACTGCTTCCATGATCTTCCCCACTACCGAGGTGAGGCTGACTGGTCTGTAGTTCCCTGCTTCCTCTTTGTTCCCACTTTTGTATAAGAGGACTACATCTGCTGTCCTCCAGTCTTTGGGTACCTCCCCTGTTTCCAGTGATCAGCTAAACAGGATAACCAGAGGTTCAGCCACTACCTCTCTTAGTTCTTTAAGGACCCTGGGGCGCACCCCATCTGGCCCCATTGCTTTATCAACTCTTATTACTTCCAGTTCCTTCAGGACCCTTTCTCATGTAAAGGGACTTGTGTCCATTTCTGCACCATTCTCACCCCTTGTACTCCTTCAGACCCATTACCCCCCTCTTCCTCAGTAAAGACTGAGCAGAAACACCTGTTCAATATGTCAGCTTTACTGTTGTCATCCTCCACGTGGCTCCCATCCTCCCCTTCAGTCTCACTATCCCTCCCTTTGTCTTTCTTTTTCACTTATGTACCTGTAAAAGGTTTGTCCCCTTACCCACTGATTTTGCAATGTGTTCTTCTGTCTGAGCTTTGGCTTCCTTTACTGACTCCCTGCCCTCCCTTTGTTTCTCCTGGTACTTCTCCTATCCCTTCTGCCTGTGTCTTTTGTATTGCCTGAATGCAATCTTTTGTTTACTTTCTTTTGCTACCTCTTTGAAACCATAATGGTCTCCCTTCCTTTTTCCTCTTGCTAACCTGCTTATTGCATAATTCTGTTGTTCTTATAATCCCCATTTTAAATACTGCCCACTGTTCCTCAACCCCTGATTCCTGTCCCATTCCCCTTAATGCCTCTTTCAAGTATCTCCCCATTTTCCCAAAGTCTGCCCCCCTAAAATCCAGGATACGTGTTTTTGTGTGGTTTGGTTCTGCTCTTTCTGTGATTTCAAACCACAATGACTGGTGGTCACTGTTACCCAGGTGCTCCCCCACTGTTACCCCCATCACACTGTCCCTGTTTGTGAGCACAAGGTCAGTATTGCCTTCTGCCGAGTTGGTTCCATGACCAGTTGCTTGAGGAAGGCACCCTGAAGGAGTCCAGGATAAATCTGCTCTAGTTGATGCTGCTGCTGGGATGCTCCAGTCCACGTCTGGAATATTGAAGTCTCCAACCAGTACTACCTCACCCTTGTCTGCCATCCTTTGCATGGCTAGCATCAGCTCCCTATCTGTTTCTTCCTCCTGGGCTGGTGGTCTATAGACCACACCTGTGCAGATGGCTGGTCCCATTTTCCTTTCCAGCTTAACCCACAGTATCTCTCCCCCATTTTGTTCCTCCTGGATCTCTGTGGCCCTTATGTCATTTTTCACATACAGTGCCACTCCTCCTCCTCCTTCCTGCCTGCTCTGTCTCTTCTGAATATGTTGTAGCCAGGTATGGCCATCTCCCAGTCATGGTTAGCATTACACCAGGTTTCAGTGATGGCCACAATGTCCAGGATCTGACTGCCATGACAGCCTCCAGATCTTCCATCTTGTTGCTAAGGTCTCCTGGCATTTGCACATGGCTTTCCATGATTTGACCTCCTAGACTGCTTCACTGTTCTACTCCAGCCCCTTCTTTGGTTGTCATTTATCCTTGGTTCTCCTTGCTGTTTGCCCTTCTGCTGAATTTGCCCTTTCTGTTTATCCACCTCTTGGGAACTAATCTCCATCTTTTACACACTGCTTTGCAGAGATAGCCACTCCTCTGGTTCACTGGTTCCACTGCTAGCTGTGGGGGGTGAGCAAGTAGGTACCCTCCTTGCTGGCCTGCCACCCCCCTTTGCTAGTTTAAATGCTTGTCAATGTAGCATTTAAACTTATCATTGAGTACTTGGATTCCCCTCCAGGATGGATGCAGGCCGTCAGGCTTTAACAAACCTCCATCCCTCCAGGTGGGTACCCAGTCACCAATGAATCCAAACCCTTCCTCACAGCACCAGTTCTTCAACCATGAGTTAAAGTTCCTGGTGCATGCACCCCTATGCTCTCCCTTGCCTCTCACAGGTAGTACTTCTGAGAAAGTGACAGAAGTAGCTACTTGCTTGAGACCCCTCCCCAGTTTCCTAAACTCTTTCTGAACTTCCTTTGGCTCCCCATTTGCCAAGTCATTAGTACCTAGGTGGATAATGACATCCGGCTCACCCTCCCATCTTGCCTTCCCAGTGATCCCCAGTATCTTCCTTCCATCCCTCCATGCCGTGGCACCTGGTAGGCACCTCACCTCCTCGTCCTCCCCCTCCTGTGTCCCTAGCTGGATCTCTCTTACGATGGAGTCCCCCACCAGGATTCACTTCCTCCTCCTCTGGGGTCCACTGCTTTCCCCACTGAGGTCACCTCCTTGGCTAACCTCCACATCCTTTCCTTCCACTTCTCTGGGTACCTCTATTTGGTTGTCCACGTTTGCCAGTGTGGCATATGAGTTCTTGAGTGGAATAGGATCTGGGATGTGCCTCTGCCTGACTGTTCTAACCCTCCCTGAGCCCACTGTCATCCAAGTGCTCCTCATTCTCGGCATCCTTTGAGGCAGCTGCATTGGACTGGGTGGTCCCTGGATAGGGGTGATGGTACTCCTGACCCAGTTTACTTCCGCTCTGAGTCTGGCTACCTCATCTGGCAGTCCAGAGAGATGCATGCAGATAGGGCAGCACCTCAGTGTCCAGAAGGTCTGCCTGAATATGGCTGCCCCACAGCCACTGCATTGCACCACTCCCCACATTATACTGCAATTCCACTACTTGTCTGCTACTGAAGCTCTCCTAGTTCTCTTTTTATTAATTTACTGTACTAAAAATCCTGTCACTGATCCTCAGATAATTTTTTTAAGGAAAAAGAGACCAATAAATAAATAAATGAGTCAAAACACTTGTCATGCTGAGGGTGGGCTTCTTCCCCCTTATGCCCCTCCTACTTCACACCTCTTACTATACCCTGTGTTTAGCTCCTGTCAATCAGATTTATCAGGGCATATAATTAAGTGTTGGGGAAAGGGGAGGGGGGCGAAAATTTGCAGCAATTAAAGACAGCACAGAATTACACCACCACTATGTTTTAAATTTTCAACAGCCCAAAAACAATTATAAGTAAAGACAACAAAGAAAGTATAGTGTCACTACAAGCCCACAATCTAAGTTTAAAAGAAAAATAGCTATTACCAGTTACTCTAAAGCACTGAATTGAATATGTTTCCTTCCTTCCCCTTCTGGCTTCTTCTGAGAAAATAAACCTCTGCTTGCTACTTTAACTCTGACTAAGCCCCACCTCCAGTTATCACGTAGCTGAGGTCAGAGGCCAGACAATTAACACCCTTCACCCAACTACAGGACAGTCAGACAAGCCAAGATAAAATTTGCAGCAATTAAAGACAGCACAGAATTACACCACCACTATGTTTTAAATTTTCAACAGCCCAAAAATAATTATAAGTAAAGACAACAAAGACAGTATAGTGTCACTACAAGCCCACAATCTAAGTTTAAAAGAAAAATAGCAATTACCAGTTACTCTAAAGCACTGAATTGAATATGTTTCCTTCCTTCCTTCCCCTTCTGGCATCAACTAATAAACTGCTACCAAGGTCTGAGTGAGTAACCCTGGGTTAACAAAGGCTGAGTTAAAGTATCTGCATGGGGCAGCTCTGTCCATAGTGACTAGTTTTGGCTACCATAAACCATGTGAATGTGCTGACAGTTAATCATATAAATGTGCAGGAAAGCTAGCCAAATATATGAGACAGTGGGAGATGCAAGAACCAATGTAGAACCACATGGACAGTCAGTCATCATGGTCTGAGTTAATGTATCTACAGTGTCTGATAAAGGAACAGGATCTTGAGGCAAATCAAGTAAAGTAGTCTATGCAAACAGTGCAGTATATACAGCCAGCGTATGCATCGATGGAACCCTTGTGTCTGTTTTGCCACCAAGCAAAGGCAGTCAAGGCTAAGTGGTTGAATGTGTTCAAGTGTTGTGCAAATGGTAGCAGGCCATGCCTCAAGACCAGTCAAGTAATCTCAAGTGTTGTGCAAATGGTAGCGGGTCATGCCTCAAGCCCGGTTAAGTAGTCTCAAGTGTAGTGCAAATGATAGCGGGCCATGCCTCAAGCCCAGTTAAGTAGTCTCAAGTGTTGTGCAAATGGAAGCGGGCCATGCCTCAAGCCCGGTAAAGTAGTCTCAAGTGTTGTGTAAATGGTAGTGGGCCATGCCTCAAGCCCGGTAAAAGTAGTCTTAAGTGTTGTGCAAATGGTAGCAGACAATGCCTCAAGCCCGGTTAAATAGTCTCAAGTGTTGTACAAATGGTAGTGGGTCATGCCTCAAGCCCAGTTAAGTAGTATCAAGTGTTGTGCAAATGGTAGTGGGTCATGCCTCAAGCCCAGTCTTGTATGAAAAGTCTCCAGACCAAAGAGCTCAGTCAGGCTATAATCCAGTGTGTGAAAACAAGCCACAGGGAAGTTGGTCTTGTGTATGTGTGTAATCAAAGCTCCATGTGATGTAAATGTACTGAATGCATTCTAACCTCAGAATCAAATAAATGTGCAGCTAGGTATATGAATGTATTGGATGAGAAAGTAACCCACATTTGTCTTTTTTTAAGTGTTTTCTGCCTAGGGACAGGGTCCCACCAAAGGTCTGAGATGTCGTGTTCTATTCTGTACAAGTTGTTCCATCCTTGCAGTCGTTGGGGTATCAGCAGCTGTTAGCTTTGCCAGCAAGTTGGTCCTCAAGGAGGAGCCTGCCAGCAGAAGCACTTGCAATCCAAATCAAGATGACAAAATTGTGAGGAAGGTAGGGCAATCCCTGCAGTATGGATCTAAGGTGTCTAAATAGGTCAGTGTAAAGAGCTTAATTGGAATACCAATTTCTACCTCTGGTTAATATTTCAATAATGGGCCCCAACCTAATTCTAGCCAATATACAGCAAAGTGTCTATCAGGCCTGCACCCTTTATGAACAACATTACTGGACTCCCAGGTTGCGTGGGATTGCGGGGTCATTGCATTGGTGTGATACTGGTACCAGTGTGTGGGCAATAATGTAACAACCAGATTATTTCAGCTAGTTAGAAAGTCAGGGCTCTGACTATATCAAAAGGTTGTGGGGAAATAATTGTGATTTGCTCTATGTTTGAGTTACCTAGCTGGAGGGTTTTGCTAACACCCATCAATCGAACCATTTGTAAATACATTGTAAATGCATAAGCTCTGTTCCATTTCCCTTCTCCTAGCACTCTTCCCCAAATAAATTGTTGTTTGTTGCTTCTTGCAGATCCAGTGTTGTGAGCATATTATTAGAGAGAGTCTTTAAATGAAAAATGTTGGAAATGTGGGGCAAGGTCAATTGGGTCATGTTTGGGAGTGACTAATGGTTATCATAGGTGGCATAACATATTGGGGGCTATACCTTGTACCAGCTTACCCACATAAAGCACTCTGAGTGGAGGCACTGCAGAAAGGTTTTAAAGTTGAGGGAGGCAGTATAGTGCAGTGGTTTAAGGCCCTTAGCTGAAAATCTGGTCACATCCGGCAGACCAGATCTAGATTTGAATATCACAGCTTCCACTTCCATGCTGCGTGACCCTAAGCAAGTCACTTAGCTTCCCTGTGCTCCCAGGTCGTACCTGTAAAAAAGCTTTCGGCTTAGTGTGCTACTCCTGGTTGAACAACAACAACAAAAAGTTATGGTTATCAGTTAGTGAACCTGAAACCACCGCCTAGCTTGTAAGTAGTAGGCAGGTGGGAACATAGGGATAGTGTAACACCCAGGGGTTACATATGGTTAATCTGGGAAGGACTGTAATCCAGGGGAGATGAGCACAGAACAGACTTCTTGGTCAGATACTTACCACCTAGTTCTGTGCCATATGTGCATATGGTGTTAGTAAATCATATAGTACCTTGGCAACAGCCTTAATGATACTGGAGAAAGCCTCTCACTGACATGACAATCACTGGCATTAAAGGGTTACATTTTGACTGGGAAAACATCTAGAATTAGGTCTATTACATAGGTCACAGTGGTGTTGTGATGTAGATAGCCAGTTCTGAGAGCTGCATCATTTTTTTATATAAAATGTATTACTGACTGTCTCTACTAAAAATCTGATGCTCTAGGACTGACCTCATCCCCCCTCCCTAGGTTTCAGCTGAAAGATGCAAGCCAGGAGAAAAATGCTGACAGCATGTGTATCACACACACTCAGTTTTTAGATACAATGTGTTACATGGCAGACCTGAAGCTAATTACAGACTCATTTAAGTTAATTTTGTTAAGCGGGAAATCATAAAGAAGGTTTATGACATTGGAGAGGACCTAGGTTGTTACACAGGGGTGCAAGGTTGTAAATGCTCCTGTGAAGCGTGTGTGAGGGAGGATACAGCATGGATCAAAAGAGATGTCATTTGAAACATAAGTCATACTGAGGATTGCAAAATTAATACTGAAAAGGCATCCTGGTTTTTTGCATAAGATATATATTTTTTATACATAATCTGACAGAGGAAGAGCTAGCTGACCTCACACAAAAATGGGTTGTCCAATACAGTTGTTTAAGGAATAATCTGTTTTACTTGGACACATTTTTAGTAGACTCTGACCAAGAAGCATCTTTGGAGCACTTCTAAGCAAGTATTTAGAGACTGAGTACTGTAGTAGTAATTGCACTGTTTAAAACCTTGTTCTTTTAATAGATTTGTATGTCTTGTGATATAACAGTTCTGTATTGCTTATGTTACATATTTTTATCTATTTCAGTAAATCTCTTTTTAGAACTTACTTGGTCTGTCCTTGATTTCTTTACTGTGCAAGTAGAGTGTACATGGTTATAGCAGATAATAGGCATAAGCGTGTATGGTGGTACCAAACTGGAAAGAGAAGCATTTTAAATCTGAAGTCTTTATTAAAGTTTTTAAGGGTTCATCTCTGTATACCTGGTTAGGTGCCCATAGTCAATGATATCTGGCCCCTCAAAGACAGATCTATCTGAGCCTGTGCATTGGGTAAGCTAGCAAGAGGTTCACAGTTTGAATCCCTCCAAGACTTGAGACCAAAGGTTGATCTGAACTCACAAAACAGACAAGAGGGTTACCTTGTTCTGTTAAACTTTTCACAAGATGGCAGTCAGAGGTTGGCACTTTAGGAGTAGAGGGCCTGACCTGCTGAGTGGGTCTGTGACAGAGTGGTTGGCAGCAGTGGCATAATTTTGGTATCACAAGCTTTTGTTGTT
Source organism: Neoceratodus forsteri (assembly GCA_016271365.2). NCBI lineage: Eukaryota > Metazoa > Chordata > Ceratodontiformes > Ceratodontidae > Neoceratodus > Neoceratodus forsteri. Next base: position 577,692,220 of record CM057454.1, read on the forward strand.
CTGTGTCAGCTGAGACTGTAAACTCTCTTGCAAAGAAAGATAAAAAGGCAGAGTTTTATTTTAAAAAAGAAACAGAACTATATATCGCTTGGCATACAGTCGAGTTCCTACCCATTTTATTTTATTTTCTACAATGCAAGCCAGAGTAGCCATAGTGAGGGGAGAAGTAGATGGCTTCTGACTACAGCAGGCACACTGTAGATTACTTGAAGCAGTAGTGCCAGGACAGAGGAGCTCCATTCGAGGTGACAGCCAAAAAGCAGAACCTCATAGAGGCCCTGATGGTAGCAGATACCCAGAGCACTGAGTCACTGACTGTGACTGAAAAGGACAGCAGGGTCACTGTCAGTGAAGGGCCATAGCAGCAGGGGATGGTCACCAGTATCCTGAATCCAGAGGTACTCAGACTGCAAATTGAGTTGCGCAGGATGGAACTGGAAGCACAGCAAGAACAGAGGAAGGCAGACCACGAGGAGTGTGAGCACCAGAGAGCTGCAGAGGAGAAGAGAGAGGAACACCAGAGGCAACACAAACTGGAGAAGCTATGACTCCAACTGGCAGCACCAGAGCAGGTAAGTGGCTTGGGTTTAACTGAGACTGCAGGACTGGGTTACAAATTGAACTCCAAATTAATAGCTGAATTTAAAGAAACAGAAGATATGGATGCCTTTTTAAATTCTTTTGAAAATGTTTGTTATTCAGGCTAAAATTCCTAGAGAGTCCTGGAGCTTCCAGCTATCCCCACTACTTACTGGGAAAACTTGGGATGCATTGGGTCAAATGGACAATGAGGACAGCAATGATTACAGCAAGCTAAAAGCTGCACTGTTAAAAAAAGTTTGAATTAACTGCTGAATCATACATAGCTAAATTCCATAAGCTCAGGAGAAGCCCTGATATGAGCTACGAGGAGCTAGCCCTGAAACAACGTCAGTTTTTAAAACATTGGTGGGAAGGAACTGAGGCAAACTCTGTTGATAAAATTGAAAATGTGATTTTATTAGAACAGTTTTAATGGGCTTGCCCAGCCGAGCTAAAAATCTGGCTACAGGACTGAGATCCAAAAACAGTGCAATAGGCTGCTGAACTCTCGGACAGCTATGCCAAGAGCAGACCTGTTCTGAGAGTTAATGGGGTGAGTGTGGCAGCACAGAAAGGGAAAAGTGCACCTATAGGGCAGCTAAAACCCTCACTGCCTCCACCAAAACCAGTTAGCCCCAGGTTTCAAAGAAAAGATTTCTCTGAAGAAAGAAATGCATGTTGGCTGTGTAAAGAAACTGGGCATATTGCCAGACAGTGTCCCAAAAAAGTGAGCCATAATACACAACAGGGTGCTAGAAAAGAAGTGGATTGTTTGTGTGTCCTTGGAAGCATGCCAGTGAACATGAGGGAACACATGCACCCAGTCATGGTGAATGGTGTACAGACACAGGGGTTAAGGGACACAGAGGCATCCCTGACATTGGTAAAAGGGGATCTGGTACAGCCTGGTCAGCTTATACCCAATAAATACATCACTGAACAGGACTTTTCGGGTAAAGAGAAAACATTGCCACTGGCTAGTGTTCTCCTGGACTAGGGTGAAACAGGGGGAACTGTGCAACAGGTGGCTGTACCCAATACATTAGCAGTGGATGCAATCTTGGGTAACAGTCTCCAGCAGGGGATGGTATGTGCAGTTACCCATAGTCAAGCAGCAAGGGAAAATTGTAGTTCCCTGAACCTCACAGAAACCAGTGTGGAAAGCAATGAGAGGCTGGTTCCTCAACCTGCATATCCTGATAGGGAGACTAATAAAAAGGGGGTAGAAATTTCCCCAGTAGACAGTAACCACACAGCTATGGAAGGTTACTCTGAAGAGGGAGTGGTGACCCATTGTCAGAGGGTTAGGAGTGCTAGTGATCCTGAGTGCCCTGACGCTAGAGCTAGGGACCCTAGTTCAGCAACTGAAGGGGACCTGTCACATGCCTTGGGAATGTGTGAGGGGTTTGCAGCTGCTCAGAGGAGTGACTCTAGTTTAGAGAAGCTAAGGGCTTGGGCACACTCAGGTGGCACACAGGAAGGTGATGGTAGAAATAAGGTTTATTGGGAAAATGGACTTATGTTTACTCAGGCAGTACAGACAGAGGGAAGGATGCTAGGCAGACAGCTTTTCATCTCCCAGGGCTATCGTGAGCAGCTGCTCAAAACTGCACATGATATTCCCTTGTCTGGTCATCTGGGAATTGTGCGCATGATGCAGCTGTTGGCCCAGAATTTCTACTGGCCTAACTTCACCCGGCAGGTGAAGGAGTATAGCAGGTCTTGTCACCAGTGCCAAGAAATAGGGAAGGCGGGCAAGAAAACCCAAGCCACCCTAATTCTATTGCCCATAGTGGAGGAGCCATTCCAGAGGTTGGGAATGGCTATTGTGGGACCTTTAAATACCTCCAGCTCCTCAGGGAAGAGATTCATCCTGACTGTGGTGGATTATGCCACCCGGTACCCAGAGGCAGTCGACCTATCCTCACTGAGGATGGACAAAGTGGCAGAAGCCTTACTTGGGATTTTCTCCCATGTTGTGTTTCCACAGGAGGTAATCACCAATTGAGGGGGTTCCTTCATGTTGGACCTGATGAAATGTTTATGGGAGAAGTGTGGGGTGGTGCATAGATGCACGACACCGTATCACCCACAAGCCAATGGACTTGTGGAAGGAGTCAATGGTACCCAAAAGTCAATGCAGTGGGCATTTGCTGAACAGCATGGGAAGGACTGGGAGAAATACCTTCCCCACCTCTTGTTTGCATATAGGAAGGTGCCCCAAGAGTCGACAGGATTTTCCCTCTTCGAATTCTTATATGGACGCCGGGTACATGGGCCCCAGACTTGATCAGGGAGGACTGGGAATGCAAGCACACAACCCAGGGAACTCCCACTGTGGATTACATCCTATGGTTTAGGGAAAGGCTGAAGGAGCTTATGGGGACAGCCCAGAGCAACCGAGCAGCTTCCCAACAGGAGCAAAAAGTGTGGTACGACAGCAGAGCCAGAGCTCGCTTGTACATGGTAGGTCAGGGAGTCATGGTCCTTATTCTGGTCCAGAAAGATAAGCTGCAAGCTGAGTGGGCAGGACCATATAAAGTGGTTAGAAAGATAAATGACATGAACTACATTGTGGAGTTACCTGACAGAAGACAGACAGAAAAGGATGTACTATGTCAACATGATGAAGCCATATGCAAATAGGGCTGACTTGGTGTTTGCATTGTGAAGTCATGGGAGGGGACGGATGAAGGAGACTTCTTTCTGGATTTACTGGAAGAAATTAAGCATGAGTCCTCTGTGGAGGCAGTAAAATTGCCTCCCCTGCTGGTCCCAGACCAGATCCAGAAAGTAAGGGAGGTTTTAGCAGACTTTGCCCCTTGTTTAGCACCAAGCCTGGACTAACCCCCTTAGTGACACAAGATGTGGAGACAGGGACACAGACTCCCTTATGGCAGACAGCATATCAGGTATCAGAGGCTGTCCAAAAGGACATTAGGAGGGAGGTGGAGGAGATGCTGGATTTAGGGGTAATCCAGAGATCCCACAGCCCCTGGGCCTCACCCGTAGTCCTTGTACCTAAGCCAGATGGCTCAACTCGTTTCTGTGTGGACTATCATGCACTGAATGTAGTCATGAAGTCCAACGCCCATCCAATGCCCCAGACGGATGAACTGCTGCACAAGTTGAGGGGTGCGACCTACCTTACGACCATTGACCTGACAAAAGGGTATTGGCAGGTTGAGTTGACAGACAGAGCTAGGAATAGGTCGGCCTTATTCACTCCGTTAGGCTTACTTGAGTTTAAAGTAATGCCTTTCAGAATGAAGAATGCCCTCTTCACTTTCAGAAGGTTGATGAACCAGGTGTTGAATGGTGCTGAGGAGTATGCCATGGTATACCTGGATGAAATTGCATTCTTTAGTACCAGCTGAGAGGAACACCTATCCCACCTTAGGTAAGTGCTGGGCAGGGTACAGAGGGCTGGACTCACTGTCAAAGCTGAGAAGTGCCAAGTAGCCATGGGAGAAGTGGCATACCTTGGGCATGTGGTAGGCCAGGGACAGCTCTGTCCTGACCAAATAAAGACAGAGGTGATCCAGACGTGGCCCAGACCAGAAACCCAGAAGCAGGTCAGAAACTTTCTAGGGACAGCAGGGTACTACAGTAAATTTGTACCAAATTACAGTGCCCTGGCTGCTCCCCTATCTGACCTGACAAAGAAAAAAATGCCAAAGAAAATTACCTGGGGCCCAGCTTGTGAGGAAGCCTTTACCAGGCTAAAGGAGACACTGTGCAGTGCTCCTGTTTTGACAAGTCCTGATTATAGCAAAACCTTTATAGTTCAGACGGACGCCTCAGACATGGGCATTGGGGCAGTACTGAGCCAAACATCCAGTGAAGGGAGGGACCACCCAATAACCTACCTGAGTAAAATGTTACCTCCCAGGGAGCAGTTATACTCCACGGTGGAAAAGGAGTGTCTTGCCATAGTGTGGTCCCTTAAGAAATTAGAGCCATATTTGTATGGGCAGCATTTTGTGGTGCAGACTGACCACAACCCCCTGGTTTGGCTGATGCAGATGGGGAAAAACAATGGCAGACTACTAAGATGGAGTCTTGCTTTTCAAGGGTATGATCTAAAAATCGTACTTAGGGCTGGAGTGAAGAACCAGAACTCAGATGGGCTGCCTAGAGTCCATGAGGAGTGAACTGATTTGGGAAGCTCATCCCATGTAGGGGATAGAACCCCCCAAATTCAGTCTTGGTGGGGAGGAATTGTGACATAGACAGCCAGTTCTAAGTGCTGTATTCTTTTTTTTTAATATAAAATGTATTACTGACTGTCTCTGCTGAAAATCTGATGCTCTAGGAGTGACTTCACCCCCCCCAGTTTCAGCTGAAAGATGCAAGCCAGGAGAAAAATGCTGACAGCATGTGTATCACACACACACTCAGTTTTTAGATACAGTGTGTTACATGGCAGACCCAAAGCTAATTACAGATTTGTTTAAGTTACTTTTGTTAAGAGGGAAGTCATAAAAAAGGTTTATGACGTTGGAGAGGAACCTAGGTTGTTACACAGGGGTGCAAGGTTGTAAATGCTCTTGTGAAGCCTGTGTAAGGGAGGATGCAGCATGGATCAAAAGAGATGTCATTTGAAACATGAGTCATGCTGAGGATTGCAAAATTAATACTGAAAAGACATCCTGTTTTTTTTGTATAAGATATATATATATATATTTATACATAATCTGACAGAGGAGGAGCTAGCTGACCTCACACAAAAATGGGTTGTCCAATATAGTTGTTTAAGGAATACTCTGTTTTACTTAGACACATTTTTACCTAGACTCTGACCAAGAAGCATCGTTGGAGCACTTTTGAGCAAGTATTTAGATACTAAGTACTATAGTAGGAATTGCACTGTTTAAAACCTTGTTCTTTTTATAGATTTGTATGTCTTGTGATATAACAGTTCTGTATTGTTTATGTTACATATTTTCATCTATTTCAGTAAATATCTTTTTAGAACTTACTTGGTCTGTCCTTGATTTCTTTACTGTGCAAGTAGAGTATACATGGTTATAGCAAGCAATAGACATAAGCTTGAAAGGTGGTACCAAACTGGAAAGTGAAGCGTTTTAAATCTGAGGACTTTATTAAAGTTTTTAGGCTTCATCTCTGTATACCTGGCTAGGTGCCCGTAGGTAAGGATATCTGGCCCCTCAAAGACAGATATATCTGAGCCTCTGCATTGGGTAAGTTAGCAAGAGGTTCACAGTTTGAATCCCTCCAAGACTTGAGACCAAAGGTTGATCCAAACTCACAAAACAGGCAAGAGGGTTACCTTGTTCTGTTAAACTGTTCACAAGACTGCGCTTAGAGGTTGGCACTTTGGGAGTAGAGGGCCTGATCTGCTGAGTGGGGTTTGTGACAGACTGGTTGGCAGTGGTGGCATAATTTTGGTATCACAAGCTTTTATTGTTCTGTGTCAACTGAGACTGTAAGCTCTCTTGCAAAGAAAGAAAAAAAGACAGAGTTTTATTTTAAAAAGGAAACAGAACTATATATCACTTGGTGTACAGTCGAGTTCCTACCGTTTTATCTTTTTTTCTAAAGTGCAAGTCAGAGTAGCCGTAGTGAGGGAAGAAGAAGATGGCTTCGGACTACAGTAGGCACAATGTAGATTACTTGAAGCAATTGTGCAGGGATAGGGGAGTCCCATTTGAGGTGCAGCCAAAAAGCAGAACCTCATAGAGGCCCTGATGGTAGCAGATACCCAGAGCAGCAGTCACAGACTGTGACTGAAAAGGACAGCAGGGCCACTGTCAGTGAAGGGCCACAGCAGCAGGGGATGGTCACCAGTATCCTGAATCCAGAGGTACTCAGACTGTAAATTGAGTTGTGCAGGATGGAACAGGAGGCAGAGATAGAACAGAAGAAGGCAGACCGTGAGGAGCACGAGCACCGGTGAGCTGCAGAGTAGAAGAGATAGGAGCACCCAAGGCAACATGAACTGGAGAAGCTACAACTCCAACCAGCGGCAGCAAAGCAGGTAAGTGGCTTGGGTTTAACTGGGACTGCTGGACTGGGTTACAAATTGAACTCCAAATTAATAGCCGAATTTAAAGAAGGGGAAGATATGGATGCCTTTTTAAATTCTTTTGAAAAAGTTTGTATTCAGGCTAAAATTCCTAGAGAGTCCTGGAGCTTCCAGCTATCCCCGCTTCTTACTGGGAAAGCTCGGGATACTTTGGGTCAAATGGACAATGAGGACAGCAATGTTTACAGCAAGCTAAAAGCTGCACTGTTAAAAAAGTTTGAATTAACTGCTGAATCATACAGAGCTAAATTCCATAAGGTCAGGAGAAGCCCTGATATGAGCTATGAGTAGCTAGCCATGAAACAATGCCAGTTTTTAAAACATTGGCGGGAAGGAATTGAGGCAAATTCTGTTAATAAAACTGAAAATGTGATTTTATTAGAACAGCTTCATTGGGCTTACCCAGCCGAGCTAAAAACCTGGCTAGAGGACAGAGATCCAAAAACAGTGCAAGAGGCTGCTGAACTCTTGGACCGCTAAGCCAAGAGCAGACTTGTTCTGAGAGTGAATGGGGCAAGCGTGGCAGCACAGAAAGGGAAAAGTGTGCCTATAGGGCAGCTAAAACTCTCACTGCCTCCACCGAAACCAGTTAACCCCAGGTTTCAGAGAAAAGATTTCTCCGAAGGAAAAATGCATGTTCACTGTGTAAAGAAACTGGGCATATTGCCAAACAGTGTCCCAAAAAGGTGAGCCATAATACACAACAGGGTGCTAGAAAAGAAGTGGGTTGTTTGTGTGTCCCTGGAAGCATGCCAGTGAACATGAGGGAACACATGCACCCAGTCATGGTGAATGGTGTACAGACGCAGGGGTTAAGGGACACAAGGGCATCCCTGACATTGGTAAAAGGGGATCTGGTACAGCCTGGTCAGCTTTTACCCAATAAATACATCACTGTACAGGACTTTGCGGGTGAAGAGAAAACATTGCCACTGGCTAGTGTTCTCCTGGACTGGGGTGAAACGGGGGAACTGTGCAACAGGTGGCTATAACCAAAACATTAGCAGTGGATGTGATACTGGATAACAATCTCCAGCAGGGGATGATTTGTGCAGTTACCCATAGCCAAGCAGCAAGGTATAATTGTAGTTCCCTGAACCCCACAAAAACCAGCATGGAAAGCAAAGAGAGGCTGGTTCCCCAGCCTGTGCATCCTGAAATGGAGACTGATAAAAAGGGGGTAGAAATTTCCCCAGTAGCCAGTAACCACATAGCTATGGAAGGTTACTCTGAAGAGGGATTGGAGACCCATTGTCAGAGGGTTGGGATTGATACTGATCCTGAGTGCCCTGACAGTAGAGCTAGGGACCCTACTTAAGCAACTGAAGGGGACCTGTCCCATGCCTTGGGAATGTTTGAGGGGTTTGCAGCTGCTCAGAGGAGTGACTCTAGTTTAGAGTAGCAGAGGGCTTGGGCAGACTTGGGTGGCACACAGGGAGGTGATGGTAGAGATAAGGTTTATTGGGAAAATGGACTTATGTTTACTCAGGCAGCACAGACAGAGGGAGGGATGCTAGGCAGACAGCTTGTCATCCCCCAGGGGTATCGTGAACAACTGCTCAAAATTGCACATGATATTCCCATTGTCTGGTCATCTGGGAATCATGTGCATGATGCAGCAGTTGGCCCAGAATTTCTACTGGCCTAACTTCACCCAGCTGGTGAAGGAGTACTGCAGGTCTTGTCACTGCTGCCAAGAAATAGAGAAGGCGGGTAGGAAAACCCAAGCTGCCCTAATTCCATTGCCCATAGTGGAGGAGCCATTCCAGAGGGTGGGAATGGATATTGTGGGGCCTTTAAATACCCCCAGCTCCTCAGGGAAGAGATTCATCCTGACTGTGGTGGATTATGCCACCTGGTACCCAGAGGCAGTTGCCCTATCCTCACTGAGTACAGACAAAGTGGCAGATGCCTTACTTGGGATTTTCTCCCATGTTGAGTTTCCACAAGAGGTAAGCACCAGTCAAGGTGGTTCTTTCCTGTCGGACCTGATGAAATGTTTATGGGAGAAGTGTGGGGTGGTGCAGAGATGCATGACTCTGTATCATCCACAAGCCAATGGACTTGTGGAACGATTCAATGGTACCTTAAAGTCAATGCTCTGGGCGTTTGCTGAAAAGCATGGGTGGGACTGGGAGAAATACCTTCCCCACAAGTTGTTTGCATACAGGTAGGTGCCCAAGATTCAATAGGATTTTCCCCCTTCAAACTCTTATATGGACACCGGGTACATGGGCCCCAAGACTTGATCCGGGAGGACTGGGAAGGCAAGCAAGCCACCCATGTTACTCCCATTGTGGATTACGTCCCATGGTTTAGGGAAAGGCTGAAGGAGCTTATGGGGACAGCCCAGAGCAACCTAGAAGCTGCCCAACAGAAACAAAAAGTGTGGTACGACAGCAGAGCCAGAGCTCACTTGTACATGATGGGTCAGGAAGTCATGGTCCTTATTCTGGTCCAGAAAGACAAGCTGCAAGCTGAGTGGGCAGGACTGTACAAAGTGGTTAGGAAGGTAAATGACGTGAACTACATTGTGGAGTTACCTGACAGAAGACAAACAGAAAGGATGCACCTTGTCAACATGATGAAGCCATATGCAAATAGGGCTGACATGGTGTTTGCAGTGTGTAGTCATGGGGCGGGGACGGATGAAGGAGACCCCCTTCTGCATTTGCTAGAAGACAGTAAGCATGAGTCCTCTGTGGAGGCAGTAAAATTGTCTCCCCTGCTGGTCCCAGACCAGATCCAGAAAGTAAGGGAGGTTTTAGCAGACTTTGCCCCCTTGTTTAGTGCCAGGCTTGGACTAACCCCCTTAGTGACACATGATGTGGAGACAGGGACACAGACACCCTTACAGCTGACAGCATATCTGGTGTCAGGGGCTGTCCAAAAGGACATTAGGAGGGAAATAGAGGAGATGCAGGATTTAGGCATCATCCAGAGATCCCACAGCCCCTGGGCCTCACCCGTAGTCCTTGTACCTAAGCCAGATGGCTCAACTCATTTCTGTGTGGACTATCATGGACTGAATGCAGTCATGAAGTCTGATACCCACCCGATGCCCTGGACAAATGAATTCCTGCAAAAGCTGGGGGGGCAACTTACCTTACGACCATTAACCTGACAAAAGGGTATTCGCAGGTAGAGTTGACAGACAAAGTTAGGGAGAAGTTGGTCTTCAGCACTCCGATAGGCTTATTTGAGTTTAAAGTAATGCCTTTCAGAATGAAGAATGCCCCAGCCACTTTCCAAAGGTTGGTGAACCAGGTGTTGAATGGTGCTGAGGAGTTTGCCGTGTCGCACCTGGATGATATTGCCATCTTTAGTACCAGCTTGGAGGAACACCCATCCCACCTTAGGGAAGTGCTGGACAGGATATAGAGGGCTGGGCTCACTGTCAAAGCTAAGAAGTGCCAAGTAGCCATGGGAGAAGTGGCATACCTTGGGCATGTGGTAGGCCAGGGACAGCTCTGTCCTAACCAAATAAAGATGGAGCTGATCCAGACGTGGCCCAGACCAGAAACTCAGAAGCAGGTCAGGAGCTTTCTAGGGACAGCAGGGTACTACAGGAAATTTGTACCTAATTACAGTGTCCTGGCTGCTCCCCTTCCTGACCTGACAAAGAAAAAGATGCCAAAGAAAATTACCTGGGACCAGCTTGTGAGAAAGCCTTTACCAGACTAAAGGATGCACTGTGCAGTGCTCCTGTTTTGACAAGTCCTGATTATAGCAAAACCTTTATAGTTCAGACGGATGCCTCAGACATGGGCATTGGGGCAGTACTGAGCCAAACATCCAGTGAAGGGAGGGACCACACAATAACCTACCTGAGTAAAACATTTCCTCCCAGGGAGCAGTTATACTCCACGGTGGAAAAGGAGTGTCTTGCCATAGTGTGGGCCCTTAAGAAATTAGAGCCATATATGTATGGGCAGAATTTTGTGGTGCAGACTGACCACAACCCCCTAGTTTGGCTGACGCAGATGGGGAAAAACAATGGCAGACTACTAAGATGGAGTCTTGCTTTTCAAGGGTATGTTCTAAAAATTGTACATTGGGCTGGAGTGAAGAATCAGAACTCAGATGGGCTGCCTAGGGTCTATGAGGAGTGAACTGATTTGGGAAGCTCATCCCATGTAGGGGATAGAACCTGCCAAATTCAGTCTTGTTGGGGAGGAAGTGTGATGTAGACAGCCAGTTCTGAGTGCTGTATCATTTTTTTGAATATAAAATATATTACTGACTGTCTCTGCTAAAAATCTGATGCTCTCGGAGTGACCTCATCCCCCCTCCCTAGGTTTCAGCTGAAAGATGCAAGCCAGGAGAAAAATGCTGACAGCATGTGTATCACACACACTCAGTTTTTAGATACAGTGTGTTACAGGGCAGACCCGAAACTAATTACAGACTTGTTTAAGTTACTTTTGTTAAGAGGGAAGTCATAAAAAAGGTTTATGACGTTGGAGAGGAACCTAGGTTGTTACACAGGGGTGCGAGGTTATAAATGCTGCTGTGAAGCCTGTGTGAGGGAGGATGCAGCATGGATCAAAAGAGATGTCAATTGAAACATGAGTCATGCTGAGGATTGCAAAATTAATACTGAAAAGACATCCTGTTTTTTGTATGAGATATATATTTTTTATACATAATCTGACAGAGGATGAGCTAGCTGACCTCACACAAAAATGGGTTGTCCAGTACGGTTGTTTAAGGAATACTCTGTTTTACTTAGACACATTTTTACCTGGACTCTGACCAGGAAGCATCTTAGCAGCACTTTTAAGAAAGTATTTAGAGACTAAGCACTGTAGTAGGAATTGCACTGTTTAAAACCTTGTTCTTTTAATAGATTTGTATGTCTTGTGATAAAACAGTTCTGTATTGTTTATGTTACGTATCTTTATCTATTTCTGTATATCTCTTTTTAGAACTTACTTGGTCTGTCCTTGATTACTTTACTGTGCAAGTAGAGTACACATGGTTATAGCAGACAATAGACATAAGCTTGAATGGTGGTACCAACCTGGAAAGAGAAGCATTTTAAATCTGAGGTCTTTATTAAAGTTTTTAAGGGTTCATCTCTGTATGCCTGGTTAGGTGCCCGTAGTCAAGGATATCTGCCCCCCCCAAGACAGATATATCTGAGCCTCTGCATTGGGTATGCTAGCAAGAGGTTCACAGTTTGAATCCTTCCAAGACTTGAGACCAAAGGTTGATCCGAAATCACAAAACAGACAAGAGGGTTACCTTGTTCTGTTAAACTGTTCACAAGACTGCACTCAGAGGTTGGCACTTTGGGAGTAGAGGGTCTGACCTGCTGAGTGGGTTTGTGACAGGTGTTACCACAGCTAAGATTTTTCTAGTACAGGAAGGGTTTGAGGGATACAGATTCTCCCACAGGCGTAAGCTGGAGGCACAGCCTGTGAATTGAATGGATGGCCAGTGACTCAGCAAGCTTCCACACAGCAACCATATGGGAAGGTTGACAACACAGCAGATAAGAAGCCAGAAGTGCAGTACTTTGTGATTTAAGCAGAAGATGGACATTTCCCACTGAGCCTGTCTCCCACATCTTGTGTGACTATTCCTGTATTCATTTTTCAACATTTATTCATCCAATATTATTTTAAAGTGATCTAGTGTTTTTGCTTCCACCACCTCTCCTTCCTGCAATCTGTTTAAAAAAAAATACATCTACTGTTTCTTTTCCCAAAATCCAATCTGATTTATTTGCTATGTAATCTCAAACTCACTTCCCTGTGTAGGTGTTCTAAACTCAATTCTGTCCTTACTGAATTATCTCTCAAAACTTTGTATAACTGGGGCATATACCCCTTGTTCTGCTATCCTCTAATGTGAATAAGCTAAGATCTTCAATTCTTTCCTCATATGTTTTATTTCTCAGCCTCTGTATTATCTTGGTCACTCAATATCCTTCATTAACTAGGGGCACCAGAATAGCCTACTGTTATCCATATGTTGTCCAAAGTATGTTCCATAAAGGGGTAAGATACATTGTTCATTCCTATTTGCAAATTATTTCTTTATATCACCTAGTAATATATTTAAGCAATAAGGAATTTCTTAGGGTAATGCTAATGGCATGTTAATCACACCCTGGGGGCGTTATGTGGAACGAGGTGCAACATAATGTAACATCTACTATCCATTGTGGTGTTTCGGGAGCACAGACTTGAGAAATTATTGCTTTATTTAGTTTTTTTATGCTGCGAGGTGCTAGTTATGCATAGCAGTTGATGTAAGCAATGGCGGACAGCCAGACAGTTTTAGAATGCTAACATGGATTCTTTTTGAAAACCAGGTGCTTTTATTGATATCGCTACTTTTATGAAGTGCTTCACCAGGCATGTTAATCAAAGATTAACTTAGGGCTGCTTGAGGGATTTTAGCCGATCAAAATGCTGTAAAATGGATACCCTTACTATAATCACTGTTAATTCTACCTTTCTACAGTGCTTTCCATTGGCTAGATCATTGTTTATTAATATTTCCAAATCCCTTTTTTGATTTTACCGTCTTCAAATTTCTGACCTGCAGGAATTACTTTTTTTCCCTTGGTACAATACCACATATTGTGATTGGTTGGCATCCATGGCACTCAAGACATTACCTCATGGGTTTTAGCCCACCTGATAGGCTACTGATGCACATGACCCAGATCAAGTTTCCAGTATATCCAGGTCCCAGAAACCCCTGCTTTCCAGTTTCGAATCGTGCATCTGATCAGGCAAGAAGCACACCAGGAATCCCTGTTTGCTCCTAGAAGGTAAGACCTTAAACCAGTATTATATCTCAAATGATGTTTTCTTATACTAAGTAAAAAGGCAGTTTCAGCAGTTCCTTCTTGTATTGTGGTCCTGGATTTTTCCTTTTACCAGGTGCAATATTTTAGTTAGTCCCTGCCCTTAACAGAGACTCACAACATGCAACTCTAGATAGCAAGGGGGAATTTATCTGAGAGTGTTGGAACCCCCTGCTAACGTGAACGTATTATTTTTACGACTATACTGTGTACAACGATTGTTCAATGCTGTGTAGACGTGTAAAATGGCCCCTATGGGCAGGCCCCGCCTCGGGCCTAAATTTTCTTGCAGAAGGCCTCTCCTTCTCGAAACCCTTGTACCTCCCGCACATAGCCCGCCCGCTCAGCGCTCCACGCCTGGCGGCCTAGCGCTCCACTCCTCCTCATTTTCCCTCCATTCCGGCCCCTATGCTAGAACAGCCCGTGAGGCCGCGGGGGGGGCAGTCACCGGCCACGGCAAGCGCCGACCTCGTGGCGCTCTCTAGACTCATCGCTCCCATCTTGAGCTGGAAGGCAGCACCTCTCGTCCATCGCCTCTCGTGATGCAGGAGGCCCCTGCCTCTGTTCTCCTGCCGGAAAGTGGATCCTCCACGGCCGCCACCTCCATTGGAAGGCAGATCGGCGCCGCACGGGGTGGAGGCGTTTTGTTGCCTTGGCCTGGCGGGCCTACCATGTCCTCGCGTCCCACCCCTCCTCTACACTCCAGGACGCGCTACCTCCTTCTCGGCGGTCGCGCCTGGACAAGAGGGGGAGTTGAGTTTTCTTCTCGGGGGGGGCAACCCTTCGCAGCCAGGCCTCAGTCTTTCCGAGGAAGGCCCTCACCTTAGAGGGAGAGTGAGGAGACTCTCCCTGCCTTCCACACAGCAACCACAGCAGCTCAGCGAAGGGAACTGGAGGCACTTCAGTGCAGTGGTTTGTTAAGTTCTGAGCTGCAACTCTGGAGACCTGGGCTCGAATCCTACAGCCCAGAGCCCGCATACCTCTCTCTCCTGGACCCAACGACCTTATCAGGAACAGGGGCAAGGTCCCCTCGCGTCTAACTGATTCTGCCCCCCAACCCTTCTCTCGAGGGGAGCATGGAGGCACTACCAAGTCTCCTGGCCTCACGGGTGGAGTGGGAAGACCGTGGATTCCTCCATGTTCCTTCTGGGGGTCCCTCCCACAGTGACCCCCACCACCACCACAACCACTCCGCCCAAGGCTCCTGCTCAGTTACTCCTCCAGGGGCTGAAACCTATCTCGCTTCCACTAGGGTCCTCCATGCACCAGTGGGTTCTGATTCTTCTGGTCCCCTTCCCAGTGGCCACGGCTCCCTCCCATAGCGAGCCGTAGCACCAGACTGCCATCTGGCGTTGCAGGGGTCCTCACATAGCGCCCCTCAACCCCAGGCACTCCTCTAACCCAGGGAGTTATGAGTATAATGTTTAAAAAAAAAAAAAGGGAGACAGACACTGCGGGCCACCATTCCGACTCTGTTCCTAAGTATATCTTCTCTCCTTCCAGATGGTGAAAGCAAGGAAATGCTCCACATGCAGCGCCAACCTCCTCCCCCAAACCCGGGGCCCCCTCTGTGCAGCGTGCCTACTGGACGACGATGATTCTTCCCTGGAGTGAACCCCGCCCCTGGCCCCCAACAACCCCGGGCCCAGCAACCCTACGTGGATGGATTTGGGCTCCCTCCTGATCCAGAACCAGCAGGCCGCAGTTGCCATGATGGAGAGCCAACAGAACTTCATGCTCAAAATCATGGAGAAGCTGGAGTCCCTCACCCAAAACAGGACGAAGCCAAGCTCAGAACCCGACAAGGTGGGGGAGCAACCAGAGGATCTTCCAAACCCCGAAGACACCCTTCCAGACATTCCATGACAGTGCACACGAGGGCCGGGGAGAGGGATGATGCAGGGAAGGCGATGAAGCGGATTCGATGCAGAGGATATGGAGCTACAGGCGACCCCTTCGCTGACTACCAAGTTATGCTCATTTGACACGATCCTGGGGCTCATGAAGGTCATCAAGGCCACCATGGGCTTTGACACCGAAAACACCGAGGAGAGCAGGCCCGAGTCGAAGCTCGACCCGATGATTCAACTTAGACCTTCAACCACAGAGACTTTTCCCATATGTCCGGTGATCAAGGACATCTTCAATACTGAATGGCAATCCCCTGAACTGGGCAGGATACCGAATCGCAGGAATTTGGACAGAATGTACCCAGTACAAGGGGAGAAATCGGACGCCTGGTGCAAGGCTCCCACCATCGACCCCCAAGTGGCGGCCCTCAGCAAAAAGACCATAGTTCCATGTGGCATGATAGCCCTCAAGGATCCTACAGATAAGAAGATCGAAGACATGCTCAAGAGGGCATTTGAGATTGAGGGTACCGCTGCTAAGGCGACCACTACAGCCATCTACACGACCCAGGCTCAGATCCGCTGGCTCAAGGAACTCCAGGAACAGGCCATCCCTAAGTCTAAGGAGGCAGAACTGTTGGAGTGCACCTTAGATGCGGCAAAATACCTGGCCGATATGGCGGTAGACACCCTGCGACTCCAGGCAAGGGCCACCGCCATCACCAACTGTGCCTGTAGGGCACTGTGGCTGAAACTGTGGGACGCCAGACCATGAGTCAAAGACATTGTTACAAAACTTACCCCTTTGGGGAAAGCATGTTTTCAGGGAGGGGTTGCAGGAGTATTTGAAGCAAAAGGAGGAGGGCAGGGACCTTCTCAAGAGCAAGACCAAGTTCCCTATCTACCCTCCTTGAGACGGAGGTTTCGGGGGGGGGAACAGACCACACCAACCCCGAAGGGATACACACCAACAGGGCCACTTCTTTCGAGGCAGCGGCTCCTCCACCAGCTTCCATGGCCCGTACCTCCCGAACTATCAGCCCTCAACGTTCAGATCCCGGGGCCAAAGAGCTGGAGGTCGAGGCAGAGGCTTCAGGGGAAAGCGGCAGTGACTGCCCCCCCTCCCAAAAGCACAAAGCCAGGACCAGTACCCGCTGGTGGGGCAAAGGCTAACTTCCTTCACCCACCGCTGGGTCAATACGACTTCGGACAGATGGGTACAAGATGTGGTAGCCAGGGGGTACTCCATCGAGCTATCACACGCCCATGTTCCACACAGATTCATCTCTTCCCCCGTATCCAGGAGAAGGGTGTCCCCACATCAGATCCAACAGATCTTGTCAGAGCTACTTCAGAACAGGGTCATTCAGCCTGTTCCCTTACCGGAGCAGGGGCTGGGGGTTTACTCCATATTCTTCCTAGTACCCAAAAAATCGGGGAACTCAGGCCCATCCTAGACCTGAAACATCTAAACCGGCATGTGGTCTCCCACCGTTTCAAGATGGAGACCATCCGATCCACCCTGCAATGCATCCGGGTAGGCGATTTCCTCACGTCTATAGACCTGAAGGACACCTATCTACATATCTCCATCATCCAGAAACACAGGCAATTCCTCCATTTCCACATTCTTGGCCACCACTTCCAATACCAGGTGCTGCCGTTCGGCCTGTCATCAGCCCCGAGAGTCTTCTCCAAGGTCTCCATAACCCTGGTGGCCAGACTCAGGGAATGGGGACTGGACATCATCCCGTATCTGGACGACTGGCTCATCCATGCACGGTCAGGAAACCAAGCACGGATACACACAAAATGCACCATGCAGGCACTCGAAGACCATGGCTGGGTGGTAAATCGAGAAAAGAGCCATCTCAGCCCCACTCAACAGATCGAGCATCTGGGAGCGCTCATCAACTCGGCCGAGGGGTGGGCAAAACCGTCCCCAGCGCGAGTTCGCAACTTGATGGAGCTGGCGTGCCAGATGAGGGCATGCCACCACACCACAATGGGCAAGATAGCTCAGTTGTTGGGCTGTATGACCTCTTGTATAGACCTCGTACCCTGGGCCAGGTGGCACTTGCGCCCCCTACAAAATTACATCCTGTCGTGGGGAGCACTGAGCGAACACAATCTTCAGTGTGTGGTGCCTCTACCCCATGCAGTGAGATCCTCCTTGACATGGTGGACAATGGAGGGGAATCTGACCAGGGGAGACCCTCTGGAGCCCACACGCCCAGTCTCCATAGAGACGGATGTGAGCCTCTCGGGCTGGGGAGCTTGCCTATGAGACAGAATGGCACAGGGCCTATGGTCACCAGCGGAGGAGAAGCTCTCCATCAACATTCTGGAGATGAGAGCCATGTCCCATGCCCTGAAGGCTTTCAGGCCCCAGATCCTCAGTCAATCGGTCCTGATCCATTCCGACAATCATGTGACGGTGGCCTACAAAGCAAAGCAAGGTGGGACCAGGAGCAGAGCCATGATGAAGGAGGCAATGACGGTCCTCAGCTGGGCCCAGGCTCACCTCACCCATCTGGGCGCGGTCCACCTTGCAGGGAAGCTGAACGTCCACGCAGACTGGCTCAGCAGACAACAGGTACACCCAGGGGAATGGCAATTACACCCGTCCCTATTCCGGATCATACAGGTGACATGGGAACCCGTGTCCATGGACCTCATGGCATCACGGGACAATGCCCAGGTCGGGTAGTACTATTCACAATTCAGGGACAGCCTCTCACAAGGAACGGACGCCCTGTCGCAAGCCTGGACACGGGGGAACTCCCACGTCTTCCCGCCACTTCCCCGATTCCCCAGGTCCTAGCCAAGATTCGGGAGTCAGACCACACGGTCATACTGGTGGCACCTTACTGGCTGCGCAGGGCTTGGTTTGCAGCAGTTCAGGAAATGTCACTAGCCAGCTTCAGAATACCCTACTGCTCAGACATGCTCTCGCAGGGGCCAGTGCTTCATCCGACCCCATGGACCCTGAAGCTCACGGCCTGCCTCCTGAGAGGAGGAGACTGAGGGCAACGGGGTACCATGAGTCGGTCATCAGCACCCTGCTTCAGTCCAGGCGGGCTTCAACCACTTCCACATACGGGAGGCAATGGGCCATCTTCACCAAGTGGTGCCGGGAACAGGGGAAAGTGCCTGAATAGACCGACATGGCCACCATCCTGCTATTCCTCCAGCAAAGGCTGGATAAGGGACTAGCACACTCTTCCCTCAGGGTGCAACTGTCCGCCATAGGAGCAGCCATAGGCCTTGTTGAGGGATACCGCCCAGGAGCTCATCCCAACACCATTCGCTTCCTGAGGGCAGTATAGATCCTCCGACCGAGGACTCGACCGACCATCGCACCATGGGACCTCCCCATGGTCCTTGACTCCCTCAAATCGCCGCCTTATGAACCCCTCCGAGAATCGGACCTGTTCTGGGTTGGTCTCAAGGCATGCTTCTTGGTGGCAATCTGCTCGGCTAGGAGGATTGGGGAGCTGGGGGCCCTATCCTGCGCAGAACCCTACACAGTGTTCACCCCACTAGGGGTTAGTCTGAAGACAGTCCCAGCATTTCAACCAAAGGTCTCCACCAGCTTTCACAGAGAGCAGCCTATCGAGCTGCCCACCTTCCCAAGTGGTTCCACACAGGGCTCCAGCAGGCCCCCTCACCACCTCGATGTGGGATCTACCCTCTCGGTGTACTTAGCCAGAACCCGTCCCATTCGCAAGACGGAGAGGCTGTTCGTCATCGCGAAGGGACAGAGGCAGGGTAATGCCGCCTCCAAGACCACCATTGCCGGGTGGCTAAGGCGAGTCATCCAGAATGCCTACACGGCAAACTGGCTGATTCCGCCCCAGGGGATCAAGGCTCATTCCACCAGAGCGGTTGCCATGTCATGGGCAGAGAGAGCCAGCGTGTCCTCAGAGGACATTTGTAAGGCAGCCACATGGAGCTCCATACACACATTCGCAAGACACTACAGGTTGGAACAACTACAGGCCATAGGACCCACCTTCGCCACCCAGGTCCTGGTGGCAGCATCCTCAACCAGTCACCCTTAGCTCGTCCCACCGAATTCTCACTGCTTTTATCTACCCATGAGGTAATGTCTGAGTGCCATGGATGCCAACCAATACAATGGGTGTTTACTCACCTGGTAAAGGTGATTGCGTTGGTTGGCATCCATGGCACTCCAAGGCCCTCCCTCTAGAGTGCTCAGAGTGACCGGTTCTGGATTAAGGGGGGGTCATCACTTGGGTAGACCCACAGGGGAACAGACAGCGTGACTATGTCAAATGATAAATGACCAGTAGGACCCTCGGGTCTGGGACTAGACTGTAAATAATAGTGGAATAAAGAACAGGCCCCAGGGCCGTTGTTACTACTACGTTGTGGTCCGCTTCCTTTGTGTCTCTAGTCATCCCCCTTAGTACTTCTCTCTCTCTCTCTTGGCTGTAACTGCATCATATGTTTCTTCTTCCTTGTCTTGTGTACTAATTAACTTTATTTCAGCTATGGAAGATTTGAACTGGAGAGCAGGAGTTTCTGGGACCTGGATATACTGGAAACTTGATCTGGGTCATGTGCATCAGTAGCCTATCAGGTGGGCTAAAACCCATGAGGTAATGTCTGGAGTGCCATGGATGCCAACCAACACAATCACCTTTACAAGGTGAGTAAACACCCATTACTGGCCATAGAAACACATTTTCTTGCTTTTTTCAAGGTCTGTTACCAGAATGTTTTGTTTCACATCTGTATCTGTCTATCATCTCAACCTGGTGTTATCAGCAATTTTTATGTTTGCTTGCGAGCATGCACAAGAAACATTATGTGACAGCTTAGGAGAGAAGCGAGTTGTGGAGGAGCGTCACTGTTACAGCCAAGGGAGGCACTGCATTTGGGGGTTTGGCAGTGGTGGACCAATGGAGGCACAGTATGCCGATGACACTGGTCTCCAAAAGTGCACCAAGTACAAACGTTTTCACTACAGCAATCAGGGGCCGCCTCGTTGTTGCAGCGTCAGTCATTCTGCTGCAATGAGGGAGTGACCCGTCATTGCAGGGCGGAACGTTAGCTAGCCTAATACTGTTTGTGAACGTGGCAGGCAGCTTGCTGCCACATTCACAAACAGTATTATGTAGCCCCCATGCCGAGGGGGTACCCAATCCCCCTTGGCAGCATGAGCCCCCCCAAACAGTCTTTGTTTGCCGATGGGGGCCCCAATCCCTGCCAGCTTCAGTCCGTCCAAGTTTTTGGATGTGCCAAAGGGGGAGCCCACTCCCTGTTGGCACACTGCCCCCCAGCCACAATTAATGTGCCGATGGGGGAGCCCACTCCCCATCTTCATAATCCCCCACACACACACACACACAGAAAACCTATGTTATTGCCAAGGGTGTGCCCAATCCTCCTCGGCTATTGCGCCCGACTATATGCTGATGGGAGTGCCCAATCCCCCATCAGCTACAGTGGCCTCCCCAACAAAACACTAGGTTGGCACACTGGAAGCCCACCCCAGCATGCCAAATGTCCAGTTAAATGTCCCTGTAAAACAAAAACCATACCGCAATGTTTTTTTCTTTCTCTGTAAAGAAGGAAACTGTCCCTTGGCGGTCTCCCTGCCCCCACTCCCACAACCCGCACCCACCCACTGCGAACCTTGCCTCCCCACCCCCCATACTAACCTCCGGAGTCTGGTGCGATGATTTTCGGTTGACTAGGAATACATTTGCACTCTTCAAAGTCGACCGCAAATGGAGGAAATGCCGTAAGCTGTATAATTAAATAAATAGGTTTTTTCAACTTTGATGCATATCTCAGACATTTTTGGAACTGTAACCAAATTTTCAACATGGGGTTTTGGGACTCTCTTCATGAATTCTTTAACTGTCATGGCGTTAATCCCCCGAACGGTGATTTTTCGGTCACTGCATGGAATCACCTTTCGGGACTGATTAACAAAACGACAGTGCCAGTGTTCATGAGGTGGGCTCTCAAAAAGTCTATGTTGCAAATTTGTTGGGAGAAATTCAAAAAATGACTGTTTTATGAACATGCATTGCACAGTTGCTATGCACGCTTGTAACTTCATGAATCTGCAATATTTTCCCTCCATATTTTCAACATTGGTATCTTTATGCATCTCCTTATGAACAGTGCAGCTGTCATTTTTCACAACCTGGCCGAAATGTGTTTTCGCGGTTCCTGCACAAAATAGCATGGTTGCTGTGGGAAATCCATGTCTGGGACACATTACAAAAATCACAGTGACACTGTTCATTAGCAGAGGTCCTAAAATGCCTATGTTGAAAATTTGGTGATGAAAGTCCATAAAATGACTGTGTTACGAGCCTGCTTTTTGCAGTTTCCACGTACACTCATAACTTTGCATATCTGTAATATTTTAACTCCAGATTTTCAACATTGCCATGTTTCTGCACCTCCTTATGAACTGTACAGTTGCAATTTTTCACATCCTGGTCGAAATGTGTTTTTGCAGTTCCGCACAGAATACCATGGTTGCTGTGGGAAATCAGTGTTCAGGACACATTAAGAAAATCACAGTGACACTGTTCATGAGCACAGGTCAAATGGCTATGTTGAAAATCTGGTGACAAAATTCCATAAAGTGACTGTGTTACGCATAGCGCATTGCACAGTTTCCATGTATGCTCAGAAGTGCATTTTAATATTCCACTACAGATTTTCAACATTGCCATCTCTTCATACCTCCCTATCAATGATTCAGCAGTCATTCTTCACATCCTGCCTGATCTGTGTTTTGAACATGTGGCACAGAATGGCACTGTCGCTGTTGGAAGTCAGTTTTCAGGACACATTGACAAAATCACACTGCCACTCTTCGTGAGAAGCGGTCCCAAATGCTTTCCTGAGGTGGGGTCACAAAAAGACCATGTTAAAAATTTGTACTGTAAATACCAACAAACGCCCGAGGCATTAGGGTTTCTAACCATAACATCCTACGCTGTACAGACAGACAGGCATCGGGGTGTGCCTTTGGATTGCTGACTGTACTGCTCATGCCATCCCACCCCCACCCCCAGCCACTGACAGGCATCGAGGTGTACCCTGGACTCTTCATCCCAAGACTTCACTCCACTCTCCTATGCTGCACCCATTTCACCATATGTCCTTATGGAATGGGGTGACTGTAAAGCCAAACACCCTAAGGTACACCTCAACACATGTCGATGTCTGCAGAATAGGTGAGGTGACATGGCTTGATCGTCATGACCATCGACCCAATCACTTACCCCGGATCCTGTCCGTCTCTACAGGATGGAGGTGGGGTTCACGTGAAGTTCAATACTTCACTGCCATTTCTATTCTGCATCTGTCTAACTCCTGCATTTCCAATGCTAATACCAGCAATCAAACATTTGGCATTGACAAATGCTTGTTATTTTAGCCACACTTTTGCAAGCCTATGCATGTCGCCAATGAAGAAAGAAAATATGTGTCTGTGCAAAGACTGAACTTTGTGATACTCCACTAGTTACCATTTGATTGTTTTCCATTTATTCTGAGATGTTGAATTCTGTCTGTCAGCCATGATTTTACCCACTCAATAATTTGTTTTTCTGTGCCTCTGTTTCTCATTTTCTGTAATACTCTCTTACGTGGTACTTTATCAAAGGCCTTCTGAAAATCTAGAGCTATAATATTGACTGGAATGTTTTGATCTCTGTTACTGCTCACCTTTTCAGAAAAAGCTATTAGGTTTGCTGCACATGCTCACCCTGCAACAAATCCACACTGTGTCTGTTCCCTTAAACCTCTCTTTTCAAAGTCCTTGCTAAGTTTTTCCATAATTAGAGTTTCTAGTATATTCCCCAGTATGGCTGTCATGCTAACGGGTCTATAATTTCCTCTTAGTGTTTATCACCCTTTCTGTGTATATGGGCTACTATTGCAATGTACAGGTCTTACAGGGCCACCCCATAACTGTATGGTTTATTGAACAGTGATGAAATAATGCCCACCAATGAGTGTTTAGCCTCTTTAATGAGTCTGTGGTGCAAATCATCTAGTCCAGATAACTTACTGGTACTTATTTTATTAAATAAAGTTAGTACTTCATCTAAAAAAGCTGTGGTGTTTTCCTTTGTGGTAACATTTAGTGTTGTGCTCATACCCCTTTATCCCCTTTGTTCAAAACAGAGCAGAAATAATCATTTATTAGTTGTGCCATCCGAATAGGGTAATTGATTAATTCATATTTGTTTAGTATTGGACCTACCATCCTA
Organism: Neoceratodus forsteri; assembly: GCA_016271365.2. NCBI lineage: Eukaryota > Metazoa > Chordata > Ceratodontiformes > Ceratodontidae > Neoceratodus > Neoceratodus forsteri. The sequence goes on from CM057454.1 coordinate 577,715,797, forward strand.
TCTGTCCCTTTACAATTATTTATATAAGCAAAATGTTTGTTGCCGTATTCATCCTTCTATAAAAAGATGAACAAAATGGGTAATTTGATCTCTCTCTCTCTCTCTCTCTCTCTATATATATATATATATATATATATATATATATGTGTGTGTGTGTTTATCTCCTTATCTCCTCACAGCTGCCCCATTCTAACAGCCTCCCAGCCCCATCACACCGGGTCTCACCGGACTTACCCAGAGCCTGCCTAGTTGGCAGGTGTGGAGCCTGTGAGGGGTCAGTCTTTATCCTGCAACTTTGAGGTGTTTTTCCTCCATTTTTCAGCCCTTTTCCCTGTTGCTGGAGTGCACACGCAGTACGTGCACACTTGGAGGCATGCGCATGACCGCGGAAGTCCCACAGCACACTCCCTTCCATGGTGCCCACAGCCCCGCACTTCCAGCAGGCCTCCACCTGGTGGCAGTCATTCAGCAGAAGCACCAGGCCTCCCTGCCTGGAAGAGGAGACCTGTCCTCTGGATGCTCAATCCTTCTCCTCCCCAACCTGGTGGCCCATGCTCATTCTAATGTGGGTCATTGGCGTGGAGCAGCAGGTGTCATCCAGCCGCCTCATCCCTTAGTGCCACTGGGCCAGCCTAATTTAATACCTTTTCATGAACCAACAAAACTGTTACAAAATGTTTTAGCTTTTGAACTCACATAGTCCTTTATTCGGAACATGGCAGCTAAGGAATGATATCACTTTAAGTACGCAGAACAAAATTAGTAAAAAAAATAAATAACTTCACATATGGATGTGACAACACTGCTGATAATAGGATATAAAACAGAAACCAAAGTTATAGATAAAAGACCAGCCCTTCGGTACCTAATTGGATATAAATCACAACTTCTTTTAAATATATAATGCATGTGACAGTAGAAATCTATAAATCATACATTCCTAACTGTATACCTGAAAATAGACAATGGAGAGTAACATTTCTGTGTGAATGAATCTAAAACACAGCCACCAGTTTAAATCAGTCATATAAATACACATTGTAATATATATATATATATATATATATATATATGTGTATGTATACACACATATGCACATATATAATATATAGTGTATATATATATATATATATATATATATATATATATATGTATATGTATATGTGTATATATATATATATATATATATATATTCATGGCAAATTTTAATGCATCAGTTAGTTGTTAACCACAGTGAAAAGTGAGAACTGTGTTAGGTTGAAAGCCCCTGAATTAGCTCACCCAATCAGAGCAGCATTGGTATCAGCCTAACTCTCACCCTATCTCATGTGTAAACAAGCTGAGGTATAGGAGAATGGGGTGAGAGTTAGGACCGATGACCCCAATGCACGCCCAATGCTGGTTGGGGGTGGGCTGGGGTGCAAGGGAGAATTTCAACCCTAACATTGAATTTCCTCATTTTTGACACTGTGGAACAACCCTAACTGATGCATTAAATGGAGTTTTTTTGCCATGAATTTCCCTTCTTTTTGAGAATGAGGACTATAAATAGTGAATCAACTGTGGTGGTGGGAGCGTGGACCCTTTGAGCCCCAAGCTCCCACCACGTGATTTTTTGTGACATAGTAATGGTAAGTGCAATGGAAATGCAAGTGCTAACGGTTACGCACATGGCGACGCAAATGTAAATTGTAAAGCAAACGTTAATAGAAACGCAGATGCAGAGTGATGCCAAACAGAACAGTGATGCAAACGGAGACGCAAGCACATATGAAAACGCAACTGGTACTGTGATGGTGATGATACTGCTATTGTAGATGCTAATGATAACTGAAACAGCAACAATAACGCTAAAGGAAACAGAAATGAAACGCAAGCGCATATGGAAACGCAACCTGTAATGTGCACGGTCACAGTACCGCAATTGTAAACACAAATGGTAATGGTAACAGCAACAATAATGCCTAAGGAAACAGAAAGGCAAATGCAAATGGAAGCACATATGGAAACACAAACCGTGATGCGCAGGGGCACAGGGACGCAATTGGAAACGCAAATGGTAACGGTAAGAACAATGATGATGCAAAATGAAAGACAAATGCAAATGAAAACAGAAGGGTGGCCGCCAACAGAAATGGTAATGCGCACAGTGACGCTAAGCGAAACACAAACAATAGTGGAGACACAAATGGTAACAGTAACACAAATGCAAGCGCAAACAGAAACGGAAAGGGTAACGCACACGTGGCATGATACAGGAATGGAAACACAAATGGGCACAGAAACACAAGTGTAAAGCCTATGTCTAATAGTAACTGAGTGCACACCTATTTTTCCTGAAAAGCTCCATTGAGAAACACAGTGAAAACAAAGAATGCATGCATTATAATGTGCCTTGAGCAGAAAAACAAGCAGTTGTGATACTTAATTGCTAATATCTCAGTAACAGTAAAACATAGAAAAATAAAATTTCACATAATTCATGAGTTTCCTGGCTAGATTTTCAATGCACTATGCATTTTTGCAATGAAAATTCTGTATCTTGCACCATTTCGAGATACGAGTCCCAAATGCACAGCGGATGCCACCATGTTAGTCTATGGGAAAAGCATCAATTTTGAGTACTGTAACTTTGTGTCCTTGCAATATTTTGTCACCAAACCACCAAAAGGCAAATCTGGAAGATGTTGGCTGCCGCTCATCAAATTTCAGCCCAAAGACCAAATGGTTCTTTGCAGCAGGATGGCAAAGAATTCCTGTCATTTTGCCATAGTCTAGAAAAGTAGTGTTGTGATTTATACACCTTTCTCAAAATTTGTGAAAGTGTCACAAGAGCGACACCACTTTGTGACACTACATGTCCCACAAATTTGAAAAACATATTTCTGGGGTATTTCACCCCAAAATAAAGACATGCCTAGCATCCTCAGGGCTCGACTAGGTAAACATAAAAATAATAATGTCCCTAGATGGTCCCAATTTTAAATGCCAAGCATTTCTGTGATCAGTAACTGAAAACAATATGGCAGATTTGTGACACTTCTAGGGTCATTTGTAAGACTAAAAAGTGCATTTGTGACACTGTTGAACTTTTTGTTAACTTTTCCCATTGACTAATAATGGGAACTTGTTTTTGAATAACTTTTGAACTGTTCAATATTTTTTCACAAAATCTTCAAAAGGCACATTGGGGACCCAGGCCGCACATTCCCTGAAGTTTTAGGACCAGTCTCATAAACAGTATGACCTGTAGGCGAGAGCAAAGAATGTGCAAATAAAATGTAATTGCACAAATGAATGCTGCTAAATAATTCCGCAGCTGTATATCCGACCGATACAGAAGTTGCCCTATCCCAAGATCCTGTGTCTGCCAAATTTCAGGCAAATCTGTTTAACGGTGGTAAAGTTATTAAGGTGCAAATTTTCACCATTTAACCTTAAAAGGTGTACTCAATCTTGACTATGGTAGCACTACCATGCTACCATAATACATATATATATATGTACACACACACACATATATATATATATATATATATATATATATATATATGCACTGTAGATATATATATATATATTTATACAACATATGTTTGGGATAAATTCATGGATAAAAACTACTATCTGAGGAACGTCGTGGAGATATCACTATGGCCGTGAAGATATCATTGATATCTCCACGTTCCTATATGTCATACAGATATCTCCATGATCCTGTACGTCATTCCATAGAAAGTGAAACTTTTTTCACATTGCACTGCGTGAGTCTCTCTCTCTTTAAAACCTGCCCCCCCCCAAAAAAAAACACAAACACATATACTTATGTCCCTCTATCTGGTTGATCCTGCCATTATTTTTATGTAACATTAGAATTTAAACACTTATCTGGTTAATCCTGCCTGTATGACATTCACCGAACAACAATAAACTGCACCCGCCTCCTCATATTACTTTCAGTTTTCCCCATTAAAAGTAGCGTGACGAGTGGTAGAAAGATTGATCGATTAACAGATTACAATAGTTCATAATAATGACATCTGTATCCATTTACTAAAAAACACTCTGCAGTTCTCCATTTCTTTCTTTTCTTCAAACTGCAATGTATCCAAAACACAATGAGACAAAGGAGAGACCGAATGGCAGCTTCAAAACACAAGGAGCACCTCATAGAGTTCCTTGCTATAGCAACACATACCGCCCCTCCTGCTTCTCTGGCGCTCTCTCTCTCGCCTCTTTTGAATACAGTATCGGCACCTACAAAAACATGCAGAACTGCAGAGTTTTTAACTAACTAGAATCAAATCTATTTATCAGAACTACTCTAATCTCCTAATCGGTCAATCTTCCTACCGCTTGTCATACTACTTTTAAGGGGAAACTGAAATTAATATGATTCTTGGCTGAATATTACAGTAGCAGGATCAACCAGATGACTGCTTAAATTACATTTTTACTAAAATAATGACAGGATCAACCAGATAACATTCTTCACATCATTATAACCTGTCAGAATCCACCATATATATTTTTATTTTATATGACATCTCATCCCTTGTGTTCTGTGTGTGTGGGGGGGGGTACTGTTTTTGATTGTATTCATGTAGATGTTACATTGCAATTTATCCCAAACACATGTTGTATAAACAGAACATGACATGGCCTGACTGAAGATATCATATTTATCTTCACTCGAGGCCAATGACATCAAGATATCATTGGCCTCTCGTGAAGATAAATATGATATCTTCAGTCAGGCCATGTCATATCCTATATATATATATATATATATATATATATATATATATATATATATATATATATATATATATATATATGTGTGTGTGTGTGTGTGTGTCTGTGTGTTTGTGTGCGTGTGTGTGTGTGTGATGGCAGGGGCAGCTGTGTGTAAAGCATTTATCAGGAGTTGGTGCCATTGACTCAAATAACCTCATGAGTAGTGAAGCCACGAGAGATGGTTACAAAGGTTAATGGCAAGTAACCAAGATAAATTCCTTATGACACAGTTGCCCCCCCCCACACATATTTCCTTTGTGCAATAGGGAAATAAAATATGTGTTACTTTATTTTTGTGACAAAGCATTATGTTTTTGATTTTTTTTGTTTCATCTAGTTTTTTTTTTTTTAAAAGCTGTTCCTCTTGTACCTTGTGCCACTACTATGGCTGGTAGATCATGACTCCAGGAGCGATGTATAAGGCATTTATGGTGATTGGTGGAGGGGCAAGCATCCAAAAAGTTTAAAAACAAAATGGAGGCTCACCTTAACGAGGGAACGCCCGTATGCACATGTAGATTTTTTCCTTTTTTTTTTTATTGTTATGAAGTTTTGCAGTTGGTTTTAATTTTGGAGCATGGAAGTGGGATGAGGACCATGTAGTATGAGAGTTCTGTAAATACACACCAAGTTGAAGCGGGAGCAGTGTGAGCAGAGGGAGTCGAAGTGGGAACTGCTGTGAGGTGAGAGATGATTGCTGAAAAATTCAGAAGAATTGTGAAGGTAATTATTCCAGTAAATTGGTTGTTAATATGGAACTCTGAAATGCTAATTTGTTTTGTGTGCCAGTTCTTGATGGTCTCGTGTTTGCCGTGGGTTGAGGTGTGGGATTGCAGCAGTGATGGTGTGAAGACGCTGAGATAGAGGTAGGAAAGGAGATGCTGCTTGCATTTATTGGTGAAAATAAAATATGTTTTTGTGTTTTGGTTTTGCTGGGATGGGTCTGGTGAGGAAATAAGCAAGAGTGATATTGTGTTATGTGGAAGTAAAAGTGAGAGAGTATGGTGTTGGTCAGTATATGTGAGAGAAACTGAAAGGACTGGACGTGGCGCCGTAGTGGGGAAGAGGTGATTTACAAACTGTGTGGATGACTGGTTGTCATATAGTCACTGTGTATAAATAAATTTATACACACAGTGACTCAGATAAATGGATTTATCACACTGGATAATATATAAATATATTTATAAAATGGGTGACACGTTAAAGGCCATCTACAGCAACAGCACTGGACAAACACCATCAGGTGACCATGCGATATCAGAGCACGACTGTACACCTGCACTTTTACCCCCAAAAAACAGTTTTGCCATTTTATAAGATAGATAACACACTCTAGGATGTGCAGTTGTGCTCTGATATATGCACGCCTTGGGTGGTTGATGCACACCAAGGCGTGCATATATCAGAGTGTGACCGCACACCTAAGAGTGAGTTATCTATTATATATATATATATATTTAATGGAACCATGCCAGTATTTAAAGGCACATTAAACATATACATATGACATGCCAATATTTTGTACCAGAGTCAAAAAAATGCAGTTGAAGTTCAGATTTGTGTAATGTGTCATAAAACCAAGGTCCATATTCATACCATCACTAAATTCATTAAGAAAATAAGTCTGGCCTCATTAAACTGCCTCTCTTGTGTATTCTCTATGGACTTTGCATTATTTCACCTTGTTTTTTTATTCTTTAAGGCAAATTTGCAGTGATTCATGTGATTTAAGGTCACATGCTCTGTTGTTTTGCACAACCTCAGTTCAGTATAGTGGAAAGCTGGAGACAGTTTGCTCTCAGAGCTGAGATACAAACCATTGAAAACCATTAAAACATGTTTTTGCCACCAAAGTTTGTGTCAAAATTTAGTATATTGATTGTAGGAAACCCTTACGTGTTTATATCATTGAACATTTATTGATTTTGTGTGAATATTTAATGTTAATTTAGTACATTCAGTCTCTGTGGTGACAGACACTGTAGATGTGTGCTTCAGGGGAGAGGCAGATTTGTGATGTAGAAGGGAGATTAGTGAGAATGGCAGTTTTTCCACTGTTTGTTGGCTAGTTTTTTATTATTTGTGTGTTCTGATACACACAGTACAACTTCACTTCATTTGTTATAGTTTTTTTCTGTATGCTGGGCATTTTTCCATTCATTTTAAAAGACTGTATTGTAGTTTACTGAACAGTTAAAGCTTCTGTGTCTGACTTTTAATGTGTGTGCGTTGTGTAATTTGATATGCATTTTATTGTGGCACTGCAACAGTGGTACTATGAATTTCTCAGCCTGTCTGGAATTTTTTTCCCCTTGCTTTTGTCTGTGTAGCTAAAACTGTACCCCACCTCCCCTGCAAAGCAAGGTTTTGTTTCATGACCTTTGGATTTTTGAAGACTGGTTCAGGTCTTGTGTTACTTGTGCCTGTGTGGCTGCATCTCTTATATTTTTTGCTTCTCATTCCCCAAAACAGCCAAAATAATAAGTTGCTGTTAATTGTCTGTGTAATCTTAAAAAAATGCCTGTGAAGAGATGTTCATGCAAAGCTGTTTCTGGCTGTGGCCCTGCAGCAAATAAGACTATTAGCAGTGGAAGTTGTGATGATAAAGCAAGTCCATCAGGGACTAGTAGCAATTCTAGCTGTATTAAGAGTAGTGGTCATTGACATGGTAGTATGCAGCAGAAGGGAAAGATTGCAGTTGCTGCAAGTAAAGGGATATCTCTGAATCTGTTTTTCACAGCGAAAGCAGTTGCTTCAGTGCTGGTTGGGGATGCTGTTGTCCATGCTGGTAGTAAAGTTATGTAGTGACGGCATGGTTGATGGTTGGATGCGTATTGCTACAAGTTCAACCCAGGCAAATTTATCAGGTGGGAAAACTGTTGCTGAATCCATAAACTTGATTGTAGTTGATGCCCTACTCCCCAGAGTAGTTGAACATGATTCTGATCATGCTAGTGACTCATAGTGTCATGTTTCCACTGATCTTGAGGTTAGGCCATTTGAAAGGCAGATGCCTGTGGTTATATGGGGGAAGAGCTCATCCCCCCATACTCTACTTAAATCAGCAGGCAAATCACAGCTCTGCTTGACAGTTGCTGCCCGCCCGTGCTATTCTTGGGTCCTTATTTCTCTCCCAGTTGTTTCTCCTCCCCACTCATTCGTTCCTCCATCCTGCCTGCTTTGTTTGTTTTTATTTGTCCCCACCTCCCTTCTCACCCATTTCTATTGTTTGTTCCATCTCTGTACTTTTGGAGGGGTTCTGTTACTCATTCTGTAGATTGTTGATGTGTGTGTATATATATATATATATATATATATACACACACATGTGTTGTGTTGATTATTGTCACTTTATTTTGTATGATATTATTCCATTTTAAAATGCTTAATGCTTAATCATAGTTATATAAGATGTTTTGTACAAGATGTTATGAGACTTTTCTTTGGACAAGATGTTGTGAAACTTTTCTTTTGGAATCTCTGGCATTGTTTGGCTCATGATGTTCTGGACACCTGGCCAGTGCTTAGGGCATGATAATCTAACGAATGCCAACTATTTATTATGAGAATAAGTGGTGTTTGTCATGCTGAACTCGTGATGTTCTGGGCACCTGGCCAGTGCTTAGGACATGGTGGTTTAGCATTTCTAAATACCAGATAAAACATATAAAATAGGACTTTCCAGACACCTGGTTAGAAGCCTCCTGCAGGGTGGACGATCGGCTAGGGGCCAATTCTTGTCGTGAGACTCTAGCCAGGCTGACAAGGGGCTTCCAGTCATTGGAACAGGCTTGGATGTAGCTTTTGGAATTGGTGATGTATAACCTTTTGTATTATATTTTGCTATAATAAAGCTTTGGCTTGCTATACTTATTGTAACCTTTTGTATTATATTTTGCTATAATAAAGCTTTGGCTTGCTATATTTATTGTGTTGTTATTGTGTGTATGTAAGTGTGAATGGCAAATAGCTGCTTGGTTTGAGTTGGCAAGACATTATTTTGGTGTAGTCGGCAGGATACGAAAATAAAATGTACAAGTTTGACCAAACAAATTACAAGGGCAACTGCACTGCCCTTTGTACTTGTAATTTGTGCTTGCTGCAAAGTATATACTGTTAGAAGCCAATGATGGCTTTCACAGTTCAAGCTGCTTTTAGGAGAAAAGCAGCGGCTGATAAGTAAGCAACATCTAGAAAAGAAAATAAACTACTGTGGATGTACGCACAGTAGGTGACTACAGACGGATAATTTGAAAATCTTCCCCCCCCCATGTTGCCTATCTGTGTAGTTTCAAGTTTTTCTGTATCAATTTCAAGCTCCCTTGCCTCCTATAGAGGCTGAAACATTTGATCCCAAACCAAGTACTGGGGACCTCTACCAGATGGATCTCAACCTAGTACTGTTAGAGATTTTTGTTTGTTTTGTTTTTAAACTGCAAGCCAGAGCTCTGAAAAAAGACTTGGTTTGGCAGGTTACTAAAATGGCCAAAAGAAAACCTTTGAAAGGGTTAAAACCTTTGAAACGGTTAATAGCTGCAGCTTTTAAAAATTATCATAAAGGTCCTGCAGTCAGTTTTCTTACTCAGACTAGTGTATCGGAAAAGAAGAAGAAAAATACCTTGGCACCGGGTAAGTCTAAATTTTTTTTATTTAAAGTTGTTTTATGTCTGTCTGTTTTATTTCTGTAATACATATACTAAACAAGGTAATGCTCCGTCTTTCTAGTGCATATTTTCAGCTTATATCTGTGTTCTGTAATTATGTTCTGTTGTCAAGGTTAGTAGATAGGATTGACTGCCTTCAGTGCACAACATGTTACAGTAAAAAGAAAGAAGAAGCTTCTTTGCCTCATAGCTGACTGTTTTAATTGGTTTTATTTTAATGGAACACTTGTGCTGCCTAGATAGGGTCAGTAAAAACTTTGTTTGTAGTTGTTAGGTGGAGCAGGTAGTGTTAATGGTAAAAGTTATGACATCATAAATTGCAATGTGCAGAAAAGAGTTGTAGTTTGCAAGCAACGTACTTAAACCACTGCTATGTGAAAATGTAATGTGTTAACAGCTATAAATGGCTTTATCATACTTCTAGTTAAAACTAGAAACTTTTTGCAAAATGGCAGAGTGCCATATTTTAGTTATGTGCCAAAAGGTGTAATCATGTTATACAAGATGTGTTCACTTACAGATGATGTGTTTAAAAGTGTTTTGTTCTGGAAAGATTTGGCATGGCAATATGTATAAATGTGTTGGTTTAAAAATTGTCAGTGTTACAAGACAGGCAGGAGGCAGCACATATATCTAAAACACGTACAGTTTTCTAATGAAACTATGGGCATTACCTCAGCTAATTGGTGTGAAACAATGTCAGTCTTATTTTGTGTTAAGTATTTCTTTTTGTGTATGTGTATGTGTGTGTACTGTCTTGGCCAGCAGTTTTATTGTGTGCTCTATTGTTATTTAAAAATATTTTAATATTGGTGGTGTTCAAGGACACTACAGGAATGGCTGGGTTTGAACGACCCTTGCATGCACACTGTGACCTTTTGCATTATTTGACCTTCTTGTGTTTCAACATTTTATGTTACTACCAGTTCAAACTTAATGTGTATTCCATGCCTAAAGCACAACTTTTCACATAAAATGTATGTTTTCATGAAAGCACACCAAGAGTAAACCATGTAATTTGACTTTTATTGCAAAACTAGTATTCTAAGTGAAGAGGAAGAAACTTTTCTTCTGTCTCACTGCTTCTGACTTGCAGCCAACACAGGCAATACTCCAGCTGGAAGGGAAAATTACTCATCATCTCCCATATTTTATTACGATTTTAAAAAGGACTATTACAACTGTTTTTGAGTTTACTATAGACAGATAAAACAATGGCTTTTGTTTTTATGTGTGACCATGGTGTAATCATTTTTTTGTCTTTTAAAATGCATTCTAAGAGATAATGCACGACGGTATTACCATTAATCTGGACATTTTGTCATGCTTAGGATAAGGGAACCCAGGGACGCTGGCTTTTTATCCTATGAAAATAATCTTGTTTTATTTTTAAACTGGTGTGTTTGTTTTTGTTGTTTGTCTGTGTTTCTTCTTTCTTCTAAGAAAAGAAGTTCCCCATCTTTATAGTATTGTAATATTATCTTGTTATAATTTAAAGTGTAGTAGGTGGGGATCATGTCACCATCCACAGCTAACCTTTTTATTGCTACAGTATTCGAGCTGTCTCTTGCACCTCGAGCTGTCTCTTCCACCAGTAGGAGCTTGGGGGAAGGGGGTAAGCTACCCTTCCTCCATCCCTTCCAGTGTAATACCCACAAAGGTTGCAAGGTACATCACTGTTCCCCCAAAGGGGTATGAAAAAAAAATGTGTATTTGCCAATAATTGTTTCTTATTTATAGGTTTTAGAAAAGACCCAAGGTATTTTAACAGCATAACCCAGCCCAAGCCCTTCTGTTTTCTCTAGTGCAAACAGTTGGATCTCACACCTATTATTGGTACAAGGGTTTCTGCCCTCAGCAAGTAATCAGTTACGCTGGAGGGTAGAGTTGTGTATGTATGTGATAATGTTTTAATATAAATGTTATCTTCAAAATAATAAATTTTGTGTGTTTCTAGGTCCAGCAATGGATTTTGAAAGGAATGCTGGTGTGTCTTATGGTCCATTTGGCAGAGCTAGTTACCCCTGGAGAAAGGATTCAAAGGGTTAACTGTAATGACACTGGTTGTAAAGAAACCTGGAGTTGGAAAAATAATACCAAAAATAGAACCAAGGGGAACTTTAGCTGCCCATCCGGACAAAAGTGTGTGGTACTGAACATGACATTTTCACCAGGGGTTGATCTCTGGATGACAACTTGTGGCCCAGGACGATTATATGTACAATATACCAATGATACTAAAGAAGTCTCTTTGCACAACACGACTGATATTAAATGCTGCAACCTACCCAATAGGTGCATGGCAGAGCGAGGCCTGGCACGACATAGCTGTGCAAATCAAACGAACATTTTTAACAAAAGTCTCCGGTTAATGAAAATAAACACTTTATTTTGCATGAATGCTACAGAGATAACCAACAGGACTATTTGGGCTGATTACTAACTGTGTTCAAAAATCATCCTACCGTTAGTAATGACAGCCTAATTATAGTGCCATCTACTTGCATATCGGTAGCGCAACAGTATCAAAAAATGTTATTAATTTCAATATAACCTTTGCTTCTAGTCATAAGTGTAAAATAGAGCGAGCTTGGTATGATACATTACTAGGTGGCACTGGTGCTGGTGTGGAAATATTAAATAGCATAAATATAAAATCATTAGCGAACAAGTTAAAAGTGGCAGGGACAAATGTATTACAGTTAGTTAATTTACAAGCGCAATGGATGCTTACTGTTTTTAATCCGCAGAAGTTAACGTTAGATTACAATGCAAAATTCTTGCAATTGTTTAATATGTCACAAGCTTTGCAGTTAAGCACATTCCAAAACATATCGCAGTTTATTAATTGGACAGAATGCACTATGCAAAAAAAATATATATATATGCATTAACACAAAAAAACAAAGCACAAAGTAAATAATAAATTTATATGGAGGACCGTGTTTAAGCAATAAATACCAGTCACTAATTGAATATCGGTATCTTCTAATAAAGTTATTAAAAATAAAACATTAATCCAAACCCAAATGCAAACCATAATAGTGGCAGACCAAATAATTAAATTAGGCTCAAAAATACAAACTGAAACTACTCACCATTGGTGGGACATATTTACTAAATGATCTCCTTCTGCCACTAAAGTATTAAATAGATTGATCCATCCAATTTTAATAATTGCAGTAATATTGTTTGTTTTAACTGTGTAAAATTGTTATTTATCCTATAGAATTAGGAGACTGTATGTAAATAAACCTTTTATGATGCCATTTTCATACAAATTGTATTCACAATAATCAAAGAACCAAATGATGTGTGTGTGTGTATATATATATATATATATATATATATATATATATATACATGTGTTGTGTTGATTATTGTCACTCCATTTTGTATGATATTATTCCATTTTAAAATGCTTAATGCTTAATCATAGTTATATAAGATGTTTTGTACAAGATGTTTATGAGACTTTTCTTTTGGACAAGATGTTGTGAAACTTTTCTTTTGGAATCTCTGGCATTGTTTGGCTCATGATGTTCTGGACACCTGGCCAGTGTTTAGGGCATGATGATCTAACAAATGCCAACTATTTATTATGAAATAAGTGGTGTTTGTCATGCTAAACTCGTAATGTTCTGGGCACCTGGCCAGTGCTTAGGACATGGTGGTTTAGCATTTCTAAATACCAAATAAAACATATAAAATGGGACTTTCCAGACGCCTGGTTAGAAGCCTCTCCTGCAGGGTGGACGCATCGCTGTGGGGCCAATTCCCGGTTCGTGAGACTCCTAGCCAGGCTGACAAGGGGGCTTCCCAGCCATTGGAACAGGCTTGGATGTAGCTTTTGGAATTGGTGATGTATAACCTTTTGTATTATATTTGCTATAATAAAGCTTTGTGTGCTATACTTATTGTAACCTTTTGTATTATATTTTGCTATAATAAAGCTTTGGCTTGCTATATTTATTGTGTTGTTATTGTGTGTATGTAAGTGTAAATGGCAAATAGCTGCTTGGTTTAAGTTGACAAGACAACTGTACTTCCTGCTCCTATTCTCACTTTCTTTATGCTTGCCTTCTTACCTTTCTGTTTCATCTTTTGAGCAGCCCCGGCTCCATGCCCAGTCCTCCACCACTTTCAGTCTCCTTCCTCCGGTTAGCTGCCTTGGACCTTCCCTGCCTGCCTTGCCACCACTGCCTGTGGATTTCATACCTCCCTCCAATCTCTGTCTGCTTGCTGCTCATACTGATTAATTCATCTAATGGCTCATTCATTTGAATACGCCTAACTGGAGCATGCAACAGCCTTTCACATCATGCCTCACCTCACGGTGACTGCCTGCCGTTACTGCTACTCTGCTATGCCCTCTGCATGGACATCTTCACTTGGAACCCTGTAAGCTCCCTTCAAGCAGCACATCACACACTCCTTTACATTGCTGCAGGTTTACTGCTGTTCTGCATGATGTTGCAGCTAAGTCTAGATTCATTACTATTACCTCGATGACCTCAATTGTTAAAACTATTCCTTATTACAAACTATATGGGGCATACGTCTGTAGTTTTATTACATATGAAAGCAGCACATTGCTCCACCTTCTTGTCCTTTGCTATAATTGAAGGCCAGTGCTAAGACTTTATGCTGGGAGGTCTATAGTATAATTCATCCACTACTTCATCTGACTCAGCCTTTATCAGTTTAATTCATACATGGCTTGTTCACATGACATTCAGGATTTGTCAGACCATTCTGTTACGTGCAGTTCTAGCCGTACTATTTGGTCCCTGTACGTACTTGTCTACAACACTACCACCAATTGATCACCTGATGTCTGCGCTACAAAGCTCCCTTTTCTGCCTTGCTGCATCTCTCTGAACATTCCCTTCAGCATAATATTCTTCATCGTGGTCAAGCTATTCTGGACACAATCTATAACCTACGACTTCAACATGCTGGACCTTTTTCTCACTAACCGTATGAGGCCCGATATGTAATCATATTTCCTAATAGGTGGAAGTGCTCAATGTGCAGCTGGTTTCCTTAATGTGCTACATATTCTGTGGCCTTATTACTTGCATGCCATATCAGCTTGGCATAGCCAGCTAGCTGGGCAGCCCTCCATGGTGGCACTAGTCATGCTAACCTATGTGGGGTCTAGCGTGACTAGCTTCTTTCCTTCCACCTGGCCAAAGAGGGGTCTGGCTGTACAACTGGTCATGTGAGGGCCTCTCCTAGCATGTTTCACAGCTTGCTGCCCTGCATATGACTCCTGGTTCTCTAGCATTCATAGGGCCTAGTTGCCACTCTCTACCCTTCCTTCCACTTCCCTATGTGGCTCTGCTGTTTCTCCTACCACGCGTGTGGGTCTAACTGGTTGCCTTGCCACTGCTCTCTTTTGGCCCTCCATCTACTAGATGCCTTCACTCCAAGTCACTTACTCATCAGATTTCCCATGATTGGATACACTGCCAGTTATACCTTGCTTTCATCCACTACTCAGATTCTAGACCCTGCAACCCTTACCTTGCTGCTCATATGTACTTCCACTTGTCAAGAATATGTTTCTTCCTTCTACTTCTGGATTACATTTCTGAGATTTGTCTCCATTTCCTTGGATGCACCTTGCCATACTGATTCAACTCCTTAGGAGTCACTACTATTTTCTGTTAGACCTCCCAGCCGAGCTCTATTCCATACTGCGTTCCTTATCATAGATTAAACCTAAGACACAGATCTGCTACAGTTTCAGGATGCTTATTATATCTGGTCATGCTGCCAACTCATCCACCCCAGTCTCTTCACTGCATAATTTCTATCCTCAATTATCAGGATACGACAATCTACAGTACCCTTCTACTGCTCTCACAAGTATGCTTCAATATATTTCTATGCTACACAGAATTGACTCAGGATTATGCTTCCATTTACAATACCATTTACAATCTATTCCCTACTACTTCGCTACTATTTCTGCATTGCTTGCAGTTTGACATTACTTTATCTACCACTGCTCTACAACCCGACTCGCCCTGAGCGGCCAGAGGTTTACCACATCGCACTTCAAAAGACCTGTGCCCCTATGGGCCTAGAGGTCCCTTGATCTTATATTACTACATCATAATCGCCTACTTCTATGACCTGCTTCACCCATCTGGCCTGGAAGTTCGACTACTTCTACTCTACACCTACCTCGCCCAGCTTCGGGGCCTGGAGGTTTGCATACTCTACTATACGCCAGCCTGCCACCATGTCTACCAGCCTTAGGAGCTCCTTTCTACTATGGACTCACATCCAGGATTCATTTAGCCATATGTCACCTTTTCTTTGAATGCTTCTGCCTTGCTGCTTCAGTCATATGAATTACTACTACTACTTCACCCCTACCAGGACACTTAGTTTGAGCTTATCCAGAAGACTTTCAATCTCATGGTTTCTGCTCTAAGGCTTCTTGGATCCTGTGTCAAAGCTACTTCATTCGACTCCTCCTCTTCAGTTATCTCCATCTGTGACTCATAAGCTTGACTATTCAGGACCCATCAGACTATTCTCACCAAGTCAATTCTAGTTACCGTACCATTCTGGCTTTCAAAACGTGGATATCTACATCGCTATGCAACTATTTGATCACCAGACAAAGCCTTCTATTCCTGAGCTATTACCATTTCCTCATGCTCCTTGCCATATACATAAATAATATATGCAATATTACTCCTCTGCTACTACGTCTGCATCATACAGATTGAATTATTACTATTACTGACCTACATAAAGGCCCACTTACTACACTATTTGCTCATATTACCTGCTTCGCCCGTAAGGGCCTAGAGGTTCATCAAGACTGACTCACCTATTCTACAACCTACCTCGCCTTGGGATATGGAGGTACATCTAACTTATGTCTACCTATTCACATTAAGATCTATACCTAATTCACTTACCTGCTTCCCTATTCCAGATAGGAGCTTCCTACTGCTCCGCCCTCTCCAGATTGTGCAGCATGTGCCAGTTCCTGTGCTTCATCTCCATGGCCTTCATTTGCAAAGCTTGCCAAGTGGAACATGAACCAACTGTCCTCCTACTCTGGACATGGACACTTAGCCTTTTAGTTACTGGTTCTCCTCGGAGAAGCCGTCCTCACCTGCTGGAATACCAATACAACTTCGACGTTTTAAATTATTATCGACCATGGATTCCAATCTACTACATTCTGCCCTGGATATAGATTCTTGACTAGGATTTGCAAAGGATGCTGCTATGTCCACCAACTGGAATACCCATTACTTTATTCAGCTTTCGCTTCACTAGATCAGGATCTATAACTTTGGGATTTGAATTAGCCTATAACTTAATATTGTTATTTTGGATTATTCTCCCTTAGTATGCCCAGAAGGATGGGCAGGTCAGTAGCCATGGGTCCTCAGAGGTTTCCCCCAAAGGGTTTTTTTCCTCTCCTGCTTGTTACTGGTCACACTCTCCGGAGTTGGAGGAGATAATCATTTGATATCATTATTCTTTCGGAGGGGGCTCATACTATTGGGCTAAGCATCTTTTTTTACAGAGGGATACAGAGAAAAGCCAAACCAATATCAAGTCATAACATGTTACTCATCAGTTCAAGCATCTAAGCACCTTGCATAGACTATCCAGTTCACTTGTACTATAATCACTGACTTGCACATGACTATGTTCGAAGTACCTAAGCACTGATTCATTCAAACTGCTAATACCTGCCGAGCGTTGTCCTACTTACTGATCTGTCCTCTGTATCCAAACACAACCTACATTATTCAGCAACAGTATGTACCATAAGTACTGAGCTCTGAACCACATATAACCAAAAATTCAGATATTGATGAAAAAAGTGTGGATGGTAGTACTGAGGCTGTGATTGGAATACTGTATCTCCAGAGGAGGACAGCATCCAAAGTGAATTTGTGGATGATGATTATGATGATGATGCTTGTGACCCCATTTGGGAACTGGACAAAAAGAAAGTGAAAGTGACTGTTTGTAAACAGTATGTTCATCAATCCCCCCCACAAAGTTCTGATGTAGCTGTGTCTGTTGCTGACCCCAAAGTAATAGTCATCGATTGTGATGTTCAGTCAAAGTCCAAGAGTGCACACCAGAATTCATGCAGAGCACTCCTCATTTCATCACCACCAAAACTGCCATTCCATACGCAACCCCAGAAGGGACATATGAAGGGCAGGGCATCAAAATCACTAATCTGGGATTTTTTTTTTCATACAAGATGGTAGCAATGAAATAGTGACAATCTGTCAGCTTGCTAAGTGTGTGTGAAACATTGTAAAAAGGGTAGCCATCTGGGCACTGGGGGGCCAACATACACATCTGAAGAGCAGGCATATGGTACTGTTGATTTGGCATCAGAGGGAAGCTAATGCCATAGTGGGCTATTCACCCTCAGCCACCTTAGTGAGCATGGTATCCCCTTCCTTCAGTGTAAGTAGCTATGTCTGTAGTAGTGGTGATATAACACTGGAGGATTACTACAGGCATGTGGAGGAGGAGGATTTTGAATATTCAAGTAGTGGTCAGAGTAGCAGTGGTGGTCCATGTAGTAATTCTACTACATTAACCCCTGCTCTTATAACAGGGAAAATAACTGCATTTATTGGCTTGTCACCTGTGAACTCACCATCACACGTCAAAGGTACCCTTATCATGTCAGTTCACAGAGGACAGCCATTTGGCATGCCTTGTGAACTTTATCACAGTGAACTGGAAAATGAACACCTTCCTGGTATACCAGGTATGAGCAGTTGCTTCAGCTACAACATCCCTGTCGTGAACAAGATGAAGTAACTAAATTATTGTTAGACAATGCACCATTATCTGAATAAAACACAAATACAATACTTTTGTTACTATTGTCTCGGTTATGCATACTGCATTGGTAATGCAATGTCAAACAATGCAGGAAAAAACTGCATGCTTTTGCCAATGTGTTATAAATATAGTTCGATGTGAAATATAAGTTTATATGCTTAAGCATGAAGAGAAGGCTTTGAGTTGGTTGTTGTCAGTTAATATAACACACAATGAGTCATGAGGAAGGAGGTGATACTGAATGCCATATGCCCCAGTGTTAGATAAAGGAAGCTAGTCGAACCCCATTCCACATTGCTACTCTTAAACTAAGTGTTTTATTTTATTTATGTATTTATTTATTTTCAATGTTTTGCAGGTAAAAGGTATAATCATTTTACTTAAGTAATATGTAATAAAGGGAGGTTGAGGAGGAACATGATACTTTACCGAAAGGTGGTGACACCATGGACCAGTCTGCCAGCCAGATTGGTAGGTGCAAAACACTTGGGAGATTCATGCAGGGCTGGGACAGAATGAAGGGTGTAGTGGTTGTTGGGACACAGAATCAAGGAGGAGAACTGTGGTGGTGTGCGTGGGGGTGGGGCAGGGAGGGTTAGGACCCTGAAGGAACAATAGGTTCCTGGGCCTATAGGGAACTCAAGCAGACAGGATAGACCACTGATCTTTTCCTCCCATCACTGTGTATGTTTCTATGTTTACATAGGATTTTCAACAATTATCCCAGCTTTTAGGACTTTATCAGCCAATCTCAATGCTACATTGCCAACCATTGTTTTATAATCATAAAGTTGATCTTATATTAGTATTTTAAAATATTTCAGTAACAAAGGACGGGAATTTAAGCAAAAGAGGCACACAACACCCATATGCAGTGGTTTACATTAAAGACATGTATACAAATAATATTATTTCTTCTGGAGCAGTTTCTGAATTGGGGAAAGGTAGTCTGTTTTCAAACATAGCTATTTGTTTTATTATTTAGTTGCAGCATATGGCAAAAATATGATGTCCTGTTATCTGAAATGGCCAATAACCCCCACACTCAACAATCACATGAATATGTAGGCACGGCACCATTTTCAAATTACAATTTTTTTTAAAGGCTTCTAATCCCTCAGTTCTTACATGGTGAATTTGTTGACACCATTAAAGGATGACAGGGAAATACTTTGTGCTAGAGAAAACTGCCTCTGTTGCTCAGAAATATAACTTTTTAAACTTGTCACTTCTTCAAGGACGATCCTATCTTTCACACCTGTGATTTTTAGATTATGACAGTCAATAGGTGCCTTTGGATTTTTGGCTCTTGCTTTTTTACAAATTATGGGAATTAGTTACTGGTCAGCAATAATATGTTATTAATTGATATCACTGAGTGTGGCATAATTATATATGCAGAACCCTGGTAAACTATAAATGAATTCATCTTGTGGAATTCACTTGAATTTTAATGTGGGGTTGCTATTAACTGGTATGCATTTAACTTGACTATTAGGACTGGTTTAGCTTATTGTAAATTCAGAATCACATATAACTGAGGCATCCATTATATGGGATTCCACGGCACCCATGCTAAAGGTTTACCCCTAAAAAGAATTATCTCAAGATTTAATGGGGCCCTCAACACCACCACCTCCTATAGTTCAGATCAAGTGACTCCACAGAATAACAAATAAGAAGCAAAAGAAGTAAGTGTTCTAAGATGCCCTTTTACTGAAAATACTGATACACAATGCAAAGGTTCATTGTGGTGTGTTGGGTGAGGTGTAGCTCATCATCAGTAATGTCTCATAGAATAAGTGCATTTAATCTTGAAAATGAGATACAGCCATATTTAAGTGGGTAACAGTTGAAAAAATCTTTTCACACTCATTTTTCACACTCCAGTGCAGGTACAATACAGAGATTCAGTAATTTGTTGGGTCTATAAAAATGGAAGTTGTTGCTTAGCAACAGTAAGCACAGTGAACAACAAGGAATTTTCAGTGATTGTTATATGTCTTATATATGTTTCATGCTGCTAAGAGGATAGAACAGATACTACAAACAGAAATGGCTGGTGAAGTGTGGCTTCAGTTTATGATTTAACATTAAATGTCATTCCTCTATGTGTTATATTAGTACTGTATTGTTAGATTAAATATGAATGGATTCAAAATATAAACTAGAGGCTTGCAATGGAAAACGTCATGATTTATGGAAAATATTTCACATTTTCTCTGTAATTCTCCACTGTGACCTGTATGCTGCTGCAGTTTGATTCCTTTATAATTAAACTAATGATTAATAAATAACCATTGTGTAGACCACCACCTGAAATGAAACTGCTGCAGGAGACCCATTTGGGTATGACCACAGTTGGTTCAATCCCATATTAAAAATACTGTCTGGAGGATGACAAACACACACAGAAGCAGATCAAGTCATTCTATAAGGTTACTATGGCTCTGTTTCAAACATATTGAGCCACACCCTATACTGTAGCACTGAACTGAAAATGCATCATACTGTATATGGGAAAGCTATAGTAAAACAGTATGCTTTGTACTGTGTATGTAGCTCTCAAGTCTCCAGAACTTTGATATGTGGCTAGATAAAGTTTATTTTTATTTTGTATCTATTTATTTTTCATTTACTCAAATGAGCATTTGTGGCTTTCTCTCCCCACCCGCTATCTGCCACAGGGTCAAGATTGACATCTCTCTTTCTTGGATCTGCCCCAACCACCTTTCTCTCTCTCTTGCTCTCTCTCTCTCAGAGTCAGTGTTAATCTGAATTCATAAATAAAATAATATGAAAATAATATTATAAAAAAAAAAATTTGCACCTATCTTAGTTCACATTTTTTTAACTCCAGTGTGGTTTCTTTGTTAATGGGTACACCTTGTACTAAAAATTGATGTCTTGCAAGTAAAGGTGTGCTTATGCCCCATTTGGGGCATTATAGCAGCCAGTGTAATGGCTGTCCCATTGCAGAGCTCACTGAAATGCAAACTGCATTCAGGCAGAAAGCATGCAGTCTACAGAGTACAGGATGTTACATTCCAGATCAAGCAGTGTGTTTTGGGGCAAACAGTGAAAGACAGCTGTTTCTGTTTTACAATACTCAGAATTTATCAAAGTATGCATTAATGATACATAGCCTTTGGACTTGAAATATTGGACCAAGTGGGCCTGTTATTTACTTTAGTACATAATTTTGCTGCCCTTAGTTTAGCATTCAGATATTGGGAAATGCTGCAGCAACTGAAGAATGTATTGCTGTGCTAAGAGTATATATCTCCTCTGTTTATTACCAATAAAATCATTTGTTAAATAATATAACTATTGAAAAAAGTTGTAAAGTAAGTGTGTGTGTGAGTGTGTGTGTGTTGCCCCATTATCACTTGCCAAGTAGAGTAGGCGACAGGGAAGGCTGCATTCTTCAATCGGCTACTAACTTCCCTTGGTGGTGCCTTCACAGTGTCTTGGCTCTCACAAGATCCAGCTGGCATGTACTCTACACAACCAGGAGTGCCCTCAGCAGATTAGGCAAATAAAATTATAGACCCTAGATCTACTGTACACCTCCCCTGCTTCTGGCAATTGTTCTGTTTAGATGGACATATAGTTTGTTAAAACAACTGCACACTTTAAAATGCCATTGAAGAATAAGAGGTTGGGCAATGCCTATTTAAACTATTCTGCATGCCACACCTGCTACAGATTTACTGAATTTTTTTTTTTTTTTGAGGCACAGTTTCATGAATCCTGGTCTTTAAAACAAGCAGAAAAAGCAGCCCTATCACACTGGCCTGTCCATGTACTGGGGCTGATGTGCTCTGCATAATTATTCTATGGGGAGATGGTGGAGCAATGAAATGATGAAAGGAGCTCAATAATAAATATTCCTGCGTGCCTTATTTTTTGTACTGGCCATTCTTGTCTGAATAGTTTTCTTACTGCCTTTTGTGTTAGTGCACTGTACAATACTGAAGTGAAATTATGGTTCTTTGTGCAATATTCTCTGATGTGGTCTGCATTACTTGGGGTGTGGGTGGGCAGAGACCCCCAAATGAAAGCTTTGCAGATATCATCCCACTGAAATGATGTTGGATATGGCTTATGGAATTTAAAGAAAGGCTAACCTTTTAATAGAAAGAGTACTATAAATTTGGCAATTGTGAAGCACTGTGGACATCTCCCACATTAATTGTGAGTCACTCACTGACTAGTACTGTATGTGTATCAGAGTTCACACATGAGATTATCCTGTTGGAATAATGAGAAATACCCACAGGAGTGCAGCAGGGACCAGAATCACTTTTGACTTGGTTCCTCCAGGGTGCAGCAGGGACTTGTTCCAAGGATCACAACACCAAATGTTTTACCCTCAAGAGCTGCAGTTACATGCAATAAGAAGAGGTTGAGAAGGGTTAACTAACATTAGCTCAGCTTCATTTGAGCATAATAAGGACTTATAAAGGTGAGCATGGATCCCACCCCAACATTTCAGAAGGCTAGTGTCACTGAATCATGAATGTGAGCAGGGACAGAGGCAATGTTAGAAACTAGGAACAAATGGCTCTTCATGAGGACTTTGACCCTTGTAAGAAGCTTGCAGATTTAAAGAATTCGCTCCTGACACTAGGGATTGGGCACTCCAAGTGTCAGTGTTATGTTTCTGGGGAGAGTGTTACTGAGAGGGTGGGAGGAATAACTCTAATTTCTAGGAAAAAACTAAATGGCAGGCACACTGAACTATGCATGTGCTAATGGTTGCACATGCACAATAGAGTTTGGCAGCCATTTTTTTGTCTGACTACCCTTTCTTTATGTACAATTAGAGTTATTCCCTTCACCTCTCTGCAGTTGCTACCCCCATAAATGCAAGAGTGACACTGGGGATGCCCAGTCCCCCAGTGTCATGATCAGGAGACCGTGATGTTTCTTCAAGGAAGAAATAGTGTGGTGCAAGTGAAGTGCTCTGAGGCGGAGGCATTTATGGGGACTCTATCATATTGTTCAGTCAGAATTAGAATGTTAGACTGTGGAGTCATTTTCTCCTCACGATAGGACTGCAGGGCTTTTGCCCACTGCAACCTAAAGTGAGACAACCACCAGCCAGAAACCCTTGGTTGTTACATACAATGCAGATCCAGAGCCCCTGCTTAAAATTAGTAAGGGCCTCTAACAAATCAGTGAAGAGTGTGACACTCTGCCCATCTACTTGTCACTATTGTATAATATTTGTGATATAAAAAATATGTTATGTGAATGTCTGCTTAGGGAATAGCAGCCAGTAAGTATACGAAGGCTTGACCTTTGACCTCAGCACAGCACTACAGTAGCAGATACTTGGTTTCCTGCTCTGTTTTAACATATGGTTGTTGGTATTCCAAAGTGACAGGTTATACCACCTTGTAAAATATTTTTACTTTGAAGTCAGGGAGCCCTAGGAGATTGCATCTTTTATGACATCCTAAGAAGCAACAAATTCTAACAGCTATCTGTTATAGCTCTTCACACATAGAAGGGAACTGTTGGCAGAATGTGTGTTCTAAAAGCATCAGAGGAAATGTTCTGATCAAATAGACTGTCATTTTTGATATGGCTAATGTTGTAGATTTTCAGCCAACAGTAAAATGATACCCTTGGATATACTTGGTCAGGTTATAAAATTAATGGCAGGACAAAGAGTGACCTCATGTGCTGTGACATCACAAGGAGGTGGAGAGATTGTCTTTCAAAACTGCCAAGCATCTGAGGGGAAAGACACACTTTATCTCTGGACTCTTAAAAGAGACACTTCATCTTTGAAACTCCAAAGAGGCACTTCTGATTAAAAATAGGAAACACCCAACTGGAACTTTGCTATGCTAGAACTTTAAGTAATCAGGCATTTTGTTTTCTGTAAAACTCCAATTTATTTTCAGACTATAAGTACTTTTGATATATGTTCTGTGTTTTGTATATTAGCGATTTTCAATTTTTAGTAAACACTATTTTCCTTGAAATTCTGCCTGTGCCTTCTCAGTTTCTTTTGTATGTGAATGCTGGAAAAGTGTTAATAATTCTGAAAATGTTTAAGGGCGTAAAAGATTGTTACTAATCTTTCTACTGTAAGAGTATACCTAGGTCTCAAATTTAGTTAAGGGTAGATTTTTGAACCTTGCTGGGTGCCCACAGGGTGAAGTATTGTGCTGCATCCCACAAAGAGACTACATATCTGAGCTTGTTAACTGAGTGTGCTAGCAGAAAAGATTCACATTGACCCCCAGGGCTCGAGGCTAGTAGGTGATTCAGACCCAAAACAGACAGGAGGGTTACCCTGTTTGTCTCCTATTCACATATTGCACTTTGAGGTTTAGCACTGTGGGAGAAGAGGGCCTGACCTGCGGGGTGCATTTATGACAGATATGATTGGCAGAGGTGTGATTTAAAAGTATTTGGTAACATGAGCATTAACAGTCCAGTGTGTCAGACTGATACTGTATTGCTCACATGCAAAAATGGCAGTGATTTCAAAGTAAAGAACTATATCATTGTGCTTGCAGTCTGTCTCCTACCTGTTTTATTTTTTTTTTCAGGTGTAAGCTAGTGTAGTTGTAGATAGGGAAGAAGATGACTTCAACTACAGCGAGTACACTGCCAACTACCTGAGGCAGATGTGCTAGGAGAGAGGAGTCCAGCACAAGGGTGAGCAGAAAGCATCTTGAGGCTGTTGTGGCAGCCAATGCCCAAGACCTCAAGTCACAGTCTATGACTGGAAAGGACCAACCCTTGGGTGTGGAGGGGCCAGGGCCCAATGCAGTGTCCAGACCTAGGGAGGAGGACAGTAGGACCAGTGCAAGCCAAGAGTTACAGCAGCAGGGGAAGGTCACCAACATTCTGGAGCCAGAACAGATAAGGCTGCAGATGGAGTTGTGGAGGATGGAGCTGGAGTTTGAACAGAAAAGGTTTGAAGCCCAGCAGTGAAGGGAGCTTGAGCAGAGGAAGATGGAGATGGGGAGAGAGAGAGAGAGAGAGGAGAAGCAAGAGCAATGAGAGGCCAAGGAAAAAGAAAAACAATGGTGGAGAGAGGCAGAGGAAAGAGAGTGACAGCTTCAGAGAGAGTCAGAGGAAAGAGAGCAACAGCATCAAAGAGAGGCTGAGTGGGAGGAGAGAGAGAGAGCACCAGAGGAAATTTAAACTGGAGAAGCTACAAACTCCCAAGACTAGCACCACAGCAGGTAAGTAGCATGGATACATAGGGAATTTCAGGATTGGGTTACAGATTAAATTCTAAATTGATAGCTGAATTTATGGAGGGGAAAGATATGGATGCATTTTTAAATTTATTTCAAAAAGTATATATTCAGGCAAAAATTCCTTGAGAATCCTGGAGCTTCCAGTTATCCCCACTGCTTACCGGAAAAGCTTGTGATGCTTTGGGTCAAAAGGACAATCAGGGCAGTAATGATTATAGCAAAGTAAAAACTGCCTTGTTAAAGAAATATGATTTAGCAGCAGTGGCATGCAGAATTAAATTATGTAAGCTCAGGAGAAGCCATGACATAAGCTACGAGGAGCTAGCCACTAAACAACATCAGTTATTAAAACATTGGTCGGAAGGGATTGAAGCAGACTCCGTAGAGAAAGTCAAAAACATTGTACTGTTAGAGCAGTTATTCTGGGCTTGCCCAGCAGAGCTGAAAACTGGCTAGAGGATCAAGATCCAAAAACAGTGCAAGAGGCTGCTGAACACTCAGACCGCTATGCCAGGAGAAGTCCTGCTCTGAGATGGAATGGGGCAGGCATGGCAGCACCAAAAGGGAAAAGTGCACCTTCAGGGCAGCTAAAACCCTCTCTGCCTTCAGCAAAACCAGGCAGCCCCAGGTTACAAAGAAAAGATTTGCCTGATAAAAGAAATGAGTGTTGGGTTTTCAAACAAATGGGCACCTTGACTGGCAGTGTCCAAAAAGGGCATATAGTGCACAAATTTGTGCAAGGAAAGAAGTGGGTTGTTTGTGTGTCCCTGAAAGCATGCCAGTAAACATGAGTGAACATATACGCCTAGTCACTGTGAATGGGGTGCAGACCCATGGATTAAGGGACATGGGGGCATCCCTGACTTTGGTTAAAGAGGATTTGATAGAGCCTGAACAGCTTATACCCAATCAGTGTGTGACTGTACAGGATTCACTGGGGAGGAGAAAATGCTGCCATGCACTAGTGTCCTCCTAGACTGGGGTGAGACAGGGGGACTGTGCAAAAGGTTGCCATAGCAGAGAACCTTGCTGTTGATGAAATTATTGACAACAATCTCAAACAGGGGATGGTGTGTGCAGTTACCCGAAGCAAAGCAGCAAAGGTAAATTGTAGTTCCCTGGACCCCATAGAAGCTCCTGTGGAAATAACTGGGAGGCTGGTTCCCCAGCCTGTTTCTCCTGATATGGAGAATAATGAAAGATGGGGTAGAAATTTCCCAGGAAGCAGTTAACAGAACAGCTACAGGGGGTTACTCTGAGGAAGGAGGGGTAGCCCATTGCCAGAGGGTTAGGGATGGCAGTGACCCTGAATGCCCTGACGTTAGAGTTAGTGACCCTAGTTTAGAAACTAGAGGGGACCAGTCCCATGCCTTGGGAATTTGTAAGGATTTTGCAGCTGCTCAGAAAAATGACCCTAGTTTAGTGAAGCAAAGGGCTTGGGCAGACTCTGACTGAGCCCGGGGAGGTGATGGGAAACATAAAGTTTATTGGGGTAATGGACTGATGTGTATGCAAGACATAACAACAGAGGGAGGGGTGATGGTCAGGCAGCTTGTCATTCCCCAGTGGTACCGTGAGCAGCTGCTTAAGATTGCTCATGATATTCCCATGTCTTGTCATCTGTGAATCACATGCACTATGCAGCAATTGGCCCAGAATTTCTATTGGCCCAACTTCACCCAGCAGGTGAAGGAGTATTACAGGTTTTGTCACTGGTGCCAAGAAATAGTGAAGGTGGGTAAGAAAACCCAAGCAGCCCTAATTCCATTACCCATAGCAGAGGTGCCATTCCAGAGGGTAGAAATGGATATTGTGGGGCCTTTAAATACCCCCAGCTCCTCCAGGAACAGGTTTATTCTGACTGTGGTGGATTATGCCACCTGGTTCCCAGAGGTAGTCATCCTATTCTCACTGAGGACAGGCAAAGTGGCAGATGACTTGCTAGGGTTTTTCTCCTGTGTTGGGTTCTTGCAGGAGGTTGTCACTGATGGAGGGGGTTCCTTCATGTCAGACCTGATGAAATGTTTGTGGAAGAAGTGTGGGGTGGTGCAGAGATGCACGACACCTTATCACCCATAAGCCAATGGGCTTGTGGAAAGATTCAATGGTACCCTTAAATCAATACTCCAAGTGTTTGCTGAACAGCATGGGAGGGACTGGAAGAAATACTTTCCCCACCTGTTGTTCACATACAGGGAGGTGCCCCAAGAGTCAACAAGGTTCTCCTCTTTGAGCTCTTATATGGACACTGGGCATGTGGGCCCCTAGGCTTGATCTGGGAGGACCAGAAAGGCAAGCATGCCACCCAGGGAACTCCCATAGTGGATTATGTCCTTAAGTATAGGGAAAAGCTGAAGGAGCTAATGGGGAAAGCCCAGAGCAACCTGGCAGCCACCCAACAAAAACAAAAGGTGTGGTATGACCGCAGAGCCAGAGTACGCTCGTACACTGTGGGTCAGGAAGTAGTGGTCCTAATCCCAGTCTGGAAAGACAAGCTGCAGGCAGAGTGGGCAGGACTGTACAAGGTAGTCAGACAGGTGAATGATGTAAACTACATTATAGAACTGCCTGACAGGAGACTTACCCAAAGAATGTACCATGTCAACATGATGTAGCCATTTGCTAATAGGGCTGCCATGGTCTTTGCAGTGTGTGATCCTGGGGAGGGGATGGATGAAGGAGACCCCTTTCTGGACTTGTTGGAAGAAAGCAAGAGGGAGTCCTCTGTAGAGGCAATTAAAATGTTGGCCCAGTTGACCCTGGAACAGATCCAAGAAGTAAGGGAGGTTTTAGCCAACTTTGCCTCATTGTTTAGCACCAAGCCTGGACTAGCCCCCTTAGCGACACACGATGTGGGGACAGAGATGCAAGTGCTCATATGGTGGATGGCATATCGGGTGTCAGAGGCTGTCCAAAAGGACATTAGGAGGGAGGTGGAGGAAATGCTGGATTTAGGGGTAATCCACAAATCTCACAGCCCCTGAGCCTCACCCGTAGTTCTTGCTCCAAAGCTAGATGGCTCTACTCATTTTTGTGTGGCCTATCATGGACTCAATGCAGTCACAAAGTCAGATGCCCACTCTATGCCATGGACGGACAAACTCCTGGACAAGTTGGGAGGCGACATACCTTACCACTATAGACTTGACAAAAGGATATTGGCAGGTAGAGTTAACTGCCAGAGCTAGGAAGATGTTGGCCTTCATCACTCCAATAGGGTAATCTGAGTTTAAGTAATGCTTTTCAGAATGAAGAACGTCCCTGCCACCTTCCAAAGGTTGGTGAACCAGGTGTTAAATGGTGATGAGGAGTGTGTCGGTGTACCTGGATGACATTGCCAGTTTTAGTGCCAGCTGGGAAAAATGCCTAGCACACCTTAGGGAAGTGCTGGGCAGGATACAGAGGGCCAGGTTCACCGTAAAAGCTGAGAAGTGCCAGGTGGCCATGGCAGAGGTGGCATCCTCAGACATGTTGTAGGCTCAGGACAGCTCCATCCTAACACAAACAAAAATAGAGGCAATCAAGGCATGACCCAGACCTAAAACACATAAGCAGGTTTGGAGTTTTCTAGGGACAGCAGGGTACATTAGGAAAATTTTACCAAACTATAGTGCCCTGGCTGCTCCCCTATCTAGCCTGTTAAAGAAAAGGACGCGTAAGAAAGTTTTCTGGGAACCAGCCTGTGAGCAAGCCTTTACATGGCCAAAGGAGGCACTGTCCAGTGCTCCTGTATTATCAAATCCAGATTTTAGTAAGCCCTTTGTAGTCCAGACTGATGCCTCAGATGTGGGTATTGGGGCAGTGCTTAGTCAAACATCCAACAAAGGGAAAGTCCACCCCATAGCATACTTCAGTAAGAAGTTACTTCCCAGGGAGAAGACTTACTCTACAGTGGAAAAAGAGTGTCTTGTCATGGTGTGGGCACAGAAGAAGTTAGAGCCATACCTATATGAGCAGCATTTTGAGGTACAAACCAATCACAACCCTTTGATTTGGCTAGCACAAATGGGTAAAACAATTGGTAGGCAGTTAAGATGGAGCCTTGCCTTGCAGGATTATGACATGACTGTTCTCCCACAGGGCAGAGGCTGCCAATAAAATGCAGCTGGGTTTTTGTATCAATTTGAGCAATGAACTGACTTTGTGGAACTCATCCCATGCAGGAATAGATCCCCATCTTCAGTCTAGGAGGGAGGATTATGACACTCTGCCCATCTACTTGTCATTGCCATATAATATTTGTAATGTGAAAAAAATATGTTATGTGGATGTCTGCTTAGGGAATAGCAGCCAGTAAGTATAAGAAGGCTTGACCATTGACCTCAGTACAGCACAATAGTAGAAGATAGCTGGTCTCCTGCTCTGTTTTAACATACAGTTGCTGGTATTCCAAAGTGGCAGGTTATAACACCTTGTAAAATATTTCTATCTTGAAGTCAGGGAGCCATAGAAGGTTAAATTTTTACAACATCCTAGGAAGCAACAAATTCTAACAGCTATCTGTTATAGCTCATCACAAGCATCAAAGAAAATGTTCTGATCAAAGAGACTGTCATATTTTGATATGGCTAACTTTGCAGATTTTCAGCCAGTAGTAAAATGAAACCCTTGGATATACTTGGTCAGGTTACTTACAAAATTAATAACAGGACAAACAGTGACCTCATGTGCTGTGACATCACAAGGAGGTGGAGTGAGATTGTCTTCCAAGACTGACAAGCATCTGAGGGAAAGACACACTTTATCTTTGGACTCTTAAAAGACATTTCATTTCACTTCTGATTAAAAATAGGTAACACCCAACTGGAACTTAGCTAAGCTAGAACTTTAAAGCAGCAGTACTACCAAATCAGGAGGTGAACTACCAAAATTCTGCTTTTTGACTGCAAGCATGCGGCCATATTTCCAGTTTCCATATCTGTAAATATTTTTTTTCAGTCATCTTTAGTTTTTTAGATATTTGCAATTTATTTAAATTGTTGTGGTGCCACAATAAATATGGTTGCTGACTAATTTTCAGCTGTGCTTTTCCTTCAGGTCACATCATGTCTTTTGACTACAGCAGTGGAACCCAGTGCTGACCACTACCGATGTCCCTGCAAGTCATACACTTGTGCAATTGGCAGCAGAGGGGGTTCCAGTGCAACATGCTTGGTGGCAGAAATGTAAACAAAAGCAGAGGATAACTGAGCAAATTACTAGTGATAGTAAAATGCCGGTGGGAAAAAGTACCAGGTAAATGATCAGCAAAGCACAGAGAATAAACTATCGAAAAAGCACAGTTTTGTTTTTCATAGTGCTGATGCTTTAAAATAGAAATACTGTAAAACATTTCTCTTGAAGGAAAACTACACCATCATATCATTAAAATGTTATTTTTTTTCATGCCAACAGACAGATCCTTTCCTGTAGTTATTAGGCTATACGCATTACTTTTAGTTTGTTTTCACTGCTCATGGCAGCCCCCTGTGTCTGCCCTGGGGGTCTCCATTTCATGTTTTTGAAATCTCATTGTTCATGAGAACTGCATTAGCATATGAGAACATGATGTCAGATCAGCCATTTATATCATGTATCTCTATGCTGAATGAACAAATACCCTGCAAAACCTCTGGAAACACATAAGCTGAATGGAGTTTAAAGGGAAACACCCTGTATTAAAACTCAGATAGTTTGC
Source organism: Neoceratodus forsteri (assembly GCA_016271365.2). NCBI lineage: Eukaryota > Metazoa > Chordata > Ceratodontiformes > Ceratodontidae > Neoceratodus > Neoceratodus forsteri. The sequence goes on from CM057454.1 coordinate 577,747,026, forward strand.
AAAGCTTACTGAAGAAAAAGGTGGTATTTCATACCGTTCTGCAGCTTGTTTCTCTGAAGACTAATTACAGACAGTGATACTGGGGAATTTAAAGGTTGATTACATATCATGTTCCCATATGCTAATGTAGCTCTCAGTGACAATGCAATTGAAACAACCGCCAAATAGACAGTTTAAGGACCTAGTATGAAGTGCAAACACAGACTAAGGCAGTTGCATGCAACTGTAACAGCTACATGAAAAGAGTTGTCCGTTGACATGGAAACAAAATTTAGAAAATGTCAGGGTGTAGTTTCCTTTTAATCTGATCACTCCATTCCTGACTGCTCTGTCTTGGTTCTCAATGGACCCTTCTGAAAAACACAAGATAAGTGGGTGCATGAGATCAGACTTATTTGTGTTCCTAATGCATGTAATAATGGTAAGAGTATGAACCTCGGTTTTATGATACATTACCAAATTAGAATTTCAACTGTCTTTTTCTTGTCTCAGAGCTCAGGCACAAACTATTGACATGTTCCATGTATACTTTTGATGTGCTTTTGTATAGTAACATGGTTCTATTGAATCTATATATTATTTTATTCTACAATTTTTGGCCAGGAAAGGCACACTAAGGCAAGACTTGTTTCCAGGTGTATCCTGGAAGCACAGAACAGTTATGACTTGCTTACAGTCACACAGTATGCAAGTGGTGGCTGAGGGGTTCACCCAGGAGCCGAAGGTTGCTATGGTTGATTATGATTGAAGGCCATTTTTAGATTCATTCACAATAGAAATGTTGCACCTGAACACACACACACACACATACACATATATACATATATACACATACATATATACATACACATATATAATATATACTATATATATATATATATATATATATATACATATATATATATATATATATATATATATACATATATATATATATATACATATCATATATATATACACACATATATATACATATATATATATATACATATATATATATATATATATACACATATATATATATATATATATATATATATATATATATATATATATATATATATATATATATATATATATATATATATATACATATATATATATATACATATATATATATATATATATATATATACATATATATATATATATATATATATATATATATATATATATATATATATATATATATATATATATATATATATATATATATATATATATATATATATATATATATATATATATATATATATATATATATATATATATATATATATATATATATATATATATATATATATATATATATATATATATATATATATATATATATATATATATATATATATATATATATATATATATATATATATATATATATATATATATATATATATATATATATATATATATATATATATATATATATATATATATATATATATATATATATATATATATATATATATATATATATATATATATATATATATATATATATATATATATATATATATATATATATATATATATATATATATATATATATATATATATATACTCATATATATATATATATATATATATACATATATATATATATATATATATATATATATATATATACATATATATATATATATATATATATATATATATATATACACATGCATATATATATACATATATATATATATACATATACACACATACACATACATATACATATATACATATATACATACACACACACATACACACACACACATACACACATACACACACACACACATACACACACATACACACACACACACACACACACACATATATACACAATATGTTGTCTATTTTCAGCTAGGCAATTAGACACTGATAATTTATAGGTTTCTGTTGTCACATGCATTATACCATAAGAAGAAGTTGTTATTTACATCCAATTAGATTTGCAAAGAATTACTTTTTATCTCTAGTGTTGGTCTTTGTTTTATATTTTATCAGCAGAGCTGTCAGATCCATATGTTAAGTTTTTTTTTTTACTTATTTTGTTCTGAGTACCTCAAGTGACATGGTTCCTCAAATGACTATGTGAATTCAAAAGCTTAAACATTTTGTAAACCATTTGTAGATCCAGTAAAAGGTATCACATCATCCATTTTGTTAATCTTCACATAAGCAAAACATTAATTAGAATGATCTCTCGTATGTTTTATTTTGAACTCCATGTTTGTCCTCTCTTTTCAAATGATTGGTTTAGTCACTGTATATTAAGTCCACAACCTATTGTTTTCATTTTAAATGCTTTTCTTTTTCCTTATCTGTGCCTGAGATTTTCATATCTCTGCAAGCTGACAAATCCAAGATGGAACATCAGCAAAGCAGATAGAGACATAGTGGACTAGGCAGTGTCTCCATATATAGTATCTGCTGATATAAGCTAGGCAGAATGATCAAAGTCTATTTAAAATAAGGAAGTTTTATGATGAGGCCCATAATAGCAGCAATGTATCACCACGAGCCTGATATCAGAAGGTGTAGGATAGGCTGTTGGTGAGGCAGTGCTGTGCACAAACAAGAGCAAGAAAGGTGGATGTGTTTTAACAGACAGTTGTGCCCCAATAATACAGGAGACAGCTGCTTGAGCTGACTCATGGAATTCCAGCCTCTGGGCACATAGGGTTAAACAGAACCAAGATTAATGGAACAGGTTTTGCAGAACTTTTACTGGCTCACTATCTTGTTTAACATGCCAGAAGGTAGGAAAGTCAGAAGATAAGGCTAAAGCTGTTCTTATGCCATTGTCTGTCATAAATTGATCCATTTAAAAGAGAGGCTATTGCTATTTTGAAGCATTTAACTAACTACAAACAGAGGATAGATTTATTTGGATACAGTTACAGCAGTTGACAGAATCAGATATTTCCTGAACTATCTGTGATATCTCTAAAGAAATTCCTTATATGTCTACATTACTGCTATAGAGCACACAGAGGAAATGCATTAGTACATATCTTAATTTTTAGACAGGAAAGGATGGAATTAACACATCATTAGGACCAAAGACCTGTTTACAAGATGGTCCTGTAATTTCATTAGTACAAATGGTTTCAATGTAAAACAGTTTTACAAATACTTAATATATTACATTAAATAAGATCCTGTATTACAAATGGAGGAAACAATGCATGCATACACAATAAGTTTTCTGGTATATAGGTATCTGAGCCAATTATCTTTAGTTAATCATTATACATGCACCTTAATTTTAATTCATGTTTTAACTCAGCAATAAAAAGACTTTTTATGAACTATACTAACAGTATGTTTTGATTCCACAAGGTAAATGTGATGTAAGAAAACACATATTTTCATTTTTATTTAATGACCTAGGGGTTTTAAAACTTCTAAATTTATATCTCTAAAGTTGTATTTATGTTCTGTTTTTTCTTAATTATTGTATAAATATAAGCTTATTATAAGTTAAACTTTAAATATCTGATTTGCTCAAGATAGATTTCTTTTGTTTTCTGGGATTCGTAATCCCAATTCTTCATAAAGTTCACAATAAAGTATGTATTAAAATCCCATCTCCAGATAAATCTTGCCAGGTGATTGTAGGTGACATCAGTATTTGATAACATTCCTTTGGTTTGCTAGGCTGTACATATAGCTGCCAAAGTCAAATACTGATATATCAGTAGTTGAGTAACTATTGAAGTGCTCATATTGTATTCTCTATATGATAATCAAAATGTCAAATCTATTCAGAAATGTTGTGAAATATATGGAAATAGCTGACAGTGTATTTTGAAGCAATTATAGCTGTAAATATTACAATTACATACCCTGAAGCAGTTGTCATGTCTTTGGTGAAAGCAGAAAAGGTGGCAGATAAGTTTCTTGGAATTTATGCAGAATACATAGTAGCCTCAATTCACTCTGCAGAGTGATTCGTGGAGTGAAGGCAAATTTGCAGAGTGCTCCGCAATGCGAAGTAGAGTACTTCACGTTATAATGGGTAACACAAATTCCACTGAAGACAATAACTTTGCTCTACTCCGCCTGCCCAAACCACTGTTTCACCAAATTTTAAGGTGAAGTACATTGAAAACAATGCACTTCACCTCACTTCACCTTGTTTTTAAGCTTCAAAGGCAAATTTTGCAGTGATTCATGGGGTTTCAGGTCATATGGGCTCTAGACTGTTCTGTACAACCTCATTTTAGGGTAGTGTGTGAGGAAGCTGTAGGAGACAGTCTGCTCTGAGAGCTCTCTGTGATTCAAACTTTCCAAAAGGTGTTAAAAAGCCTTTTGGGTCATTTTTGCTGAAACTTTAATTCTTTAATTGTAGAAACCCTCCTGTGCTCATATCATTGAGCATTTATTGTTTGTATCTGGATTTTGAATGTTAATGTACAACATTCAGTCTGTGTACTTAAGAGACAGTGTAATTGTGTTTTGGGGAGGGGCGTATTTGGTGTAGTAGAATGAAGTTGGAGAAATAGGGTTCTTTTGTTTTTGGTTATATTTTTCTTGTATAACTGACTGTGTTAATGTACACAGTAATATTTTCAATAATTGTTGAAATTTATTTTCCTGATTGTGCGTGCTGTGGTCTGGACCTGATGCAGAAGTGAGGTTGTTTAAATACGTTGTATATTACTGAAGTTTTAAATTTGCTACACATTACTTGTAGACTAATTATGTGTGTGTGTGTGTTTGTGGTACATGATGTGACATTAAATAATACACCTTTTATTGTGCCACAGTGTAATTGCAAGTGCAGCAGTGTGAACCTGCTATCCACTGCAACTGTGTGATTTTGTACTGCTATTGTGGCATCTTTTCTTGGTCTTGCACTGCCATAATCTGCAGTCAGTGACCCCCCACTCTCAAAAGGTATTCGTTTCCATATTGGATTGTTTGTGACTTGAGAACATCACTGTTTAGTTAAGGTGTTCTTGAACTTGTTGTGACTTTGCGTCTGTATCTGTTGTTGAAGCCACAGTTGTTTCTTTGGCTTCACACCAGCGTCCCCTCCCAGGCTCCCACCCAGAGTGAACACTCCAAAGTCTAAATTAGTTTAGAATATTCCTGTTGATCCCCAAATGCCCACAAAGAGACGTGCAAGCAAAGCTGTTTCTCGCCATGTCACTGCTGCCAGTGCTAAGATTGTCTGTGGGTGTGGTAGTAGTACGCAGTCGCAGAAGTGCATTACTGATGTGAGGAAAGGTATTTTTCCTTAAATGTTTTTTACAGCGCAAACAGTAGTTTCACTCATAGTTGGAGGAGATGATGTTGTCCCAGTTGGTGGTGTTAGTGCAGTTGCTGGTGGTGGTATGAGTATTGCTGCCTCAAGTTCCACTTCTGACCAGTTTACCATGTCCAAAAATATAGTGACGTGTGAATCAGTGGCAGCGAGTGACATTGTAGATGTTGTCATACTCCCCAGTAACATCCCAGTAACTGAACATGAGGATTCTGATCATTATGTCAATAATAGCACACAAAGTGATATTTATTCCACATCGGTTCAGGTCATGCATTTGCCATGCAGTGATTCAGAGTGTGGTGAAATCATTTCAGGTGATGGTGGTGCTGCTGATGATGATGTTTCTGTGGTTGCAACATGCAATCCACATGCCAGCATCCAAACAGAAGATGTGGATGATGTTGATGAATATGATGATGATGTCAATGACCCCTGCTGGGAACTGGAGAAAAAGAAATTCAAGGTGGCTGTTTCTGGGTCTGTTTGCATTTCCCCCCTCCCATAAAAAGTTGTGATTTACCCGTTTCAGTTGATGATGATGACTCAGTAATAATGATAGGTAGTCGTGGTGGTCAGTTGCAGTCCAAGTGTGTCCTGCCTGAAAAATCATGTAGAAAGCCCCCACTTCATGGCTTAAAAAACTAGAGTCCAATAAGCAGCATTGGGGGGACATGTAAAAACTAGAGCATCAAAATCCCATGTTTGGGATTTTTTGTGGAAGAATACAAATGATGAGTCAGTTGCAATCTGCCAGTTTGCCAGGTGAGTGTGAGTCAAGGTAAAATGGGAAACATCTGGGCACAGGGGACAGCATACACATCTTAACAATAGGCACATGGCACTGTGGACTCAGCACAAGATGACAGCTAATATCTGTTCCACAGTGGGCGTTCACCCTCATCATCAACCATAACAAGCATGTTATCCTTCCATGACTGTAGCATCAAGTAGAAAATTAAATGTGTGCAGTAGTGATGAAATAACAGCAGAGGATTACTACAGGCATGATGAGGTAGAAGAGCAGAATGATTTTGAAGTCTTGTCCAGTTGTGATGAAAGTAGCGGTTTTGGTGGTGGTCAATGCAGTATGTCTAGTGCAAGTGGTACATCAACCCCTGTTGATAAATCTGGGAAAATAACTGCATTTCTGGGTTTGTCATAACCCATGCAACCATCTCTGTAACATGTCCACACTCCACAACAACCTGCGATTTGCAGAGCAGAACCATTTGTCATCACATCCCATGTAAAACGTTTATGTCAGCCCATGTTACAGAGTGTTTTTACGCATAAGTTGAACTACCCACCCAATCATACAGTGTCACATGAACTTGATGTTGCTGTAGCTGAAATGCTGCCAATTGATCTTTTGCCCTTCTCTTTTGTGGAGAAATCTGAGTTACTGCAGTTTGCTGCACATGCCTTTCCAAAATGGAAAGTCCCATCCTGGACATACTCTTCGACCCGTGCTATCCCCGAGTTGTACTGTACTGTGTTCGACTCAGTAAGACATGCCCTTCAATATTCCTCCTCTCCTTTCATCCATTTAAGTATGGATATGTGGACAAGTGGCAAAACAGTGGGAAGTTCATATTTGTGTATAACTGCACACTGGACACAGGTGCCGGGGCTTACTTGTGCTGTCAGTAGTATGAATATGCAGTGTAGTAAGGTGGAGTGTTGTGGTAGCAATATTCCAGAAGTTCAACAGCATGCAACGATTGCTATGCGCAATATGACCTGTTCACACACTGGTGAAAACATGTTGGACCTGGTACTGACTGGAATTGACAAGTGGCTGAACCCCTTGTTCCTGAGAGCTGGGTTCATAGAATAGAAACATAGAAACATAGACTTTGATGGCAGGTAAGGACCGCTTGGCCCACCTAGTCTGCCCATTTCCCTACCTAGAGGATAAGCTACTGATCCTATTATACCAACAGCCTATTTCTTCCTACCCCCTCACAAAAATTGCCTTCTGTCTGTCCCATGCATTCTTGAATTCTCCCACAGTTTTAGACCCCACAGCTTCCTCAGGAAGGCTGTTCCATGCATCCACCACCCTCTCTGTCAAAAAATACTTCCTCACATTGCCGCTGAGCCATCTCCCTTCTACCTTTAAATTGTGTCCCCTTGTTCTTGCACATCTCTTTTTCTGAAAGATGCTACCCTCTTGGACTTTGTTGATTCCACTGAGGTACTTAAATGTTTCTATCATGTCCCCCCTCTCCCTCCTTCCCTCAAGGGTATACATATTAAGCTCCTTTAGCCTCTATGGCTCTCTTGCAAACCCTGGACCATTTAATTGCCCTCCTCTGAACTGCCTCCATCCTGTCTATGCCCTTACAGAGATGGGGTCTTCAGAACTGGATGCAGTACTCCAGATGGCGTCTCACCAACTGTCTATACAGGGGATAACAACTTCCTGTTTTCTGCTGGTGACGCCTCTCCTATACATCCCAGTATCCCCCAGCCCTCTCTACCACCTTCTCACATTGCTTGCCAACCTAAAGGTCATCTGATATGATTACCCCCAGGTCCCTTTCCACTTTTGTTGTTGTTATTACTACCCCCCATTGTGTAATATTCCCCTGGGTTTTTGTTTCCCAGGTGCATTACTTTGCACTTCTTTGCATTGAGACCAAGCTGCCATACTTCTGACCATTCCTCCAACCTTGCCAAGTCCTTTCTCATCCTTTCAATGCCTCCTTGTGTATCAACCCTGTTGCAGATCTTTATGTCATCTGCAAAGAGGCATACTTTTCCTTCCAGTCCCTCTGCAATGTCACTTATAAAGACATTAAAAAGGACTGGACCCAATACTGAACCTCGCGGTACCCCACTAGTAGCCCCTCTTTCTTCAGAGTGGATTCCATTTACAATTACCTTCTGTGTCCTGTTGTTCAGCCAATGGTTTACCCAGGCTACCACCCTGGGACCCACTCTAAGGCTGGTTAATTTGACTACTAATCTTTTGTGTGGGACTGTGTCAAATGCCTTGCTAAAGTCTAGGTAGGCCATGTCCACAGCCCCTCCTTGGTCTACTACTTTGGTCACCCAGTCAAATAAATCAATTAGATTCATCTGTCATGACCTTCCCACTGTAAACCCATGCTACCTTGGGTCCTGTGCCCCACTGTCCTCCAGGTACTCAACAATTATTTCCTTCAGAAGTGATTCCATCACTTTCCCTACCACAGAGGTCAAACTGACAGGTCTGTAGTTTCCTGCCTCTGTCCTGGTCCCACTTTTGTGAAGGGGAATCACATCAGCCTTCTTCCAGTCCTCAGGTACCACACCATCCTCCCATGATTTGTTAAAAAGGGTAGTCAGTGGTGTCACTAGTTCTTTGCTTAATTCTTTTAGAATTCTGGGGTGAATTCCATCTGGCCCCATTGCTTTGTCCACTTCAGTTTTGGGAGTTCTTTCAGAACCCTTTCTTCTGTCAAAGGACTGGGATTGACCCCCCTCTCCAGAGTGCTTCTGTTAATTGGATTAGGCACCTCCCCCATTTCTTCTTTTGTGAATACTGAACCAAAGTATTCATTCAGTATCCCTGCTTTTTCACTGTCACTTTCTGCCCACCCACCATCCATTCTATTCAGCCTCACTGTCCCTCCCTTTGTCTTTCTACGCTCCCTTATATACCTATAAAATGTTTTATCCCCCTACTTAACTGAGTTGGCTATCTTTTCCTCAGTTTGTGCCTTTGCTACTCTGACTACCCTCCCTGCTTCCTTCTGCCTTAACTGGTACAGTTCTCTGTCTCCTTCTGTGTTTCTTTATACTTCCTAAATGCTATTTTTTTCTCCCTAACCTTCACCGCCACTTCTTTTGAGAACCATAGTGGCTTTTTCTTTCATTTTGATTTGTTTATTTGCTTCACACAAAGGCTTGTTGCCTCTGTGATGGCAGTTTTGATATTTCCCCACTGTTGCTCCACCCCTCCTTCTAGTCTGTTTGCCAGTGCTTTTCTAAGACACTCTCCCATCTTGCCAAAGTCAGCCCTCCTGAAGTCCAGAACCCTCACTTTTGTGTGGCTTGACTCTGTAGCTGAGTTTATCATGAACCACACTGTTTGGTGGTCACTTGTTCTCAAATGGCTACCCACTTCTAGACCTGAGATCCTCTTACTGTCCCTATTTGAGAGTATGAGGTCTAAAATTGCTCCCTCAAGAGTAGGTTCCAACACTTGCTGTCTGAGACATGCCACCTGTAGGGCATCAAGAATGGCCCTGCTTTTGGATGTGGCTACAGAAAAGGTGCTCCAGTTAACATCTGGCATATTAAGGTCCCCCATCAATAGTATCTCCCCTTTCTCTGCCATCCTAAGTATGCCTTCTATCATAGCCTTGTCCATTCCCTCCACCTGACATGGGGGTCTGTATACAACTCCTGTGTGGGTTATGGTGCTATTTCCAGTCTCTAAGGTAACCCACAGTGCCTCCTCTCCTCCCTGTTTACTCTTTTGTTCAGTTGCTTTTATTTCTTCCCTTACATAGAGAGCTATCCCCCTCTTCTGCCCTCCCTGTCTCTCCTGTAGGTTGTGTACCCCGGTATGTTAACATCCAAGGGTACACTTATCCCATGGCAAGTGACAATGGGTCAAATGTGGTGAAATGTATCGCAAATGGTGGCTTTTTTCGGGTTCCATGCATGGCCCACTGTTTAAATCTGGTGGTGCAGGAGTTTCTGCAGCATCCTGATATAAAGGAAATGCTGACAGTTGCAAACCATATCTGTTCTCACTTTTCATGCTCTGCAAAGGCCTGTGACCAACTTCAGCAGTTGCAGATCTGAAACAGCCTCTCACAGCATTGCTTAAAGCTGGAAGTTGTCACCCAGTGGAACTCCACTTTATACATGGCAGAGAGGTTGTATGACTAGTACAAAGCCATCTCTGAATATCTTGTCATGCACACTAGCCATGACAGTTCCAGAGCCTCCATCTATGATGACTGAACAGTGGCACCTCCTGGACTTTGTAATAACAATCTTGAGGCCTTCTGAACATGCCACACAGGCAGTGAGTGGTGAGTCTTCTTCCATTAGCTGCAGGTGCTGAAGCAGACATTAGTGAATGTAAAGCATAGCCTTGATGTTGCCGGAGACAGTGCTAGCAGTGTGTTGCTGAAACACATGCTGACAGTATTCGGCCATAATAGTCACATCTTGAGCATTCAGCATAGTGACAACTTTGTAATTGGAAGCAATACTGGACCCACGATACAAACATGGAATTGCCTCAGTACTGGACAGTGGGCCTGAACATCTAAAAACTGTTAGTTGTCAACTGGTGCACTTGGTTCATTGGGCACAAAAGTCATGTGCTAAGGTCAGGAAACCTGAGAAGCATAATCAGGCTGAGGGTGAACCTGGAGGAGTAGTATCAAGCATATCCTGTAAGGGGAAGGAGGCTGCAGTTCCAGGTAGTCTGTTATTAAAAGTGGCTGGCGTTAACCCACTTTGAGAGGCTTTGTCCCAAGTGGGGATTTGTGACATAAATGATTCCGGAAAAGTGGATGATGCACCAACCACTGGACTTAGAGCAGCACAGCGAATGATTGAGTCATATGTGTCTGAAAATAGGCATCTGTCAATCACTGATGATCGCCTTTTATGCTGGAGTGGAAAGGTCAGTGAATGGCCAGAGCTGACCACTTTGGCACTGAAGTACCTGACATGCCCAACCTCCAGTGTGAGTATCGAGGGGGTATTCAGCTCAGCCAGTGCAATAGCTCGGGTTCATCATTTGAATCTCTCTCCTGCAAATGTCAGTTTGCTGACATTCATAAAGATGAGTAAAAGGCACATAATAGCTCATACTGCAACCTTAGTATTCATACCCTGGCATACTCATGGTTTTGCTGATGTTGAAGAAAGGAACCATCCTGGCGGCAGTGACAGCATGAAGTGGCCTACCACTGATGTAGATGATAACACAATGGAGAAAGAATTTCCCTGTGGTCAGAATTCAGACACAGAAGACTGTGAGGGTAGCTTTCTTTATGAGGATGATGATGAATGATGATGAGGTTAACGTTGGCAGGTTTTAACTTAAGTGGTTAAAAGGCTGTCACATGTCTTGTATGATATATGTTTTCTTTTTCATAAAGTTAAATCACTGTCCCACTCATAGTAACTTAAATTCCATATGTCAAGTCACATTTATAACACAGAGCACAGTATATCCTGGCCCTCGGACTACCACCACCATAAGACCGCTGTTCACCACTACCACCATAGGGAATGTGACCATGTGTGTCCCGGGACTACCACCACCATAAGACCATGGTTCACAACTGCCACCACCATCAGATGCAGGAAGATATGAGAGGGAATGTCATCATGTGCCCCAGCTATGACCACCACCACCACCCACCACAATGTTTCTCCATTACATTGACCATGCCAAAGCAGAGAAAGCTGAACAGGAGACCACATCTGTCAGCCACAGGCACAAGGTTTCTTACTACAAAACTATAAAGTGAGTACAGTATGTGTACTAATGTTTTTCATGCTATTCAACTTCCTTTGGCTGTGTGTTTTGTTTTGTGTTGCTTTTCTGAGTTGCAATGGTCAAACACATATGGTCAACTTATTTGTTTTTTACAGGTTAACAGCAAATGACTCTCCTTCACTGAAGGTCTATATCAATGGCAGCAGCAGGACTATCTACAGGAAGCTATGGGATATCCATTTCCAATCCATACTGGTAAGTATATCAATTTTATTTCATCTGTTCCTCTTTGTTTCATAAGAGTGCAACAAATCCAACTGATGAATCATAAACTAGGTGACATGTACATCACAATAAATATTTCTGCAGCAGATATCATGCACTGTATTCAAAATGTGCAGCTGTGCAGCCAACAGTGTTGAAAAAGTTGGACCCAGGTCATGTTACTTTACAAGCTGAGGTTTTAAAATGTAACTTGAGCAGAGATGCAGGGACAGTGACACAGTATATTTGTTACACAGCCTGGTACTAAATTAAATTGTGATCTGATAGTTGCAGTGGGACAGCTTGCTATGTGTTTTAATCTAGATACCCATGGTGGAACAGCCACGGCTTAAACATAATGCCTTACTGCTGCAATCAAGTTGCAATAGGTCCTTCATTTTTTTTTTTTAGGAAACTTCCAAATGCTTTATTGTGTCATAGTTGCCTTATCCAAAGAACTTCTTCAACATCATGCTCCCCCTCCCCAGGCTGGGGCAGACATGCAACAAGTGGAATTTGTTTCAGTCGATGACCATGACCATTCATTACCAGACTGGAGAGGATATAGATGAAATCTGTGAAGAAGTAACCAAATAATAAACCATTAATGAGACCTATTGCAAATATGATTCCACCCCCCCAAAAAAAGATACTTACCTTCATTGGATTGAGAGTATTCCACTTCCAATTTTAACACCAAAATGCTTCATCAAGCACTGCACTGTGTACACCAACAGTATGTGACCTGTGATACAAAACAATACAATGAGTACATGTATATATATATATATGTCAACCCCCCACCTAGAAAAGACATATATATATATATATATTTATATAGACATATATATATCAACTCACCAAGGCTGCTATTAGCGTACACACAGAGGGTACCCTTCCATCCAATTGAGGTGATAGCATCGCATACATTTACAGGAATCACAGCACACTTTGGACCAGCAACAGTTCTCCATCATTGTCATCATTTCTGAATGAACACTAAATGGAATCATGTCATGTTATCCCTTCTTCACACAGTTTGGCAAGACACTGTGCATAATGGCCATGACATCATCATCATAGTATGTTACTTCTCTGGACACAAGACAGCTGCATTTTGGAGATGCAGAAAAATTCTAGGGACTCTGTGTGACCACTGTTCGCATGCATGACTGTGCAATAAATTCTGGGGGACATTCCATGTGGTGTACCACTCCCATTTCACTTCATCAGCACTTGGGAATTCTCTGGACACAAGACAGTTGCATTTTGTGTGTTGTGATTGTGAGCACATAATGTCATACTTAAATTATAAATTAAAGTAACAGTGCAACAATGTGGTGAAAACTTTGACCTATACTTTTTTTATGCTATTTTAGATTGCCAGTCACTAGTTACCTCCTGACTTGTATGATACACTTCTTTTCACAATTTGTGTCTGCTTTACTACTTTTTCTTATAGCTGAAAAAATAAAAGGAGCACACCTTTTAATATGGCTCTGACCAGGTTTTCATCACTATTTTCAGCTGTTTTTGAACAAATATTGTTCTGCAAGGTCATAAAACACTGCCTGCTGCATAATTGTTAATTTTACAACAGAAGTAATATATAAACAACTGATGGAGAAAAACAGCAGAAAATACTGATGAAGACCTGGTCCACACCTTATTAAAATGAGTACTTCTTTTATTATTTCAGACATGGTAAAAAAGTACTAAAGCAGACTCAAATACTGGAAAGAATGGTATCATACAAGTCAGGAGGCAAGTAAAATGGCAATGTAAAATAGCATAAAAAAGTATAGATCAAAATGTTCACCAGATTGTTGCACTGCTGCTTTAATGTCTATTTCAAAAAAGAAATATTTCTGGAGCCTCAGTAATGTTTACTTTGTGTCGGGAATCGTGAAGTGTTTTGCAAAAAGCAGGACTGAGAAGTGCAAGTATCTTGTGCTAAACTGCATGTGTGCCATCAGTGTTCTTTCCCGTGTGTGCAGACATTGTCCAGCTTTGTGCAAACATATATATGGTGGGACTTGTTACAGTATGTAAAGAATAAAGATAAGAAAGAATATATGAAGTATATTTTATTTGTACCATCAGCACCAGCAGAGTAAGCGATATGATATTTTTTCAGAGGTATCGGGTCACTGTGCACCTCAGTCACTCACAGTGCACATATGGCTTTCTGGAGATCGTAGCACACAAATAAACACATGTTCTCCTAAAAGTCATGTGTGCAGTATGTGACCAAGGTGCACTCTGGCCAGGCACCTCTGAATAAATATCATATCACTTAGTCTGCTGATGATGATAGTGACAATAAAATGTATGTTATATTTTCTTATCTCTATTCTTTATACCATAAACACTGCAACAAGCATCATATATATGTTTGCAAAAAGCTGCACAATGTCTGATGTCAACACACACACACACACACACAGGAAACACTGACGACTGCACACATGCAGTTTACCACATCATACTTGCACTGCTCACACCTGCTTTTCCACAACCACTCCACAACAGAAAGTAAACATTACAAAGCAAACACACCACAAGGCTTCTGTTCCTCCTGACACAGTTGAAAAACTGCCAAACTGGGGAGCTGCCGGGGGGGACCAGGCACAGGAGAGGCAGATGCAGTACAGGCAGCATGGTCACACACCTGGGGCTCCACCAGCTGCTGTGGCGGTGGTGCTGCTGGACTTCCGGCAGTTGTTACTGGTGGTGGTGGTGGCGGTTGGCTTAGTGGATGTAGCGGTGGCACTGGTGGTACTGCTGCTTCCAGAGGGGGGGAGGCAGAACCAAAGAATCTGGAGTGGTCCAACACTACCCGGCTACGACCCCCATGCATGCGCAATCCTCTCTGACCATGGGCCACATACTGTCCCTGGTCCATCGTTCAAAAAAACACTTCTTCCTTCTCCGATGGGATGAGCAACTTCACACACACATACACACACACATACACACACACACACACAAAACAAAACTTATAAAACAAAGAAATCAGTCATCAGAAAGAATTAACAAACCAGTACAAAAAAAACTAAAGAATTAACTTTTAAAAAAGCTTTTGCATTTTTGGAATTTGCTCATGAAAGTAACTTGTTAACATGAACTCTCCTCTCCTACACAAAATGCTTCCTCTCTCTACCTCTACAAAGGAGAAAGTCAAAGTAGCTCCTTGTATGACTCACTTTCTTCCTGCCTGGCTAAAGCATGGGATTTACAGTACTGTAAACCATGTGATGTGTTGGGGGCTGCCTGTATTGTTGGCATTCCACCTTACTTTGTGTTAAGGCAGAATAACAACGCAAAGTCATAATAACAAAGCAAAGTGAGCACTTTCCAATGGCCACTTCATGTAGCGTTATGATAACGTGAAGTGGCCACTTCGCGTTCACTTCACTGGCAGAATTTAAAGAAGAAGACTCCTGTACATTTCTGATTTGGATATGTCTGATGTATTTATTATACATTACATCAGTTACTGTACATATGTCAATAAGAGATCAGTCATTTCTGCTGTTGCAACACATATATAGAGTCTGAAGCTCTGATACAAGGTAGCAAAGTATCAAGCAAGACTCCATTTACATGCAAATGGGTCACTTGTAATACAGCCCCTCCCATTCCCTGATGTCACTGCAGCAACAGTGCAATACACATAAGGGTATCAATGCTGTCTATCCTGATTTTAGTTTAAGTTTGCAATGGCTTAAGATGGTTCTGTCATGCAAGTCACACAGGGAGTAATACTTGTAGCCTTAATACTGTATGTGTAGAGCAAATAATACATCTAATAGTATTTCATTCACAGGAAACAGAATCTGTTTCTTTGTACTGCTCATTTCTCTCTGTGAGACAGTTGCAACATGTTGTGGAGAGCAGTAGAAAGAATCAATCAGACAATCAAGCAGTCTAACAGTCAATGAGTGAATCAGTATTGAACCAGGTGAACACCCTTGAGAAGATTTATTTACAAGGTAGGCCTGAGCAATTTCCCAAAGGATCACACAAGAATGAATTCATTCTTTGCACAAATGATACACCCCCCTTTCAGCAGCCTGAAAGTGGAGAGCTAGATCACTTACTTTATAAAGTATATTGTTTTACATTTCAAATGCTCCTTAAATCTGAGTTTCTGACCGGAAATACCAAGACACAGAATGCATATGACATGAGAGGAATGAGATAAGCAAATACAGAGCACTACAAACACTGAGACTGATTAGTTTCTTTACCTACAACAGTTGAAGTGTAGCATCTGATTTGTGAGGGACATCCTACTTCAAATGCTGGCATTACAAAGGGAGGAGGTGGCCTCAGCTTGTCTTCAGTACCTTCAAAGTGAAATGCTGTAGCTCTCACATCACTGCTAATGGTTTATAGTGGGAATGGGGCACTTTTAAAGTCATGGAATTGAGGGGCCATTACAGTTCCCATGGAGGTTAGGGGAATTTGGTAAGGGTTAGAGAGTAAGGGACTTTTGTAGGATTTGAACAAGAGTTTCCTAGTTCTTATGCCTGTGCTTTAACCACTAGATCACCCTTCTTCCATATGCTGCAGCTGATGTTGTCCTGGTAACCTATTCCTTGCTATAGCTGAACTCTTTATTGCCTTACAGTAGACATCCAATCACTGACTGCCTAGTTACACAGAGAAAGGGGCATTTTTGCAAGATTGTATCTCACTGCTGGTGTCAATCAAAACAGAGAATGCTAACACACAAGGAACATAATATGACAGCTATATAATACCACTTAAAACTCTTGTTGTACCCAGAGTCATTTATAGGGTAAACTGTTTTTGCTAACAGAAACATTAACACAACACATACAGGCACTTCCTTATATGAAAACTGTATATACATGTTAAATCAGTACTGCATCATACTCATATGGTCCTAGTTCCTATTAGATCTGCACTTCAGGATGTGCACAACACTTAAAGGGTTCCTCCATTACTCAAGTGGGGAACCAAACATTATGGGTTTGGTTTAGTGGTGGAACTGCATTTAGTGCAGCACCACTGTCTGTTGCTCTAATGACATCTTCCTCCAGCAGCATTGATGGTAAAATGGAGGACAACCACATTGATAACTTCTGGGGGCTATATATTTTTATGTATAATCTAAATTTGGACAGCAATTGGACCACTGGCAACTGGAGGAGGCACACAACAGTTACACATAAGGAGTTTGGAAAATATAGATGTGAAACTCTGGAAGACTTCCCCTTTAATTTTGCTGCATCTCTAATGCTGAATGGGGTTTGGGGAATAATTTGTCACATATAATGCTTGAATTAAATGGAATGTCACAGGGCATGGCAGTTGTATTAGGCCTTGTTTTAAGGGACTGTAGTCTATTCAGGTTTACTACAATGGTCCCTAGAGGTGAGCGAATATCAATTTCAGAGCAAGCCCCAAAACACTGTACTTAAAAGCTTGTTCTTATAATGCCAAAGGGCTGTCTAGAGAAGATCTCTGTTTCTGAGGAATGTTCTGCAGTTTTGGGGAGTCTTATTAAACAATGGAAATAGTTGGGTTTGTTGTAGATAACTTCAAAGAAACAACCTTATCTGGGGGTATTGGTATTAAACTGAAAACCAATTTGGGTTAGTTTAATAAGCAAAGGAACAAAAATGGGGTCTGAACTGCGTGACAAAGACGATGATGCAATAGATGGGTGGACCTCTTGAAAGGGTTAATATGAAAATACTTGGCTCAGAAGTTCAGATTCAGCTAGAGAACTAAACACACCAGGGGTCAGATATTCAATTATGGATAGAAGCAGAGCACATAAGTTTGCACTGTGCTTGGCTTTGAGCCTGGACAAGTGATTGCTATATTCAGTTGAATAGTTCATATATAAACAAATACCAATAAATAACATCAATGTAACTCAACACTGGAAAATAATCAAATTCAATAAAATTAATATTTATTATCTGTACATAAAGGTATTATTCTTGACCTTGTGTAACACAGGTCCACCTTGTAAATGAGCCTGCTCAACGGTGTTCGCCTGGATAAATAAAGACTTGATTGATTTTTTGATACTACTTTGAGATCTGATCCTGAAAAGCTTTAAGTGTGGGAAACCTAGCTCAAGAAAGTAATCTTGGGGGTGAGCAAATCAAGAAGGCCTTGTGAATCAGGTTTGTGAATGGGTGTGCTGCTAGAGGCTAACTGGGGGCTAGCAATCAGGGGACAACAGGAAGTAAGAAGGGGAGATAAAAAGGGTAACACTCAGGGTGTCCTATCACATGAGTGGCACAGAGTGGGAGTAGGATATTTGCTTTAGGAGCTTCTGCTGCATCCACAGATAGCCCACAGTCCTCAGGAGACTTTGCAGGGTTAACGCCAGACTAAGGTATGGAGGTAACGCATTGCTGTTTTCAACAGATAGGGAAAGGTAACTTCACATTGTAACCCTTACTACAAGTGGGAAAAGAGTAGTACACACCTAGAATAAGGTAGATACAGACATGAGGGTTAAAAGGGGGGGAGAGACACCTTATGTGGAATAGGGTAACAAAGTAGTTTCAGCAAAGCAGAAGAGAAAGGTAGGGATACAATGGAAGTAGGAAAGAGGCAGAAACAATACAGAGAAATCTAAACAGACACTAGACAAAGGAACAAAATGATTATGGAAGTGGTGCAGTGCAACAGGTGTGAAGCTGCCATCTGCAGGGACACCTTCTGGAGTTGAAGTGCTGCCCCTGCAGGGACACCTCTCTGGGTTGTGAACAGAGATTACTAGACTCAGAGCCAAACTGACAAGGGTAGAGAGGACCTACTGCTGCACCCATTGTCCACTAAGTCTGCCACCACTTCTCAAAAGGTTGCCAATGCAGAAGCAAATGGATCTTGGTGCAGGGCTCCAGAGGGGTGGGGTGGCAGGAAGGGTGCACATTCCTTAGCCTATACCACTTCAGAATTCATTCGCCATACTGGCAAGACAGGACAGCTGAGAGGAGGATCCCCCTGTAGTGGGAAGGGAGGAAGTGGGAATCCTCAGAAGTGGTGTTCCTGAAAAGAGAAGACGAAACCCCCACCTGAGGAGGAAGCAGTTGCTGGTGGGGGACTCTGTTGTTATGGAGATAGACTTGGGAATGAGGTAAGAAAGGGAGGGAAGGTAAAGTGCCTACCTGGTGCTTTGGCTTGGAGAGCTGAAGAGCATATCCAGAGGACTGCAAGGGCAGCAGAAGATGGGAGGGAGCTAGACATCATTGTCCACCTGGGGACAAATGACCTGGCAAGGGACAGGTAGGGATAGTGCAGGGTACTTCAGGGATTTGAGAGATATTGTAAGCAGGCATAATGCACAGTGGCTTTTCTGAGGTGTTACCTGTGTACAGCCATGGAGATGTAATAGTACTGCACATCAGGGCATTATTTTATTTATTTATTTATTTTAAATTCTTTAGAAACAACCTTTGAGCAAGGTGCTTATTTACAAAGATTCCATGTCATGAATGCAGGACAATTACAGAGTTACATGTCACATATACAATGCCACAGGAATTACACAATCAAAACAGAGAACTCCTGGCAATTGGAGTAAAAAAACATGTTGCTCCATTATGTTCAAGAGTTCAGATACTGACCAGGAATAGAGTAGAAAGCAACCCTGTACCTAGGCACTGTCAATTAACATTTACCATTTACTAAGAAATGAGAATAGAGATCAGAGGGAGTGGGGGAACAAAGAAAGGCTGGGATGGAGGTAGGTGGGTGAGGAGTAACAAGTATTAAGGGGAAGACCAGAGGAAAGGGATTAGGTAAAGGGTATAGGGAAGGAGAGAAAGGGTGAACTAAAGGTCAGAGCCAAATACAGCTGGTGAGAAGGAGAAGGGGTGAGGGCAGGGGAGTAAGGAGCAGTTGGTGGTGGACTGTAAGGGGGGTATAAGTGCAAAACAGGGAGCATGTGTAGTTCAATGGAGTAACAGGCTTGAACAGTCTCTTTGCACATGACAGGGAATGATTAGGGGACTGATTAGCTGAAGGCATGGTGCATTGAAGAGGGCTTCGGCTATATCAGGGACTTTGAGCCAGTCTGGGAAAATATTGGCCTCTATAAAGGGAAATAGCCTGCAACCTTATGGGAAGGGGACTGCAGTTCTTGGTGGGAGGTTTAACTGCTCCTTGGATGAGCATTTAAGCTACAGTAGCCGAGGACACAGTAAAACCTAAGGAGATAACAACTGCCCCACATGGATTTGGAGCAGTAGGGATGCAGGGCCAGGGTGGAGAAAACTCCCCTTAGGCCAGGGGTGCAGAAAGGCAGGGATGGGAATAAGGCGTAACAAAAGAGCAGCAAAACACAGGTAAGTGAGAGTAAACGATTGAAGAAATCAAGAAACAGGGAAATCAAAAGGATAGGAGAAAGTATTGGGGATCTTCAGGGAAAAAAACAGTCAGGAATGGGAGAGGGAAGCAGGGTTGGGGCAAGATGGAAAGAAGGTGTGGAGGGCCAAGTGTGCTAATGCAAAGGAGTCTTGGGAACACAATTCCAGTCCTGGAGGCCATTGTGGTGGAGGCTGTCCTGCATTTAGTGCTCATTATGGAGCTGTGGTGCACTGAGCACCATGACTGTATTGTGATCATACTTGGCTACTATATGTTCAGGAGAGACAGGGCAGTGTGGAGGGGAAGAGAGCATGTTTTATATGTGAGGGATGGATCAAGGCCATAGTATAGGGACACCAGGTGGAATAAAAAGGACTGGAGGTGCTGTAGGTCACCCTGGAGACAGGGTAAGGGCCACTATCCATTATGGGGTAGTATACAGGCCTCCAGCACAGGGGGAGTAGTTGGATAAGGGCACTTGGGTAAGCAATTATTAAAATGGAATGTAAGAGGGAGGTGTTTCTAGTTGGTGATTTCAATCTGCCAGACTTGGAGTGGAGCCTTCCAATGGCAGCTTCTACAATGAGCTGGGTGATACTGGACTCCCTACAAGAGTATTTTCTCAGACAACGAGTCTGATAACCGAAGATGATCTTGTCCAGAAGATGATCCTCCTGATTCTCAACTACTGCGATGTAGTTTACAGTGCTGCTACCAAATTTTCATTCTCCAGATTGGACACTCTCCTCAAATCCTCCTGCCATGTCACCATGGATCCCCCCACCCAGCCACCCATCACTGCAATCTCTATACTCTCTGGCTTTCCCTCACTGGAAAATGGATGTCTCCTACATAGTGCTAAATTCATCTCCAAATTTTAGTTTGGCTCTCTACCTTTCTACCTCTCCTCCACTTTAGTAATGCTCTCTCCTTCTGCACATACCCTTAGATCACACAACGTGTGCATCTTGGCAGTTCCTCACCATTCTACCTCAATAGGCCAGGCTGCAATCTCACATCATTTCTCCAAACTCTGGAACACTCTCCCACACCAACAATACTACTCCTGCTCCCCCCATTCCATCTCCTTAGCCCTACACAACTTCCTCTCAGTAAATTACACATGAGTCTAACTCATATAGTTTCTCTCTCCCCCACTCTCCCACAGTACTTCCTTCTACCACCACATTACCCTCCACTAGGGTCCCTCCTCCCTGCTATTCCCTTCCAGCTTGCTCTTTGCTATCAAGTCATGGTGTCCTTGAAACTACCATTCATTATTTCTAAACTGATGTGTATATATAAAAAGCAAGCACTTGTATTGATACATGTGATTTCTTTTCAAGTTTCATTCATTTATAGCACTTATCTTGCTTTCTGCCAATTGTAAAATATTATTGTAACTGTACTTTGTCATTATAATTCTGTATATGTTTTGATACTATGTCTCTCCAAATACCCTCTCCCCCAGGATGCACCAGGAGACAAGTAACTGGTTGCTCTGTGTGCTTTTCTGGTGAAACTCTTCAATAAATAAAATAACATAACTCATAGGAAGGGATCAGTGCTGAAACAGGTGCTTACAAAGAGGGACAGCATTGCAGACATCACAGTGGGCTGTCCCTTGGCTATCAGTGATCACCTTACTCTGTGGCTTAATACTAAGACAGGAACAGAGGCTGAGGTGAATTTGAAAGAAAGGGGGGGGGGCTGCCTCAGAAACTTGACAGCTAAACTCCAGCACTACCAATCATTGAACACACCAGGGCCAAATAAATTCACATTAGAATTTAATAAAGCATTTCAAACCTGAAGTGCTCAAACCTCAAACCTCTTACCAGGAATGATCTATACCAGTGGATTCCCTGATGATACTTTAATGTGAAACCAGTGGGAGGTTGGAGGATCCCACTGGTTTAGACCATTCCTGGTAAGAAGTTTGAGGTTTGAGCACTTCATGTTTGATATGCTTCATTAAATTCTAATGTGAATTTATTTGGCCTTAGTGTGTTTTGTTCAGTGATGGGTACTGCTGGAGTTTAGCTTTCTGGTCCCAATTTGTTCTCACTTGCACACCCAGCCTGTGGGGTGGCTTGCTTTTCTTGCTCACTGCCTCAGAAATTGCCTTGGGGAATTGCCAGAGAAAGGTGAGGCACATGGGGCAAAAATAAAGAAGGGTATAACTAAATCACCTAATCTCTGTATGACAAAAGTAATTAAAAGCAGAAGGAAATAGACCATTATGGTTCTCTAAAGAAGTGACAAAGGTGGTGAAGGAAAAAGGGTGGCATTCAGGAGATATGAGGAAACCCAGAAGGAGGAGGACATGGAGGTATACCTAGTAAAGCAGAGGGAAGCAGGAGGACAGGGAGGTAGACCTAGTAAAGCAGAGGGAAGCAGGCAAGGTGAGGAAGGAAGCAATGGTGCAGACATGGGAAAGAATCCCTAAAGGGGTTACTAAGAGGGATAAGACTTTCTTCAGAAACATAAGTGAAGAAGAGGAAATGATCAGAAGGGATAGCAAAGATTAGAATGGCAGAGAGGGGAGTCTGCACAGAAGAGGACCAAGAAAAAGCAAACATCCTGAACAGGTATTTGTGCTCAGTTTACACAGTAAAGAGAGGAGGACGCACCACCAGGGAATAGCATGAATGGGGGCTGGGGAGGTGGACACATGACCATTTCCAGAAGAAACAATCCAGAAGGGACTTACAACTCTGAAAGTGGACAAATCTATGGGACTGGATGAGATACATGCAAGGGTTCTAAGGAAACTAGAAGGTGCTAGTTGTGCCACTGACAGTCTTTTCAACAGCTCACTGGAAACAGTCGTGTTTCTGGAAGACTGGATAAAAGCTGATGTAATTCCTCGACATAAGAGCGACAGTACAGAGGGGACTATCAAATGCAGTATTGTCTGGACAGTCTTACTTCAGTGGCATGGAAATGAAAGGAAACTGTTGAAAGAAAAACTAGTAGAGTATCTTTAATCTAACAGTTTGCATGACCACATGCAGTTTTGAGATTTGCAGAGGGAGGTCATGCTAAGTGAATCTCATAAACTTCTTTGACTGGAAGACCAGGGCAATAGATATGGGGAAGGCAGTGGATATGGCCTATCTAGATTTCAGCAAGGACCTCAACACTGTTCCACATAGAAGGTGGATAAAAAAACTCAGCAACCTGGGGGTAGGATCCAAAGGGGTGACCTGGGTAAGAAAGTTGTTAATAGATAAGCAGCTGAGGGTGGTGGAAAACAGCTTTCCCTTGAATGATGGAGGACTGACCAGCTGAGTGATGCAGAGACTGATCCTCTTCAATATCTTCATAAGTGCCTTGCTGAGGAACTGGAAGGAAAGGCATGCCTTTTAGCAAATGATAAAATCTGCAATAGAGTGGACACTCAGGAGGGCATGGAGAGAATGAGCAGGGGTCTGGGGAAACTCAAGGAGTGATCTAAAGCATGGCAGTTGGGGGTCAATAAAAAAGGACAAAACCATGTATCTAGGGCTTAGGAACCCATGCACTGAGTATATTATGAGAGGGGGGTACTGACAGTCACTAAACAGGAAAGAGACCTTTGGGTTATTATATCTGATAACCTCAAAGTGGCAGGGCAGTGCGAAAAAGCAATAGGTGAGGTTATTGGGATGCTGGGATGCATAGGGGGTATATCTAGCAGGAGGAGGGAGAAGGTATTGCCACTGGATCGCTCATTGGTGAGACCCCACCTTGAGTATTGTGTCCAGTTTTGGATGCCATGTCTAAGAAAGGATATAAACAGGGTAAAGACAGTCCAGAGGAGGGCAAATAAAATTGTGCTGGGTTTGCACGAGAAACCCTATGATTAAAGACTGAGAGCTATCAATATGTACACCCTGGAGGAGACAGGAGCAAGAGGTGATATGAATAAACTACAAGTACTTTACAGGGCTGAACAAAGTTCAGTAGGGAAGTCTTTCTCTCAAAGACCAAGAAACACCAGAAGTTGAGGGCATGTAGTGAAGCAGGAGGGGGGAGTTTAAAAGAGATATGAGGAAATATTTCTTCATGGAATAGGTGGTGCCAGAGATAAGGTGGAGGCGAAAACTGAAAGCATTCATGAGATAGACCTACAGTAGGGGTGTATTAGAAGACTGACAAGGAGGAAGGAGGGTTGCTGCAGACCAGTTAGTTTCTGTGGAGACAGATGAGGCAGGAAGCACCTGGGTAGAATGGATCGGACAATTAGTCCTTTCATGCTTACAGATTCTATTTTTCTCTGTTTTTAGGAACAGCCTTCCAATCAATCAATCAATCAATTAATCAATCAAAACTTTAACCAGGCCTTTCACCATTGAGCAAGCTCATTTCCAAAGTGGTTCTGGACAGAAGGACATATACACAATATGACAGTAGGTTATACACAACTTAATAAGCATTTCAGAGGTTACACAATGACAATAGGTAATACACAACATAATAGGCATGTCAAGGGTTACACAATATGACAGTAGGTAATACAATATAATAGGACTGGCAAAGGTTATAAGTCAACTAAATTGTCTAGAAATTAACATAAATAACTACAAACTAGTTTAATACATTGGCATAGTAGAGTATGCAAGTCTGCAAGGATACAGGAGTCCACCCGGGGTAACAGACCATATACAACCATGGCCAACATAGCTCTGGTGACCCCTTAAAAAAATAGATGAGAAGGAAAATAGAAATAGGAAAGATGGATAGAAATGTAGAAGAAACCCCCCTACAAATGGAGGTTCCCGAAAAGGCCGTCGCGAACTTGACTAATTGCTCACAGCCTAGTTGGAGTTTGGCGTTTAAGCCATTTGAATGCTGTTACCAGTGAGTGCTTTAAAAGCCTCCATGTACTGCCTCTTTAAGGGCTGCCTGCTTACAGTCATAATTAATTTGAATGGGGAGGTCTGTGTGCTTCTATACCTAAATCCCACCCGGGCTGCTGAATAATCGCTCCATTTCTGCCATCGCTACTTGTGCAGAGGGAGTACTGTTGAAAGGTGTAATTATTTGCGGAGCATTTGCTAGAGTCATAATGATAAGGAGAATTGTTCTAATCTGCCTTCTTGCAGCATGGACTATTTCTGTTTAGCTCCACCATTTTGGTCCTAAACTGCTGAATTGGACCAATCAGTATGTGAGGACTCTGAAATGGAGCCTGCTAAAGTGGGACTGTATGGATTACCCATTGGGATTTGTAGTTTGGTACTGCTGGTGCCTTCTTACCAAAAGGGTGAGCTCCTACTGTGACTGACAGGAGGGTCCACCAATTGGACCTCTGGAATTCTGGGGAAAAACCTCGAGCTGTCTGCTGGCAAGCCAGATTCAAGTGAGGAGGTGAAGAGAACAGACAGCTTGTGATAGCCGTGCAGTGGTTGTGCACAGTAGTTCGCATGGAAGACATATGGAAGGCCTGATGTCTGGCCAATTGCTCGTTCCAGCATTGAGAGGGAGAGGAAACAATATTTTCTGACTAAATCTGAATTTGTGAGAGTGTCAGAAGCTACCAAAGTGAAACCAGGCTCAACATGTAGAAGACCGAATATTTTGCTAAATGCAATCTGCCTGTCAGGAACTCTCGTTACCCTCATGCTCCCAGGTATAGCAACGACTTTGCAATCATGATCGAGGAGCAGATTGCCTGGTACAGTAATCTTTAGTTATCTATAAATGTGCTTGGAACTGGAGGGGGGTCGCAACCAAGTATTTCCCCGAGTTAAGTTGTGTGCTGAAGGCTGGAAGTCATACCCAGCTCCATTCGGACTGAATCCGTTTCTACCTAATGCAGTTAGGGCCCTGCCACAAGAGTCTTGTTCTCCTGCCCTGCTGCACAGAGAAGAACCTGCATGAGGGACCTGCCTGGGGATCAGCACCTTGATCCATGCCTGAACAGGAATGACACAAAAGCGACTCATGTGGGCCCTGCTTCCTCTGGTTGTCCAGAACATCTGTCCATTGTCTCGTCCATCATCCATCCTGTGTTCAGCTTTGGGTACCTTGAGTAACTATCAGGGTAGCTCCCTGCAACCATTTTCCAAATCAAAAGTGTGTCATCTGATTACTTTGTTGTTTTGTTTCCACAAACTGAGCCTTCTGGCTCCGGATTACAATTGGGGTGTGTGAATGTTGTTCCTTTCTTCACAGGGCCCCAACCAGCTGCAACACCAGCCTATCCTGGGCATCAGTCCTGGCTAGCCTTTTTTCTCCATCCTGGGTACCCAGAGAGTATGACTGATTGTGACTCTGATTGCATGCACAGTAGTGTGATTTTTAGTGCGATTAAGTGAGTTAACCTGATTATTCCCCATCCTTGTTATAGTCCCCTGAATAAATCAGATCTGCTTTGTTCCTACAATCTACATTGACTGTAGTGTCAGTTTATGTTGAAGGTACTGCATTGTTTTCTTTGTATTGCATCACCTTATTTTACAGGAGGTCCCCAGAGCCAAGCCGAAGTAACCAGTCCTGGGGGTAAGTGCCCAGCAAATGTGTATGCGCCAAACTTGTCAGGGGTATTGGGAAGGTAAACATTGTGTACTGTGTGGGCCACTAGTAGGAGACAAGGGGGGTCACAGTGTCTCAGAGGGCTGTGGCCTGGTTAGTCAGACTAATGCCAACCCTGACCTCTGGGTGGAGGCACCTGTCATTGAACCTAGGCCCCTTAACCTGCTACTAGCCAAGCAGGCAGGGGTAGTAACCCTTGGGATAGCACCAACTAGGGGTTGCATAGATAAAGGCTGACAACTAAAAGCTGAAGAGAAGAGGAAGTCAAAAAAGAAAAAGAGATTAAGATGGCAGGAGAAGCAAAGAACAATTAAAATAGGGAAGAAGAGCTCCGAGTTTATAGGGTAAGGAATGGAGTAATGTTTCCTAAGATGACTTTAATCCTCAAAGTCTCCTGCTGGACCTGTTTGACTTTATAATACTGGAGAAGTAGTTAGTGACAGAAGAGACACAGCAGATTACCATTTTTACAACTACAGGACACATTTTTGGCAGTCAAGTCACCGGGCACTTTTCTCACCTACAGCCTCCTCACCCACCTGAGGCTCAAGGAACCCCAGCAAATTCAGCAATATTAAGATAAGGGGAGGCACAGGGCTTTTTACAACAGTGTTGGTGGGGGAAGGGTTTATGATGCAGACTGAATCAGATCTTGATTATGATATGTATTTTTCAGAATTCGTGTTTTTGGCCTGGAACACCAAAATTCTGATTTCTGAAAAAAACTTCAGAATCCAAGGAATCTGGTTTTGAGCAGCAGTGTTCTTTGCCATTTACTACATCTTCTATGAGATCCACAGATCTACTCTTTTCCTATGTGGTGATTCCTTGGGTGGATAGATTTCCTAGCAGTTCCTGCCCAATATAATATCCTGGGGGGCAAGCAGCAGGGTGTGGTCACCTACAATGCCAAGCATGCCTCCACTTGACCAAAACCCAGGAGCCTCTCCAGGAATGGTGTGTGCCAGTCCCTCCACCCTGGGAAGAAGAATGTCTGTGTAAATGCTTATCTCCAACTTTGTTGGCATCCATTCAATTCCTCGCAGTGTGGGGCATTAGTCAGGATCACTAGTATGCCAACAGGGCACCTCACCACACTGAGTCATGGCAAGTACACATTTTTGATGGTAAGCAGCAGTGTATCACACCAATATGTTAATTTTCTTAAGGCTGGACATGGCAGGATAGTAGTAACATTTAACAACTTCAAAACAACGCCTCAATTCATGAATAAAATAGAGAAAAATGAAAAACTATATGAAGACATTTCTTGCTGACTAATGTATTCTGCAATTTTAGGTTGGGACAAATCACAAGCGGGACTGGTAACTGAAACAGTAGGAATCCATCAATGAGATGCCTTACAAATAGCATCAGTCAGCAAGAGTGTGCTGCCTCAGTGATGGAATTTTATGCTAATTATGGAATATGGAATGCAAGTTCAAATTCTGCAATGTGTCCATGCTCCCCCTGCTGTTCTAACATCAGATTTGTTTCGGCCCTGAACAGAGCAATCAATCCAGAGACATATCCAGTCTTCTAGTTAACATTTTGTAGAATTCTGTAAGGTTGTTTATTTAAAATATTTGTTAAGTTTTGCAGTTTTCCTGTTTCCTGATCAGTTCATTGGAACTGGAAAAGACTGCTTGACAATGTAGTCCCCGCCTGATGGAACTGACTGCATTTTGCATTAAAAAACACAGTCGCTTACATTTTAATAAATAATTTAAGCCTTTTTTTATGGTTTTGCTGATAATAAATATGTTTTGCTTAATGCTATCAGTGTTTGGCATGACTGAGAGACCTGAAAAGAGAAAAGGCCCAGAGGTTTTAAAAACTGTATAAAGTGTTTTCAGCTACTGGAATAGGCAGACTGCCACAAGCTTCGTCAAAATTGCCTGGGTCCAAATAATAATTGTGTTAATTTTGAATTTTGGAAAAAAAATTTGCTCTAAAACCCAAAGGAATAGGGCTTTAAAAGTGAAGGAATAATGGCTTTTCAGTAAACCTACATGTTACTAAAGTACAATAAAGGCTCAGAGGAAGTTCCTAATGATGGTGGAAAGCAGACATCAGAGGGTTCTTCTCCTCACAAGCAGCAGTCTCTGTCAAATTGGAAAGATAAAAAAGATAAAGCTGCTCAGACACCAGAAAGGCATGGGAATGATGGAAACGACAGCATGGTGTTTAAAAGGGGAAACCATGAACCCAATGATGGCAAAAATACAAATGAAAGCGCATCAGAGCAGGTGCTGGAATCAGTGCCTGCCACAAAAAAAATGCCACTCCTGCAAAGGAAAAGGAGCAGGCAGTGGGTCAGAAACAAATGTCCTCAGCAGTGGACTAGGCTAAAGTATGCCTGTTTTCCAAGCCTTCTGGACTATGTAAAATATGTTTAAAGTGCCTGCCCCCTCCACTCAGTGTCCATTTCCAGACTACTTGCCTATAGATGAGGGGATATGTATTACACAGAGGAGGAGGAAGGTTAACCTATAGAACCTAATGGTTCACCTGATCAAGAGTTTGGTTCCCTCCTAGGTATTCAGAGGATTATAGTCCTTTCTTAATTTCCATCAAGCAGATGGTGAACACCTTCAACATCTCTTCTCATGAAACAGAAGGATGAAGATGGAGTTAATGGACATGATGGGTCTGGCCCCTACAAGGAGACTACTAGTTCCCATGCACAAGCTCCCCCCAAAAGGCCACATCAAAAAGCATGTCATCACTAAATCCATCTGCTGGTAATGATGAAAAAGCTGAAAAAAGTATACGGTTGGTGGACAGGAGGTGGAATACCTGTATGTGCACGCTGACCTTGAATGAGTGGTACAGGCTGCTGCTTGTAGGAAGGTCAAAGTACATAGATACATAGATACATAGACAGTGTCGGCAGATGAGGGCCTGTGGCCCACCCAATCTGCCCATTTGAGCTTGTAAGTTCAGTTTATGTTTTCCTAGAAGTCTGTTGCCCCTTACCCCTGACCTCCAGAATTCCTTTATGTCTATCCCATGCATTCTTAAATCCCGTGATTGTTTCAGCCCCCACCACTTCCTCTGGCAGGGTGTTCCACTTGTCCACTACCCGTTCTGTGAATAAATTCTTCCTCATGTTTCCTCTGAATCGTCCTCCCTCCAACTTCATTCCATGTCCTCTAGTTCTGGAACATATTTTTCACTTAAAAATAGTGTATTCCTGCACCCTGTTCCTCCCTGTAAGATACTTGTATGTCTCTATCATATCCCCCCTCTCTCCCTCCTCTTCTCCAGGGAGTACATACTAAGTTCCTTCAACCGGTCCTCATAGGACTTGTGATGCAATCCATGTACCATCTTTGTTGCCCTCCTCTGAACCTTCTCTACCCTGTCTATGTCATTATGTAGGTAAGGTCTCCAGAACTGTACAATGTACTCCAGGTGGTGCCTCACTAGTGTCTAGTACAGTGGAATTATGACCTCCCTTTTCCTGCTGGTGGTGCCCCTGCCTATGCATCTCAGCATCCTATTTGCTTTACCTGTTGTCTTGCCTCACTGTTTCCCTACCTTGAGGTCATCAGAGATGGTAACCCCAAGATCCCTTTCCTGCTTGGTGCATGCTATAGCCTCACCCCCAACTGATATATTGTGCCAGGGTTTTTGTGCCCCATATGCATTATCTTGCACTTCTTTGCATTGAATTTCAACTGCCAAACCTCTGACCATTCTTCAAGTTTCTGCAGGTCCCTTATCATTCTGTCTACACCCTCAGGTGTGTTTACTCTGTTACAGAGCTTTGTGTCATCAGTGAACAGTGAAATTCTGCCTTCTAAGTCCTGTGCAATGTCACTGATGAAGATGTTGAATAGGACCGTCCCAGCACTGATCCCTGTGTACCCCACTGGTCACTCTTCCCTCTGTGGAGTGACAGCCATTTACCACCACCCTCTGTGTCCTGCCACCCAGCCAGTTACCTACCCACCACACTACTGTCCTGCCCACACCCATATTCCCCAGTTTGTGTAATAGTCTACTGTGTGGCACAGTGTCAAAGGCCTTGCTGAAGTCCAGATAGGCCATGTCCACTGCCCTCCCCTGATCCACCTCCCTAGTCACCCAGTCAAAAAATTCAACGAGGCTGGTCTGACATGACCTCCCCCTAGTGAAACCATGCTGCCTTGGGTCCTGTAGTCCATTGACAACCAGATGTTCCACCAGTCTCTCCTTCAGTAGTGCTTCCATGATCTTCCCCACTACCGAGGTGAGGCTGACTGGTCTGTAGTTCCCCGCTTCCTCTCTGTTCCCACTTTTGTATAAGGGGACTACATCTGCTGTCCTCCAGTCTTTGGGTACCTCCTCTGTTTCCAGTGATTGCTAAACAGGGTAGCCAGAGGTTCAGCCACCACCTCTCTTAGTTCTTTAAGGACCCTGGGGTGCACCCCATCTGGTCCCATTGCTTTATCAACTCTTATTACTTCCAGTTCCTTCAGGACCCTTTCTCGAGTAAAGGGACTTGTGACCATTTCTGCACCATTCTCACCCCTTGTGCTCCATTCAGACCCATTACCATCCTCTTCCTCAGTAAAGACTGAGCAGAAATACCTGTTCAATATGTCAGCTTTACTGCTGTCATCCTCCACATGGCCCCCATCCTCCACCTTTAGTCTCACTATCCCTCCCTTTGCTTTTCTTTTTTCACTTATGTACCTATAAAAGGTTTTGTCCCCTCTACCCACTCATTTTGCAATGTGTTCTTCTGTCTGAGCTTTGGCTTCCCTTACTGACCTCCCTGCCTCCCTTTGCTTCTCCTGGTACTTCTCCCTATCCCCATCTGCCTGTGTCTTTTTGTATTGCCTGAATGCAATCTTTTTGGCTTTCACTTTCTTTACTACTTCTTTGGAAAACCATAATGGTATCCTCTTTCTTTTCCTCTTACTAACCTGCTTAATGCATAATTCTGTTGCTCTTGTAATCCCCATTTTAAATACTGCCCACTGTTCCTCAACCCCTGATTCCTGCCCCATTCCCCTTAATGCCTCTTTCAAGTTTCTCCCCATTTTCCTAAAGTCTGCCACCCTAAAATCCAGGATACATGCTTTTGTGTGGTTTGGTTCTGCACTTTCTGTGATTTCAAACCACAATGACTGGTGGTCACTGTTCCCCAGGTGCTCCCCACTGTTACCCCCATCACACTGTCCCTGTTTGTGAGCACAAGGTCCAGTATTGCCTTCTGCCAAGTTGGTTCCATGACCAGTTGTTGAGGAAGACACCTGAAGGGAGTCCAGGATAAATCTGCTCCAGTTGATGCTGCTGCTGGGATGCTCCAGTCCACATCTGGAATATTGAAGTCTCCAACCAGTACTTCCTCACCCTTGTCTGCCATCTTTTGGATGGCTAGCATCAGCTCCCTATCTGTTTCTCCCTCCTGGGCTGGTGGTCTATAAACCACACCTGTGTGGGTGGCTGGCCCCATTTTCCTTTCCAGCTTAACCCACAGTATCTCTCCCCCATTTTATTCCTCCTGAATCTCTGTGGCCCTTATGTCATTTTTCACATACAGTGCCACTCCTCCTCCCTTCCTACCTGCCCTGTCTCTTCTGAATGTGTTGTAGCCAGGTATGGCCATCTCCCAGTCGTGGTTATCATTACACCAGGTTTCAGTGATGGCCATGATGTCCACGTCTGACTGCACCATGACAGCCTCCAGATCTTCCATCTTGTTGCTAAAGCTCCTGGCATTGGCACACATGGCTTTCCATGAATTGACCTACCTATACTGTTTTGCTGTTCTACTCCAGCCCCTTCCTTGGTTGTCCTTAATCCCTGGTTCTCCTTGCTGTCTGCCCTTTTGCTGAATGTTGCCCCTTTTCTGCTGATCCACCTCTTGGGCGCTAATCTCCTTCTTTTGCACACTGCTTTGTAGAGATAGCCACTCCTCTGGTTCACTGGTTCCACTGCTAGCTGTGGGGGGGGTGAGCAAGTAAGTACCCTCCTTGCTGGCCTGCCACCCCCCCCTTTGCTAGTTTAAATGCTTGTCGATGTAGCATTTAAACTTGTCATTGAGTGCTTGATTCCCTCCAGGATGGATACAGGTCATCAGGGTTTGAACAAACCTCCATCCCTCCAGGTGGGTCCCCAGTCACCAAAGAATCCAAACCCTTTCCTCACAGCACCAGTTCTTCAACCGTGAGTTAAAGTTCCTGTGCATGCACCCTATGCTCACCCTTGCCTCTCGCAGGTAGTACTTCTGAGAAAGTGACAGAAGTAGCTACTTGCTTGAGACCCCTCCCCAATTTTCTGAACTCTTCCTGAACTTCCTTTGGCTCCCCATTTGCCAGGTCATTAGTACCTAGGTGGATAATGACATCCAGCTCACCCTCCCATCTTGCTTTCCCAGTGATCCCCAGGATCTTCCTTCCATCCCTCCATGCCGTGGCACCTGGTAGGCACCTCAACTCCCTGTCCTCCCCCTCCTGTGTTCCTAGCTGGACCCCTCTTATGATGGAGTCCTCCACCAGGATTTGCTTCCTCCTCCTCTGGGGTCCACTGCTCTCCCCGCTGAGGTCACCTCCTTGGCTAACCTCCACATCCTTTCCTTCCACTTCTCTGGGTACCTCTATTTGGTTGTCCCCATTTGCCAGTGTGGCATATGAGTTCTTGAGTAGAATAGGATCTGGGATGTGCCTCTGCCTGACCACTCTAACCCTCCCTGAGCCCACTGTCATCCAAGTGCTCCTCATTTTCAGTATCCTTTGAGGCAGTTGCATTGGACTGGGTGGTCTCAGGATAGGGGTGATGGTACTCCTGACCCAGTTTACTTCCACTCTGAGTCTGGCTACCTCATCACACAGTCCAGAGAGATGCATGCAGATAGGGCAGCACTTCAGTGTCCAGAAGGTCTGCCTGAATATGGCTGCCCCACAGCCAATGCATTGCACCACTCCCCACATTATACTGCAATTCCACTATTTGTCTGTTACTGAAGCTCTCCTAGTTCCCTTTTTATTAATTTACTGTCCTAAAAATCCTGCCACTGATCCTCAGATACTTTTCTTTTTGAAAATAGAAAATAAACCAATAAATAAATAAATGAGTCAAAACACTTGTCGTGCTGAGGGTGGGCTTCTTCCCCCCCTTATGGCCATCCTACTCCACACCCCTTACTATCCCCTGTGTTTAGCTCCTGTTAATCAGATTTAACACGGCATATAATTAAGAGTTGGGGGAAGGGAAGGGGGGGTGAAAATTTGCAGCAATTAAAGACAGCAAAGAAATACACCACCACCAAGTTTTACATTTTCAACAGATCAAAAACAATTCTAAGTAAAGACAGCAAAGAAATTACAGTGTCACTAAAGGCCCACAATCTAAGTTTAAGAGAAAAATAGCAATTACCAGTTACTGTAAAGCATTGAATTGAATATGCTTCCTTCCCCTTCTGGCTTCTTCTGAGAAAAGAAAACTCACTTGCTACTTCAACTCTGACTAAGCCCCACCTCCAGTTATCACGTAGCTGAGGTCAGAGGCCAGACAATTAACACCTCTCACTCAAACTACAGGGCAAGTCAGACAAGCCAAGACTAAATTTGCAGCAATTAAAGACAGCAAAGAAATACACCACCACTACGTTTTAAATTTTCAACAGCCCCAAAACAATTCTAAGTAAAGACAGCAAAGAAATTACAGTGTCACTAAAGGCCCACAATCTAAGTTTAAAAGAAAAATAGCAATTACCAGTTACTGTAAAGCACTGAATTGAATATGTTTCCTTCCCCTTCTGGTTTCTTCTGAGAAGAAAAAAAAAGTGCCTCTCTTCCCACAGCCTCCTGAAAAGCATTACAGGAAACTGGGTACTATGGCCAAAAAAGTGTACACAACTGCCTTCTGCTTCTAAGGCAAGCAGTTATTTTGGCATACATAGCAGAGTACCAGAAAGCATGGTAGAATGCAATGCTGTCGGTGAGTAATAAGGTGAATGGTGAAGTGGTATAAGATCCAGTTGCCACTCTAAAGTCAGCCCTGGATGCCACAAATATAATTTCCACATGGCTGCAGACAGTAATGACTCTGTATCATGAGTGCTGGCTCATACAGTGGCATTGGCGAGGTTTGCCTGGCCAAGGGCTGCCATCCTTAAACAGGACACTCAGGTTAAAGATATTGATTTCCTCCTTCAGGGAAATCCCCTACTTGCTGACAAGATAGAGGCACACATGAAAAAAGTGGATGAACCTGAAATCATTTTTAAGTGTAACACTGAGAAAGAAAAGGCCTCCATATTGAATAGGCCTTATGGAAGAGGAGGCAGGAGTTACTACCCAACACCCAATGCTATCTAGAAGTACCAACCTCAAAGACAGGGCCGTCATGCAGTGAGAAATTCTGAAGGGGCACAAAATCCCGGTCTCTCTATGGGGGACTGGGGGCATGCCCCCCTGGGAAATTTTAAAAAATTGAAGTCAAATTATGCATTTTGATGACTTTTAGCAGGCCAGAAAGCTGTTCCACAACAAGCTAAATGCCATAATACTGATATAGACCAGTGCAATGATACATTGTTCTTGTTCTTGTACAGTCTATGTGCAGTGTGACATTTTGTATTTTAAAGAAATGTTTAAAGAATTAGTCAGAATTGCACATGTTGTGAGTCAATAATAATCAGCTAACTATTTAGTCCACTCCTTGCTGGTCCACTAACTGCTAAATGACAGAAATGCACTATTTGAATTTTCAAAGTAAAAAAAAAAATTACAAGCACACCATTGCAGGCTCTCCAAACAAAGCAACGCACATAATAAAACCATAATAATAATAATCTGCAGTACAAGTACTACTGACGTGGGATGCATAGCCCACTCCAAGTCACAAAAATTACACTCCTTTAAAGAGCACAACCCATCATGCTGTATGTCACTATAGAACAAGCCTAGTAAAAATAAACAAATACTTTTACTACAACAATCACCAATGGCAAATGGCTGTGGTGGTAACCCCTAATCCAAGGGGAAATATAGAACATAGCCTCCATTTCACTTTGTGTAGAATGCTAAAGCCGACAAACTGGGGCTGTACTATGAGAAGTGCCACACGCATGTATTCAGATCATTGTAAGCTAAGATGGCAGCAGCTGGTGTAAAAATGTATCAATATAGGTAAAGTGGCACATTAGGAGGGGGAGAGATCTGGAGATATCCAAGCTTTAAAAGATGGGAACAGAGAGGTATTCATTCGACATTACAATAATTTACACCACTTCAGTACCGGGACCATATCTAGCCTGTACAGGAAAAGTATTGCCAGCATTTTTGCATAATGCTCAAGATATACAAAAAATACAAGTTAAACTTATATAAAAACAAAGATGAGTCACAGGAAAATGAGCTGGCACTAAAGAAGGTTGGTGGCAGAACAACGTAGGACAGAAAATCACTTAGAACAACTGATACTGATATAGTTTTTCTGTGATCTTGCCTTGGGATATGGTATCCTGAAATGATGGGTGGAGGATTCCAAGCTCACATATAAACTGTTAATAAGTGAACAGCCACTGCCACAGCCCAGGGCACAGCTGCTCACTCACTGAGGTGCTGCATGTGGCATGTCATTATTCTAACTGTCTCACCGTACACTGGAAGTAATGAATATATATCTATCTACTTCAGTCATTCAGAAATCAGAACGACTATGTCAACTTTTATTCTTTCAACATATGAGCCCTCCAGACTGTAGTCCAGATTCTTACCAGGCTTGAAGTTGAAGGCTTAACAATCGTCTGCAGCTGCTGCCTGGCTCTGGTCCTTGTTAGGCCCAATGTGGTGCTCTGTGGCTGGCTCAGTGGCTCTGTCAGCTCCTTTTGCTTGCTGGTGGTGCTACAATCAGATATCCATCCACACCAGATGCCTGCTGGGCCGCCACAGTGATTTTTCAAGATTTTTGCAGTGCTTGGTGTCCCAGCTCCCGACACTCCACTTGGGCAAACAACTCAGAGCCAGCCCAGCAAGCACACCCTTTCAACTTCAAACTGTGGTGATGTAGTCCAGAAGGGTGGTTTGGTACCTATACCACCACACTACTATCCCTAGTTCCACTTCCTTGCTCGGCCTCTGTATTTCTGAGTGAGCAGGCTCACTGGCTAAGTCAGTCAGAGGCAAATATTATGAAGAGGCAGTGAAGACAAGTTGTTCCTTCCTTTTTTTCATGGGTCACCAGCCTGGGTGGCTGCTCAAGTGCTCAGAGTATTAGACTTTCCAAATCCTCTCTCTTACACTCTTAAAAATGAGATGCTGTCCTGACCAAGATGGTGCTGGAAAATGCACAGGTTTGCCACGCAGTATGGTTGTTGCCTACCCAACTCCTGACTGTGTCACTTTCTGCTTGAATGTTGGGTTGATGTGCGATATTTCTTCACGGTGATGACTGGCTGCACAAAACACAACAGAACCATGCAGGAAAAAGGAGAAGTAGTGATTGCTAAGTTTATGCTGATTGTCAGCATGGACTACCAATCACTGTCTTTTCTTCTTACAGAAAACAGCCAGCCCGGTGCCAGCAACGCACGCGTGTATGTTTTAAAAATCGCACCTTGAGACCGAAGGTCAGAACCCTCACTCCCCACACCAAAGACGTTAAAAAAACATTGATTGCTTACAGCCCTTCCACAAAGTAAA
The DNA here is from genome assembly GCA_016271365.2 of Neoceratodus forsteri. NCBI lineage: Eukaryota > Metazoa > Chordata > Ceratodontiformes > Ceratodontidae > Neoceratodus > Neoceratodus forsteri. The sequence goes on from CM057454.1 coordinate 577,784,554, forward strand.
GTAAAATACAAAATATACCATTTTTTTTTCTAGATTGGACAAAAATATTGGTGGGGCACATGCCTCCTTGGGCCCGATGGGCATGATACCACTGCTCAAAGAGGTTACTACAGAGGCAGAGTCAGGATGAGCTCCAGGAGTTCTGCAGCTCCAACTCCTAAGGCACAGCCAAAGCAAAACCCCTCACAAATCTCTGCAGGTCACCAGTCAACCATTGCCAGTCTGCAACTCCAAAGATTTTCAAAACTGCAGAGCTCAAAAAACAACCCAGCTTATTCACTAACAGAAAGAAAAATCTGCTGGAACTGGAAGCTAAAAAGCTACTTCAGGCAAAAACAGTAGGACAGGTCCCTAAGGCCTACTTTAAATATACTTCCTGACCCACAAGAAAAATGCAGAATGGTGACACATTTCAGGCTTAAAGGGAAACTGTCAACCTGTTTTTCATCACATTATTTCTACTTAGAAACCTACATTTCATGATTGCTTACCTTTTCTAACATTCTTTGATGTTGCTGTTTGATCTTTCTCCTTGTTTAGTAGAATTCAAATGCATGTTAATGTATATTTATAAACAATCTTATTTTGTTTACAATCCTGGTTCTGTTCTTACTGCATACATCCTGAGCATTAGTAACACACCCAAACAGTGCAGTCACTCATGAGGCAGTAGCCTCCTAAACTCCCATTGCAGCATGAGGGGCTAGCCTGTGTTGTGAGTGTTCCCAAGTCCAGGAAAGATGCAGTTGGAGCTGATCAAGGAACGTAAACAAACCTGTGTTGGTGTGTAACACCAGTATGGTGGGCAGTCTGTTTTTCACTTTTTTAAAGAAAAAAAGAGTCAGAGTCAAACTACCAGCTACATCAGCAATCTTTACAGAATGTTAGCAATCATAAAATGTGTTTTTTAAACTAGGGACACTTTGAGGCCTAATGAGGTTGATAGTGTCCCTTTAAGATACCTGAACAAATATACAGTATCAGAAAAGAAATGTTCCAGATGGTCACACTGGGCACAGTGATATCATCTCTACAGCCAGAGCATTGACTGGAGTCACTGGATCTGAAGAATGCTTATTTGCTCATTCTAGTCAGACCCAGACACACAATGTACCTCACGTTCACGCTGGGCAACTGTCAGTATCAGTTTGCCGCACTTCCCTTTGATCTTACCTCAGCACCAAGGATATTCACAAAGTGCCTAGCCATTGTATCTACTCACCTAAGAAAACAAGGTATTGCTTGCCTGGTGGCACTGAGGGTTAAGGTGCTGGTCGCCACACCTCGCGCCACTCTGGCAACCTAGGTTCAGGACCGAGCAAGGGCCATCAGATGTCAGTGGGGGAGGAGAGTATTGAGCATTCTATGGACTGCTCTCCTCTCCTGGGAGGGAGGGGGGACTGTCCTTTGCTACTAGTGGCAGCCGATGGAGACCAAGTGGACTGCAGATGCAGGGACTATTCTGAGAAGAGGGAACAGTGAGCGGCCACCTTCTGGACATGAGCGGAGGCGCTCATATAGCGGGCTGGGTGGCATTGCACTTCCCACATCTGTGAGGAGGGACGTAACAAAGAAACACCCCTGGTGGACGGGTGAGGCGATGGCTGGAATCCAGTGGCAGACACCACACATGCTTAATGCTGGCCACAATCGCATCCCTACCCCCTGGAGATCCTCAGCCTTCTCCTGTGAGGGACTGGCAGAAGAGGACGGGATCCTGATCCCGATGCTCCGGCCAGGGGAGTAGTTCAGTTGAAAGGTTAGGGGTGGACACCAAGAGAGCCAGCCTGATAGAAGCCTCGGTCCACTAGGCGAAGAAACAGAGTTCGGGGGAAAAAAAAAAGTATGGTGTTTTTTCCTATCTAGCAAACTGGTTAGTCTCCGGGGAAAAAAAAAACAAGAAGGAATGTGTTCCATAAAACAGATAAGAAGACCCCTGGAGAGCCTAAGATTCCTAAAACATCTGCAGAAGTCTCAGACAGAACCAGTGCCGGTTCTGAAATTCATAGTGCAAAGCTAGATACCCTGCAGGGGGAAGCCTTCCTTCCACAAGAAAGGGCATGACATTTGATTTCCATTGCTGAGTCCTCCACAATGGAATAGCCAAGTTATATATGGTATTTCTGCTGGGCCAGACTTCAGATGAAAGACATTCAGTACCATCTAACAGATCACTGGTCTCAAAGGTCATACTCTTTATTCAAGCTAGTGCCAGTTACAAAAGGCTTTGTCCTAGCACAAGAGTGGTGGAAGGAGATAAGCAACCTTAGAGAGGAATTCCTTCCTCCAGCAATTCCCAACAAATGTTCTCACAGCAGATGCTTCACTCAAAGGGTGGGGTGCCCCTCGGAGGACCTCACAGTGAGTGGCCTCTGGAGACCTCAGGAGACTCAGAAGCACATAAATCTTGATCTCAGGGCAGTACTGCTGGCAATGCAGTCCTTTTCCTCCCAGTTACAGGGTTAGTCTATCCAAATCTGGACAGACAGTACCACAACAATGTACCACATAAACAAACAGGGAGGAACACAAACCTCAAAGCTGTGTATAGAAGCTATGAGTATCTGCCGTCTGGCTTAATCCCTGGATGCAAAGATAACTGCAGTAATGGGCCAGTCAAGTGCAATGTGCTGGCAGACTCCCTAAGCATAACCAGACAGAGAAACCATGAGTGGGCCTTGACCCAGCAAGAGTTGGTTCAGCCTTCTGAAGTTGGGGCAAGGCCAGATCTGGATGCTGGAATGGAATATTGATTATCCTAAGATCTGACTATTGTAGCTCAGACTGAACTTTCAAGTAAATGAACAAACTTAACATGGATATCAATTTGTCAGCAGGGGAGATGGTAACCCCTTTTTCTAACTTGTCCCCTGGCTGCCTTCACTTCTACTGAAGTGCTTTCGAGTCCTGCTCTTGGCTCATCCAAATGACAAAATCATAAAATGAGCAGGAAAGTAGGAAGAATGCACTCAAAAAATTCAGTTATTTCAGTCTGTAATTTTCCATCATACACATAATTCCTGGGTGATGCTTCACTGCCAGAAGGCCACTTTGTAAGGCCTTCATTATCTGCTGTGCTGTTACAAAAAAAATGAAAATGTGATTTCTAGTCAATCTAAAAACATAAAACATAAGGCACCACTGTTCCATCACCACCATCAAGTAACATTAGTGCACCCAGCACCATGCAAGTAAATAATGCTATCTCTAAGCATAAGTTTTCTCCTTTATATAGTTCAGTGTCCAGTAAACATTCTGGGACATTGAAGTGAATGAGGGAGAACAACTAAGCATAGAGACCGTGTTATTGACTTGCGTGTTGCTGGTAGCACTAAATTTTACTGGGTGGTTTTGGAACAGTGGTATACTGAGTTTTATATTTTTAGACTGATTATTAATTGCATTTTTAAGTGTTTGTAACATATAACACAGCAGATAATAAGGGCCTGGTGAAGTGGTATTCTGGGCATGAAGCATTGCCATGGAGTTGATAATCCCTCATAAACCTACTAGCAGACCTCTCTAGATTTGGGACTTCCATGCACAGTATTTTCTCTTGTGCATCAACATCCAGGACTTGGACTTGGGGTTAGGCTGCATGGGATGTTTGGCACTGGGGCATTGTGATCAGTAGTGTGTCAGTCACTAAACTATATCAATCCAGTGCTCATTTGTTCAGCATTTCTTCCTATATAGTGTCTTATATATTGCATATCTGTATTACACAACTAATTTTGCCTTGTCAGGTTTCCTGCAGCATCAGGTGTCAGAAATCAAGGGGGAGTCATGTGATGCAAGTTCCGTGGTAGCAGCCTGGTCGAATAGCTCCAGCCTCCCACTCCAATATAAGTCATTATTACACATATTCCAGAGGATCTACATAAAGAATTTATTCAGATTAATTCTGCTAGACGTCTCTAGAACATTGTATACGGAAATTGGGGACAGATGGAAGCAGAGATGAGAAGGATTCCACCTAAACATACCCCGCCAGTATCCCCCAAGCGCGCCTTCAAAAAAAGCTGAGTCTCCATACTCACGGGAGGCCCGGAGAGTGAAATTAATAGTCTGGAGAATGAACCCCTGACACTGGCACAATTTCTTGCCGAATTCAAACCTTTTCGCTCGGAGCTTTGCTCGGTAACGGAAGAATTGAAAGCTGTAACTCAGGCCTTAGAGGATCTATCTCATCGCACAGGGGATACAGAAATTAAAGTTACCTCCTTGGAGAAGCGGGTGGCTAAACAGGAACCAGAGATTGTGAACCTGAGGCAAAAAATTAATAAAATGGATTTGAAAATCGAAGACCTGACGGAGCAGAAGGAACAACATGATAATCATTGGTCTCCCCGAGAAAGAAGAGGGAGCAGACACAATCCTGTTCATTCAGAAACTTCTGCAAAAGATCGCAGGCCCTACGCCCTTTGGAGAAAAGTACACAATTGAGCGGGCTCATTGGGCGTTACGGGCAATGCCACCATCAGGATCCCCGCCGCGTACGTTAATTTTCCGGTTTCTGAACTTTCAGGAGAGGCAGTTTGTACTGTCTAAAGTTAAGGAACTAAAGGAAGTGAAGTGGGAAGGGACCCCGTTAAGAATCACACAGGACTTGCCATTATCGGTAAGTCAGAAGAGGGCCGAATACCACCCGATCATAACCAAATTGATAGCCTCAAGTACCCGCTTCAGAATGGGGTACCCAGCGAGACTACAAGTTTTACTGTCTGGACAGTGGTCCAGTTTTGAGGACGCCCAGTCAGCGAGGAAGGGGTTGCAGGAAGCCCTCCCAGATTTATTCAAGCAAGGGTGAAGGAGGAGAAGAAGATCAGCCTTTAAAATCAAAAGGAAACACAAATGAGTACATGAAAATAAAGAAAGATAAGAGAGAAACAAGATATGTTAGTCTCCCAATATAAGTATAATTACGGGGCTGCAGGAGTAGTTAAGTCTGTAAATCCTGTATTCGGCTCTGTCTGCGCCTACTTTCAGTGAGAGGCAGTTTCCCCACTTCAGCTTATTTAGGAATCGTAGCATCGCAGCCACTTCTCACTTTGGGGATCTAATAGGCAGACCTTGTAGGCAGTTATATCTTGCTGTTTTCAGAAGCTGATCGGAACCTGTGGGAATCCGGAGAACTGAGGAGAGACATTGATAGAATCAGACCTCAGCGCACCGAGCTGGTCTGTATGTAGGTATTAATAACTAAGGGAAAAGTATTTGTCGCTAGTAACTGCACCCCCGATCTGGATTACCATTGATTTGGTTAGGAGGGAACCACTTTGTTGCTTGGGAGATCGAGAAGGATATCTTCGTGGAAGCTTGGGGGCCTCGCGGTTCCAGGCAGTCGATGGGAGTCTGAATAGGGACTGGTATTTAACCACGGAATCTCCCGTTGTGAACATTTAAGTTAATTTGATAAAAGGAACTGAAACTGTGAAACTGTGTCGCTTCTTAACCACAAGAGGGAGCTCCCACATTACTTTTTATATTACTTTTCCCTTCAGTTAGTGCCCGTGATTTTGATCGTGTGGACTGAAGTGCAAGTCTGCTTAGTTTATTTTAGTTTTCATTTTCTCTTTCTTTCCTTTTTGTAAAGAGTAGCCCCAGATAGGGTCTGTGACTGAGGAAGCAGTGACTTCAAAGGCATATATGTATGCTAGGGGGTATTTTTCTTTAACTTCCTCATATTTCTGGAGTGGGGGGTATAGACTTTGGGGCTGTGCAGTATAACAGCATGCTTTATTCAACGTTTTTTGTAATCTGATACTAAGGGGGTCTTGCTTGAAAACAATTGTGGATTTGGGATGGGGCTCTGTTTCGATGGGGTTTCAAAGAATAGAGACCTGAAGTTAAAGAATTTGTTAATTGTGCAATTGGGGCAATGAAGGAATGGACTCTTTTAGTTTGGGGATCAGCTGATGTGTCAATTGATTTACTAATGAAAGTCTGATGTTTAATAGTTCATGGTTAAATGTTTTTTTTTTTCCCTCGAGCCTTAGACGTGTAATGGTTTTCACCTGTTAGAAAGTTAGATATATAATGGTTAGAGGGAGGGAGAGGCTGGAGGGAGATCAGGAGGAATGGAATCTTGGATATCATGGGCCGTAAGGTTGTTTTGTTGGGGGGAGGGGGGAAGATTATACCAGAAACATATATGGGTCAATGTTGTATGTGCAGTGTGGGGTAAGAGGGTTAAATGGGGAATATATGGGATTACTAAGGGAAACAGAGATGAGGGAAGGGGGACAAGTAGAAATGATTAAAGGAAAAGCACATGGGAAGACTGGTTCATCAGGTGGTACTGAGAATAATAGGGAGAGGTGCTATGGAGGCTACTATCCGATGGGATCATACTGGGCACTTGGATAATGGGTAGCACATATGAATTTATCACATGGAACATCAAAGGGGCCAGGAAGAAAATAAAGAGATACAAGATGTTGAGACATCTGCAATTACAAGGGGGCCAGATAATATGTTTGCAAAACAACATTTACTTGAAAGGGAATCTAATTTGATGAGGCGTCAGTTTGTCGGCCAAGTATATACGGCTGGAGATAGCACAGCTAGTAGAAGTGTATACTAATTACCAGGAACATTGCTTTCATGTGTGGAAGCAACTGACAGATCCTGGTGGTCGCTATAATTATAATAGGTCTCTTAAATCAGACTAGGATAGTGTTAGGCAGTATGTATGGCCCAAACGGAGATGCACCAGGCTTCTTTATGGAATTATTAAATGTTTGTCCCGTTTCTTCACCTGCCAATATTGCTGGGGAGACTGGAACTTACCATTTACTCCAGATTTGGATAAAGAAGGTAAACGAGGTAAGGGCCTCTCGCCCGGCACAGAGAGCTATCAGGGACCTGTCCGACCAATCTGGGTTTGTGTGACCCATGGAGGGTGTTATTTCCTTCCCGTAAGATGACACATTCTTATCGAAGTCCACAAATCCAGGTCCGAATTGACTATTTCTTAATGAGCCAGTGTATGCTTCCTGGATTGGTGCACAGTAGCATTATTCCAGGGATCATATCGGATCATTCTATGTGAGTTGCACCCTTAATCTTGTTCCCAACATTCCTAGACAGACCATCTGAAACTAAATAACCAACTTCTCCACTCTCATGGAGATAGGAGATTATAGTATTCAGAGAATTGAACAATATGAGAAAAACTGCAATTCAACAGGTAGAGGGATATAGAATGAGTGCACTGAAATGTGTATTAAGGGGTGAACTTATTCAGCTCGCAGCAGCTAGGAAGAAACAGAGAGAAGGCAGGGCCAGGCAGTTGTTGATACAGATTAGAGAAATTGAGAACAATCTCTCAAAGGGCGTGCCAGTAGAGATTAGGGAAGAGCTAATCAGACTGCAGCATCAGTACAATGAGATTTTGAGAGATAAAGCAGAATATGCCATCGGTAAGACAAAAGCTTTATATTTAGATCAAGGTGAAAAATCAGGACAGCTTCTTGCTATGCGTTTAAAAGCAACAGAAGCATCCAGAATTATCCAAAGTATTACTTCCCTGACAGATGGGTCTATTAAAACCTCCCCTTATGAAATAGTTAAAGAATTTGAAGACTACTATAAGGATTTATATAGCCCTATGACTTCCCGACCCAGTAGTGAAGAAGTAAGGGCATATCTTTCCTCTTGTAATTTGTCTCTGGTGCCAGAGGATCAGAAGGAAATGCTCTCCTCCCCCATTTCAGAGACTGAAATTTTAATGGCAATACAGACACTTTCATTAAATAAAGCTCCGGGACCAGATGGTTTCTCACCCAACTTTTATAAATGTTTTGCAACGCAGTTAAGCCCAGGTTTAAAAAGACAATTTCAGAGTATACTTTTCTCTGACACAGTAAACAACCATCTTTTGAATCCCTGATAGTGCTTATCCCAAAAGAGGGAGAGAACCTGATAAGGTCTCAAATTATAGCCTATATCATTAATCAACTATGATGTTAAAATCTTAGCAAAGATTTTAGCGGTTTGTTAGCTAAAGTTATGCCTAGGTTAATTCATCAGGATCAGGTTGGGTTTATGAATGGCAAAGGCATCAGACCATCTCCGTAAATTGTCTCACATCTTCTCTGCATCCAAGGATAGTAAATTTCCATGTGGATTGATGTCTGTGGATGCAGAGAAAGCGTGGACAGAGTGGATTGGAGGTTTTATCTTTGACTATGGAGAAATTCGACATTCGCTCTCTTTTATTAAAAGTGTGTTTGCTCTATACAGACACCGTGTGCGAAAATATATTGCAATGGGTATTCTCATCAGGTTTCCTCTTTACTCAGGTACTAAACAGGGTTGCCCCCTATCACCCTTTTGTTTAATTTATATTTAGAACCCTCTTATTTAAAATCAGACAAGACCCTAGGGTTATGGGGATAAAGATGGGATCATGAGAGTTTAAGATCTCCATACATGGATGATATTTTGCTTCATGTTACCCATCCTCGAACCTCAATCCCGGCCGTAATGGGAATTATTACAGAATATAGCAAGCTATCTAATTATAAAATTAACGTAGGGAAAACCCAGATATTTCCACTTAACATGAGGGTATATAGGTCAGATGCGGCAGCCATGGGTATGCAGTGGGCTCCACATACATTGAAATACCTAGGAATCTTTCTGGCAAGAACGCACTCTAAATTAGTGAAACTTAATCTGGATGCTCTTAAGAACAATATAAAGCAAGATCTTAAGAGATGGGACAGACTTCCGCTCTCTCTCTCTCTCTGGGGGAGGATAAATATAATCAAAATTAACATTTTACCCAGGATTTATTATCCTTTAAATATGCTTAATGTGTGGCTACCTTTAAAATGGTATAAGGCATTACACTCAATTATTTCAGATTTTATTTGGAGAGGGAAAACTCCCCGTCCAGCCTGCCATAAACTGGTTGCTCCCAGAGAGAGAGCGGGGTTAAGACTACCACATTTTGATTATATTATTGGGCAAGTAATGTCAGTAAATATTTATGATGGCTTGCGCCTCCCATGGAGCTTGGGTCTCTGCCTTATGTACCTTCATGAGTTGAGTTGAGATAGAACTGATAAGGGAAGCTGGTATAGACCCGAAAGCTCTTCTCTATTCTACTCCAAGAACACTACCCCCTAAACTATCAGTCACCCCAATAAAAGAGTTCTTACTTATTCATAATCAGCTATGCGCTTTTTTGCATTATTCCCCGAATACAGATAGACATCAACCAATATGTTACAACCCTAACCTGAAGATTGGAGGAAGAATGATAATAGAGTCCTGGCTCCCCCAGCTGAAAGGGTTAAGGATAGAGGATATCTTACAGGGTGACAGGTGTCTTCCAATTGCAGAGCTACTAGTAAAGTATCGTATGGAACCTAATCAGACTTTCAAGGTATATCAGCTCAAGCATTTACTTGAGCAATTTAAGCATAAAGTTGGAAATGGGCACTTGTCGGGGGCCTGGTTTGAGTCTTTGGCTCAGATGGTCTGGGAACCACATGCGGTCTCCAAAGTATACAAGACACTGTTTGACCAAGCATACGCAGATAGTAATAATAAACCTAGATTCTGGCTAGGTCAACTGGGGGGCCAAGAGAGGAATTGGGATGAAATTTGGCGCTACACTTACCAATATATAACCCAGGATAGGTTACGAGTTACGCAGTTTCACTTTTTAAACAACTTGTTTTGGACCCCTTCTAAATTATATAAAATTGGACGCAGGCCTGATCAGACATGCTTTCGATGGCACCATGCAGTTGGGGACCTATATCATATCTTCTCAGAATGCCCACCAATCAAAATGCTGTGGGATCAAATTAAATATAAGGCAGATCCATTATTGGGCATTAACCAGTATTTTACCCCAGAAGTCTGTATGATAGGTGATTATACTGGTATCTGCGTCAAAGTTAGAAGATACTATATGGCCTTGATTTCAGTTTCGCTTAAGAAGGTGGTGCTAAAGCATTGGTTGGATGATACCCCAGTTACTTACACGGAGTGGTTATAAGAATTATTATTCAACCTGAATATGGAAAAATTTGGGGCTAGGAGAAGGGATAGTCTTGCAAAATATGAATCGATATGGAGCTCCTTTCAAACGCTTTATTTGCTTTAGTCCAGGCCGAGTACTGGAAGGTAACATAATCCTGGTAAGCACACTGATGAACGGATCTTCCCAAGGCATTTTAGCAGGGGGTGGGAGGGTAGGGTGCTTGGGAGGGTAGGTTGGAGGATCATATGGGAGGGGGAGGAGGTCTAACAAGAAAATGTCTAAGTTATTTTATAATGTAATAAGTGTGAATTTTTCTTTGTTTTTGTTTTTTTTATTTTAATTAAGTCTTTGCTGAAATGTCTTCTTTTCGCTCTGTTAATAAGAAACTCAATAAAGTTGAATTCAAAAAAAAAGTGTCAGAAATCAAGATTCCACCAGTCAAACTGAATTAAAAATCAGCCAATCTGTTTAACCATTTTCTGTGGATAGGAGACCAAGCATAACTGACAAACATGTGTCTGACAGCCAAGAGTGCTGGAAGATGGTAAAAGCTGAGGGGGCTGAGAATCAAAAGGGCACTTCTTAGGGTACAAAGGGGACTTTTTCTATACTAGTGTTAGTCATACAGAAATAAAAAGTGGAGTGGCTACTGCCCCTTTCACCCCCCCCCCCGGTTCCAGCACCTATGCTGACAGCCTTTTAGGTCACAATGATAACGGCCATTTTGACATGTTCAGGTGCACCAGCTCAGTGCTGAGTGAGTGAAAGCCATGACCGTTAAATTTGGTGAGGGGGAGATTATAAGAGTGATGCACTGTGCCAGGGGGAAGATGGGGCTTGTGACTTGAGAGTGGGTTTGAAGACATGGAGTTATAAGACCACGTGCTCCAGGAGTGAAATTTTTGTAGCAGCAAATAGTTTGCATGGATGTGAAGTTAGTGAACTACATTCTGTCTAGTGCATATAGTCAGAGCTGTTGAACATGCAGACAGACCAATGGCCTGAAGAAAACTCAACAAAACCTCAAATACTTTACATAGATACATAGATGTTGTTGGCAGATAAGGGTCTTCGGCCAATCTAGTTTGACCTTGAACGCTAGTAACTGTGCTTCTTCAAGCTTTCTTGGAACTAGATTTTCCCCTTTACTATGTTTACATATGTTTTACTACGTGGAACAAGTAGGCATAAGCGCCATTCATGCTTGTTGAATACTAGCAGGAAAGTAATGTTTAACTGGGGAATGTTAGGTGCTGTTTTGCCAGGCCTGTCTCCATGCTGTTGTCGGTACTGTTTATCAAATAGATCCGTTTGTGTTGCCTGTAGCATAATGTATTCAGACTGCTTTTGCAGCAGTGGTATATCTTCTTTACGAGCATCAGTCAGGGCCTGTTATCTGTAAAGGGTTTCAGTCAAGAAACTGTGTTTTGAGTCCATATATACTGTCAGTTCGAGTAGCAAGTTGTTCCCAGCAGCTGCTTCATTGCTACATGAGGCCCCAGTTTGGTTGATAGTCAGTGGATTACCCACTGTGCACCAACCACTGGCACCATGGTGCAATGAGTGCTGTTATCTGTTATCTTCCAGCCAAAAGCAGATTACACACAGCCTCCTAGCAATTTCATTGCCTGAGGCAACTGCCTTGCCACCTATATATTTATGCCCATCCATCTTGATGGGGAGGTCATGAGTACTCAGGCTGTGTCTATTTTGAAGGAAATTATCGCTGATTACTGTTACAGTTTACAGTCCTGCTTGTGTGTATTATAATGCTGGTTCCCAGCATTGGTTTAGCTACTATTACATAAGTGACTCAGGAGTGGTGTTAATATTGTTGATTTAGTTAAGTGCACCACTACAAGACCAAAGCTGCACAGAAACTGGGTCTGCCATGTTACAACTCTGGGTACCAAGGCAGTGTTATGGCAGGGTAGGAACCCCAACTTAACCAGTGTAGCATACAGTGTGGGACTATGGAGTGTAGAGGGTAGCCTGAAAGTACAGAGAGGTTCATTTCACCCGATTGGGTTTGTTAATTAAGCAATAATCCACAGGGTATGCGTTATGGTGGGATTTATGACTGTGCAGCCTGCTTTCTCCTTCTGCGTTCCTAACTCTGGAATTCTCTCACCGTCCCTATCTGCTCTGCCACCTCCATCTGCTACTTCTCCAGTCTTATGGATGGCTACTCTGCCCCTCCTGTAGCTGCCCTTGACCCCCCCCCCACTGTAACTGCTCTGCTCATCTTTTCCCTTATCTCCCTCTCTCTATTTCTCATTTACAGTTCTCCTCTCCCTCCGCCTCTCTTCCTACCCCTCCATCCTGCCTCTCTCTCTCTCTCTCTCTCTCTCTCTCTCCTCCATCATTTCCTTTTCCTTACTCACCCAAACCTTGGATTTCCCTTCTCTCCCTACCACTGCTCTACCTTCTCCTTTCTCCTCCTCTCTAACTCTTCACCCTTTGCTGGACTACCCTTTAGCCGCTTTGCCCTACCTTGGTTTCCTCCCCTGTTCTTGAAGCCAAATGTTATTTACTCTGTTGATGCATTACTGTACATAATCCTGTGTATATGCTCTGAATCTTCACTGTATATTTATTCATTGCTAAACGTATGGTATTGTACAATAGTGTGTATATACAGTATACTCTGTACTTATTGTATACTCTGTATGGATATACATATTCTCCCCTCTTCCCTATCCCCCAGGACACTTCTGGAAATAAGCTGTTTACAGCTTAGTGTGTCTCTCCTGGTGAAACTTTTGAAATAAATTAAAAAATAAATTTACCCATGCCTGGTGTGGTACATCATGAGGCCACAGGCCAAGTGGCTTAACCACACCAGGAGTGGGTAAATCCCACCATAACCCACACTCAGGAGTGGATTACTGTGATTATACAATTGGTGGTAATTAAAAATGTAAGAAAAATTATTAACATTTTTTTTTTATTTTTATTAAATGTATATATCCTTCCACTGAGTGTTGCATAGCTATTTGTTGCCATGCACATTACCGTTGTAAGAAGACTCCCTCCATTAGCAGGAATGCAAGACACATATGCCTGGAGGATTTTCATTGTTGTTTTTAAAGGCAAAAGAGTGGGACACCAGACGTATGCCTGTGACTAAAGACCTGTATCTGTTGCTATTCTTTCCCAAAGTATGCAAATCTGCCACCCATCATGTTGACAGAGCATAGATGCGGCGAGTGGCACACCTGCCACTTGGAGGAAAAATGAAACTGTATGATGCACTGGAGGAGTTAATGTAGTTGGTGCTAGCATAACATGATCAGTGTGCATGAGTGGTTGTGACTAAGTGGTTTGCGTGGTGTTTACAGAAGTGGAGTGGAGTGCAGTGGTCTGCAGGCAGTGTGGACTGCAGAAAGTGCCATGTGTGAGTGTGGCCTTGATTCCATTTTTAAGGTACTCTGATCTCTCTCTGTGTAGAGTGTAAGATCTGTGGTTGTGTGTTTTGTAGCTTTTTACTACTAATTAATTTTTTGTTTTACTACTAATTTAGTTATTTCTTTTTATATTTTCGTGGTTTCAATGTAAAAACAATAAATTTTCAATTTGTTTACAGAGAGGGAATATGGCGATGGAATCAAAACTTTTCAGCCATGCTTAGCAGGGGAGAAATGGCATGTTTTGATTTTTCGGGGGTGGGTTTATTTATATTTGCAGTACTGCTGCCACCTTCCTTAACTGGCACTTTTTGCATAGGTTGCCATGAGATTTATCCACTGCTAAAAGTACCAGTCAGGTAACCAAAATGACAGATTCTTGATGTCCATTGCATAATTAAGCAATAATCTATGAAGGTATGTGGGTTATGCTGGGACTTACCCATGCCTGGTAAGGCATGTCATGAGGTTGCAGGCCAAGTGACTTAAACCACAATACAAGTGGATAAATCCCAGCATAATCGACACACTGGAGTGGATTAATGCAATTGTACATTGGGACAATTATTAAGCTAAAGGTTACAAAATATATATTCTGTATTTAATTTGTTAGAGGTATTTTTACATAAATATTGTTCTCCCCACATAAAATAGTGCCTAATTTCTTCTGGGTAGAGCATGCTTGAAGAACCTGTCACACTCCCCAACCCCACACATGCTGAGATTTAAATGTTTTTATTTGGTTTCCCATTAAATATATTTTTTTTCTTAGTTTGAGATTTTCAGGGTAATTTAGTAGAAGGGTCCTGGGAAAGAGAGTGTTGTGTGAGTGACTGGGAGATAAAGCATTGTTGGAGGCAGTAGGAAAGAGAACATGGTGTGAGTTTATTGAAGATAGATTATGGTATGAGCAGTTTCCATAGTTGTGAGCTGCTCAGTATGAACAGCACATAGTGAAATGAAGCCAAACATCAACTAATTTATCAGATGTTAAGTTGAGCTGCTGGCACTGTGCTGATCAGTGGTCTAACTTTCTTGATCTGTTTTTATCAACAGTTTATGCAAGCAGGAGGATTGCGGCTGATAAAAGTGGCTTAGAAGGACTGAGCATGAGCAGTGTTCCAAGATTTACAACCTAAATTAACATGGGAAATTTGGGGTATGCTTATACACATAGGCCCCGATATTCAGAAATGCACCTGGCAATTGTGCAAGTGGTTGCATAGCACACGTCTGTTGCATTGTATCAAACCAGGGAAATATTGAAAGGAGAGGAGCCATGGTGCATCTCCTATGAATATAGCAGGGAATGCGCACTGCCACAACTAGGATGGCTGGCACATCCCACCCAGACATGGCAGAATACCAGGAATAGGATCTAAACCAGTGCAACAAAGATACACTGTGCAGATTCCTGATATTCTGCCGGCTGTATGCAAATGAGGCCAAAATGTATGCAAGGCGCAAGTGGGGCCATTAGCATGTCATTATGGCCCCATTTGCATGAGTTGTGCAGGGCTGGCCAGCACAATGCTCGCATCATGTGGTGCTGCAAGAGGTGGTTGACTGGTAACCCCCCAGCTGTAGGTGCAATCACTGAAAAAATAAGTATTACATGTCCCAGGCAGTCTAGTGGGACCCCCACCCTGCCCATAGCCATGATCACCTAATAGAAACATTATTTCAATCCCTGGTAGTCTAGTGGTACCCCCCCCACCCTGTAGCTGTGATTGCTGAATAGAACAGTTATTCCTATCCCTGGTAGTCTAGTGGGACCTCCCACCCTGCCCATAGCCATGATCACAAATGTATCCTAAGGTACAAACACTCTGGTGGTCCAGTGGCACCCCCCCACCCACACAGGATCCCGCCCAGCTGCCTGCCGGATTACAGCTTACAGTAGCAGCTGTAAGCCTATTGATCCACACTGCAGTGCATACTGTAATAGCCATTCACATAACTGTGAATAAATGACTTCATTCACAATATTGTGAATGACTATTACAGCATGCACTGCAAGCCCATTGGCCCACAGTGAGGACCGATAGGCTTACAGCTGCTACTGTAAGCCATCATTCGGCAGGCAGTCGGGTGGTATGCAGGGTGGTTTGTGCTACCCACCATGATGGGGGGGCTGGGGGCAGGAGAGGTCTTGTGTGTGGGTGGGGGTACCACTGACCACTCATGGAGAATGTACCTTAGGGTACACTTGTGATCACAGCTATGGGCAGGTGGGGTCCCACTAGACAACCAGGATAGAAATAACCTTTCTATTTGGTGATTGTGGCTATGAGGTGGGTGGTACCACTAGACTACCAGGGATATGTTTAAATTTCATTTTGGCAATTGCAGCTACAGGGTTCGGGTGTACCACTGGACTACCAGGGCTGTTTGTGGGTGCGTATGCACGATGTTGGGGGGGTGTTTGCCACCCGTGGCTGGCGGCTGCTGTGTTGCCCATTGTCGGACAGCAGCATGCCTGTGGGTGGCTGGAACTTGGGCCTTCTTTTTTGGGCTCAACTTTGGGCCCAGGTATGCAGCACACCTCAGGGTTGTGCCACCATATGTACCGCACATCCCAGGTTGAATATCTGGATGCACCACATATGTATGGGCACGCCCCCCAGAGATGCACTGCATATGATTACCATTCAACCCCGGCACATCGAGACTTGTGCTGCACAAGTCCCTCTTTTGAATATTGCACAAGGCCGCATTTCTGGGGTTGTGCTGGCACAACTCAGTTGCGCCAGGTGCAACCCCTTTGAATGTCTGGGCCATACTGTAAATATATGTTGATGGTGTATTTTGGCCTTAAATAGTAGGTTGTAATGCATGTTCTTGAGATTCAGTGCAGTTGTTTGTTTTTGTTTGAAAAAGAAGTGTTGATAAATTGGTAACTGACACTTCATGCATACTTGCATACTCTGTAACCCTGAACAAGTCACTTAACTTCCTTTTGCTCCCAGGCTGCACCTGGAAACAAGCTCTGGCTTAGTGTGCCTCTCCTGGTTAAACAATTTCCCCTTCCTTTATGCATGGGTTATTCAGGGACTTACACAATGCTAACAGTGTCAGTCAACCAATCAGAATCAACGTAGAAGGGGAAAAAAGCAAATAAATTGCATGTGATACCTTTTATTGGATGAACAAAAAATATTTCTGAGACTATGTATCAAGAGGTAATACTCTCTTTTTCCGGTCAGGTCATAGAAAAAAATGAATACCTTGCATTGTCAACTGGACTAACATGGCTACCACATTTCTTTTTTCACTCAAAATCACAATTTCCCATATATCTCTATATAATCTGCTAACCCAGTATTTCCTTTCACAGGGGTCTTGTTTATTAAATAGAGAATAATGGATGGGTATGTGGTTATAATGAGGATTTTACACTCCTCGAGGAGTGGGACACCACATAAACCCTAAGGGCAAAGTCCAACCCCAAGGGTTGTGTAAAATCAGAGTTTTATACACCTATCCATCCTTTATTTTGCATAATTGCTGGGGAATGTTTTTTTTTTCCACAGCAATTATACAAAATAAGCTGATTTGTCTGCAGAGTCAAGCCATGGACCATTGGGGTTTTAGTATGGTCCATAGCGGCTACAGCGCCTAAACTGATGATGTGTTTTTTTTTCTTTACTCAAGTAGGAAGGTTTGCTGTGCCCAGTAATATTTTTTATGTTAAAAAAACAAAAGAACTTAATGCTGACTTCTTATGTTGGGGAAGTTTGAAGTGCTGAGGAGCGGGAACGGACGGTGCAGAGAAGAGGAGATTCGCGGTTGGCACATGTGCCGAACTATGGAAACTGGGCACGTGTTCATTGTTATAACCAGCTGGTTATAATTATAACGATGGAATTATAACCCAGTTTCCCAATGGGAGAAAATCCTACTCAGTTATTATAAGTTTATTGCTGTTTGTACTTTTTATGTCCATAGCTATCTTTAGCTGGGTGTGTGGAACTGCATCATGGGAAATTGGGCATTGCACTGTACTGTTATCCAGTCATGTATCTCGAATTAGGAATATGGGTTGGTTTTGAATCCCAGAGAGAGGAACTACACTTCTGTCAAGGCCCAATTAATACTGTTTGCAAACGCACCATGCAATTTGATTGAAGTTATGAGCCCATCATCTTCATGGAATAAAATTCTTGACCCCACACCCCAAACTTTCTTCCAGGCAGGGGAGTGTCACTGCAAGACAACTCACTGATCCCATAACAAGTGTGTGTGTGGTGACACAAAGAGATATTTACTAACACAAGGATACCTCTCACACTTGTAGTCAGAGGCCACTAGTGTGTAGTTCAAAGCCAGTGTTTGGATTGTTGTGGAAGGTGCCCTATGCTGACCTTTAGTTTTCTTGTATTTGCTCACAGTTTAATATAACAGCTTTACATTTGGTATGCATGGTTTAACACTGATAAGTAAATAACTAATAGTCAATAACAGAATAACATTTTATATGCAGTTAATCTTTGGAGGAGAGTGTGTTACAATGTACAACACCGTCACATAGATGCCATGAAAGGTGTTATGAATCAGTGTTCATTCATTGCTTGTTATTGTAAGACTCTTCATGATAAATGTACATGCTCAAGATGATTGCAGAAGCTTTCTAACTTTTATATTAAACAGATGAACTGCAGTGTAGCAGAAGTGTAATCGTAGGCACCAACGGACCATGTTATTAGTTTTTCTTTCAATAACTGCTTCACATTCCTTTTCAGTTGCATAAAAGCTATTTATTTGTAACACGATTTTTATTTGATTCAGAATTTTGCACATCACGATAATCTCAGTTACATGAAACATCCATGTTTCAAGTGGGTCCAGGGGACACATATTGCAGCAAAGTCAATACTTTACAATTACATAGTGATGATGACATAGTGATGGCAGTACAAACCTGTGTCGGGTCCAAACCATACCATTGGAACTGTAATACAAAGTAAAACAAGTTTTACTATCTGCTAAACAATATTTAAGTTTTTAGGCTTGCAGTATCTGAAATTCAACCTAGGCATTGCTGAAAGATTTAGGGTAGCAATAGGTTTTGGCATAAAATACTACTGTTTTTAAATGTAAGATATTTTCAGATCTGGTTCTTTCCAATGCAGTAGACAGTCACAGCAAGTTAATATTTTTTTTTTAAATTACAATTTTGACCCAGGGGCATTTTCAGAAATAGTTAAAAGAATATTTATGAAATCTTCATTAACATTTAGTAAACCATGTTGCTGTGAAAGTAATCAGAACCCAGGGACTTCAGAAACAGTAAACAAAGACCCCAGGGATGCAGTGGGCAAATCAGTGTGTGCTACAACACCTCTTACTACCCATTAAGAAATATCAGGGACCTTAGGGCATAGTGTGCGGATCCGGGGAAATCTTTGTGTTGAATCTGGGAGTTTCCCACTTCAGAGCTCTAGCAGCAGCTCACAATAGCCTTAGTTCAAGCCCAGTTTAAAAATATATTTTTTTATTCTGTCTGATGTCTGCCTTTAGCTGTCTGAATGCCCTCTGCCTTGCAGTGCATGTTAACTATGCCATGCGCTAGAAATGCCAGTGCAGAGCAGATGGGGATTTTTTCAAAAGCGCTCTAAATGTTCCAGTTAGAACACTGAGCCCACTTGAATAAAGAATGTAGCCATTGGTAAGGCAGTTAAGTTAGTACTGATGACGGAGAGAGGTTGCAGACAGCGATCACCAGTATAGTCATAAAATCAAAGACCTTTCAGCTCCCCGGTGTCAAGTAGCCACCCCCCCATCCTGAAGCGTGCCTGCATATTAATTTTCCTAGTGCCTACTGGACATCCCCCTCCCTATCCCCGACCACCCCCATTAAAATCAAATAGGTTTTCCCTGATGTCTAGCAGACCTCCCCACCCCAGGCAGGTAATGCTCCACCACCCAGCTCTCCCTATCCCTGAGCCTGCAACCAGCACAGCCCTCCTTCGTCACCACAGTTGGCTGCTGTACTGAGCTCCGTCAATGAATGAGTGTAGGCTTTTACAAGTACGTGCTCATTCATTGACATGAAAGCTCTGTTTGTAGCCACCTGTGGTGGTTGTAGACAACTGCAGATGGCTGTTCCAGTCCCTGGTGGGGCTTTAGGATGAGGAGGTGGGCCTAGTAGCTCATCACACTGTTCCCCCAATCCTGACCCACTGCTGGCGACTAGACAGCTCTCCACACTGGTCTCTGACCACCACAGGTGGCCAGAGACAGAGTTTAATTAATAAGCATGAGCTATAAATGAATGAGCATGTACTCATACAAGTACACATTCATTCATTAAAAGGGCTCAGTCCAGTGGCTGGCCATGGTGCAGATGGAGGGCTGTGCTGGTCACTGGCTTGGGGATGGGGAAGGAGGATCACGGTAGTGGGGCACTACTTGTTAAGGTGGGGGTCCACTAGACACCAGGAAAACCTATTTGATGTCAATGAAACACTTGAGGATAGAGAGGGTGATCCACTAGATACCAGGGAAACTAATATATGGACAGTCTCAGAAATAATGAGGGGGGTTCATTAGATACATAGATACATAGATACCAGGGAATTTAATATGTGGGTGCTTTTGGGGATGGGGGGATCCACTAGACACCAAGGAATTTAAAAGATCTTTGATTTGAACAATTTAATTCAATTCATATGTTCATTATGTGGTTCAGTGACTCATTGAGCTGTGGAATGAATTGCCCACTGTGGTATAAGTCATAATTTCAGTGAAAGTTGGTAAAATGATTTTCCAGTGCAGAAATGAAAGTTCTACTTTCACACAAATTCTGCTGACAGCAGATTTGTTTCACACACCTCTATTCACACCACCTTCGGATATATTCCATGGAAGATCATATGAATCAATGTCCATTCACTGACAATTGTTGTAAGATTCTTCACGATAAATGTTCAAGCTCAAGATGATTATTTTATTTATTTAATTATTAGAATTTTGGTGACCGGGAGGGCCCACTGAGACATAACTGTTCCTTTTTCAGGGCTGACCCGGGGAATAGAGGCATTCTATGCTTTGACAGAATGGTACAATTAATTTAAGACATATTAATACATTTTTCACGGAGGTAAAACTGGACAGATTCAGTTATACAGTACTAGGTATCATAAAATACGAACAAGTGCAGACAGAGGATTACAACCCATTGACAGTACTTGCAGAAAAAACATTGCCAGTGTACTAGTCCAATACATGTCCAAAATGAAGTATAATATATACACATATTTACACAGATTCAATTTGGAGTGGAAATATGGATGGCAGAGAAAGGGGAGCAGAGAGAAGATTGAGGCCCAGGGGCCAATTAGGATCAGATACAGTGTATAAGAGGGGAGAAGGGACAAGTCTGTAGGTGTTAGGAGAGGATCAGTAATACCTGCAGCTGAAAGGTGGAAAGAATAGTTCTATGAAATGTTTTTTAAACTGAGGAAGAGAGAAAGCTGTGTGGAAGGCTGTTCCACAAATGAGGAAGCAATAAAGGAAAAGGATTTCCTGCCAATGGCTAAGCATGTCTTGGGTAGACTATGCAGGGGGAATTGGGAAGATTGAAGTGACAAGGGGATTGGTTTCCATGTGAGTAAGTTGGAGAGGATAGGTGGAGTAGGGAGAGAAGGTGGATGAAATTAAAGTAGTGCAGAGTAAGGGGAAGTCTAATTTAGCCTCAAAGGACGACCAGTCCAGGGTGTTGAGTACATCACAGTGGTAGGTCCGAGCTGATGTGATTGCAGCAAATTGTGCAATCCTGTGATAAGCTTATCTAAGTCTGGTCAGAGATTAGGTTCTTGCAGAGAGCAGTGGTGCTCCATGAAAGAGGCCTGGGAGGAGAGCAGTTGAGGCAATAGTTCTTCTGGATCTGGATGTGAGGTAGGAGACAGTTCTACATAATAGGCCAAGCTTTTGATGAGACACTTTTATAACTTTATTTATGTGTCCTTCAAATGATAGGTATTCATCTAGTGTTGCTCCGAGATATTTGAAGGAACTCTCCCCTTTTAGAGCCTCATCAATAGTGGTCTTAATAGCTAGAGGAGGCTGGGTGGTCAGGTTGAAAGAAGTGTGGCAGAACAGCATAGTTTTTTTTCCAACTCTATTTTATCACCTTTGGGCCAAGGCATCTCTCAGGGGTGCCCTCTTGATCTGCCCTCTCAATTTGCCCTCTACGCACAACCGAGAACCTCTTCCTCCTTAGTCCCTCCCACCAGGACTTCCCAGCCCCTCAGATCCCTCCCCCCGGGGGGGGGGAGGCCTACCTCACCTACCTGGTGGCTCTTCCTGGATATTAGAGGTCTGTTCCATGTGGATGGCACCTGGGACCTTCAGAGGAGATGTCCAGTATTGGGGATATGGAACCAGATCATTGGGGCCCCCATCACCTCCCCAGTCCTCTGGGGTTTTCCTGTGAAGTTGCACCCTCTCAGAGTGTGAACATGCCTTGGCGTCTGTGGCACTGATGTGCCGCCACCCACCACTGCTCCGCCCCCATGTCTGCAAGCACCACATGTTCCGGCACTGCCCCTGGCTACCACCAGGAGCTGTGCAGGAGCAGTGCTAACCCCAGATCCCTCCCTGGGAAGGGAGAGCAGTCCTTCGGATGCTGAATCCCCTCCCTCCTATGCTGCCCCCAGGCGGCTCGAATCCACTTCCAAACCTGGGTTGCCAGCATGGAACAAGGTGTGGTGTCCAGTGCCTCAACCCTCAGTGCCACCGGGCTGACAGAACAGCATCATTTTTGTTTTCTTCATATTAAGAACCAGTAAGTTATCTCAGAATCAGGATTCTTTTCCAGGTTTGTATTAATAGAAGAGATGTCTCTTGCAGAACAGTAGAATATGGCATCATCAACATAAAGCCGAACAGATGCCATTCCACTATTGAATGGAAGTTCATTAATAACAATGGATAATAATAAAGGACCCAGAACTGCCCCTGGGAGACTCCATCAGTGATGGATAATAGGGACGAGGTAGCACGGGCCCATTTGATTACAGAAGCTTTCTAACTTTTATTTTATGTCTCAAGAGGACTGTTGGAAATGAGGCTCACTCACCACAAATCCATATATCAGCATTTGTATTTTCAACTGTCAGTCTAAAAAACAATGTTTCTTGTAAAAGCACTTGATCAAGATGTACTATTAGAGACATGCATAATACGAGAATTTCGTTGCGCCAAATATTTCGTGAAACTTGCGCATTTTGTGAAATATTTTGCGGGTGTGAAATGTGAAATTCTGCCTGCGAAATTACAAATTTCACTCATGAAATTGTGCATTTTGCTCGTGAAATGTGGAATCTCACCACTCCCTGGTGAAATTCTGCCACTCGTAGGTGAAATTCGACATTTAGCAGGCGACATTCGAGATTTCTCTGGTGGAGTTTTGAATTTTGCATTCGCCAAATTCATGGGCAAAATGCATGAATTTTGCAAAACGTTTCATGTGGCAAAATTCACAATTACGATGGAATTTTGCCAGCGAAATTAAATTTTGCTGCAACACTATGTACTGTGTATAGTATATTTTCACTGTAAGAAAACATAAACATAAACAATATTCCATTTTTCATATTTAAACTGCAATTTATAATCAAGATAAAATTATTCTAATATCAAACAGGCTAGACTAATGTACTGTGAACCAGGGTCTCTATAAATATGCTCTCTAAATCTTTTTGAACCATTAAATGCTTTTTCAAAAATATGTAATATCATTGTGCTCCTTTAAGAACAAAAAATACAATTTAACACCTTTAAGGTGGTGCTGAGGGTGGAGGCACTGGATGCCCTACCTTGCACATCGTTGGTGACCCCGGTTTGCAAACAAGCTCAGGACAACAGGGGGGGTCAGTGGGTGGTGAGAGAGGATCAAGCATCTGAGGACTGCTGTCCCTCTAAGGGAGGGAGGATTGTCGTTCTGCCTGTTGATTGCCCTCTGGTGGGGGCGGTGCTGGCTGGGAGACAGGCAGCTGACAGGAGTGCATGTGCCCCCACATGGGCGTGCCTATGCCTTATTCCAGGAGCTAGAGAGGGACACCAGAAAAATGGAAAATGGCAGCTGGTGGCTTCATGAAGTTCTGACCTCATTCTGCCAATCCACCATTGCGACCTCCTCAAACTTGGATTGTACTCTGGGAGGGGAGCTAGCTCCCTTCCTGACCCCACCACGGGGGGGGGGGGTAATCTGTGGGGGATCTTGAGGATGGTTGGAGCAGTCGGGCTGGTGGATGGGTGGTGCGGGATGGAGTTCTCAAAAGAGTTGGTGGGGAAGTCTAGGGAGAAAAAGATAGATTCAGGAAGTAAAAGCAATCACAGAAGGAGCAGGACAGGAACTGTATCAGTTAAAGCAGAAGAAAGCAGGGAAAGCAGACAGAATAGCAAAGGCACAAACAGAGGAAAGATAGCCAACTCAGTTAAGAAGGGGGATAAAACCCTTTACAGGTATATTAGGGAACAAAAAAAGAATGGGGGGATAGTGGGCTTAATAAAGAGGAGGGTGGGCAGAGGGTGACAGTGAAAATGCAGAGATACTGAATGAATACTTTTTCTCAGTATTCACAAAAGAAGAGGAGGGGGAGGTACCTAAACCAAACAACAGAAGCACTCTGGATTGGGGGGTCGATACCTGTCCATTCACAGAAGAAAGGGTCCTGAAAGAACTCCTACAACTCAAGATGGACAAAGCAATGGGGCATAATGGGATTCACCCAAGAATTCTATAAGAACTAAGGGAGAACTAGTGACACCACTGACTACCCTTTTTAAGGTATCCCATGTACAAGGCAACCGTGATTGAGCACTTTCATAAAGGGTGACTCAATCATGGCACCTGTGAACAGGGCTACCTGGCAAGGTAGCAACTGGATATGGGGGTAGGCAAATATAGTGTCGGGATGTCGCTATCTATGCACACGGGGGGGGGGAGGCACCACGCCATGTGAAGGGTGGAAGGAGAGGGAGGGTTTGTGTAGTGTAGTGTGGTGGTGGGCTGACTAGCTGGCCATGTGGCATAGTGGGTAGGTGGCAGGCTGGGATTGGGAGGGTGCTTGGTTCGGTTCTGGGTGAGATCGAGTTTTTGTGCCAGGTCAGGTTTTTTAAATTTATTTTTAAGTTTTGCACTCCCCAACATGCATCCCCCCTTGAGTTGAGAATCCTTTAGTAGAGGGGTTCAGGGAGCAAAACCCCCTAGAGTGTGTGTGCAGGGGGCACTGCCCAGTGCATAATATAGATATTGGCGCCCTTTTGCAATTCGCCATGAATGTACATCGCCAAAATTCATTTTTGGCTAAGTACACTTGCACAAATGGCGATCACTATTCCATGATTGCCGTTATCACATGGAACTTTTTTAAACAAATCCTGAGAGGATGGTGTGGTACCTGAGGACTGGAAGAAGGCAGATGTTATCCCCCCCACAAAAGTGGGAACAAGGTAGAGGCAGGAAGCTATAGACCTGCTAGGTTGAAGTCAATGATAGGGAAAACTACGGAATCAATTCTGAAAGAAAGAATTGTTGAATACCTAGAGGTCAGCAGGTCACAAGACCCATGACACATGGATTCACTGTAGGAAGATCATGCCAGATGACTTTAGTACATTTCTTTGACTGGGTGACCAAAGTAGTAGACCTGGGAGAGGCTGTGGATGTGGCCTACCTAGACTTTAGCAAGGCATTTGACACAGTCTCACACAAAAGATTAATAAACAGGTTAGCTAGCCTGGGAGTGGGTCCTAGGGTCATTGCCTGGTACAGAATTGGCTGGAAAACAGGATGCAGAGGGTAATAGTAAATGGAGTCCACTCCAAGGGAAGTGGGTTACTAGTGGAGTACCACAGGGTTCAGTACTGGGACCATTCCTCTTTAATGTCTTTATAGGTGGCATTGCAGAGGAACTGGAAGGAAAAGTCTGCCTCTTTGCAGATCACACAAAGATCTGCCACAGGGATGATACACAAGTGGGATGAAAAGGATGAAAAGGGACTTGGCAAGGTTGGAGGAATGGTCAAAAGTATAGCAGCTTAGATTCAATGCAAAGAAGTGTAAAGCAATGCACCTTGGAAACAAAACCCTGGGGAAGAGTACACAATGGGGGTACTAACAGCTACAATAATGGAACAGGACCTGGGGCAGTCATATCAGATGACATAAAGGTAAGCAAGCAATGTAAGAAGGCAATAAGGAGGGCTAGGGTATACTGGAATGCATAGGGAGTGGCATCACCAGTACAAAGAGGAAGTTGTTATCCCTCTGTACAGACAATTGATGGGACCCCAGCTGGAGTACTGCATGCCGTTCAGGAGACCACATCTCGCAAGGACAGAGACAGGATGAAGGCAGTCCAGAGAAGGGCAACTAAAATGGTGCAGAGTCTGCACCAGAAGCCATATGGAGAGAGACTAAAGGAGCTTAATATGTATACTGTAGAGGAAAGGAGGGAGGGAGGAGGGACATGATAGAAACATTCAAGTACTTCAAGAGAATCAACAAAGTCCATGAGGGTAGCATCTTTCAGAAAACAAAATGTGCAAGAACAAGGGGGCACAATTTGAAGATGGGGGGGGTGGCTCAGGAGCAAACTGAGGAAGTATTGTTTCACAGAGAGGGTGGTGGACGCATGAAACAGCCTTCCAGAGGAGGTAGTGGGGTCAAAAACAGTGGGAGAATTAAGGAATGCATTAGAAGGACATAACGCAATTCTAGTGGGGGGGGTAGGAGGAAGCAGGATGTTGATTAACTAGGATCTGCAGCTTATCTGAAAGGTAGGGAAATGGGCAGACTGGGTGGGCCAAGCGGTCCTTATCTGCCGTTAAAGTTTATGTTTCTATGTTTCCTGCACCCAGTGTGCCCAGGACTATAAACACTATATATCAACTATAGCCTGCCAGACCCTGAAGAACTAAAAGAACAAGTAATTATACCAATGGATACTGTTCACTCACAAGTACTGGTTAATTTCTATAAGGAGTGCCAGCTTACCTAAACTGACAATGTCTGTCTCTTTAAATTTTCAAAAAAATACTGGTCAGCATGTCTCTAAAGTAAAAGCAGGAAATATTTTAAATGTATTTATCCTTTGCATTGAACCTTACATGCATTTTAGTATTAATGTATTTTAAACTTTGTTTAGAAGCACCACTTTGTTCAGAGTGGACATGCATTTTGAATTTTAAAAATTATGGCAGTATTTGTTGGAAGGCTTTAGCCTGTTGTTCAATGGGGGGGGGGATAATTCCTCCCTCAGTCCCTACTTAAACAGTAGGCCACCTCCTGCTCTGCTTCGAGCGTTTTGGCGGCGCAGGTGTGCGGCTGGCTGGCTGGCTGTGGGCTTTCACCCCTGCTTCTCCTCCTTCTGTCTGTCTGCCTCCATTGTTTTCCTCCTTTTGCTTGCTCTTCTATGTGCTTCTCCAGTGCATTGTGCCATGCTGTGCCCCCCGTATGCCTTCCCTTCCTTGTGCTGATTTCTCCTCACTTTCCTCGTTCCTCTCCCCTGTCATCTTTCCCCATGCCTTACCTTGCCTCTGTTTTGTTTTGGGATGTTCTCCCGGTCAGCCACCATGCTGCCTCGCTCCAGTACTCTTGCCGCTTTCATGCTTCTGGATGGCTCCTGGTCCTTGGAATTCGTTTACAGGACTCCCCACCACTGCTTTTCTGGTACTCTCCTTGAACTGTGTAGCTGCTCTCCGGCTTTCGGGTTTTTCCTTTCGGCTCGCTTCCCCCCATGGAACTTCATTCCTAATATTAAAGGATTTCCTAGTATCTGGGCCTTCTGGTCCCAGACAGTCTGACCTTTTAAACATTTGTTCATGTCAGCCAGGAAACTGCTGACAATTGCACATCACCAGTGCAATTAGCACTGGCATTTCGATTGTAACATTTGGAATCCTAAATAGAAACCTTTGGTCAAATGCTCGTGTGGACATCCAAACTTGTACAAAGATCAGTTATACCGATGTTTACTGGGGTGGTTAATTTTACATTCTTTACAGGGAACTTAAAGTTCTGTCATTTGCCACTAGTCCCAAATGAAGCACTGAACGCCAATCAATCTTAGTGCGTTTTTTCCTTTTAACTGCTGTCCTCTTGTACAACTTTCCAGTTAGCCAGTCACCACACTTGCCAGAATATCTACCAATTGCTTCAATTGAGTTTGCCTGGTACCCACTCAGCTCCTACCCCAAGTTCTTTTCTCTCATAGTTTTGTGCTACATGAGAAATAACTTATTGTTTTCAATCTGCTCGAATAGATCTGAAACAGTAAGCACCTTGACGACTTCCGGAGGGGTGGGGGGGGTTCTAAATGGCCTTTCTTCTACTAAAATTGGCTCAAGGTGAATCTGAAGTATGCAGAGAGAAACATACTAAACCTTTCCTTAGTGTCCGTGTTACATATGCTAAAAATTGGCTTCAAGTGAATCTGAAGTATGCAGCACTGAGATGTACTAAAACTTTCCATAGTGTCAGTGTTATATATACTAAA
Source organism: Neoceratodus forsteri (assembly GCA_016271365.2). Classification (NCBI taxonomy): domain Eukaryota; kingdom Metazoa; phylum Chordata; order Ceratodontiformes; family Ceratodontidae; genus Neoceratodus; species Neoceratodus forsteri. The sequence goes on from CM057454.1 coordinate 577,812,471, forward strand.
AATTGGCTTCAAGTGAGTCTGAAGTATGCAGCACTGAGACGTACTAAACCTTTCCACAGTGTCAGTGTTACATATACTAAAAATTGACTTCAATTCAGTCTGAAGTATGCAGCACTGAGACATAGTAAACCTTTCCACAGTGTCAGTGTTACATATACTAAAAATTGGCTTCTAGTGAATCTGAAGTATGCAGCACTGAGACGTACTAAACCTTTCCACAGTGTCAGTGTTACATATACTAAAAATTGGCTTCAAGTGAGTCTGAAGTATATAGCACTGAGACGTAGTAAACCTTTCCGTAGTGTCAGTGTTACATATACTAAAAATTGGCTTTAAGTGAGTCTGAAGTATATAGCACTGAGACGTAGTAAACCTTTCCACAGTGTCAGTGTTACATATACTAAAAATTGGCTTTAAGAGTATCTGAAGTATACAGCACTGAGACGTAGTAGATTTTTCCATACTGCCAGTGTTACATATACTAAAAATTGGCTTTAAGTGAGTCTGAAGTATACAGCACTGAGACGTAGTAAACCTTTCCGTAGTGTCAGTGTTACATACTGTATACTAAAAATTGGCTTTAAGTGAATCTGAAGTATGCAGCACTGAGGCGTAGTAAACCTTTCCACAGTGTCAGTGTTACATACACGGAATCTATGTTTCCTGATGTTCCATTCATGGTAGCAATGGTTTCCTCCGAGTTCTTTTCCATGGATAAGCTTTCAATTCTGGCTCTGCTGTCATGAAATATTGGGTAGAATGGCAAGAAGGCAAGATGTACTTAAAGGATACCTAAAGAACATTTTGAAAACAAACTATTCAAAAATCTGACTCCGTAGGTGACTAAAGGAAAGGCTGCTGTATTCATTAATGCTAAAACTATATTTACATAGTTTACCTAAATGTGGTTGCAGAGCATTTGAAAATGGTAAAATCAGCCTTCCAATTTAGAAAAAAAACTGTCTTACCTGCTTCCTAAAATGGCTGCCAAATGTGATGTCATCTGAGCCAAAGTCAAAGAGATATATGTCTCTCTGTAGTGCTAACTAGTTCTTTTTTCCCTTTGTATAGAATTATTTCACCGAAATGGTCAAAACCATGTGCATTATTTTGTATAATGCACATGTTAGGCTATGGTTCTGTTCATTTTGTTTACTTTAACATGCTGAAAATGTGTTTTAATCCAACCGACTTTCTCTGTGGCAAACCACAGTGCAGTAAAATCTTGAATAACCTGGTGGTCTAGTGGTTATAGTGGATCCATGATGCTCCAGTGGAGGTGCTGAGGTGGTGTACATGCTTAATATTTACTTTTTAACATTTTTATTAAACCTTTATATTTTCTGCTATTATTCTTTTCTAGTACGTTTTTGACAGAACCTACAAATGTAATCCATAGTTTGAATGTAAACATTTGTACAATCAATAAATCAGACTTCTTCAACAAAGTGAAATGCAGGAGCAGCTACAAGCAAGTACGTTACTATGTGGGGGGGGTTGCAGCCACCCCCTTCACCACCCCCTAGAGCCACCACTTTTTTGTAGCAAAGTTCTTGTGCAGCCCAGTGTTACAGTTCATACTTTCTCAAAACTCAAATATATGTTTGACTTGTCCTCTTTTTCCATGGGAAATAATAATAATAATAAGAATAAGAATCATCATTTATATAGTGGTTTTCATACATACTGTATCCCAAAGTGCTTTACAAGCAATACTAGACTGATAGTGAAGTGACTAAACGTGTAGTGGCAGCTGTTCCATACATTAATATCCACACACAGCCTTGGACAATTGCATGCACTGGTTTTATAGGAAGGGGAATGTTGTCCAGGACAATGGGGTCAGAAAGTGATCAAGGTGCTGACAGCCCCACATCTTATTTCTCACAGTAATCTGCTCATATTTCTCTCCTTCTGTCTTCCCCCTTCCCTGAATATAGCAGTACCTTGCAAGAGTGGCATTCTCAGACCCCCTCTGGTATTCATTCTTCACTATTCCTCCTCACACTGAAAACTGGTGACCTTATCACCCTTCTGCATAATGAATGCAAGTAGTACAGTTCCGGTTTTATTTTGACATATCAAATATAAAAATATCTTTCCAGTAAGTCAGGCTCATATCAGCAGGGAACAAGGGGAATGATGGGCTTTCCTATCCTTAAAAGATCTAGGCTACCTTTGATTAGGTACTATTAAATGACAGGTGTGTACATCATTATGCACATCATTTAATAGGGCCTAATCATAGGTGGCTTAGATCTCATATGAGTAGGAAAGCCTACTTTACCACTTGTGCCATGCTGCTATCAGCCTGGCTACCAGAACATCATGGGATGGATATTCAAAAGGGTTGCGCCATGCGCAATAGGGTTGCACCTGCGCAAGCCCGAAATTGTGCCATTCTGCGATATTCAGCAGGAGGCAGTTGCGCCCCCCAAGTCATGCTGAGCAACAGCGCAATGCTAATGAAGACATGCTCAACTGGAGGGGGAGGAACCATGCATAAACTGCACAGCCCGATATTCAGCCGGGTTGTGCAGAGTTGTGCAGGTGCAACCCCCAACCTGTGCCTGCACAACTCTGAGCCAAAATAAAAAGGAGTAAGTCCAGGGCCACCCACAGGTGAGGTGCCGCATTGCAGGGCACAACACAGCAGCTGCCACCTGTGTGTGGCCCTCCACTTCTTTCATGTGCCCTCCCTGCAGCCCGATCGCGGGAATAATAGTAACCCCCCCATAGCCCGATCGCGGGTACAGAACACACTCCCCGCCCACTGGCCCGATCCACAGGCATAACACAGTGCCACTCCCCCCACTGGACGATCGTGGGCATAATGTGAAACATCCCCCTCCCCACTGGCCGAAAGTGGCCAGAACAAGTTCACCCCTCCCCAAAGACAAACTCCCTGGTGGTCCAGTGGACCGCGAAGTCCAATCGCGGGCAGTAGAGTCAACCCCTCCAAGGTCCAATTTACCTGGTGATCTAGTGGCCCCCCACCCCATCCACCCATGGAGCCCCACCACCCCGCTCCCCAGTCAGTCGGTGTGCGGCAGCACCCCACCTGCCTGCCACTCCGCCGCCAGCCGACTGACTGCTCGGTAGGGCTGCACACCCATTGGTTCAGAGCAAGAGCCAATGGGCGTGCAGCCACACTGCGAAGGCAGTCCAGATACATTCACATATCTGGACTGCCTTTACGGCTGTAGCTGCGCCGATTGGCTCTTGCTCTGAACCAATGAGTGTGCAGCCCTACTGATCAGTCAGTTGGTGGTGGCGGCAGGCGGGTGGGGTGCTGCCGGCTGATGGGGGGAGCGGGGTGGTGGGGCTCCGTGGGTGGGTGGGGTGAGGGCCACTAGATCACCAGGGTAATTGGACCTGGGGGTTGACTCTACTGCCCACAATCGGGCATGCGGTCCACTGGACCACCAGGGATTTTGTCTTTGGGGGTGAACTCCGCTCGCGTGTCCGAGCCAGTGGGGGAGTTTCCACGCTATGCCCACGATCGGATCAGTTGGGGGGGGTTGTCATGTCTGTTATGCCCGCGATTGGGCCAGTCGGGGGGGATTTACTTCATGCCCGCAATCAGGCTGCAGGGGGCGTCAGTCCCCAATGGCTGCTGCCTGGCAGGGCACCAGGCAGAAGTCGTTAGGGATCAGCACACCTGCATGCTAATGGCATGCAAATAGGGCCATAAGTAGATGCAAATGGCCCCACCACGCCTGCATAACTTATGGCCCCATTTGCATGTCACCTTTTGAATATCGGAAATTTGCACATGGCGCAATGGAACTTGCGCCACTGCATCTTGAATGCTCCACTCTGACCACTTGCGGTGGCGCAAGTTCCACTCCGCCATGCACAGTGGCTATGGCCGGGGCCGATATTCAAAGGAGTTGCTCAATAGCGCAACTCCGCTGAATATCGCCCCGGCCACACCCCTGCGCAACTTTTTTGAGCAGCGCAAGGGCTTGCGCCATGGAACAGTGCAGTTTGAATATCCAGCCCCATGTTTGTTATTAATATGTAACTGTAGCACGGGAGACTGTACTAACCACATTCATGGTGTGGAAGGGTAGTGAACTCACCGGTTTTTGGTGTGGGGAGCAGGTGAGAAGAATGAATGCCAGAGAGGAACTGAAGAGGCCATTCCAACAGGGTACAGTTATATTCAGGTTAGTTGAAGACATGAAGGAGGACGCTGAGCAGATCACTGTTTGATCTGAAAAGTGGGCTGCCAGCATTGTGCCCACTACCTCACTGTGGATGAGAGTAGCCAACAATGACAAATACTCAGAGTGGGAGGGCTGCACCTAAACTGTTACTTGACTTCAGTGTTGGGAGATTAATTGAGGGGGGGTGTTGACATTTGTTAGGACAGTATTGAGGGAGTTGTGTATAGCTCATTCAAAATTTGGAAGGGTGGTAGCCAGCCAACTTGCATTGTGGTGTAGAGCACAGTAGAGTACTGGAGAAGAATTGCTGGGAAGGTGAGAAAAAAACACAATAGGGAACTGTACACACTACCATCACTGTGCAGAAGGGTGGTGATCCACTTAATATTTACTGTGGGAGCAGAAGTCAGACATTGAGAATGTGGACTGGAGAGTGATTTGGGAGCCATTTTTTAACAGTGCCAGTTTATGATGCATATCAACATAGGTGTGCATAACCTTCTGAGGTACAAGATTACAATCTGAGGTGTGATCATTCTCTTCATGAGACTGCAAGCTCAAATGCAACCCCAGGCAGTACTAAGGACAGGGTATGGATGGTGGGGTGTTCAACAGAAGGCAGGCTAGGTGCAGGGGGTTCACATGAAAAAAGAAAGCCTTATTTGTGGATTAACAAGAGAGCATGAGCTTTGGAACTGAAGAAGACCGGTACTTTGCTGTGTGACCCTGAGCAAGTCACTAAACTTCCTTGTGCTCCTTGGCCACACATGTAAACATGCTGTCAGCTTAGTGTGTCTCTCCTGGTTAACAAAAAAAAAATTCAGTGCATCATATAACCACTAGATCATCAGGTATTTTGAAGTGTTGTACTGTAATGCAGTCTGCCAAAGAAAAAATCAGCTGGATTGCAAGACATTTTCTGCAAGTTAAAGTAAATAAAATGAACAAAATCATAGCTTAACATGTGTCCTGATCAAAATAATCCATGAGGTAATATATGGTGTTGATCATTCTGGTACAATTCAAAATAAAGAGGGAAAGAAGAACTAGTTAGCACTATAGAAATATATGTTGATCTCTGTCTCTGGCTCAAATGACGTCATCATGACTCATCACTTAACACACTTGGTAGACGTCTTAGGGAGAAGCCAAGGCTGTTTTTTGAATGTGAAAGGCTGATGTTTACATTTCTCAAAAGCTATGAAACTGCATTTATGTTATTTACATAAATGCAGTTTTAGCATACATGTAAACAGCAGCCTTTACTTTACCTTCATATGAAGCCAGATTTTAGAGTTTGCAGTTTTAAAAAAACTGCTTGTTTAGGTACCCTTTAACAGTGGGATTTGGGGAAATGTGCCTTTACCATCAATTCAAAGTAATTGAGTGTAGACTGAGAGGCTTGCTTTGCGGTGTTTCACGCCCCTGGCAAGTTCAAATATATTTCACTTTAAGCATTTGAAAGATATGTTTAGTAAAGCTCAGCATATTTATCTGATCAACAAAAGGCAGAGCTCCCAATTCTGCAGTACTGTTGCTAGCACTGTCAACTGATAGCAGTGCCACTGAGGCAAACGGCATCATTAAAACACTTTTGACTATTACAGGTCATCTCTTTTGAGCATGTCCTGTATACCTTATGTAACGGAATTACCATCTTATTCAAACTATTCTATGACTCTGGCGTACTAGTGCTTACTTGGCGAAGGTGAAACATATGGGGTCTGTCCTTCCCAGTCCTGTGGAATGGCGATGGTGGACCACATGCATTCCCACCATCCCTACCACGCACTACTCGATAGAACCATCATATTCAGATACAGCAATGACAGACCACATGGGGTCCTGCCGTTCCTACCATCCACTAATTCTTAAATTTCAAAGGCAAACCACATGGGGTCTTGCCTTTCCAGTCTTGTGGTACGGCGATGGCGGACCACGTGGGGTCCCGCCATCTCTACCACACACACTAATCGATCGAACTCATCGCATTACTCAGATAAGCAATGGCGGACCATGTAGGTTCCCACCATCTCTATCATCCACTATTGCTTTCCATGGTGATGGCAAACCACGTAGGGTCTCGCCTTCCCATTTATGTACTACTCAAGCGATATGGCGATAGCAGATCACATGGGGTCCTGCTATCCCTATCCTGCTCTTCTCTATGGACAAGGGTTCCTGCCTTTCATTTCCTCCTCAACTTTTGCTATGTGATGACGCACCGTGGAGGGTCCTGCCTTCCCATTCATCATCTACTCCAAAGAATTCAGATCATTTGCTCCTCCCCATACTGCAGACTGATCAACGTCAGTTCATCCTCCTTACTTGAGAACACAGTTCACAGTTCTACATACAGCGGACTCCAGCTTCCATTCATTATTCAGCCTATTTACAGTGATGGTGGATCATGTGGGGTCCCGCCATCCCTCTTCTACATGTCCCTTGACACCCTTCCCCCTTATTCCTCATCTTCCAATCCAACGTTAATGACCCTAACCTTACCTTCAAACTTACCAATAGGATGACATTGACGGACTTCTCTCAGACCAGGTTCCATTAGTGATTCAAGTCATGCAGGTATCTTCTGCTACATCTTCAATGCACCCTTGGACCCTCCTTCCTGATTTGCATTTCCCATTGCCAGTTTCAATGGACTTTTGTCCTCTCACCTCAGAATCATCATTCTATGGCTATCAGGAACCCCTGGGGGTCTCTCCATCCCACCAGTTGCATTCCCCACAACAGGAAATTATCCTGTACTGAATGGATTCCTTTGACTATGGTAGACCCTCATCGGGATTGCTTTCCCAGTATTGACCATTTGAGACTTCAGTCGCTCACATTATTCTTCATTCATCAGGACTCCATAGGACCATCTTTCCCTAGCTAGCTTACCTCTAAGCCTACTGTTATTACAGGTCAATGCCTAACATCTCAGTGGTGATGGTGAACCATGTGGGGTCTCACCATCCCATTTACGCATGCCCCATGATGGGCCCTATTTGGTACTTTTATCTCCATTTCAATCAGCCTCATCGACTCTTATCCCTATGTCTTGCATTATTCTGTACTGCTGCAATGGTGGACCATGTGGGGTCCTGCCATTCCTACAACAGCTTTCACCTGTCTATCTTGGATAAGCTGATAATACAACAAAGGTGACCCTGCTCCAGTTCCAGCTATCCAACAAACAGTCCTGCTATGCAACTCTATCCGGTATTCAAAGGCAGTGCTATGGATCAACAGCAGTCATCCATTCCAGACTCAGATTAACCATTGTCACAGTATACAGTCAGCATTCAGTTAGATATTCCATCTGCTTGAACCTTCATCTTCAACATCGACTCCCTGAAGCCAGCCCGGTGGTGCTGAGGTTGAGATGCTGGGCGCCACACCTCGCACCATGCTGGTGGCGTGGGTTCAGGAGTGGACCTGGGCGCAGGGGCTTGGCAGGGGTGGAATTGGATCGAGCACCCGCTGGGCTGCTCTCCTCTCCTGGGGGAGGGTCCAGGGGATGTCTGGCATTCCGACGCCCTCTAGTGGAGACCAGAGGGTGCTGCAGAGCATTGGGCAGCATGTCCACAGCGTGGCCTGATGCTGGCAGGGTTGCTGTGTGCCTTGAAGTCAGGAGCATGCACCATGCACAGGGAATGGAGGATCGAGGGAACATAACAGGGGGAAAAAAAAGCCCCCATCCACCAGATAAGTTATGGCTCCCCCAGTGCCGCCACCACATGCCCAACGCTGGTCTCCCCATCACTTCTCCCTATGATCTCCCTGGGTTCCCAGGGGTGTAGCCCTTACCATCCTCAGGGAGTTGTGACACCTTGAATATGACGGGGGACACAGCGGGCGGTATCATGGTCTGTCAAGCGGGGTAGCCCCAGAGAGTTCCGGCTGGGTGGGTGAGAAAAAGACATAAAAAAAAAAAAACATTGACTCCCTGCTCTTCATCGACCCTGAACTGGACTCTTCCACAAGCAACATCAGGCTGTACTCCTGGACGTAATCTTACCTAAACCTACATAGAAACATAGAAACATAGAGCCAACAAGGAGCCAGAAGAACTGTGGGTCACCCTGGAAACAGGAAATGGGACAGCCATAAGAACTGGGGTTGTCTACAGGCCCCCAGACCAGAGGGAGGACATAGACACATTACTGTTAGAAGATATACAAAACATGACAGCTAAAGGGTAGGTTCTGATAATGGGAGACTTCAACATTCCAGATACAGATTGGTCAATACCAGCAGGAACATCTGCCAGAACTAGACTCATAGTGGATTCCCTGCAGGGGAGGGCCTCAAACAACTGGTACAGCAACCCACAAGAGACAGGGCTATCCTAGATCTAGTACTGACTAACAAAGAAGGGATCACAGATCTCCAGGTAGAAGGTCACCTGGGGCCAGTGACCATCACATGGTATGGTTCAATTTGGCTACTACATCTAAATCATCCCATTCCAAGGCAAAAATATGGGACTTCAGAGGAGCTGACTTTGATAAGATGGCCAACAGAGTTAAGCTAGCCCTGGCAAAAAGAAACAGGTGAGGAGGTACAGGCAAAGTGGGCAAGCATTAAGGATACAATACTTGAAGCAACATCCCATTGTGTTAGACAGAAAAGGAAGTGCAAAAGAAGAAGGAAACCACTTTGGTTCTCAAATACAGTAGCAGAAAAGGTCAGAGCCAAAAGGCTGGCCTTCAGGAAATATAAGGGAACACAGCGGGATGATGATAGGGAGGCATACCAAACTGCCCTAAGAGAAGCAGGTAAGGCAGTAAGGCAGGCAAAGTCCCAAACTGAGGAAACACTAGCACGAACAGTAAAAGAAGGTGACAAGACTTTCTATAGATACATTAGTGAAAGGAGAAAGTCCAGAGGGTATTGCTAAGCTTAATGGAGAAAGGGAGCATGTGAGGAGGAGGACCCTGTAAAGGCATCTATCCTAAATAGATACTTTTGCTCAGTATTTACTGAAGAGAAGGTAGGCAGGGCCCACAGCTCAGCATCATGGACACAGGGGAGGGAGGTGAGCACTACTCCCTCACAAAAGAAAGGGTCCTACAAGAGCTTGCTAAGCTCAGGGTGGATAAGGCAATGGGACCTGATGGCATACATCCCAGGGTACTTAAGGAGCTAAAGGAGGAACTAGCAGAGCCATTAGCAGAATTGTTTAGTGAGTCTCTGAGCACAGAAGAGGTCCCAGAAGACTGGAGAAGGGCTCATGTGATCCTGCTCCACAAGAGTGATAGCAGGGAGGAGGCGGGGAACTACAGACCGGTCAGTCTTACCTCAGTAGTGGGCAAGATTATGGAGGCACTCCTTAAGGAAAGGATAGTGCAAACACCTGGAATCCATAGGGCACAGGATCCAAGACAGCATGGGTTTACAAAGGAAGGTCCTGTCAAACTAATCTCATAGATTTCTTTGACTGGGTAACCAGAGTGGTGGGACCAAGGGGAGCAGTTGATGTCGCCTACCTTGACTTCAGCAAAGCTTGACACTGTTCCACATAGAAGATTGATAAATAAACTAGGTAGGCTTGGGGTGGGTCAGAAGTTGGTCAACTGGGTGGCAAACTGGTTGACTGCAGAAAACAGAGAGTGGTGGTAAATGGTATACAGTCAGAAGAGATGCAAGTCACAAGTGGGTACCTCAGGGATCAGTCCTGGGGCCAGTCCTATTCAACATCTTCATTAGTGACCTCTGAGATGGACTAGAGGGTAAGGCTTGTCTGTTTGCAGATGACACCAAGATCTGCAACAGAGTAGATGATCCAGATGGGGTGGGCAGAATGAGAAGAGATCTGGATAAACTAGCAGAATGGTCAGAAGTGGCAACTGGGATTTAATGCAAAGAAGTGCAAAATCATGCACATAGGGAAGAGAAACCCTGAAGCCACTTATAGGCTGGGAGGAGTTGCTAGCAGTCACAAAGGAAGAAAGAGACTTGGGCATCATCATCACTGATGACCTGAAATCATCCAAGCAGACCTCTAAAGCAGTAGGTAAGGCTAGGGGGTGTTAGGGTGTATTAGTAGGGGTATCACAAGTCGTAAGAGGGAGGTAATAATCCTCTGTACAAGACATTGGTTAGGCCCCATCTGGAGTACTGTGTGCAGTATTGGAGGCCACACCTCACAAGGACATTAATCAAATTGAGGCAGTCCAGAGAAGGGCAACCAAAATGGTGCAGGGACTGCATCAGAAGACATATGAGGACAGATTAACGGAGCTCAATATGTATACCCTTGAGCAAAGGAGGGAGAGAGGTGATATGATCGAGACATTTAAACACCTTAAGGGCATAAACAAGGTGAAAGAGTCTAACATGTTTAAATATAAGAAAAATAGCAGGACAAGAGGACACAGCATGAGATTAGAGGGAGGCCGATTAAGGGGGAATGTGAGGACATTCTTTTTCATAGAAAGGGTGGTAGATGCATGGAATGGCTTACCACAAGAAGTGGTGGCTATGAATACAGTGCAGGGCTTCAAACAGGCATGGGATAGGCATAAGGGAGCAATACAAATGACTATGAATAGATAGGTCACTGACAGAGCAAAGGCTGATGGCACATTTATAAGGTAGAAAAATAAATGGGCAGACTGGATGGGCCTTGCGGTCCTTATCTGCCGTCAACTTCTATGTTTCTATGTTTCTATGTAAACCTAGCACATTCAGGATTATTCTCCTCTTAGTATGCCCAAACGATGGACAGGTCAGTAGCCATGGGTGCTTGGAGGTTTCCCCCAAGGGGTTTTTCCTCTCCTGCATGCTATGGATCACACTTCCCGAAGTTGGAGGAGGTAGTTACTCGCTACTTTATTTTTGGGTGGGATACGGAGAAACACCAAAGCTCATGCTATAACACCAAGTATTTACCAGTCAACTCATAAGTATACTCAAACACCAAGCTTTTTGCCATACATTGAATTTTAATTTATTTAAAGTTTGGTAACTGGGAGAGGCACACTGAGCCAAGGGTAATTTCCAGGTGTGACTTGGGGAAGGGGAACAAGGAAGCAAAATTACTTAAGTACACCGTGACAGGCAGGTTACAAGATTACTTGGGAAAGAATCCAAAGAAATTATGGCACTCATCACCTTATGTATCAACAGGACACCACACAGTTAAAACTGTAGAAAAACTTTTATTTAGGCAACACGCACCCTGCCTGATGTGTTTTGGACAAATACATGTCCTTTATCAAAGACTAGAGAATTCATTACAAAACATTCACCTAAATAGCATTAAAACATGTGATCATTGTGAGATTATCATCGGATCCTTATCTCATTGGTGAATAATTTTTTTTTAAATGCCCAGATTCCCTCTTAATTAACAACATTCAAACTACTATAAAGACAAACTGTTATAGTGCAGGTAGAAATATAAACTAATATACAGTAATCATAACCATTAAATTGAAATTTGTGAAATTTTCAGGAGATTCAATACAAAGCGGGGGTATTGTATGGGGGTAGAAATCTAAGCTGAACCTAACATTATTCTTTAAGCAATAAACCATGACAGGGTGTGGGTTGTGCTGGCATTTACCACGACTGGCATGGTTTGGCTCCGAGGCTGCAGGCTGAGTGGTCAAATCCAGGTCAGCCATGGAAAATCCCAGCATAACCCACACCCTGGATTGTTTTTTTGCGATTATACAATGCACAAAAAGTGAAGGATTACAAAGAAATTCTAGAAAGTTTAAGAAAAAAAACCTTTTTTTATTGATTTTAAGCTGTGGTATCCATACGCTAGGTTGAATAGTCGTCTGTTGCTGGGCAGAATGTGTGTGTGAGAGACATGCTGGGCAGCTACTGCTAATTTACCCCCATCACACACTGTAATGTGCTGTGATTTCTTTTCCTCTTAATCAAATATCCTGCAGTGCCCAGTTATTAATTTTCGTACAGACACAGCCTGCAAGTACTTGGAGTCTGAGTAGTCAGGGTACTAACTGGCTGCCATTCCCAAACTTCTGCTGCCAAGGTGCTCCTAATGCAGTCCCCCCAAAGACACGCAGTAATGTAGTTTTATTTATTTATTTTTGTTATTGAAGAAAGATCCTACCAGTGCCAAGTTATTTATTTTCCTTTTTACAATACTGAGAGTACTGAGAGTTTGTGTGGTTGGAGCACTAACAGGGTGCTGTTACTGAATATTTGTTTCCAGGGTTTTGCGGTCATCAGGAAGTACATTTTTAGCTTGGAATTCCAATTGCAGAATGGATGTCTGATTAATTAGGAACATTTTTTTATGTCCTACAGAACTGATTTGTGGTTGCAGGAGGAGTAAATGATTTAAGGCGCTGCAATGGATTGTGGCAATGGACCGGAGGTACGGAATGGAGCCAAAAATTAAGAAGGCTGTCAGGTGAGCCATGTGGGAATTGTTACAGGTATTTTTATACACTGTTTGAGCTTAGGTGTGGCTTGAGGAACTGCGTTAAAAAAAGTATATTTTGAATTTTGTTGATGGCTGACAGCAGGAACGATCAGTACTGTGAGCTGTGTTGTTACTGAGCATCTTGCCGTCGGGCTCACTGTCTTTACCAGTCCTCGGTTGATGCTACTCGGAGTGATTTCTGCAGGGGGTTCTGCTGGGGCTTGCTGGTGGCTGATATTTTTCCCATTGGTATATCGTAGGATTTACCATGGGTAAAAAGTGCCAGTCAGCCAATCAGGATGTGTGATTCTAGGACCCCATTGTATCATTATAATTATGAACTGGGGATCTTAAATGGACGTTGCTGATTGGCCGAGACGTTTTTGAAGCTGTGATGATATCGAGCTACATCATCACTGCTTCAGAAAACCTCCAGCCACCAGCCTCCTCACCTGCAGCACCACACATCGCTCCGCTCCGCCAGTATTTGCACCTCACACCAAACTGCAGAAAGGCACAACCGTTGACGGAGACATGCTCCAAAAATCGAAATAAACACCATACCTCCTACAACCGCTGCTACTGCAGTACTTTACAAAGCCTGCCATACATTTTCTTACCTCAGCCAAACTCCTGAGGAATATGATCTTGACAGAGTGAGTAGCATCATTTCCACAGTGTCACTAGTGCTTGACTGTCATGTTACAAAATAAAAAAAAAAAAAGAAAATCACAGTCGTGACGCCAACAAATTCTACCTAACGACCGAAAAGAAACCGCAAATTAAACACACATTCACTCTGTCCCAGACTAGGCAGCATGACCACGTGAAACCCATGGATAGCATACTTGAGAGGACCAGTATTACCAAAGTGACACAGTGTTAGTTATAACAGCACCACCTGATGGCTGAACCCTTAAAGACTATTTTGTCAAAACATACTCTTCCAACATGCTAAAAGAAGCCATTTCACAAGGTTTTAAAAGTATTTTTTTTTTTCTTGAAAAAAATTAATACAATCCAGTTCATAATAGCAATAAGTCACTCCAGGGTGTGGTATATCATGGGATATTGTCACTTCTTGGACGGTTGGACGCACTCGACCTGCGGTCTCATGCCCAACCACCCAAGGTGTGACGATATCCCATGATATACCACACTCTGTCATGCCTTATTGCTTAATGATGAACTTGGTGCCGAAAATGTAGGAAGCTGATTGGCCAACAGCTCTTTGAAGCCATGGTGATATTTACCTACATCATCATGGCTTCAAAAAGCCTCCAGACACCAGCCTCCTCACTGACAATGCCAATGCCAACAAATATAGCCGCACTGAAGCCTCGCTCGGTGTGAGCAGGTTCTCGCTTGTTGTGACTCTCACTTCCAGTGGTTAATAGGGATAAATAAAAAAAAAATAGCTTCAAAATCCACTCATTCACTGAGACTAAACTCCCCTTATCTCACCTTACAGGCTTACTTACGGAACTCGTCACACAGCAACAGCCGTCGGCCACTGACAGTCAAAGACCACCCCGCTACTTCTCGTTCTTGTCAATATCACTTGCTGTACTGTAATTACCAACTAATAAAGACGCTAATGAAAAAAAAACACAAACCGAATTATTCCCTTATAACAACAACAAATGTGCAGAGAGGACTTGGGGACATCAAACAGTTCACAGGTCACACTACCACAATACCTTCTCCTCTCCTGCCAGTTCCAACTCAACAGCGCCACCTGCTGTCTCCTACAACCATTTTTTTAAATGTATTCCTACACTGGCATAAAAATTTATTTTACACGGTTTTTTTTTTGGTTTTTTTTGTTTTTATATTTTATTTCCAAAACCTTTACTCAAGTTCATAATGGTAATAAGGCACTTCAGGGTGTGGTATATCATGAGATATCGTCACTTCTCGGCTGGTTGGACGCACTCGGCCTGCGGCCTCATGCCCAACCACCTGAGGCGTGACGATATCTCATGCTATACCACACCCTGTCATGCCTTATTGCTTAAATATACAATAGTCAGCTTCTATTCTTGATTAAAAGGGAGAGACTTGGGGAAGAAGGCAGAAGTTGTTTACAAAACTCTGTATTCATTTTGTTCCATACTTGGATACACATTTGTTTTCTCATATAGTTTCAAAATCTCCTTGATTATATACATTGTTGTAAACACAATATTTTTATGCCAATTTTCTGTTCATTTTCTTTTCTTTTTCATTTCTAAGTAAGGGTGCACATCTAGGCTGGTGTTCAGCCTAGGTTTTTTATAGGCCTTAAGTTGAATTATCCAGAAATTCTCTCTTTTAAGCATAAGGTTGTCATACAGCAGTTGCCTCCCCTAGGATTACAGCTCTCCCTTTTAATAACAATACACTTTAAGGTCTATTCTCCTGTGTTCTCTCTGTCCCATTATGTGAGCTGCTGTGGCATATGTACTGTCTTGTTTCACTATGGCTCAAATGTGTTCCCCCATGCACGTCTTAAAGCATCTCTTAGTTTATATAAAAAGCACTGCACAAACATAAAGCCAAATATATTGCTCCCTCTGTACTACGTTATACACGGTCTGATCTCATATTCTTTTGTTATGCTACATGTGCTGAATTTTTTGCACTGTTGTGCCAAATCTCAGTATATATATTTCTTACATGGGAAACAATCATGTGCGGGTTTCAACCATGTTTCTGGATGTCTACTAGCTAGTAAGATCATGGACAAAACATTGTGGGAATAACATTGCAGAAGTAACATCACAGTTCAAAATATAGTTGAGTGCAAAACAAAGCTGGAGACAAACACTGCAAATGGGAATGCCATGCACTGCAACAGTTTAGCTGTGAATGGTTGCGCAGGTGGAAATATCCAAGCGGTGTGTAGGTGCCCACAGGACTGGTAACCGGAACCCCATCAGCATTGTAGCAAACTGTGTAAATACCCATGCCCCACCCGGAGCATGCCCCTCCACAATGCAGCGGCATGGAGACAAGTAGTTCAGAAACACAATGGAGCCCAAACAACAACAGAATAGGGAACATGGTGGTGGAAGCCTGCCCAGCCAAACTGAAAATGCAGGGCTCACAGGACGCACTGAGCACAGGACAGTACAGAAGACAACAGCTGCATCAGAAGCACAAAGGACAGGGCATAGAGGTATAGGAGAGGTGGGGAGTAGACAACTGATACAAAGGCAGGAGGTGTGTTGTCCAGATCTGTGTCTGGCCACCTGTGACATTCCTTCCTGTCCCTTCATGCTGCAAGCCACTGGCTTTGCCCAGCTCATACCCACACTGGCCCTGTACCCTGTCCTGTGTGGTGCTGGGGGCATGCAGCATTATGGTTCCCATCCCCATGGGGCCACTACTGTGCTGCACAACTTTTTTTGCTGATAGCCCTGGTTTAGCTGTACACTTCCATGACCCCGATGCACTGTAGCCACCTCTTGGTGTTCTGTGTATGAGTTGCTCCCCATGGTGGGTGTCCTGTGTCTTGCTCACCCCAGTGGTGGTTGCCTTCTGCTGTGTTCCCTCTCCATACTCCCCTGTACAGGTCACGGGCACTGGTGCCTGCTCCTGTGTTGGTTGGGGTCCATATGCAGTGGGCGGTGTTTGTTGCCTGTGTGTTCCATGACATACACTGTTTTGGCCTACCACCAACTCTGTGGGTGATGATGTTTTTGCCGCTTTGTTCTATTCGGTGATATTTTATCCTGCAATGTTACTGTCCGGTTCCCTATCAATAAAGTGGCTGTGCATAAGTGTGTCTATAAGGGTGGTTGCTCTCTTATTACACATTCTATGTTGTACACTGCTTATTACTTTCAGTCCACTATCTGTGGCTAACACATGCCAGTGTTTAATAATAGCCTCCAAATATCTTCCTTGTGTAGAGAAATGTGTCACAAGGTTAAATCCAGGGTCATGCTCAGTGACTTCCCTCTTGTCTGTTAGAAGTGTTTCTCTTTCTGTGTTCCTTGCTAGAATTTCAGCATCCACAATCCTAGTTCTGTTATAACCTCTTTTTTTCAGTCTTTCTGAATGTTTTGCTGCCCCTATAGTACCTCGAAAGTTTCATCTTTGCTACAATTTAGTCAAATCCTTAAAAATTCACCTTTGGGGATGTTTCTGCCAGAATCGCAGTCACTAATGGAGGCCTTTCGTGGCCTGGAAAAACTGAGTCAGCAAGTGAGGTGCATTTCTTGGAATGTCACCAATCTCGAAGCCTACATTCAAGTTGCCCGCATCCATAGAGGTCAACGAATTAAAAAAAAAATCCAAGTTACGGAACAGACAACATTACCTTCATGAAAGAATGGGAGGTGGTGCTAACGAAGGCAAGTTTGAAATGTATTCATTTAATAATCAAATACAGCAAGGAATGGGAAGCAAAACATAGGCAATAATTGAAAAATCAGGAGAAAGAAGTGCTTAAATTTAAAAAGCATATTGACCGTGATAAATTTAAGAGGAGACTGGAAGAATCAATATGCAGATTAGACTATGAACTTAAAAAAGCAAAGCAAACTAAATTTACAAGAGACATTGAGAAAGGGATTGTGAGTCACTGACTAATGGTGTGGGGGGGCACTTGATTACCAGGGGTGGGGTCGCTATAATCTGCATACAGATTGGGGCTCAGGGAGGGGAAAACCACTAGACTACCAGGGAAATGGGAACGTGAGCTTTTCTTTTCTTTTTATTAGTACATTGATTGGAGCTGGGGATGGGGGGACCACTAGACCACCAGGGCAAGAGGAACATGAGGGGATTTATTAGTAATATATCAATCGGGGCTGGGGAGGTAGGTGCCACTGAACTACCAGGGCTAGGGGAATGGGAGGGGGGTTTCTTACTAACATAACAATTGGGGTTTTGGGAGTATGACCGGACTACAAGGGCAAGGGGGAAGGGATTTCATTATTAATACATTGATTTGGGCTTAGAGGGAGGTACCACTTGATTACCAGGGCAAGAAGAACATGAGGGTTTTTTCTTATTAACATATCAATCGGGTTGGGGGAGAAGGGGCCACTAGACTACAAGGGAAAGGAACTAGGGGCCTGTCCATTTTGTACTGTGATCTGGGCTGGAGGGAGGTCTGGCTTGGCTCATTCAGCAGTGCACTGCATACAGATGAACCCATAATGGGCAAGTAAATGGCCCCGTTGGACCACCAGGGATATAGGACATGAATTTATTTATACTTAAGCCCGCGATCGGGCTGACAGCGGTCCACTGGACCACCAGGGATATAGGACGTGAATTTATTTATACTTCAGCCCACGATTGGGCTGCGAGCAGTCCACTGGACCACCAGGGATATAGGACATTATTTATTTACACAGATGCCCATGATCGGGCATGGGGAACGCCACCACGGAGGTGCAGCCGGAGCTTGGGTGGCCACTCACAGGAGGCAGCTGCCATGTTGCGCCCTGCAATATGGCAACTCACCTGTGGGTGGCCAGCAGTTGTTCCTTTTATTTTTGGCTCACCTGTGTGCATCGCAAGTAGGGACTGTGCATGCATGGATTCAGCACATCCCGGGCTGAATATCGGGATGTGAGGAGTATGTATGGGCATGCCCCCCACCTGCGCCGCATACATTACTGATGCGCTACAGCGCATCGGGATTTGTGCCAGTCACAATCCCCATTTGAATATCATGCTGGGGAGCAACCCTTTTGAATATACGGGCCATACTATATACTTATGTGTTAGACAGCTATCAACCATGCCTATATTTAAAAAATAAAACCCAGAAAAGAGCTGCTTCATCTGTGTATGAAGAGCTGTAGAAAGTAAAGCTTATACAAGAGTGGGGATATTATAGCAGGGTAATATAAAAATACCTGACATTGGCAAAATGATCAGAAAACCTTTATATAAATGATCATGTTCTTAATATTGTAATTTTAAATCAGTGTGGTTTTCTATGGTGAATGTTTGTTGTTGTTATTATTAAAGAGATAGCATATGCACAACCCAAACAAGAATTAATATTGGTAATTGTATAATGTATTACATTGATTTAATCCATTATAAATACAGCTAAGAATACTTTTTGTGGATAACTTTAAACAGAAATAATAATTATAAGACAGGCTGCCAATCAACCCCCTCACTAAGGCCATACAATTTGTTTAAAGCATTCAATTTTATAGTGCAGAAAACCTCCCTCAAAATGAGCTGTCTTTCCCATTTTCCTCATTTAGATGCAACTAGAATTGTTTGATTCCAAAAAAGCTCAAATTAGTAACGGTATGTCTCATGCTGTAACACTGTCGATTTCAAAAAACCTCAAATTAGTAACTTCATGTCTCATAGCACAAAAATGTTGTGCTATCGGTGAATTTGGGTAATTTCTTTTGACTGCATCTTTATGCTGTCCTATGTCAGGATGGGCTGCCCAGTGGTGCTGAGGGGTAGGATGTGGGTAAGATGTCTTACCTCACGCCAAATTGGTGACCTGGTTTCAGGAGAAGAAGGGTCATTGGGGGTTGGCCAGGGGGAGAGGATCAAACATTTGATGGACTGCGCTCCTCTCCTGGGGAGGGAGGATGATGCACACCACAACTCTGGTGACTCCCAGTGGAGGACTTGGGGAACTACAACTAATGGGGCACATATTTGGGGCATGGGGATGTGGTGGCTGGCCTATGCACAAGTGCGAGAGTGTGCCTGTCGCACACTGGACATCATTGCATGTCTGCACCCCAGGACACCAGAAAAGAGGAAAATGGACCCTGGCACCCAGAAAGATGATGGCGGAACCCATGGATGGCACCCACGCTCACCTGTGGACCAGCCTGACTGACCTCTGGATCTCTCCCTACTCCAGCCACCCACAAGATTGTAGATAAAGTGCTGGAGGAGTTGGAGTTCCCATCTTGGGGGACTCAGAGCCGGGGTGGTCAGGTAGGTCAGGTAGGATTAGAGAGCAACCCAGGATGGAGGTTCAGTCAGGGACCTAGACAGAGCAGGAGCAAGCCGGTCCAGTGGGCCTATGCTGGAGAGATGTCCGATGGAGCCAGAGAGAGAAGGGGGCATAAATAAAGTTCACAAAAAGTTGTCGGATGTTTTTCCAACTTAGATGAGATCACAATGGCAATTAAACATATATACAAAGTGGTCACTTTGACATGTTATAAAGCTCTTAAAAATAAAGGACACTATACACGAATGGAGGGAAAGTATGCACCAGAGGCGCATACCACACTGGCGTAGCTCTACACCCACAGACAGGTGTGCACTGGTTGGTACTTACAAATGACCACCACCTGTTTGCAGCCCCACCCCCTGGCACACAAAACTGCACAGAGTGGCTGGGGGCAGACTAGTGGACCTTGGCAGGTATCCAATTGGATGCCTGTCCTGAGTACCAGAGTGGATTACTTGTGCGGGAAGGTGTGGGTCTGGATGCGTGAATAACCCCTGTGGGCACCCAGACCCATGCTGCCATCTCCATTATCCAGCAGCCCTTCCTGCCTAAGACCTTCCCCATTGGGCATGCATGCCTGACACATGGATGTCCCCCACCAGCAGCACCACTGCCCCATGCCCCCCAACACATTGCAGCCCTGTACCTGTAGTAGCCAATAACCCCCCATAACATGTTAGTGGTTACCCAGTATGAGCGGAACAATCCCCCCAATACATGTGGTTGCCCACCCAGTATGAGGTGAACAAACCCCCCAACACATGAGATTCCCCCAAGTATGCACAGACCACTACCTCCCCAACACATAAGAGCCCCATCCCCGGTATAGGACACATTAACCCCTCCACACACAGTGGTGCACTGGTCCACAGTACCCCAACCCCCAATCCACAATCCCGGAACCCCAGTCTCAGCATTGATGGCCCATGACACCCCACAGCAGCAACAGACCCCCTCCCCCCAAGTTCATACCAGTCAGACAGTGCTGCATCTCCAGATGGCCTGTGGCACAGCCCTCCACACACCTCCACAAGTGCCGGCCATCTTACATACAGTGGTAGTAATCTAAAAGTTTCCTACCTTGAGGTACCACTGAGGTACCACTGAGGCAATTTGCCTTGACTGTAATGTGATCCTGTCTCATTCTGCCTCAGTATGCCCAGGTATACCTCAGCACTGAGAAACTTTTCCATGACTACCACTGTATGCAGGAAGCACATCGCCTATAGAGTGGGGAGTGTTCCATGCATACCGGAGGGGGTGGCTCTCATGTGTTGGGGAGGTTGTTTTGATCATACCAGGAGGGGGCTCATATGTGTTGGGGGGTGCTTGTCTACTATAGGTACAGGGCTGCAATGGATGTGGGGGGTATGTATAACAGTCATCAGGGGTGGAGCAGACATGTGCGGGGTGGTCTAAATTGAGAAGATGGGGCATACTTGTGTGGGGAGGGGAGCTGCTATGGCAAGATGGGGCATACTTGTATGGGAAGGGAGGTATGCTTTGGCACAGTGGGATGGCTATGTGTTGGGGGCATGTGTGGTACACACAGGGACAGGGAGGTTGTGTGTGGATGGCAGGGAGGCTACCATACTGCCACTGGGGCCATGTGGGTGTACTGTATGCATGGGGCTGGGCACATACAGCAGCTACAGCAGGATCCCCCCAGCATAACCAGCACCCACTACACCCCCTGGTGCACAGTACTGTGCATTTTAGTGCATGGCACATAGTGCAGGCACACACACGGCACACCCCTCACTCACCCTGGTGTTATGCTGTCTGCTTGGCCGGGGGATCTGGTGCATTACTGCCATGCACGCTGTTCATGAATGCTGCTGGGTGTCTGTGGGACCCCGCTGCATGGCATTCATATGTATCTATACCTACGCACCCGATTTCCATAGCACGTACACATAGTGCACAGGGCTGAATGTCCTCATCTACAGACTTCCTCAAAGTTTTTACCCAGCATGTATTTGAACAGTGTTCATAGTTTCCACATGGAAAATTGCCTTGTGGGCTCAATGTGAATAAAAAGTTCCCCATCTGTTGTTGTGGAATTTTGTGTTCTGAGTTTACCAGTCTATTCCTTAAATTTGGTGTTCTTCTTGCCACAGTCATAAGGCATATCTCAAAAAGTCAGTTCATTTCCAGGCATTTTATTTTAATTTTTATTTATTTGTACAATCGGATTTGCAACCTTTGAGCCAGAGGCTCATTTACAAAGGTACCTCATCGCAGAGAAGACAACAGTGTTGCAATATTACAGTAGGTTGACATACAGATTTACACAGATTTTACACAGTACTATACTGACATTGTTACATATATTTTGAACATTTCATAAAACAGTAGTTACATAAATACAGATATCTGGCAGGGGGGGAATGAAGGAAACCAGGTGGGAGTAAGGGGGGGGAGAGAGGCAGAGGAGGCAGTCTGGAGGACTTTGTCAAAGTACACTCACTGATATGCAAGCAGCCTGTTAGTGACAGGAACAGCAGCAGGTGTTGAACAGGTGGTTCAGAAGAATAGTTTTGAAGGAGGCAATTCTGGGAGTGTTAGTGATGGTTACAGGGAGAGTGTTAAACCAGGAAGAGGCCCTGTAGCAAAAGGATTTCTGAGCTAGGGAGGTCCTAGTTCTGGGTACCAGTAGAGTGGCCTTGTCTGAGCTGCAGGTGGAGACTGTGGGGGAGGTATGTTGGGGGAGGCAGATACCCTGGGGGAGATAGCCCGAGCAGAATTTTCTTGGCCAGGAGGCAGGTTTGCTAGTGGAGACATTCTTCCAGGTTGAGGAGATCAGCAGTGGAATAGAGATGACCGGTGTGGGTGAGCCTGGGGGCACTGGTCAGTAGTCTACAGGCCTTGTTCAGAATGAGTCAGATCTTATTGAGTGCCGTGTAATCAGTGGCTCCATATACTGGTAGGCCGTAGTCCACTAGGGACAGTACTGAGGATGTGATGGCCAGATGGACAACATCGGATGGAAGGCAGTCTCTATGGTGGTATAGGAGGCCAATCCGGGTATTGGTGGAAGATGTGAGGGCATTAATGTGGGCATGAAAAGTGAGGGCAGTGTCAAAAGTAATCCCAAGATATTTGTAGGTGTGCTCCAGTGGGTGTTGAGTGCTTGGGAGGATGAGGAGGGGGTTATTTCTTGCTTTGTTTTGATGATGAGAGAAGAGCATCGTCTTGGTCTTTTTGAGATTAATGACAAGTCTGTACTCCTCGAACCAGCTTTCAGCTTGGTTGTAGGTGTGTTGGAGAGAATCCTGGAAGGAGGCAGAATTTGGGTGAAAGGCATAAAGAACAGTATTATCTGCATACAGAAGAATTTTGCCAGAGCAGGCACTGGGCAGAGTGTTTAGGTAGAAACTAAAAAGTAGGGACCCCAGAGCAGACAGGGCAGGTCTCTGAGACTGTCCCATTGACTTTGACTCACTGGGAACGTGCTGATAGGTAGCTAGAGCATCAGGCAAGGGGATCAGTAGAGAAACTGATATGGTAGAGGGCATCAGGTAGGAGGGAATGGCAGACAGTGTCAAAAGCCTTTGAGAGGTCACTGAACATGCTCCAGCAAGCTTGCCAGAGTCAAGATAGGAGTGCAGAAAGTTGGAGAATTCCAGTAAGGCTGTACCAGTGCTATGGCCTGCATGTAAACCATGCTGATCTGGGCACAGAACAGCACATTTAGACAGATACATGGTGAGCTGTGTAGCCACCACTTTTTCTATGGCTTTGGAGAGTGGGAGAAGGATGGAGATTGGCTGATAGTTGCTGGGGGTGGACCTCTCCCCACCATTATGAATAGGTGTGACAACAGCCATGTTCCAAACACTGGGAAATTGACCCAGGCAGAGAGATCAGTTTAGTAAGCTCATAAGTAGGACTAGGATGTCATCCAGGACCAGTCATAGTATTTTGGGATCCAAGGGGTCGTTGCTTGGGCTGTTGCTGCCTAATGCTTTTAGAAGGAATGGTCCAGCTTCATGGGTAGATACTTTGTGCAAGTAGAACTGGGGGCATTGAAGGACAGGGGGCTGTGAATCAGAGGCTGGGTCAAAGAAATCACTGGGAAGGACAGAGCTAAGGTCCATGAAGGAGGTGTTAAGGCAGTTAGCTATGTTAAGGAGGTCAGTGGTAATAGAACTGTCCATAGTAAGCTGGGATGGGGAGGGGAATGAGATTTCCTGTTCAGTTCCGTAATATTGTTCCAAAAGGTCTGGGCAGAACCCCATGAGGAGGTGAGGGTGGCCTGGAAGTGAGCAGCCTTGGCCTTAATGGGCATAAATTGTCATACAGTACTTTCGTATTAAAAGAGATCTCTGTCTTTCCAAAATTTTCCAAAAAAACAGCCTGATAATGTAGCAGAAAATACTGTTTTATTTGTATTAACTCAGTTCTATTGTATTGTCCTGTTTGTGCCTGTGACTAGGTACATCCTCTCTCAGGACACTGATGGCTCTTCACCTAGCTAGATCAAGACATTTATTAGCACAGCCCCTTTTCTGGGAACCTCCAGTCTGGTTCTGCAGCCTCCCTAGCAAAGCTTTCTGGTTAAGCACAATTTTGTTTTTGAGTCTTAGGTATTGCCCTATCAGAATACCCTATTTTAGTCTCTTAAGGTGAAAGCTATGATAATGCAGGACTGCATTTCTATTGATTTCCTTTGTAAATGGATCTCTGCAAATTTTCCCACCCTCTTTCTCAATCAATAGGTTCAAGAATGCAATACTATTAGCCCTGTAGTTCATGACAAATTTTAGATACTCTGCACATTGATTTAAAATTGGTGATTCACTTTTTAACTCAACTATTGTTCCTGACCACAACATAAATACAGCATCAATAAATCTAACCCATATCTTAACTTTTATGGAATGGGAATTATATAATGGATACATCAGTCTGGGATAGCGGCAGGTGGCTGTGGAAGCACTGCATGTTTCAAAATTCTGGTAGGAGGGAGGCAGGATTAACCAGATACAAGTGAAATATTTCAATAACAGTAAGACAATAAAATTAATACATTTGTGAAAAAGTGAATTGGGCCATGCCTTACACCCAAGGCAAGACTATCTTTAAGACTGCAGGCACTACAGCTATATTATCTGATAAAGGATATTTTAACCTATGACAGTACCAAGTTTTATAACTGCAACATTTTGAGAGTTAATATTATTCACTGGAATGTGTTGTGTTAAACCGCCAAAGATTAACAAGGGTGGTTTGATCTTAAATGAGAGTTGGTGTCATAAGAAGATGAAAGATATAATTGTTATGTGTTCTAGTTGGTGCAGAGCTGAGATATACCATCTTAAAAAATTGGTGGTGAACTGCTTGACAACCCTTGATGAATGTGTTTTCTTTGTGAACAGAGGAATAACTGTATCCAAAGAAATTTGAGACATTTAAGGAACTTTTGAAAACTGGATTTGGACAAAATAGATATAATTGTGTAGCCCAGGACATGAACATTAGGCTCATTAAATTATTTTTGAGCTATCTTGCTGAAAACTGATGTTATAGTCATTATTAGCTTATCTCAGAAAATATTTGCATCAGAACAATGAAAGGCAGTTCAAAATATTGCTTTTAATGAGCGGCTTGGAAATGTTTGTTTGAAGTTTGCATTTTATTGCATTTAAAGGTTATAAGAAAAAGTAACTTTAGACTTAAAATGAACATGTACTAGGAGAAAACACAAATTGCACATACCCCAATAATACAAAGCATCATGGGATGAATATGCAAATGCCCACACATTAATTGGGACCAGTTCAACTTTAAGTAGGATTGCATGGTACCAGAAGGCTTCATAATACTATCAGCAAAGGCTGAGAACAGCAGACAGACATGTGCTATATCTGTATCTCAGCCCAGAGAGAGGGAGCCAGCCTAAGGGGGATCTTATTTGTTTGGGTCATGGGCCGCCCAAAGAAAAGAAAGGAGAGAACTACAAAAGAAACCCAGAGCAAATGCACTGGGACATGGGTTATCCCAGAAGATATTGGACATACAGCCACATTTTAAAGAAAACACAAATTGCTCATACCCCAATAATGCAAAGCATCATAGGAAGCATATGCAAATGCCCATGAATTAATTTGGACTGGCTCAACTTTAAGCAGAATTGCATGGTGCTAGAAGGCCTTACAATACAATCAGCAAAGGCTGAGAACAGCAGACACATGTGTGCCAAATCTGTCTCTCAGCCCAGGGAGAGGGAGACAGCCTATAGGGGATCTTATTTGTTTGGGTCATGGGCAGCCCAAAGAAGAGAGAGAAGAGAACTACAAAAGAACCCCTGAGCAAATGAACTGGGGCATGGGTTATCTCGGAGGATATTGGCCATACAGCCAAATTTTAAAGAAAACACAAATTGCACATACTCCAATAATGGGAAGCATATGCAAATGCCCATGAATTAATTTGAACTGGCTCAACTTTAAGCAGAATTGAATGGTGCCAAAAGGCCTCACAATACAATCAGCAGAGGCTGAGAATAGCAGATACAATGTACTAGGAGATGTGGTCCTAAAGAAGAGGGACTAGCCCCCCCCACATCATTTGCATGATCCAATCGTAGTTGGCAAAACTTGTGGGAAGTGATGTTATGATGATTCTCTGACCTGCAGGTTATAAAGTTCACCACCATCAGAGCCGGGCAGATTGTCCCTGAACTGCAGGCTGTGAAGATCCGTGTTCATGGAACAGATATTTTTGCTGTTATTTAGTACTGTTTTGAAATTCCCACCAAAACCTGAACAATGGGCCAAGCCTCACTTTTGATGTCTGTACCAGCCAAGAAGCAAGCCTGCATTGCTGTGTTAATGCCAGATGGGGCCCAGCATCCAGGGTTCAAGTGCAGATAGAGTACAGACAGGAACAACAAGATCCAGCCACTAATAGGACTTTGCCATTAAGTGGAAGAAGAATTCTCACCAGTATTCTTAAATTAAGAAGAAAACCCAAACCCTTCAACTAACCAAGTGTCTTGAGCATTATGTTTGCTATTGTTATAATATTCTAACTGGACTTAAATGTAGCTGGGGTTTGCATGGCAAAATAGTCTTAATAGTTGGATTACGAGTATATAGGAAACTATTAAAATCTATACAAAGATATATAAACATCTTGCATGTGAAAAAGTATGTAAACAGGTTTTGCACAAAGAAATAATCTAATATATTAATGTAAATGAACTTTTTAAGTGCCTGTACATGAATAATGGTATTGTTTGCAGAACCATACTAAAACAATATATTGTGTCTAGTTACTTCTATTCATTGCCTTTACATTGTTGTTGTTATTGCTTGTTTTTGTTTATTTTCAGGAAGCTTTGTTGTTTTATATTTATGCTGCTTTTTACAGTGTTTAGAACACTTTATATGTATGCAGCTATAATGTATGGGGAGCCCTTATTATTAACTGAAATCAAGCAGATTATAACCTTGTTATACCATTGTTATGACATCGCTCTATTATTCCAACAACAGGGGATCAAGTTGATCTAATACTGCAAAATAAAGAGTTGGCAGACTAGACATAAATGGCAGCAAACAAACATGACAGCTTGGGTATTCTGATTGTTAGTTTTGATCATTTGCATGAGCAGAAAAAAGAGGAGTGCATACAAAGAACTGGTAGCAAGTAAAGGGTGTAGCCTGAACAAGAATATAATAAATCTGTCAGCAGTAACTTTCAAGCACTGACTGGATAGATAACTATTAGATTTAATAACTGAAAAGGCAGAATGGACATAAGGAATGAGGCACTAGATCCATATCAAACAGCAATAGAAAATAGCTTTATTACCTTTCTGAATAAGAATAAACAACATTTCAGTATACTATCCTGAAATGTTGCTTGACATGCCTCAAAGATAATAGATACAAAATACTCCTGCATTTGTAAAGGTAGCAGATATAATAAGTGTGCCAGAGACTTAGCATAGCAAGGAAAAAAAACATTCAATAAATCTAAATGTTTATCGGTTGTTTTAAATTCCAGCACAAAAACTGACAAAAAGAAGTAGAGGTAGTGGACATACAGAAGGTGATGAAACTGGGGTGGGGTGGGGGCACTATGGCATGGTCCTACCACTTTCATAAGTGGCCCTATCAGTTTTTGCAATCATGTTAATTTATTATTAGGGAATCATTTACCCTTAAATTCTTGGCCCTAATACTTTTCAGACTGTTCCGCAACCAGTGGTTGTGGAGATTGAAACCCCTATGTTAAAGTAACTGAATATTTTGATGTCAGGAATGTAATCAATGATAAGCAGCATTACATAACTGTAGCAGTTAATATTCAGGAGGGACATCTTAATTTTGATTAATATGTACAATCCACCAAAAAAGTCATCAGTATATAATAAGGATATTCTTAGTACAATAATTCATGATACTCTGTTCATACAAACAAGTATAATAATGCAGATGTTCTCCTGGTGGAAGACTTCAACATCAGATGCAGTACTGTTGATTCAACAACTGAAATGGAAATTCAACTAAGACATGATATGCTGGGTATACAATGTGGGGGAACACTTTACAGGAAAACATTGAGAGTGCTGAGCAAATGAAAATATTGCTGGAATCCTTGGACCTGATAATATACAATGGAAGGTTCCCTTCTGATTCAGAAGAAATATTTAGATGTATAAAATACAGAGGGACTTCACCTGTGGACTATATCATTGGAGTCCCACTATGAATATCACAGTTATGAGGACTTAAAAATTTGTAACACAAAAAAGTAAGTGATTAATTCTTACTCTTTCTGTACAGGAATTTGGCTTGGACTAGGTCAAACAACATGCATGAACAATTAGAGGCAGTAAATAATAAAACAAAATCTACTGGGATCCAGTTCACAAGAGGGAAGAAAACAACAACAAGTATTAAACAAAATATAAATGCTCTTTATTCATGTATGCTGAAATGCTATGAACCATGTAAAGAATCCTACAGAAAATGAATACATAATATACACTATGATGGTTGATAAAATAACTTGCAGACTGGAGAAGAAGAAACTAGCAAAGTGTATACATTTTACCATGGAAAATCCAACTGGAACACATAGGGTCCCATTTTCAAAAGGTTAGCGCTACCCAAACTGGGTGTGTGCTGCACAAACCTGGAATAGGCCTGGCTGCCCGTGGGGGGGGGGGTTGCCCATATTCACATGGCAAATATGCATTGCACACCGCCGACAGTACCGACATGCAGATTTTTGCACTGCACCTGTGCAAATGAGGGTTCACTCCAAATACATCTTCTGGGGAGCGGATTGCAGAGCCACTGGAGCAGGCTCACAGAAACCACTTCACTCGCTGAATACATTTCCCAGGGAGCAGACTGCTGGGCTGCAAGAGCAGGCCCACAGGAATCCCTTCATTTGCCAAATACATCTCCCGGGGAGCAGACTGCAGGGCTGCAAGAGGCCCACAGGAACCCCCTAACTCACCTAATACATCTCCCGGGGAGTGGACTACAGGGCTATATGAGCAGGCCTACAGGAACCCTCCCACTTACCGAATACACCTCCCAGGGAGTGGACTGCAGGGCTGCAAAAGGTAATACCTGGCTGCTTCTAGACTTGCTACAAACACCTTAAGGGTGTTAGCCAACAGTGACTGATAGTGTTTGAGTGTGTGTTAGTAGCCCTGTGGATTGCATGGTTTCCAGCTCTTGTGCAGAGTTACCTTAAGGGCTCTGTCTCAGTACTAGTATTTTGCTCTACTGACTTTTCTGTACATAGCCAATAGCTGTGCCAATTGTAGCAGGTTTACTGTTTGATAGCTGCTTATGCTGCATGTTTTTTATCTGTTGTTTGAGCTCACTGGTGTAGTCGGAGAGCAGGAGAGGTCCCCTCTTCCTGCTGCTCTGAGTGTCTCCCAATAATCATGCATGCACAGTCAAGGTCTCAGGCTTCCCGCCATTGCAGCGTAACTCGAATCCTCTCCTTTGTCTCCCTCTCTTAACCCAGGAGGCCCACAGAAATCCCCTCACTCACTGAATTCATCTCTCAGGGAGTGGACTGCAGGGCTGCAAGAGGTAATACCTGGCTTCTTCTGGACTTACTACATGTAAGCCCCCCCACCCCTGCCTTTTGCAAACCACAGGCAGTATGCTGTTTAAATCTGACAGTAGTACCAGGTGGGGACTGGGTTCGGGGAGGAATAGGTTACTCGGCACAAGGGCTAGGTTTGGCTACTCTGCACAGGGGCACCCAAGTAATTCTGAACACAGGAAGCAATAACTGTAATGTCCAATACCAGGAATGGGATTCTAAAGTGTGGCTTTTATTTACATCCAAGCAGAACAAACAAGGCATAGACGGACCCCCATGGGGCTACACGTCTGGTTATGCAGATTAAAAAAGAATCAGGAACACTTCTTCAACACTCCAGCCCTCAGGCTCTGAACCCACTGGGCACACAGCCCGGACTTGCATGCTGCTTTGGGTACACAGCCCAAACTTGTACACTATTCTAGGTTTTCCCTGGCTCGGCTCCCTTGCCGGTCACTAGGACACCTTCCATTTGTCATGGAAACATTTTCTGGTGGCTCCCTAAACCACCTAAGAGCACTTCAGCTCTATCAGGGAATTCTCCTTTTAATCCCACATCTGGGTACTTTCCTCAGGCACTGACCAAGTACCTGAGAGAAAGTAAAGGTGCCACAGAGCTAATCAGTAGAGGTGAATTTGGTTACTACTGATGGGGGGGTCTCCCACCTCTCGCTTCCACAATTCATACCCGGCCATTTCTCTGGACATTAAACATCTCATTCTGTAAAGCTTGGTAATGTAGATTAAGGCTATATGTATGTCACATTTCCTCTACTTGTCTTGCTTTCCCATTGTACTGGACTTGAACATACTTTTACTTGGCTTAGCCCATTGCTCTAGGCCCCCCACTGATTAAGCAGTCCAATCCCCACTTTACTTTACTCTTTGTGCTGGACTTGAACCTACTTGAATTAACCAGCAATGTCTATTACACTAGCCCTCCTACAAATTAAGTAGTCCAATCCCCATGTTACAACAGTTCAGGTGAAAACATAGGCCCTCTGTCAGAGCGAACTCACCCTTTGGTTGCAGGTGCCCCACAGGCGATTCCTCACAGGAATTTCTCTCCCAGAGCTTCTGGTGCCGCAGCACAACTTGAAATAAGGCAACTTCTTCCTTAGCCAGAACCAGGAGGGTTGCCCCTGGAAGACAGGCAAATCTTTCTACCCCCTTTCCCTCAGGGATGGGGCACATAGACCAGTAACAGTGATCTCCACCACTTCAGCAATCAGCTTACTGTGTTTCTCTTTTGGTGGAAAAACACATCTCTCTTACTGTAGCTCTAAAACAGAGCTTAAGGCTCTGAGAGCCTGCACTCAGACTGCTGTGCTGCTCCTTTCTTCAAGACTGCACACAGACTCTGTTCAAATTCCCCCAACATTCTATTCTAACTTCCAACTGCAGCACTCCAGTGTGGCTCATGCAACTGCGAGAGTTCTATGGTGATGTCATCCCTCAGTCTCAGCTGAGACTGAGAACAGAGTGAGACAGTGTGAAATCCATTTAACTGGAGTTTCACAAGCAGCCTTCCCTGCTTACCACTAGGTCTTACTGGGATTCTAGTAACCCCGGGTAACAGGGGGGTTACATACAAACACCTTAAGGGTGTTATACCCATCGACACTTTGCATTGACTCTCCATTCACCACAGCCATCCAAGGTCGTCCCTCAACTTATACATCATCAAAGTCATGTGACCTGTCATGTGACACCCTCATCAGTTTTTTTTCCCCATTAGCCCATTTTTCCATCTGCAAGTTATACAAACTGACCACCAGGGGTCAGTACTGCACCTCCCTTTTTTTCTACATTTACTCTGCCCCTGAGCTTTAATCCACTTCATATTTCCCACTTGGACTATGCTCCCTCATGTTCTCCCACCATACTGCTCTAGCCGGAATCAAACCTTGTATCAGCTGCACCTAAATCAGACACATTTCCTTTGTACTATAGCGACTGCCCTATTACTTCCACTCATTACTCTACCATATAATGCAACCTCAATCACCATCTCCTATGGGCTGCCTAGTTTGCCTTCTCTTGCTAGTTTATAGTCTTCTGGCTACTCTCGTGCCACTCATTGCTCTTCATTCAAGTCTCCCTTTAGATAGCCCGGAAATTGCCCTCAGCTATGCTACCCTCAGCACCGCGAGCCACCCTCCTATGTCACTTTCCTGTTTACTGCCTGTTATCTCCATGCCCCTTTCTGTCCCCCCGTTTCTCCTTATAGCCTTCACTGTTCTCTCCCTCCCTGTACCCACCAACACTGCTGCCCCTGCTGATCAGACCAACATGCACCTTGCCTCCTTAAGCTCATTTTAACAACCCTGCTTCTGCATGCCATCTTACTGCTCCTACTATCAGAGAACGTAGATCCCAACCCTGGCCCTACTGTGGCTCATCCCTCCCTAGGTAATAATTCCAGTGGTCTACAAATTGCCTCTACGAACATCCATAGCCTGCTAAACAAAATTACCCCCCACCAGGCCTGGGCTGCTCAACACTCCCCTGATGTTCTAGCCCTGGCTGTCACAAAGTACCCCAGACTCAGCTGTGTCTCTTGATGGTTACTCAATTTACAGAGCTGATGGGCTAGGTAAAGAAGGTGGGGGCTACGCTATTTACAAAAAGTACCCCCTGCAAGCCCCCCCTCCCACCTCTTACCACTTGCGCCCAAGCCCTGGCCTCAAAATCTCGATAGGTAATCAGCCAAAAAGCATACTCTTTGTGACCTCCTATATTCCCCCTCGAGATCAAAAGCCTGCCTTTAATGAAATCCTTACTGCCCTCACGTCCCTCCCCAACAATGTGGAGATCATTATGGCAGGTGACTTTAACATCGACTGGCTTACCCGGTCTTCCAAAGCCTTCGAGGACTCAGCTACTGCCTTGGACCTCGTCCAGCTGGTCCCATCCCCCCACCTGGCTAAACTATAAAACTAGGACATCCACCCTTCTAGACCTCATTTTCACCAACCATCCTAAACATACCTCCCAGATCTCAGTCCTCCCTGACTTTCTTAGTGATCACTTCCGTTACATGCCAATGGTCAACTAAATCCCCTACCTCCCCCTCCCCACCATCCTTACCTACCTCAGATGATTAAAAAGAGGTTCCTACCCAATCTTAAAGCCTTTCTCCAGTCCAGGGACTGGTCCCCAGTTTGCAATGTCACTGATATGGATACTGCCCTCTCATACTTTATTAACACCTTCAACCATGCCGGTGATATCTTTGCCCCCCCTAAGAAAGCAATAGATAAAAAATAAAAACTCTCCCTGGGTCTCCTCAGACCTACTGGAACTGATGTGCCACTGTGGCAACCTTTGGCTGAGAGCACTTGACTCTAGGCATCCCCGTGACAGGCAACTATACAGAGAAGCCAGGAACAAATGCACGTAAGAGATCCGCCATGCTAAAACCGCACATTATCACCAAGCTCTTGCTGCTTCCTCGGCTCAGGGCATGATTTTTGGAGAAACATTAAAGAAATCACAAGGAAAGCAGTCCACCAACCTCCCCTGCTCTCTACTGGAGGTGAGCTATGACAAGACCCACCAACCATCACAAACATCCTAAACATGGCTTTCTCAGACCTTAGCAGAGTGTTGCCCCTGAACTTCTTTGACACCCCGCCAGCCTCCAGCTCACCTCATTCCTCATCAACTACACCCCCACACCTTCCATTTCAAAGTTATCTCCTCCATATCTGCTCAAAGGTATATCTCAAGCTTTATAAACAAGTCTAGATATAGTAGTGATACCCTCATCCTGAAATTACTAAGACTCACGCTGGACGAGGTACTCCTCACCCCTTACAAAAATCTTTAACCTTTTCCTCTGTCTTGGGCAATTCCCATCTGCCTGGAAATACACTGTCATTACACCATTGCACAAAGCAGAGACCATACTGCCCCCAATAATTATCACCTCATATTCTTTTTGCCCCCCCCTCCAAAGCACTGGAAAAGGTTGTCGTGGACCAGCTTATGGAGCACCTATCCAAACATAGCCTGTTCTCTCCCATTCACCATGGTTTCTGCAGTGGCAACAGCACCAACACTGCACTACTCGAGTGCACCACCTTCATACATGCCCTTGACAGTGGTCAACTGGTGGGTTCTGTCTATATAGATCTCACCAAAGCTTTTGATACTGTCAATCACACTCTTCTACTCTGTTCTCTCCCATCCGTAGGACTAAACCCTGAGGTACCTGCAGTATCCTAGTTTACCAGCTATCTCTCTGAACAGTCCCAACAGGTCAGGATCAGCTCCACCCTCTCTTCCTGCTATCCCGTTCTCTCCAGGGTCCCCCAAGGCTCCATACTTGGTCCTCTCCTCTTTAGCTTGTTCCTAAACCCTTCCCCCTGTCCTGCCCAGGTACTATACTCCTTTACACGGACAACACAGTTATCTTTGAAAGCCATCCCGTCCCTATTACACTCCAAAGTTTGCTCCAAGAGCACTTCCACAATATTGAATCCTGGTTCATCTTCCACAAATTAATTCTCAATTGCAGCAAAACCAAATCCATGGTCTTTTCCCACCATCAAAACCTACATCGCAATGTCTCCCTATCCATGTGTAGCTCTGTGAACAGCCCTATTGACCAGATCCACTCTTTCAGGTATCTAGGTCTAATCCTTGACACCCACTTCAACTTCCATGAACACATCGAAGGCCTTCTGTCCACACTCAACACTAGGACTGGCCTGCTGTACCAGCACAAACGTTTCCTGTTGCTCGAAGATCTTCATCTCATCATTTGTCCTCCCCGTAGTTCACTACAACCTGGTACTATATGGCTCAGCTGACCCTACCTCCTTCTCTCTCAGGTGAAAACTACCTTGAATAAGCCCTGCAGGCTGGTCACAGGACATAATAGACTGACCCATGCTTACAGCTTATGTAAGTCTGAGGTTGGTTAAACTTGGATACCAGAGTTAAATATTATACCTGCTTCCTTGGAAAGAAGATCTTGCTCTAAGTCACTCCTCCTGGCCTTTGACTCCCTGGTCTCCATAATGCCATCGACCAAGTATCCAGAAGTACCACTAGGTCCACCTACTCTGTTTCATGGTGCAGAACTTCACCATGTCAAAGGACCTTCCAATACCGGGCCCCCAAGTGGCTCAATGAACTCCCTCCATCCATTGCCCAGCTTCCCACCCTTGGCCCTTTCAAATCAGCCTTCAAGAGCTAACTCCTCAAACATTCCAAATGGGAGTGTCTCTGTCCCTTACCCTTGCCCTCTTCCCTAGTGTTTCTATCATTCAAAACCAGAGCTGTCTATACTACAGCACCTGGTTTATTCTGCACTGTGCTCTCAACCTGGGTCACCTTAACCCTGCAATTGGTATATTAAAATGTCCTTCTTTGTTTACTCATGTTTATTAAGTTCTTGAAAAACAAGGGCCCCTCGTGCCTACTGTACCACTGTACTGAAAAATTGAAAACCTTGTTTGTTGTAAACCTGTGCAACTCTCCCTTTGCTGCTTAACAACCAGCCTGCCTCAGATTTATTGCACATTGTATCTTTATTACTGTCTGCTACACCACTGTGTCATCTCCCAAACATGTATTTGCTGTGTACTGTTTTTCTCTTTGTTTGTATGATATGGAACCTTTGCAAAAGAGTCTTTGACTCAAAGGTTTATTCCGAATCTTCAAATAAATAAATAAATATGTGGTGCAGTGTGAAATTTTAAGATTTCAGAAGTGTTAAATTCCTTTGTGCGCTGCACTTTTTAATGTTTCTGAAACCCATCGCCTAACAGTGCACAGAGAGGGTGGGGCCCCACACCCTGTCCATGCATCAGTAAGGGCTTGGTTCCTGGTGGACAAATGGTCCCTCCCTAGCCCAATCCCCTCTCCAGTATAATGTTAGAAATCCTTAGTGATCTAGCTGTCCCTCCCTAACTCCAGTCAACTCTCCAGTATAATGTTAGAAATCCCTTGTGGTCTAGTGGCCCCTCCCTAGCCCTGATCCCCTCTCCAGTATGTTAGAAATCTCTGGAGGTCCAGCACTCTCACCTTAGCCCTGATCCCCTCTCGTACTAGCTGTCAGTATGCCCTGGTAGTAGAGTGGTCTCCCATCCCTAACCCCAAACTGCCCATCCCTGGTGGTCTAATGGACCCCGCACACTGGCAGTTAGTGTCCCTCAACACATTTTCCCTCATCCCAACTCTGAGAGCCTGCAGCCCTCACAGCCCTTCTCTCACTACCATGGCTGGCCACAGACTGAGCTGCCATGGAGTGCTTACTGTACATGCTCCATGACAGCTCAATCTGTGGCCATTCATGGTGATGAGAGGAGGGCTAGGGCTATGCCAGTTGCAGACTATCAGAGTTGGGATGTGGGGAGTGGGGTGGTAGGACAGTACCTGCCAGAGTGGGGGTCTGGGAGTTCTAACAGACCTCCAGGAACAAGATAGGTGCAGTTGGGGTTAGGAAGGGGGGACTGCTAGACCACAAAGAAATACAGACAGCTAGTATGGGATGGGATCGGGGCTACAGTGGGACTTCTGGACCACGAGGGATTACAACATTGTACAGGACAAGGAATTGGGGCTAGAGTGAGGTCACTAGATGACCAGGGATTTCTAACATTTTACTGGGGAGGGGATCCAGGCTAGGGAGCAGCTACCTGGCCCTGTGCACTCGGCCAGTGCATGAGATGCAGCTGAGCCCATCATGGGCATGCAAGAGGCTTGTTAGTGTTGTGCATGCTCAATGGGCTCATCTGCATGTTTGGCTGTATATTGCCCATCAGGGCTACGGAGCGAAACAGTGTGTGCCACACTGTACCCCTATGGGCAGTCTTGGGCCTGGTGCTCTGGTAGTGTGGCACACAGCAGTGTGACTGCCTGCTGTGCACAATGCTACTGTGACTCGATATTCAGACAAGTAGCACAGTCAGTTCAGATTGTGCTATCTGCTTGAATATGGTGCCAGAGCCAGCTGGCCCTATTGTTTCACGCGGTGCACCCGTGTGTGTTTGTGTGCAGCCAGACTTGTCTGAATATGGGGCCCATATTCTCAAACAGAATAGGTACAGAAAACAATGCAAGGTCTATTTAAAAGTCAGAAGTCTGCTCACCAGAAGCAGCAATGTGAAAATAAGAGATAACATAACAGTCTATGGGATAATACTGCAGGCAGTCACTATGGAATAGACTGCCACAGGAAGTGGTGGGGGTGAGCACAGTGGAGGGTTTTAAACATGCATGTGACAGGCATAAGGTACCTTAGAGGTGGGAAGGAGGGATGAAAAGCCAATGACCAGGTAGTGTCAGAGGCCACAAACTAGTGTACGGGTTTCGGTGAAACTGGATGGACCTGGCAGCCCATATTGGCTGGCAATTTCTATGTTTCTGCTGCATTATAGAAACTGAAAATAAAGGCAGCAAAGAGTTTTGGAAACTGGCTGCTATAGGAACCAACCAATATATAAATCAAAAAGATTCATATGTTACCCCGGATAAATAGCTTGATCGTTATAGGAATACCTTGTACAACTGAGTATATAATTTTGGGCAAGACAATGGAGAAATACATGAAATTACCCCAGCAAGAGGTTAATGAGATGCAATATACAGTTTTAAGAGCAGCAAATCCCCAGGCCCACTAATATCCGATTGGGCATCTTACATCGGTATAAACACTGCCTCCTCCCAGAGGCTCTTCGACTAGCAGTCACCTCCTCTATCCTGTCCCTAGTGGACTATGGGCTGCCGGTGTATGGTGCTGCTGATCAGACCACACTCCATAAAATTCGCACTACTCTAAATAAGGCCTGCAGGTTAATTACTGGAGCACCTAGGATGACACACTCCTGTCTGCTGTATGCTAAAGCGCTGGTACTTGATCTCGACGAGAGCCTCAAATATCTGACCTGTACCCTTACAAAAAAGACCCTCCTTGGGCTATTCCCACCAGGATTGACCACCACCATACGCTGCTCTGTCCCACTAGTTCATACTCGGACTTCTGGGAAAACCTCTCTTGTTATCCCTAGAGCTAGGACCTCTCACGGCCAAAGAGCCTTCAGCTTTAGGGCCCCCTCCTGGTTCAACACACTGCCCCCCTCCATCTCCGAAGCTCCAACTATATCGTGCTTCAAAACCTCCTTACATAACCACCTTATTAACACCCGATGCTGTAACTGCCACTAGTCAAAGCCGTACTCAATACTTATGACAAAGCTTATTACTAAGCTGCTAAGGACAACATAACTCTGGTATTGTTTGCATCCATCCTACCTGTACCAGCTTGTTTGTATCTATGTCTTAATTTACTGTTATACTTATGTGTTGTACTGCTATACTGTGTATTTTGGTTTGTCTTACTGTGACAAGGTACCTTTGTAAATGAGCCTATGGCTCAAAGGTTTTCCAAACTGCTGTTTAAATAAAATAAAATAAATACCTGGTGAATTTTATACACACGATGTAGAATGGTACACATCTTCTAAGGGATATTTTTTATAAGAGAGCTATCATGTATGGATTTACACCAGACACACACGGAGAGGCAATTGCATAGTTCCTATTTTTAAGAAAGAAGATGGGGGAACCTTGCAAACTATAGGCCGATAAGTCTATTAGGCAATATGGCTAAAATATATGCAACAATTCTGCTGAACAGACATCACAGTTTGACTGAACAACAAAAAATGACTCCCCTTTTCAAGTAGGATTCAGAAAAGAACTAGGAACCATCCAACAAAAGTTTCTGCTTTCACATTTAATAGAAAAATACTGCATAAATAAAAAAAAAGAAACTTTGTGTGGCCTTTGTGGATTTTCTGTCGTGTTTGATTCCGTCATAAGATCTCTTCTGTGGGCCAAATTAAGGGGCGCTTGCGACTGATCAAAATTTTCTGACGCTGATAAAATGGCTTTATATTAACACATGGAAAAAATCAAAAATACTAAGCATGGGGATGTAACTGAAAAGACTGAAACCAACATGGGAGTGTGACAAGGTAGCGTCCTTACTCCAACTCTCTTTAATCCCAACATAAATAAAATTTCACTTGAATTAAACAGATCAGCATATCATTACTGAAAGATTTTACAACAGTATGTACTCATCCTGGCATATGCTGATGGTCTGTCACTTATCTCTCCCAATAGATTAAGGGTGCAATATTCAGACTGCACCAGTCAGGGGCGCAAGTCTGGGCGCAGCGCAACTGGGATGCACCAGGGCATGGCCCGGGCGATATTCAACAGTGCTGCACCATGGATCAGCACCATTGAATATGGCACTGAGGGCGCTCGCACTGCACATGGCACAGTGGCACTGCACCAGCGCAAGTGGTAGCAGGGGAGCGGGGGCTGCGCCAGCGCAAGTGCAGTTGCGCTAGGTGCAGCAAGAGAGATATTTAGCCATGAGCATGCAAATGAGGCCATTATGTATGCAAGGTGTAAATGGGGCCAGCTGCATGTCATTATGGCCCCATTTGCATGCAATGCACTTATCCCTGGTGGCTTGCGCCTGGCACCTTGCCAGGCTGCAGCCATCAGGGACCAACGCCTCCTGCCCCTCAGTGGGCAATGCGCCCCATCGCCCGATCGTGAGCATGGTAAACACATATCCCTGGTGGTCCAGTGGACAGCTATCTCCTGCCCAATCACGGGCATAAGAACTATAGAACCCAGGTAGTCCAGTGGACCCTATCTCCTGCCCGATCGCTGGCATAAGTGATCAAACACTATCCCTGGTGATCCAGTGGACTTGATCTCCTGCCTGATCATGGGCAAATGTAAAAAGAACCCTGGTGGTCCAGCGGTACCCCCCTCCTCACCCACCCACTGAGACCCACCACCCTGCACCCCTCCGGTCAGTGGTGTGTGACAGCTCCCTACCACCGCCGACTGACAGCATACAGTATGGCTGTATGTCTATTGGTCCACTGTGTGGGCCAATGGGCGTGCAGACCATACTGTACTACATAGTTCTGGATTGTGAATGAAACATTCACAAATCGGGACTGTGTAGTACAGTATGTTCTGCACGCCCATTGGCCCATGCGGTGGACCAATGGGTGTACAGCCATACTGTACGCTGACAGTTGGTGGGTGGCTGGGCAGCTTGCGGGTGGGGAGCTGCCACCCGCTGCTGACTTGGGGGGGTGCGAGGTGGTGGGTCTCAGTGGGCGGGTAGGGGGGTACCAACTATGCCCATGATCGGACAATGAGGTAGGGTCCACTGGACCACCAGGGCTATGTCTTTAATATGCCCACAATCGGGTGGGGGAGCAGGTCCACTGGACCACCAGGGTTATTATATTTATATGCCCACGATCGGGCGAGGGGGGGAAACAATGCCCGGACTGTGTCCCTGGAGGTCGGGTGGCCACCCACAGAAGGCGGCTGCTGCATTGCACCCGGTAATATGGCAGTCCACCTGTGGGTGTCCCCCGACATGCTCCTGTTTATTACGGGCACATCTTTGCATCCCCCTGTATGGTATAAGGTGGGTTTGTGCCTGCGCCATGCACTGCACATCCCGTGCTGAATATTGGGATGTGCGGATATGCATGGGCACACCCTCCGCACTTGCACTGCTATACATTACTGGTGCACTTTCAGCACATCGGGGTTGCGCTTGCAACCTACCCCTTTGAATGTCATGCCATGTGCATCAGTGGGTTGCGCATGGCGCATCACTGTTGCACCCTGTGCAATCCCTTTGACTATCCCACCCTTAGACTACAGAAAAGTCTAAAACAATTTGACACACTTTTCCACAAAATAAATATTTTCCCAATGCAAATAAAATGAAAGTAATAATGTTGGTACCAAGAAAAATATAAAAGACTTTGGGCTCAATTCTCAAACATTTGGGAATGCTGCAATCCCCAGGTGCTCTGAACAGATGGTGCATGATGCTTGCGACATTCTATGACTGGCAATAGGGATTCTCAATCCCATGCACCACACGCAGTGAGTTAGATCAGCTTTTTGTGAGTCTCTCTTTGTGTCAATTGGGGGACCTTTTTATGCGATCTGCACCATATATTTGGTGCAAGCCATCTTAAAAGGAATAAAGTATAGCAAATGCTTGTGACCTTTCAGAATTGGGGGCAAGGTGCATCAAAGTGTCTGGCACAGCACCAAGTTTGGCACAGGCTTGATGTAAACCTTGCAGTATCCTTTAAGAATCGAGCCCTGTATCTTGCAGGAAAACCTCTGGAATATGTTCAAGAATTTCCATATTTGGGTGTAACATTCAATTGTAATAGGAGATGGAACATGCATACTGTATTAAACATTCCAGTACTAAAATGCAGATCACAGCTCAGTTTGCAACAGGGGCATTGAGGAGATCCAATATAATCTTTGGAGGATTATCAGTGGTGCTGTTAATAAGAGCTATAAATGCTAAGCTTGTAAATCAGGGGGCCAGATTTTTGAAGCAGGATGCAGGGCTTGCAGCCATGCCCTGCATCCCCGCTAGTAATGCCGCAGCTCCTTCCAATGGTGTGCTGCAATTTGGTCCTGATTTTATAAGCGGGACGCAAATCATAACATATTCCTCATTTAACGGCGGCTTGCACCCAAAGTTGTGGCACAAGCTCCATTGCCCTGCCACAAGGACACACCATGGGGGACCTAACATAATGGGAACTAGGTCCCCCACAGTGGAGGAGGAGGAGGGGCGCAAACACACAGAGGGGGTCTTCCCAGCACACCAGTGCAGCAGGAAGGTGTGCTGGGTGATATCACAGAAGGGGACATGACTCCCCAGTACCACCTCCATGCCAGGACACAAGTGTTCTGTTGGGACACAGAGCATTTGTGTCAAGGGGGACTGCAGTGCTGCAGTTTGAAAATTGCGGTGAACCCCTTGTAGCAACTTGCATCCCGATCCTGGCTGCAAGTCCCCTGGGTCATTCTGAGATGCTTTGAATATCTTCCCAGGGACTTTAAAATGCAGAAGTATGGGAAACTACAAACCAGACTACACTGGACTCTATATTAAACTCTATATAAACAAATGCTAAAATTACCTGAGAGAACATTTAGTTCTTTGGTCAGAACACTGGACAGATAAGCGTAATTTACATTGTGCACAATCGATTGGTTAATTTTTGGTTACAAATATTATTGCAACCTTTAGGAACAATACTGTCAGATTGTATTAAAGAGAAAAAATATTTTTTCAATGCAGTATAACAGAAGTATCGTTAACTAACATCTATAAGCTGATGATCTCATATAATATTGTTCATTTTAAAACCATGACAGAGCAAGGAATAGGGTTAAGCCAGGCCTATACAAAATAAATTAGCAAATTAATTCAACAAAGAGCTAAAGCAGAGGATTTGGTGCGACTCACAAAACTTAAAGTTTCCAAATGGTTAGCACACACTACAAAGGAACATTTATTGAACTCTTACTTACATATAACTGAGAACACAAAACGAAGAGAAATAACAGGCCCGATTTTCAAAGGTTGACACTGGACTTGCATCAAGCCTTGTGTCAACTACAATGTTAGTTGCAACTGCTCCAAAACCCTCCGATGCAACATAGCCTGATTTTACAAGGGCTGGCACAATTGCAATAATTTCCTCACTTCACAGGAGCTTGCACCAATGGATTGGCACAAGCCCTGTAAATGAGTCCCTATTGATACAAAGTTAGACCAGGGAGAGACTGGTCTAACTCTCTGCATTTGGTGCAAGGGACTTGCAGCAGAGAATTTGCAGCATGCGGCTTGCAAAATCACTTTTGGCATTGTTTGTCAAAGTAGACATCTGTGTCAAATTCCCTGCTGCAAGTCCCTTGCGTTGAGCTAAATAAGTTTGAAAATCGGGCACAGTGACTCCATTTAGATATAAGGCAATTCCCAGCAATGTCTTACATCATAGATAAAGGAAAAAAAATGAGTTCAACTACAAATTGTAATTGTGATTTGCAGGAAACAGAGGATTTATTGCATGTTGTATTATTCTGCCCTTGGTGTACTCAAATTAGGACAACGTTTTTAGGTAAAATAACAGGATCATGATACATCCCATAAAAGTTTATATTGGATCTATGTTTTAATCTTGAAAATTTGGAAATACAGGAGAAGATTGATATATTCATCCTGGAAGCATTAAAAATTAGGAGGAAAAATGTTCAGCTAAGCAATGTGCTAGTGTAATAAAAATGTTCCAGGCCTCCACCACCCTCTCTGTGAAGAATTGCCCTCTCACATTGCCTCTCTATCTTCCTACCTGCAGTCTGAGGCTATGTCCTATAGTTCTGGTCACCTCCTTCTTAAGTAAACACCCTTCCTTTACTTCATTGAGCCCTTTCACATATTTAAAAGTTTCAAACATGTCTCCCCTTTCCCTTCCAGTCTCCAGCGTGTACAGATCCAGCTCCTTGTACCTCTGTTCATATGTCTTCCTTTGCATGCTCTGCACCTTCTTGGTTGCCCTTCTCTGAATTCTGTCCATCCCATCTATGTTCTTGCAGAGGTGTGATCTCCAGAACTGGCACCCATACTCCAGATGTGGCCTCACCATGGCTTTGTAGCAGGGCATTATTACCTCCCTCATTCTACTAGTAATGTCCCTGCCGATGCATGCCAACATTCCATTGGCCTTTCCCACCATCCTGCTACATTGGTTTCCTACTTTAAGATTGGATGAGACTATTATCCCCAGAT
This sequence comes from Neoceratodus forsteri, assembly GCA_016271365.2. Taxonomy (NCBI): domain Eukaryota; kingdom Metazoa; phylum Chordata; order Ceratodontiformes; family Ceratodontidae; genus Neoceratodus; species Neoceratodus forsteri. Next base: position 577,855,754 of record CM057454.1, read on the forward strand.
CCCTCTCCTGTTCTGTTACTTCGATTGCCTCCCCTCCTAGGGTGCATCCTGCTCTTGTGTTCCTACTCCTCACATGCATCACAATGCACTTTTTGATATTAAATTTCAGTTGCCATGTCTCTGACCACTCTTCAAGTGCATTCAAGTCCTGCCTTGTGTTCTCTATTCCCCCTGGGGTGTCCATCCTATTGCAGATTTTTGTATTTTCAGCAAATAGGCACATCCTTCCCCTCAAACGCTCTGCTGCATCGCTGAGGTAAATATTAAAAAGGAGAGATCCCAGTACTGATCCCTGGGGTACTCCACTGTTCATCCCCCCATCCTGGAGTACACCATGTTTAGCACCACCCTCTGGGTTCTTCCCACCAACCAGGCCTCCACCCACTTCATTATTTATCCAACCAGCCCTGGACTTTCCAGCTCGCTTACCAACCTTCTGTGAGGGACGATGTTGAAGGCCTTACTGAAGTCCAAATAGGCCAGATCCACTGCCCCTCCCAGGTCAACCACCTGAGTCAGCCAATCAAAGAACTCAATTAGGTTCATCTGGCATGACCTTCCCTTTATGAAACCATGCTGGCTTCCATCCTGTAAGCCACTCTTTTCCAGGTAGTCCACCACACTCTCCTTAATCAGTGCCTCCATTACTTTCCCCAACACTGAGGTGAGGCTGACAAGGTGATAATTCTCCATCACCTCCCTACTTCCTCCCTTGTGCAAAGGCACCACTTCTACCCTCCGCCAGTACTCCGGCAATCTCCCTGTATCCAGTGATAAGTTGAATAGTTTTGTCAATGAGGCGACCAACTCCTCTTTCAGTTCCCTTACCACCCTGAGGTATAACCCATCTGGCCCCATTGTCTTGTCCACCTTTAACCTTCCTATTTCCTCCCTAACTCTTTCCTCAGTGAACAGGTTCTGTCCACCCATTTGCCCTCCCTCCTCCCCTTCCCCATAAGCTCAGGTCCCCTGCCCTCTTTGTCCTCCATAAATATCAAGCAAAAGTACTTATTTAACACCTCTGCTTTTCACAGTCCCTTCTAATTTTATCCCATCTCAGTCTTGCAATCCCCTGCCATGCCTTCCTCCTCTCCATCACATACTGAAAAAGTTTTGTCCCCCCCTTTTTGCATGTTTTGCTATTTTCTCTTCGGTATCCACTTTTGCCCTGCCAATCCAATCCAACTTCATTTGTAAAAAGCCCAATTCACAATGATCAAAGCACTTGTACATATATAACTAAAACTTAAAATTATAAATGTCTAAAAAGTATTCAATACAGATAAAAAGACAACAGACAGCATTTATCAAGCCAATGTCCTCTTTTCCCTATAGGCCTCCTTGTCTCTCTCTGGTGTCCTTATAAACTGACTGAAAGCCCTCCTTCTGTACCAGACTGCCACCGCTACTTCCCTTGTAAACCAAAGTGAAGTCCCTCATTTTTCTGCTGTTCTTAACCTTTTCTATGTACATTTCCGTGGGTTTCACTATCCCTTCTTTAATAGATTCCCATAACTCCTCCACTGCCCCTGTATTCTTTGTTCTGTCCATTGTTTACCTCACTATCCTTTTTATCCTGTCGAAGTCCATGCACCTGAAGTCCATGACTGTAGTTCTGGTATGCTTTTTCTCCCTCCCTGCCCCAACCCTGAACCTTACAATCCTGTGATCACTGGTATCGAGAACTTCTCCTACACGTATCTTCTCCACACTCTCCCCATTTGTCAGGACCATGTCCATCGGGTTGTTGCCCCTTGTTGGCTCCATGACAAGCTGCTGTAAGAATACCCCCTGCTGCACACCTAGTATTTCCTTGTTCCTTGTTGATACTGCCTCCGGAATTTCCTAGTCTATATCTGGAAGGTTTAGGTCCCCTACCAGTAGAAGCTCTCCCTGAGGGCCATCCACATGACAGCCTGAATCAACTGTCTATCTCTGTCCTCCATTTGTGTAGGTGGTCTGTATACCACCTCCAACTGCAAGGATTCTCCAGTCTTTCTGTCTAGTGTTACCCACAGTATCTCATTCTCCCCATCTTCCTCCTGTCCCTCAGTTACTCATATGTCTTCCCTGATGTCTAAAGCCATCCCTCCCTTCTTGCCCTCCTTGTTTCTTGTAAATAGTCTGTAACCCAGGATAGTCATCTCCCGGGTATGATGCTCCATCCACCAAGTCTCGCTTATTGCTACTCTATCCAGCCCTTCATCCCTCATGATGGCCTCCAGGTCCACCATTTTGTTCCCTAGCCTCCTGGCATCTGTTGCTAAGCCCTTCCACCAGGTTTCTGCCCCATCCTCCCTTCCAAATGACACCCTCTTTCCCATCATTCTATCTATATCCTGGGAGAGCCTGGTTGCCCCCCCATTTCTCCTGTTTTGTGGTGTGTCCCCCCCGATTTAGTTTAAATTATAGGTTTCCTCTATGAACTTTCCTAGCTTGCTCTTCAGTACTGCTACATCCTCCCTATTATCCTGTCTTGTGGTATGTTTTTTCCCTATCCCCCCCGATTTAGTTTAAATTATACGTTTCTTCTATGAACTCTTCTAACTTGCTCTTCAGTACTGCTGCACCCTCCCTATTAAGGTGCATCTTCCCAGGGCAAATAAGCTATTGTCCCCCATGTTTATTCCTAATTCCCCACTAACCCATACCCCATTTGTGTGCACCATCCTGTCAGCCATTCATTAACTCCTCAATCCTCGGGACTTCCAATTCCACCACAGGCATGAAAACAGGCTAATCACAGAGCTCCAGTCCACCTCAACTTTAAAAGCAAAAATAATTATCCATCCTTTGCATTACAGCCATGAAAAACTCAATAAACATGTTGGGAAATGGCCCAAAGGCCAGAAGGGGGCCAAAATCAGCCAAAAGAAAAATATTAGAGGCGTGGATGAAGATGGATTGACCTACAGCCTACTGCAGAGTGAGAGAAGCCTGACTCTGTCCAGTACCGGGGACTCTGATGCAGATACAGATGGAAAGATGGAGCAGCTCTCCTGGAGCAGATTTGAAATACTTCTTAAGGATATACAGAGTTCCAGAACAGAAAACAAAAGAGAGTATAAGAACTTGTCGGTCAAGCATTGCAGGCTGGAGAAAAGAATAGACCAAGTAGAAGAGTGGGTAGGAGCCATAGAAGACCAGACATATCAATTAGGAGGAGCATTGGAGCTGGTATTGCAACAGATGGCTGCGCAACTTGCTAAGACCCTTGATCTCGAAAGCTGTTTGACGAGAGACAATATCCACATCTACAAACTGGCAGAGGGGGCAGAGACTTATCTGATGTGAGATTTCATAGAGAAGCTTCCGTAGGATATATTAGACCTGCCTGCTGGATATATTTTACGTGTGGAAAGAGCTCACTGCTCCCTTACTAAAAAGCCTACAGACCCAACAGCATGCCCAAGACCTGTTGTGATCAAATGTGCAAGCTACAAAGTGAAAGAGGACTTATTATGCCATGCGTGGTCCCAAAAAACAATAAAATACCTTGATTCCTGAATCATGATGGATCATGACTATCCAACCAAAATACAAGCTGCCAGACAACAATATGCCCCACTGCTGAAAATTCTTCCTGAACAAGGTATTAAATTCCAAACCCCTTTTCCGACACATTTAAGAGTCTTCTGGTAGAGTGGTAACATGATCTACGATTCAGCACAAGAGGCTAAACAAGACTTCATAAAGAGGGGACTGCAGGTTTCTAGATTGCCGTCGGAACGTATCTACAATAAACAATTGTTCCACCTGGACTGGCAAATAGTTTTGAGGAGGCAGAAAGAAGGACCCTCTAAGATGTCTGCACAGGAGGCAATGAGGCACATTGCGGTGCTACTAAAACAAGTAACCAAAGACCCAGGGGCTCTGAATAACACCTCTGCTACTTGAAAAGTGAGTTAAAAGGAAATGATTACTAATTAAATCTCTGTCACTGCGTAGGTGCAGTCTAGACTGGCTTCTTCAAATCTCCAAGGCTGGACCAAACTGGGGATGGTTGATACATACCAAATTTAAACTTTATTAAAGAACACCACAGGAGACTTAGCTGGGGATGGAAAGAGAAAATCCTATGCAGGACTGTTACTGCACACAACTGGTTGGAGGGGTAAAACTGGTGGATCCAAAATTGAAAAAGAGACATACAAATGCATAGAAGTGAGAGGTCATGTCCTCTCCTCTGAAGTTACCCCTGTATGCCTACATTTCTTTTTTCTTTTTTTCTGTAGGGTTTAAAAAAGCAACTTCAGGACTCAGAATGATGTGTTGAACACTGTATGACCAGCAAGGATGGGAAAAACCTGAAATGTTTATGTTGAAATACTTAAGGGGGGAGGACAAGATTGATAACAAGGGATAGCTACCTATGGGAAGTTTGTGGTGGATACACTGAAATGAGCTGAGTGCATTAAATCAAATGGCAGGGGGGAGGGTCACTCTTAAGAGGGAGGAAACACTCATACTCCCTCTCAGCTCACTCCTGAAAGGGAAAGTGCAGAGAATAGATGCCCAACTATATGGGTTTCCTACCTTGGGATAACTTGTTCAGAAAGGATTCTATAGCCTGGTTGGCTAGTTTACTGTTTCTGATTTTGAATTTAACTGAATTTATTCATGTTACATTGTTACATGTTACCATAATTCCTTTAAAAGCTTAAGGAAGCCTTCTTAGAAATCAGCAGGGAATACAGATTGTAGCTGCAGAGCTTCAATACCCCCCCAACACAAATGACTAGCAAAGATATGTAAATTTGCTCCTACAACGTACACAGACTCACTAGTCCCACTAAGCGGAGCAAAATACTGAGCTACCTCAAAAAATTGAAAGCAGATTTAATTTTTTTTACAAGAGACGCACTTGTTGAGGGTGTAGCATGAGAAACTGGGTAAAATGGGGTTTGAGGGGGCAGTCACTTCTATGTATAAAAAGGGCAGGAGAAGGGGAACAGTGGTTCTTGTAAAGAGGTACAGTTTCAAATGGAAGACAAACTATCTAATAAGGAAGGCAGATATGCCTTACTAAAGGGGCTGTACAGGGGGCATAGGATCACTCTGGTGTTGATGTACTTTCCCCCAGGATCTTTGTACCTGGATTATAGGACATTTTTAATTAAAGTGCAGGATTTGCTGGAGGAGACACTAATATGTGGAGACTTTAATTTGGTATTCAGTCCTAATCTAGACACCACACTGAACATTCAGAGAGGAACGCATAAAGTAGCCAAACAAGCAGCTAAACTGGTTTCTGAAATGGAAATGCTTGACTTATGGCATCAACTTAATTGGAGTAGAAGGGACTATATGTACTTCTCAACTCCACATATGATATACTCAAGGCTTGGCTACTTTTGTTTTGCATAAAGAGGACATAAATAAGGTCTCTGACACCTGGATTGGTGACATGATCCTTTCAGACCATGCCTCCATCTTTCTTAAATTATATCTGGGGGAGGTTCACAAAAACACACTGTGGCATCTTAATGTTTCCCTTCTTAAAGATGAAGAACTTAAAAAGACAATTGAAGAGACCTATGTGCAACTTTTAGATGAAAATACTAATCCAGAGATTTCACCAAGTATTCTATAGGATATGGAGAAAGCCATAATGAGAGGGACATTTATTGAACTGGCTAGTAAAAAAGAGAGAGAGAAAGAGAAAAGTGATAAGAATGAGCCTGCAGCACAAAATGCAAGAACTAGAGGGACAGCAAAAGCTTCAATATAACAGAGACAGAGCCAGGGAGCTTGAATATTTCTTAGGCAGAAGTTCTATGAGGGAGGACCTCACTCCCTGAGGCTTCTAGCTAACAGATTATGAACCCAGAAAGCAAAAGCAATAATTACTGCCCTGGTATATCCCAAAACAGGAGAAACAGTACATCAAATAAAAGAAATAGCAGAGGTTTTCAAAGAGTACTACGCAGATCAGTACACTGCAGGTCCAAGGCCTTCAGACCAGGCAGTGAGGGATTATATGTAAAAGCTGAAACTCCCTAAACTTTCAGAAAAACAGAGAGATGAGTTATTATTGCCTATCACCTCGCAAGAGTTAAAAATGTAAATAGGGAGAATGAAGACTGCTAAATGCCCAGGTCCTGATGGCCTGGCAGCAGAATTTTACAAAACATTTACTAACATGGTACAACCACTTTTACTTAGAACATTTCAGGACATATTTAAGGGAGAAGGGAGATCACCCCCTTCTTGGATGCAGGCTGTGATTTCTGTGGTGCCCAAACCTGGAAAGAACCCCACCAGATGCCCATCATATCATCCCATCTCTCTCCTAAACAACGACTATAAGATTTACACCTCTATTCTGGCCCATCAATTACAAGGGATTCTCCCAGATCTTATACAATTGGACCAAATGGGGTTTATACTAGGTAGACAAGCCCAGGATAACTTAAGAAGAACTATCCACATTCTAGACCATATAAACTATACAAAGATCCCTTCCCTGTTCATGATTTTAGATGCAGAAAAGGCCTTTGATAAGGTGTCTTGGTCCTTTCTGACACTGGTCCTTTCTGGGTTTGGGTTCCCAAAGGAATCTGTGACAAACTTGTTTAAACTGTATGATGGGTTATGTGAGAGCAAATAGCCACATTTCTATGGGACTTTCCTTGGGGAGGGGTACAAGGCAGGGGTGTCCCTTGTCCCCACTTCTGTTTGCAATGTACATTGATCCCTTGACAGAAAGTATTAGACAGAACCCCCATATACAGGGAGTCAGACTAGGGGATAGAGAAAATAAACTGGCCCTATATGCAGATGATATTTTAGTATACATGACATCTCCCGAGGACTCCCTCCTGGCACGGTTTGGAAAACTAGACAGTTTCTCCAACATATCTGGGTACACCCTGATTAAAAGCAAAACAGAAATATTATGTCTCCATTACATGCCTACTTCAGCAATTAGAGGACGATTCCCAATGAAGTGGGAGCTTCCTAAAATGTGCTACTTGGGCATTGACATAGGTACGACATCTGATAATCTATATGACCTTAACTACCCTCAACTGATTGAACAATAATAAAGAGACTTTCAAAGATGGTGCCTGATCCCACTAACATTGGGAGCAGGAATACAAGCACTGAAAATGAATGCCTTACCGCATCTGCTATATTTGTTTCAGTGTGTTCCCTGTGAAGTCCTTCAGGATACCTTAGCTAACTGGCAACCGTTTTTCTTAACCTTTGCATGGGGAAGGACTCGACCCAGAGTTAAAAAAGGACTTTCATATTTGCCAAAATGTGAGGGAGGAATGGCCTTTCCAGATCTGGCTGGATACTGGGCAGCATCACAAATGCAAATAGCTATACTCTGGGAGAACAGACACTATGATGCCTCCTGGAAGGGAATAGATAAGGCAGACCAAACAGACCCCCCCTGGCAGCTTTAATTTTCCAACCACTGTCAAAATTCACCTGCCAAACATACCTGCCTGGAGTTTTCGCAGTGCTGGAGGGGTGGAGGAGAGGGACTAGAAGACATAACATACAAAAAACTTGTGGCTGTTTAGGTGGTGGGCTTACAACCTGAAGTTTGACCCGGCAAGGTATGATAAATGGTTTAGAAGTCAGACACAAAGAGGAATTATCTCTCCCTACCAGTTAATGCAGAACATGCAGATGATTTCCTTAGAACTACAGTGACTCAAAGAAACTTTGGTTGGACCCAACAAGACGCCTTAAGATTTTACCAGATAAGAAACTATGTGAAGGTCTTGAAATAATAAGGGGCATAGGTTAATGAAAGATGGCAAGAAAAGATACTTTTTCTAAAAATCTGGGCAACCCAATATGATGAACAGGCCATCTCACTACTGTATAATGCCTATATTAAAGATAGAGCTACAGTATATCTTCTCTCAATACAAAGCAGAGGTAGGAAGAGGAATTGGGTGTGATTATCTCTGTCCCAATATGGCAGAAAGTATGGAAATATAGATGAAGCAACTCCTCATCTCACATGGTGATAATATTGCTGGAAGGTGAGAACCCACTATTTCTAACATGCAAGTAGCGCACTGGAACCCTCAAATACCAGCCCCACGCTGGAGGAGATGTGGAGCCCTTAAAGCTACTCAAACCCATATATTCTGGCTATGCTCTGAACTTATCCTTTTTTGGGAGCAGGTGATAACTAGATTAAAGAATGTCTTCATGACTTGTACACAGATACAGTAGGCCTGGAACACTTAATATTAGGCCTGGTCCCTGAGGACCTTACAGGGAAAGAAGAGAAATATTTATGGAATATACTGGTAGCGGCTGCTCTAAAAACTATTACTAGAAAATGGCTTCAGAGCTTTCCCACAGATATAAATGAATAGTTAACCATAATACAACAACTTCAAAGATTGGAGAGGATAACATACAATATTGACCAGAGGACAGAACAATATAGTAATAGGTCGAATAGGTGGATTTTGTCTTGTCCAGAAGAAGACCCGACAGGTCAAAATTAGAAAGGTAATATAGAAAATGCATCCAAGTATAGAAAGGAGGAGCTTTAACAAAGTGGGGAAAGAAAAAGCTTATGGTCCCTCTGTACAAAAGGACACAATGTAATAGAAAAGGGAAACACAATAAGGTGACCTTGTGATAAATGTCTACTGAGTTTTAGAGAAATTAAAGGGAAACAATGGAAAAGACAAAGCTTTCCTCAGACAGTGCAGAAACTCTCAATTAGTGCTTTCAGACAGTAACAACTTTATTTAATGATTTAGAACAGCTACCCACAACTTCCACTTCCTGTTGCTGGCAGCTGCCATTTCATAAGCAGCAGTGAGCTTCCTGAGCTCACTGTATGCTAATATGCTTGTTTGACCTCAGCTATTTGGTTGGCAGGACATATTAGCATAAAGTGAGCTCAGGAAGTTCTCTGCTACCCATGAAATGGTGGCTGCCAGCAACAGAAAGTGAAAGTTGAAGATCACTGTTTAAATCACTAAAAAATCAATTAGAGTTATTTGTTAAAAAAGTTTTACTGTCTAATAGCACCAATCACGCATTTTTGTAGTGCCTAGGTAAAGCTGTGCCTTTTCCACTGTTTCCCTTTAAGAATATAAACATAAAGGAATTAAATTGGTAGCTTGTTATATTTTTAATATAGAGTCATTGTTGTTTTATTTTTGTCTTTGGAAAATAATATGGAATAAGTATGACTGCTATACAAGGAATAACTGGATGTCTTTACTGTTTGTAAAGTTATATGTGTAAACTAAACATGATACTCCAATAAAAAGTATATAAAAAAAACTCAATCCTCTGCCTCCTTGCAGTATTTGCTTTTGGCATGGGCAACACCTCTGAAAAAGCCACATATTTTTGAACCCCACACTGCTGCGGTACCTGGCCAGCTCTTTGAATCTTGCCTGCACCTCCAACAGGCTATTCCCTGCCAGATCATTTGTTCCCAGGTAGAACACCAGGAGTGTTTTCCCATCCTTCTGCTTCTTCCTTGAGGGAATATAATGAATGAAACATAGAAACATAGAAACTTGAACTTTGATGGCAGATAAGGACTGCTTGGCCCACCTAGTCTGCCCATTTCCCTACCTACAAGATACGCTGCAGATCCTATTTAATCAACAGCCTATTTCTTTCTACCCCCCACAAAAATTGCCTTATGTCTGTCCCATGCATTCTTGAATTCTCCCACAGTTTTAGACCCCACAACCTCCTCAGGAAGGCTATTCCATGCATCCACCACCCTCTCTGTGGAAATATACTTCCTCACATTGCCTCTGAGCCGCCCCCCCTCTATCTTCAAATTGTGTTCCCTTGTTCTTGCACATTTCCTTTTCTGAAATATGCTACCCTCTTGGACTTTGTTGATTCCACTGAGGTACTTAAAAGTTTCTATTATGCCCCCCTTCTCCATCCTTTCTTCAAGGGTATACATATTAAGCTACTTTAGTCTCTCCTTGTATGGCTTCTGTTGCAGACTCTGCACCATTTTAGTTGCCCTCCTCTGGACTGCCTCCATCCTGTCTATGTCCTTGTAGAGATGGGGTCTCCAGAACTGGATGCAGTACTCCAGATGCGGTCTCACCAACTGTCTGTACAGAGGGATAACAACTTCCTGTTTTCTGCTGGTGATGCCTCTGCCTATACATCCCAATGACTTCTGACACTGTTATACTGCTCTCCATGCCCCCCACAGGAGTTTTCTGCTAAACCACCCACCCCGCCTCATTTTCTTCAAGCTCTATCCCTCCCCATGCCCTCTTCTTACCTGTGTGCTGACTGATTTTCCAGGTGAGCGAGTCACCTCCTCATTCCTGTCTTGGTCCCCCCAATCCTGAGCTCACTGCCCTCCCAAGGGGGTTTGCCCTTTCTGGAGTGTGTTTACCCCTGTACCCTTACCTATGAGTTTGCTACCTTCTTGGTTCTTTCCTGAAGAGGTGTCACCATTCTCTCTTTCTAATGAACCTTCCTTTATGTTTGCTTTAGCAAGAGGAATGAGGTGCTGTTAGAACTTTACTATTCTACTGGGACTTAAGAACTAGAACTCTACTAGTGGGACCTTCAATTCAGGTTAAAAACAAACAAATAAGTAAAAAGAAAAGAGTTAATATTTGTCTGAGTTGGGTGAAGGGCATTGTAATCTGTGCAGTTAGCTAGGTGAAAAAAGAAACTGAATTAGGGGCAGTGGCTTATGCAGAAGGAAGCCAGGTGTTTGAATTTAAAAACTGCCCTAGATAACTTTTGGCAGATAACAACAAGAGGAAGGAGGTGCTGTTTGTTCTTTACTACTCTACTGGGACAATATTGCCCTCTATCCCTCCCCTCTAGGGTCACCACATTTGGATGAGTTTAAAACTGGATGCTAAACCGCACCTCAAACTCCGCCTCTGGCTCCACCCCTTTTTATGACTGACATGTATATCGTTTCTCCACCAAACCCACTTGGGAGGAAGCAATCTTAGACCTGGTACTCTCAAATGGAGATAGAGAGAGAGGATCACAGATGTAGAAGTGGGTAGCCATCTTGGAACTAGCGACCATCAAACAGTATGGTTCATGATAAACACATCGGTAGAGTCAAACCATACAAAAACAAAGGTCCTGGACTTTAGGAGGGCTGACTTTTCCAAAATGGGTGAGTGCCTAAGGAATGCACTAGCAAATGGGCAGGAAGGAGGGGTGGATGAACAATGGGGAATAATCAAAACTGCCATCACTAAGGCAACAAGCCTTTGTGTGAAGCAAATAAACTAAACAAAACAATGTAAAAAAACACTATGGTTCTCAAAGGAAGTTGAAGGGAAGGTTAGGGAGAAAAAGATAGCATTCAGGAAGTACAAGGAATCACGGAAGTAACAGGACAGAGAACTGTATCAGTTAAAGCAGAAGGAAGCAGGGAAGGCAGTCAGAACAGCAAAGGCCCAAACCAAGGAAAGGCTAGCCAACTCAGTTAAGAAGGGGATAAAACCTTTTATTAGGTACAGTACATCAGGGAGCAAAGGAAGACCAAGGAAGGGATAGTGAGGCTTAATAAAGGGGAGGGGGTGGGCAGAGGGTGACCGTGAAAAGGCAGAGTTACTAAACAAATATGTTTGTTCAGTATTCACAAGTGAAGAAGGGGAGTTGCCTAAACCAAACAACAGAAATTCTCTGGATAGGGAGATTGATACCAGCCCATTCACAGAAGAAAGAGTTCTGAAAGAACTCTTAAAACTGATGGTGGACAGAGCAATGGAGCCTGATGGGATTCATCCCAGAATTCTAAAAGAACGAAGGGTAGAACTAGTGACACCACTGACTACACTCTTTAACAAATCATGGGAGGATGGGGTGGTACCTGAGGACTGGAGGAGGGCAGATTCCGCTTCACAAAAGTGGAAGCAGGGCAGAGGCAAGAAACTATAGACCTGTTAGTTTGACCTCAGTGATAGGGAAAATGATGGAATCACTTCTGAAGGTGAGAATTGTTGAGTACCTAGAGGCCAGAGGGGCACAGGATCCAAGGCAGCATGGATTCACAGAGGGTAGGTCATGTCAGATGAATCTAATAGATTTCTTTGACTGGGTGACCAAAGTAGTAGATCAGGAAGGGGCTGTGGACATGGTCTACCTAGACTTTAGCAAGACATTTGACACAGTCACACACAAAAGATTAATAAACAAATTAGTCAGCCTGGGAGTTTTTTCCAGGGTGGTAGCCTGGATAAAACATTGGCTGCACAACAGGACACAGAAGATAATAGTAAACGGAGTCCATTCCAAAGAAAGGGGGGTTATTAGTGGGGTACCGCAGAGTTCAGTACTGGCTCTGGTCATTTTTAATGTCTTTATAAGTGACATTTCAGAGGAACTGGAAGGAAAATTATGCCTCTTTGCAGAAGACACAAATATCTGCCACAGGGTTGATACACAAGAGGAGGGGTGGAAAGGATGAGAAGGGACTTGAGAAGCTTGAAGGAAAGGTCAGAAGTATGGCAGCTTAGATTCAATGCAAAGAAGTGCAAAGTAATGCACCTGGGAAACAAAAACCCAGGGGAAGCATAAACAATGTGGTGGGAGAATTGTAACAACAACAAATATGGAAAGGGACCTGGGGGTAGTCATATCACATGACCTAAAGGTTAGCAAGCAATGAGAAGGCAGTAGAGATGGCTGGGGGGGGGATAATGGGAGGTATAGAGAGAGGCATGACCAGTTGAAAACAGGAAGTTGTTATCACTCTGTACGGGCAGTTGGTGAGACCCCATCTGGAGTACTGCATGCAGTTCTGGAGATCCCATCTCTGCAAAGACATAGACAGGATGGAGGCAGTCCAGTGAAGGGCAACTAAAATGGTGTAGAGTCTGCAACAGAAGCCATAAGAAGATAGACTAAAGGAATTTTATATTTATACCCTTGAGGAGAGGAGGGAGAGGGGGGACATAATAGAAAATTTTATATACTGGAATGGAATCTACAAATTCCAAGAGGATAGCATCTTTCAGAAAAAGAGATGTGCGAGAATAAGGGGACACAATTTGAAGATAGAAGGGGGACAGCTCAGGGGCAATGTGAGGAAGTATTTTTTCACACAGTGGGTGGTGAACACATCATATGACCTTCCTGAGGAGGTCATGGGGTCAAAAACAGTGGGGGAATTCAAGAATGCATGGGCCAGACATAAGGCAATTCTTGTGGGGGGTAGGAAGAAATAGGCAGTTAGTTAACTAGGATCAGCAGCTTATCCAGTAGGTCGGGAAATGGGCAGATTAGGTGGGTCAAGCAGTCTTTTTCTGCTGTCAAATTCTGTTTCTATGTTTCTCCTGTTTCCCCTAAGTCCTTCTCATCCCCATTTCCCTGTTTCTCTTCCATACTGTGTGTCCCTAGTGGTGTGAATCTGTTTTCCTGCCCTTTGCCCACTGCCTGTATCGGACTGACTGAGTCCTCTCCCCTTGCTTTCTCACCTCTTCCCTTCTGCACAGGCTTTGACCCATTGTAGCTTATTTCCTGCCATTTCCCTGGGTCCTTCTTGTGACCCTCGCCACCTTTTCCTGAATCCTCTGACACTCCTCGTATGCCCTCCTCAGCCTTTGTATTCCTGCATGCGTACTCGTTTATTCTCTTCCAGTCCCTTCCCTTCCCTTCTTCACCCTTCTTCACCTTTCTATTTCTATGTTTATTTGTTGTCCCCTTACAGCTCCCCCATAGGTGCTCTTCTACCCCTTCCCTTCTTACTCCCTCTATGGATCCCCACTTGTCCTTCCCCCTCTTCTTCTCCCATACCCAGCCTAGCACCTGTCTCAACCACCTCACTGCCTCCCTTAGCTGTGCGAGCTGCCTACATGCCATGCAGCCCCCATCTTCCGTGCTATAGCCAGCACCATGGCCATCCCACAACTAAGATAGAAATTTTATTTTGCATTATTATAGCTTTCATCGTAAGATAGTAAAAGAGGGTTACTCAATAGGTAATGCCTAAAAGGTAATTAAAAATTGTGATTAACTAGAAAGTTCAGATATGGAGGCTACAGAATTGGATTGGAGGTTGCTAGAATGGGGCTACCCTAATAAATGTCTTGATCTAGCTATGGGGAGAGCCATCAATGTCCAGACAGATTGACTCAGTCCCAGGGACAAGCAGAACAATACCAATAGAACAGTACAGTATTTGGCACACAATTTTCAGACTGTTTTTGTAAACTCAAGAAGTCTATTAATAAGAACTGGAAAGTAACTCGCGTTCAAGCCTAAGCCAAATTTCCAGCTCCCAGGTGTATCCTACAAGTGCATCTGCTCCTAACAAAAAAGTTATACTACAGAAAACAAGCTCCACTTCTCCCCAGTACCTGTGCTGGGGCCAGCACCCAGTAAACTGTTATTTATTTAAAATTATATTAAAACCACATGACTGTGCATTATCCAGTAATACAGTCACACACATAAAAACTCCCCTAAATAAATGGTTCATGGTTTCATAGTATTTTGCATGACTTCAGTAGGCAAAGGCCCTTTAATGAACTCACCACCCAGTTCAAGGGTGGTAGCCACATTTTCTGTCTCCCATGTAAAGAGGTAGTCTGTGTTTGAAAAAAGATATATTATTGCTACAAACTTCAGATTCAGGTAATGCATTGCAGCTTGTTATTACTCTTTGTGTATAGAACCTGCTTCTTTTTATTGTGAGGTTGTTTTCCCCAATTATTTTATATGAATGTGATCTAATTTGTTTAGTATCCTCTTGTCTTCTTATTCCTAGTGTTTCCAACATATATTGATTGTGAATGATTTTGAAAATTAAACACAAGTTCCCTCTTAATTGTCTATATTCCAAGTTCTTTATAAGAGTTCTATTAAAAAAAAACGAATTGCATCCCACATTCAAAATGATCAGGGGCCTGATATACATATTCACAGGGTGCCTGCAATTGCATGGGTGTCCGAAGATCTTATATTCAGTCAAATACTGGACAGGTGCTGTTCTACTGAATATAGAGCAATGTTGGCACAGCACTAAGCCATGTAGCACTACCCTGGCAGGGATCCTGAAGTATGCCACCAGAACGGATAGTGCTAGAGAGCTATCTGCAATATTCAAAGGGACACATGCAAATGAGTCCATTAGGGTACAGCGTCAATACTGAGCAATGTAAGACAGTGCAGCATTAACTGCACTGTGCATGCAGCAACTGAAATCACAGTGACGGGTAGAAAAGCAATAGGGATTTACCGCTTCCAGTGTCACTAATACTAATGTAAGGGGAGGAGAATGTGCCATGTGCTGGGTGCCAGATTGAGCCACTCCCATGTTGGAGTGGCTAGGGCACCAGCACATGGCACAGTTGGTAGACCTGGGACCTTGGTTCAGTTCCCCCTCTAGGTCATCCCTTCTGTAACTTTTGCCAGCACTTTTTTTTTTTTATTAAACATTTCCCCTCCTGAGTTTCATACCCATCCCTGAACTCTGCACCCCCTGGAGTTTATTATTTAAGTTCTGGGGATGTGGGGGGTGAAGCCCAGCACAAAAAAAACATAAAGACCCATTGTTGTCAATGGGCTCAGTGAGCGGAACAGGTAGGTGTTTTGTCTGACTCTGTGTGGTGCTGTTTCGCTGTGGCATTTTCAGCCATGCAGTTTTGCCATATGGTGGTTTGACCCCATGTCATCCATTGGGCATGAAAGGTGATAAGGGGAAATTTGTATGCCCATTATGGGCTCATATGCGTGGATATTAAGGCATGGTAGCACAGTACCACCCCCTTAATTGCCTGGTCTGACAAAGGTGTAGATATCCCTTTTGTTAGTAGTCCCCCACTTCTCTCAATTGCCAGTCCATATGTCACAAGCACAATCCCTGGTGCTAGTGGTCCCTCCTCCCTCCAATTGCCAGCCCATGGTAAACACTGCAATACTCCCCTGTGTCCAGTGGTCTCCCCAGGCACTGATCCACAGTACCACCTATCACAACTCCCCACTTCCTGGTGTCTAGTGGCCCCCCATCATGACACTGAGCACACAAACCCATCACCTTACTTATATCCTCAGCGCCACCAGTGCATAAGATGACTGGCACAGCTCCCTGCACACCTCCTCGGCTGGCCACTGTATGGCTAGGCATGGAATGCACCCCTTATTTATAGGACAGAGTGATGCACCATGTCCCATAAATATGGGGCATACTTCATTCCTTGTCATTCAGCAGCTGGATGAGGAGGTGTGCATATACACCTGAGACACCAAGGATACTAGTAAGTTGATAGTGGTGGGAGCTCAGTGCTGCAGCAGGGTTGAACTAGATGCAAGGAAGTGGGAAGTTGTGAATGATGGTACTGTGGATTGGTACTGGGGGGACCACTGGACCCCATGTAGTTTTGCAACATTTACCACAGGCTAGTGATCGGGGGGACACTAGCAGCAGGGATTGTGACAGTGACACAAAGGATGGCAAATAGAGGAAGGGGGGACTACAAGCACCTGGGATTGTGCTTGTGACATACAGATTGGCAAATGAAGGGGAGAACACTAGCACTAGGGAGTGTACTTGCACAGTAGGGGCTGATGATCAGAAGTGCCAGGGACCACAGAAGGCGGCTGTGCTTCCCCAGCAGCCAACTGGCTAGGTGACTGCATTACCTCCAGCAGATGCTAGGGCTGCCCTGATCAAGTTGGGGCTTTATTATGTGATATTTGTGATGTGCAAAAGGACCATGCTGAAACCTTTTGCACGGCACAATACTGCAGAATATGGGGTAGCATGGCTATTCACAGCCATACCTATCCCCTTGCCCATCTGCATACATTATGTTTTACACAGGCCCTAACCCTCTTATCCCAGAAATGTAGAATGTTTTTGTTATAAAGTGGATGGGATGTTAACTGAAATAAAATATACGTTATTGATTTAGAAAGTGGTGAGTGGGCACTTCATTCCAATCTGCACATAGTTACTGTAGTTGATGAACAAAGGCATGTTAGTGCAAGTGTACTGATGTACTAAAGCAAGGAATGAGTAAGATGCCAAAATGCCTGAGTCAGATCCATGTCATAATAGCACTAGCATTATGGTGCCAACAAAAAATAGTGACTACAGAGCGCCACATAACAAAACAGCACTCAGCACTACAGCACTCATCGCACACAGCTACCATGCCTGCAGTTCACCAAAATAAACATTCTGAATCTACTTTTTATGTGGGGTGGGCTGTCCCCCACACCACCAAAAATATGATTATCAATTCCAGGGGCAGGTCATGATACTGGGGGGGAGGAGAAAAACTCGGGAGGAGGTTACATTTGGGGACAGAAGTCGGAATAGGTAGAATGATGGGGGGGCTACAGGTGGGGGATCAAAGTCAGGAAGACAGGGAAATGGGGGCTTACAATTGCAATATAAAAAAAACAACTATAACAAAAAAAGCAAAACAAAAAATAGTATCTCAGCTGTCAGTCCTGAATCCAGGTAGCCCAAGCTGAAGTCAGTGACTTTATCCTGCACACCACATGGCCAGCTTGAAACTGACCCGAATAACACATCCTCATACACCCTTCACAAATCACATGGACAGACACAGAAAGTTAGTGCTCATGTTATAATGTGCTCTTAATAGCATAGCTATTAACAGCATATTGACCATTACTCCTTAGCTATTTTAACGTTGATCATATTTCCTCACTCATAAGCAATCATTATACTCACAGTCTACCATCTGAGTTGCATCAGCTGCTGGAATAATTTGTTTAAAACCTTTTCTCCTTCCTTTTTGAAATAGAATAATACAACTCTACCAAAAAATTCACAGTTCGTTTACAAAGATTACAAAGGGATGAAGCCCTGTGCGAAATCGGTTGGAGTTCTATGGGTCCCACTGGTGCCCCCTCCTTTGGTAAGAAGTTTTTCCACCCCTGTGATTCAAATGCATATTATCTGAAGCAATTTTGTGTTCCTTGGAGTATTTTTGATGGTATGTGGTGCATGAATTGCAGCCTTGTTCAGTGATTTGTTTTCTGTAGCACACCCAAACATGGGGCAGCTTTGTTTGCTGTTGTGTGTCATAAACCTTACCAATCACCCTCATGACCCACAGTTATTATATTCACAAAGGACTTGAGTTTGTATTTACCAACAAACCTAATGTTTCAGTTTGCAAGTGGACAAATATAAGTTCTATAGACAGTTTAGACTAACCAGATTATTTTTACGCTTAAAGAGGCTGTACAGGTACAAAGAACAACCCAAAAATGAGGATTGCCATAGGGAAACAGCTCAATTTTGTAAGAAATTGAAATATATTCCTCCAATACCATCACGTGATGTACTGAAAACATTCATGAATGTAGTTGATCTTGAGATGGAACAAATAAAGTATCAGGAAACAAAGAAATGTTAACAATAATTTGACACAAAAAGAGAGGAAGGCCTTACAGGAATTAACAAATATGAGCAACACTGTGATCAAACCAGCTCATAAAGGGGAGTTATTGTCCTACAGGATAAAGAGGACTATTTACATGAAGCCAAAAGACAAGTCAACAATACTAATCATTATGTCAAACTCAGTAGGGATTCAACATCTGAGATACATACAAAAACTGACAATTTTTGGGGAACAACATATCAGGAAGGATGGATTATAGAAAAAAGAGCTATCATACATGACTGTCACATATTTTATTAACCAAGTTCAATATTTGCTACCAAACATACATAAGAATGAAACAAAACCTCCTGTCAGACCAATTGTTTCAAGCATTGGGACAGTGGCAGAACAAATCTCAAACTTTTTTAATGAATTTATCAAAAAATGGGTACTGAATCTCAGCTTTTACTTAAAAGACTCAAGAGATACAATTAGGAAACTGGAGGGGGTAGAAATATAGTCTAAGGATATTTTAAATACAGTTGACATCCACAGTCCTTATACAAATATTCCCCCAATGGTGATTCGACAGCAATATCATGAATATTGAACAAATACAGAGCTGGTGACATTATGCTTTCAAGTGATTTTATTGTAGAACTTGCACAGTTTGTTCTGGAATCAAATTGTTTTTATTTTGAGAATCATTGCTATATTCAAAAAACAGGAAATGTGATGGGTATAACCTTTGCACCAAATTTGTTTTACATCTACGTGGGTGAGTGGGAGGAAAGATTTACTTATGATGATAAACAATAAATTCAACAAATATATTGAACTGCATAAACAGAACATTGATGATATTTTTCTTATCTAGACTGGTACCTGTGATCAAATGGAGACATTTTTAGAAAATATTAATTCTACAACCACCGACCACAGGGTCACATATGAATATAGCCAAAAAGTAGTCCATTTCCTAGATCATAGGATATACAAAGAAGGTAATTTGTTGAAAACAAAGTTATATAGAAAACCAATTATAGGAATGCAATCTTATATGGCAGTAGCATCATCAGTCATCTCTAAATTGAAATATACCAAACAGTCATTTTATGAAATTTAAAATGAACTGTACAGATGAGGAGTATATAAAACATTTAGATGATATGGAGACATGTTTTAGAAAGAGAGGGTATTCAGAGCATTATATAACACAAGACAGAGAGCTGGTGGAGCAAATGAATAAATCTGAATTGTTAATAGAAAGAGAACACTGAAATCTTGAAAAGGCAAGAAAACACACATTTTCCACACAATTCAACCCTATTGTTAAAAGAATTGGCAATGTAATGTAATTAGAAAGGACAGGACAGTATTACAATCAGACTCATGATTAAGTGTCATGTTTAACATTCCACTGCAGAATATTACAAAGAAGGGGAAAGAATTTGAAAGATGGTTGGTTTATTCTGTCACAGCTCAAACAAAGAAACAAAATATTCATTTGCCTGTACTTCTAGAAGGTAACTCTAAATGTAGAAACTGTGTGTATTGCCAACAAACAACTAACACCAAAAAGTTCACCCACTCTAAAAATGAAAACAGAAAATTCTCAATTAAGATTTTTTTTTAAATTGTTTAGAGAGCAATAGCAACCATTTTACACATTGCTAAAAAAAAACACAAATTCAAATCCCTGTGTGATGAGTAGTGTTTTTTGAAAATTTCATGTTCTTTGGTGTTGTGCTTTTCTTTAAATCAGCATTTGTCTTATATTGGGCACTGGCCATAAATGCAGTTTCTTACTAGACTGAGTCACAGAAAAGTTGTTGTTCCTCTGCCTATACTTACAGTATTAATTACTGTATTGTTTTTAAGTATAATTCAGTCATACCCTTTTTCCACATATTAGTGTTATTTTTTGTATACCAAAGTTTTTTGATGAATTGGTATTGTAATATATGGATTTTAAAAATAATACCCCCAAAAAGCATACAAAAAAAACCCTGTAATACCTTAGTCAGTGCCGTAATACTATACTTCCGGTCCCCGTAATACTATACTTCCGGTCCAATAATACTATACTTCCGGTCCTCGTAATACTATCGTTGGGATCACCAACTTTTCTAGTGTCCAAAGCATAGTTTTTTTTGTTTCTTTTCTTTTTATTCCTGAGAGAGAGAGAAGCAGGACTCCACGCAGGAAGGGGGGATGTGAGTGAAGAGCGAGAACAAGCAGCACGGAACCATCCCACAAGGAATCCAGAGGTAAAACCTTGTCAGCATTTCGTATCCATATATTACAAAAAAAATAACAGTTAGGTTCGGTGAATCACTAAAACTGGTACATCTCGAGTTCTGGGGACATAGGAACCTCTCGACTTCCTCTCGAGGTTACCTATGTCCCCAGAACCTCTCGACTGGAATTACAGCCTTGTAATTCACTCGAACCTATCTATTATTCTATTTGTAATGGTCACTGATTTCAGTTATTTATAGTGTATTTATAGTATATTGTTAATATAACTAAAATATGGGATTTATTTAAATGTACCCACAAATTACTCAATAAACAAAATGCTTATGAAGAAAGATATCTGATATAATATGCATGCTGCATCCCTCACTACATAATTACAAAATAATATAATGACACCGAAGCACAAATCTCATACAAATTTGTTTGTTAACTCATAATAAAAGGCACTCCAGTATTAGCCTGACATGATTCGGATCTCAAGACCCTTCATCAAAGGCCATCATTACATATTGGCAAGGCCAACAACTTCATTTCTTTTGTTGTGTGTCCAGATTATCTTAGTATGTGTGCCTGAGGTGTGAAATCTATGATTGTAAGTATAGCTTGGGTCTCTTAGAATCTTGAAAGATACAGATTATCTTTTGCTTTTTTTTTCAAATATTTTTATGTACTTCACCCTGACATTTTGCACCATTCCATAAGCTTTTTCAAAGGGCTTTACTTTTCTGAAATCAGTTCAAAAACATTATGGGGGAGATATTCAGAGGAGTTGTGTAATGTGCAACAGGGTTGTGCATGCTCAACCACAAACATATGCCCTGGAGACATATTCAACAAATGCAAATGCACAGCACAATACGCAATGCGCAGCAGCGCAACAGTGATATATGTGGCACAAGTACATGGGTGCGTAGCCATGAATAAGCAGTGGAATGGCATATTCAGCATAACAGCATGGCACAAACCAGGAGCAACAGACAGAATGTGCCACACAAGATTGATCCTATAAATCTAGGCTCAAACACACACACAGCAGATGCACAAGGCACAGAACCAGTGAGACATGGATGCTAGGCCATTTATGATGGCGGCAGTAATGAGGGATGTGAGGAGGAGGGAGGAGGGAGGAACAGCAATGTGGCCGAGGAATGGCCCGTCAGCAGTATGCCACACACAGACGGTACCATGCTCACCTCATTTTCAAGGATTATGGCGATGCTGAGATCATGGGTTAGTACTGGCTGAGCAGGGCAATTCTGAGGCAGCTCTGCGAGTTGTGCCATGACGAGTTGCAGGCACCCACCAGGAGAAGCCACGCAATGATAGTGGAGAACAAGGTGACAACAGCAATATGCCTACTCACCACAGGCACCTTCCAAAAACCAACAGGGGAAACATAGGCATCACCCAGTCAGCCACGTTCCACCTTCTCACACAGTTCCTCAATGTTCTGCTGTCACATGCTTTGGAGTTCATTTGATTCACAAGCACACAGGCAGAGTGTACAGCTAACATGCAGGACTTCCACAGGGTGGCACACATTTCAGGCATGATTGGGGTGATAGACTGCACCCATGTGGCCTGATGCTCACCACCTGGCCCAGAGGGTGCTGCCTATATAAACAGAAAGGGGTACCCATCAGTCAACTGCCAGGTGGTGTGCAATGCCACGGGGTGCATCACCAATGTCTGCACCACACACCCCAGGAGTGCACATGATGTGTTTATTTGGCACAGCTCCATCCTGTGCCAGAGGTTCAAGCATGGTGAAATCCCAATGGGCCATCTTGTAGGTGAGGATGGTATGAGACAGGGAGTGGGGGGAGGCTGTGCAGCAGACAGAGGCCCAGGCCACACACAGCAGATGCCAACAGCGTGGCTGAAGGGGGCATGGGAGAGGGGAGGATGACAAGCATGGCAATGTGCTAACCTGTATAACTTACCCACACACAAGTGACAGCGCATACCCCCTGTGACCCTGGCTGCTCACCCACATCCTGTGCCCATCCAACCCTGTAGAGGACAGGTATAATGAGGCCCACATCGTTACATGTAACATTATAGAAAGAGTCTTTGACATGCTTAAGATGTCTTTTCATTGCCTAGACAGGTGATAATGCAGTGCATCTGTAGGGTCACAGCCCTGATCACTGACTCCCGCTCAATGGGGTTGCACTGCACATGTGTGGTGCTGTACGATAGGCAGTGGCTGTGGAGCTCAATCGCATAGATCCGTGCTGCACATTCACGGTACAGGACACCCAGTTGCACATCTGGCGCTGCACGGCTACATGTGCTGGCTGTGCAGGCACATGAGGTCTGACACAGTGTGGTAGTCAGCAGCAATGGCAGTTTTGGGACAGTGTGTGTGCCGGGTGGTAAACTGGATGGATGTCAAGCTGGCTACCGCCTTTTTGGTGTGGCAGAGCTCCAGGTGCCATGGACGGAGGTGTGACAGGGTGTGGCTACTGGGCTGGAGCAGAGGACTGAAGTGCCATGCACTGCCGAGCAGTGCAGGCACAGGTATGGTGACCTCTGCAAGAGGGATCCTGGCAGGCTTTTATGGCTACAGGAATGGGTGCACAGGGGGTCTGTGCCGCAGTCAGGTAGGTGTCTCATGGCACTGTGCATGCTGCCAATGTCCACATCCCGTGCTGTGCACTGCATGTGCGGCTGCAGGGGAGGGCCTGCACCGGTGGCTGGTGCATGTCCTTTGTTACTGCACTGCATGCCTGTGCTGTGCATGTTGATGGTGGGCCATGTCCTATGCCCCATGCCCCACACACAGGCCTGTGTGCATGGCCATGCTGTGCCAGCACTGGGCACTGTGTCAGTGGTGTGTGGGTGTATTCTTGGCATGGCACTCATGTCCATTGTCTCTTTGTTCCATCCACAGGTCCGGAGGACCACAGGAGGGCCAGGATGGCTGCAGACCAGGATGGGTGGTGCGGTGATAGTGGTGGCGCAGCTGCACTGGCACCTGGGCAGGCAGGTGAGTATGTGCGGCATTGTGTGTGGGTCATTGTTGGCTGTGGGGTATGCTATGTGTTGTTGCATGGGGCAGTGTGGTCTTGTATGCCCACTGCATTGGATAGTACCCTGCACCACTGCTTGAGCCTTGTTGTGCAGGGGCAGGCCTTGCACATGGCCTGTGCATGGTGGTGGGCCATTGCCATTCCTGGTGGGGTGGGTTTGTGTGCACATCACATGCTGTGTGACTGCTGCACAGGGAGTACTGTACTGTCTGAGGGGACTTTGCACCAGGACTGTGTGATCCACTGCTTGAGTGTTGGGGTGGGACTGTAACAGATGTCCCTGACGTCAGCCCATGGGGCACAGTGGTGTCGGATGCTGCTGTCCACTGTGCACATGCCTGGTCAGGTTCTGTCCAACCATGGATGCAGCAGCTGTCCTGCGCACAACTTTGGGTTGGCTGGAGCTACTTGTGCTCCATCACTCATTGCCTGTCTTGTTTTCCTTCCTGTAGGTCAGGCCAGTTCTCAGAGAAGATGGCATTGGCAGGCCTTGGGCAGTGGGCTCCTTGTGCCATGAGGAGTTGTGCAACTGCTGTTCACCAGGATGGATGTTCTCATCTGTATATGCCGGTGGCATCTGAGTGATACCCAGGTGCTGATCGGGGAGATACAACAGCTGCAGGAGGGGCAGTGGTGGGCTCAACACTGAATACATCCCCTCACACCACTGTGCTTTAGATGTCTTCCTCCCTCCTGCTGTTTCGTCATCTGACTGTTCATGTGACCTTGCTCCTGTTCCCAGTCCCCTTGTTGGTGTTCTTACCCACCCTTCCCATTCCCTTCTGTTATTTTTGTTGTTTTGCCCTATTGGCACACCTCTGCTGTTCATGTCTAGTAAAGGGTTTTGTACATACACCTCTGTGTCTACATCTCCTTTGCCAGTGCAGTGTGGTACTGTGCCTCCATTGTTCTGTGCTGCTCTTGGGTGTGCCTGGTGTGTTCCACAGCTGTGCCCTTTGTGGTGTGCTCCCATGTGCAGTGGCTGCTGTGTGCTGGTTATCTCTGTGGCACAGGCCTGTGGGCTGTGGCCGTGCATCTGGGCTGTGTGCAGTCCACTTCATCACATCCCTGTTTGGCTGTGCTGGCCTGCCCTCCACCTGCACTGTTGCTCTTGCCGGTGCTTCTGTGTGGTGCAGTGTGGTGCTGGACCCTGTGTCACTGCTTGATGGCGTGGCATGTGGCGCCATGTTTTCCTATGCCTGTGCGGCTCTTGTGCCCCTGCACACTGTTCAGGTCTGGTACACTCCCAGCAAGCCTGTGGCTTTGTCCCATGCTGTGTTGCCTGTCAGGGTTGTGGTAGTGCAGTGCCATTGGCCTGCCATATGCACTGTCTTCTGGGTTGGTGGCTGGATGTGTCTGGTGGCCTGTGTGCTTCTGTTGAGCGGACTACAGTCCCTATGACCCTTTGGCTGTGTGCCTGTGCTGTGCACTGTAGTCCCGCTCCCCATTTGGCCTGGGACTGTGGGGCTGGCCTGGCACTCTGCTATTGTGCTACCCTGCCTGTGTGCCCCTTTGTCTGTTGTGTTTGCTTAGCATGCCTGTTGCTGCCTACTGTAATGCTCCTGTGCAATCCTGGTTGCTCTGGCACATGTCTGGTTGCACAGTGGTGCATCTTTACTATATTCAGTGTGGCTTGCTCCTGCGCATGTCTATGGTGCATGTTATGAATATGGCGTGTGGTTTCACTGGTGCACCTGCATTGCGCTGTGCATTCCATTGCGCATGTTCTGGGTGCACTTTTAAATATTGGGCCCTATATATAAACAATTGTTTATGTTCTCCTATTTTCAATTTTTATATTAATAATTTTTATGGAGCAAGTCAAATGCAATTACAGTATTGATCAGCTTTTGTGATTAAATTCTCATTTATTTACACATTATTTGCATTATTTTCTGCAGCAGTACAGTAAGTGTCCTTGTTGTAATATTAAATTTGTAAAAGTTTAAACATTGTTATAGCCATGGGGACACTCTGTTCCCAGTTTTACGTTTTAAAAAAATACATATCAAAGCTTCCACCAAACCTCGAAAGCTCTCGACATGCATCTAAAATGTCTGCCACAAAAAACTCCGGACAAAATGGCTGTCTGGTACTCACAAGAGCCCATGGAGTTAAACTTCCTCAGTGCCATGCTGAGTCATCTAAGCCAAGAAGCACACCTTTGCCAGCGTTATGCTAAGCACTCTGTCCGAGTGACATCCATACAGTTGCTATCAAATGCTGGCGTGCAGTCATGAAATAACGTCAGTCACAGGCCACAGAAATGAAGCAAGCCTGAAGAGTTACTGGAGACCAAGCATGCAAGACAGGAAGAGATGGAGCAATATTCTGGCTCCACAACAGCAAGAATCCCCGGCACCACATGCACCCATCTCCAGTGCAGAAACTCTTACAACAGCAGCAAGAGCAACTGCAATGGCACGGAGCCTTTGTAAATGAGCTCTGCTCAAAGGTGTTACTCTGAACACTCCAATAAATAAATAAACAAATAAATAAATAATTGGATCGACTGACTACTTCTCTTCAAGTCACTGGAACATGCAGAATTGCCAATTAAACTTTACTGGAAACATCTACTTTCGCAAATGACTTTGGTGTTTTCTGCAATAAGACATAAAGTGCAACACGGTTTACTGCATTTTATTTTTTTGACCACACCTACCCCCAAAAAATGGGGACCGTTTTTCCTTGCATAGTAATATTTATTCAAATAAATAAATATTTACGAACATATGAAACTGCCAGCAGAAAAAAGCCATTTGGTCTATTGTGTCTGCTCAGTTGTGTAGCTAGCACCCCTACTCTGCAGCTGCCCTTCACATACTCCCATGACCCTCCCTTCTGCCCTATCCCAGCCCCTCTTGAAGCATCCCACTGTTTTACAGGCCACCATCTCTGCCAGTAGTGCGTTCCATTCTGCAACCTCCCTTCCTGTAAAGTAATGCCACCTCATTTCCCTCCTAAACCTTCCACCCTCCAATCTTGTGCCATGACCCCAAGTGTCTCTCCCCACCCTCCCCTTGAACAGTCTCTCTCTGCCTGTCCTGTTTATTCCTCTCAGGTACGTAAAGGTCTCAATCATATCCCCTGTGTCCCTCCTCTCCTCCAGAAAGTATATGTTCATCTCCCTCAGTTTAACCTCATATTGTAATTCCCCAAGACCCAGGATCATCTTTGTTGCTTTGCATTGCACCCATTCCAGCAATCTAATGTCCTGTCCCTCTTTAGGTAAGGGTACCAAAACTGAATACAGTACTCCAGGTGGGGTCTGACCAGAAATCTGTATAACGGTAGAATCACCTTCCTCCTCCTAGAGGTTATAAACCTTGCACTACAAGCCAGCATCTTGTTTGCCACCTCTGCTGCTTTCCTACACTGTGCTGAGTTGTTAATTGCTCCTGTAATGAGAACCCCCAGATCCTTCTCCTCCTCAGTCACAGATAGTTGCACCTCCCCCCAGTTGGTAGCTCCTCTTTATTGTTAAATTAAAATGTGTTGCTTTTTTTTATTTTACTAACAGCCCATTGCATAAGCACAATAAGACTCTGGGGGTGTGCTCTAGACAGTTCTAGCACACGGCCATGGGCTGAATGCACTCAGCCTGTGGTCTAATGCCTCACAACGCCCCGGGCCATATGCTAGAAGTGTCTAGTGCACACCCTATCAAGTCTTATTGCTTACATATACCAAAAATCAAATTTATGAGAGTAAAAAAGTGATTGTACAGATGAGTGAGAGAATATAAAACATGCAGATGATATGGAGATAGTTTCAGAAAAAGAGTGTACCTAGATCATTATAAAACATGAAACAGAGAGCTAGTGGAGCAACTGAGTACATTTATGTATTTATTTTATTTATTTGTTTACGTTGTTCACCAGGTAAGTGCACTGAGCAAGAGCCCTTTTTCAGGAACAAATAGCCTAGAGGTTAGAGGAATGAGGTGTAAACGAGCTTGGTACATCCAACAGACCAGACCTGAGTTTGAGTCTCACAACCTCCACTTGCATACTGTGTGACTCTAAGCAAGTCACTTAACCATGCATTGCTTCCAGGTTGCCTCTGAAAACAGGCACTTGTGCCTAGTGGGCCTTACCTGGTTACCAAAGACTAAAATAAATAAAAAATAAAATGATGATACAATGGATTACAAGTATATACAACATACAGGTAATAAGACATCACAAATTGTGCAAAAAATAAAATCAGCAGTAGCTTTAAATAACTAAAAACATTTTGGGCCAGATTTTCAAAACTTTGCCCCAGAGCTAAATTAGCACTGCCCAATGTGCTAAATTAGCCCAGAAATAAATAGTCCGCTATGTTCAAAAGGGATAGCCCAGTGCTAAACCTGCTGAATATAGCATGCTAAGGAAGCCGGGCAAACTGGGCTGGGCGTGCAGTGCAAAAATAGCCTGGGAAATAAGACAGTTCTGAATATAGCAACCAGGAAGTGTAAACTATAATGGCAGCCCAATGCACAGCGATGTGAAGGAAGGTAAAGGTGAACTATGTGGCCAATGTGTACGCTAGCAAAGGAGTGGAGTCAGTAAAGCTGCAAGTACCAGCGCATGTGAAATTCTGCAGAAGTGTACCATGTTTCCAAATTTGTGCAGAGCCAAGACATTTGCCCGGTGCAGTCATGTTTGCCTGGGGTAAAAATGTGCTACATTCAAAAGTGACATGCAAATGAGCCTACTTAGGCAGTCCATGGGCAAACATCCAGATTAGCATCTCGATTATGTCCTGATTTGCATGCAGTTTACCCAGTGCTATTGCAGGGTACCACAGCTCCACCTGCAGGGCAGTCTGGAATTACAGGGGCTGGCTGGGTCTGCCCACAGATCCACCTGTAATGCAGTCTGGAAGTGTAGGATGGTAGATGCAGGCTACACTTGTACAGAACTGCATAGAATAGTGTGCCCCAGGGGAATACACAGCACAGGCACAGGTGGAGGTGCTGCATGTAATAGTCAAACTGTAGTTCCTGTACAGTACACAGCAGACACTACAGTAACAAGGGGGCCAGTAGTGTCAGAACACAGCAATGCCTATGGTGAGTAGGGCATCAATGATTGCTGCACTTTACACAGTGACAGGCCCATCTTGCAGGAGCATACTGACAGTG
The DNA here is from genome assembly GCA_016271365.2 of Neoceratodus forsteri. Classification (NCBI taxonomy): domain Eukaryota; kingdom Metazoa; phylum Chordata; order Ceratodontiformes; family Ceratodontidae; genus Neoceratodus; species Neoceratodus forsteri. Next base: position 577,884,502 of record CM057454.1, read on the forward strand.
GACATTACTGTCATGCTGCTGTGCAACCCACAGACGCACCACTGGCATGGGATACTCACAGTGACACATACATGGCTGGGTGTGTGTGTGCAGTGGTGTCGTACAGATGTGCGGTATGTGACTGGGGAGGGGTACCATTAGACAGGAACACTGGTGTTGGGGTATTCACTACACTGGACCATTTGCACTGCATGGATTGTCCCAGCCTTATGGCAGCACCCAGTATGTGGTGCAGCCTGGCTACATGTACACCTTCCCCTCAATACCCTCCACACCCCCAGTGCTGTATCTGTGTGCTGGATTCTGTTGGTGTCCAACAAAGCATAGTCTGCAGGTGTGTGCTGTATGGACACACTGCCATAGTGTCCACTGGGTGCTGGGTCACCAAATAATGCCTGGTATGGTTGGGACCGGTGGCAGATGGTGGCAATACAGGAGGTGCCATCCATGTGCAGCATGTTTATACCCTGCCTGGTGCCTGTCTATGTTTATTTATACAATAGGGGCGAGTGATAAATGAGTGTGATAAATCCTGTTGGTTTCACCGGAGTGTGATAAATGTAAAAAATTATCACATACACACAAACCTGCACAAACCACGCAAACCTGTACAAATGGTAACTTTTGCAACAATAGGGGCCCCTATGGTATAAATCCAAAACATGATGTGCACTTGTGTGATAAGGAAAATATTTTCACTCCTGCACAGTGACCTCTGGATAAGCCTCTCGTGTATATCCAGAGGTCACTCTAAAGGAGTAAAAATATTTTCCATATCACACGAGCACCCATCATGTATCCCCTATTTATCACTTTGTTGTCCAGGTAAGTAAACTAGGCTGAGACACAGTGCCAAACACCTCCCAGAGCCACAACATGTGTGGCTGGGATGATGCAGTGTACACTAAACACAGACTATTGACACAGCACACCATTCACACTGTGCAACATATTTTCATGTTGCAAACCATTACTGCTGCAGGTGATGTTTCAGCGTAGTTCTGTCACTGACTGGCCAGTTGGCTTCTAAGCAATATATCTGCATTGTATTCCACAGTTTAGGTGCCTGTGCATATGGAGTGGCCTAGGGAGGCAGACCACCCACACTGCCTCTTCATTGGCTGCAGATAGCCTTGTTCTCTGTTGATGCTGTGTCCACACCCTCCAACCTGGGTTTGCCTGGAGTTAAAACTACCTTTTCCTGGGCATTAATTTGCACCATGCAAAGTGTCATGCTAAGTTGTATAACAACACTTTGTGCTGTGCTAATGCACTGAATATAGCATTGTGCCTGTATTCATTTACACACCCTTTCTTTTGGCCCCTTGCATACATTATACTTTTGCCTTGTGCTAATGCAGTTTGCCCACACTGTTTGGCCTTTTGAATATAGCAGACTCACGCAAACCAAACCAAGCACAAACAGTTTGTGTCTAGCTCAAAGTTTTGAATATCTGTCCCTAACAGTCTATCTGTTGCAGTAAATAAGACTTCAGCTGGAGTTTAAAAGCTATATGGCTTTTAGCATTATGATATGTGAATGGCAAGTAATTCCAATGTTTTTCAACATGTACTGAAAACTGAGGCATGTTTCCCCACTGATGTATACATCTTAGGGATTGATAGCAAAGAATTGGAGGTAGACAGTAAAACCCTACCTTCCTTTCCGAAATCAAAAAGTGCATATAAAGAAAAAGAAGAACAAGGCTTGTCTCTTAAAGGAGAGGCACCATTGTACTAGGCCTGGAACCTTGAAGGTGTTCAGAAGGTAAAGGGAGGGGTTTAGGTGGGGAGAGGGGGGTGGGAGGGACTATGATGTCAGAGGAGTGGAGTTAAGAGAAACAAAAGGGAAGGAGGCTTGACTGAAGGCTATGACATCAGGAAGGAAGGGGCGGAGCAAGAGACAAATGGGGCAAGGAAAGGGATAGGCTGAAGACAGAGAGAGGGGAATTAGAGCAAAGGGAAGGGGCTTGTAGGGTTCATATGGTGCTGCATGGGGTGAGATCACCCTCAGTTTTGCTATCCAGAATTTTGTTTGGACAGCACATCAGTTGGTTTCCTGAATTGTTCCTCTGGGTTAACAGTTTGATTGGTAAGTAAGGTATTGTTGTATTTTAATAAGCTGGTAGCATGGTGTTTAAAATATATTATATAAAGATAAAGAAAGAAGAGACTAGAGATAGGTAATTTGTTAAAACATATATATAAAGAAGCAGAGTTGCAAGGCTATATTGTCAGTTAGCAGTCCAGCTGCTAGAGGTGATTTGAGGATCTGTTAGGTCAGGATAAAAAGGAAATATTTTCTTTCTCAGTTTGAATACAAATACGATGTTTCCACAGAATGTGTTTTTGTTACTAGGTTTGTTTGTTTAGGGCAGTTTGCTGATGAAAGGCAATGCTTGGACTGGGCTCTATCTAAGGGTGGTCTGAGCTACCAGGCCTGTTTTTGTGCTTTGAAATTGGAAGGTAGGAAGGGGGGGGCACAGTTGGCGCAAGTAGTCAGGGGGTCTGGTCAGGGGATAGGTTTCTTACAGCAATGCAGTGCCCTGACATGGACCAAAGGGGCCATGTGGCTTGGTGTCTTGGCTCAAAGTTGGAGAGGACCTTCAGCACCAGAACGAGAGGCAGGAGAGCAGCCACGAGGAATGTGCATGGGGAATTAGGAGCCTTACAATTAGGGCAAGGCAGAAAAATTCATGGGAATCCTTGTGGCTTGTACTTGGGGTGAATGTGCCAAATAAAGGCATGCTGCAGTTCGGGTGGCTACCGGGACAGCCACGGATGGAAACATACAGGCATGATGTGCTTGCCATTTGTTGATGCTAGGGATACTACTGGAAAATGGAGGTAAGGTTGCAGCATTTTGTTTCTGGTATGGCTGAGTGGTTGGGTGGTTTCTTGCTGTGTGGTTCATTCAATTTAGAGGTCATATAAATGTATGTAGTATTTGACTTGCTGCCTGGGTATGGGACACTGTCTGGGGAGGCTGTTCAGTGCAGACTTTGCTGCTGGTGGCTGCCACCAGTTTGCATGCAGGGTAGCCACAATGGGCCTTTGCTATGGCAGCAGCGAGCACCCATATGGTGGGCACAATTGCAGAGGCATGTGACCACATGACAGTAACCACTTTGAACATAAGCAGCTGCGTGGTGGTCGCCATTTTGGAAATGAGTGGCCACATGGTGGTCACCATTTTGGAGCAGGGTGGCAGCGGGCCCTGCCATTTTGAAAACAGGTAGCCTGCATTTCATTTTGTTGCCTCCAGTTTAGGGATTTGCCTCCCAGGTAACAGGCAAAAGCAGGAAAAGCAAGCTTACAGATTGGAGTTATAGGCATTTATTTGGAAGTGGTTTGGGAGCAATGGAAGGACACTGTCAGTACAATAGCAACCACCTAGGCTGGCTTATGGTCGGAGAAAGATAGGGGAAGATAATTTAAGAACAGGAGGGGAGTAGAACCCCTAATAAAAAGGAAAACATGAGGTAAGACAAGTGGTGCACGAAGGTGTAAGAGCACTGAACTGCAAAACCTGGGGTATGAATTGCATCAGCCCCCATTTACATAGGTGTGTTTTGAGGGAGTCACTGCTTTACAAAAGAACATAGAAGGATAAAAATTGTCAGCAGGTACGGACAGGTTAGGCCCATGCACAGAGACCTAACATGGGCATGGCAAACAGATATTGGGAACAAAGAAAAAAAAAGAAAGGGAATAAAACAGAATGAGAGCCAAAGTGATGTGGTCCTCACATGTGTTTCCTTTTGTTTTCAGAGTAATTCTATTTTCAGGTATTATGGATACCAGAGGAATGAGGTCCACGAAGGATGATAATGTGAAGATTATGGAGCTGGTGAGGAGAGCCCACCAGGTTTTAGACATCATGGAGGACAGGGAACTGGACACTGGGGCCCTGGTATTGAAAGGGAAAAAGAGGAAGGACAGGGTGGGTTCCAGAGGCAGGGGCGCAGGGCAGCCAAAGAGTGGTGCCCCTCAGCCACTCGCACCTAAGGCTCCCAGACCCAGATTGCCATTGCCAGAGCCTATACCCTGGCCTGCCCTGGTGCCTGTTCCGGTTCCTCAGCTGACACTAGTGCTGGTCCCAATTCTGATGCCTGCCCCTGTGCTGCAACCAATGCCACTTCCCAGTCCTGTACAAGTGCTGGAGCAGGTGCCGATCCCCATTACACAACTGGTGCTGTTGCCTTGCCCTGCACTGGAACCCACCCCAGTTTCACAGCCGGTCCCACCTCCAGTGCCAGTGCCACCACCGATGCCTGCACCAGTCCCAGTACCGGTGCCTTCCCCTTAGCCATCAGACCCAATACCAGTACCAGTGCCATATCCAACACCACAAGCAGGACTGGCTGGTCTCCCAAAACCTGGCACAGGTATACCTGATATAACAGTAGAGAGTAGCATTAAAGAATATGTGGAGAAGTTGCTGGGGAGCATGGGGGGCAGTGGGATTGGAAAACTTAAAACTGTTTTAACCGAATTGGAAAAAGACAAGAATGGGGGAAAAGGCATGGAGCTGGGGGAGGGAAAGATAAGGGAGAGGATACAGAAAGGGTAATAGGTACACCAGGGGTGTGGTTGGCAAATTATGTGCCTTTAGCAGTAAAGGAAAAAATATGGAAAGCAGAGTATGTCAACATCTTTGACCTAGTGGAAAAGACAACAGCAGAGAAATGTGAGGAGAAAGAAGGTTTATGGAAAAAAGAACTTGCAGCAGCTGTAGTTTTGATATGTAAGGGGGAGAACCAAAAGGGGCCTAACTTTAAGGGCAAGACCTGGGATGCTTGGTCTGTGGGTTTTTCTTACCATAGTGCAGGAGAAGAAACCCAAGTTAGGTATTTCTTTACTAGCATACTCTTTGATAATCAGGAGTGCATATAAGAAGAGAGGGGGCACTAACTGACTTCAGTACCATGAGAGGCTTCGGATACGAGTGGCGGATTTCTGCAGTGATTGCCACTGGGATTCTAGACACAATGACCTGTTGTGGGAAACAATTACCATGGCTGGTGGATCGGAGACGGAATGGTCAAAAGGCTCAAATGGGTACCAGCAGTGTTGCTGGGGTTACAATCGGTTGTTTTTGTCATTTCCCAACTATAGATTTAAGCATGCCTGTTCACAGTTTGGGGGTTCACACCCAGCATCAAAGTGCAGGATATATGGGGTAACAACACAGGGAGTGAATACAGGGGTCAGTCCTTTTGGGGTGGTCAGAGAGGGGGATATTGGGAGAATGGGGGACGAAAGAGGGGTTTCATGGAGGGAAGGGGATATAACACTGGAGGCAGATATAGAGCCATGGGAAGAAGGTTTTCAACTGGCAAGGATGCCCATTAGAGGGGAGGTGGTGACAGAGTGAGTACAGGGATACCCGGACAAAAGGGAGGACTCCTTGTTGAGTGAGAGATTTCAAAAAAGTTTTAAATTATAGTACCAAGGGGAGAGGGTAAGTAAATGGGCTAAGAACTTGGTATCAGTAAAGGGGAAAGAGGAACTTATAGCTAGAAAAATTTGCAGGGAAAAAGAGACCGGGAGGGTGGAAGGTCCATTTCAGGAGCCTCCATTTGAACAGCTCAGGGTATCCCCTTTGGGTTTGGTACCTAAGAAACAACCAGAAGAGTATAGGGTGATTCATCACCTATCATACCTTGAAGGGGATTCAATAAATTATGGTATTAGTGAGGAGGATAGTAAGGTGTCATATGGGACTTTGAAGGATGCAGTGGCACTGATCAGGGCCTCGAAGGAGGTGTGGTTTGCAAAAACCAACATTCAGTCAGCTTTTCAGTTGCTGCCAATTAGGAGGGAAGACTGGGAGTTGCTGGGTTTTCAAGTAGAGGGTCGGTACTATTTCAATAAAGCCATGATCATGGGATGTTCTGTGATGTTTGCTACATTCGAGATGTTGGCACTTGGCTGCAGTGGGTTTTTACAGAAAGGTATGGGCGTGGTTCTGTAGTGCATTATTTGGATGATTTTTTGTTTACAGGTGAAGTCAAAGTAGGTGTAGAAAGAAAGCTTCAGGATTTTAAAGAGATGTGCCGGGAGGTGAGGGTGCTGTTGGCGGCAAACAAAACAGAAGGGTCTAGCTGTTGTTTGGAGTTTTTGGGTGTAGAGCTAGATGCCACTGAGGGCCTCTTTCAGCTGCTGGCAGACAAAGTAGAAAAGCTGAGGGTACTCCTGGGCCACATAACACAGAAAAGGAGGGTCACACTACAGATGGTTCAGCAGGTGCTAGACCACTTGAATTACGCCTGCAGGGCCATCAGACCAGGGCAAGCGTTTACACATCACTTGGCCAGGGCTACATGAGGGGCTTGATGGCCACATCATTGGGTTGATGTAGCCAGGGCTGTACAAGAGGATATGATAGTGTGGGAGCAGTTTTTGAGGGCATATAATGGAATCACTTTCTGGCAGGAGGAATGGTTGTATACCATGGACTTGGAACTATACAACAATGCTATGGGTGGGGGGGTTAGGTGTAGGGGCACTTTTCAGGGGGCGATGGTTTGCAGCACCATGGCTGCAGACATGGAAGGAGAAGGGACTCACTAAAGATATCACTTTATTGGAGATTTTTCCAATATGGGTAGCCATGGAGGTTTGGTGGGAAGAGCTTTGCATCCAAAGGTGACTTTAAGGTGTGACAACTGGGCGGTGGTTGAGGTCTTAAACAACAAGAAAGCGAAATCAGCCACAGTGCTCTAGGTGTTATGTCAGCTAGTACTCCAGGGTCTGCAGCTGAATATGAGTTTTAGGGCCAAGCACATTAATGGAGCATAGAACACTGTAGCTGACAGCCTCTCCCATCTGCAAATAAAAAAGGTTCCTGCCATTGCTCAGAAGGTGGCCACAACAAGGATGAAGATCCCAGTGGGACTTTGGGAAATCAGTTGGAAGGAGCGGAGTTTCTCTTTCAGAACTCTTGGGCAGACAGCACCCTGAAAGTCTATGAGGGGTCCAGAATGGCTCTTCAGGAAAAAACACAACATGGAGGTAAGTGGGTTAGTTACAGAAGAGCAAGTAGCCAAGTTTGTGGTAATAGGTTAGCAGGAAGGGGATGATGCGATTATGAGAGTGCACTTTGCAGCAATAGGTTGGTTTGCATCATGTGGGGGTAGGGTGATCCCAGTAAAGGGCAGATTATAACATGCATGATGATGGGCTGGCAATGGGTAATGTGAGAAAGCAGGACAAAAGGCAACCCATTTCTGAGCACCTTTTGGTGAGATTGATCGTGGCCTTGCTAAAAATATGCTACTCAAGTTATAAGGCGGGCTTGTTTGCGGCAATATTTTCAACCAAGCACGGGGGTGCATTTAGGGTTGGGGAATGTTAGGCACAGCGGGGTGGGGCAAGGGGTTACAATGGAAGAATGTACAGTGGGGTGAGGAGGTGATTACAGTGGCATTGAGGAAGTCAAAGACAGATCAGGTGGAAATGGGGCCCCACATATTTCTACTAAAAAATCTAAAAAAGGTTATTTGCCCGGTACACGCACTATGGAAGTATGGGACCATCAGGCCACAAGGGCCAGGGAGATTATTTATACTTCAGAATGGGTTGGCAGCAACAGGGGCCCATCTGGCTAGAGTATTAAAGAAGGGGATTATAGTTCTGGGGAGGACCCGGTGAGGTGTTCCTCACACTCATTTCGGATAGGGGATGCATCAGAAGCAGCTTCCAGAGGGGTGCAAGAGGAAGGGATTAAGAATATGGGCAGATGGGCATCCAGGTGTTATAAAAAATATGTTTGGAGTCTAAAAATACTATTGGATGCTGTTGTTTTCTTTTTAAAGGAGCTGGAGGAGTATGAGTAAACTTTATAGAATTATGAGGGAATATGGGAGGTGGTGGGGGGAATAACAAGATTGGGTCTCACATGTTTTCCTTATATATACTGTAGATAGACCCTGGCATGTGGAGGTGTGGATTGTGGGCCACTCATGCATTTATTGGGCAGAGAGGCAAGCAAATTGCAAGGCCTCCCATCCTCAACCCACTCTACACCTCACAATATGTCAATTCCCCCTTTTTCCTTCATTAGCCCACTCTCTCTCTCTCTCTCTCTCTCTCTCACTCTCCCCCCTCTCAGTGCCATTGTGCGGCACCCTGTACCAGTCCTGTACCTATGAACCATTCCAGCCGGTACCTATGAACCACTTCTCCTGGTACCTATGAACCACCCCTTTCTGCCAGTTTGTACCAGTCCTGAACCTGTGAACCACTCCTCCCAGTACCAATTGAACCTCTCCTCCTGGTACCTTTGCAACACTCCTCTCTGCCAGTCTGTACCTCCCTCTGCCTCAATGCCCTCTCATCCCCCTCTCATACCTCCCTTCTCCCTGTCTGCATCTCAGACAATGCCCTCTAGGCTGCACCTTGTAATCCTTTGCCTCCCCCACAATCATCGTTAGCAGAGCTCTGCTACATCTAACTCCTGCCTTGTTTAGAGGAGTTTTTAATAAGATGTAACTTCTTGTCTGGAATTACCTAAATAGATTTAGATTTGTAACCAAATGTCTGTTAACTTAATGTGATTGCATCGTGTGTCTATGTTTGTATGAGGTGGAATCTTTGTGAAAGAGTCCTGTATTCAAAGGTTGTTTCCAAACCATGAAATAAAAAAATAAAATAAAAAGGCAGGGGGAAAGCATCTGTACTACAACCATCAAGAGGTACACATCCTATGGAGAAGAATCTGGGGATGCGATGGGCCCAATTTATGCCATTAGTGGAAGAAAACCCGCAGGACCAACCCAAAACCACGCCTCATCACAGTCCACTTGGTCGGAAACAATCTTGGTACTTGACAATGGTTGGACATTTTTAATCACATCCAGGAGGACCTGGCAATAGTTAAGAGCTGGGGGCCACAGGTCACCTGTGTGTGGTCAGAAATGGTCCCTAGGAGGGTGGTATGCCATGAGTCATAAAGTAATAGATGGGGATTGGAAAAGGATGAACAGGAGTGTAAGAAAATGTTTCCAGGCTTTTGGGGGGGCAGTTTTGAGGCACAAGGAATTAGATGAAAAAATAGCATTTCTGTATAGAACAGATGTGTTCACCTGTCAGACCTGGCAATCACATTTTTATCACAGAGTTAGGAAGGGGCATAAATATGTGGTACAGGGATGCAACAATATAAAATGAAAAGGGGAAGGGGCATTTATACTGGTTTTGCAGGGCTCAGGAGGATTTCCACCTTCTAATGCAGACTGCAGGGAGTCTATTTGATAACGGTGATTGCTTATCACTATTAGGGCAAATGTATATTGTCAAAAATCCATTTCGCCAATGTACACTCCCAGTGCATGGTAAAAGGGCGCCGGGAATTTGATTTTTTTTGTTTATGCAGGGGGCCACCACTCTACTAAAGATTCTCAACTCCAGAGGGGTGCATGTCGAGGGGGTTGAAAAAAAAAAGTAAATTTCTTGGAAAGGTGCAAAAATCCCGACATATCCTGCACCGAACCTGGCACCCCCCCAACCATAGCCTGCCACAAACCCACCATGCCACATGGCCAGTTAGGCAACTCACTGTTGTGCAACACCTCACAAACCCTCCCTCCCCTTCCACCCATCACAAGGCATGCTCAATCCCCCACCATGTGCACATATACATATAGCAACAGGATGTCGCTATACCCATATTCGCCCCCCCCGTCCACTAGCCCTGAGAACAGGCGCCACCATTAAGTCGCCCTTTGTGTAAGTGCTCAATAGCGGTCGCCTTTCTCACAGGATACTGGCTGGAGGTGGCCTAGTGGAAGAAAAGAGAAAAGACATTAATGGGGGGGTCCCAACTATGCTTTAAGGGGTAGAAATGATATTTAGGGGGTGTGGACACCCAAGGTAAAAATGAGGGGCAGGAATGGACACCTGGCCCAGAATTAAACAAGAGACCCCCTCAGGTTTACACCTGGGGGTGAAAGGATAAGCAGGATTAATGAGAAGTACCCCTCAGATCTGCTTCTTGGGGGGAAAAGGATTAAAGAATATAAAATGGTAATAAGATATGTAAATATGTAATAATGTAAATAAAAGAAAAGTATGATGACGTTGCAAATGGATCGAAATAAAATGAATGGAAATGTGTGAATTTTTATTTCTTTTTTTATTGTGGTCTCGGATAGCACCTTTGAGCTAAAAGCTCATTACATAGGTTCCATGTCAGGTAGGTTAAACATTCAAATACATTTGGTAGGAATAACAACAAATAGTCACACAGTGATAAACATATGGCTGGATAGAATAAGAACTAGAGCTGAAACGGGAGAGGTTGAGAGGCAGTACAAAGCAATTGTCTAGTTACTAAGTGCCAGGAGAGGACAGTGTCCAGAGTGCAGGGTTTAATGGGATCTAGAGTGGGGAGCAGCCAAGGTAGCCTTGTCAAGCAGGGGAAAAAAAGGGAAGTGGGGTGGAATTGACTAAGTGGGAAAAACCACACAGTGTCAAGCCAGAGAACTGGGAGCATATGTTAGGTCAGAATAAAGTGAATGGTTAGAATATGGAATAAGAAACATGTTAAGAATTAATAAAAGGTGTGCCGACTGAGCAACCAACATAATACTATGTGTGGTGCCATTTCATTGGGGAGGGCTCTAGAACAAGAAGCATTTGTTCTCAAGGGTTTTATTGACAGCACAAGTTATACAAAAACTTTAGCTTAGGTGGTAAATTGCATTGAATGTTTTGGTTATCAAAGCTAAGTCAGTACTGGATAGATTAGCAAGTTTAAAGGAATTGTAATGTACTGACGGCAACAACACACCTTAAGCAATAGTGTGTCTAGCCTCCTGTGTCAAACAGCCATTTAATTTAAACAGTGCCCGGGAGAGTACAAGGCAAAATATAGTCATGAAAGAGGAATAAAAGAACATTGTTACAATACACATAATCAAGTGTCAACTAAACACAAAAACATCACAGTGAGCATCATACAACAGTAAGTGTACAATCAGAGATCCATTTTACAGCAGTAAATGTAGAGGTAACAAACAGTATCATACTAAACTCAGGAGAAACTACCAGCAGGACAAAAATAACAAACATTTCATCAGAGATCAGGTACTGAATGGTAGGCTGAGTGCTCCTAGTTAAGAGGAGAAAGTTAAAAGTATTGCAGGAGGGAGAGGGAGAGGTCAAGGGTCAATTGGGGGAGAGTAGACTTAAATCAGTAAGCAGTAAGTGCAAAGTGGGGTAAAGCTAAAAGGCTTGGAGTAGGACCAGCATTGCAGGAGAGGTTCCAAGGAGAGTTCAAGGAGGATGGAAGCATGTGCAGGGGTAAGTTGCAAGGAGGTGACTATGTAGCTGGTGCTTGAAACTAGAGTGAGTAGGGGAGAAGCAGATGTCGGCTGGTAATGAGTTCCAAAATAGAGGTACAAGGTGAGAAATGGCCCGAGTTCTGAATGCTATTTTACATCTAGGGATTTGAAAAAGGGGCTGACTACGGTGGAGGGTATAGTAGGGGCAAGGTGGAATCACTTAGACTACCTCCTGGCTGATCTAAGCAGTGCCCCTTGCTGTGTTCATGGCGGGATTTGTAAAACCTCAAAAATGCATATATTGGAGCCTTGCAGTGGTGCAAGCCCCTTGCATCATGGTGCACTGGGTTGTTTGGCACATCCCTGGAGCAAGGGAGCTTTGATGCAGCAGTGTCTGGATCGGATACAAGCTGCTTTAGAAAATCGCATTTGATGAAAGTCCCGTTCATCATATTAACTCATCTGAAAATAAGGCTCAGAAAATTCAGAGCTAAAGGGTTTAGTAACTGTTCAACAACGGCAATGGTATATGTATTGAGATGTCCATGTGGAGGTTCATACATTGGGCAGACCAAACAAATGTTAAACATGCGAATAGGAGAACACTGCACTGTGACAAAGACTGGTAACAGCAGTTATGCCAAGGCAAAACATGTGCAAGAGATTCATCATGGCACATTTAAAGATATCTGTCTTTTTTGTGACTGAAAAAGTGGACATTGGTTGGGGGGGGGATGATACATCCCTCCTATGTCGTAGAAGAAGTTTTTGGCTATTTGCACTTGATAATGTATTTTCTAATGGACAAAAAGAATTGCCTCTCAGTCCTTTTCTGAACACTTGACAGACTGCTCCATTCTTTTTATAATATCCGTTGTTTGGATATTGTTTGTTTTATTCTTTCAGGCCAATATTGGTCCATTAAAAAAGGAAATTTTTTATTGCTCTTTGATTGTATTCATTCCTAGAATTGTTTAGTTAATACCGGTAAAATACTGTCATAATTGTCCTGGTTTTTGAATAAGTATTGTGTGTTCCTTATCAAAGTCTTTCAGTGCCTAGGTTCTGCATCTATCCTTAGCTTCCTTGTACTTACTGTATTTAACATGTGCCATTTTTTTTTCACTTTGTGTTTTGTCTTTGGCACTTTTATTTATTTTTTAGCATATCTAGTCCTGTGCCTCTCAATTCTCTGTGGATTGCTCACAGATTCTGCATGTTTTTGTGCAGTAACACCCAATGTTGGGTCACTCTGCAAGTCCTCTCCTTTCGGTAGACAAAGTGAGGCAGGTGCCAACATCAGTTGTTCTGATGAAAGGTTCACCCCAAAATATCACCACACCACCTACATGTGTGTTTGAGACACTTCCCGGTTTGCACCTTCACACAAAGGTTCTCACCTGCGCACAAAGGTTGTCACTTCAGCTGGTTTACCCCTGCATTTGGATTATACCCCACTCCAGCTTTTTGGGAGCAAGATCCAATCCATGACTCAGACTTGATCATGGAAACAGTTGACTTTGTTTTACTTTGTTCTAAGAGCATTACTAAAAACATTTGGTCTGGAAGTGGTATTAGCAACCAAGTATAACCTTACCTTCAGTAAACTAGACTTTTTTTGGGGGGGGAGGGTTGGTAAGCAAAATAAAGCTAAGAAAGCTATGCAAAGCCATTGAAAAACATGGTTTACAGCAAGCTTTTCAGTTAGTGTTCTATTACCTGATTGCTGCTAGTACCTAGCTTTTGCTTAGCACTTTATAATTGGATAAATTCAGATACTTAGGATGCAGATTCCCTGCAGCTTCCCCAACACCACTTTCTATTTCTTGTAAGCAAAGACAATCTTTGAAACTGAACTGGCAGGCTTTTTGTGCAGTTGTATTACTGTTATTTAGAAAAGAGGAAAAAATGTTCTAAAACAAATTGCACCTAGTAGCTGGTACAACCCAAATATTTTGGCATCTTGCTCTTGTTTTGCTCCGGTACGGCACTACACTTGCACTAACATGCCTTTGTGCATCAGCTAACTATCCAGCAGAACGGAGTCAAGTATAAGTATTTAAATAAATATCTGTGGCTCAATATTCAAATGTTTGTGTAGGCAATAACAGTTTTTTGCCCGTGAAAATTGGGGTTTGCGGCAAATCCCCATATTCAAAAGGGGCTGTTGTATGGGTAAAGAGAGTTAGCACCTGTGCAAAACATAATGTATGTGGGTTGGCAATGGGAGGGGCGCAGCCATGAATAGCCATACTACACCATAATCAGCAGCTTTGTGCTGTACAAAAGGTTTAAACACGCTCATTTTGCACAGCACAAATGTTGCGTAACAAAACCCCGACTTAACCCGCACAACCCTAGTGACTGCCAGATGTAACATAGCTACCTAACTGTTTGGCAAATGTCGGAGTACACCTCCCCTATGTGGTACTTGGCAGTGCCCCCTCCAATTACTAGCCCCAACTGTGAAAATACATGCCTTGGTGGTTGTGGTCTTCCTCCCTCGAATCACCAGCCTGTACCATAGTTTAAAATACATACCTGGAGCTAGTAGTCCCCCTCCCTCCCTCTGATTGCCAGCCTGTACCATAGGTTAAGTACATCACTAGTGCTAGTGGTACCCCCCTCCAATTGCTAGTCCCTCAGTATTATCTAAAAATTCCTGGTACTAGTGTCCCATGATTGCCAGCCCTTTCTGACATTCACATAATCCCTGGTGCTAGTGGTTCCACCTTTGAGCTCCAGGATCTACCATAGTTTAAAGAAATCCCTGGTGCTAGTGGTCAACCCCTCTGATTACCTGCATATCCTGGCATGCAGATAACCCTTGGTGCTACTGGTCACCCCTTCTGATCACCATCAAATACCATAGTTTAAATGGCCATGCACCTGGCCATGCACAATATCCTGTGCCCTGAACAGCATGGCTTTTGTGCAGGTCACAGCACCACAACCACGCTACTTGAATTCTCCAACTTCCTGCACTCTGCTCTTGATGCCAGAAGTCCTGCCAGTGCCATGTTCATTGACCTCTCCAAGGCCTTTGACACGGTTTGTCATCCTCTCCTGCTTGACTCCCTCAGATGCCTTGGTTTCTCCCCAGGCCCACTTGCATGGTTCACCAGCTACCTCTCTGCCAGAACTCAGTGTGTAAAAATCAATAGCACCCTATCTGACACATGACCTGTCTACTCTGGGGTTCCCCAGGGCTCCATTTTAGGCCCTCTCCTCTTCAGTCTCTGCCTCAACTCCCTCCCCTTGGCCTGCCCAAGAAGGATCCTCTTCTACGGGGATGACACTGTGCTCTTTGCCGCTGACCCCAACCGCAACACAGTCCAGGTCACCCTCCAACAAGCTTTTGATAGAGCTGAGCGTTGGTTCAAATCACGAAGACTAGTCCTGAACCTAAAAAAGACAAAAGCTATGCTCTTCTCAGATCGCCAAAGCAAAGCCAGTGGTGCCCCTCTCATGATACTGCCTAGCACACTAAATCCCATTCAGCAGAATTCTTCCTACAAGTATCTAGGCATTACCTTTGATTTGGCACTCTCCTTCCACTCCCATATCAATGCCCTTTCTGCTGCCACCAATGTCAGGATTGGACTGTTATACCGCCATAGGGACTGCCTACCACAAGAGGGCCCTTAGACTGGCAATCACCTCCTCTGTCCTGTCGCTAATCGACTATGGGCTGCCCATCTGTGCTGCAGCTGACAACACTGCACTTGCAAAAATCCAGCGTTCTCTATAAACAAAGCCTGCAGGCTAATGCTGGAAGCCCCTAGGCACGTCCATACGTGCCTGCTGTACTCCACCACCAACTTGCTCAACCATGAAGAAAGACTCCACTTCCAAACCTGCCTTCTTGTAAAAAAGACCCTGCTAGGGCTCTTCCCCTCTGGGGTCGCCACCTCTCTGCAGCTTGCCTCCCCCTCAGTCTCCACCCACAGCACTGTCAAAACCTCCCTTATTGTCCCCAGGGTAAGGACCTCTATGGCCCAGAGATCCTTTGGCTATCAGGCTCCATTCTGGTTCAATTCCCTCCCAGCCAACATAGCTGACTCCACTAAGCTTGGTCCTTTCAAGGTCTCCCTCAGAAGCCATCTGACAAACACTCTCTGCTGCAACTGCACATAATCCCCCACCTGCCCCTTACCCTCACCCCTAGGCTGGGTCTGCTCTGTCTACTTTTGCTGTATATACCTGGGGTCTCAGGAAACATCTGCTGACTAATGTAATAAAATATCTCTGGTTGCTACCTGACATAGTACTCGTGTACCTATATTATGACTACTGAGATCTACGTATTACCAAGCGTGTACCACCAGTGAATGCCTGTAACACTGGTTGCTTTTTTAATCTAAGCATTATGTATTGTACTGTTTTGTTTGCTGTGATGTATTGCTCTCTTGATGAGGTGCCTTTGTAAATGATTCTATAACTCAAAGGTCTGTAAACCGATGATCAAATAAATAAATAAATAACATAATAAATAAATACATCCATGGTGGTTGTGGACCCCCCCTCCCTCAGATCACCAACCCATAGTACAACGGAACATCCATCCTGGGATCCAGTTGTCCCCCCTCCCCACTGTTGCAATGAACACCCCTTGGTCACTTTACCATTCCTCTCTGGCTGCCATATGTTTCAGTAATGTCACCCTATCCTATCAATAAGAGGCACACTCCCTGTCTGGACATATGGCTGCTGGCTGAGTTGGTGTGAGGAAGGATGCATTAGTCACTGTATCCAGTTACAGCACTGAGGGGCATGGTAAGGTGATCGAGGGTGTTCGATGTAATGTTGCAGTGGGGGGGGGGCTACTGGACACCAGGGATGGTGTTCTGTTGTACTATAAGTTGGTGATGGGAGGAAGGGGGAACCACTACTACCAGGGATGTATTTAAACTACGGTATGGGCTCGCAACTGGGGGAGACTTCTAACACCAGGGATTTTGTGAATGCCAGGATGGGCTGGGAATTGGAGGGGCTAATGATTGCTGAGACCACTAGCACCAGCAATTTCAAGATAATACTGTATGGGCCATTGATCGGTGGGGGGGCAACTAGCACCAGAGATATCTACACCCCTCGGAAAAGACAATGGCGGGGGGGGGGGCAGCGCTGACCTGCCTCATTAACCATGAAAATGAGCCCATAATGGGCATGCAAATGGATCTTTAGCACCTTGCGTGGCCAGGGGGCTCATTTGCATGGGTCCCTTTGTATACTGCTGATAGTGTTCTGGTGCTATCCATTCTGGTGGCGTACTTCAGAAGCCCTGTTGGAACTGCACTAAGAGGCTCAGCACCATGCTGCTATGTATCTGTATTTAATCGATTAGCGATAGAGCACTGTTTGACTAAATATAGCATCTTTGGGCACCTAGGCAGCTGCTCAGGCACAGGATGAATGTCTGTGCTCCACTTTCCTGCGATTTTGAATATCAGGCCCTGCCCTTTTTGGATACTAGATGCTATTTGTTTTTTGACTAGTACTATTATGAGGAACTTTTATTTAGAGGAGTATTTATCAAGTAGCAGAATCTAGTTAGACTGATATGCATATTGATTTGCATCATACTTTAATGCTATATGGTGCTGTATTTAAGTTTCAAACCGTACTCGTTCTTCCAACTGCTTGAAGAGTCCAAGATCTGCACAGTACTGTACATATGATTTCCCTGTTCTTTGAACAGATATTGGAACTGCCTATTTTAAGAAGAAACAAGCATTTGCACAGCACTTTGCACTTTTAGTTTTTCCCAGATTAGACAGATGTACAGTATATTACAATGTGAAAAACAACCTATATTATTTATTTATTTGAAAGTTTATGACTGGGAGAGGCATTCTGAGCAGCAGCTCATTTCCAGGTATGACCCCAGGACAAGGGAAGGGGAATATTTGTACAGATGTAAACTGACTTACAGAACCAGATTGAGCTGTTGGTGGTATTTTTGTGAATGGGGGTTGGCTAGGATAATGGGGAAATACCCCTACTCTGTGTAGGGAGAGCAGCTGCTCGATTTCTGGTGGTCAGTAGAGATGGCTGACACAGAGGAGTAGGACGACAGAGGAGAAATTCTGTTTTTACCATTAGAAAGTATCGGTTTTGTAATGCTTCCACATCTGGTACTGAGCTAAAAAGAGACGGAAATTCAGCAGGAGATCAATGTTGCTATGAAGCGTGAACTAACATTGGTGGAAAAGCTTAATTTTGATACTACCTATCAGGATGGACGAAACGCTGAGGAGGTTGCTTTACCTCCAGAAGTTACTGTTTCTTCATCTTCATTGCAAAAGGAGCCTGACTTAGGTATGGAAGAGGAATCATCAAAAGGAGCACTTGATGAGATGAAAAACAGCTGCTCAAACAAATCAGGGATGAGGAATAAAAATTTTGAATAGCTGCCACAAAACTGAAGCATCTGTATCACAAGTCACAGAAAAAGCAACGAATACTGCTCACCCCATAATTACACCTGTCCCAAGCACAGCTGCTTCCAATTCAGCTGCCTGTTTGCATAGACTTCTACTGAAGAAAGAAGGACTGCCACAATGTAAGACTCTGGGACCACGAGTAAGAAAGCACCCAGAACAAACAGGAACAATTCTTTCAATCTCAGACAAACCCATTTGGTTGGCATCCTCAGCTTTGGAAAATGCTGGAAGGGTCCAAACCTTAAAAGGGACTTGGAAACTGGATCCTACAGATCCAGCAGTTGCCCAATACAGTCAGAAAGAAGTCACGCCAACAGGAAATCTGATCGATTCACCAACTAGAAAGGACATATCTATATCCTTGGAAAATGCTGAAAAAATGGACTTAAAAAAAACACAGGCACAATTACTGAAACTTTTACAAAAGTGAGTAATGCAAGGGTTAAATGCAATTATTAATGCAGTGCCTAAAGCACCTGATGCTCAGAATGCAGAGAATACAAAGGAAATTATGAATGAAGCAACTAATAAAAATCTAACCGGGCCCCCGATTCACCATTGATGGGAACTTCCACCATGCAAAGGCAAGTTCCACTACATGTAACTGCAAACTGGGCTGATGATAGCACGTTATCTGTGGGATTTGGAGTTCAAAATGTACTGGATCCATCTAAAAAAGTCTTGTTTAAACCCTTACTAAGAATATCTGACTTATTTAAGAACAAAGGAGACCCAGCACCTACTGTATGTGGAATGTAATTTGTTTGATGTATAAAGAAGGTTTAGATAACCCCCCTGACAGAGCTTATGTGGGAAGAATCTTACTGAAGAATTCATAGAAACATAGAAGTTGTCAGGACTCGACAGATAAGGACCACAAGGCTCAGCCAGTCTTTGAAGTTTTAGGCATTAGAGGATTTTGCACTTATGCATACTGATGTGTACAATTATGATATTAGTTTCAAGACTGTGGAGGAATTAGACAGGTTTTGGACTACGTACAATGCTTTGAAAGAAACCCTACTGTGGACACCTTTTGTAACCATTCCTATCACAAAACTAGCTATTAGGTCACTAACCATATTGTTTAAAAATAAAGGTGTAAATGTGACTAATATCTTGTTTTGGCTTAAAAAAAGATGTGAAGTGCTTGGGCACCCCACTACAATAACTGATTCTAAACAAATCTGGACAGGAGGGTGGAAGGTAAAAATTAACTTGATCATGTCCAACACTGGAATCATATACTTACCTAGCTGTTTTTATCTAGGTAGAGATGGGGGTCGCTTTTCTCTCCAGGGCAACCAAAGTCCTGCATCTCCACCTATACAATGCTTGTGATACCCCTAGTTGCACACATTGTCCCAAATTGGAACATTTAGCTGCAACTTGTTTAAATTTGTTCAGGTGTAATTTATGTGGAGAAAAAAGCCATTCTTATGTATGGTGTCCTTGGGCATCCCATAACAGTGAGGATGGGGTGTCACATGAGCCTCTCAGTTATGCAAGCCCCAAAAAAAGATGTGCACAAGTTTCTAAAAATATGTATGAAAAATCTAAAAAAGAAAAAGAACAAGAACAAACCCCATGAACTACTAACCTCTAACATGTAGAGGCAGTCATGAACCCCTCAAATGACGATATTGTCTCCTTGGTGACAGATCAGGTTCCCATCACAAATGAAATGATGAACTACAGTATTTACACCCAGATGTTTTATTTATTTATTTATTTAAGAGTTTTACCAGTAAGGCATACTGAGCAGTGTACCACTCGATTCCAGATGCGCCTTGGGGGAATAGGGATAGGCAGGATACAGTAATAGTAGAATTTACACACATATACATGTTCAGTTACAGTTCAAATTAGAGTAGTCAAAATCTTATATACAAATAGCAAATATACAGACAGGGTGGTATGGTAAGGGACCGGCATGCACTGAATTACGTATATACCCCACAACTCACAGCAAGCAGGGTTTGACAACTATGGAAAGAAAACAACGGAGACAATAAACAACTGATAACAAGGTTGCAAGGGATTCAGCGGGGCAGGATGCAAGAGCAAGTAGTAGTGAATTGAGTCTCAAGAAGAGCATTCCAGTGTGGAGTGCCTGTGGCGTGTCTAATATCAGCCAACAGGGAGTTTAGAGTTAGGATGGACGTATCTTTAGAGGCTATGGAAGTAGTCCACATGTTTGAGGGAAACCCGCAGGTGCGCCTCCCCCTCCCACCTCCCCTACCTAACCCCCCCCTGGAAGGAACAGCATTTAAGCCTGTTGAATACATAAAAAAGACCTAGGGTTAATGCAGGAAACAAAAAAAAAAGGCGAAAGAAAGGTGCTCAAGGGAAACTAAAAGATGGTCACAGCAAACAGATATAAAGCTCTGTCTGTGGAAAAAAACAGGGGATTCAGAAGAGGCAGACGATACCTCAGTTTCCTCCTCAATTGCTTCCTCAACAAAAGATCTCTCCCCTGGTTTGGAGGATGCAGGAAGTGGGGATAAAGGCACAAAGAAATGGAACATTAGATTACAAATAACTTGATAGCATTTTCTCTTTCCCTTTTAAATGACGTCCCAATGAATACTAACCTTAAACACTAATCGTATCAAGAACAGTAAGAGACGTCTGACAATATTAACAGAACTATTAAAAAATAACACTGACATCATATGCCTTCAGGACTCAAAGTTTAAATCTTTGTATGAAGTACCGCAGGCTACCAAACTGCGGCGTAAGGTTATTACCTTCTGGTTACTAAGAGTCAGTACTTGTGATGGTCTGTAGGGATTCTCTTTTCTAATAGTGATCTGAAAGTTACTAGATCAGTTGATTTTGAACCAGGAAGAGCATTAATTCTAGACTGGATGGGCCATGCGGTCCTTATCTGCTGTCAACTTCTATGTTTCTAGATATGCAATATGGGAAAACCAAATTTCAGCTAATAAATAATTACACCCACAGGTTAAAACACAAAGAACTGAATTATTTAAAAAAAATCAGCCTTATCTTCTGACATTCAGGTTAGTTATTTGGGGGGGGGGCAGGCAGTTGTTGAATCCACCAGAGAGATAGCAGTTTAAAAACAAAACAAGCATTTGCAATGCCGAATGTTTGCTTGCTGGCATTAGCAGTGGAAGTGCATGCGTTAGACAGATGCAGTATCGGAATGGCAGTGATGTATTGAACTGATGCCAACTCCACCCCCAGCCTGCAGAGATGGAAAGCCATTGGGGTGTGCCTTTGGGTCATCATTACCTATAACGGTCATGACATTTCACCTCACCATACCCTGCGGACATGTGTTCGGGCTTTACATTCACCTATTTCCATAAGGAAATACATTGAAATGGGTGCAGTATAGGAGAATGGATTGATTTCTGTGGCCAAAGAGTCCAAGGTGTACCTCAATGCCTGTCACTGGCTGCAGGATAGGGTGGGGGTGGAATGGCGGAGCATTACTGTCGACAATCCTAAGTCACACCCCTGACACCTGCTAGTCTCTACAGGGTAGGACGGATGCCTGTCAGACCCTACAGGGTAGGGCATCATGGTTGCAAACCCTAATGCCCTGGGCGTGTCTTGGTATTTTTACTCCAAGTTTTCAACAGGGGCTTTTTGTGGCCCCACCACATAAACAGTAACACTATCAGTTTGTTAGCCGAAAGGTGATTTTGCACAGTAACTGCACCATTTAGCGCCACAGGTGCAAAACCACATTTCCAACATGATGTGAAAAATGACAGCTGTACTGTTCGTGAGGAGGTGTCAAAAAATGCTAATGTTGAAAATCTGAAACGAAAATTTAAAAAAACTGGTGAAGTCACGAGCATGCAGAGAAACTGTGCAACACACACTTGTAATGCAATTATTTGGGGGATGTTTTGCACCAGACTTTCAATACAGGCATTTTGGGACCTCCGCTCATGAACAGTGTTACTGTGAATTTCTTAATCTGTCCTGAACACTAATTTCCCATAGTGATTGCGCTATTCTGCTCTGAAAGCGTGAAAACACATTTTGGCCATTATGTGAAAAATGACAGCTATACTGTTCATAAGGATGAGTGGAAAAATGCCAATGTTGAAAATCTGGAGTGAAAATATTACAAATTTGTGAAGTTACGAGGGTGCGTAGAAACTGCGCAATGCACACTCATAACACAGTTATTTTATGGACTTTTGTGACCAGATTTTCAACATAGGCATTTTAGGACCTCTGCTCATGGACAGTGTCACTGTGATTTTCTTAATCTGTCCTGAACTCTGATTTCCCACAGTGATCACACTATTCTGCGCTGGAAGTGCGAAAACACATTTTGACCAGGATGTGAAAAATGACAGTGGTACTGTTCATAGGGAGGTATAAAAAAATGTCAATGTAGAAAATGTGGAGTGAAAATATTACAAATTCATAAATTTGCAAGTATGCTTGGAAACTGCAAAACATACACTCGTAACACAGTCATTTTTGGTAATTTTTTCACCAAATTTGCAACATAGGCTTTTTGAGAGCCCTCCTCATGAACAGTGACACTGTTGTTTTGTTAATCAGTCCCGAAAGGTGATTCCACACTGTGACCGCAAAATCACCTTTTGGAACTGAATGGCCAAATGACAGTCACTGAATTCATGAGGTGGGGGTCCAAAGAACTCCATGTTGAATATCTGGTGCAAAATTTCAAATAAATGACTGAGATATGCACCACAGTTGAAAAAACCTTATTTATGCCATTATACAGCTTACCGGCATTTGTTACATAGATACATAGATACGTAGACAGTGTCGGCAGATAAAGGCCTATGGCCCACCCAGTCTGCCCATTTGAGCTTGTAAGTTCAGTTTGTTTTCCTAGAAGTCTGTTGCCCCTTACCCCTGACTTCCAGAATTCCTTTATGTCTATCCCATGCATTCTTAAATCCCGTGATTGTTTCCGCCCCCACCACTTCCTCTGGCAGGGTGTTCCACTTGTCCACCACCCGTTCGGTGAAGAAATTCTTTCTCATGTTTCCTCTGAATCGTCCTCCCTCCAACTTCATCCCATGCCCTCTAGCCCTGGAACATATTTTTTGCTTAAAAATAGTGTTTTTCTGCACCCTGTTCCTCCCTGTAAGATACTTGTATGTCTCTATCATATCACCTCTCTCCTTCCTCTCCTCCAGGGAGTACATGTTCAGTTCCTTCAACCTGTCTTCATAGGACTTGTGATGCAATCCATGCACCATCTTTGTTGCCTCCTCTGAACCTTCTCTACCCTGTCTATGTCCTTACGTGGTATGGTCTCCAGAACTGTACACTGTACTCCAGGTGGGGCCTCACTAGTGCCTTGTATAGCAGAATTATGACCTCCCTTTTCCTGCTGGTGATGCCCCTGCCTATACATCCAAGCATCCTATTTGCTTTACCTGCTGCCTTGTCACACTGTTTCCTTACCTTGAGGTCATCAGAGATGATAACCCCAAGATCCCTTTCCTGCTTGGTGCATGCTATATCCTCACCCCCCCAACTGATATATTGTGCCAGGGTTTTTGTGCCCCATATGCATTATCTTGCACTTCTTTGTATTGAACTTCAACTGCCAAACCCCTGCCCATTCTTCAAGTTTCTGCAGGTCACTTCTCATTCTGTCTACAATGTTCAGTTCACGGTCGGCTTTGAAGAGTGCAGATGTGTTCCTACTTCACAGAAGATCATTGCGCCAGCCTCTGGAGGTAAGTATTGGGTGAGGGAGGAGTGTGGGGAGTGGGGTAAGCAGATAGTGGGCATGGATTGGGGAAGGGGGGCAAGAGAGTCAACGAAGGGCCGTTTTCTTTTGTTACAGTTTTTTTTTTTTATTTTACATAGATGACGTGGGACTTTTGCCATGCTGGTGTGGGTTCCCAGCATGGCACCTGGAAGTTTTGGGGGGAGCAGTGGAGCAAACTGGGCATTGGGCACCCCCGTTGGCCATACAGTGTGGGGGGGGAACACATGAGGATGCTGAATTTTTGCCACACTGGGGTGGGCTCCCAGCGTGGCAAATGGAAGTTTGTTTTTTTGGGGGGCACTGGAGCTGGCGAGGATTGGGCACCCCCATCGGACATACAGTGTGCTTTGGGGGGAGACGTGTGCATGAGCCAAGAGGGATTGGGCACCCCCTTGGCACACAACAAATGGGGGGGCATGCATACAGTGACCGCTACAACCAGCGGTGGTGACGTGTAGGCAATTAGCATACTGCTGACCGCACAGCAGTATTCAAATTGTCTGCACGTTACCATCGCTGATTGTAGTGGTTGTTTGCTTTCAACTGTACACCACTGCATCTGAACTGTTGTCATAGACAGCTGGGACATTCATTGGTGCAGTGTGGCTGCACCTGCAAAAACTCTCAGGGCATTGGAAACAGGATGCCACACCTATGAAAACTTGTATGGTGGTGCTATGTTTCTTGCACATGCGTGCAAGTAAACATAAAAATTAGTTTGGGACTCTAATGCCTTGAAGGATATTATATTCACAATGCAGTTACAGGATGTTTAAGAATGAAACATCTCAATGGGGGAAATACTTATGTAAGAGGGACTTATTCTACCAGAATAGATTTTTTCTTTATCTCTAAAATCTTTAACTTTAGAAATGCATTAACATTTTAAGCCAGCCCAGTGGCGCTGAGGGTAGAGGTGCTGGATGCCACATCTTGCACCACGCCTGTGACCTGGGTTCAAGGAATGACCTTGGGTCACAGGGGAGACAGCTGGGGGGGAGGGTTGGGGTGGGATTTCCCCTCCAGGGGTGGACTCTTGCTCCCCCATAGTTCCACACCCATCGGGTAGAGGTCCAAAGGGTGCACAGGCAGTAGGAGTAGCGACACAAGTCAGGGGTGGGGTGGAAGGGGTCACCAGATCCTGGAGTGTGTGCACCTTCACGCATGCATACGCAAGTGTACTCCACAACCCATGAAGGGGAGAAAATGATAAAACCAAAAAAATGTATATGGAAAAAAAGAAATGCATTAACATGATGTAGCTTTCTTGGACCATAGATCATTACAAATTGATGTCTCTTGGGAAGAACCTCCCACATCTGGAAAATTACCTTGACACCTTAATCCAGAGCTTCTAGATTCAGAATACATTACCAATGAGTGGCAGCAGCTTTGATCAGCTTGTTCTTCAGTACTCTGCATGTATTACTCTACCTCAGAGTGGTGGGAAAATTCAAAAAAGAACTTTTAATCATTATTTCAAAAGTTAGCAGGAATACAAGCTTTGAATAAATATTTGGATTACAGTGTAGCCTGATTAAGTGAATAACCTATTTTCCAGCGTAAAAATATTCACTTAACCAGGCTATTCACTAAAGCAGAGTTGCGATTTACGTTTTACCACTACCACTCAAAATACACAGGAAACACTATCAATTGATATGAAACACTTTAATAGCTAAAAACAGTACAGGGTGTTGCAGTACAGTAATTAAACAGGTGCTTAAATTGTGAAAATCACCACAGTACTGGATATTTAATTCTTAAACAAATACTGTATAGTTTTATTAAATAAACATCTCAGTGATAGTGAGCTGTCTTTTCTTAGTGCAGACAGCTTTGAGACAAATGCCCTCAATTTCATAGTATGGCTTAAAGTTATCCTTGGTAGCAGCGTTAGTTTCCAAAAATCTGCAAACCTGTCTTAGGCAGTTCTGTGCCTCAGGTGCTGTTGTTGGCAGCTCTTCTGTGTCTCCCTACTCACATTCTTCTTCATTCTGTGTTGTGAACTGGGATGCTTGGATCTGTGCAGCAATGTTCATTTTAGGGAGCTTACCACAGCTTGGCAGATTGTCATTGGAGCTTACAAACTGCTTGAAATTAATAGGGTCCATGTGGGGGGGGGGGACACTGGACAGCTCTGAGAGGTCTGCAGTGTTGGACACTATAAAGCACCCCCCCTTTCTGTAGCAGTTCCAGATTGATTTGGGCTTCACATCAGACCATGCCTGCTGCATTAAATGAATGGCATCTAAAACAGTTAAACGGCAAGCAAGCTCATTGGGGTGTGTGATCTCCCCTGCATTATAGCAGGCCAGGATATGATCTAACATTCTGTGACTGTACAGTCCTTTGAAATTCCTTATGTTACCCTCATCCATGGTTTAGATAAGGGATGTTGCATTGGGTGGCAGAAAGACAATTTTTACATTTTGCAGTGTTAGTGTGGGGTGGGCACTGCAATTGTCCTAACAGCAGACAGATTTATTTTCTTTCCCGCCTCATTGTGTGATCAAGTTCCTTTGCCAATTCAGTAAATAACTCTGCAGTCATCCATACGTTCTGATTGGCATGAACAGGGAGATGAGCAACATTTACCACTCTAAAGCAGTGTGGAGTTTTACTTTTCCTTATCATGACCAGCTTAATTTTGTCACCACCAGTCATGTTTGCACAGATGCGTACAGTAAGTCTGTCTTTGGCTCCCCGCCCCAAGGTGATCACTTCCCTTTTGAAAGACAATGTACCATGTCGAGTGACTTGGTAAGATATACTGGTCTCGTCAGCACTGTACACTAAGTCAGGGCTGACC
Organism: Neoceratodus forsteri; assembly: GCA_016271365.2. NCBI lineage: Eukaryota > Metazoa > Chordata > Ceratodontiformes > Ceratodontidae > Neoceratodus > Neoceratodus forsteri. The sequence goes on from CM057454.1 coordinate 577,910,797, forward strand.
TGCACAAGGATGGTTCTCACAGTCATTGGATGAAGGAGCTTCAGGCATCTTTTTTGTCCTCATGTGCTCATTTAAACACAATGCCGTGCCGGGTTTTGAATTGGCAGAGTCACCCATTAGTAGGCTCAAAGTCCGGTTTATTTCGTGAGTCAGCCAGCTTATTTGCCTTGTGTAGAAGCAGAGGTCCAGACACTGGGATGTCATATGTTCGCACATTCTACAACCATAGCAAGAGTGCATCCTCCAGTGTGGAATCTTTACTCTTCCTTTTGTATTTCATCACCAGATTCACACTGCCTTCAAATTCGGTGAGGATTCATTCCTGGATTCTTTGAAGCCTGCATATTTGGGCCTGGGAGACACCCCAGAGATGAGCCACAGATGACTGGGTCATACTTGGCTCAGCAAGCATTCTGAGGGCTTCAACTTTTTCTTTTAAAGTTAGCTCTTCGTTTCGTCTGGATGGGCTGCTCTGGCTATCAGGACTCCCCAAGCGCACTTTTGCCATTGTTCGGGTGTGAGGAGGCAGATTAGGTGTTACATTCAGGAATGCAGCTTAAATGTGTAGCTAATTACCCCTTTCACACCTAAAATTGGCAGCAATCAATTGAAAGAACCACTGGCAAAGGATTTAATGGCCATTGCTAGGCAGCAGATGTTAAACAATGACTGAAAACACACTAAAAGCTCATTCAATAGACCACCAGAGGCTGAAAAAAATATACAATTAAACAGACTTCTTTATTCGTTTATGAGGGCTTGTTACTACATGCAGTAAAGGAAAGGAATCGGGATTATAGAATATTATTCACTTAAGTGGGATATTCCCTAAAGTGATATCCATTTAAGTGGGCGCGACTGTATTTTAATCTAACTAAACAACTTCACCTACTTATTTCAATAGCAGAATAATTAAAAATTAATTACAGTCAACAGATTAAAGTAATTAAACAAGTAATGTACACACAATATAACAGAACCAAATCACTACAACAAGAACTGAGATTCATAACACAAAGTAAAAGACAAACATTTGACCCATATAAAGACGTAAAAAGAGAACAGGAAACAATCTTAAATCTGGAAGATGAGGATGGACACCAATGAAGTACTAAAACAGAAATTATAAAAATAGTAAATAAATTTGTTACAAATACATTTGGTACACCATCACCAGTAAGTTTACAGGATCCAGTCAGTGACATCGCGGAACAAAATAATGTGGACAAAAATAAAGCGGCAAAAACAGTGGCACCCGCAATATCAGCAGCAAAAAATGTACCATCCTAGAACAATGCAGGTCACACAACACGCAGGTAGCAAACAGTGTCCACCACATAGAGACACTGCACTGGAACACACAGCAGCGGGTACCAGTGCACAGGACCAGAACAGGGGTGCAGGGAGATGGAACAGGGCAGGGTGCAATCACCACTGGGGGAAGCAGGTCACTGGACACCTATCATGGTAGCCTCATATGGGGGGGTTCCCCCAACCAGAATGCTGAGTGATGGAGACAGTGTGCTTGGGCAACTGCTGGAGGACAGGAAGACCATGGCCACCATGTAGATGGCTGTGTATAATGCAAGGAGCTGGAAGCACAAGCCAGGATTTCCCCAGCAACACACACAACACACAGGACAGGAGAGAGGACAGGCATGGGATGCTCATGGCAGGATCAGTGGGACATGGCAGGAGGTGACATGGGGGGGGGCTGGGCTGACAGGCAGGTGCCAAGGCAGGCAGGCGAAGATGTAGCTATAGTACTAAGTAGCAATATGCCAGCAGATTTAGTACAAGACCAGATAACAAACTTTTCTTCAATCTCAGGTCCCACAATAAATTTAGAAAAAAGTACTGGAGTTCATTTAGGTGAAGGCTCACTATCCAAGGAACTTCATACACGCTAACATAAGGCTCACCACAGATCCGGTTCCTATTTTAGGGATCCAGTTCAGGAAAGAAGATTTAGCCCAAATGAATAGGGATGCACAACTTAAAAAAGCAGATGGTATAGCAGTAGCATGGGGAAACATGCAGACTGGCAAAAAGAGAGTACTTTTGATAAAAGCACTACTTAAACTAGTACTACTGTATATACTGTAAGGTATGTATTCCAACCCCAGACCAGCTAGAAGCTAAACTTTTTAGTGTGTTCTTCAAAGCCTTATGGGGAAGCCATCTGAACACCATTAAAGGGAGACAACAAACAGATCCATAAAGGATGGAGGCCTAGGAATGCTAAATTCTGTAGTATTTTACTGCAGCATATTTCTGTATTATAACATACTTTCGCCAAATACCCTAGCATACAAGCCATGGAGAGCAGTGGTAACGGAATGAGTAGAAATAAGTAAACTACTGTATCTTGGTCCTAAAATAAGAGCAGATTATTAAACAGAACTCAGATCATATCATACTATGTCAAGTCAAAGTTCCAAAAACTAATTAAATGGAAAGCACCGTATTGAACAGTTTCAGCAAGCTCTAGATGAGGGATATACCAAATGTTGATAGATGCCTCATGTCAGGGAGATTTAGGTATTCCAAGATGCCCTTCCTCACACAATTCAACTGCATTATCACAGCTGACAAATACAAGAATACTGTAATTTGTTTTGCGTGGGACCTGCTACGGCTTAGCATTCATGAAAGGTTGAATGTAAAAATAATAATAAACACGCTTTGGAAAAATATTGCCCAAAACCTGAATGCCAACAGATGCTAGAAACTCAGGAACATTTATTTTTAGAGTGTAACTATGTTCAAACATTCTGGAATCTGGCAGCTCAGAAATGGAAATTCCATTTATTTATTTATTGAACAGTTTCACCAGGTAGGGCACACTGAGCAAAAAGCTCATCTCCTGGTGCGACCAGGGGGGATACATGGGAGATAGCATATACATTTCATAGAGTTATACATAGAGACCATGGTACATGATACAGAGTGTACAGGGAATGCATAACGTTGAGATTACATTAGGATCTTGGTACATTGCTACATACAGGTCTACAGAGCGCAGATACATACAGGGGGAGGTGGAATATTGTGCACAGAATACAGACATAGAATGATACTGAGAATTTGTAATGCTGGTGACTAGGACTTCTTGTTTATGGAGAGGTTGAGAGCAGGGTGGGTAGGAAAGCGCAGGAATTAGAACACACCCATGGCAGACAGACATAGTCAGTGGGATAAATGAGTTACTGGGGGCTGAGCAGAAGTGCTGGGGGGCAAGTGCAGGGTTGGATGAGCATATATGCCAGCATGACAGGAGAAATGCTAGGGCCACTGGTCAGGCTGCATAAGAAGAAGGAGGGGGGGTTGAAAGGGGGAATATGATGATGGGGGGAGGGGTCAGGAGCAGGAACAGCTTGTAGCGTAGTAGTTAAGTAGGGCAGAGGATATTGAATGTCTAGAGAAGTAGTGGTGGATTTGGGCCAGTTGGGTGTTCCATAGCATGAGGAGATGGTAGGAGAAGGCTGATTGGCCTGTGGTGTTCGCCGGAGAGAGATTGTCAATAGCCAGGAATCAGAAGATCTAAGGGCACGGGAAGGGGTTGGTAGGGAGGAGAGGGTGGAGGTGAGGTATGAAGGGAGAGCACCGAGCCAGAAGTTGGACACAAATTCGATACTGTGAATTTGCCAATGGTTGCTCAGGGATGGGAGGGCCAGTGAGTGGTAGAGCTCACAGTGGTGTGTACGTCGGGGGGGGGGGCATCTAGGGCAAATTGACAGAAAGCATTGAAGAGTGGGTCCAGGCTGGATAGGTTGCATTTTGGGGCCGAGCTGTAGACTATGTCGCAGTAGTCAAAGAAAGGTAGAATCATTTCCTGGGTAATTTTGTGTCTCATTGGGGGCAGGAGACAATTGCAATTCCTGTAGAGAGCGCCAAGCTTGGGGTGTAGCTTTTTCTGGATAGCATCCACATGGGCAGAGAAGGACTGGTGATGGCCGAGCCAGACTCCAAGGTACCTAAAAGAGGGCACAACCTCTATAATTGTTCCTTTGATGATGTGGAAAATCGGTTATGAAGTGACTCTGCATAGTCTCTGCCTAGAGCCAAAAGTCATGGAGACTGTCTATTTTTGCATTGAGAAAATGTTGGTGGGAGTTAAACCAGAGCTGTACCTTGTTGAAATCAGCCTGGAGAGTGGAAGTGACTTCTTCTTGGGTCCAGACAGAGGTGAAGAGGACAGTGCATCTGAGTACATGTGTATAGAGGTAGTAGAGCAGGTTTTAGGCAGCTCATTTAATAGGACAGAAAAGAGAAGGGTCTGAGAATGGAGCCCTGTGGGACACCAGTGAGGATAGGGAGCGGAGGTGAGATGGCGTCCGCTATTTTTACAGATTGGATTCTACCTTCCAGGTAGGCTCTGAACCAGTTAGTGGCTGATGTAGATAACCCAGCAGTGGATAGGCAAGTTAGTAATAGAGGGTGGGATACTATGTCGAAAGCTTTAGCTAAGTCGATGGAAATGGCTAAAGTAATTTGGCCTTTGTCTATCCCTGTAAGGATGGAATCTGTGAGCCTTAGCAGGGAAGTGGCGGTAGATTGTTTTTTCCTAAAACCTGCTTGGAAAGGCGTGAGGAAGTGTGACTCAGAGAGGAAGTGAGAGATTTGCAAGAGTACTAGGTGGTCCTGCAACTTTGCTAGATTGGGGAGCAGGGAGATGGGTTGGTAATTTGCTGCGGTGGTGGGGTCACCTCCTTTTGGTAGAGGGATAACAGTGGCATGTTTCCACACCTTGGGGATTGATTCAGCGGCAAATGAAAGGTTTAGGAGGGTGGCAAGGGGAGATGCGATGGCGTGGGCAGATAGGAAAAGAAGTTTTGTATCTAACCCGTCTGGTGATTTACCCTTTTCGAAGTTCAGGGAGAGTAGGGCATCCAAAGTATTGGCGGGCGCAAGGTGTTTAAAAGTGAAGTAATTTGGTCTCGGTGGTTTAAGGGTTTCAGACTGAGAGGGTGAGGTTATTTTTGGATGAGAGGCAAGTAGGGTTGTGGCACAGGTGGTGAAGTAGGTATTGAATTCGGAGGTGACCGCGAGGGGTTCTATGATGAGAGTCCCTTGTGTGAGTAGGCGAGGGGTGGGAATTGAGGATGGAGGGGAGAAAAGGGAGTTGATAACTTTCCAGAATTTAGAGGGTCTACTGAGGTTGGCGTTTAAGGTGTTATTAAAGTATTCGGCCTTGGCTAAGCAGGTAGCCTTGGTACATTTGCTATGGAGTGCACAGTAGGAGATATTGTCACTAGGGAGGAGCGTAGATTTGTATAAATGCCACGCCTTGTCCCTGGCATTCTGGCACGTAACTAGTTTGGGGGAGATCCAGGGTAGGTGGGCTCCCTGGACTCTATCTTGATGCAGGAGGGCATGTTTGTCCCAGACACTGAGAAAGGTATTCTGGAAGAGTGCAAAGGCTTCATCTATATTATTACTAGTAAGGAGGAAGTCCCAGCTAGAGTAGGCTAGGTCATCCAGGAGAGGGGCGAGGTTTAGGGATTTGTATGACCTTTGTAGTAGAATATTTGGGGAGAATTTTGGTAGATGGATTTTGCGGACTGTGTAGGTGATGTGGTGGTCACTTTTAGAGCCAGGAAGTAGGCCAGAGCTGATGACCCAGTGGGGGTGAGAGGTGAGGTCCCAGTCAAGTAGGGAGTGATTGTTAGTCTTAGGGTTTAAGCATGTGGGTTCAGAGATGGTTTGGGCTAGATTGAGGGCGGTATTCTCAGTGCAACCTTTGTTGAATGCAGGGGATGGCCAGTTGTGATTTAGGTCACCCATGATATAGAGCTCACCCACAAGGGCTAAGGAGGCTAGGTGGGTTAGGAGGCCAGTGACGGTCGTGGCCGGGGTACCAGGGTGGCAATAGATACCAGCCACATAGCTAGGAAGGGAGAAAGACCGGGCCAGTTTTAGCATGAATAGTTCATAGTCTTTGGGCTCAGATTTTGTGAGCGCGATCAAAAAATACAGGTCAGATTTGGTATAGATAGCTACTCCACCTCCTCAGGAGGGTCTGTCTTGCCGAGTGATATTAAAACCCGGGATGGCAATGGCTGGGTCTTGAAGGTTGGAGTTTAGCCAGGTTTCAGACAGGATGATGATAATATCAGGGACGTGCTGTGTGGCTACGACTTAGAGGAGATCAAGCTTAGGGGCTAAGCTATGAATGTTGAGGTGGAGTAAGCGTAGCCCCTGGGGGAGGGAGCTGGACAGGTTATTAGTGGAGGCCTTGGCAGGGGGAGAGACTTTGAAGTTGAGAGCGCTGGGTCAGGGTTTGGGTGTACGTCCCCCGTGGCAAGGAGCAGTAAGGCAATAGATAAATGGTGAAAAAGGATGTGCAAACATTTTGATTTGGGAAAGTGCCTTCTAGTAGGTGGATTGGGATACCCAGCATTTGAAGCGCAGAGGGTAATTTGGCGGATGGACGATAACGAGCAGGACATATTTAGTAACCTTACTTAAGAAACGACACTTTTTGCCATTCATTCATTCACAGCAATTTAACCCTTTTAATAAGGAAACCTTACAGGTTATTGGTGCCATATTGGAATATTATATCTGGCAGGTTCATTGTAAATGGGTTTTACAACAGCAATGTATTACCCCAGAAAAAATCTTACAAAATGTGCAGATATCTTAACATCACATATATGAATCAGATGGGAGAAAATTGTTAGTCTTAAGTCAAACAGCTGTGGAAATCTTGTCATGCACTTTTAATAACCTAAAATGATTATTATCAAGGCAAAACCGCCAATGTTTGTCCTTCCCCACCTTGAAACTGGCTAGGTGCTTGCCATAACTCAGGCCTCTGCCTGGGGCCAGTCGCACACTGAGCCTCTACCCCCTCCCTCCCTGGAGAAGGCAAGTAGTCCCTGTGATGCTCAGCTTTATCCTGCCAGCCAGCCCTCTGACTCCCTGGGCCTCTTCTCGAACCTTGGTCATCGGTGTTGCAAGTGGTTACACTGTAGCTGCACTAGCAGGCCAGTTGGGACCTTGGTTTTAACTCATCCAAAAGACAGCACCTCAGGAGTACAGCACTCCCCTCCTGATGAACTACAGTGTCAGTATTGGGATTTAACCCACATTCCTGGGTTGGGGCTAGAACCCACCATCTTCTGATCTTCTGGCCTCAGAGACGAGTGTGCTGCCTGCTACCTGTTGAGCCACTGACTCTACCTATCTTGTTTTACTGTTAAAATGGGCTCAAAGAAAATCTTTTTTTTTGTTGTTTATTTATTTAGTTTTTTTTTGTTGACTGGGTAGGTGCACTAGACAGCAAAGCTACCTATTTTCAGGCATGACCTGGGAGGTTACAAAACATGGATGGTAAAACAACAATGAGATACAAGGGATATAACAAGTAACAACAAGTGACTTAAGAAATAAATACATATAGTCTGGTAACAAACTGAGGCCAGTAGTAAGGCCTAAAATGTGAAGCAGCAATAAAACAGTACAGTGGCAAAGGCAATGAAGGCAAGCCATTCAAGACCCAAGAAACACACCAAATACCAAATCTCTGAGCAAAAAATAGGGGAATAAGTGCTAAAAATATGAATAGAAATTAGGCACAATGTTTCAGGACGGCATGTAGGGGACTAGAGACAGGGTAAGCCGCTTGGAGGGATAGGAAAATTAGTACATGCGACCACCACAGGAGCAGGTTGCAGAGTAGGCCAGGAAGTTCCAGAGTTCCTGCTTGAAGCTACAGAGTGTTTGGGTATTCCTGAGTTTCAGTGGAAGGGAATTCCACATTTTCTGAGCACTGACAGAGAAGGTGTTCTCACCCATTTGTGTGTTTCTCTTAGGTTGGGCAACAAGAGACTTATCAGCAGATCTCAGGGAGTAGGCAGAATAAGCAGGTTTTAGTATAATGGCATGTTTATCCTGTATCTGGGAGACAATGATGATTTTGATGAAACAAGCAGAAGTGTATTGCTGGAAGGCAATTGGGGCTAACCAGCCCTGGCCAGAGTAGAGGAAGCAGCGGTAAGAAAGCTTGGGTAGGGACAAAGCAAAGTGGCAGATGTTGTTGTAGCAGACATCCCACTTGTGGAGTAGACCTTTAGAGGATACCAGAAAGGCAACCAACCCTTATGCCAGTTTGGGTCTGATGACCCCCCAACGCAATGGCCAGCCTCAATGTAGATGTGAAGCTGTGCCTAACTTTGTATGCCAGATGACGTTGAATGTTGACAGCTTTGATAGCAGTGGCTAGATGCAGTTCAAAGTCCAGGGGGCAGGTCCAAGTGACACTGGGATATTTAAAAGAGGAGACAGTGAGTATAGGAGAGTCTTCAGTTGTTCTGATGCAAAAGGCTGGCAACAGGCCCTGGGTTTGGGTCCTGAACCAAAGAGCATGGTGACAGTCTTTTTGGTATTGAAGACCATATTTTTTGCTTCAACCAGAGTTGGAAGAGGTTGAAGCTTGGGTTAAAATTGCTGCTGATGAACAAGGACCAGACAGTGGAGGGAGATCATTTGAGTAGTGAGAAAAATAAGGGGCCCAATATTGATTCTTGTGTAACTCTGATCCATGTATGTGATAGGGAGGACTTTGAATTTTCAATTTGCACAAATTGATGATGCTCTGTGAGGTAGCTGTGGAACCAAGCAGTTGCAGAGGAAGAAAAATACAAGGGGTGGGTAGCTTGGGTAGGAGTAACAAGTTGTCCCCCAAATCAAATGCCTTTGGGAGATCCACAAAGATCACCCCAGTAAGAAAGCCTTTATCTGTGGTAAGACTGACATCCTTAGTGAACTGGACAAGATCAGTAGAAGTGCTGTGCCCTCATCAAAAATCATGTTGATCTGGAGGTGGTCTGAGATCCGGATTCAAGAATGCATCAGATTATATATGGAACTGTCTTCTGAGTTAATATTGCTTTAGTTAAGTAGCTGCTGTCCTACCTTTATAATCTACAAATCAAATGGTTAAAACAAAGGTTTATGTTGCAGTAAGGAACGCATGGAAGTGCTTGCCTATAGACTTTGATGCAATGTAACCAAGTGCTGTGTTCAGAACTGCTATTGCTTTGGCGAAGAAACCACTGCTTTACCTTAATTTGTAAATGAGTTGGTTGACACACATCCCTATGTGGCTATTAAGGATGCATGGAAATTATTATTTATGAACTTTGTTTAAGCACATTGAAATGTTAAATTAGTTTTTGGGATTTCAAGTCCTAAATGTTGATAAAAAAAATTATACAGGAATGCTGATATCAGAGTTTTTTATGAATGGAGTTTAAAAAACTGTTTTGCTCAAGGTGTAAACAGATGTGAATAAAGGTACATTTGTATCATTCTGCAGCCTTTCCTCCAGGTAGGCTCAGGGGACACATGAGGATATGCTTCTTCACAGAAAGAGTGGTGGAAACATGGGTCTCGCAGTGGAGGTGGAGGGGCCAAAAACTGTAACAGTATTCAAGAATGCATTGGATAGGCATAAGGAAACCTCAGTGGTTAGGAAAGCAATGGCAGTCATCCCATCGGCGCAGAGGTCGGATTTCCACTTGCGACGCTGATGAACCAGGTTTGGGAATGAGCCCAGGTCATCGGAGGGCCGGCCAGGGGGAGAAGGATTGAGCATCCCTAGGACTGCTCTCCTTCTCCGGGTGGTGGGGAGTACCTGTGCTTGGTGCGTAGTGACACCTAGTGGCAGCTAGGTGTATCACCCCGTGCACCGATGCATAATCAATGAGCACTGGGGCGTCATTGCACGTCTCTGCCCCAGCCTATAGGAATACAAAATCCCTCCCTGCCAGACTTCTCTATGACGCCCTGCTCCCGAGACCTGATGAGCTGCCTGGCTGAGGGCTCCCCCAACTAGGTAAGATTCCACGGCGCCGGTGCCCCACTACGGCACCGTGCCCCACCTCATGGTGGTAAGCCAGGAGTGACCAGGGGAAGTGAGGGGGCTTAACAGGCGGTGGGGTCTCAAGAGCACCATGACCAGGGCAGATGCGCTGATGAATGGCATAGGGGAAGAAAAAGTAAGGTAGAATTGTGATTTTGATTGCTTGATTCTGAAAATGGCCCCTTCCTGTAATGTGGTGTTACTCACTGTCCTCCCCACATCTAGTGCAAACGCAACAGAATTTTGTCAGTAAGGGTGGTGATAGCAGATGGGAGCACAGGACCATAGTGATGACCAAAGGGTCCTGTATTCCCACCCGCAATGTGTTCTCACCTCCCCCCATAGTGCAAGTCCAACAGTATTTTGCCAATTAGGCTCGTAATGACAGAAGGAAGGGAAGGATTTCATTGTTCACCATGGCGAACAAGGAATTTTCTGGTGAACTAGAATTGTGGTGTTGGCCATCTGTTTGTGAGAATGGAAGTCCTTGTTTGTGAGGTGATTTCCTTGTTTGCCAGTGACAAACTGATATGTAACACAAGGACTTTTCCTGGAGAACAAGGTTTATGGTTTTGGCAATCTAGCTGTGAAAATGGGAACCCTTGTTCACCAGCTAATTTCCTTGTTTGCTAGTGACAAACAAGGATGTTGAACAAGGAATTTTTGGTGTGAACAAGAAATTTTCTTGCAAGGAAGGATTGTGTTTTTGGTCATCTGGCTGTTGAAATGTCTCCCACCTGTAATGTGGTTATCACTGACCATTCTCCCCTCCCCCCACCTATAGTGGAACTGCAACAGTATTTTGTCAGTGAGGGAAGTGATGGCAGATGGGAGAACAGGACCCAAAGGGTCCAGTGCTCCCACCTGTAATGTGTTTTCATCTTCCCCACCCTCCCCCTTCCATAGTGCAAGTCCAACACTGTTTTGCCAGTGAGGTTAGTGATGGCAGATGGGAGCACAGGACCCATCAGTAATGTGTGCCCATCTTCCCCCATTCTCCCCACCCCTCCCATAGTGCATGTCCAACAGAATTGTGCCACTGAGGCTAGGGATGACAGATAGGAGGGTTTTATTTCCTTGTTTGCATGATGAACAAGGATGGCAAATGAGGAATTTTCTGGCAAACTAGAATTGTGGTTTTGGCCATCTGGTTGTAAAAATAGAAATCCTTGTTTGTGAGCTGATTTCCTTGTTTGCCAGTGACAAACAAGGATGGCGAACAAATAATTTTTCAGGCAAACAAGGATTGGGGTTTTGGCCATTTAGTTGTGAAAATAGGATTCCTTGTTTGTTAGCTGATGTCATTGTTCACTAGTGATGAACAAGGATGGTGAACAAGAAATTTTCCGGCAAACTAAAATTGTTGTTTTCTCTATCTGGTTATGAAAATGGAAATTCTTTCTTGTGAGATGATTTTCTTGTTTATCAGTGACAAAGATGGCAAACAAAGAATTTTTCTGGTGAACAAGGAATTTCCTGGTGAACAATAATTATGGTTTTGGCCATCTGGTTGTGAAAATGGCTCCCACCTATAATGTGGTGTCATGCACTGTCTTCTCTCCCCCCAACCTATAGTGCAAATGCAACAGTATTTTGCCAGCATGGCTAGTGCTGCCCACCTGTAATGTGTTCTCACCTTCCCCTCCCTTCTTCCTCCCCTTTCCATAGTGCAAGTCCAACAGTATTTTGCCAGTGAAGCTAGTGATGACAGATGAGAGGGTTGGAGTTCCTTGTTCAGCATGATGAACAAGGATGGCAAACAAGGAATTTTCTGGCAAGCTAGAATTGTGGTTTTGGCCATCTGGTTTTAAAAATGGAAATCATTGTGAGCTGATTTCCTTGTTTGTCAGTGACAAACAAAGATGGCAAACAAAGAATTTTTCTGGTGAACAAGGAATTTCCTGGTGAACAAAGACATATAACAGGGATTTATTTAACTCTAAAAATTGATTAGCATTTTGCTCATAAAAGTGCTAAATCTTTGTGAAAATGCAAAGTTCTTGCCTCACTGTGTTTAACAAACACAGCACTTCTAGAAAATGTATATAAATACTTTCTGTACAGTTAGTATAGTCCCAAGAAAAAAACTGCTAATCAATTATTTAAAACCCTGTATAACATAGACTTTGACAACAGATAAGGACCACTTGGCCCACCTAGTCTGCTCATTTCCCTACCTACAGGATAAACTGCAGATCCTAGTTAACCAACAGCCTATTTCTTTCTACTCCCACAAGAATTGCCTTATGTCTGTCCCATGCATTCTTTTTTTTTGCAAATAACTACACTTTATTGACGATTGTTACCAACGAACATACAGAATACATGATAGGCCTTCCAAACGAGTATGAAATCCATTTTGATCCCCACAGAATCAAAAGAAGTCGTAACAATCTATTATTTAATGGGAAAAAAACTAACAAAAACCAAAAGGAAAAGAAGAACGAGAAAGAAACCCGACACCCCCACCCCACTTGCACAGCTATCCAAATAAGGTGCCTTGACATAACTACCAATCATACATAAAGTGTATTATTGTTAATACCTGACTATGTAAGGGAATAGGGAAAGAGACATAAAGAAATCAGGCCCAAAAATCGGAAGGAGGAAAAAACAGAGGACAAAAGGGAGGGAGATCAGAGCCACCCTCATTCTTGTATCCTGCAATATCTGGTTCTCAACCTATCCCAGACATTTAGGCGGGGGAGTCCAAGTTCAAGAATGATACTTTCTTTTAAGAGATTGAAGGAATCCACCCCAACACTTATTAAATTTAGCCGTAGCGTTGAGAAGTGAAAATGCAGACCTTTCTTCGTATAAAGTATTTAAAAGTTCCTCCCACCATTCACGAAAAGAAGGAGACCATTCCTCCCTCCAATGTCTTAGAATCAATAGCTTAGTAACTAATGAAATCAATGCCATTTGATACCTTTGGGTTTGCTGAGGTATGCGGGTATACACCCCAAATATGCAGACCTCAATGTTAAAAAAAGAATTCAAATCCCAGAATAAGCTTACCCAGCATTTAACCAGATTCCAAAACCTAAATATTTTAGGACAAGACCACATTTTATGCAAAGTAGATGCTGAAGGGTCTTGACAGTCACTGCATACTGGGGAGAATGAGCCATTTAATCGATTCAGCTTTGCTGGAGAGAGATAAAGATTATGGAGCAGTTTAAACTGGATCTCCCTTAATCTCTCCTGCTTAGTATAAACATACAAGTCTCTCCATATTTTCTCCCAAGTTGTCACAGTCCAATCCAAAGACAGATTAACTTTCCAATGCCAGGGGACTGGGGACACAGCTGGTTCAAGTTCTTTTGAGATATACCTATAAATTTTGGAAATGGCCTTGCCTGATGCCATAATCTCATCCAACTTTAACCACAGCCCCCCTGCTTTTTGAGACCGCTTACCTTTACTCATGTGATACCTAATACTACTTTGGAGTTGCGCTAGCCACAACAGGGATTGAGGTTTAACTCCGAATTTAATAGAGAGGGTTGGTAATGGAAGCATGGAATTCCCAGAATAAAACTCTGAAATGCGAATCTTACGCTGAGGTAATGGGAAAAATCTGGTAATCGGTTGATTACCAATCGTAAAATTGGGGTTCTTTAACAAAGGTTGGGATAAGTCAAAAAATGGAATTATTTTGAAGTTAGAATAAAGCTGGTATAATGCTTTAACATCCCAGCCTAGTGGGGTGTTCCTGGCCTTCTTGGGAACTTTTTTCCATGAAGTGTATAGGAGAGATTCGAGATCTAACTTCAAAACTTTTGAGAAAACATGGTCCACAGCAGATCCAGAAGAAGCATCTTCAATACCGGACCTCCATCGAGCCGCTCTGGACACATGAATCGCTAAATAATAAAGGAAAAAGTCAGGCAACTGTAGGCCGCCTGACTTACACTGCCGACAAAGTTTAGAATAGGCCCTACGTGGGGGTTTCCCTTGCCAAATAAAAGCCGAACAGAGTTTGTGGATCGATTTAAAAAAAGATTTGGGGAGATAAATATTTAAATTTGAGAGAGGGTAAAAAAACCTAGATAGGATTACCATTTTAATCATATTGATTCTCCCTGAAAAAGATAACGGGAGTTTAGACCATCTTTCCAGGTCATCTTTGACAGATTTTAGTAAGGGCTTAAGATTTAAATTGGCTAAATCCTCTAAGTCCTTAGAGATTTGTATCCCTAAGTATGTAAGAGAATTTGTTTGCCACTTTAGGCCCAGAGACAAAACCCAACTACTATATAGAAAAGGAGAGAGAGAGTATACCGTAGTTTTAGACACATTTAACTTATAGCCAGAAAACTCGCTAAACCTGGAAATTAAGTCTAAAACACGTGGAAGCGACGATGTTGTATTCCGGATATGTAATAGTAAATCGTCTGCAAATGCAGACACTTTATACTCAGTGTCACCTATGGTTATACCTCGGGTCAAATGGTCCCTTTTGATAATCCGAATTAGGGGTTCAATGTATAAATTAAATAAGTAGGGAGATAGAGGGCAACCCTGATGAGTTCCCCTTGCTAAAGGAAAGACAACCGAGATTAGGTTATTACACTGAATTCTAGCAGATGGGAACAAGTAGAGAATCTTGACCCAATGTAAAAAGCTATCTGGAATCCCAAATTCAGCAAGAACTGCAAACATGAAGGACCATTCAACCTGATCAAATGCTTTTTCTGCGTCTAGTGAGACCAGGGAAGCTTCCAACCCCGGGTCACCAGACGCAGAAATTAAATAAAACAGCTTCCGGAAGTGATCAGCAGAGGAACGGTCCTCCACAAAACCAGCCTGCTCCAGACTGATAAGCTCCAACCATACTTGTTTCAACCTAAAGGCCAAAATTTTTGCAAACATTTTTACGTCAAGATTTAATAGAGATATCGGTCTGAAATTTTCCACGAATTCCGGAGACTTGCCTGGTTTAGGTAGCAATATTATTTTGGCCTCAAAAAGGGATTTATCAACTATTCCCTGTTCAAACCAGAAAGTAAAAAGCTGGTTCAGTAATGGTACTATATTAAGTTTGAATAACTTGTAAAAAAGCGGTGTAAAGCCATCAGGCCCTGGCGCTTTATCCATCTTGAGTGAATCAATAGCTGTCTCTATTTCCTCACTTGTTATGGGAGTTACCAACCTTAGCTTAGATTCTTCTGAGAGTTGGGGGAGAGAAAGATTAAGCAAAAATTCTTGCATACTAGCTACACCTTGAGAGGAGAGCGGTCGGCTGGCGTAAAGGCTTTTATAATAATCAACAAAGATCTCTAGAATACCTTCAGGATCTGTTACTAGCTCCTTAGAGGAGGGATGCCTAAGTGCTGCTATCCATTTAGCTTCACTTTTCTGTTTTAATTGCCAGGCCAGTAATTTTCCAGCCTTGCTGCCCTGACCAAGGTATAGGGCCTTAATTCTAGAAGCAGACTCAGTCACTTTCTCCCCTCAAAGCCCCAGAATACCATGTCCTTAAGGTACATAATTGCTGCTCTTGACCCTCCGATCTCATCCCCTCTCCCATGACCTCCAATTCCTTTATTTTATTTAAACAATCGGCCAGTTCCTTATTACTTTTCTTTTTCCGGATAGTCGCCAACCGGATTAGCTCCCCTCTCCATACCACCTTAAGAGCTGCCCACATTTGGTCGACAGCTTTAATGGAGCCCCAATTAGTTGCAATTGTATTAGATAAAAACTCTCTGAATTGAGCTAATATTTGAGGATCCTTTAAAACATTATTGTTAAGTGACCAAGAGTAAGATCTTGATAAGGGACCAGATAAACCCCAGGTCAATTTAATAGGGGGAGTGATCGGAGATCACTCTGGGTAAAATTCCTGTCTCAGGTATACCTGGTAGACATTGTTGGCTAACTAGAAAAAAGTCTATCCTTGAATAGGATTTGTGGACCGGGGAGAAGAAAGTATATTCCCGGGTAGACGGGTTGAATAATCTCCACGGGTCCACCAATCCCAGAGATGTAGCAAACTCTGCCAGTGCAACTTGGGCCGGGGAAGATTGCGAGCCCCTACAACCTGAGCGGTCCAGCTTATTCGTCTGGACTAAGTTCCAGTCACCACCTAAAATAATAACCCTCTCTCTAAAGGAGGATAAAATAGTAACCAGATGGACAAAAAAAGAGGGTGTCTCCACATTAGGTCCATACACTGATCCCAAAACCAGCTGTAACCCCTAGAGTCGGCCAGAGACAAAAATATATCTCCCATTTGGATCTGAAATTATTTCCGAGTGGGTAAACGGAATCCCACGCGCAACTAATATAGCAACTCCATGACTATTAGAAGAGAACCCAGCTCCAAAAACCTGCCCTACCCATTTTTTTTTAAATGAGATAAGCGGTTAGAAAGTAAATGAGTTTCTTGTAAAAAAGCTATAGCAGGATTATATTGACTTAAATGATTCAAAATTAAAATTTTTTTGCAATTGTCCCTCCCCCTTTAATATTCCAAGACAAAATATTTATTCTGAAAACCATCTTCTTAAAATAGCACACTCCCCTAAGCAACACTTTGGATAGCTGCACCCCTATACACCCTGCCCCTAAAAGCCCCATCCACATAACCCCAAAACCTCCCCCCCCACCATCTTGTTATAACTAAATCTACACTCCCATCCAAAACTATCTCTACTGGCCTGAAGCCAACTCCACCAGCCCTGGTACATGGTGCGCCCTAGAGGCAGGGAACCCCGCTCCTTATTTAGAAAAGTCTGAAAATATTAATAATAAAATTGAGAACCTGCGGAAATTGCCACAGTTCAAATGCTCAGACCGCATGTAATGAGACGTAGTGCAATAATCAGCCAAAGCGGAGAGAGAGAAACCTGAAGAAAAGGAGGGGGGGGGGCTGAGTAGCACACCTTCAGGAAGGCATAAGAAAAACACCGCCAATGATATAGCCCAAAATGAGTATTAACCTACTAAGGTCTCTAACCAGAGCTATGATATGTAAAACCCCAAGATTCTCTTAATCCAGCAAAACCTTAGCCAGGTTTACAGCATCCCTAAATACGGATATAGCATATATAATCCATGTATCCCTCTGAAAGTAAAAGGAGAAGCCAGGAGAGAGTTGAGCATAGGTTCCTGCACAGCCAATAATGATTGGAGGGAATAGCGAGAAAAAGGAAGGAGCAGATAACCCAACCACCCTCTTCTTAGTACATTACACACATATAACACTTTCTCATACGTAGAAAATATAGAGAGAGAGACGCTATCCCCACAGTCTATACAGCTGAACAATAATAATTAGCTGTGAAATGTCCAAATAATAATAAGGTAGCATGTAGTTAACATTGCCCATATATATAAAAAAAATAGAATATATGAGCCAACAGCTCCCTCTTGGGGTAGTAATCAAACACTGCGTCTCAAAATTTTGTACGATGGGTTCACTCTATATTCGAGACCCCTAATCGAACCAAAAGAATAACAATCTTTAATAAAGTAATGTCCCATATCGTGAAAAAAGTCTCTCCGTTGCTTGCAAACTTATGATAAAGGAGTAATGTCCAAACTTATATTGTAGACACGATCTAAAAGTTCACTAGAGGTTTAACCCATATGATGAACTACAACTTCAGGCACTTCCAAAATATTAGAGCTTCATCCCTTGGAAAAAAGATCTGGAAACAGCCCTTTAAGCGTTGACAAAGCTTCGTCGACTGAATCGAAGCGCTTTGTGCCATCCTTAGTAGCAATCTCAAGTTTCGCTGGATAGAGCATCCGATGACGAATTCCAGCCACCCAAAGCTTGGAGGTGATGGGTCGAAAATTCGCCCGCGCCTGTCTCATCTTCCAGGTTAAATCTGGGACCATTCTTAATTTCTTGCCCTCCCATTGAAACATTGTCAGCCTTCTGGTTTCCCTCAAAATATGCTCCCGATCTAAGAAGTTTAATAACTTGAAAATAATAGGCCTCGGAGGGTCAGAGGCAGCTGGTTTCGCTCTAAGGGCCCTATGGCCCCGCTCAATTATGTACTCCGGCCCGTTAGGTGAAGGCCCCACCGTTTTCCTCAGCAATTTCTGTAAGAACTGCACAGTATTCGGGCCTTCCTCTCCTTCAGGGAGACCTAAAAGCACTAAATTATTACGCCTGCTTCTTCCCTCGAGATCCTCCAGGCGGTCTTCCATCCTCGCTAGTGCCCTTTTACAATCAATCAGGGTAGGCCTCGTCTTTTCCATAGATCTTTCAATCGACGAAATACGGGCTTCTGTGTCCGTCACCCGACGGGCTAGTTGAGTCAATGCAGGCTTAAATTCTGCCACATCATCCACTAATTTAAACAGTGCATCCTTTATGGTAGACAAGTCACTGTAAATTTTTTCTGGCGTAATGCCTTCCTCCACAGACGGTGATGAACTGCGACGTGGCCGCATGGCTTCTAACACTTGATCCGACGCCTGCATTCCGCAAAGCTCCGATTCCAAAAGGAGCCCTAGTGCTGCCTTTAGACTTTGGCTTCCCGAAAGAAGGAAAATTACACTGCGGTATATATTTTAGTAGCAGGTTCACGTTGTTGAAGCGGGAGCCCCGGCAAGCTGCAGCTACTCCTCCATGCGCGTCACGTGATCCCCCCTGTCCCATGCATTCTTGAATTATTCCACAGTTTTAGACCCCACAACCTCCTCAGGAAGGCTGTTCCATGTGTCCATCACCCTCTCTGTGAAAAAATACTTCCTCACATGCTGAAGTTTTGGCCATCTGGTAGTGAAAATGAAGTTCCTTGTTCATCAACTGATATTATTGTTATACTATCTCAGTGGAGGGATGGGAGTGCAGGTTCCAAAGGACACTGCATTCCCACATAAAATAAGGATATTTTCATACTATCTCAGTGGCCCACTGTAAAATAAGGATGCTATTATACTATATCACAAAGTAAGGAAAACAGTTCCAAAAAACATCATTTAGTGCATCAGGGTTAAGGTGACAAAAGTAGGGAAATGTGGCATTAGGGTTTCCAACCCTGACACTCCATTCCCCCTTCTGCACAGACCAACAGGCAGGGGAGTGAGATGGGCAGTTTTGAGGCTCATGAACCCTAACACTTACCCCATTCCAGTACAAAATTAGGTGACATGGCTACAGTGTGGGTGAATGTGGTCAGCATTAGGGTTCATGAGCACCAAGACAGCACCCTCCCACCATCCTGCTTGTCAGGGTGTTAAGGTTTAAATCCTAATGCCACTTTTCCCTACATTTGTTGATTTGTTGCTTTAACCCTTACTGACACATTAACAAAGCTTTGTGATATATATATATATATATATATTATAGGGGTGCGGGCATGCCCCTATAGTTAGGGTTCAGTAGGCACTTTAATGTTAAATCTTAATTCGTGCACGTTAATAACTTTGCAACCATTCAACAGATTTGCACATGTAGATATCTTGATTTACCAAGTTGCGTTTGGTCGGACATAAGGTTACTACACAGCGAAATGCCCCAAAATGCACTTTTCGCCAATTTTGACCCATTTTTTGCCCATGGCGCTGCAACCACATCATGTGGTCTTTTAGTCTGAAATGTGGACTATTAAAAGAGTTTGGATCAAGAACAATCCAGCATTAGTTTGGTAAACAAATATTAATCCGTTCAAAAGTTCTTAAATTTATAATTTTTGAGTTCTGAACATGCTCAGTTCACTTCAAAATTTATATGTATTTTTTTGCAAACTAAGAATGGTCTCACAGTCAAGGATTTTGTCAGCTCGTGAGCTAAAATCCTAGTCCATTAGAAAAATTCCTTGTCCGTTAGCCGCCATCTTGTTTTCCATTTTTCAGCCAAATAAAATGTCATACTTTTCTCCATGGGTGACTTTGTAGCCAAATGAGGCATGGGTTTTGTTCAGGGTGATGCCCTCTACAAAGCCATGCCTTTGGTTTTGCTCATTTTGGTCAAAAAGTAGGTTTTTAAAAATTTTAAATTCTTTGACCGTGACTCGGTAACGATCTTAGTTCGGGCACTAACAAAATCCTAGTCCATCATTTCCCGACCAGATGATGGCCCATGTCATGGTCTAGGATTGAAATGATGGTCTAGGAGTTTGACAGCTAGCGGACAATGATTTTTTTTTTTTGAATCCTCATTCGTGAGTTGACAGAATCGTAGTCCGCGAGCTGTCAAAAACATAGTTCATGAGAAATCTTAATTTGTGAGCCTACAAAATCCTTGTCCATCATTTCCTAACCAGATGGCCCATCTCATGAACTAGCATTCAAATGACGGACTAGGATTTTGACAGCTCGTGAACGCGGATTGATCTGACAGCCCAGGATTTTGCTATCTCACAAATTAAGAATTTTTAAAGGCATAAAAACTTTACAATTGCAGAGCTCATTGATGGTTTGGTCTTTTTATTTGACATTTACAGAGTGTTGAGGGGATGCCTTACAGGTATGAAATATGATGTTTAGGTGATGGGGAAATAAGTGGTCTGATAGATATGCCATCACGAAGTTGTGATTTTCCCATAGGATAACATTGCGGGGTCTGTCATACCTTTCAGCACCCATATCTCAAAAATGAAGAGAGATACAGAGTTTTCTTTTCTGGCAGCTTAGACCACCTTTAAGTGATCTATTTTGCTGGAACAAGATTTGAAACCATACAGTAAGCCTGCAGTGGAATTTTTTTTTGTGGGTTGCACGGTTAATGAGATATTGTCAAGTTAGTGTCACAAGGGTTCAAAGAGTGCCTGTATAGTGCTTTTCAGTGCCTGGATCTCATAAATGATGTGAGATACAGGTTCGTTCATTCATTGATGCATGCAGTACTCGCTATCACAATTACGACACTCACATTTTTTTCTTCCTGCTATGGTTCCTGAGATATCAGCAGAATAATGTTACAAGGGTTCCTTGCCCTATATGGCTGCTGTATGGCTCTGTAACTATGCATGAGTGGGCCCTGCACTTCCGCCAAAACATGTTTTTTACTAGTTATATTACACTTTTTCAAAAAGTAAAGAAATTCATGGCAGAAAGCTGTGTTTAATGCATCAGTTAGGGTTAAAGCAACACAAGTGAGGAAATGAAACATAGTATTGAGCCCTTAACCCCCCCACACACAACCCACACACCCGTTCTCCACAGACTAACAGATGCCAGGGTGTGCCATGAGGTCATGAGGCCTAACTCTCACCCCATTCTCCTTTACTGTAGCATGTCAACCTGCTTACACATGGAATGGGGTGAGAGCTGGGCCACATGACCCCATGACACACCCGGTGTCTGTCAGTCTGTGGAGGATGAGTGTGTGGGTTATGTGTGGGGGGGGTTAGGGACTCAACCCCAACATTTCATTTCCTCGCTTTTGCTGCTTTAACTCTAACTGATTCATTAAACGCACACACATATGTATATGTATGTATATATGTGTATATATATATATACAGTGTATATATAAATAGTTTCATGGCAAAAAACTTTGTTTACTCTATCAGTTTGGGTTAAAGTGACAAAAGTGGGGAAATGAGATGTTGGGGTTGAGCCCCTAACCCCCCACCACCCACACCACCCCCATCCTCCATAGACCAATAGACTCTAGGGTGTGCAGTGGGGTAGTGAGGTCTAACTCTCACCCCATTTTCCCTTACTGTAGCATGTTAAACCTGTTTACACATGGAATGGGGTGAGAGTTGTGCCTCCTGGTACCTTGGCACACCCCAGGGGCTGTAGGTCTATGGAGGATGGGGGTTTGTGGGTGGGGGGTTAGGGGATCAACTCTAATATCTCATTTCTACACTTTTGTTGCTTTAACCCTAACTAATGCATTAAAAAAAATGTTTTGCAATGAATGTCCTTACTTTTTGAAAAAGTGTAATATAACTAGTAAATAGCATGTGTTGGTGGGAGCGCAGGGCCCACCAAGCTGCCCATTTCTGCATAATGATATGTATCTGTGAGAGCATGGGCCCACTGGGCCTTGTGCTCCCACTTACGCATAGCTACAGAGCCATACAGCAGTCCTTTGGGACAAGGAACTCTTGTAACACTAATATGTCAATATCTCGGGAACTGTAGCAGGTAGGAAAACAATTCAAGTGACATTGTAATCATGACAGTAAGAACACCATGAAATATACAACCTATGAAAGCTATATCTCACATCGGTTGTGAGATACAGGTGCCGATAGGCGCTGAAGGCACCACAATTCAATGAACAAATGTAACTCAGACAGTTTTAGGATTTTTCCACCAAATTTTCAACATGGCATTTTGGGAACCCCGCCTCATGAACAACGTCACTGTCATTTTGTTACTCTGTCCCAAAAGCTGAGTTTGGCTAGCAAATGTAACATTCTGCACCATAGGTGCAAAATCCTGTTTTGGGCAGGATGTGAAAAAATTACAGCTGCATACTATTCATGAGGTATGGAAAAGGGTAATGTTGAAAACCAGGAGGGGAAAATATGAACAATTGGCGAAGTTATGAGTGCATGTAGAAACTGTAAAATGCATGCTCATAACGTGGCAATTTTTGGGAATCTTTTAACCAAATTTTCAACATGCACTTTTTGGGAAATTCCCTCATGAACACTAGCACTGTGATTTGGTTAATCCATCCTGAAAGTTGATTTCACACAGTGACACACCATTCTATGGCAGAGGTGCAAAAACATATTTCAGGTGGGATGTGAGAAATGGCAGCTGTACTGTTCATGAGGAGGTGGTAAGAAATGGCAATGTTGAAAGTCTGGAGTGAAAGCAATAAAAATTGGCAAAGTTACCAGTGTGCATATAAACAGAGCAATGCATGCTTGTAACACAGCCATTTTTTGCATTTTTTTTACACCAAATTTTCAACATGGGCTTTTTGTGATGTCCCCTCATGAACACTAGGACTGTCATTTCATTAAAGAACAGCAACGACTGATCTGGGACTAAATATATACATCAGAAAAAGCTGCTCAAGAATATTAATGAGCTACTTTAGAATATCAATGGCCTGCTCGTTAATTTGATGAACTGCTCATTAAGATTAATGAACGCCTATTAATGAGCAGCTTTTATATATATATATATATATATATATATATATATATATATATATATGTATGTATATATATATATATATATATATATATATATATATATATATATATACATACATATATTAGAGGCAAAAACTCAGTTTAATGCATCAGTTAGGGTTGTTCAAAGCGACAAAAGCGAGGAAATTCAGTGTTGGGGTTGAAAGCCCCCTTGGACTCCCCAGCCCACCCCTCCAACAAGCATCGGGGTGCATATTGGGGTCCTTGGCCCTAACTCTCACCCCATCACATGTATAAAGAAGCAGAGGTATAGGAGAATGGGGTGAGAGTTAGGACAGATGACCCCAATGGCGCACCCCAATGCTGGTTGGAGGAGTGGACTTGGGGGGTCCAAGGGGGGCTTTCAACCCTAATACTGAATTTCCTCACTTTTGTCACTGTGGAGCAACCCTAACTGATGCATTAAACAGAGTTTTTTTGCCTCTACTTTCCATTCTTTTTTGAGAATGAGGATGATAAATAGTGAATGGAATGTGGTGGCGGGAGCGCAGGGCCTCACCATGTGATGTCTTGTTACATAGTAACAGGAACTGCAATGCAAATGCAAGCGTCAATGTTTACACACATGGTAAATCAACCATAAATGGTAAAGCAAATATTAATAGAAAGGCAAGCGTAAAGTAACGCCGAAGCGAACAGTAACACAAATGGACACGCAAGCGCATACAAAAAACACAACTGGTAACATGCACAGTGATGGCACTGGTACTGTAAATGCAAATGTTAAGTGTTACAGCAACAAGAACGCCAAAGGGAACAGAAACTAAAATGCAAACGGAAGCGCACACGTAAACACGAACCGTAATGTGCACGGGCATGGTACCGCAATTGTAAATGCAAATGGTAAAGTTAACATGAACAATAACACCAAAGAAAACAGAAACATAAACGTGAATGCAAATGTGTACGTAAACGCAAACCATAACGTGCACGGTCACGTTACCACAATTGTAAAAACAAATGGTAATGGTAACAGCAACAATAACGCCAAAGGAAACAGAAACACAAAAGAAAATGCAAGCACATATAGAAATACAAACCATAATGCGCATGGGCACAGTAACACAACAGGAAATGCAAATGGTAACAATAACAGCAACAAAGATGCAAAACGGAAGACAAATGCAAACGCAAATGAAAGGGCTGCTGTAAACACAAATGGAAATGCACACGGTGATGCAAACTGAAATGCAAACACAAACAGTAGTGAAAACACAAATGGTAACAGTAATGCAAATGCAAGCACAAACGAGAATGCAAAGGATAACGCACATGGTGGCGTACATATGGAATGTAGCAAATAGATACAATAAATGCAAGTGGAAACAGTAACTGTAACATTAACACAAGTGCATACCCTGTTTTTCCCCAACAGCTGCATACAGAAACACAGTGTATACAAAGAATATATGCATAATAATGGGCCTCGGAGCCGAAAATGAGGTGTTGGAATACTAAATTGCTTATATCTCAGTAACTGTTTGACGTGGAAAAAAAAATTCACATGATTCATGATTTTCCTGGCAACATTTTCACTGACTGTGTAGCCCATTGGGCTACGTGTTGTCACGACAAAAATTCCATATCTAGCACCATTTTCAAGATACAAGCCCCCGAAAGGCACGGCAGACGCCACCATGTTAGTCTATGGGAAAAAACATCAACTTTAGAGTGCCATAACTTGGCATCCATGCAATATTTTTTCACCAAACCATGAAAAGGCATATCTGCAAGATGTTGGCTGCTTTCCCTCCAAATTTCAGCCCAAAAGACCAAATCATTCTTTTGCAGCAGGGTGGCAAAGAATTCCTGTCATTTTGGCCATAGTCTGGAAAAGTATTTCCACAATTTGCGACACTTTTCGCAAAAATTTGCGAAAGCGTCGCGCAGGTTCGACACTATTTTGTGACATTACTGTTTCCAGAAATTTGAAAAATATATTTCTGTGGTGTTTAGCCCCAAAATAAATACATGGCTAACATCTTCAGGGTCCGACTAGGTAAACACAGAAAGAATTGTGTCCCTAAATGATCCCAATTTTAAATGGCAAGCATTTTTCTGATCAGTAACTGAAAACAAAATGGTGAATTTGCAACACTACTAGGGCCATTTACAACACTAAAAAGTGCATTTGCGAAAGTGTCAGACTTTTTGTTAACTTTCTCATTGACTTATAATCGGAACTTGTTTATTGAATAACTTTTGAACTGTTCAATATTTTTTCATGAAGTCTTCAAAAGGCACACCGGGGACCCTGTCCACATGTTCCCTGAAGTTTTCAGACTAATTGCACAAACTGTGTGACCTGTAGGCGAGAGCAAAGAACTAGCAAAAAAACGTAATTGCACATTCGGATGCCGCTTAATAACTCCACAGCCGTATACCTGATCGGTACAAAAGTTGGCAGATCCCAGGACGTGCCATGCCCACCCAAGCTTACCAATTTTCAGGTGAATCCATTGAATGGTGGCAAAGTTATTAAGGTGAAAAGTTTCTCCCTTTAACCTTAAAAGTGCTACTCTACCATAATGTATATATGTATGTATGTGTGTATATATATATATATATATATATATATATATATACACTATATTGCAAAAACTTTGTTTACTGCATCAGTTTGGGTTAAAGAGACAAAAGCGTGGAAATGAGAAGTTAGGGTTGTCCTAACTCCCCCACTGCCCACACTCCCATCCTCCACAGACCAATAGACTCTGGGGTGTGCCATGGGGTTGTGAGGCCTAACTCTCACCCCACTCTGTTTCCATCTGCAAGACTCTACTCTCTGTGTTTAAGTCATGCCTGCTGTTATTCGTAGAGTCTCCTGATACATCTATGCACTTCAAGACTTCTGTACCCTGATTTTTCAGGAAACAGTGTGGCCACTTGGACTGTTCAAATTCTTGTTCCCGGTTTCAGTAAGCGAGGGGGCTACCGGGCGGAAGCTTGTGGCAAACAGCTGATTGGAGGGGTGGAGACTGTATCAATAAATTTGTTACATCATCAGCGGCTATCCGCGGAGTGGCTGTACGCGTGAGTGGAGTATGCAGGAGTGGTGGAGTCACTATCGGGAGTCAACGGAGGGTGACTGCGGGGAGACTGCATAAAATTTATATGCTATTACTGTTAATTAAAGAGTATATGTAAGTTGCTATATAGGTGCATAAAGTAATAGTTTGGGAATACAATTAGAAAGAAAGTTAAGATATTTGTCCATTGATTAGTTAGTTAACATGTGGGGCCTAAGGGTATCTATGATGTGCTGTTGTATGGGGTTAATTCTGTTCGATCAAGGTTTATCGTATATTATTGATCCCATTGCTCCATCAAATGTTCAAGCTCAATCATTTACTGATTTTACATTTTCAAATTCTTTAAAAGCCTCCACCTACTGTTTTTCCTTAAATGTTAGGGATTTAGACTGTTTTAACAAAAGGAACATACAGTATATGAGATGGGGACATTTTTTTTTGTAATATCTAGGACAAAGTTTCCTTTTGTTTCCCTGTTGGTTGGTATTATGTGGTATTTTACTTTTATCTGGTGATGTGGAAACAAATCCGGGGCCTTTAATTTCTGAGACTGTATTATATGACAACTATTGGAAAACTAAAGGTTCAGGGAGTGAAGGAAGACCAAGGGAGGGTTAGTGAAGCTTAATAAAGGGGAAGGAGGGTGGGCAGAGGGTGACTGTGAAAAGGAAGAGATACTAAATGAATATTTTTGCTAAGTATTTACAAAGGAAGAGGGGGAGGTACCTAAAACAAACAGCAGAAACACTCTGGATACAGAAGTTGATACCAGCCCATTTACAGAAGAAAGGGTTCTGAAAGAACTCTTAAAACTGAAGGTGGACAAAGCAATGGGGTCTGATGGGATTCATCCTAGAATTCTAAAAGAACTAAGGGTAGAACTAGTGACACCACTAACTACCCTCTTTAACAAATCATGGGAGGATGGGGTGGTACCAGAGGACTGGAGGAGGGCAGATGTGATTCCCCTTCACAAAAGTGAGAGCAAGGCAGAAGCAGGAAACTACAGACCTGTTAGTTTAACGTCAGTGGTAGGGAAAATGATGGAATCACTTCTGAAGGAAAGAACTGTTGAGTATCTAGAGGCCAGAGGGGCACAGGACCCAAGGCAGCATGGATTCACAGTGGGAAGGTCATGCCAGACAAATCTGATAGATTTCTTTGAATGGGTGACCAAAGTAGTAGATCAGGGAGGGGCTGTGGACATGGCCTCCCTAGACTTTAGCAAGCATTTGACACAGTCCCACACAAAAGATTAATAGTTAAATTAACCAGCCTGGGAGTGGGTCCCAGGGTGGAAGCCTGGGTAAAACATTGGCTGGACAACAGAACACAGAAGGTAATTGTAAATGGAGTCCACTATGAAGAAAGATGGGTTACTAGTGGGCACCCAGAGGTTCAGTATTGGTCCAGTCCTTTTTAATGTCTTTATAAGCGACATTGCAGAGGGACTGGAAGGAAAAGTATGTCTCTTTACAGATGACACAAAGATCTGCAACAGAGTTGATGCACAAGGTGGGGTGGAAAGGATGAGAAGGGACTTGGCAAGGTTAGAGGAATGGTCAAATGTATGGCAGCTTAGATTCAATGCTAAGAAGTGCAAGGTAATGCACCTGGGAAACAAAAACCCAGGGGTAGAGTACACATTGGGGGGTGAGATACTAAGAACAACAACAATGGAAAGGGACCTGGGGGTAGTCATATCAGATGACCTAAAGGTGGGCAAGCAATGTGAGAGGGCAGCAAGGAGGCCTGGAGGGATACTGGGATGCATAGGGAGAGGCATCACCAGTAGAAAACAGGAAGTTATTATCCCTCTGTACAGACAGTGGGTGAGACTCCATCTGGAGTACTGCGTGCAGTTCTGGAGACCCAATCTCCGCAAAGACAAAAACAGGATGGAAGCTGTCCAGAGGAGGGCAACTAAAATGGTGCAGGGTCTGCACCGGAAGACATATGAAGAGAGACTTAAGGAGCTAAATATGTATAGCCTCAAGGAAAGGAGGGAGAGGGGGGACTCTAAAACGGGGGCAGTGAGAAGATCTCAGATCTAGAAGTGAGTTGCCATCTGGGAACAAAAAAGGAAAGGGACATGGGGGTAATCATATCAGATGACCTTAAGGTTAGCAAGCAATGTGAGAAGGCAGTAGGGAGGGCTGGGGGTATACTGGGATGCATAGGGAGAGGCATCAGCAACAGAAAACAGGAAGTTGTTATCCCTCTGTACAGACAGTTGGTGAGACCCCATCTGGAGTACTGTGTCCAGTTCTGGAGACCCTATCTCCGCAAGGGCATAGACAGGATAGAGGCAGTCCAGAGGAGGGCAACTAAAATGGTGCAGGGTCTGCAAGAGAAACTGTATGAGAAGAGACTAAAGGAGCTTAACATGTATACCCTTGAGGAAAGAAGGGAGAGGGGGGACATGATAGAAACTTTTAAGTACCTCAGTGGAATTAACAAAGTCCAAGAGGGTAGCATCTTTCACAAAAAGAGATGTGCAAGAACAAGGGGACACAATTTAAAGATAGAGAGGGGGGCGGTTTGGGGCAATGTGAGGAAGTATTATTTCACAGAGAGGGTAGTGGATGCATGGAACAGCCTTCCTGAGGAGGTTGTGGGGTCTAAAACTGCGGAAGAATTCAAGAATGCATGGGACAGACATAAGGCAATTCTTGTGGGGAGTAGGAAGAAATAGGCTGTTGGTTAACTAGGATCTGCGGCCTATCCTGTAGGTAGGGAAATGGGCAGACTAGATGGGTCAAGCGGTCCTTATCTGCCGTCAAAGTCCATGTTTCTATGTTTCTACTTCCCACCTTGCCATGAGGGAGAAAATGTGGGTTTCCTGGAGAGCAGAGGCAGCACCCTACACTATACCAAAGGTGACAACCTTGATAGATGAAGCCACGCTGTCCAGCTAATGCAAATCACTGTCACTGCTAGCCTTGACGATAACTCATTGGCATCATAAGACACCCTTACCTGGTGCCTTGTGAGCTCCAGACCCTGCGCAGAGAGGGCAATGGCCTGTCTGGGTGCCTTCGTATCAAGCAGAAATGTCAGCATCTGACCAAGCATTGACCATAGTTGCCTGTTGTAGGCAGTGTGGTGAGTCTGATGAGCAGCAAAGCTGAGCATGATATGAGCCAAAGAGAACACTATCCATCTCCAGTGGTCAAACTCCACAGAGTCCACTTCCAGGGGCCGGTTGTACACCAGGTGTCTATGCCCAGAAGGGGTATCCAGTACCCTCACTCCTGAAGTGGGATGAGGTAAGGTCCCTGGAGACCCCTTGGGTGCACAATACCTGTGCTGGCAGTCCATAGGGGCTGGAGTTGGACTAGATTGGCACTGCCATGTGCGGGATGACACTTCCTGGAAGGGAATCAGCCAGGACCAGGTGATCCACACTAAATTATCTAAGGAAGACACGCATTGTCCACTCAGTATTGCATCTTTTGTTGGGGGATAGGTGCTGTTTGCAGACTAGCCTCGATAGGAAGCACTGATACTCTGTAAGATAAGCATCTGAGGACAGATGGACCGAGGTATCCTCTTCCTTTAAGGAGGAGGAAGATGAGGAGGCTGATGAATCTGAAGAGTCTAAGTCCATCTGCTGTGGGGGAGGTAGGCAAATGATCTGCTCATCCATAGCCATGACATACAGTACCTGAAGAAGGCAGCAGCAGCGGCTTTGAACAGCTCCCAGGTTAAGGGCCCTGAAGGATCAAAGTGCCCTGGGAAATTAGGGGAGCTGCAGAGGCAATGGGGAGACACACTTTACCTTATCTGAGCAACCTCTGCAGGGCTAGGGGACCTCACTGGTGATCTTGGACCTCCTAAGGATCCACTGGTCTGTGCAGTTACTGGCCACTCAACCAGCTCAAAGCAGTCAGAACTGAGCCCTGAA
This sequence comes from Neoceratodus forsteri, assembly GCA_016271365.2. Classification (NCBI taxonomy): domain Eukaryota; kingdom Metazoa; phylum Chordata; order Ceratodontiformes; family Ceratodontidae; genus Neoceratodus; species Neoceratodus forsteri. Next base: position 577,940,698 of record CM057454.1, read on the forward strand.
TGGGAAACTCCCAGGTGAGGAGACCGGGGCTGCATAGAACCAAAAGAGCAGACCCCAGCCCCACCCAATAAGACCTCCCTTGAAGGAGATGAGGGAGAGAATAAAGGCTTATCACTGCAACACATCCCTGAACCCCCAAGGGTTCCCAAGGAAGGTTGCTGCCCCATGTCCTGCCTCCTCAACCCCATTGATTCTGAGGTCAATCTCTTCTTCACTCCCAAAACTAGGGACTGCTCCAATCCTGCATGCCTCCTGAGGGAGGCTGCAGAAGAGTGAGTCCCTGTTCTAGCCTGGGTACAGCACTTGGACTGACAGCCTCCGGGCCCCTGAGACCCAAACCACCATCCCCTCAGATGGAGGGTTACTATAAACAGCATGCTCCTGATGATCACCACTTGCATGGAGCCAGCACTGATCATAATTGCCAGTGCCAAGGGATGCCTGGGACGGCACAAGTTACTGGGCACCAGAGAACCCTCAGACTCTGAAGAGTTGGACAGCCAATCCAGATCAGTCTCCCAAGCATCTGGATCTGGAGAGAAGGTGATCAAGAAGACCTCCAAATGAGCAGCCCCAGAGGTTTTCCCACTCACGGTGCCACTTGCGGTGCAGCAGGAGGGCCCAGTATCACTCACGTTGCCAATCACCAGAGCCACAAATGGCCCTGAGATACAGAACGGCACTGGTGGGTGCCACTGAGGATCCACCCATGCTGGGCATAGCAGATGTTCTGTGACTCCAGGGGAACCTGCGCCTCTGAGGAGTTGAATGCCTGTGCGTTGCTCCCAGCCCTGCCCCAGAGATGCACGGACCAATCCTCCAGCACTGCAGAAGAGACCTCCTCCCTGGCAAGGCTAGAAGAATTGGAATCCCCCTTCTCACAGGTCTGTATAGCATCGAGAGGGGATTCAAAGGAAGGGTGGAGTGACCTGCACTTGAAGTCCCTCTTAAAACACTGCTCTCTTAAAGTCAGTGGATCATGGCTGACTTTCCACGCTCAGTGCTCCAGTGCTCTGCAGTCCATGGAAAAGCAAGCATCTCAACTATTGATATCATGAGATGGACCCAGGCAGGTGATGTATAGGTCATACTGGTCCATGATGGACATCTGCCAGTGCAGGGACACTGGTGCATAGGACGCCAGCCTGCCTTGGAAGAGTGCTTTTTTCCCCTGGATGAACCCAACATGACTTGCAGTTACTATAATAAGAAACAGACTCCGCACTGCTTCAAGAAAGAAAAATGAAAGGTCTTACAGGATTCCTGCAGAAAACTGTGCCAAGTTATTTGCAGATGGCGGAACTGGAATGGAACAAAAATGGTGTCAACAATGACTTCAAAACAACTAACTGGTCAGCAATGTCACAGATGAAATTTCTTCAGCAGTTGTGAGGTTCTGCACTGTCAATGGTGGGAAAAACAGAACTGGGGCGGAGGAGGAGTTGGCGACCATTGCTGGCTGACCCGCGAGTGCCACGTAATGCATCAGCCTCAAGGGTGGCACCACCTCCAGTGCTAGCTCCTCCCCCTACAAAAAAGAAACTCACGCTGGGTGCTGTGCCTCTGACTGTCACCCAAACAGTGATAAATGGTGAAGACTGACACAGGGAAGATTGGTAGTACTGTGCTGTAATAACACAATTTTGCATGAAGCATAGAAATTGTCGGCAGATAAGGACCACTAGGCCCATCCAGTCTGCCTGTAGGCCCTATACATTGTATGTGGCCACTGATCCTATATGATCAATGGCTTGTCATCACTCCCTCCCCTCTCAGGCTTCCCTTGTGCCTGTTCCAAGCATGCTTAAACCCCTCCACTGTGCTTGCCCCCACTACCTCCTGTAGCAGACTAGTCCATGTGTCGACTACCCTTTCTGTGTAGAAAAACTTCTTCATATTACCTCTTAATCTACCCCCCTCCAATTTGTTATTGTGCCTTCTTGTTCTAGTACTTTTTCTACACTGGAAATGCTCCCCCGCCTGCACATTATTTATGCCCTGAAGGTACTTGAAAGTTTCAATCATGTCCTGCCGCTGTCTACTCTCCTCCAGTGAGTACATATTGAGGTCCCTTAGTCTCTCCTCATATGTTTTGTGATGTAAGCCCTGCACCATCTTTGTTGCCCTTCTCTGGATAGTCTCCACCTTATTTATGTCCTTGTGCAGGTGTGGTCTCCAGAACTACACATAGTACTCCAGGTGATGCCTTACCAGTGTTTTACACAATGGCATCACCACCTCATGCCTCCTGCTAGTGATACCTCTGCCTGTGCACCCCAGCACACCACTGGCCCTCCCTGCTGCCTTTGCACACTGCTTTGATACCTTAAGGTCATCAAAGATGATAACCCCTAGGTCCTTTCCTCCTTGGTGACAGTCAGCTCCTCTCCCCCCAACATATAGCTCTCCCCAGGGTTCCCTCTATCCAGGTGCATTATCTTTCACTTCTTTACATTAAACCTCAGTTGCCACATCTCTGATCATCTTTCAAGCTTCTCCAGGTCCATCGTCATCTTCTGCACCCCTTCTGGAGTATTCACCCTGTTGCAGATCTTGGTGTCATCTGCAAACAGGCAGACCTTTCCTTCCAGCCCCATTGCAATGTCACTAACCAAGACATTGAACAGAACTGGTCCTAGTACTTATCCCTGTGGTACCCCACTGGTCACCTCCTCTCCCCAGATTGTACCCCATTTACCACCACCCTCTGTCTCCTGTCTATTAACCAGTTCCTAACCCAGTTCACCACTTTGTCTCCCATGCCCAGACTACTCATCTTGTTAATCAGCCTTCTATGTGGAACAGTGTCGAAGGCTTTGCTGAAATCCAGGTAGGCGACGTCTACTACCCCTCCCTGATTAAGTTCCCTTGTCACCCAATCAAAATTAATTTGATATGACCTTCCTGCTGTGAATCCATGTTGCCTCAGATCCTGCCCACCACTGGATTCCAAATGAGTCACTATCCTTTCTTTCAGCAGTGTCTTCATGATCCTTCCCACCACTGAGGTGAGGCTGACTCACCTGTAGTTCCCCGCCTCCTCCCTACTGCCACTTTTGTGCAGTGGGACTACATGTGCCCTCCTCCAGTCCTCTGGAATGACATCCGTGTTGAGTGACTCTGTGAATAAGGCCACCAGAGGCACTGCTAGTTCCTTTCGCAGCTCCTTTAATATCCTTGGATGGATGCCATCTGGCCTCATGGCCTTATCCACTTTCAGCTTTGTGAGTTCTTCTAGAACTCTCTCCACTGTGAATGGACTGGTGTTCACTTCTCCCCCCCCATTGCCTCTGCACCCCAACTTTGGTCCTTGATCTGCCCCCTCCTTAGTGAATACTGTGCAGAAGCATTTTGTTCAATATTTCTTCATTGTCCAGAACCCCCTCCTTACACTCTCCCTCCTCCTGTTTGATTCTCACAACCCCCCCCACCCGGTTTTTCTTCTTTCATTAATGAACCTATAAAATGCCGTATGCCCTTTGTTTACAGATTGTGCTAAGCTCTCTTCTGTCTGTGCCCTTCACCCTCCTAACAGCATTCCCTGCTTCCCTTAGACATTCACGGTACACCTCCCTGTCTTCCTCCCTTTGGCTCCCCTTATAGTTCCTGAAACTCACATTTTTAGCCCTGACTTTGTCCCTCACCTCTTTGGAGAACCATTATGGTTTCCTTCTTCTTTTCCCTTTGTTCACTATCCTAACACATTGGTTTGTTATATCCACTGTGGCTCCTTTCAGTTTCTTCCATTGTTTTTCCATCCCCTCAGCAATCTCTCCCTTCCCCAGGACTGCTTGTATACATCTGCCCATTTCAGTGAAATCTGCCCTCCTGAAGTCTAATACTCTTGCCCTTATATGGCTTGATTGAGTCCATGTCTCCATGCTGAACCACACCATGTGGTGGTCACTGGACCCCAGCTGCCTTTCCACCTGTATTGCTTTGACTCTGTACCCATTGGTCCATACCAGGTCCAGAACTGACTTGTCCCTGGTTGGCTCACACACCAGCTGCCTGAATCCAACCCTCTGCAGGGATTCTAGGATGTCTGTACTTCTGGCTGAAACAGCTATCTGGGTAGCCCAATCCACATCTGGCATATTGAAATCCCGCAGTAGCAGGATTTTGCCCTTAGTTTACCATGTCGTGTATGCTCTCCACTAGTTCCCTGTCTATTTCTTCCTTCTGTGCTGAGGTCTGTAGTATGAAGTGGTACTGTAATTACTGCAATTACTGTTGCCTTACTTCTCTCTCAAATCAGTTATTTCTGGCAAAGGTAACTATGTATGTCGCACTTTGCAACAGATGATACATGTGTACAGAAGTTATACTTCCAGCATAAATCCATTTTTCTGTTGCACTTTGCAACAGTTGTTACACATGTAGTTACACTTCCAGCATAAATCAATTTACGCCAAAAGAGAAAATGTTGTGGTTGCACATGTAACTACCACTTCATGCAAATTGTATAACTACACACCAGTCAGATGAGAACATAATTAACATCTACATAGTATTTACAGTGCAATAACAGTGTAGTTATTTCATAGAAATGTGTGTCTAACTACATAATATGCAAATGTGAAACAAATTACCTACCACATTGTAGTTACATGTAACTACACAGTACTTACATAGCACTTACATTGTAGGTATACAGTAATTACAGTGTAGTTAAGGACTCTTAAAATAAAGTGTTACTGATATCACTACTTATGCACACCAACGTTACACTGGCTCTACCTACTGTCATGGCAAACTGTTTGGACACCTTTAAGTAATCACATATGATTACCCCCAGATCTCTTTCAAGTTTGGTGCACATTAATAACTCCCCACTCATCATGTATTTCTTCCCTGGGTTTCTGTGCCCCAAGTGCAGAATTTTTCACGTCTTCACATTGAAACTTAGCTGCCAAACTCTGAACCATTTCTCCAGTTTGGCTAGGTCCTTCCTCATTATTTCCACCCCTCCCAGAATGTCTAGCTTAGTGCAGATCTAAGTTTCATCTACAAAGAGGCATACCTTCCACTCCAGCCCCCCCACAATGTCACTAATGAAGATATTAAACAATACGGGCCCAAGAACTGATCCCTGTGGCACCCAGCTAGTCACCCTCCCTTCCTTGGATTTAGCTCCATTTATCCTTCAACCAATTCCCAACTCAGTTCACCACCTTGTGACCCAATACCAGGCTGCCCAGTGTGTTTACATGCCTCCTATGTTGAACATTGTCCAATGCTTTGCTGAAGTAAAGGTAGGCCACATCTACTGCTCCCCCGATCTACTTCCCTGGTCACCTAGTCAAAGACATCTATTACATTTGTCTGACATGACATTCCTAACGTCAATCCATGCTGCTTCACATCTTGTGCACCATTAAACTGAAGGTGCTCCACTCTACTTTCTTTTAGCAGTGATTCCATAAGTTTCCACACCACCTAGGTTATGCTGAGGGGTCTACAGTTTTTAGCCTTCTCCCTTCTCCCACTTTTGTGGAGAGGGACTATATCAGCCCTTCTCCAGTCCTCTGGTACACTCCCATATCCAGTGACCTATTGAACAGGGCTGCCAGTGGCGCTGCCAGTACCCCCCTTAACAACTTTAATATTCTAGTGTGTATCCTGTCTGGTCCCATACCTTGTCCACATTCAGTTTTTGTGAGTTCCTTAGGATAATGTTCTCTGTAAATGAACTGATGTCCACCTCCCTTCCAATCCTGTTTCTTAGCTGTGATCCATCCCCTTCTTTTTCCTCTGTGAGTACTGTACATAAATATTTGTTCAGGATTGATGATTTTTCCTGGTCTCCTTCCACACCCTTTCCATCCTCCCTTTTTATCCTTATAATCCCCCTATCCCGTCCTTTCACTAACATACCAATAGAAAGTATTGCTTCCTTTTTTATCTTCCTTTCCTCTGTCTTCACCTTTAAGCTCCTGACCACTTTTCTAGCCTCTCTTTGCTTTTCTAAGTACACTGCCCTGACCTCCTCCTTCTGTGTTTCCTTGTATTTCCTGAAAGTCAACCTCTTTGCCCTTATTTTCATGGCCACTTTCCTTAGGAAACATAGTGGTTTTCTTATTCTCTTGCTTTTATTTATAAGCCAAACACAGAGGTTTGTCACCTCCACTATAGCTCCTTTTAGATGCACCCATTGTTCTTCGACTCCCTCTCAATTTTCCCCTTGTGTTAGGGCTTAGGGCTTTCCTGAGACATACCCCATCCTATTGTAGTCTGCCCTCCTGAAGTCCAAAACCCTCACTTTTGTGTGGCTTGACCCTGTTGTAGTTCTCATATTAAACTACACCATGCAGTGGTCACTGGACCCCAGGTGTGCATCCACCCTGACATTTGTAATTTTGTCCTTGTTGGTTAGTACCAGGTCCAGAATCAGTCTCTCTCAGGTTGGCTCAAGCAGTAGCTGCTTGAGGCATGCCACTAGCAGGGAGTCCAGGATGTCTGTGTCTCTGGCTGTGGCAGCCACCGGCTTGCTCCAATCAACATCCTATTAAATCCTATTTAGAAAATGAAATGGAAACACTAAACACTAAATACTGTTGCTCAAACCCAGCATGGATTCAGACAGGGTTATTCATGTACAACAAACCTCATTTCTTTTTATAATCATATAAGTCAGGGCATAGACAACAACATCCTTATAGATATTATCCTGCTAAACTACAGCCGTGCTTTCGTCAAAGTCTCCCATGGTAAACTAATAGAAATTAGCCTGACTAGAATTTTCAAATTGCCTAATCAACTGGGTCAAAACCTGGCTCACACATAGGTCACAGAGGGTGAGAATCAATGGTGCACTGTCCAATATAGGACTGGTCATTAGTGGAGGTCATCAGGGCTCGGTGCTGGGACCTACACTGTTCAGTATATTTATCGGTGATATGCAGACAAAATCAAACAATATGTTTTTCAGATTTGCTGATGACACAAAGCTGGGAGGTAGGGTGGAATCACCATCTGGCACTTCAGCACTAACCTTGGACTTAAAATCTATTGAACTTCTGGCAAATGTGTAGTCTTACACTTTTGGAAAAAAAAACTAAATACACTTACTACCTTATTAACACCCCTTTTAATGTATCAAACAATGGGAGAGACTTTTGCATCCTAGTAAATAACAGACTTTTTCTTTTGGACCACTGCACAAAAGTAGCCCATATGGCTAATGGAGTACTTAGAAGAATCCAACGTACCTTTGTAACTAGGACTGAACAATGATTAATTCCATTATATAGAGCATATATTAGACCATATGTGGACTACGGTTCACCTTTCTGGAACTCTTATCTTAAAGGTGTTTCAGCAGGCTTTGAACAAATACAGAGCCGGGCTACAAAAATGGTTCTGTGTCTGTCCTCTGAGGACTACTCCTGCAGACTCAAGAACCTACGAATCTGCCAGCAGAACAAACCAACAGGTCTATCAAGGTCTGCCCGAGTGTGCAGCTAGCACCCTAGATTGCAGCTGCCCCAGCCTCCTCCCCCACTGTCCCTACCATTCCAATCACAGCCCCTGCCAGCCAGACCCTTCCTCTTGCTTTGTCCCACTCCTTCTTAAAACTTCTGACTGTCATACATGTTACCACCCCCACTGGTAGTGCATTCCAGTTAGACACCACCCTCTCAGTGAAGTAGTGCCTCCTCATCTCCCTCTTAATTCATTCCCCCTCCAATCTTAGTCCGTACCCCCTCGTCTCCCTACCTTTCCTCAGTTTAAACACCCCCTCAGTGCTAGGTTTTTTTACCCTCCTCAAGTATTTGAACATTTCAATCATAGCCCCCTCATCCCTCCTCTCCTCCAGTGTGTACATATTCGGCTCCTGCAGCCTGATGTCATAGTTCTTTCCTTCCATCCCCTTTAACATTTTTGTTGCCTTCCTTTGTACCCCCTCTAGTAATTTGATATCCCTCTTCAGGTATGGCCTCCAGTATTGCACACAGTACTCCAAATGTGGTCTGACCAAGGATCTGTAGAGAGGCAGGATCACGTCCCTATGCCTGGATGAGAAAACCCTTGTGATACAACCCAGTATCCTGTTTGCCTTAGCTGCTGTTTTCCTGCACTGGGCCAAGTTGTTCATTCTCTCTGTTACCAACACCCCCAAGGTCCTTCTCCTCCTCAGTGATCCACAGCCTCACCCCACCCAAGTAGTAGTCCCTCCTATGGTGTTTTGCCCTGAAGTGCATCATCTTGCACTTCTTCATGTTGAATCCTAGCTGCCACTTCTCCGACCATGTCTCTAGTTTGGTTAGGTTCCCCTGCAATTGTTTCCATTTATCCTTTTTATCCACCACTGCCCCCATTTTGGTATCATCTGTGAACAGACTAACCCTTCTCCCAACTCTGTGTGCTATATCTGAGATAAAGAGCCCAAACAGCACTGAGCCAGGACTGAACCCTGCAGCACCCCGCTTGTGACTGCTCTGGGTGTCAAGAGCACCCCCCGACAACCACCTGCTGCACCCTCCCCTGTAACCAGTTCTTTATCCAGTTTGTCAGCTTTTTCTCACCCCCAGGGTAGTCAGCCCCCCTCCCTCAGTCTCCCATGCAGCACTGTATTAAAGTCCTTGCTGAAGTCTAAGTACAGGACATCTACCACATGACCCCCATCTAGCTTCCTTGTTACTCAGTCATAATACTCTATTAGGTTTGTTTGACAAGACCTCCCTGAGTCAAACCCATGTTGCCACCCATCCTGGAGGCCATTACCCTTGAGGAATGCCATCAGCCTCTCCTTCAATATCATCTCCATAAGCTTCCCCACTATGGAAGTGATCTAACCAGATGGTAATTTCCTGGCTCTTCCCTTTGCACATTCTTGTGTATGGGCACCACATGGGCCACCCTCCAGTCCTGAGGCACACACCCCATTTCCAGGGAGGTGCTGAACAGATCTGCCAGTGGCTCGGCCAACACCTTCACCATCTCCCTCAGCACCCTGGGGTGGATGCCATCAGGACCTGGTGCCTTGTCCACCCTTAATGCCCTCAGCCCCTCTAGCACTCTACTCCCTATGATAATTTTGTCTGTCACCTCTTCCCCTTCCCCATCCCCCCAGTCCATAGTGGTAGTGGACCATCCCTCTCCTTAGTGAAAACAGAGCAGAAGTACTTATTCAGTATTTCCACTTGTTCCTTTCCCTTTACCACCCATTCCCTTCCCCACTTTATCCTCACTATATGTTCTTTGCACTTCCTCTTTTCCCTGACATATCTAAAAAAGTTCTTCTCCCCTCTCTTTATGCCCAGTGCTAACCTTAATTCCCTGGAGGCCTTGGCTATTTTCACCCACCTGGTCACCTCCTTGGACCAACTCCCATGAGCCTCCTTATCGTCTTCCTTCCTCGTTCTCCTGCACTTCTGATACACAGCCCTCTTTGCCCTCACCCCTGCAGCACTTCACTGTTCAGCCAGCATGGTTTTCTGGCTCTGCCCTTCTTACTCCTAGTCCTGGTGCAGACTACTGTGGCCTCTGTTAGCCCAGTCTTAATAACTTTCCACTTCCACTCTGCATCCATCCCCGGCCTTATATCCTGGAGTCTCCCTTGCAGTATTTCTCCCATCCTCCCAAAGTCCACCCTCCTAAAGTCCACCACCTTAGTGCCCATGCCTCCAGTCTCCCTGCCCAATGTGAGTATGACACACACTGTTTGGTGGTTGCTACTAGCTAGTGGGTCCTCAACCCTTACTTCCCTCACTGCCTCCCGATTTGCCAGTACCAGGTCCAGTGTGTTACCAAGCCTTGTAGGCCCACTTACCATCTGTGTCAGGAGGCCATCCTGGATTACATCAAGGAGCACCTGCTCCTTGGCACTGTTGGTGGCAGGGGTGCTCCAATCAAACCCTGGTAGGTTGAAATCCCCCACTATCACCACACTCCCCTTCCTACACAACCTTCTTATCTACTCTCCCAGGTCCCCATCCACTTCTCTGATTGGGCTGGTGGTTTGAATACCACCCCCAGCCTCAACTTTCTACCCTTGGAGTCCAGAATCTTCATCCAAAGTGCCTCCATCCTCCCCTCCTCCCTCGTGCATTTGATCCCTTCTCACACATAGAGTGCTACCCCACCCTTTCTTCCAACCTCCAGTCCTTCCTGTAGATACTGTACCCCATGATTGCCAGATCCCAGTCATGGTACTTGGTGGCCCAAGTCTCTGTTACTGGAGCAACATCCACATTCCCCTCTGAAAAGTGGCTGAAGTTCCGCAATTTTGTTTCCCAGGCTTCTCGCATTTAGGGAGACCACCTTCCAACCGTACCCCTTCTTCCTCTCTCCCCTCTTCTCCTTGGTCTGTTCTGCTCCTCTCAGTAGTCCACGTCCTTTATCTGCCTTGTTATTACAGGATGGTGGTGCATTCTGCACTTCACCCTAGCTACCCGGCTTGCCCCTTCCCTGAGTCACTTCGCCTCTGCCTTTACTCATAACTAGGGGTGTGAGCTCACTAGGCTCCCCTATCTGGACCCTTTTACTAGCCTCCATCCTCTTGCCACCCCCCTCCTAGTTTAAATCCACCTTAGTTGAAATATAATGCTCTATTCCACCCTTTAGTACTCCCCTCACCTCCCTTCCCTGCTCAAGTGTACAGTAGTCTGTCTTCTGTGTACAAGTCATTATTACCCCAGATCCTACCCCAGTCTGTCAATAAACCATAATTCCTGGTGTGGCACCATTTCCTCAGCCACTTGTTGAACTCCTCTATCCTTTCCTTCCTCCCTGTACTTGCCCATGGTACCTGGAGTACCTTCAGGAATGCCACAGACTACCCAACACCCTCACACACACTGACTGCTCAACTACTCAAACCTCCCCTTCACCACTTCTACAGTCTCCCCACCAAGTCTTTTGTACCCATGTGCAACACTATGTGAGGTTTCTTCCTCCCCTTTGATATGCACTTGTGCAGTGCCTGCCCTGCCCTTCCCGTGATCAACCTGGGAATAGCTTCAACCCAAATATGGCTGTGCCTTCCCCCCTTCTGCCCCATCTGACCCCTTTCAGTATAGAATACACCAGCATAAAGTACCCCCCCAGTTCATGTCCCTTACCCCCTCTCCTGTCTTTTACCCTATCCTCTTCTCCAGAGCCTGGGTAAAACATTGGCTGAACAACAGGATGCTGAAGGTAATTGTAAATGGAGTCCACTCTGAAGAAAGGGGGGGTTACTAGTAGAGTATCACAGGGTTCAGTACTGGGTCCAGTCCTTTTTAATGTCTTTATAAGTGACATTACAGAGGGACTGGAAGGAAAAGTATGCCCCTTTACAGATGACACAAAGATCTGCAACATGGTTGATACACAAGGAGGCGTGGAAAGGATGAGAAGGGACTTGGCAAGGTTGGAGGAATGGTCAGAAGTATGGCAGATTGGATTCAATGCAAAGAAGTGCAAAACAATGCACCTGGGAAACAAAAACCCAGGGGAAGATTATACAATGGGGGGGTAGTAACAACAACAAAAATGGAAAGGGACCTGGGGGTAATCCTTTCAGAATACCTTAAGGTTGGCAAGCAATGTGGGAAGGCAGTATGGAGGGCTGGGGGATACTGGGGTGTATAGGGAGAGGCATCATCAGCAGAAAACAAGAAGTTGTTATCCCTCTGTACACGGTTGGTGAGACCCCATCTGCAGTACTGCTTCCAGTTCTGAAGACTCCATCTCTACAAAGACATAGACAGGATGGAAGCAGTCCAGAGGAGGGCAACTAAAATGGTGCAGGATCTGCAAGAGATGCCATATAAGGAGAGACTAAAGGAGCTTAATATGTATACCCTTGAGGCAAGGGGGGGGGGGCATGATAGTAACTTTAAAGTACCTCAGTGGAATTAAAGTCCAAGACGGTAGCATCTTTCAGGAAAAAGAGATGTTCAAGAACAAAGGGACACAATTTGAAGATAGAGGGGGGACAGCTCGGAGCAATGTGAGGAAGTATGTTTTCACAGAGAGGGTGGTGGATGCAAGGAACAGCCTTTCTGAGGAGGTCGTGGGGTCTAAAACTGTGGGAGAATTCAAGAATGTATGGGACAAACATAAGGCAATTCTTGTGGGGGGGTAGGAAGAAATATTCTATTGGTTAACTAGGATCTGCAGCTTATCCTGTAGGTAGGGAAATGGGCAGACTAGGTGGGCCTTGCGGTCCTTATATGTTGTCAAAGTCTATGTTTCTATGATCATATTGCCTTCCCCGTACACTCTCCAGCTGCACCCTCTGTGTCTCCTGCAACTGCCCTCCCTGTTTCCGCCCCACTCACTGTCTCTTCCCTGCTGCTTCCATCCCACCTAATCACCTTACCAGCCTGACTTCTGTCTATATTAGGCTTTCCCTATTGATCTTCCCCCCACTCCTGCTAATCTCCAACCCCTCCACTTACCCCTCCATTGCTGATTTTGAGCACCTATTACCAACGACCCCCATAGCAGTGCCTCTCCCATCCTTCTACCTGCCCCGTGACTTCTCCCCTCCAGTAACACCCCCTTCCTCCTTACTTGCCCTCTTCAACCCTGCCGCCCATGCTTTTCCTGCCCCTACCTGTTGCCAGCCCGCTCCTCCCCAACTTGTCCTCCATCCCATTGGTATTTTCCTCCTGCTCCTCCCTCCCTTAAAGGCAGAGGCTGAAATTTGTTATTAGTCAATACACCTCCTACTTCACCTCCCCTTCACCTCGTGCACTCCCTCCCTTCCTCTCTCTAGTCTGCCTGTGCTTCTGGTTCTGGGGTCAGTTTTAGGCCTTATTTACTCTGTCCCAGTCACTCCCTTTCATCCCCATTCACCTTCCCCACAATCGCCACTTGCCCTGCCTCCTAGGCTCCTCCCTAACCTCCACAGCTCCTCCTTCAAACTAGCGAGCTGGCTACAAACCATACACCCCCCATCTTCCAAGCCCAGCCCAGGATCATGGCAGACCTACACCCCATGCACCCCACCAGCCTTCCAAAGATGCTATCCCTAGTGACATGTGGCACCTGCCACATATTAGCCCTCATCCTTAGTTTCTAGACCTTTCTCATGGTTTTGTACCCTACACCAAATGATGTCCTCTTCCTACTCAATTTCTGTTCCCTCCACAAAGTGACACACTACTGCCACCCTGCTGAAAAGGGTAGTGCAGGTTCAAATCCCATTCAGTTAGGTACTGTATTGTTATTCTGCAGCATTCATAAAGTATATCTTAGCACTATTACACCCCTCAGATAGCTATAATATCACAGTCCCACTTGCATTTACAGGATTTCCTTTACTAGTCCCAGGATAACAGTTCATTATTTTTTTTTTTTAGTCTTTTGGTAACTGAGTAAGGTCCACTAGGCACAAGTGCCTGTTTTCCGGGGCAACCTGGGAGCACTGGGCAGTTAAGTGACTTGCTCAGAGTCACACAGTATGCAAGTGGAGGTTGTGAGAATGAAACTCGGGTCTGGTCTGCTGGATGTATCAAGCTTGTTCACACCTTGTTCCTCTAGCCTCGAAGCTATACTGCTAGCCCAAATATATAACATGTGCTTATAATGATACACCACAGCAGAACTCTAAATAGCATTCATAAAGTATAACTTAACACTTTTTCACCCCTTAGATACTATATTATTATTCTTATTCTGTAGCAAAAAAGTATATCTTAGCACCATTACATCCCTCAGATGCCTATAATATCACAGTCCCACTTGCATTCACAGGATTTTCCTTACTAGTCCTAGGATAATACAGTTCACCCCTCAGTTCTCTATACTGTCCCCATTTCAAAGTGCATTCAGCAGGATTTGCCACACTTGTTAGAAGATCCCTCACTACTCCAAGCCCTTGGCCCTTGATTGGTCAACCTCTAGAGGGCCCCTCCCCTTGTCAGCCCATAAAGACCACTTAACAATGCAGTGGGTGGGAGAAATGTAAACTCAGTCCTCCTCCCAAGCTCCAATGAGTTCCCTCTTGCTGATTCTCTGTCCCCACTCTCCGGTGCTACTGCAGGCTGACTGTTAAATAGGGCAGCAAGCCTGCAGTTTTCGCACCTTTTGGAAATTTATACTTAGTCCTCCTCCTGAGCGTCGATGAGCTCCCTCTCACTGATTCTCTGTCCCTGCTCTTTAGGAAACAAGCCATCATCCACTTTATAGTAGATGAGTCAGGGGAGACATCCTTTTTTTATATAAATGTCCCAACAAAAGTGTTCCAAGAAACACAATGCCACAGAATTCAGCAACTAATGTTGATTTTTATTCCACCATGTAAGCCCCTATCGCCTCAGCTACAAGTCTTCTAGGGGGTGTGAACCATATGGTGATCACAGTGTAATTTAAACATTAAAGTCATGACATCATAGTGACGTATTAATTGATACACCAATCAAGATACAACATGGAAAAATGAAGAATATTACAAACAATTTCATGTCTTAGTTTGCTTTGCTGAGTACTTCATATTTACATCAGTTAAAGTAAAGTTACTAGAAAGGGGGGAGGAGAAAGAGAAGACAGGGAGGGTCAAAGTAAGATAAGCTTACAAGACACTATGGCTCAATAAAACAGCTATTAGGCAATTTTGTAAATTGTGTAAAGTATAGGCACTTTTGAGTTTTTCAAAGTAGCCATATAGCTTTATTAGGTTTAGTTATAGGATGGTGAATCCCTTTTTAGGAGATCCCTGTAACATGAAGTAAGTATAATGGTTAAAATAGCCAATAGCTGTTTTGTCAAGCCATAGTGTCTTGTAAGCTTATTTTACTTTGATCCTGTCTGTCTTCTCTTTCTCCCCCCCTTTTAGTAACTTTACTTTGTTAACTGATATAAATATGAAGTACTAAGCAAAGCAAATTATGACATGTTTTCTAATACTCTTCATTTTTCAATTTTTTCGTCTTGATTTTTGTACAATGAATGTGTCTTAATGATGTTGTGACTTTAATGTTTAAATTACACTGTTATCTTCATATGGTTCACGCTTCCTAGAAGACTTATAGTCGAGGTGCTAGGGCGCTTACATGGTGGAATAAAAACCAACATTAGCTGCTGAATTCTGTGGCATTGTGTTTTTTTGAATGCTTTTGTCTGCACATTTGTTTTGAATGTCAGGCTGGCTGCCTGCTTCAGTGCAGCACCTCCTCCTGGAGTGCAGGACTTGGAAGTTGGACTTTTTTTTACATAAACTTGAAAAATAACCAGAGCGTATGAGTCACTGTGGGATGGTTTATTCTCATAGGCGTATTGTCCCCAGACTCGATAATAAATGGCTCAAAGTCAAAAAAGCAAATACAAAGAAAACGGAAAAGTTCTTCATACTACGTTCTACAAAGATTTGGAACCCTTTTCCACAAAAGTTGGTCAATATTGCTAACTTCAACTCATTTAAAAAGAGTCTAGACTTTTGGTTAAAAGAAAATCCACCCCTAATCTAATGGGCCATAATTGTGGGGGACAATCTCAATGGGCATTGGCCTACTTTTGTCCTCTGTAACCTAGTAAACTTATTAAACATCCAGGAAGCTGAAGTTACTTAGCAGCAGTATAACAAGTAAAAACTTAATATTGTTTGTTTATTTAGTCTTACAGTGAAAATACACTATGTGCAGTACACCCTGAGGATTTGCTTTTGAGTGAAATGTGTTTTAACTGACAGTTGAAAATAAAAGGAAAAAAAATGATATGTTTTTATAGGTGTCAGTTGGCTCAGTTGGTAGCACATCCACATGTGGACCAGAACGTCATGGGTTCTCGTCCCCCACCAGGATTAGACTCGTACTTATCATGCTGGCAAGTGAGTACAGTACAAGGGGGGTGCTGTACCGTTGGGGTTTGCCATTCAGATGAGATGTTAAATTGAGGTCTCTTCTACTCATCCAGGTGTTTTCCTGGTGGGTGCCCAGGTGGAAGTAAAAAAACTCAGGGCATTCTTTTCAAAGAGTAGGGGACAGTCCCTGAGTCCTGGTCATTATTCCCCTTCCCATAAAACCAGTTCATGCAATTGTCCCAGCTGAGTGTGAGTGTTGATGTGTGATATGTCTTCCACTACATATTCAGTCACTTTACTACCACTCTAGCATGCTTTCAAAGCACTTTGGGATACCATTTGTGTGAAATGCACTATATAAATGCTGATTCTTCTTTTTATTTGTGCCATTATTTTGATTTAATTCAGAATTTTGCACATCAGGATAACCTCAGACACATGAAACACCCATGTTTCAATAGGATTCTGGAGATTGATAGCAGAATCAGTACTTTACAATTACATAGTGATGATGTAGTGACAATAATACACACCTTCATAGTCGTATATTACCTCACCTGTAACAAAAGGAAAAAAAAAATGTTTACTATATGCAACAAAATTTTGTGGCCTACAGTATCTAACATTTAACCTTTGTGCCAGTAAACTACTGTAAAGGAAATGTTAGAGTAAGTGATGGTTTTTGACTTAACAGCTTACCCTATTTTTTTTCTAAATACTGTATAAGATATTTGCAGATCTGACTCCTTCCCACAGACAAACACAGTTATAACAAAAGGTTATGTATACTTACAGTAAATTTGTATTTGTTTAAATTACAACTTTGACCTAGGGGCATGATCAAAAATGGTTAACAAATATTTTTGGCATCTTCATTAAAAGAGAACTGCACTGAAACTGTAAGTCACTTCTCCCACTTGAAGCTGTTTTTAAGTATTAGTTCAAATGTTGTTATTGTTCCATCTACATGGACCTGTTAGTAACTTTAGTGGCCATTTTTGATTTACACTCTGGTGTTAAGTGCCATTTTAGAACTGTGTGATGTAGTTTATGTCCCACTCACCCAAAGAGTTCTGTAACAGAACATTTTATTTCAATCTCATTTTTTAATTTTTTACCAGGAGGTGGACTGTGCACCGGGCACGGCCCTTTTCCAGCTACACCTGACACTAAACAACATATAGACAAGTACAGCTCAAACATATATTAAAATAAAATACATTCACCTACAGTTACAAACATGCTTATTCTTTAAAAATGTAAACAACCTTTGCCTAAAGTGCATTACACTATGTGCTCATTTTGTCAGGTGAACATATTCATTCAGGAGGAAATAGGGTGCATTGTGCCAACAATGGAAGAAAAGAAGAGGGACATACTCTACAACATACAGTTCTAAAATAGTTCCTACCAGTAGCATGTAAATCAAAAAATATCCACCAGGTTACCTGAAAAGCCTGTGCCATTAGAACAGCAATGGAATTTGAACCAGTATTTAAAAACAGCTTCTACTGGGAAAATGACACAGATTCAGCGCAGTTCTCCTTTAATAATTAGTAAACTATGTTACTAATTAAGTGTTTCAAAATAAGCAGAACCTGGGTCCATGCAGAAATATAGTAAACAAGAACCCCAACAATGTAGGGGGGCACAGCAGTTTGCTTCAAGACCCCTTGCTGCCCTTTAAGAACTACTGTATCATTGACCTCAGAACATACTGTGGGGATCAGGGGAAAACCTTGTGTTAAATTTAGGAACTTCCCACTTCAGAGCTCCAGCAGCAGTTCTCGGTAGCCTTAGTTCAGGCTAGTTTAAAAACTTTCTTTTATTTTATCTGTCAGCTTTTTCCTCTTTGAATTCCCTCTGCCCTACAATAGGCAGTGCATGGTAGCTGTGCTATTCACTAGGATTGTACCCAGTACACACCACATGGGATTTTTAAGAGCCGTTGGTCACTCACAGTGCTCTGTGTGTTCCAAATAGAATACTGATCCCACTTGACTAAAGAGTTAAGCCATTTGGCATGACAGTTAAGTTGATAATTACAAGGGAGCAAGGATGCACACAGTAACAGAGACTTGAGGTTTATTGGATGGGGTTCCATGTCATACAGTGACTGTGGAGTGGTGACCCATGAAAATGGTACAAATTTTGCAGCACAATGACAATCAACAGACTATTTTGGAGGGGGGCTTTGCCCCATGCACCCCCTCCTTGTGGGGCTTTGCCCCCTCATATTTAAGATACTATATCGGGGGGGCATACCTTGGGGATAGGGAGAATTGCTGGTCATCCAAAAGTGTTGGTGCTGTGGTTCAGTCACCCTCTTCATGGGTTGCCATTCCACAGTCACTGTATTGAAAAGCTAACATTTGATGGGTTGAAGCTGTCCCACCAGCTCTGGCTGTGGTCCTCCCTTCTTGTCCAGCATTGATTGGATAGTGGCAACTCCCTCAGAAGTACAGTTTCACCTGACTACACCAGTGTCATCGAGCCCTCCTCCAGCATCAACAGTGCTGTGGATTCCCTACCCTCATCAACACACCAGCAGATGCAGCAGCAGATGTGCCAACTCCCTCTCCCTCACATATCCCAGACAGTGGTGGTGAACTGAGTATTTGAACAAGCTCTGGTGCTGCTCACTGAAGGAATTTTTTTATTTTTTTATTTTAATCAGACAACAACAGTGGGTGCAAACAAAAGTGCACCCTCTAGGAGATGAAGCAGGGGGTGGGTATACCTTAGGGGAAAAATCACCCATAGGGAAAAGTAACAAATAGCTCCACTGGGCAGCATAGCAGATGTGAACTTATTTTAAGGAGCTAATGAATGTTCATTGAGCACAGAACCTCATTCTGTGAATGGCCAGTCTTAACAGGAACCGTTCATGTTTTAGACTGCCTACTGTATATGAACTATGCGTTTAAGACTACCTATTGATTTGGTGGGTGCACCTATCACTGAACTGCTTAAGTGAGTGGTGGCCTGCATAGATAACCCAGGCATGCACTGGCTCCTTGAAAGACTACCTAACTTGACTGCCTATTTGTTTAGTATGCTGTAAAGATTGCCAATGATAGTCTTTTGGTACCCATTTAAAACTGACCTTATTGCCAACAAGCCTAACATAAGATTGCCTAGTGCTTTGGTGCTAATTTAAAGCCCACCCCACCCCGTTTACTTGGCTAACGTAAGACTGCCTATTTGGTGTTCACCTAATGACTACCAGACTGCCTATCCACCCTCAAAGATTAATAGCTGGCCTACTAGCTGTTCTCCAGGCTGCAGTTACAGTTAAAGTAATAGAGGACTGGTTCACTCAAAACAAGCTTTTTCTGAACTACAATGAACTAATGTTATGTTGTTTGCAAATAGCCTGAGCAAATACAGAGCAAGTCAGCTGATCATCCTGAACAACAAGCAGGAGCCACTCAATCAGGTCAAGACTTTTAAATATCTAGGTGTCACACTGGCTAGCTCCCTCTCCTTCACCCATAACATAGACAATGTTGTAAAGATAGCCAACACCAGAACTGGTCTCCTCTACAGACACAGACATGTTATGACCCATGCAGACTTGCCCCTGGCTGTCAATAGCTCTATAATCTCTGTTATAGACTATAGACTAATTGTGTACAGTGTGGCAACAGATACAGCCCTAAACAGGGTCAGAGACATTCAACAAGTCTTGTTGGCTCATCCAAGGGGCACACATGCTCACTCACACCTGTGACCTGTATTCCAAGTCTAAGCAGCTTAATCTTCAGGGGAGGATTAAATACCAGACCTGTCTGCTTGGGGAAAAAAGCTCTCCATGGTCTAACTCCTCAACCCATTACAGACCTCCTTAAAGCTGCATCTAACCCATGCCAGACCAGTGGAAAAACACAAACTGCTCTTCATATTCCTTTCCATCACACAGCACTTGCACAGAGATCCTATGCTTACAAAAAATACCTCTGGCTCAGTGAACTACCCTCAGAAGTAATAAAAGTGCCTAGCTTGGAATTTTCAAGAAATCTCTACTCTAATACTTGACAGAACTCGGCTCCTGTGGCTGCAGGTTTTAACCTCCAGCCAACCCCACTTCTGTCTCTCCACTCCCTGATCACCCTGCCCCCATTCACGTTTCTCATTTTTTCTTCAGTCATTCCCCCATATCTTCTTACCTCCCTAATGTTTCCTCTCACTTCCCAGTCTTCACCCCCTCTGTCACTACTCATTCCACCCCCATTAATTGTATTGTCTTTCACCATTCCCTTAAACACCCCTTGCTTACACCTGTGTCAGTCCCATGTTCTTTCTACCCCTACCCCCAGCCCTCTCCTCCTTTATCCCTTGTCATAGACAGACCTGGCTGTTCCACTATCTATGCTCTCTCCCTCTCTCACTGCACTAGTTTTGTGACCCCTGCATTCATAGCTTATCAAAACTGTCATAAATACTGTCTGTACTTCATCAGATGAGCTAATGCACTTGCTTCTTGTGTATGGTACAGTTTCTTTTTGTATAGCTTGTTCTTCTCTGCAACCCTAGGATTTCACCAAAGATTGTAAATCATGTGTTGCACTTGACTGTGTATACCTTATGTTTTCATTCTGTATGTACCAATTGTTTGAACCTGACCTGACATGGAACCTTTGTAAAAGAGCTTTTAGCTCAAAGGTGTAACTCCAAGATAACAAATAAATTAATAAATAAATAAAATGCCCACCAATCGGGGTCACAAAAATGATTCATGATAAACTTGTCCTAAAAATCCTGAACTTTTTTACTAGAATAAAGGGTGACAGGAATATGCAAAAGACATTTATTTAAATATATTGAGCACACTGAAGAAAGCACACCCAAATTATTAAAAGACGTAATATTCAAGCAGCAACTCCAACAGTCATCTGTTTGGGTGCACACCTATCAGCAGCCATCAAGGGGGTTGGTTGTCTAACTAGTGCAGGTTAACAGGGAGGCAGGCTGGGTTGCAGCAGCTAGTACTGTATGTCACTCCAGCCTTCAGTAACAGCCAACATATCACTCCAGACAATCAACACAAAGTGTGTACAGCAGCCTAGGAGTCATCCCTGATCAATGGTTAAGGCCAGTGATGTACAGGGGGGCATTGATTTCATTTTTCCTTTTTGGGTCGACTGCCTTCCTGACCAAAGAGCAAAACACACAGGCACATTGGTTTAGAGTTGCAGTACAAAACAAAACAGCTGAGAAATAAACTAGTTCTGGCTAGAGCTAGCATGGCTGCAGTTGAGCTGATGGAGAAACATGGGGGCCACAGAAACATGGCACTGTCCATGCTGAAGGTAGCCACTAGAGCTTTTTGCATATGCATGGTGACTTACACATCTGCACTGAACTCCAGTGGACATCTTGGCTATAGGGGACTGTGCCATCAAGCGACATCAACTGGACAGTTTGGAATCAGTTTTGTCAATGTCTGAAACAATTTGCAAATTATTGGTGAGCTCCTCCAATTACAAGTGTTTGCTGGAATAGTCACAAAACTGCTCAGTATGGCCCAATGTAGCTCTCAAGTAGTCAAGAGACAGAAACCAGAAAGTTTGGGGCCATTTTTGGACAGACAATTTCAATGTTCGGGAATTATTCGTGAGCTTATCTGTTTGCATTAATGTGCCAAAACTCCCTCAAAAATGCTCAGTATGGCCCATTTTACTCCCAACCAGTCAAGCTACTACAACTGGATAGTTTTAGACCATTTTTGTCAATTTCTGTCATAATTTGTAAATTATTGGTGAGCGCCTCTAATTACATGTATTTCATAAACAGTCACAAAACTGCTCAGTATGGCCAATTCTTACTCCCAAACAGTCTAGAGTATTAGTTCACATACTTTAGCATAGTGAACCTCCCACCAAGCCATGGATAAGATCTGGAGCCTCCCCTGAATATTGAAATAATTTAAGGCCTCCAATAGAAAAATAGCATACTTTGCACAGTATATCAAGAAAAATGTGAAACTCCTTTCAGCAGTTGGTTATAATTTTATTCAGCTTATTGTACCCCCCATATCCCCCTCACTAGGCCAGTCTACTTGATTTTGAACCATTGTTGCCCCTTGTTTGAATACCTTCATGGGTCAGACTACTTTCTCTGTTTCCTCCTATCTGGAATTACCTTCTTACTCACTTATACCACTCCCTCTCTTACCATACTCTTAAAGAACTTCTCAGGAATGCTTTTGCTCCTTCCTTCTCTTGCTCCTGGAACCTCTCTGCTTAACTCTTGCATTTGGGTTGTTCTGCCACCAATCTAATTGATCTAATGTAACCTCTCATTATTTGTTCCTTTTTCCTATGTGTGTGCCCTATTGTTAAGATTACATTGCTTTACTGTTTTGAAGTTGCCTTCTGAATTGTATTTACTCTCCACCCTTTCCCAGTTACAGCTGTAATGAGCTGTGTCTCAGTGTACCTTTTCTGGTCCTCGAAATTTAAACAAATAAAGTCACTTAGTATTATCATCTTTCAGTTTGCCTTATCCCATCACACAAAATATCTAAAACTCAAAATTTAAATATAGTACTTTTCAGACTTGCTAGAGCCTGCCTTGGAACAAATTGAGGCCTCCCCTAAGAGGCTGGTCTCACTATTTGAGAAACCCTGGTCTAGAAACAGCAACCGGGCAGTTTGGGACCAGTTTGTCAATTTCTGACACAATTTCTTGACTTATCGGTGAGCTCCTCTAATTACACAAATTTGCCAAAATGACCATATAACTACTCAGTATGGCCCATTTTTGCTCCCAAACAGTCAAGAGACATCAACCGGACAGTTTGGCACCAGTTTTGTCAAATTTTGACACAATTTGTGACTTGTTGGTGGGCTCCTCTAATTACAAGAATTTACTGGAATGGTCACAGAACTTCTAAGTATGACCCGTTCTTGCTCCCAACCAGTCAAGAGGCATCAACCAGACAGTCTGGGACCATATTTATCAAGTTCTGTCATAATTCATGAAATATTGATGAACTCCTCTAGTTACAATAATTTACTGGAATGGTCAGGAAACTGCTTAGTATTGTCTGTTTTTGCTCCTAAATAGTCAAGAGACAGAAACCAGACAGTTTGAGTCAATTTTTGGACAGATTCTGTCAATGTTTGTGAGTTATTCATGAGCTCATCTAATTGCATGAATGTGCTATAATTCATATGAAACCACTCAGTATGGCCTGTTCTTTTTCCCAACCAGTCAAGAGACTGCGACTTGACAGTTGGGACCACTTTTGTCAATGTCTGACACAATCTGTGAATTAATGGTGAGCTCCTTTGATTTTAAGAATTTGCCAAAATGACCATGAAATTGCTCAGTATGACCCATTTTTCTTACAAATAGTCAAAGACAGCAACCAGTGTGGGACAATTTTTGGGGCAGATTCTATCTATATTCATGAATTATTGGTGCGCTCATCTACAATATTTGTATAAATGTGCTGTAATTCCCACAAAACTGCTCAGTATGGGCCCTTCTTGCTCCCAACCAGTCAAAGACTGCAACTGGACAGCTTGAGACCATTTTTGTCAATTTCTGACACAATTCATGAATTATTGGTGCGGTCCTCTGAGTACAAGAATTTGCAAACATGGCCACAAAACTGCTCAGTATTGCCCATTCTTCCTCCCAAATAGTCAAGAGACAGCAACCAGACAGTTTGGGACCATTTTTGGATGGATTCTGTCTATATTCATGAATTATTGGTGAGCTCATCTATAATAATTGAATGAAAGTGCCATAATTCCAAAGAAACTGCTCAGTATGGCACATTCTTGCTCCTAAACAGTAAAGAAACTTTAACTGGACACTTTGGGACCAGTTTTGTCAGTTTTAGGCACAATTCATGAATTATTGGTGAGATCTTCTAATTAGACGAATTTGCCAAAATGACCATGAAACTGCTCAGTATAGCTCATCCTTGCTCCCAAATAGTCACTAGACAGCAACTGGACAATGTGGGACAGTTTTTAGACAGATTCTGTCAATGTTCATGAATTATTTATGAGCTCATTTAATTGCATGAATGTGCCATTATTCCCCAAAAACTGCTCAGTATGGCTTGTTCTTGCTCTCAAGTAGTTAAGAGACAGCAATGAAGCAGTTTAAGACCATTGTTGTCAATTTCTGATACAATTCATGGATTATTAGTGAGCTCCTCTAATTACACAAACTTGGCAAAACAGCTACGAAACTGCTCAGTATGGCCTGTTCTTGCTCCCAAATTGTCACTAGACAGCAACCAGACAATTTGGGACAATTTTTGTACATTTCTGACACAATTCATCAATTATTGATGACCTCCTCTAATTACATGCTTTTTGCAAAATTGTCATTAAACTGCTCAGTATGAAAAGCTAACTACAGTGGTGGAAAGGAGAGCGTGTTTGTGAGGCTGAGCCTGTCCTGAGAGGGCAGAGGAACTTATGAAAATGTGAGAGGACTAAATAAAAAAATTACAGAAAAAAAGCATTTTTGTGTGTAATTAAAAAGACAGTAAACCTAGCTACTCTGGTGGAAGGTGAAGTGTGTCTGTGAGGCTGAGCCTGTCTTAAGAGGACAGAGGAATTTACAAAGTGAGAGGACTGAATAAAAACATATATAAAGAAAAAGCATTTTTTTGTCTCATTCAAATAAAATAAAATAAATCTAGTTACAGTGGTAGTAGAGGGAGTGTGTCTGTGAGGCTAAATCTGTCATGAGAGGACACAGAAACTTGCGAACAAGTGAGAGGACTACTGTATTAGTAATTCTTTCTTTATTGTTTGACTAGAAAGTCTCTTTAAATCCTAAATACTGATAACAATTAAATAAAATACAGTACATGCGACCATAAAAATCATGCAGTTAGTGTAATTAATTCCATAAAATCTGGTATCCCCATTCCTATAAAGTGCAAAAATGTAGTAGATGTGATTTTATAAATTTCTACAGTAAGTAACAATCTCTAAGAGAATGATCTCATCTAATCTTGTTTATATCACAGTAATAACTCATTAAGCATGATGTATACTTATAGAGAGGTAGTAGTAATTCCTTTCATGCTATGTTGTCTTATTTTGCTAATTTGATGAATGTACTTTGTCACTCTCTGGAGGGTACAATCATTCTCTGTACCAAGTAATGCCTTCATCATAAAGCTTTTGTCTAAACTGTTCCAATTATATACCATAGGGCATAACCAATACATTTGTTGTGTCTTATACCAGGTAAATTCCCATAGTATGTGGTACAGGTCTTCTTTTTCTCCAGTGGTGTAATAACACATCTGTGCTAACAAGGTTAGTTTCTTATATCATGCTGCCTGAAAGCACATTACTGTTGAAACATTCAAATTTGTGTCTTACATAAGCTTTTCTTCATTCTGGGTTAGTGAGCCTATGCAGGTAATATTTAAAACCATGTTTTCCATAGCACAATACAAACCAAGGTGAATATCTAGTATTATTAATGCTCTCTATATCCTTTATTCAATAGTTACAGATTTTCTTTTTAATTTAATATAAGCCTTATATTTCCAACTCAGAGTATTGTTTTGATTACCGTAATCCAATACTTTCAAAAGATTGTAATTTTTAGAGTAATACTGATTTTATTATACCAGCTGTTAATATTCATTTTGCTTTTGTACCAGTTAATTTTTTCCCAGAAACAGTCAGCAGGCAGCCTATCTTTGGGCATTCTAGTTAGTTTCAGCAAGTAACTTATTTTTTGTACATCCAACTTGGCCTGAATATTGTCAAGTCCTAGTCTATAATGTATATGTGAGGTTGGGCAAGAGTGTCTGGCCCCTAGTGTAATCCTTAATACGGTATACATTGGACTAGTAAAATTCTCAGATTTTTTACTATCCCAGATTTCAGCTCCGTATAATACTTGTGTAAGTAAATTCACCCTTACAGCTGCAACTAACGGTCTATCTGTAGTTCCACCGTAAAATACAATAAATCAATTTAGTCAATTTGCCTTTCGATTAGCTTGCTTTACAAGAGTTTTTATGTGTGTGGACCAGGTTATTATGGGAGCTAAGTTAATACCCAGGTATATATGTATATACCTCCACATTGGCTAATGTATGCTCACCCACATGCCACAAAGCTGCTTTTTTTCTTCTTGTTTGACCCGACATCATAGTCTATGTTACAGTTATATTTATTTTCAGTTTTGATGCCCAGGTCTCTTGATTTAATAAATCTAACTGTTTTTATTGATCTTTACTTGTTACTGACATAAGTATAATGTCATCTGTGTACGCAAGTGCTGGGCAAGATGAATTTGACACTTCTGGTGGATCAACAGCAGATATCTCTAATTTCCTCAAGCAACCATCAATATACAAACTGAAGAGCACTGGAGCCAAAACACATCCTTGATGGAGGCCATTATAAATAAAATTTTTGAAATTTCTCCTTTTAAATTAATCTGAATATTAGCCCAGGTATTACTGTAAAGGTGGCATATAACTCCAATGAAGGCAGCATTAATACCTCTTTCTATCATAACTGTCCACAGAGTTTGTCTATCTATTGCATCAAATGAGGATGAGAAGTCCACAAAGGCCACACCAACTTTTTGTTTTCTCAAGACGACATACTTCCCAATTAGATAGCATAATTTCTTTAAATGCATTTATTTATTGAAATTTCAGATAACACCTTTGAGAACAAGATCATTTCATAGGCTCCATGTCAGATGAACAATACATATTGGGAAAGTATGAGACAGAGAACAAACAAAACAAGGAATTATACAAGACATTACAAGAGTGTGTAACTAAAGAAGTCCCAATGCATATGGCATTGTACAATGTATACCATGTTAAATATTTGATTAAAACCTGGAATTCAAAGTGTCATGTTAGAGGGGGTGGGGTCTTATGAAACGACCCTTTAAAGGAATATGTGAACAGACTCAGCCTAATATCTACTAATCAACAAGGTAAGGGATGGCATCAGCCCAGGGGCCTCATCAGAGGTGAGAAGGTATGGGACAAAGCATTTTAAAGTGAGCAAGGGAGATCAGGAGTTATAATGGGGGGGGGATGGGGGAAAGCCATAAGGGGTGAAGGGAAAGAGTAGAAGGGATCAAGAGGAAATGTGAAGGAGAATGATTAGCAACTTAGAACAGTTATTTACAAGCTGATAACAGTGATGCATAAGGTCAGGATAGCATAAGGTTAGAATAAGTGCTGGTCATAAGAAGGAAGGTTATTGGAAGCTGTCACAACTGGCATCAACAACTAGCTGTTGCTTAGGTTTAACCTTGAAGGAGCCCAAGGTGGATGCTGAAGTGATGACATGGTGCAGTGAATTCATCCATAGTGGGGCATGGTAGGCAAAGGACCTTTGTCCCAGATAAGTGCAACAGCGGGGTATATTAAAAATCTGGCTAATAGAGCTTCTGGTGCAACGATGATTGATAGTGGGGATAATAAGCTTTTGCACTCCTGGGGGCATTTTGCCTAAGCTTACTGTTTTGGACAGTAAACATGTTTGGTACATGAGTTTACCTTTTTATTGGAGCCAGTTAACTTGAGCCTACATGTTGCAGGATGCTATACAGCAATTATCTATGGTCAAGTCAATATTTCTAAAACCATCCTGAAACTCTTGTATGTCACCAGTTAATTCAATCTGGGTTTTTAGTTTCTCAAGCAGGATCTTAGAAAAAATGTTAAGATTAATATCCAACAGGATACTTGGCCTATACATACATGGGTCATTTAACCTACCTTTTTATATATTGGTACTATTACCGCTCCTCTCCATGTCTCTGGTAAATTACATTCTGAATACTCTTATTATAGGATGATACCAATAAATTGAACCATTCTGCAGTACTTGTAACATAAACTGTACTTGCACATGGTACCTGGAGTACCTTCAAGAATGCCACAGACTCCCAACCCCCTCACTCTGCCTGCTCAACTACTTGAACCTCCCCTTCACCACTTCTACAGTTTCCCCACCAAGTGATTTGTACCCACGTGCAACGCTATGTAAGGTTTCTTCCTCCCCTTTGATGTGCACTTGTGCAGTGCCTGCCCTGCCCTTCCCATGATCAACCTGGGAATAGCTTCAACCCAAATACGGCTGTGCCTTCCCCCTTCTGCCCCATCTGACCCCTTTCAGTATAGAATCCACCAGCACAAGTACCCCCCCAGTTCATGTCCCTTACCCCCTCTCCTGTCTTTTACCCTATCCTCTTCTCCAGAGCCTGGGTAAAACATTGGCTGGACAACAGGATGCTGAAGATAATTGCAAATGGAGTCCACTCTGGAGAAAGGGTGGGTTACTAGTAGGGTATCGCAGGGTTCAGTACTGGGCCCAGTCCTTTTTAATGTCTTTATAAGTGACATTGCAGAGGGACTGGAAGGAAAAGTATGCCTCTTTGCAGATGACACAAAGATCTGCAACAGGGTTGATACACAAGGAGGCGTGGAAAGGATGAGAAGGGACTTGGCAAGGTTGGAGAAATGGTCAGAACTATGGCAGCTTGGATTCAATGAAAAGAAGTGCAAAATAATGCACCTGGGAAACAAAAACCCAGGTTAAGATTACACAATGGGGGTGGTAGTAACAACAACAAAAATGGAAAGGGACCTGGGGGTAATCATTTCAGATGACCTTAAGGTTAGCAAGCAATGTGAGAAGGCAGTATGGAGGGCTGGGGGATACTGGGGTGTATAGGGAGAGGCATCATCAGCAGAAAACAAGAAGTTGTTATCCCTCTGTACACGGTTGGTGAGACCCCATCTGCAGTACTGCTTCCAGTTCTGAAGACCCCATCTCTACAAAGACATAGACAGGATGAAGGCAGTCCAGAGGAGGGCAACTAAAATGGTGCAGGGTCTGCAAGAGATGCCATATGAGGAGAGACTAAAGGAGCTTAATATGTATACTCTTGAGGCAAGGAGGGAGGGGGGGACATGATAGTAACTTTAAAGTACCTCAGCGGAATTAACAAAGTTCAAGATGGTAGCATCTTTCAGAAAAAGAGATGTTCAAGTACAAAGGGACACAATTTGAAGACAGAGGGGGGACAGCTCGGGGCAATGTGAGGAAGTATTTTTTCACAGAGAGGGTGGTGGATGCATGGAACGGATTCCTGAGGAGGTTGTGGGGTCTAAAATTGTGGGAGAATTCAAAAATGTATGGGACAAACATAAGGCAATTCTTGTGGGGGGAGTAGGAAGAAATAGGCTATTGGTTAACTAGGATCTGCAGCTTATCCTGTAGGTAGGGAAATGGGCACACTAGGTGGGCCAAGTGGTCCTTGTATGTTGTCAGAGTCTATGTTTCTATGTTCATATTGCCTTCCCCTTACACTCTCCAGCTGCACCCTCTGTGTCTCCTGCAACTGCCCCCCCTGTTTCCGGCCCACTCACTGTATCTTCCCTGCTGCTCCCATCCCCCAATCACCTTACCGGCCTGACTTCTGTCTATATTAGGCTTTCCCTATTGATCTTCCCCCCACTTCTGCTGATCTCCAACCCCTCCCCTTCCCCCTCCATTGCTGATTTTGAGCACCTATTACCAATGACCCCCATAGCAGTGCCCCTCCCATCCTTCTCCCTGCCCCGAGTCTTCTCCCCTCCAGTAAGACCCCCCTCACTTACCCTCCTTCAACCCTGCCGCCCATGCTTTTCCTGACCCTACCCATTGCCAGCCCACTCCTCCCCAGCTTGTCCTTCATCCCATTGGTATTTTCCTCCTCCTCCTCCCTCCCTAACAGCAGAGGCTCAAATTTGTTATTAGTTAATACACCTCCTACTTCACCCCCCTTCACCTCATGCACACTCTCTCTTCCCCTCTCTAGTCTGCCTGTGCTTCTGGTACTGGAGTCAGTTTCAGGCCTTATTTGCTCTGTCCCAGTCCCTTCCTTCCATCCCCATTTACCCCCTCCCCACACCATCCTTACTTGCCCTGCCACCTAGGCTCCTCCCTAACCTCCACAGCTCCTACTTCAAACTAGCCAGCTGGCTACAAACCATACACCCCCCCATCCTCCAAGCCCAGTCCAGGATCATGGCAGACCTACACCCCGTGCACCCCACCACCCTTCCAAAGATGCCATCCCTAGTGGCTTGTGGCACCTGCCCCATTTTAGCCCTCATCCTTAGTTTCTAGACCTTACTCATGGTTTTGTACCCTACACCAAATGATGTCCTCTCCCTACTCAGTTTCTGTTCCCTCCACAAAGTGACACATTACTGTCACCCTGCTGAAAAGGGTAGTGCTGGTTCAAATCCCATTTAGTTAGGTACTGTATTGTTATTCTGCAGTTAGGTACTG
Organism: Neoceratodus forsteri; assembly: GCA_016271365.2. Classification (NCBI taxonomy): domain Eukaryota; kingdom Metazoa; phylum Chordata; order Ceratodontiformes; family Ceratodontidae; genus Neoceratodus; species Neoceratodus forsteri. Next base: position 577,970,743 of record CM057454.1, read on the forward strand.
TATTATTATTCTGCAGCATTCATAAAGTATATCTTAGCACCATTACACCCCTCAGATGCCTATAATATCACAGTCCCACTTGCATTTACAAGATTTCCTTTACTAGTCTGAGGATAACAGTTCATTATTTTTTTTTTAGTCTTTTGGTAACCGGGTAAGGCCCACTAGGCACAAGTGTCTGTTTTCAGGGGCGACCTGGGAGCACTGTGCAGTTAAGTGACTTGCTCAGAGTCACACAGTAAGCAAGTGGAGTTTGTGAGAATCAAACTCAGGTCTGGTCCGCTGGATGTATCAAGCTTGTTTACACCTTGTTCCTCTAACCTTGAAGCTATACTGCTAGCCCAAATATATGACACGTGCTTATCATGATACACCCCAGCAGAACTCTAAATAGCATTCATAAAGTATAACTTTGCACTTTTTCACCCCTTAGACACTGTATTATTATTATTCTCTAGCAAAAAAGTATATCTTAGCACCATTACATCCCTCAGATGCCTATAATATCACAGTCCCACTTGCATTCACAGGATTTTCCTTACTAGTCCTAGGATAACACAGTTCACCTCTCAGTTCTCTATACTGTCCACATTTCAAGGTGCATTCATAGGATTTGCCACACTTGTTAGAAGATCCCTCACTACTCCAAGCCCTTGGCCCTTGATTGGTCAACCTCTAGAGGACCCCTCCCCTTGTCAGCCCATAAAGACCATTTAACAATGCAGTGGGTGGGAGAAATGTAAACTCAGTCCTCCTCCCAAGCTCCAATGAGTTCCCTCTTGCTGATTCTCTGTCCCCACTCTCCGGTGCTACTGCAGGCTGACTGCTAAATAGGGCAGCAAGCCTGCAGTTTTCACACCTTTTGGAAATTTATACTTAGTCCTCCTCCTGAGCTTCGATGAGCTCCCTCTCGCTGATTCTCTGTCCCTGCTCTTCAGGAAACAAACCTGCATTCATTTTATAATGGAAGAGTTAGGGGAGACATCCTTTTTTTATATAAATGTCCCAACAAAAGTGTTCCAAGAAACACAATGCCACAGAATTCAGGAACTAATGTTGATTTTTATTCCACCATGTAAGCCCCTATCGCCTCAGCTGGAAGCCTTCTAGGGGGTGTGAACCATATGGTGATCACAGTGTAATTTAAACATTAAAGTCATGACATCATAGTGACATATTAATTGATACACCAATCAAGATACAACATGGAAAAATGAAGAATAATACAAACAATTTCATGTCTTAGTTTGCTTTGCTAAGTACTTCATATTTACATCAGTTAAAGAAAAGTTACTAGGAAGGAGGGGAGAAGAGAAAGAGAAGACAGGGAGGGTCAAAGTAAAATAAGCTTACAAGACACTATGGCTCAACAAAACAGCTATTAGGCAATTTTGTAAATTGTGTAAAGTATAGGCACTTTTGAGTTTTTCAAAGTAGCCATATAGGTTTATTAGGTTTAGTTATTGGATGGTGTATCCCTTTTTAGGAGATCCCTGCAACATGAATTAAGTATAATGGTTAAAATTGCCAATAGCTGTTTTGTCAAGCCATAGTGTCTTGTAAGCTTATTTTACTGTGACTCTATCTGTCTTATCTTTCTCCCCTCCTTTTCAGTAACTTTACTTTGTTAACTGATGTAATTATGAAGTACTAAGCAAAGCAAATTATGACATGTTTTCTAATATTTTTCATTTTTTTGTTTTGATTTTTGTATCAATTAATGTCTCTCTATAATGTTGTGACTTTAATGTTTAAATTACACTGTTATCTTCATATGGTTCATGCCCCCAAAAGGCTTATAATTGAGGTGCTAGGGGCTTACATGGTGGAATAAAAATCAACATTAGTTGCTGAATTCAGTGGTGTTATGTTTCTTGGAGTGCTTTTGTCGGGACATTTGTTTTCAATTTCAGGCTGGCTGCCCGCTTCAGTGCAGCACCTCCTCCTCCTGGAGTGCAGGATTTGGAAGATGGACTTTTTTTTATATAATCTTGAAAAATCACCAGAGCTTATGAGTCAGTGTGGGATGGTTTATTCTCATAGGCATATTGTCCCCAGACTCGATAATAAATGGTTCAAAGTCAAAAAAGCAAATACAAATGTAACCCCTAGATGGCGCTATCCCAGGGGCTACTACCCCTGCCTGATTTGCCACTAACAGGTTGAGGGGCCTGGATCCAATGGCAGGTGCCTCCACCCAGGGGTCAGGGTTTGCAATAGTTAAACTTACTTGGTCACAGCCCTCTGGGACACTGCAACCCCCCTTTCTTCCCACTAGTGGCCCACACAATATATCAGAATTACCTTCACAGTATACACTTACCCCAGGGCTGGTTCAGGCACTGGGACCTCCTGTAAAATAAGATACAGTGCAACAATCACAGTACAATACTTTACTAGACAAATACCTCAGGCAGTATAACTTTGCTGAAACAAGCAGCTCGGATTTATTTGGGGGAATATAACAAGGACAGGGGGAAATCAGGTTAATTAGCTTATCACTTTACTCATCTGCCTATGGCTCTGTGCACAGGCCTATCCCTACCAGTTACTGTCCCTGGGTACCCAAGCCCTAGTGGCTAGTCCAAACCGTGGCAGCTGGTAGGGGCCCTTTCCCACAGAGAAAAGAAAAATTAGTTTAAACAGTCAGCAGTACAGTGATTCCATTTGGATTCAATGTGGCAATTCAACAGGGAGCGACCCTAAATTAGTACTCACGACCTCCAAACAAGATAGGGTCCTTCAATGTCAGCAGGGCTACTCTTGAGCTCCACGAGACTCCTCACACATTTATATGGCGAACAGTCACAGGCATAAGTCCTTTAATGGCAGCAGGATTCACTTGAGGTACACAAGCCTCTTCACACATTTATATGGTAAAACAGAAAGTACTATACCAGGCAGGCTGCTTCTCTATCCCGATCGCAATTACTGCACAATACCCGGGAGAACACACAGCAGATTCAGTTCCTGACAGACAGAGTGCAATTCAGCAATTTCTCCAGTCTTCTACAGGGTGAGCCTGGTTTCTACTCTTCAGATATCCTTTGATTCTCTTCACAGGACGGATTCAGTCCTAACAAGCAGTTACACAAGATGCAGACCGGAACTCTGGGCCTTACACACGTTTCCCGACTAAATCTGCACACTGAAAAAGCACAGGGCTCCTTCCTTCTTCACTACCAGAGCTCAACTGAAACTCCAACAGACAAAACCGGGCACTTCCTTTGAGTTCCTCCCAGTTCTTGACTGGATTGGCTGTCACTCACAATAGACTGCTCCTGTTGGTCCAAAAAGGCGCCGAAGTCTAAACTACATCTCCCACAGTCACTGCCCATACAATCCTCTTGTGGCTGGCTCAGATTATGAGTCCAAGTTCTGATTTGTCCAAGGCACCATTTTAGAGCTAGCTTACCCCACACTGATTGGTCCAGTTCAGCAGTTCAAAACCAGAATGGGGAACTAGGCAGACACAGTTCTGACTGCAAAGAAAGCAGGTTAGACAAACTGTAATTTCATTATTACTCTAAAAGATTTCTGGCAAACAGTTACATCTTTCAGATAGGTTCCCTTTGCACTCCTAGTGACTGCAAAAATGGAGTGAATTGGCAACAGCTTGAGTGGTACTCAATCAAAGAAACACACAGTCCCCCATACAAACTAATTATGTCTGCAAGCAGACAGCTCTTAAAGAGACAGTACCAGAGGTTCTAAAAACACTCACTGATAAATGGCTTAAACGCCAAACACCATTCAGGCTTGGAGCATTCAAGCAAGCTCCTGGAAGTCTTTTGGGAACCCCCATTTGCAGGGGGGTTACACAAAGAAAATGGAAAAGTTCTTCACAATACGTTCTACAAAGATTTGGAATCCTTTTCCACAAAAGTTGGTCAATATTGGTAACTTCAACTCATTTAAAAAGAGTCTAGACTTTTGGTTAAAAGAAAATCCACCCCTAATCTAATGGCCTGTAATTGTGGGGGACAATCTCAATGGCCGTTAGCCTACTTTTGTCCTCTGTAACCTAGTAAACTTATTAAACATCCTGGAATCTGAAGTTACTTATCAGCAGTACAACAAGTAAACACAATATTGTTTGCTTATTTATTCTTACAGTGAAAATATACTATATGCAGTACAACCCTAGGATGTGCTTTTGAGTGAAATGCTTTTTAACTGACAGTCGAAAATAAAAATAAAAAAAAAGATATATGGATGTGTGGTGAGTGAGCCTCATGTCTAATAATTATTCAAAGATATTTGATATGCAGTTGGAATTGGATCCTCCCAGTGTTTTGTTTATGTTGTAGATGTGGGGACCACACTACCTGAATTTTCTCATAATTTTTATTTTAAACAGGAACATTTAAACTGCTACGTAGCTGAAGTGTAAACATAAAATCACCAATGAACCATGTTAATAGGTTTTCTTCCAGCACCTGTTGTCAATCTTCTTAAGTTGCATATAAACCTTTCTATGTTTTATAGGTGTCAGTGTGGCTCAGTTTGTAGCAAATCCACCTGTGGACCAGAACGTCTTGGGTTCTCATCCCCCACCAGGATTAGATTTGTACCTATCATGCTGGCAAGTGAGTGCAGTACAAGGGGGGTGCTGTACTGTTGGGGTTTGCCATTCAGATGAGATATAAAATTGAGGTCCCTACTACTCATCCAGGTGTTTTCCTGGTGGGTGCCCAGGTGGAAGTAAAAAAACTCAGGGCATTTTTTTCAAAGAGTAGGGGACAGTCCGTCTGTCCTGGTCATTATTCCCCTTCCCATAAAACCAGTTCATACAATTGTCCCAGTCAAGTGTGAGTGCTGATGTGTGATATGTCTTCCACTACATATTCAGTCACTTCACTACCACTCTAGCATTGCTTTTAAAGCACTTTGGGATACATTTTGTGTGAAATGCTCTATATAAATACTGATTCTTCTTTTTATTTGTACCATTATTTTAATTTCATTCAGAATTTTGCACATCAGGATAACCTCAGACACATGAAACATTCATATTTCAATAGGATTCTGGAGACTGATACAGCAGCAGAATCAGTACTTTACAATTAAATAATGATGATGTAGTGACAATAATACAAACCTGCACGATAGTATATTTCCTCAGCTGTAACAAAAGGAAAAAAAAATGTTTACTATATGCAACAAAGTTTTGTGGCCTGCAGTATCTGAAATTTAACCTTTGTGCCAGTAAACGACTGTAAAGGAAATGTTAGAGTAAGTGATGGTTTTTGACTTAACAGCTCACCCTTTTTTTTCTCAATACTGTATAAGATATTTGCAGATCTGACTCCTTCCCACAGACAAACACAGTTATAACAAAAAGGTTATGTATACTTACAGTAAATTTGTATTTGTTTAAATTACAACTTTGACCTAGGGGCATGTTCAAAAATGGTTAAAGAATATTTATGACATCTTCATTAAATGAGAACTGCACTGAAACTGTAAGTCACTTCTCCCACTTGAAGCTGTTTTTAAGTATTAGTTCAAATGTTGTTATTGTTCCATCTATATGGACCTGTTAGTAACTTTAGTGGCCACTTTTGATTTACACTCTGGTGTTAAGTGCCATTTAGAACTAGGTGAAGTAGTTTATGTCCCACTCACCACAGAGTTCTGTAATAGAACATTTCATTTCAATCTCATTTTTATTTTTACCAGGAGGTGGACTGGGCACCGGGCACAGCCGTTTTCCAGCTACACCTGACACTAAACAACATATAGACAAGTACAGCTCAAACATATATTAAAATAAAATACATTCACCTACAGTTACAAACATTCTCATTCTTTAAAAATGTAAACAACCTTTGCCTAAAGTGCGTTATACTATGTGCTCTTTTTGTCAGGTGAATATATTCATTCAGGAGGAACAAGGATGCATTGTGCCAACAATGGAAGAATAGAAGAGGGACATACTCTATATCACACAGTTCTAAAATAGTTCCTTCCAGTAGCACGTAAATCAGAAACATCTACCAGGTTAACTGAAAAACCTTTGCCACTAGAACAGCAATGGAATTTGAACCAATATTTAAAAACAGCTTCTTCTGGGAAAATGACATAGATTCAGCACAAGTCTCCTTTAATAATTAATAAACCATGTTACTAATTAAGTGCTTCAAAATAATCAGAACATGGATCCCTGCAGAAATATAGCAAACAAGAACCCCAGTGATGTAGGGGGGCACAGCAGTTTGCTTCAAGACCCCTTACTGCCCTTTAAGAACTACTGTATCATTGACCACAGAGCATACTGTGGGGATCAGGGGAAAACCTTGTGTTAAATTTAGGAATTTCCCACTTCAGAGCTCCAGCAGCAGTTCACAGTAGCCTTAGTTCAGGCTAGTTCAAAACCTTTTTTTTATTTTATCTGTCAGCTTTTTCCTTTTTGAATTCCCTCTGCCTTACAAATAGGCAGTGCATGGTAGCTGTGCTATTCACTAGGATTGTACCCAGTAGACACCACATGGGATTTTTAAGAGCCATTGGTCACTCACAATGCTCTGTGTGTTCCAAATAGAATACTGATCCCACTTGACTAAAGAGTTAAGCCATTTGGCATGACAGTTAAGATGGTAATTACAAGGGAGCAAGGGTGCAGACAGTAACAGAGACTTGAGGTTTATTGGATGGGGTTCCATGTCATAATGGTGACTGTGGAGTGGTGACCCATGAGAATGGTGCAAATTTTTGAGCACAATGACAATCAACAGACTTTTTTGCAGGGGGGCTTTGCCCCATGCTCCCTGTCCTTGTGGGAGCTTTGCCCCCCACCTCCAATATTTAAGATTCTATATCTGGGAGGGCATACCATGGGGATAGGGAGAATTGCTGGTCATCCAAAAGTGTTGGTGCTGTGGTTTGGTCACCCTCTTCATGGGTTGCCATTCCATAGTCACCATATTGAAAAGCTAACATTTGATGGGTTGAAGCTGTCCTACCAGCTCTGCCTGTGGTCCTCCCTTCTTGTCCATCATTGATTGGATAGTGGCAGCTCCCTCAGAAGTATTTTATTTTTTATTTTTATTCAGTTGTTTAACCAGGTATAGCACACTAAGCTGGAAGCTTTTTTACAGGAGTGACCTGGGAGCACAAGGAGGTTACATGACTTGCTCAGGGTCACACAGTATGCAAATGGAAGCTGTAGGATTCAAACCCAGGTCTGGTCTGCTGGATATCACCGGATTTGCAGCTCAGAGCCTTAGACCACTGTGCTATACTGCCTCCAAACAGTACAGTAAAGTACAGTTTCACCTGACTACACCAGTGTCATCTAGCCCTCCTCCAGCGTCAACAGTGCTGTGGATTCCCTACCCTCATCAACACACCAGCAGAAGCAGCAGCAGATGTGCCAACTCCCTCTCCCTCACATATCCCAGACAGTGATGGTGAACTGAGTATTTGAACAAGCTCTGGTGCTGCTCACTGAAGGAATTTTTTTTTTTTAATCAGACAACAACAGTGGGTGCAAACAAAAGTGCACCTTCCAAGAGATGAAGCAGGGGTGGGTATACCTTAGTGGAAAAATCACCCATAGGGAAAAGCAACAAATAGCTCCACTGGGCAGCATAGCAGATGTGAACTTATTTTAAGGAGTTAATGAATGTTCATTGGACACAGAACCTCATTCTGTCAATGGCCAACCTTAACAGGAACAGTTCATGTTTTAGACTGCCTACTGTATATGAACTATGCATTTAAGACTACCTATTAATTTGGTGGGTGCACCTATTACTGAACTGCTTAAGTGAGTGGTGCTCTGCATAGATAACCCAGCCAGGCACTGGCCCCTTGAAAGACTACCTAACTTGACTGCCAATTTGTTTAGTAAGCTGTAAAGATTGCCAATTATGGTCTTTCAGTACCCATTTAAAAACGACCTTATTGCCAACAAGCCTAACATAAGATTGCCTAGTGCTTTGGTACTAATTTAAAGCCCGCCCCACCCCGTTTATTTGGCTAATGCAAGACTGCCTATTTGGTGTTTATCTGATGACTACCAGACTGCCAATCCACCCTCAAAGATTAATTACTGGCCTTCTAGCTGTTCTCCAGGCTGCAGTTACAGTTAAAGTAATAGAGGACTGGTTTACTCAAAACAAGCTTTTTCTGAACTACAATAAACTAAGGTTATGTTGTTTGCAAACAGCCAGAGCAAATACAGAGCAAGTCAGCTGATCATCCTGAACAACAAGCAGGAGCCACTCAATCAGGTCAAGACTTTTAAATATCTAGGTGTCACACTGGCTAGCTCCCTCTCCTTCACCCACAACATAGACAATGTTGTAAAGATAGCCAACACCAGAATTGGTTTCTTCTACAGACACAGACATGTTATGACCCCTGCAGCCTTGCCCCTGGTTGTCAATGGCTCTATAACCTCTGTTATAGACTATAGGCTAACTCTGTACAGTGTGGCAACAGATACAGCCCTAAAAGGGGTCAGACACATTCAACAAGTCTTGTAAGCTCATCTCAGGGGCACACATGCTCACTCACACCTGTGACCTGTATTCCAAGTCTAAGCGGCTTAATCTTCAGGGGAGGATTAAATACCAGGCCTGTCTACTTGGGGAAGAAGGCTCTCCATGGTCTAACTCCTCAACCCATTACAGACCTCCTTAAAGCTGCATCTAACCCATGCCACTCCAGCGGAAAAACACAAACTGCTCTTCATATTCCTTTCCATCACACTGCACTTGCACAGAGATCCTATGCTTACAAGAAATACTTCTGGCTCAGTGAACTACCCCCGAAGTAATAAAAGTGCCTAGATTGGAACTTTCAAGAAATCTCTACTCTAACACCTGACAGAACTCAACTCCTGTGACTGCAGGTTTTAACCTCCAGCCAACGCCCCTTCTGTCTCTCCACTCCCTGATCACCCTGCCCCCATTCATGTTCTCATTTTTACTTCAGTCATTCCCCCATATCTTCTTACCTCCCTAATGTTTCCTCTCACTTCCCAATCTTCACCCCCTCTGTCACTACTCATTCCACCCCCATTAATTGTATTGTCTCTCACCATTCCCTTAAACACCCCTTGCTTACACCTGTGTCAGTCCCATGTTCTTTCTACCCCTAACCCCAGCCCTCTCCTCCTTTATCCCTTGTCATAGACAGACCTGCTGTTCCACTATCTATGCTCTCTCCTCTCACTGCACTAGTTTTGTGACCCCTGCATTCATAGCTTATCAAAACTGTCATAAATACTGTCTGTACTTCATCAGATGAGCTAATGCACTTGCTTTATATGGTACAGTTTCTTTTGTATAGCTTGTTCTTTCTGCAACCCTAGGATTTCACCAAAGATTGTAAATCATGTGTTGTACTTGACTGTGTATACCTTATGTTTTTTATTCTGTATGTACCAATTGTTTGAACCTGACCTGACATGGAACCTTTGTAAAAGAGCTTTTAGCTCAAAGGTGTAACTCCAAGATAACAAATAAATTAATAAATAAATAAAATGCCCACCAATCGGGGTCACATAAATGATACATGATAAACTTGTCCTAATAATCCTGAACTTTTTTACTAGAATAAAGGGTGCCAGGAATATGCAAAAGACATTTATTTAAATATATTGAACACACTGAAGAAAGCACACCCAAATTATTAAAATACGTAATATTCAAGAAGCAACTCCAACAGTCATCTGTTTGGGTGCACACATATCACCAGCCGTCAAGGGGACTAGTTGTCTAACTAGTGCAGGTTAACAGGGAGGCAGGCTGGGTTGAAGCTGCTATTACTGTATATCACACCAGCCTTCAGTAACAGCCAACATATCACTCCAGACAATCAACATAAAGTGTGTACAGCACCCTAGGAGTCATCCCAGATCAATGGTTAAGGCCACTGATGTACAGTGGGGCAGTGATTTCCTTTTTCCTTTTTGGGTCGACTACCTTCCTGACCAAAGAGCAAAACACGCAGGCACATTGGTTTAGAGTTGCAGTACAAAACAAAACAGCTGAGAAATAAACAAATTCTGGCTACAGCTAGCATGGCTGCAGTTGAGCTGATGGAGAAACATGGGGGACCACAGAAACATGGCACTGTCCATGCTGAAGGTAGCCACTAGAGCTTTTTGCATACACATGGTGACTTACACATCTGCACTGAACTTCAGTGGCTATCTTGGGTACAGGTGACTGTGCCATCAAGAGACATCAACTGGACAGTTTGGAATCAGTTTTGTCAATGTCTGAAACAATTAGCAAATTATGGTGAGCTCCTCTAATTACAGGTGTTTGCTGGAATAGTCACAAAACTGCTCAGTATGGCCCATTGTAGCTCCCAAGTAGTCAAGAGACGGAAACCAGAAAGTTTGGGGCCATTTTTGGACAGACAATTTCAAAGTTCGGGAATTATTCATGAGCTTATCTAATTGCATGAATGTACCAAAACTCCCTCAAAAATGCTCAGTATGGCCAGTTTCACTCCCAACCAGTCAAAATACTGCAACTGGATAGTTTTAGACCATTTTTGTTAATTTCTGTCATAATTTGTAAGTTATTGGTGAGCGCCTCTAATTACATGCATTTCATAAATAATCACAAAACTGCTCAGTATGGCCAATTCTTATTCCCAAACAGTGCAGAGCATTAGTTCTCATACTTTAGCATAGTGAACCTCCCCCCAAGCCATGGATAATATCTGGAGCCTCCCCTGAATATTAAAATAATTTAAGGCCTCCAATAGAAAAATAGCATACTTTGCACAGTATATCAAGAAAAATGTGAAACTCCTTTCAGTAGTTGGCTCTCATTTTATTCAGCTTATTGTACCCCCCATATCCCTCTCACTAGGCCAGACTACTTGATTTTGAAGCATTGTTGCCCCTTGTTTGAATACCTTCATGGGTCAGACTACTTTCTCTGTTTCCTCCTATCTGGAATAACCTTCTTACCCACTTATACCTCTCCCTCTCTTACCATACTCTTAAAGAACTTCTCAGGAATGCTTTTGCTCCTTCCTTCTTTTGTTCCTGGAAACTCTCTGCTTAACTCTTGCATTTCGGTTGTTCTGCCACCAATCTAATTGATCTAATGTAACCTCTCATTATTTGCTGCTTTTTCCTATGTGTTTGCCCTATTGTTAAGTTTGCATTGCTTTACTGTTTTGAAGTTGCCTTCTGAATTGTATTTATTCCCCACCCTTTCCCAGTTACACCTATAATGAGCTGTGTCTCAGTGTACCTTTCCTGGTCCTCGAAATTTAAACAAATAAAGTCACCTAGCATTATCCTCTTTCAGTTTGCCTTATCCCCTCACACAAAATATCTAAAACTCAAAATTTAAATATAGTACTTTTCAGACTTGCTAGATCCTGCCTTGGAACAGATTGTGGCCTCCCCTGGCAGGCTGGCCTCACTATTTGAGAAACCCTGGTCTAGAAACAGCAACCAGACAGTTTGGGACCAGTTTGTCACTTTCGGACACAATTTCTTGAAATATCGGTGAGCTCCTCTAATTACACAAATTTGCCAAAATGACCATGTAACTACTCAGTATGGCCCATTTTTGCTCCCAAACAGTCAAGAGACATCAACTGGACAGTTTGGGACCAGTTTTGTCAAATTTTGACACAATTTGTGACTTATTGGTGGGCTCCTCTAATTACAAGAATTTATCAGAATGGTCGCAGAACTTCTCAGTATGGCCCATTCTTGCTCCCAACCAGTCTAGAGACAGCAACCAAACAGTCTGGGACCATATTTGTCAAGTTCTGTCATAATTCATGAATTATTGATGAACTCCTCAAGTTACAAGAATTTCCTGGAATGGTCAGGAAACTGCTTAGTATTGTCTGTTTTTGCTCCTAAATAGTCAACAGACAGAAACCAGACAGTTTGAGTCAATTTTTGGACAGATTCTGTCAATGTTTATGAGTTATTCATGAGCTCATCTAATTGCAAGAATGTGCTGTAATTCACATGAAACTGCTCAGTATGGCCCATTCTTTTTCCCAACCAGTCAAGAGACTGCGACTTGACAGTTTGGGACCATTTTTGTCAATGTCTGACACAATTTGTGAATTATTGGTGAGCTCCTTTGATTTTAAGAATTTGCCAAAATGACCATGAAATTGCTCAGTATGGCCCATTTTTGCTTACAAATAGTCAAAGACAGCAACCAGTGTGGGGCAATTTTGGGGCAGATTCTGTCTATATTCATGAATTATTGGTGCACTTATCTACAATAATTGAATAAATGTGCCGTAATTCCCACAAAACTGCTCAGTATGGCTCATTATTGCTCCCAACAAGTCAAAGACTGCAACTGGACAGCTCAAGACCATTTTTGTCAATTTCTGACACAATTCACGAATTATTGGTGCAGTCCTCTGAGTACAAGAATTTGCAAACATGGCCACAAAACTGCTCAGTATTGCCCGTTCTTCCTCTCAAATAGTCAAGAGACAGCAACCAGACAGTTTGGGACCATTTTTGGATGGATTCTGTCTATATTCATGAATTATTGGTGAGCTCATCTATAATAATTGAATGAAAGTGCCATAATTCCCAAAAAACTGCTCAGTATGGCCCATTATTGCTCCCAAACAGTAAAGAGACTTTAACTGGACACTTTGGGACAAGTTTTGTCAATTTCAGACACAATTCATGAATTATTGGTGAGATCTTCTAGCTACACAAATTTGCCAAAATGACCATGAAACTGCTCCGTATAGCTCATCCTTGCTCCCAAATAGTCAATAGACAACAACTGGACAATGTGGGACAGTTTTTAGATAGATTCTGTCAATATTCATGAATTATTTATGAGCTCATTTAATTGCATGAATGTGCCATTATTCCCCAAAAACTGCTCAGTATGGCCTATTCTTGCTCTCAAGTAGTTAAGAGACAGCAACGAGACAGTTTAAGACCATTGTTGTCAATTTCTGATACAATTCATGGATTATTAGTGAGCTCCTCTAATTACACAAACTTGGCAAAACAGCTACGAAACTGCTCAGTATGGCCTGTTCTTGCTCTCAAATTGTCATGAGACAGCAATCAGACAATTTGGGACAATTTTTGTACATTTCTGACACAATTCATCAATTATTGATGACCTCCTCTAATTACATGCTTTTAACAAAATTGTCATGAAACTGCTCAATATGAAAACCTAACTACAGTGGTGGAAAGGAGTGTGTGTTTGTGAGGCTGAGCCTGTCCTGAGAGGGCAGAGGAAATTACAAAAATATGAGAGGACTAAATAAAAAAAATACAGAAAAAAGCATCTTTGTGTGTAATTAAAAAGAAAGTAAACCTAGCTACTGTGGTGGAAGGTGAAGTGTGTCTGTGAGGCTGAGCCTATCTTAAGAGGACAGAGGAATTTGCAAAGTGAGAGGACTGAATAAAAAAATACATAAAGAAAAAGCATGTTTTTGTCTCATTCAAATAAAGTAAAATAAATCTAGTTACAATGGTAGAAGGCGGATTGTGTCTGTGAGGCTAAGCCTGTCAAGAGAGGACAGAGAAACTTGCGAACAAGTGAGAGGACTATTAGTAATTCTTTCTTTTTTGTTTGACTAGAAAGTCTTTTTAAATCCTAAATATTGATAACACAGAGAATAAAGTATGGGTCGGGGTGTGTAACGAGATTTTACATACACCCGAGTTGTGGGATGCTACATAAACCCCGAGAGGTGAAGCCGAGGGTTTTAATGGCATCCATGGCGTAGTGTGTGTAAAATCAAGTTTGACACATATCTGACTCATATTTTATTTTATATAATTGCTGGGTTTCCCTTTTTTGCCTCAGCAATTATTTAAAATAAAAAGCTTCCGGTGCATCCACTGTGTGGCTTCTCAGGTGCCAATTTGAATCGGTGTATTTTAAAACATTTTGTTTTTGCCCTGGTTTGTGAGGTTTTCACTGTGTGGGGAAGGGGGAGAACTTACCGCCGAGTTCTTTTGGCAGTGGCAGTGCTGTTTTGGGAGAGATGGAAGCGGTCAGCGGTCTTGAGAGGTGGCGCTGCTGCGTGGGGATGCGCACAGCAAGGGAAACTGCACATGTGTTTGCCATTATAAACACTCTTTTATAACGGCAAATTATGCCATGGTTTCCCTATGGGAAAGAGGGGAAGCTGGTTATTATAATTAAATAAAATACAGTACATGCAACCATAAAAACATGCCGTTAGTGTAATTAATTCCATAAAGTTCCATAAAATCTGGTATCCCCATTCCTATAAAGTGTAAAAATGTAGTAGATGTGATTTTATAAATTTCTACAGTAAGTAACAATCCCTAAGAGAATGATCTCATCTAATCTTGTTTATATCACAGTAATAACTCATTAAGCACAATGTATACTTATAGAGAGGCAGTAGTAATTCCTTTCATGCTATGTTGTCTTATTTTGCTAATTTGATGAATGTACTTTGTCACTCTCTGGAGGGTACAATCATTCTCTGTACCAAGTAATGCCTTCATCATAAAGCTTTTGTCTAAACTGTTCCAATTATATACCATAGGGCATAACCAATACATTTGTTGTGTCTTATACCAGGTAAATTCCCATAGTATGTGGTACAGGTCTTCTTTTTCTCCAGTGGTGTAATAACACATCTGTGCTAACAAGGTTAGTTTCTTATATCATGCTGCCTGAAAGCACATTACTGTTGAAACATTCAAATTTGTGTCTTACATAAGCTTTTCTTCATTCTGGGTTAGTGAGATTATGCAGGTAATATTTAAAACCATGTTTTCCATTGCACAATACAAACCAAGGTGAATACCTAGTATTACTAATGCTCTCTATATCCTTCTTTATACAATAATTACAGTTTCTTTTTAATTTAATATAAGCCTTATATTTCCAACTCAGAGTATTGTTTTGGTTACCATAATCCAATAGTTTCAAAAGATTGTATTTTTTTAGAGTAATACTGATTTTATCAAACCAGCTGTTAATATTGTTCTTGCTTTTGTACCAGTTCATTTTTTTCCCAGAAACAGTCAGCAGGCAGCCTATCTTGGGGCATTCTAGTTAGTTTCAACAGTAACTTATTTTTTGTATATCCAACTTGGCCTGAATATTGTCAAGTCCTAGTCTATAATGTATATATGAGGTTGGGTAAGAGTGTCCTGCCCCTAGTGTAATCCTTAACACAGTATACTTTGGACCAGTAAAATTCTCAGATTTTTTACAATCCCAGATTTCAGCTCCATATAATACTTGTGTAAGTAAATTCACCCTTACAGCTATAACTAATGGTCTAACTATTTCCACCATAAAATAGAGTAAATCTATTTAGGCAATTTGCCTTTAGATTAGCCTGTTTTACAATAATTTTTATGTGCGTGGACCAGGTTATTATGGTAGCAAAGTTAATACCCAGGTATGTATGTATATACCTCCACATTGACTAATGTATGCTCACCCACATGCTACAAAGCTGCTTTTTTTCTTCTTATGAACATTCGAACATACAAAATTTGCCAGCAGATAAAGGCCTAGAGGTCTATCAAGTCTGCTCAAATGTGCAGCTAGCACCCCTTATTCTGCAGCTGCCCCTCCCTTCCACCCTTCCCCTTCATTAACCCTCCCCCTTGTCCTGTCCCATCCTCGTTTGAAGCAGTCCACTGTTCTACTGCATACCACTTCAGCAGGTAACACATTCCACCCAGCAACCACCCTCTCTGTAAAAAAGTGTCTCCTCATCTCCCTCCTGAACCTTCCTCGCTCCAGTCTCATATCATGCCCCTGGTGTCCCTCCCCTCCCTTACTTTGGACAGCCCCTCTGTACCTGTCTTGTTTATTCCTTTCATGTATTAAAAGGTTTTAATCATGTCACCCCTGTCTCTCCTCTCCTCCAGTGAGTACATGTTCAACTCCTTCAACCTCCTCTCATATGATAAGTCCCCCAGCCCCTTGATCATCTTTGTCGCTATGCACTGCACCCCCTCCAGTAACTTAATGTCCCTCTTCAGATACGGATGCCAGTATTGCATGCAGTACTCCAGGTGTGGTCTAACTAATGACCTATACAGTGGCAGAATCACTTCCTCCCTCCTTGAGGATAAACCCCTTGCAATACAACCCAGCATTTTGTTGGCCTTTGCAGCTGCCTTCCTACATTGTGCCGAGTTGTTCATTGACCCTGTAATGAGCACACCCAGATCCTTTTCCTCCTCTCTCTGGGCTAGCTGCACTCCCCCTAGCTGGTAACTCCTCCTTGGGTTCTTCACCCCAAAATGCAGCACCTTGCACTTTTTGGCATTAAAGCCCAGTTGCCAGGTGTCTGACCAGGTTTCAAGCTTTGCCAGATCATCCTGCAACTCCTGCCATCCCCCTAGGGCATCCACCACCGCGCCTACCTTGGTATCGTCAGAAAACAGACTGATCTTGCTCTTGATGTCCCATGATATGTCTGCAATGAATATCCCAAACAACACTGGTCCCAATACCGAGCCCTGTGGAACACCGCTCGTCACTGCCCTTGGGTGTGAGAGCTCCCTACCCACCACCACCCTCTGTTGCCTTCCCTGCAGCCAGTTTCCTATCCATCTCAGCAGCTTTTCACCCGCCCCTGTGCCTATTAACTTCCTTCCCAGCCTTCCATGTGGCACTGAGTCGAATGCCTTACTGAAGTCCAGATACAGGACATCCACTGCATGGCCCCTGTCCAGTTGCCTAGTTACCCAGTCATAGAACTCAACCAGGTTGGTTTGGCAGGATCTGCCATATGAAGCCATGCTGTCTGCTGTCCTGTAGTCCTTTGGCCTCTAGGAGGGCCACCAGCTCTCCTTCAGGATAGTCTCATTAGTTTACCACGATGGATGTGAGGCTCACCGGTCTGTAGTTTCCGGTTCATCCTTGGGGCCACTCTTGTGGAGGGGCACTACATGAGCCATCCTCCAGTCCTGAGGTACACACCCGGAATGTAGTGAGGCATTAAATAGTTCTGCCAAAGGACATGCAAGGACCTCTGCCAGCTCCTTCAGTACCCTGGGGTGGATGCCATCTGGGCCTGGCGCCTTGTCCACCCTCAGTGCCTTCAAACCCTCTTGAACTCTGCTCTCCATGATTTCCCCATCTGTCACCACTTCCCACCCTGCTTCTGCTGTTTCTCCCACCTTGGGTGTCACCCCCCTCTTCTCTTTAGTAAATATTGAGCAGAAGTACTCATTTAGTGCTTCCGTCTTATCGCACCCTGCTTTCACCCAACCCCCCCATCTTCCTAATCCTCACTATGTGATCCTTACAGCTCCTTTTCTCCCTGATGTACTTAAAGTAGTACTTCTCCCCCTTCTTAATGTCTTGTGCCGGCCTGAGTTCCGTAGATGCTTTGGCTCCCTTACTGCCCTTGTCACCTCCTCTGATTCTGTCAAGTACTCCTCCCTGTCCTCCCCTCTCTGTTTTCTTGTACTTCCTAAAGGCAGCTCTTTTCCTCCTTACCTTTTCCATGACCTTCTTGCTCAACCAGATCAGTTTCTTAGCCCCAGCCTTCTGCTCTGGGCTTGCAGCAGGTTTTGGTTGCCTCCACTATCCTAGCTTTATGAGCTCCCACCTCTGGTTAGTGTCCATACTAGATTGAATTCTGGCCAGGTACCCTTTTACCACTTCCCCCATCCTCCCAAAGTCGGCCCTCCTGAAGTCCAGCACTATTGTGCCAGATTCCATTCCTTCCTTGCCCATATCCAATGTGAGCCATACTGAGTGGTGGTCACTTCCTGGCAGCGATTCCTCCACTGTAAGTTCTCTCACAAAGTTCCCATTTGCCAGCACAAGGTCAAGGGTATTCCCTAACCTGGTTGGTTCACTGACCATTTGCAGCAGGAAACTGTCCTGGAAGGCATCCAGCAGTACCTGCTCCCTTCTGTTCCTGGTTGTTGGGGTGCTCCAGTCCACTCCTGGCATGTTGAAGTCCCCCACAATCACCACACTACCCTTCTCTCAGGTCCTCCTGATCTGTCCCACTAGTTCCCTGTCTAACTCCTCCATCTGAGATGGTGGCCTGTACACCACTCCCATTCTAAGAATCCTATTCTTGGAATCCTGGATTTGCATCCAAAGTGACTCCGTTCTACCCTCCTCCCCTTCCTCCCTTACACACTTCAGTCCTTCCTTCACATATAGTGCCACCCCCTTTCCCAATCCACCCTGTCCCTACGAAATAACCTGTACCCTGGTACAGACAGGTCCCAGTCATTGTATTGGGTGGCCCATGTTTCCTTGATGGCTGCAATGTCCACCTCTCCCTCTGCCATGAGAACCTGTAACTCTGCAGTTTTCCTCCCAAGGCTCCTAGCATTAAGGGTAACCACCTTCCATCCTTTACCCCCCTCCCATCCTGCCCTCCTTTCCTAGCATCACCAACAGTACTTGCCATTTGTCCTTTGTCACTGTTATGGGGGGTAAGCTCATATGGTTTCCCAACCTGTGGTCTCTGCATATCTCTTCCCCAACTGCCACCCCCCACTCCTAGTTTAAATTCCCAACTTCCTCTATGTGATCCTCCATCCTCTGTTTCAACACTTTCGTTCCCTCCTCACTCAAGTGTAGTCTGTCCTTGGCATACAGACTACTGTCCTCCCAGGTCCCTCCCCCCCCCCAACAGCCCATACCCTTTAGCACAACACCAGGTTCTTAGCCATCCGTTAAATTCCTCTATTCTCAGCTTTCTTGTTGTGCTTGCCTTTGGCACCCGAAGTATCTCTGAAAAAGTTACTGATCTTCCGGCCCCCTCACATAATTGTGCTAGTTCCTCAAACCTCCTCTGGACCGTATCTGCTGTCTTGTCAGCCAGGTCGTTTGTCCCAAGATTTATAATTAAATGAGGCTTGTCCCTACCCCTTCTAGCATATTTCAGAACAGACTGTCCTACCCTTTCCGATGTCATTCCTGGCATGGCCTCCACCCAAATGCGACTATGCCTCTCCCTCTTGCTACCCCACTTAACTCCTCTTAGTATTAAGTCCCCCAGCACTAAGATTCCACCCCTCTTACTCCCTGCTTGCTTCCATTCATCTCCATCTCTCATTTACAGCTCCTGTTCTTCCTCCTGCACTTTATTTCCTCCTTTTACCACTGTTGCAATTCTCCCAGCAGAAACATAGAAACATAGAAGTTTACGGCAGATAAGGACCGCAAGGCCCATCCAGTCTGCCCATTTCTTTTTCTACCTTATAAATGTGCCATCGGCCTTTGCTCTGTCAGTGGCCTATCTATTCATAGTCATTTGTATTGTTCCCTTATGCCTATCCCATGCCTGCTTGAAGCCCTGCACTGTATTCATAGCCACCACTTCTTGTGGTAAGCCATTCCATGCATCCACCACCCTTTCTGGGAAAAAGAATTTCCTCACATTCCCCCTTAATCGGCCTCCCTCTAATCTCATGCTGTGTCCTCTTGTCCTGCTATTTTTCTTATATTTAAACATGTTAGACTCTTTCACCTTGTTTATGCCCTTAAGGTGTTTGAATGCCTCGATCATATCACCTCTCCCTCCTTTGCTCAAGGGTATACATATTGAGCTCCGTTAATCTGTCCTCATATGTCTTCTGATGCAGTCCTGCACCATTTTGGTTGCCCTTCTCTGGACTGCCTCAATTTGGTTAATGTCCTTGTGAAGGTGTGGCCTCCAATACTGCGCAGTAATCCAGATGGGGCTAACCAGTGTCTTGTACAGAGGATTATTACCTCCCTCTTACGACTTGTGATACCCCACTAATACACCCTAACACCCCCTAGCCTTACCTACTGCTTTAGAGGTCTGCTTGGATGATTTTAGGTCATCACTGATGATGATGCCCAAGTCTCTTTCTTCCTTTGTGACTGCTAGCAACTCCCCTCCCAGCCTATAGGTGGCTTCAGGGTTTCTCTTCCCTATGTGCATGATTTTGCACTTCTTTGCATTAAATCCCAGTTGCCACTCTTCTGACCATTCTGCTAGTTTATCCAGATCTCTTCTCATTCTGCCCACCCCATCTGGATCATCTACTCTGTTGCAGATCTTGGTGTCATCTGCAAACAGACAAGCCTTACCCTCTAGTCCATCTGCAAGGTCACTAATGAAGATGTTGAAGAGGGCTGGCCCCAGGACTGATCCCTGAGGTACCCCACTTGTGACTTGCATCTCTTCTGACTGTATACCATTTACCACCACTCTGTCTTCTGCCCGTCAACCAGTTTTCCACCCAGTTGACCAACTTCGACCCACCCGAGCCTACCCAGCTTATTTATCAATCTTCTATGTGGAACAGTGTCAAAGCTTTGCTGAAGTCAAGGTAGGCGACATCAACTGCTCCCCTTGGTCCACCACTCTGGTTACCCAGTCAAAGAAATCTATGAGATTAGTTTGACAGGACCTTCCTTTGAAACCCATGCTGTCTTGGATCCTGTGCCCTATGGATTCCAGGTGTTGCACTATCCTTTCCTTAAGGAGTGCCTCCATAATCTTGCCCACTACTGAGGTAAGACTGACCGGTCTGTGGTTCCCCGCGCCTCCCTGCTACCACTCTTGTGGAGCGGGATCACATGAGCCCTTCTCCAGTCTTCTGGGACCTCTCCTGTGCTCAGAGACTCATGAAACAAGTCTGCTAATGGCTCTGCTGGATTCCTCCTTTAGCTCCTTAAGTACCCTGGGATGTATGCCATCAGGTCCCATTGCCTTATCCACCTGAACTTAAATGCTTGTAGGACCCTTTCTTTTGTGAAGGAGTAGTGCTCCCTCCCTCCCTCCTGTGTCCATGATGCTGAGCTGTGGGCCCTGCCCTACCTTCTCTTCAGTTAATACTGAGCAAAGTATCTATTTAGGATAGATGCCTTTACAGGGTCCTCCTCCTCACATGCTCCCTTTTCTCCATTAAGCTTAGCAATACCCCCTCTGTACTTTCTCCTTTCACTAATGTATCTATAGAAAGTCTTGTCACCTTCTTTTACTGTTCGTGCTAGTTCCCCACGCTCCAGTTTGGTCCAGGCATTTATCAATTACTCCTCTAATTTCATCATTTCCCTCCTCCACCTTCTTCCTCTCTAGCAGTGCACAAGTATTTTCTGAAGGCCCTTCACAAATGCCCGCTCCCTCTCTCTTCATAGTAACCTGTTCTCTCCTTTCCACTCCATGACTTTTGCCACTTCTTCGCCTCCCCTCACAAGTCCCTATCTCCTCCTTCCATTTGTCTTTTGTCTCCTGACCTGGTTTCCCCAGCAATTGTTCTTCCTGGCCTGGGCCCCTTTGTCTCTACTTTCCTTCGTCTGACCCTCTCCTCACCACTGTTGGCTTAAGTCGCCCTCCCTCATCTCCCCTTTTTCCTCCCTTCAGTACTGGGCTAAACCCACCCCCAATCTGCCTTGCCTGTCTTAGTTCCTCCTGCAGACCCGTAATCTCCTTTCTAAGTTTTTCTATGTGGTTGCACACTAAACATCCTCCCACACTCCAGACAATTTTTAGAAAGATTGGTGCACTGCAGTTGTTGCAGCCTACCACCCTACCCATTGCTGTCATTGCCCACCAGCGACCCCCCACCCTTCCAGATGTAGGATACCAAACACTCCCCCAAGTCTCCCCTCTCCCTCCTCTATCAGTGCAAAACATTTTCTTTATTTCCCTTACCTCCTTTGTCGCAGACGTTTAGATATATTGAGCAACTGACCCGACATCATAGTCTATGTTTTAGTAATATTTATTGTCAGTTTCAATGCCCAGGCCTCTTGATTTAATAAATCTAACTGTTTTTGTTGATCCTTACTTGTTACTGACATAAGTATAATGTCATCTGTGTATGCAAGTGCTGGGCAAGATGAATTTGACACTTTTGGTGGGTCAACAGCAGATATCTCTAATTTCCTCAAGTAACCATCAATACACAAACTGTAGAGCACTGGAGTCAAAACACATCCTTGATGGAGGCCATTATTAATAAGAAACATTTTTGAAATTTCTCCTTTTAAATTATTCTGAATATTAGCCCAGGTATTACTGTAAAGGTGGCAAATAACTCCAATGAAGGCAGCATCAATACCTCTTTATATTATATATATAGAGTTTGTCTATCTATTGTGTCAAATGAGGATGAGAAGTCCACAAAGGCCACATAGATTTTTTGTTTTCTCAAGACGACATACTTCCCAATTAGATAGTATAATTTTTTTAAATGTATTTATTTATTGAAATTTCAGATAACACCCTTGAGAATAAGCTCATTTCATTGGCTCCACGTCAGATGAACAATACATATTGGGAAAGTATGAGACAGAGAACAAACAAAACAAGGAATTATACAAGACATTACAAGAGTGTGTAACTAGAGAAGTTCCAACACATATGGCATTGTACAATGTATGCCATGGTAAATATTCGATTAAAACCTGGAATTCAAAGTGTCATGTTAGAGGTGGTGGGGTCTTATGAAACGACCTTTTACAGGAAAATGCGAACAGACTCAGCCTAATATCTAATAATCAACAAGGTAAGGGATGGCATCAGCACAGGGACCTCGTCAGAGGTGAGAAGGTATGGGACAAAGCATTTTAAAGTGAGCAAGGGAGCTCAGGAGATATAATGGGGGAGGAGGAATGAGGGAAAGTCATAGAGGGGTGAGGGGAAAGAGTAGAAGGGGTCAAGAGGAAATGTGAAGGAGAATGATTAGCAACTTAGAACAGTTATTTACAAGCTGATATCAGTGATGCATAAGGTCAGGATAGCATAAGGTTAGAATAAGTGCTGGTCACAAGAAGGAAGGTTATTGGAAGCAGTCACAACTGGCATCAGCCGCTAGCTGTTGCTTAGGTTTAACCTTGAAGGAGCCCAAGGTGGATGCTGAAGTGATGTCATGGTGCAGTGAATTCATCCATAGCAGGGCATGGTAGGCAAATGACCTTTCTCCCAGAGAAGTGCAACAGTGGGGGTATATTAATAGAAACATAGAATTTGACGGCAGATAAGGACCGCTTGGCCCACCCAGTCTGACCATTTCCCTACCTAATGGATAAGCTGCAGATCCTAGTTAACCAGCAGCCTACTTCTTCCTACCCCAACCCCCTAGAATTGCATTATGACTGTCCCATGCATGCTTGAATTTCACCACTAAGCTATTGCTAATAAGCTTTTGCACTCCTGGGGACATTTTGCCTAAGCTTACTTTTTTGGACAGTAAACATGTTTAGTACATGAGTCTACTTTTGAATTGGAGCCAGGTAGCTTGAGCCTACCTGTCGGAGGATACTATACAGCAATTATCTATGGTCAAGTCAATATTTCTAAAACCATCCTGAAACTCTGAAATGTCACCAGTTAGTTGAATCTGGGTTTTTAGTTTCTCAAGCAGGATCTTAGAAAAAATGTTAAGATTAATATCCACCAGGATACTTGGCCTATACATACATGGGTCATTTAACCTACCTTTTTATGTATTGGTACTATTAGCGCTCCTCTCCATGTCTCTGGCAAATTACATTCTGAATACTCTTGTTATAGGATGTTACCAATAAATTGCACCATTCTGCAGTACTTGTAACATAAACCTCTGCAGGAATTCTATCTAATCCTGGTGCTTTATTTAAGCAATATTGCACGACAGGGTGTGTGTTATTGTCTAATAAAGTCACTCCTGGCTTGGGTCGAAGCTCGAGGTGAAGCCAGTGCTTCCCACCAGGAGTGACGCTACTAGACAATAACACCACCCCTGGAGTGCCTTATTGCTATTATACAATGGCTCGCTTTAAAATAATAATAAAAGTAAAAAAAAAAACCTTTTTTTGTAAATATTTGTGTTGTTTTTGTATGACATGCATATTTTACAAATACAAGAAAAAGTAGTCCACTAGGTGGTGCTGCTGCTAATACATGCTGACCCCCCCACACACACACACAGAGACAGTCGTCATTTGGTATCTTTCAGTTTTGTAATACATTTTATCACTGTGCTGCCTCTGCTTGTTCTGAGAACAGTTGAACAGGTGATTTTATTTTTAGCCATAGACAGCGAGAAAAGAAAAGCGTGAAGCAGCGATTACTTCGGTTTCCGCTCGGTCCGTTACTTGTCATTGCTTCAAAGCTGTAAGTTGGTAAATCTTTATTTTACTACAGCTGTTTGTTTTGGGAAAAGCATTAAATTGTGGGCTTGGTGAGAAGCTGGCAAAGCTTTAACAAGTAACTACCAGTGTTTTTCTTTTGTTGAAACGGCCATGCGCGCACATGGTTTCATACTCGGAGGCAGCTACAGTGAAGTTGAAAGTGGACAGCTGCCGTTATTTTTTTTTAAATCTTGTTGGTTTTGTTTTGCTGAGTGAAAGAGCAACGCAGGCAGAGAACGTGTGTTTGGTTGGGGGGGCGAGATGCTCTAAGGTGTGATGGCTTCAGGGACTGTCAGCTTCTCGGTGGCTTGCGTGGGCAGGTAGGGATTTTTCATTGTTGTCCGGTCAGTTATTTGCCTGAACTTAATACAGTGATATTATAGCTTAATATCATCACTGTCCAAGGCACACACTGACCAATGAGAGAACAGATTTTTTTCTTGCCATTGTATAATTATTTTTTTGGACTTATTGTGATACACATTTCTTGCCTCATTATTATCAGGTTACTATAGTCTATGGGACCCAAACAAAAATTTCTATCTGTGGTACCATCATTAAAAATATCAGTAAAATATTTAAGCTATTTTTCTTCAGATATATAGACATCTGGGACAGTTTTATAATTATTCAATCCTTTAGATACATATGTCCAAAATCTCTTTGTATCTTTATGCACTATAACAGTAAGCGCAATCTCACATTGTTTTTCACAAAATGACTTTTTTATTATTTAAAAATTGTTTGTACCATTTACATTCATGACTTCTCATCTTAAAAAGCTCTTTGTCTTTTGATTTCTTAATCTTCCTTTTCTGGCACCATAAATACAGTATTTTTTTTTTTACATTCTTTGTCAAACCAACCCCTGATGTTATCATGTTGTGCTATACCTTCCCTGTAAAGTTCCTTTGATAAAGGGTCAAATGATCTGAAATGCATCTGGCAGGTTATGTCTGCGTATCCATTTATCAATAAAATTACATTTTAACTCTAGACCCAGGTGTCCATGTACTAGAGGTGGTGAGTGCTCGGCTTTCTTTTCTACACTTCCTTTTCTATACTGTCAAACAGTTTAAATGTCACCCCATACTGTTGCTACTGGAGCTACCTGAAATAACATAAAATCACAAGCTGTTATATAATTCTGAGTTGTATACTTCAGGTAAGATTCCCTTGTACCACACCAAGCTATCCTTTTGTTCTTTATAATAAAGGGATACATGATGGGCATGAGTGTGATATGGAAAATATTTTTGCTCCTTTAGAGTGGCCTTTGGATAGTCATGAGTGGTGAAGCCATGAGTGAGTATCCAGAGGTCATTGTGCAGGAGCGAAAATATTTTCCATATTACACAAGTGCACCTCATGTATCCATTTTATACAGTAGGGGCATGGTAATTGGAGAGAGCACCAGTTATCACACTGGTGATGTCAGCAGAGTGTGATATCTCATGGTGGTGGTTTTATGCTGAAATAAAGAATGGCATATCATCTTACTCCTATTGTATAATCTGTGTTATCAGAACAGTATTTTTTCGGTGGTAATATTTTCCTTATATAAACTTTTTTTTAAATTAAAGGAAGATGATCATTTTCAGACCTGGTTATGATTTCCAAATTATTCCATACTAGTACAGATCCTGACCAAATGGATAGGTCTTGTTACTTTTACTTAGGTCCCTGTAGACTTTACGTAGGTACATGTTCCCACTAAATCACCACATATCCAACTATTTAGTGGATACATGTTTACTTCCTTAAAACTGTTCTGCAAGGGATCACTTGTATTCATCGGGTGCATCTATAAAAATGGACTCAAATAAGCAATTATTGAATTATGCAAGAGGTCATCAAAGGACTCCATTTTTGAGTTTGTCACCCATGATCAGAATTTCCCAATTAGGGTATTCTACTTGAAAGTTTTGTAACAAGTTCTAAAATTCTCCCATATTTCCCCATGATTAAATGTAGATAAAGTGGGGGCAATATACTTATTTATGAGTATAACACTGTATTCACCCAGTTTTAATTTTGCACATAGAAAATTCTTTGAAGTATGAATTTCTTCTGTAAAGGTGAAGGTGTCTCTTTTTACATACATTATAAGGCCACCACCGGGCCTTTTCCCATATTTACTGTACTTTTCACCAGGGTGCTGTAATACTTCCAATCCATTAAAATCAGGGTTAAATTCTTCTGCATGCCATGTTTTCTTTAGACAAATTACATCAGTCTTTGTTACAAAATCCCTCCAGTCTTTATCTATGATATTATATTCAAAACCAGCTATATTTCACAATAAAAAGTGCACATCTGATTATTTGAAAGTACTGTTTCCCCTGTATCCTGACTCTCATTTATTAGTTTGTGTTCTTTGTCTGCCTTATCAACTCCTTTATCTACCTCATTTGGTCCCTCTTATGTCTGTCAAATCTCTTTTCATAGTCCTTCTCAGGGGAAGCTAAATATCTCATTTTTTGGTCCCAACTCCATAATGTGCTGCCAGCCATTTTACTTGTACTTTACTGATTCAGTCATAATTAGCTAATATCTCAAAAACATTAGAAAGTGGAAACCTGGAAGTCCCAAGTTTGTTATTATTGTGCAATCCATTTCCTGATTTATACATTTTTAAATAGATTGCAAAGCAATCCTACCAGTTTAAACTTATTTTCTCTTGTTATTTGATTTAAACTAAACAAACTTAGAGTAACTGGGGTTTT
The DNA here is from genome assembly GCA_016271365.2 of Neoceratodus forsteri. Taxonomy (NCBI): domain Eukaryota; kingdom Metazoa; phylum Chordata; order Ceratodontiformes; family Ceratodontidae; genus Neoceratodus; species Neoceratodus forsteri. The sequence goes on from CM057454.1 coordinate 577,997,534, forward strand.
GACAATTTCTGAGTTTTCCTTTGAATATTTATTAAACCCTTGTCTATTCAGAAAGGTTACATAAAAACTTTTACTGTCTAGCACTTAGTCATTGTAACAGATGTTTTGGCAATTTATGGGACTCAAATAGAGCTTCTAAAGAATGCAGGCACCTGTACTGTTTTATTTTTGTACCTTAATAATATATTTCTTAAGTGAATCTATGCCCAGTTCTTCTATAAGGAAGCTAATTAAAAACAGTCTCAACCTTTCCCCACTCAGTTTTGACCATTGTTCCTGTGCTGTAATTTTTAGAAAAGGAATTTGTTGTTTGTCCAGATTATCTTGTTAAGTGAGAGGACGAAATAAAAAAGAAAATACAGAAAAAGGCATTTTTGCGTGTATAAAAAAAAAATAAACCTAGCTTCAATGGTGGAAGGGGGAGGATGTCTGTAAGGCTGAGCCTGTCTTGAGGGGACAGAAAAATGTGTGAACAAGTGAGAGGAATAAATAAAAAAAATAAAGGAAAAAGTATTTTTGCACGTATTAAAAAAAAAAACTAGCTACAGTGATAAAAGGGGGAGTATGTCTATGAGGCTGAGCCTGTCCTGAGAGGACAGAGAAACTTGGTAACAAGTTAGAGGACTAAATAAAAAAACTACATAAAGGTAAAAGCATTGTTTGTCTCATTCAAAAAACAATAAACCTGGCTACAGTGGTGGAAGGGGGAACGTGTTTGTGAGCCTGATCCTGTTCTGAGAGGACAGAGAAACTTGCACACAAGTGAGAGGACTGAATAAAAAAAACTACATAAAGGAAAAAGCATGTTTGTCTCATTTGAACAAAAAATAAACCAAGCTACAGTGGTGGAAGGGGAAGTGTGTCTGTGAGGCTGAGCCTGTCCTGAGAGGACAGAGGAGCTTGTGAACAAGTAAAAGGTCTAAATAAAGAACAGAGGAACTTGCAAACAAGTGGGAGGACTAAATAAAAAAACTACATAAAGGAAAAAGGATGTTTTGCCTCATTCAAAAATTAAAATAAACCTACCTACAGTGTTGGAATGGGGAGTGTGTCTATGAGGCTGAGCCTGTCCAGAGAGGATTTTGTCTCATTCAAAAAATAAATAAATAAATAAACCTAACTACAGTGGTGGAAGAAGTAGTGTGTTTGTGAACTGAGACTGTCCTGAAAGGACAGAGGAACTTGCAAACAAGTAAGTGGACTAAATAAAAAAAAAACTGCATAAAGGAAAAGGCATTTTTTGTCTCATTCCAAAAATTAAAAATAAACCTAGCTACACTGGTGGAGGGGGGAGTGGGTCTGTGAGGCTGAACATGTCCTTAGAGGATAGTGGAACTTGCAAAGAAGGAAATAAAAAAATACATAAAAAAAAAACAACATTTTTGTCTCATTCAAAAAAAAAAAATAACCTAGGTATAGTGGTGGAAGGCTTGGGGGGGTCTCTGATGCCAAGCCTGTCCTGAGAGGATAGAGGAACTTGTGATCAAATAAGAGGACTGAACAAAAAAAACTATATAAAGGAAAATACTTTTTTGTCATCTTCAAAAAAAAAATTAAAAAAATTAACCTAGGTACAGTGGTGGAAGTGGGAGTGTGTCTGTGAGGTTGAGCCTGTCCTGAGGGGATAAATGAACTTGGGAAATAAGTGAGAGGACTAAATAAAAAAAAAAACTACATAAAGGAAAAAATTTAAAAAAATCTAGCTACAGTGGTGAAGGGGGTGTGTTTGTGTGGCCAAAACTATCCTGAGAGGACTGAGGGACTTGAGAACAAGTGAAAGGATGAAATAAAAAAAGAAACAGGAAAAGCATTTTTGTGTGTAATAAGAAAAAAAAGTTACAATTGTGCACCAGACAGGGTGAAGAGGCGATAAAATGGAGAAAGGTATGGGGAAATGTATGGCACAATTGATACTGCACAGTCTGACTGGTAAAAGACAATTAGTGGGACTTCATTTATTAGCAATAGTGGTTCTTCCTCAATGCTGTCCAGACAGGAAAGGCCAAAACTACCTTAATTAAAACTAAAGGAGTAATCAGCACCACAAGGAGTGGAAAGCACAGATATGCTACCTCTGTGTACCATAGTACCAGTACATATTTGAATGAAACAGATGAGGAGAAATTTAGCTGTGATAAGAGTAATTAAGCCTTACAAAATGGTGGATCAAATAGCATTCAAAAGACTTTTGAATCACCTGTCACCACGATACAATATTCCATCCAGGAAATATTTCTCTACTATCACCATACCTCAGATGTATGAGTTAGTAAGTGCTAAACTAAAAATGCTTAAACATGCAGTTGCTGGGGTTGCCCATCTGACTACTAACATAGGGACAAGCTTCCAGCCAAAATCATTTATGTCGCTGACTGCACATTGGGTATCATTTTCTCCCTTTAGTGACACAGACAATTCCCCTCAGAAACTGGCTTTCTTTTGAATCCAGTATATCCCATTGTAGCTGACCAATGGATCCTGCTGGACTTCATGGTGAGGTCACCATAATATCTCTATGGGATCCATGGATTGTGGACTGTTGAAGAGAAGTGTTGGGGGAAGGCCCTTTACCAATTATCTGGGGGTGGCTGTTCCTTTGCTGTGCCTGGGACTGGGCAGGAATGCCTGCACATGGTTACCAAAGAGTTGGCGGGGGAGTGCGGTGCTTCCTAAGCCACCTGGGGGGTTGGCTCGAAGGCTGATTCTTCTGGGCGCCTTTAGCTGCTGGTTGCGGGCAGAGCAGAGGGCAGCTAGTTCCTTGGTGGTGTGGTTGGGGGTTTTAGCATTTTCCCCATCTATTACTCTCACCAGGCTCTTTACAGTTGGCCCTCCCCTGCAGGTCGGGGTGCTGACATCATGTTGTAGCTCTATTCAGTGTTGAGCTTTTGTTTACAAGTAAGAGCTGAACTTGGGATCCTGGAGCTCTTTGTGGCAGCAGAAGATTTTGCTGAAAATTGGTCCTTTTATCATCTTAAAGGTTTCTGAAGGTTTCAACAGTGACTTGCCTCTTTTTTCACTCCCCCTTGACTGGCTGCTCATATTAAGAACTATGGCCTTGGAATCCATTAGCCCGTCTCCACCTTTGACTGTGTAGATTTTGGAAGGGTGGTGAGAGTGCCCTGCACATTGTTATTTTTACTGTAAGTTACTGTTGATTCTTCCCTTGCTACGTGAGAGGTGGTGCTGGGATTGAAACTGTATGTTGACATTCACCCACAGTGGTGGGCGCTCTCTGGGTTCGGAACTCATTTGGAGCAATATATGGTGACTGGCTTTCCCTAGATCTGCCTGTACTGACTTTATGCAGTTATTTGGGCTGGCAAATGTGTGTGCTAGTTTTCTTTTTATAGTAGTTCATTGGCGTGGTGGAGGGGTATTTTTGGTTGTATTCTCATTTTAAGTAGCTTCTGCATGATATAAAGATGTGGTGGCAGGTAGATTGCTCAGTCAGGCACTACTCCTCCTCCGAGCTTCAGGGCCTCCATCCCTTTAATTGCCCTCCATTACTCACTGCAGTCTATGGTCGCTCCTGGGCATTAGGAACAGAGGGTAGGAGGCAAGGGGAGCTGGGCACCCTAAAACTTGGGGAAGGGGTGAGCTGGGGGTCAGATTGTGATAGTTAAGTCCAAGAGATGCCCGGGGGTGAAATGGGTCCTAGATCATGGGTTTCCACATCTGGTCCCCATACTCAAGGGATCCACTGTTACAGGGCCGGTAGTCCGGCTAGCTCCGGAGTCTTATCCATCTCAAGTAGTGTTGTGCAATGCCAGGTCTATAAAGAATAACATGGCTATTATAGCTGATCTTGTTGGAACAGCACACCAGGCTTGAATCACCGAGACCTAGCTGGATGAGAATGCCAGCCAAATTTTGGAGGCAGCTATTCCTGCCAGGTTCTTGGTAATGTATCACTCAAGGCTGGACCACAGGGGCGCGAGTGTAGCCATTTGTTTTAAATTGGAATTGGGTCCTATAGAGGTGCCAGTAGAGGAATCTGGATCATTTGAGTATACTGTGGTTGCAGGTGTGGGGTGTAGGATCAATCTCATCTACCATCTACCCAGAGGTGAGAAATTGTTTCTACAGGAGGTTGTGGACTTTATTGCTGACATGGTGTTGGAGTCGCCCCAGTTGATGGTGCTGGGTGACTTCAATACCTGGGTCAATGATGAACTTGTGCAATTTGGCCAGAACTTCCTCCAACTTATGAACTCATTGGGCCTCACACAGGTAGTTGCCTCTGGAACCCACAATCAGGGTCACTCACTCGACCTGGTTTTCCTCCTGGGGATGAAGGCCTCTGATCTGGTGGTGGAACCAGTTGGATGGTCTGACCGTCACACTATAAGGCTCAATTTCCAGGCTCCCCCCTATAGGCCTGCCACTGTGGAGATGGTCAGATACTGTCCTTTGAGGGGCATAACCCTTGATGGCCTTTTGGATGGTATTAGACTTGTCAGGATTGCCAGATGATAGTGAGGGTCCAGAGAATCTGGTACAAGCTTATAATAAGGCTGTGGTGGGGGCTCTGGATTCTATCGCTCCTGTCTGAGTTCATCCTCTCACTCTTCACCCTCGGTCCCCTTGGTTCAATGGGACCTTAAGGGAGCTGAGACGAGTTGGATGAAGGTCATAATGCTGCTGGTGGAGATCTGCCCTGGATGCCAACTGCCTTAGGTTGATGCAACATTATTCTTACTATCAATCCATAATCTCCCATAAGAAGGCAAAGTTCCTGTCCAGGGAGATTGCTGCAGCTCAGAAATGACCAGCTCAACTCTTTTGAACTGTGGACAGGTTGTGCAATCCAACTTGTCTGCAAGATTGAAGATTATTTTCACAGGAGAAGTATGATGAGTTTGCTCAATTCTTTGCTAATAAGGTGGCTGACATCAGGGCAGAGATCCAATCAGCCCATTCTATGGGACTGTTAGTTGGTTAGTGGTCGGGGCACTGTCACTACCCCTCACTTTTCTTAGGTACACTTTGACCAGCCAGAGATCTTGGATGTCTTTGCTGATTGTTCAGAGCATGTGCCCAACTTGCTGTAGTTTGGACCCGGGCCCTACATGCCTCATACTGGGGTGTGTTGACACAATCAGCCCTGTCCTGGCAGAGATAGTCTGGTTCTCTCTAGAGTTGGGTGAGTTTCTGAACTCTCTGAAGGAGGTGGTGGTGACACCACTCCTTAAAAAATCTTCTCATGACCCAAACTGCCCTGCTAACTACAGGCCAATCTCTAACCTTCCCTTCATTGGGAAGATAATTGAGAAAGAAGTTGCCCAGCAGCTCGAGAACCATTGGACACAGGATATTTATGATCCTCTCCAATCCAGTTTTCAGAAGATGCATTGTACTGAGACTGCTCTGGTTCAGGTGCTCAGTGATTTCCTGATTGCAAGAGATCAGAAGTGCCACTCCATCTTGGTCCTTCTTGATCTCTCTTCATCCTTTGACACCGTGGGTCATAGAGGATTGCTAGAGTGCCTGAGGGACATCTGTGGCCTGTCTAGGATGGTCCTCAGATGGTTTCAATCTTTCCTCACAGACAGGTTTCAGATGGTGGTGTCCGGGATTTATTCCGTGACCTCATTCTCTTTGCCATGTGTGGTTCCCCAGGGCTCTGTGCTCTCCCCAGTGTTGTTTGTGATGTATATGCTGCCATAGGGAGACATTGTGAGATGGTATGGACTGAGGTTTCACTGCTATGCAGATGACACCCAGCTGTATCTGTCTTTTGTGCCTGAACAGAATAGTGTGATCACAGTCGTTAACAACTGCCTCACACAAATCCATGACATGCTAAAGGCCAGCTGGTTGAAGTTGAATTCTGAAAAGACTGAGGTGTTGGTGGTGGGTCCAGGTCACTGGATAGAGAGGTTGGGGACTGGGCTTTCCTCTGGGCTTTGTCTTGGAGATGACCAGTTGTTGATCTCTGAACAGTTGCAGAATCTGGAGGTGATTCTTGATGATGGGCTGACACTGTGTTCTCAGCAGTAGTTAAGTCTTCCTTTTACCATCTGAGGAACATCGCCCAGGTTAAGCATCTTGTTCCATCTAGTGACCTTCCAATGCTGATCCACACCTTTGTGACTTCAAGCAATTCCCTCTACCTAGGGCTTGTGGGGGTTGATATTCGCTGCTTGCATCTAGTGCAGAACACGGCAGCTTGGCTATTGACGGGAGTTTCTCATGTGAGTCACATCATGCCTGTGCTGCATGAACTGCACTGACTGCCTGTGCAGTGGCAGATCACTTTCAAGGTCAGTTTACTGACCTATAAGACCCTACACAGACAGGGTCAAAGCTACCTGCAAGAGCTCCTGGTTCCTTACTGCCCCCTCTGACCTCTCTGCTCAGACAGCGAGGGATTGCTAGATGTTTCCAGGTACAGTTGAAAACTTTGGGGTCATGAGCTTTCATGTGTTCCTGTGGAACTCTCTACCTCATCGGATTCGAGAGTGCCAGACTGTGGAGAGCTTTAAAAAGGCCTTAAAGACCCATCTTTTTTATCTTGCCTTTGGGGATTTTAGGTAATATATGATTTTAAGGCACTGTGGTGCTAAATTTGGATTGCACTGTTTAATTGTTTTTATTTTTTATATGTTTTATTCTAAATCTGTATAGCACTTTGATATTTATTGAATTGCACTCTAGAAATAAAGAATATTATTATATTATTAATATTATCACACAGCTTCCAACTTCCTGGATGAGCTCAATAGAGATATACAGTACTTGCTTACATCACAAGGGCTTTCTGTAGGTTTTGTTTTGGCTGGCAATGATTCAAACACAAAGAAAACATTGTCTGATATGGCTTTTGTCTGCATTCAATGTTTTGCACACTGCCTAAATTTGATTGTGCATGCCTTGGTAGAAGAAGACAGAGATATAAAGACTCTCACATATGTGGCAAAAAGAATATGCACATATTTCAGCCACTCCAACAAAGCACACTAATGTCTTTGGGTCATACAAGAAGAACACAGACTGCCTTCTAAACTGCACAAGTGCTCAAATGCATCTTTAAGATTGGCACAGGTGGTGGATCATCTTTTGCATCCAAGGAATCTTGCAATGACTCATCTATCCTGAGACTTTTCACAGCATTGCAGATTTCTACATCACTTGCCTCCCCTTTTGTTTCAGCATCAATATCAAAGTCCACAAGTGTTGAGAACTCCTCTGTGGATATGAGTGGTGGGGCAGCAATGTCATAGAGTGGGTCATCTGCCACTGATTGGCTACTACTTGGTTGGTCAGAGGGCTCGTCTGAGCCTGTAGTGAAACCTACTTTTTTAAAACAATGTTGGAATGTAGCTGATGAAAAAGTTTGCCACGCTTTAGCAACTATGTTGGTTGCACTGAGAATAGAAACTGCCTTTCAGTTGCAGATGCAGTTACAGACCCTACCTCATCAATTGCATCCACAATTCTGGAGGACATTAGAGAATAATAATGTCCCTTTAAATTTCTGATCACACCCATATCCATGGGTTGGATCAGGCTTGTGGTGTTGGGAGGGAGGGAAAACAATTTTGATGTGTGGAAACATTCACACAACATCAGTTGAGTGGGATGAACAGTTATCCAGAAACAACTAAACAAAACATCTTTTCCTTTTAAGTTCTTGCTCCCACATGTGTAGCCAGTCCTTAAATATACACCCAGTTATCCAGGCATTTGATGAGGCATAACAGGACACGAGCAGGGTGAACAGATATTTGGGGAAACATCTGGGGTGCTTACTTTTTCCTATAAGAATTAAAGGGTGCTTATCTGTCCCATCCATGTTCAAGCAAACTCACAAAGACACTCTGTCTTTGGCTTTCTTGCCACCCAGAAGTTTGGCCTGCTTGTAGATATGTCCTTGATCAGGGTAGCTCCTTAAATACAGTGCGGTCTCATCAGCATTATAGAGTATGTTAGGACTGCAATCTTTCAACAAGGCAGGGAAAACAGAAGAGACACAGTCTGCAGTCACATCTGTGTCGGCAGATCTCTCACCATATTCTTTTTTTATAAACAATTGATGCCTTCATTTCCACCTCAACAGTCATCCATCAGTGGATTTAAAGGACTCATGTCCCAACTGTTTGGAAGGTTTATTTGCCTTCTTTTTCAGAAGTGACTCAGTCATGTTCCTCGGCTGACAGAGCTCTTAAACCAGATGAGAAGGGCATATTCGACTTCCCCATCTTTGCCCTCTCACTTGCACTTCCTAGGAGGGTTAAAATTTGCTTGCCATTCACTCAGAATGGCCTCTCAGTTCTAGCTGATATGGCCAGCTCAGCTTTTAGAAATGCCAAAGTCTTAGGCAACAGAAGAAAGATAAGCCGTAGGCGCCTGTAAGGCTTCAATAACAAACTCGCTAAGTGTAAGTTCAATCTATTTTCCAGACATACTGTGACATAATGGTTTCACTTAAACTGTTTTTTATCCAAAAAAGTTGCAGTTAACTCATTGAGGCACCAAGATGCCTGTAGGTGGTAGAAGAAAAAATATTCCTGAGGTCTTTAACCCCTCCATACATCATGCACTTTGTGCCAGTGAGGACTTAAGATGCCTGAGGACATCACTGCTTAAAACATTTATATTTCACAAAATGAAGTGGGTAGAATTGACTGCCTAGCATTGCTGGAAAAGTAATTTTTGCAGAACAACTTTTCCACTGATACTTTGTGTATGTCATGTATACTTTTGAAGGTATTTGCATTTTTTTATGGCATAGTGTGTACGGCTGAGATTTGTCTCAAGCTTCACCTAGCCACCTTGAATAAAATGGGAACAAAATGCATGTATCATATTAGAAAAATGGCTTTTTAGTACAAAATTAGTTCTGTTCCTCCATCTAATGTATGGATGATCAATTTGGTGTTGATATGTTAAATATTTTCCCACAAAAAATGGTTTACATTGCCTTTTGTATAGAAAAAAATGTTTTTAGCTATTTCAACCAATAAAGAAAAAAACAGGAACTACTTGAAATAGATTGCATAACACCATTAGAAAGGTAATTGTGTGCTGAACAACGTTGCCCTTCGTACTTTGTGTGTAGTACTTATGGATCATGAGGTATTCATATTGTTTGTGGTATGCCGCCTATGGCTTGATTTTGATCAGAAAGCTCCAGGTTGCACTGTTAAAAGTGTACAGGCCACAAGTGGTGGAACTCTCAAAGAGCTCCTGAGGCCTCAGTGAGTTAAGCTGAACAGGTGTCCCTTCTAACCAAAATTGCTTATAATTGGCCTCAATGAGAGAAAAACTGGTTATTAGGGAAATGTTCCTATTAGCTGCACATCTCTATTAACCACATCCCTATTAAGTGGAGTAGACTGTACACTCATCCAGGATGTTGCAATGAGGTGAAACTCTACCTTTTACAAGTTTCAATGATTGATGGAGAAAAAAAGGCTGTAAGACAGTATACACTAGAGATCAACATAGGGAATGCTGATTTGTACATTATTCCTCAGCAGTGGGCTGTTTTAGAAATTCTCAAGTTCCTGCAACAATTTAAGGAAATTACTAGGGATGTGAGTTCCAACAGTGCCACATTCGGCCTAATAATCCAATTGATCAAGATTCTTAGAATTCAACTGAATGCAATTTGGGACGACTTGGAAGGTACAAAAAGCCAGTTTCAGATAGGAGAGTTTAGTGCAACTGAAAGGTACTTGTCACCCAGAATAGAAAAAGACATACTACATAGAATTATTAAAAAGTCAAAGATGATGATAAGAAACTCTGAAATACTGGTGGCAGAACATTATATCAACAGTACTAGAACCCATGGTACAAGATGAAACAGCCCTCACAGCATGACCCACATGTGTTCCAAAACTGCAGAGAGAAAATCATTCAAGAAGTAGATTTAATTTTGAAAACAAAACCAAAAAAAACACCATAACAACAGATGCAGCCCCCTCATCCATTACTCCTGCACCTTCACAGCCCTCTCTTCTCAGTCAGGCTACAAAACAGTCAGTTGCTGCCATTCATTCTACCCACACAAGGCATTTTTGGGGTCACTTGGATGCCATCATCCTTGAAAAATCAGCCCTTCCTTCACTGCTTGTGCCCAGGCCATGTTTGACAGCTGTTTAGAAGAATAAGAATCAGCATTTGAATAGAACTTTTCATACACAGTGTATTAATGAACAGGGAGGCTATAAGGGATTTGGGAGTGGAAGACCCCCTGATTGGGAGCAACCATCATATGTTGTGGTTCACACTCAATATGGGAAGAGTAACAGGAGGAACAGGTACCACAGTGATTGATTTTAAGGGAGCGGACTTTAAAAGGATGGAGGAAAGTTTGATTTTAGCATCTGGTGGGAATTCAGACATAGAAACATAGAAACCTAGACTTTGATGGCAGATAAGGACTACTTGGCCCACACAGTCAGTCCCTTTTCCTACCTATTGGATAAGCTGCAGGTCCTAGTAAACCAACAGCCTACTTCCTCCTACACCCCACCAGAATTGCTGTATGTCTGTCACATGCATTCTTGAACTCCCCCACTGTTTTTGACCTCATAACCTCCTCAGGAAGGCCATTCCATGCGTCCACCATCCTCTCTATGAAAAAATACCTTCTTGGATTTTTGTGATTCCCTTGAGGTACTTGAAAGTTTCTATCATGTCCCCTCTCTCCTTCCTTTCCTCAAAGGTATATATATTAAGCTCTCTTAGTATTAGCCCATTCATGAGTGCCAGACAAAAATGGAATATCATTAAGAAAGGGATGGCAGAGGCTACTGAGACCTGTACCAGGAAATGGAGCAAGATGGAGAGAGCAAAGAAGCTGAGCTGACTGACTCAGGATGTAATGGAAGGCATGAAGGCCAAGAGAAAAGCATTCCGGAGGCTTAGGAAGTCAGGAGGGCAAATTGACAAAGATGAGTAAGCAAAGAAGTTTAAAGAGGTTATCAGGCTTGTCAGAGTGGCCAAGGCTTCTGGAGAGCTGAGACTGGCACAGGGAACCAAGGAAGGGGAAAAGGACTTCTTCAAATACATTGATGAGAGAAGAAGAAACAAAGTCTAGATTGTGATAACTAAGAAAGATGGGGTGGGTGGAGTAGGGAAAGGACCAGGCAGAGGCACTGAATGAGTACTTCTGATTTGAGTTCATGAAGGAAAGAGGGGAGCAGACACCCCATGGGAAGGGTGGAGTGGGCAGGGGGGGAGGGGTGACTGATATCCAAATCACAGAGGATGGGGTACTGGAGGAACTAAGGGCACTGAGGGTGGACAAGGTACTGGAGCTGGATGGCATTCACTCTAGGGTACTTAGGAGGCTAGCAGAGATCCTGGTGAGACCACTGGCAGATATGTTCAGTACAGCACTAGACACAGGATGCATGCCACAGGACTGGAGGATGACCCATATGGTGCCTATTCATAAAAGTGACCCAAAGGAAGATCCAGGCAACTACAGACCAGTAAGTCTCACTTCAATCATGGGAAAACTCACGAGGTCAATCTTAAAAGAGAAGCTGGTAACCTTTCTGGAAGACAATGGTCTCCAAGATGGCCACTGGCATGGTTTTGTATCAGGCAAATCCTGCCAGGCAAACCGAGTCGAGTATTATGACTGGCTTACCAGGGAACTGGACAGAGGCCATGCAGTGGATGTCCTATATTTGGATTTCAGCAAGGCCTTTGACTCGGTGCTGCATGGGAGGCTGGGAAGGGGAGAACTGAAATACATTGGGGTAGGGACAAAAAATGGTCAACTGGATCACCAACTGGCTGAATGGTAGGAAGAAAAGGGTGGTGGTGGTGGTGGGAGGAACTCTCATTACCAAGGGACATTATGGGACTTTATGAGTGGTGTGCCCCAGGGTTCAGTACTGGGACCAATGCTGTTATGAATTGGGGTATTCATAGCCGATATCTCAAACGGGATCCAGAGTAGGATCAGTCTGTTTGCAGACAATACTAAGATCAGTGCAGTGGTAGATGACATAAAGGGGTGCAGAGGGCTGCAGGAAGACTTGACCAAACTACAGGAATGGGTGGAGACATGGCAGCTGGGGTTCAACATCAAGAAGTACAAGGTTCTGCACTTTGGAGCAAGGAACCAGGGGAGGACATATCAGTTGGGAGAGGTACAGTTGGAAAGCACAGTGAAGGAAAAGGATCTAGGGTCACTAATAATGGGGAGTATGAACCACTCAGCTCAGTGTAGGAAAGTGGCTGCAAAGGCAAATAAGATTCTGGGGTGCATAGCAAAGGGAATCTTCTCCAGGCACAGAGAAGTGATCTGACCCCTGTACAGGTCACAGGTCTGTCCGCACCTGACATACTGCATGCAGTACTGGTGTCCATTCCTGAAGAGGGACATCAGATCGCTTGAGGGGGTGCAGCATAGGGCAACGAAGATGATACAGGGACTTGAGGGAAAATCCTATGAGGAGAGGCTGGGAGAGCTGCAAATGTATTCCCTGGAAGAGAGGAGGGATGGGGGGATATGATTGAAACCTTTAAGTACCATAAAGGGTATTAATAGGATTAATACAGAAGGGATTCTTCAGATCAGAAGGGGGATGGACACAAGAGGGCATTGGCTAAGATTGGAGGGGGGAGATTTAGGAGGGAAATCAGGAGACACTTTTTCACAGGAAGGTGGTAGATAAGTGCAACACTCTGCCCGAGGAGGTGGTATTGTGTAGAATGGTGGGAGGATTTAAGAGAAGGTAGGACAGAGTGAGGGGGGTGCTGGTTATGATGAGGGATGGGGAGGGTGGAGCAGCTGCAAGTTGAGGGGCTAGCAGCACAACCGAGCAGACTCCATAAACCATGAGGCCTGTTTCCGATAGCATTTCATATATTCGTATGACTCTCAGTGGAGCAGAGAAGAAAGTAGTGCAACAATGACAAACTGATATGTCCATTGTATACTACTAAATGGGAATGGGATTTCCCCTCTCAGGTCAGACAGGTCAGTTTACGGTTACAGCACTAGTACTTAGGCAGAGAACAGACAGCTCAACTGCATGGCTGCCATATTCAACTGATGAGCACATCAGTGCTGTAAACTCAGTTTTCATTTCCTGAAATGCTGCTTACAATTCTATGTGTGTGTGTCACAGATCTCAATATCATTTTATGCAATTATGTAGCAGATTCACAGTTTTCATCACATTTTACAAAAGGTTCTGATTTGAGTTAGAACTAATCAAAACTAATCAGGACTTTGGTCAGGATCCTGATCCTGATAATAAGGGTCAGGACTTTTTGGGGTCTGCCCATCCCTACTTCCCGCTCCTTGCACTGGCACTCCATCTTCATCTCCAAGCCCCTTATACAACATCTGTTCTGCGCCACCTCTGACCCTTGTCTGGGTTCTGCAGTTCTTCAGTATTTATGCCACTCTGCCAGCTATTGCAATCAACTTTCCCTAAAAGTTTATGTCAAATGCCTATGCTAGTCATACCTTACCATTTATTAGTCTCAGCATTCTTACACCCTGCTCAGTTTATTATTCCTATGTTACCTAATAGCCCTAGTCCTTCATAACCTTCTGGCATGCCCAAATCACCTGCAATGCTCATTCATTCTCCCTCTTATGTGCCCTTGTAGTGGTTCAGTCATTCTCACTTCATTGGTGCTCATTCTCCTATATTTTGCATTGTTTGGCATTATCCATCATATATTACTAATGTGCTTCATCTGCTTTATGTTCCCCAATATGCCTATGACTTGTCCTTCAATAGGATCATGCCAGTAATTAAGCCTCTTTTGGAGGTTCCTACCCTACCAACATTATAGTTGTTGTTTGGTCTCATGATTCTCAGCTTGGTGCTTCCCATTTTTCCTACTGTGGAGGACTGTGGTGTCACAATGGGGCATCATGGTTCCAATTAGCAGAAGCATGCTTTATGTAAGCTATGTGATTTTTCCCTCCTTTCTTGCATACTTGGCTTTCAGTTATCCAAATATAAATCATTAACCTCTCAGCCTACATGACCTTAAGATGTTCACTGCATTCATTAATGTGCTGCATGCTCCTCACTGGATTAACCTATATCCACCTTACTGGCAGTCACCGTAATCCTCCTCCTCCCATTCACTACCTTCTTACTTAATACTGTCCCCTTTGCCAGGCTTTGTTTGTTTACCTGTCACTTATTATGCAGCAGTCAGCTACCCTTTCCTTGCTCAGCCCATACCAGCAGTCTGACAGCCTCTTCTTAAATCTGCCTACTGTGGCATAGTTGTGAAAGTAGGCATCCCCGGTCTACTGGGGATGGGAGCCTATTTGCTCTACCTCCAATCTCAACCAGTTATATTCCCAGCCAACTTCTGACAGTCTCCATCCCTATCTCTGCCTGGTGAAATATCCAGTGAAGGTTAGCTTGCCCTGACTACTGGGGATGGGAGCCTGTGTCTTTCATTTGCTGTCTCACCAAAATGCTTTCTATACCTGATATCTGGTTGCCACTTCCCTTTGGGAATGGAACCACTATACCTCATTTGCCTCCAATCTCCTAACTCAACTAAATATATCCTATACCTGCATGGGATCAGTGTACTTGTCCTCACCATTGGCCTCCTTGTGTTTTGGATTTGGACCCTGCCATTTAATTCCATCTCCAACTCCACCTGGTCCATTGGAATCCTGGCCTTCCTTGCTGCTTCTTTCTGTGCTCATGTGCATTATTGATGTGGCTTGCCTTTAGGCTCAGCCACCAACCTCCAGACGTGCAGCTCCATGCTGTCATCTCTTCCCTCATCACTACTTATTATGATTCTGTTTCCCTTTTGCCTCCCTCTTGGAGATGTCTGCCCAAATTCCCACTTGCTTCCTACTGGATTTGTGCCATTTGCCCATCTTTAAAGATTGGTGCCCAAGGCTTTCTACAGTTTTCTCCATTTGCTACCCATGCCTTCATCCAAAAGTCTACCATTAGTGAGCCAAGTACTCTTTCTCATATCAGCAATTCCAATTCATCATCTCCTTCAGAAGTGGGAATGTCATACCCCAGCAACACAACTTTTACAATTGTCTGTTTAAGTTTGCCATCTCCTTTGGAGGTGGGAACTCATTCCCCATCACCACAGCACACTTGCAATCAGCTATTTATATTTGCTGTTTCTTACAGAATTGGGAACCTTATGTCCCATCACTGCTGTGCTTTTGCTGTCAGCAATTTAAGTTTGCCATCTCCATTGAAGGTGGGACATCATGCTCCAACTTGGCTGCACTTTTTAAACCCAGATTAGTATCTCCATTTTACCTGGATCTACCACTCGAGGCCTCTTTCAGCTTTCCTACATTTTGTTCTGTTATGATGTGGTGACTGTCCCCGCAGTCCTGCACCTTACCTGCCACTTCTGATATCAGTACCCCTCGGCATCTGCTGGCTTCCTATCATGCTTGGTCCTCCAGTCAGATGCCTTCCACTGCAAACTTTTGCCCTCCATGATTGGACTGTTACCTTCCTTCTTGCCACCCTGGTGGCTTGGGGCTACTGCACATTTGCTGTCCCTTTTGGGCGTTCATCACAACTACTGATGTCTGGCATCCCTGCTTAGTCAATTACTCCAACACATTCATCCACCTCATACTACCTCAGCTGACATTACTGCTCCCTTCCAACCCTCTTCCAGCAACATCCCTCATGCAGCATGCCATTTAGAGTCCAAGTCACTATCCAAAATATTGGTACTTCAGATTATCTCCCCAGGACTCAATTCTGTAATCCCATTCAACTGTACTGTACAAAATCTTACCTCTCAATCAACTGTACAAGATCTTCCCTTACATATTCCATTTAATGTAATCGGCATATATAGCACTACCTCCAGATATGTTCCTAGGATCCAAGCTTTAGTGGAGTCTTCTTCATGCCCATTATCTTACCCTGAAATAGGGAACCCAATTCCCTCCTGGGATATACCAACTCTATAATAACAATAACAATAACCCTCAAGAATAACGGGAACCACAGGATACCACATAGCAGTACTGGCATCATCTGTTATACCTTCCTTGTATAGTTTACTCTCTAAAAACACTGACTCAGTTCAACCATGTTATCTTACTTGTACAGTATTTCTTTGAATAGCCATTGGATGTTCCTAAGACCCTTCTTCCATCTACTATCCCAGAATTTGTATTGTCAGATCCCCAAGTCATAGCAAACTTGAAAAATGTATACTATCCCAAGTCACTGTGCCTGGTCTTTGGATATCACCATACATCACAAAGTTATCTACATCTCTTAATCATGATACTCTTATCATGCCTGCTACAGTGGTAATCACACAAAAGCTGTCTGGATGCTGGCCCAGTGGCATAGAAGGTTGAGGTGCTAGATGCCTTACCTCATACTACACTAGCGACCTAGATTTGGGAATGACCTTGGTTCATTAGGGTGCCAGCATGGGGAGAGGGTGGAGCAGGATTGAGCATGCAGCCCTCCTCTCCACAGGGTGGTGAGGGTGAGTTGGAGCCCACATAGTTCCGCTTTCACCAGGTGAAGGTCCAGTGGATAGCGTAGGCAGAGAAGGGGTGGCAGAAAGCATCAGGAAGTGGAAGAGACTGAGCTGGAGCCATGGGATGCAATGCATGGCTCCAAACATTCGCACAGGTGTGTGCTAGGGCCTGGGGGAGCCAGGGGCAGAAAATCCTAAAATACATACAGTATGGTCCCCATCGTCAGTTGGTGGGGGTAGATGATGGGGACCAAAAAACTAGATTAAAAAATAAAAATCTGCCCAGTAGTGCTGTATACAGAGCAGTACACAAGCACACTACCCAATAAATAACATGCATACTGCTACTGCTTAATGATGCATGGTGTGCGGCACCCTGCAACTTTAGTGCAATTACCACTGTACCTACAGTCAGGTCCCCATGTTTTCTGTGATTCTGTGGTTGCAGCAGTGGTCGCAGAAATCAGGACTGACAGCAGAAATCAGTGCTGGCCACAGAAATCAGGAAAACCAGCCACACAGCCGCAGAAATGCTTGCTGTGCTATGTGATCACACGAGGCAAGGGCAAAGCTACAGATATGTTAAGTATGCCATGGCATACATGCCCATTAGAAGGGGCAACAAACTGATGACACCTGCTACAAAGCCAAAAAGCTAGTGGCCACATGGCATCTTGACTCGTGCTAGATCTTGTTACATAACTCCATCCAGCTAGTATTGTTGGGGGGGATGAAAGAGTAGCAGAGCTTGATTAGGTCAACGGCAGTTATGATTTGCTGCCATGTAGGAGATGTAGGTGTGGCTAGCTCAGCCATGTTAATTTTTCATTGTGAGGCTGCTTACGGTGCACGCTGACTCCTTGGATAATGAATTTGGAAGAAAGAACTGGAAGGTGAGCAGTAGTCAAGAATTGAGATTTAGTGTTGCCCGTGAAGGTGGGATTGATCTCGGTGTGGTGGCAGGAATCGGAAGAGGAGCTGATTGCAGAAACATAAGACTGGCAGCAGACTGAGCAGAGGAGTCAGTCCCCACTGGTGGACATTGATCACAGTTTTGATTTGTGGGCCGCAGATCTATATCTGCAAGTGTGGGAGTAATTTCTTTGCAGATTTGAACCTGCAGCCTAAGTGGTGGCATCAAGCTCAGTTCTTAAGGAGGGTAAGTTGCTCAGCTACAGCAGAATTGGGGACCAGGGTATACTAGAACTGGAGCAAGCAGGTATGGAAAAAATCAGAATGGAGAGTTTGATTGCTACTATACATAAGTGAAATGAGGGTCACTGCCTGAAGAACACCACAGCCCCCAGCATTGCGAGGAGAAGAGAACATGCTAACCAAGGTTACTGCACTCCAGCTTAATGATTGTACCCGATAGATCTGTATTAAGTCTGAATCATCCATTGATTCTCCTGAAACAAAATGGCCACCCAGGGTATAATCAGTTAATAAGAATGATTTGCTTACATTTTTTAGCGTGTCCCCAAAATAAAAATCAGGAGTCAACAAATCCTACATACACTGCAAGCTACACCCTCCTTCACTGTTATAGGACACCCCCCCCCCAAACACACATATTTGCACACTGCACTCAGTATGTTTGTTGCAAGGCAATTGGGGTATTCCTAGTTTAAAAAAACAATAATCTATAGAACGTTGATCAAAATCAGAAAAAAATGGCTTTCAGGTTGGTGTCTCTCTTTATATCTGCTGACTGTAAATATAAACCAGAAGAAATCCAAGCAGGTTTTGCCTTCTGTGTAATTTTAGCTGAGTGTGTATGTCCTCCTCTGATTATAATCTAGGAGAACATCAAAGGCCACCAATTTCCAGAAGAAGAACAGACGAGCCTTCAAATTTGGGGTGGGAGGGGAAAGTCACTACAAGAGAACTCTGATGCCCATGGCTACAACAGGTTTGGGTTACTGAAGTTTAATATTTGTGATAAGAAGACTACATACTATTAAATGGCCTGGTGTTCCACTTTCAGTGTAGCAGAGTGGTTGTACGAAAACAGTCAAAGGGTTAACTAAGACTTAATCCCCTTGAAGGTATGCTGTTTAACCACAGTTTATCTGCTGCAGAATGGCAGCAGAATCAGCAGTTGTTCTGCCACCGAAAGTATGAGGGTCTGCCGCAGAATGTAGGTCCATTTTGCTGCAGTAAACACGGGGCCCTGCCTACAGTGCTCACTATACAAAAGTTGCTCAGAACCTCAGTGTACTGGTCAGTACCTGCCTTGTAGAGTGGTAGAGAACTTCCTACCCTGCGGTAAAAAGCTGAAAGCTAAGCGGTATCCTGTTTATGCGGTAAATTGACATTGTTTTTCAATGTGCTTTAATGCATTCCATGATTAACCACCGGGTGGCTACCATGTGCTGTCACTGCAGAATAGGTGTGATTTCATGTAAAATAATTCTGTGCCCTGTGCCCCCCCCAAGTAACCTGCAGATGGCGATAGGTGTTAACAAATTGTGTGTATGTCTGTAATTCCATGGTGTCGCACAGATGCTAAAAATAGGCTAAAGAACTGATGCATTTTGGATATTACCATTGATCCTTGTTACAATTCAAAATGCAGCAGGTGTCTGTCCTGTTTTCAGCATCTGTGCAGCATAATGGAATAAAATCAATCATTTAGATCATTTTAATAGCTTGGACCGCAATGGTCTGATCAGCTAAAAAGACTGCCTCAGAGTAATCTTCTGAATTCCTCTCATATAATATAGAATGTCTAATTCCCTAACATAGGCACAACAAAAGTGTCCTGAGCAAGATCTAAAATATTAATTATTACTTCAAAATGTTCTGTCTGTCACTAAATATCACAAAAAGTGCTTCTGCTTTCATGTTCCACAGTTTCACCAGTTCCTTGGTTCTCAAGATGTGGTAGTCATAGCAGAGTAAAGTAGGACTGATGGGTTCTGAAGTGGTGCTTTAGTCTCCTTCCTGTCCTTATTATTGTCCCTTCTGTATCCAAAAGTTTTTTATAATAGGTCCTCCAGCAATCTTCCAATAATATGTTATGGTGTTCCATATGTCTGTAATCCAGCAAAGCAACCAAGCATATTGGAAGGTAAGGCAAAAGAGCAATTTAATTTGAAATAAGTTTGTAAAGTTTCCCAAATGAGACCACCCATTTTACTGGGACTTCATCTGCTTGTTGTCTCCATGCTATTGATTTTGTTAGATTTATTGTGATTTTCTATGCTGTAGATTAGATGGCTTCCCCGCAAAAACATACATTTTATGTTCAATTCAATTAGGTTTATATTCGGTCCTGTTATGCTTGCAAATGAAGTAAATGAAGTAAAATGGCCGCTTGACCTAAACACCTTGTCTCTCCAAGAATGTTTTGTTAATAGTCCAGAATGACAGAGCAGGGAACAGTTTGCCCATTACTTAAAACTGAAGGATACAGTATATGAAGGAGACCTCTAGGAGTTGAGCTACCTGGTGAGAGTAGAGCAAGGATGCAGACCATCTTGTGGCAGATTTTTGGGTCCCTGCAGCAGCAGCCACCTCTGCAAATGTTCTGTTCCCTGGTGTGATTCAAGCAGTTTGGAAGTATTTATGTCCATATCAGTTGCCTTGTTGGACAGCTCTGTCCAGGATTGGGTGGTGCAGAAGTGTACATTCTCTCGAGGAGGCAGCAGAGGGTCAAGATTCTCATTGTTGCATTGTGGGGAGGGTGGCAATTCCCTTGCTGATTTGGTGTGGGTGATGCTGTCTTGCTGAGGAGAAATGAGATTAGCAGGAGAGTTAGAAGACACTGCTCTGTTTCCTAAAAGGTATGCCACCATTGCCACTGCAAACAAAGTAACGATTTTTCACTATTGCTGCAGAAGTTTAACCCTCTTTCCAATCTATCTTGTGCGGCTTGCATTTGAACCCCTTGTTTCACTGTTGCTGCTTTCCTTCTGCAGGGATAGGAGTCCTCGAGGTGACCGTATGAGACCGCACTGCTGGGAGAAGCACAGAGAGCTCTGAGGAGATCTAAAAATAGGGAAGAAGAGTGTCTTTTGAGAATTGGGGGTGAGGGGAGAAATGAAAAGCCGAGTGTATCATCAAGAAAGAATCTGGACCAAATTTCATCTAAGTGATTTAAACTTTGGCTGCTCTCACGTTTACTCTGTGTTTATGCTGTGTATGTTCTGGGACTGTTCTGGGACTTTGTGTGCTGCTCATTTATGTGGTAGATTTTTGCCATTTTACTGAACTATACAGATGCAAAGAGTTTATTAAGGAAAGGAAAGCATATAAATATTTGCCATATAATTTATGCTTTATGCCCATTGTGCTGGCCATCAAATGTTTTCTTGCAAGTTGCTAACTCAACAATATGCACTTGTAGCACTTACAGCAGGCAAGTCAGCACTGCCAGGAGAGGCTGACCACACCCTGCCAACTGCTAGTCCACAATCCCGCTTGTGAATGACAATGAAAATGACTGTTAGCAGCTAACAGAAACATTTGCATATATGGGTCTGCAGACTTGGCAATGCAGCCTGTTGTAATAGCAAGTTATGCGGTACCATAAGTGCCCACAGTACCATCACATTTGTTGACTGGTCTGAAGCCACCTCACCACAACCCGATTTCATCACAACGAAAACCAAAAGAACAAGAAAAAACTTGACAGAGACCCCACTTTATTTACAGACTCCACCAACAGCTGATTTAAATGATAAAGTAATGACAACATGCCTGTCATCATTTTTACTATATATTTGTGATGTGATGATTATATGGAGAACACATAAAAATGATACTGGTCCCCTGTTTTGTTTTCTGAGCCTTCCTCATATCTGAAGATTTTCAAATGTGTACTATGTGTGTGAATATCTCTACTGCCTGCTAACTTCATTTGCATAAGTCTTTTTTTTTAACACTTGTTATATTTCATTATTTAGATCCCTTCCTTTCCTAGTATGAATAGTGGAAAGGTATGGATTTCCTGTGGAAATCAAACCAATTTTTATTACCTCCATTTCTGGATGGGACCATGATCTGTTTGCTGGACAAATTTATTTTGTGTCACTGATCCCTGAATTGTGGTACAAGCATGAGGGGGGGAAGTGGACTACTACAGCCCAGGCTACTGAATCAACAGGCTGGCACTGCCCAAAACTGGCTGGTGACAAAGTTCGAATAAAAAAGCAGGATGAAAATTCTGGCAATAAATCTTACTAGTTCAATGGTTGAAACTATGTAATTATTCAGACAGTTTTGCATGACCAGTTAGAAGTGTCAGTCCTGCAGTCAACTAAAACTGTTAACAGCAATCATTCCTGGTGATCTGCAGACAGTCTCTGATAGGACTGTGAACTTTTAACACCTCATTAAAAACTGTCTTTGAATAATTGCATAGTTTCACTTGATGCACTAGTAAGATTTATTGCCAGAATTGTCAAGCTGCATTTTGATATGGAGGATGTTAAATAACGATGTCTGTGCAAGTAACATAACAAATTTATCTTAGTCCTGTGGACAGCCACTTCTGAGTGCTGTATCATTTTTATAATAATAAAAATGTGTTATTGATTTGTCTGTGCTGAGAAATCTGGTGCACTTGGAATGTCCTCACTCCTCCCCCTGTATCAGCATGAGATCTCACACACACACACACACACACACACACACAGGTTTTAGATACTAGCTGTTACCTGGAAGGCCCAAATCAAATTACAGACTGTAACTACGTTAATTATAGCTGACCAGCTGGCAGGAAAGGAAATATCTATTTTATAACATTAGGCAGGAAAACTCAAGTTATTACACAGAGGTGTGAAGTCATACATGTTTCTTTGATGTCTGTGAAGGACAGTAAGACCCTCTACATCAAAGGGTTAAATGAGAAATTGAGTTATGCTGAGGTCACAGAATCTTAATGCCTTATTAGGGCATCCTGTTTCATATAGCTATTTTTTTTATATATTCTGACAGAGAGGAGCTAGGTGACCTCATGCAAATAGGTAGGGAAATACAGCTTTTTGTATATTCTGTTTTCCTTCAGAGGACACACTTTTATCTAGACTCTGACAAAGAAACATCTGTGAGCACTTTAAGCAGGTATTTAGAGAGAAAGAGAGAAATCTAAGTACGGTAGTAAGAATTGCACTGTTTAAACCTTGTTCTTTTAATAGATTTGTAAGTCTTGTGATATAACAGTTCTGTATTGTATGTGTTACATTTTTTTTATCTATTTAGTAAAACTCTAATTTTAGAGCTTACTTGGTCTGTCTTTGATTTCTTTACTTTTGCAAGTAGAGTATATATGGTTAAAGCAGACACTATACATAAGCTTGAATGGTGATACCAAAACTGGAAAAAGGTAAGAATAATCTGAGGTCTTTTATTACAGTTTTTAAGGGTTCATTTCTGTACACCTGGTTAGGTGCCTGTAGGCAAAGATATCTGGCCCCCCAAAGACAGAATTATCTGAGCCTGTACATTGGGTATGCTAACAAGAGGTTTCACAGTTTGAATCCCTCCAGAACTTGAGACCAAAGGTTGATTCAAATCCTCAAAAACAGACAAGAAGGTTACCTTGTTCTGTTAAACTGTTCACAAGACTACGCTCGGAGGTTGGCACTTTGGGAGTAGAGGGCTGACCTGCTGAGTGGGTTTGCGACAAGCCCCATCCCCTTTTTCATATTACCATACAAATCCATCATATAAAAATGCAGGCATCAGAACAAGCTTGGCCACCACTGACAGCCCACCAGGTGTGTGCCACCCAAACTTTTTCATCCCCAGACCCACACCCTATCTATGCATGCTGAGCCACAGGCTGAGATGAAGGAACAAAGTCCAATACTGCTGGGTTCATTCTCCACCATGGCTGAGATGACAAACCCTTAGGCAAAATGCTGTTGGTCTGCAAAGTTTAAACCCAATTGCCCTGGACCCTGTCCCTACCCCTGCATTTGGGGGGATTACTGTAGCCCAGGCTACTGAATCAACAGGCTGGTGCTAAGGTCTCAGGTGGGGGGGGGGCGTCTGTATACACAGTATCTTTTACTTATGCATGTTTTACTGTGAGTTCTAGTTTTCACTAATGCATGGCAAAATATGTTCTTATTGCTACAGTAAATTTCTGTTTTAGAAATACAGTGAATGATTGTTCATTTTTCTTCTGTCATACAGTAGTTTGCACATCTGCAAATAAGAAGTAGTAATTAGTTCTTTAATGAAATAAATGGTAATTTATTTGCTTGAAACCCTGTGCTTCAAATGAAAAGTAAATTAAACTTTTCTTCAAAATCGCAGCTTTCCCTACACAAAATGGCAGCTGACCCCCTTAGTGTTGTATAGTGATTACCATACTGTCGACCTAACTACTGAAATTATTAAAAATGATGCGAGGCTCACTGTACAGATTGTTACTTTAGGCTAAGCCCTGTAATTAATGTTTACAATTTTGTTTTTGGGGGGGGAGTTATCAAGTTCACCTTTCCAGGTGACCACACCCTCTTCTATTAAAAATACAGACATAGAATAAGTTGATGCGACTCATGGGGAAGCATGGCAGAAGGTGCCGAGAAGCTCCAACCCTTGCCTTTTTTAACCCATACCTCTCACAAAAGTACTACAACTAGGAAGCTCTTGTACCTTTTCTGCAAGTTAAGTTTGATACTAAACTATCTGGTACTTATATTAAAGCACTTAAAACTATCAAGCTGCTAATATTTAAAAAGTGAGGAAGCCTGCATCTCAACCTCAAATAATGCTGTGGTAAAACCTAGAAGAGGCCATCAATAAATCAGGTTGAGAATTGAAAGAACTGGACCAAAAATATAGGTCCCTCATGCTGGAGTAGACTGTTGGTTAACTACAGTAGGATCTGCAGATTATCCAATAGGTAGGGAAATGGCCAGACTAGATGGGCCAAGCAGCCCTTATCTGCTGTGAAAGTCTATTTCTATGCTAGTACAAGTGTAAATAAAAGGAATAACAAATTCTCAATATTGTAATAATACAGATTAAACAAATAATAGTGGTGAAATGGGGTTGGGGTGGATATAATCTAAGGCCCCCTGCTAACAGTAGAATTGGGCAACATATTGAATAGAAAACTAGATAACAGGAAGTCTAAACATTAGTATAAAAAGGAGGGAAGGAGAGAGTGGACTTAGGTTATAAACCTGATAGGGTAAGGACATAAAGATAATGAGGAATAATGGAAAAAGTAGATGACTGAAAGGAGTAAGCAATAAAAAGAAAATAGAAAAAGAATAGGAACAGAAAAAAAAAGAAGGAAGGTAAAGTAACTAGAATAGCATGGGGAGCATACAGTACATCTAGTTAGATTGAAAGGCAATAGTCCCTATGCGGCAAAAAGCAAAATGGGCATAGATAAAATACATGCATTTCATTCCAGTTTAGTTTATCAGTTAACTTTGTCATAATGAAATACAGTATCATCAACAAGCAAAGACAGCACGCCTAAAAACAAATAAGAATACAGTAAGTAAACTGCACTGTCATTCATATTGAATTTAGTGTATAGCTTAAAAATAATAATCATATACATTGTCAGTATATGGTCAATACCACCCCAAGGCAGTTTAATAAAAATTAAAAACTACAGGTGGGATAGACATGTTGACAGTTATAATGATTCACAGAAAAAAAATAAAAGCTGGCTGAATGGTATTCAGTACCAGACTTCATCCTACATCTTCTCTTTATCAAAGGAATCTGCAGTCAAGGCTAGTGTCATGGAAGGACAGCCCCTCACAGCAACTTAAGATGCCAGCAATCATGTAGCTGGGTTTACGGAGAAAAGGAAGATGTCTGTCTGGTATTCATTACAAGCCTCCCTCCTCCACCACCACAGACACAACTTGGGCAGGATTCACAAAGAAAGCCGAAATTCCCGCAGCTAATGGAAAAAGGCTTGCTGCAGTGTGGAAACGCAGCTGCGTTGTATTCTCAAAGAAAACCAGCACAACTGCGGATTTCCATAAAAAGGGGCCACAGGTGCAACAATTTAGCTGCCGCAGGACTTGCGCAAGTGCTGTAAATCCGCAGCTACAGAGGCTGTGAAGGCACAGCAATAGGGAACCACAGTAGCTGAAGCAGCAGACTATAACAGTGCTGCTATAATATGAAGCTGACAGCACACACAGAGACCAGCAACCAGTCCCCACTGGGACCACAGCAGCACCTGCTTCCGGTGGGGGGACAGTCACAAGTTTTGAGCAGTCCAACAGGAATGGGCATCCATGTCTTCCACACATGGGCATGGTACGACACTTACCACTACTATGCTCTTCCAGAGCTGCCCCCATCCCAGACATTCCCTTACTCTGGTCCATCTCTCCTACTAAGCTCCCTCAGTCTGAGCAATCACTACTCACACTGTCACACAACACACACTCACACACAGACGCAGACAAACAACTAACTGCTTATAAAGGTAAGAAAAATAAAATTTACATAAAGAACAAATTAAGTAAAAAAGAGTACAGAAAAGACAAAAAATGTAGCTTTTAAAAAAGCTGTTGGGTCTAAAGCAAAGTTTAAATCTCCTCCTTGCTCTGATCTAAAAGTATCAGCAGTCACAAAACACACTCCTCTCTCTGTCTGCACAGGAGAGAGTAAAAGTGTCTGCTTGTATGACTCACTTTCTTCCTTCCTAGCTAAAGATCATGTGACTTACAGTACTGTAAGCCATGTGATGTGTGGGGGGGCTGCCAAATCTGAAACACCAAGTGGATCACTTAGAATCATAATGAGAAATGCAAAGTCCATTAAAAACAATGACTTAACCTTACTTCACATTGCCATTCCACCTTAACGCCAAGTGGTAATGACAAGGTGTAGTGAGCACTTTGCATTGTCCACTCTGCGTAGTGGAGTGGCAACATGAAATCCCCACTTTGCGTTCACTTCTCTGACGGAATTTAAATTTGCTGCATCTCTAATGGTGAATGGTGTACAGATTCAAGGGTTAAGGGACACAGGGGCATCCCAGACATTGGTAAAAGAGATATCTGGTAGAGTCTGGTCAGCTTATACCCAATATATGTATACTGTATGTAACTGTACAAGACTTCACTGGAGAGGAGAAAACATTGCCACTCACTAGTGTTCTCCTAGACTGGGGTGAAACAGGGAAACTGTGCAACAGATGGCTGTAGATAGAACTTTAGCAGTGGACGTCATCCTTGGCAACAATCTCAAACAGGCGATGGTGTATGCAGTTACTAATAGCTAAGCAGCAAGGGAAAATTGTAGTTCCCTGGCCCCCACAGAAGCCATTGTGATATGGAGACTAATGAAAAGGGGGTAGAAATTTCCAAAGTAGCAGTTAACCACACAACTATGGAGGGTTACTCCAAAGAGGAAGGGGTGACCCATTGTCAGAGGGTTAGGGATGACAGTGATCCTGAGTGCCCTGATGCTAGTGCTAGGGACCCAAGTTTAGAGACTGAAGAGGCCTGTCCCATGCCTTGGAAATGTGTAAGGAGTTTGCAGCTGCTCAGAAAAGTGACCCTAATCTAGAGAAGCTGAGGGCTTGGGCAGACTCTGAAGGAGCACAGGAAGGGGACAGTAAACATAAGGTTTATTAGGAAAATGGACTGATGTATACTCAGGCTGTGAAGTCAGAGGAAGGGGTGATCAGCAGGCAGCTTGTCATTCCCCAGGGGTATCATGAGCAGTTGCTCAAGATTGCATATGATATTCCCCTGTCTGGTCATCTGGGAATTGCGTGCACTACAAAGTGGTTGGCTCAGAATTTCTATTGGCCCAACTTCACCCAGCAGGTGAAAGAGTACTGCAGGTCTTGTCACCAGTGCCAAGAAATAGGGAAGGTGGGTAAGAAAACCCAAGCCGCTCTAATTCCATTGCCCATAGTGGAGGAGCCATTCCAGAGGGTGGGAATGGATATTGTGGGGCCTGTAAATACCCCCAGCTCCTCAGGGAAGAGGTTCATCCTGACTGTGGTGGATTATGCCACCCAGTACCCAGAGGCAGTCACCTTATCCTCACTTAGGACAGACAAAGTGTCAGATGCCTTACTTGGGATTTTCTCCCATGTTAGGTTTCTGCAGGAGGTTATCACCGATCGAGGGGGTTCCTTCATGTTGGACCTGATAGAATGTTTGTGGGAGAAGTGTGGGGTGGTGCAGAGGCGCATGACACTTTATCACCCACAAGCCAATGGGCTTGTGGAAAGATTTAATGGTACTCTGAAGTCAATGCTCCAAGTGTTTGCTGAACAGCATGGGAGGGATTGGGAGAAATACCTTCCCCACCTGTTTGCATACAGGGAGGTGCCCCAAGAGTAGACAGGATTTTCCCCCTTAGAGCTATTATATGGACGCTGGGTACGTAGGCCCCTAGACTTGAGGGGGACTGGGAAGGCAAGCACACCACCCAGGGAATTACCATAGTGGATTACTTTCTTAGGTTTATGGAAAGTCTGAAGGAGCTTATGGGGACATCCCAGAGCAACCTGGCAGCTTCCCAACAGAAACAAAGTGTGGTATGACCACAGAGCCAGTGCTCGCTTGTACATGGTGGGTCAGGAAGTCATAGTCCTTATCCGATCTGGAAAGACAAGCTGCAGGGTGAGTGGGCAGGACCGTACAATGTAGTTAGGAAGGTAAATGACATGAATTATATCATCGAATTGCCTGACAGAAGACATACAGAAAGAATGTACCATGTCAACATGATGAAGAAACATGCTAAAAGGGCTGACATGGTGTTTACATTATGTAGTCCTGTGGAGGGGACGGATAAAGGAGACCCCTTCTGGACTTGCTGGAAGAAAGCAATCAGGAGTCCTCTGTGGAGGCAGTTAAACTGTTTCCCCAGCTGGCCCCGGACAAGATCCAGGAAGTAAGGGAGGTTTTAGCAGACTTTGCCCCACTGTTTAGCGCCAAGCCGGGACTAACCCTCTTAGTAACACATGAGTGGAGACAGGGACACAGACGCCCATATGGCAGAGAGCATTCTGAGTGTCAGATGCTGTCCAAAAGGACATTAGGAGGGAGGTGTAGAAAATGCTGGATTTAGGGGTAATACAGAGATCCCACAGCCCCTGGGCCTCACCCGTAGTCCTTGTGCCTGAGTCAGATGGCTCTACTCATTTCTGTGTGAACTATCGTGGACTGAATGCAGTCACGAAGTCATACGCTCACCCAATGCCCTGGATGGATGAACTCCTGGACAAGTTGGGAGGGGTGACATACCTTGCAACTATTGACCTAACAAAGGGGTATTGGCAGGTCGAGTTAACTGACAGAGCTAGGGAGAGATCAGCCTTCATCACTCTGATAGGCTTATTTGAATTTAAAGTAATGCCTTTCAGAATGAAGAATGCCCCGGACACTTTCCAAAGGTTGGTGAACCAGGTGTTAAATGGTGCTGAGGAGTACACCGTGGCGTACCTGGATGACACTGCCATCTTTAGAACCAGCTGGGAGGAACACCTGTCCCACCTTAGGGAAGTTTTAGGCTGGATACAAAGAGCCGGGCTCACTGTCAAAGCTGAGAAGCGCCAGGCTGAAGTGGCATACCTTGGGCATATTGTAGGCTGGGTACAACTCAGTCCTAACTGAGTAAAATAGAGGTGATCAAGGCATGGCCCTGATCAGAAATACAGAAGCAGATCAGGAGTTTTCTAGGGACAGCAGAGTACTATAGGAAATTTGTACCCAATTACAGTGCCCTAGCTGCTCCCCTATGTGACCTGATAAAGAAAAAGATGCCTAAGAAAATTACCTGGGAACCAGCCTGAGAAAAAGCCTTTACCAGACTGAAGGAGGCACAGTGCAGTGTTCCTGTATTAACAAGTCCTGACTATAGCTGACCCTTTATGGTCCAGACTAACACCTCAGACATGGGTATTGGGGCAGTACTGAGTCAGACATCCAACCAAGAGAACGATCACCTGTAGTGTACCTGAGTAAAATGTTACTTCCCAGGGAGCAGGCTTACTCTACTGTGGAAAAAGAGTGTCTCACCATAGTGTGGGCTCTAAAGAAGTTAAAGCCATACTTATACGGGCAGCATTTTGATATACAAACTGACCATAACTCCCTGGTTTGGCTGACACAAGTGGGAAAGACTAATAGTAGACTATTAAGATGGAGTCTTGCCATGCAAGGGGTATGACATGACGATCTTACATAGGGCTGGAGCGACCATTCAGAACACAGATGGCCTGTCATGTCTTTATGAGGAGTGAACTGACTTGGGAAGCTCATCGCATGCAAGGGATAGAGCCCCAAAATTCAGTCTAGATGGGGAGGATTGTGATGCTTAGCCAGCTGGTGATTATTGTTGTATGCTATTTGTAATATAAAAATATGCAGTATGCAATTGTCTTTCATAAGACAGCCTGTGCTATGGGTGACCCCCAGGTGTTGGTGAAGCTAACAGGAGGTATTAAAATGACCAGGAGATCTCTGTAATGTATTTAACTTCATTGAGAAGTTGCATTTTATGGCCTTTTATGACCTCCTGCCTCTGTAAATGGGAAGCTAAATATGCATTTTATTACAGGACATGGCTATATTTGCACTTAAGTGACATATGGCTGAGTTGTAAAAACCTTCTGATGTTCCTTGGGAATATAAGAAGCCAGCCTCAAGTTCAAAGGAAAGGCTTTAATTAAAGCCTGCCATAATTTGGAAAATTAGTTGTTGTTAAAGTCATACTATTTAAAATATCTCCTGTCAGGGAATCATGTTTGTATTTTTTTTTGTTCTAAAAGGAGTTGCTGAATGGCTCATAGAAGTGGTGTGGAGACACAGAGTTTTAAACTGAATACTGTGTCTGAAATTTTTGACATACCATTTCGGGACTCTAAAAGAAAGACACAGCTCTCTGATCTAACAAACAATAATAATACAATTAAAGCATTAATTAAGGATAAACATCTCAATACAGTAATCCCAATTTTTAAGAAGGGAAATCACTCTAGACCTGAAAACTATCGTCCAATAAGCCTAACTTCTGTTGTAAGTAAAATCATGGAGAAAGTTATCAAGAAGTTATTAGATTATGAAACTACTGAGGGTAACATGATAGATATTACACAACATGGCTTTAGACAGGGATATTACTGCACTACTAACTTGGTCTCCTTCTATAATCATGTTAGTATGGGTATGGACAAAGGTATACCTATGGATGTAATACTTCTTGATTATAGTAGAGCCTTCGATAAAGTTCCTCACGACATACTACTTGATAAAATGAATCTGATGGGTTTTTCACATTATATAGTCAATTGGGTGTCAGGTTGGTTAAATAATAGACATCAGCAGGTCAGAATCAACGGCACACTTTCCCAGTCGTTGAGTGTGACCAGTGGGGTCCCACAGGGATCTGTGTTGGGGCCAACTCTGTTTAACATTTTTATCAGCGACTTGCAGGTTGGCCCTGAAACTGTTCTTTCAAAATTTGCTGATGACACAAAGTTGTGTGGTCCAGTTCTAACAGTGTCAGACAGAGAATTTATGAGGAACAATTTAAAATCTTTTGAAGAATGGGCAGCTCTAAATAAAATGACACTCAACCCAGATAAGTGTCATGTCATGCATTTTGGTAAGAATAATCCGAGGCAGACCTACTTATAGAATAATGTGGCCCTTCACATGTCACCACTGGAATGAGATCTTGGAGTAAACATTAACAACAAGTTATCGTCCAATGATCACTGTACAATGATAGCCAGGAAAGCCAATGCCTTGCTTACCCGAATCCAGCATTCATTTGTGTCTAGAACTCAGGAATGTGTGATCCCACTATATAGAGTCTTCATTAGGCCTCATTTGGACTATGGATCTCCATGCTGGAATCCTTATTTAAGGCAGGATGTGGATAGGGTTGAAAGGGTGCAGAGAAGAGCCACCAAAATGGTGCCTTATCTATCCAAATCAGACTATGAGGAAAGGTTAAAGGTCACGGGGTTACATTTATTACATACCAGACATACAAGAGGTGATCTTCTCCTCCTGTATAGAATTCAGAATTCTCAGGAGTTACTGCATCAATGTGGTTTACATTTTTCAACTAGTCGGAATTCTCCATGATATCATAACAAACAGATTTGTTTCTAAAACTAGAACAACAAAATGGTTACATTACTTTACAGTAAAAACCCCTAGATTATGGAATATTCTTCCACAACATTTAGTAGACAGCAGCTCCATTCTTACCTTTAAGAAAGGGTTAGATCATTGGTTGGAGTGGAATAGCCCTGGGGTATAATTGTCCCACCAACGTGGTGGGGGACAATCTCGATGGGCAGTAGCCTTCTTTTGTCCCTTGAAACCAAGTAAACCAAGTCCAATATCCCTGGTGGTCCAGTGGGCCTTTATCTGCCCGAACACAGGCATTTGTATAAAATCAAATTTGTCCAATATCCCAGGTGGTTCAGTGGACCTCTATCTGCCCAATCGTGGGCATTTGTACAGTCTTAATCAAATACCCCATCCTATATTCCTGGTGGTCTAGTGGATCCTTTCTGCCCAATTGCGGGCATCTGTATTAATCAAATACCCCGTCCAATATCCTGGTGGTGTAGTGGTATCCCCCACCCACCCACCCACTGAGACCCACCACCCTGCTCCCCCAGTCAGCGGTGGGCAGCACCCCACCCACCTGCCACCCGCTGCCCGCCGACTGACACCTTGGTAGGGCTGCATGTCCATTGCTTTATAGCATGAGCCAATGGACATGCAGCCCATATGTACTACACATTCCAGATATGTGATTCATTCACATATCTGGAATGTGTATGATATAAACTGCATGCCCATTGGCTCACGCCGAGAACCAATGGGCATGCAGCCCTACGAAAATGTCAGTCAGGCGGGCGGTGGTTGGCTGCCGCCTGCCGGCTGACCGGCGGGAAGTGGGTGGGGCTCAGTGGGTGGGGAGGGGTACCACTACACCACCAGGGATGTGGGATGGGTATTTGATTTTACAAATGCCCGCTGATCAGGCAAAAAGGGTCTGGACCACCAGGGATATTGGACAGGGTATTTGATTAATACAGATGCCCACGATCGGGCAGCTAGAGGTCCACTGAGCCACCAGGGATAAATGACATTGTTTTCTATATTTACAGATGCCCACGATCGGGCTGCAGGGGGCATCGGTCCCCGACGGCTGATGCCTGACTGGGTGCCGGGCGCAAGTCGTCAGGGATTGGCACACCCTGGATGCAAATGGGGCCATAATGACATGCAAAGGGCCCCATGTGCTCCTTGCATAAATTATGGCCCCGTTTGCATGTCAACTTTTGAATATCACTGGTGCTGTGAATGGCACAATGGCACTTGCACTAGCGCATCTCCATGCTCCACTCTGGCCAGTTGCGCTGGCGCAGTGCCACTGTGCCATGCACACTGGGGGTGGCCAGGGTGTGATATTCAAAGCTACTGAGCCATGGTGCAGCTCCGTTGAATATCACCCAGGCCACACTCCTGCGCAGCCAAGTTGAGCTGTGCCCAAGCTTGCGCCACAGCCTGGCGCAGTTTGAATATCCGGGCCATACTGTACATCTGTGACTATGGACAATTAATGAGAAGTACCCCCAAAACCATGTTAATTATCCCCCCCCCTTTTCTCATCTCAGTTCCCTGATCATGGAGCAATATTAATTGCTCATTTAGAAAATGAAATTAAGAAGCATGTCAATTATCATGCCTATAGTACATTTGAATTATTAATACTGTAGCCAGGAAAAACTGGCATTGTAAGAAGTCCCATGGAAATGATGTTATAGTCCTAATTCTAGGAAAAGGATCTCCCTGATGTCCTGGAAAATAATTTTACACTGGCTAAAGCAAGGATGCGTCCAATGTACTGTACATACACAACTCCATTCCAAGCAGTCCTGTAGCGACGGCAAGTAGCATAATAATCAAGTTAATAATGTCTTAGGGGTTGCTTGGGCAATAATTAAAAACAGGCAGGTTTGGACTTTCAGCAAGCACATCGTAACTTGCTCCACTGTATTATGAGTGCTAGCAGGTGTCAGTCGGAGGGATCAATTAACTTGTGCTGCCTTCAGTATTAATAATCACTTGGGCTATAAGCACAATAGTGGATATACTTTTTAATTCAATTTTTTAGCTGCACAAACAATCTGATGCCAAGATCTGGGGACTGAGGTTAAACTACAAAAACTGATATCCTTTTCCTTTTTTCTTGTACTGTACATGCATTTTGACTTGCAGAACTCTGGTAAGTCAGTGGTTATTTGAACTGGGTTCTGCTTGAAGTTCCCACACGCTATTGTTTTAAATTGTGGAATTGGGCAAGGTTCACCTTCAGGAATCTAGTTTTGTACCTTAATTTCCTGCGGAATAAGGCTATTTATATATTTTCATGTTGAATGTGCAAGTCCAGTATGGATTTTTTCCTCACCAAGTGAAGACTGTCAGTTGCTCGCTGTAGCTGGTGACAGCTTCGCGGTGGGAGGAAGGCTGTCAATCAGTTATCTTGTGATATTTAAAGTGGCAGTCCCCCCATTCTGTATTGTGAGTTAAGTTGTGTTTGCTTTGTGTGTGTCTGATTTTTTTTATGTGAAATACATGATGTTACACCTAAGTGAGGCCAGATCAGTGTGCCAAATTTCTAAATAAAAAAATAAACACATACCGTATGCATATTATTGCTTACATATGCTATAGCAGGATCAGACTGGAATTGACTGTTGAAGAATTGCTCCCACTTAATCACTTCATAGGTAGGTAATTTTATTTATATTGGTCTGGATATTCAGACTGCGCCAGGCTGAGGTGCAAGCCTGGGTGCAGCACAACTTGGCTGTGCAGGGATGTTGACTGGGCAATAGTCAACGAAGCTGCACCATGGCACAGCATAATTGAATATCGCACCCTGGCCACCTGTAGTGCACATGGCACAGTGGCACTGCGCAAGCACAAGTGGCCAGAGTGGAGCAGGGGGATGCACTAGCGCAAGTGCCATTGCGCTATGCGCAATAACCGCAATATTCAAAAGTGCAAATGCAAATTGGGCCATAATGTATGCAAGGTGCAAATGGGGCTATTTTCATGTCATTATGGCCCCATTTGCATGCAGGTGTGCCGATCTCCGGCGACTTGTGCCTGGCACCCTGCCAGGCTGCAGCCATCAGGGACCGACGCCCCCTGTCCCTAAGGGGCAAAGCTCCCCCAATGCCTGATTGTGGGCATTGTACATCTTCATAATATCCCTGGTGGTCCAGTGGACTACTCGCAGCCCAATCACGGGCTTCAGTATGAAACTATAAGTCCAATATCCCTGGTGGTCCAGCGGACCTCTCGCAGCCGAATCGCGGGCTTCAGTATGATATAAGATGTCCAATATCCCTGGTGGTCCAGTGGACTGCTTACAGCCCGATCGCAGGCATAAGTAATAATACAGAAAGCTCCACAGTACCCTCCCACCCACCCACTGAGCCCCACCGCTCTCTCCCGGTCAGCGGCGGGCGGCAGCACCCCACCGCCTGCCACGCCGCTGCCCACTGACTGACAGTGAACAGTAGGGCTGTAGCCCATTGGTCCACATCATAAGCCAATGGGTGTGCAGCCTGTACCGTACTACACAGTCTAGATATGTGAATGGATCCACAGGAGGCAGCTGCCATGTTGCGCCCTGCAATACAGCAGCTCACCAGTGGGTGACCAGCCATTGTTCCTTTTTTTTGGGCTCGCCTGTGTGCAGCACAAGTAGGGGTTGCACATGCATGGACTCAGCACATCCCGGGCTCAATATCGGGATGTGCAGAGTATGCATGGGCACGCCCCCACCCGCGCTGCATACATTACTGACGTGCTCAGGTGCATCAAGATTTGTGCCAGGCACAATCTCCATTTGAATATCGCACTGGGGTGCAACCCTTCTGAATATCTGGGCCATTGTGCTTTTCCCAGAGATTTAAGTATAAAACAGTTTGTAGACGTATTGGTCCCCATACACACAGATAAACAAAGTAGGTGATTTGGCACCTTTTATTAGAACACTATCTTAAGCAAATTTCAATACCCAAGCTATCAGATCTAGACAGGAGCTTTCTTTAAGTGATTTCACTTAGTCAGTGCAATTGACTAATCCTTCACATGGCTCCATATTGTACTGGATGAGATTGATGGACTCCATTACTATCACAGTAAGTCCAGCTAATCAATTAATCAGCACCAAGCAACTCACTTATGCAAGAAAACCCTAGCCATGAGGAGCAGACCAGTGTACAGTGTTAAGCCTGGTGACAAAAACCTTGAATCAGAGAAACAACCACATATAAAAGCTGGGGTGACATCAGGGGCAACTGCAGGATTTAAGTGATGGTCTTCCAGCAGTCTAAAAGCAATCAGGACTAGGAGTATACAAAAGCAAGTTGGATGTTGTGGGGTAACAGGTCAACCAGCTGTCATAAACATCATGTTAGTACAATAGCCAGTTACTGTGGACTGTATTTGTTTTACAAGAAAATCCAGCATCAGTCCTGCTATTTTCCCTGAGTCAAGCTGCTTAGTGTGAGTGGTGGTCTGCTTAGCCCTAATACCTGTATTAATCTGCTACTGTATATCCTGAGTGTAGCATTCATTCTAACAGGCAGACCATGTTTGTAGTCAGGTTTCTCCATGGTTCCGTTTTAGTGATCCCCAGTGTGTTCAGCTTTTTCTTGGGATAGAAATCATTTTTTTCTCATGCCCGTGCAAAGTAGCACAATGTGATTTTTGAGGAATACATTGTGTGTTTGGCATGAGCTGCACACCCTTTTAGTAGTTACAGTTGTCAGTAGATGTTCCAGAAATATTTTGCATTCCTTACTTTGTGATCAGGGGATAGGAGAGTGCTTACAGCATCTGTTACTGTCAGTTTAGACGATGCTATGTAGTCTGTGTGCCTAGTGTTTTTTTTTTAAGAACAAATACAGTAATGTAATGTCCTTTGTTCTTCTCCCATCACATCCACTTGCAGGCAGTCACCATGGTCTGAGTTTTTGTGATGCATGATCCCAATGTTGTAGTGTAAAACAAGCCCATTTTGAAAGTGTTGGGAAAAACCTGGAAACCCAGCCACAGATCCCATAGAGGAACAGATGTCCACAGATTTCTATGGCACCTGTGCAAAAGCAAAAACTCAGCAATACCATCCATACTGCTCTGTTTTAATGAAAACCACTGCCAGGCTGCCACATTAAGGAGGTACTGCTCAGTAAACTGAAACACAAGCAAAACGTAATCAGGAACAGTGCCACCTGGTGCATTGCAACAGTTGTTGATGGGTATTCCGTTAATTATGGGCTTAACTCATAACGCAGTCCACACTACCACACTGCTGCATTAAGGAGGTAATGCTTGGTACTACTCGGTATACCTCTCATTAATAACGCATCTGCCGAGGTATACTGTGGTACTGAGCAACTTTTCTTTAGCAACCACTGTATTCAGTGGTCCTTTCTAACTCTTTTGACAGGATTTATCCCATCCAGCACATACCATCAGCAAGAGCAGGCATCCATTTCATTAATTATCCTGTGCATCCACAACTGTCCTGGCTGTCTTTGTTTCACAGTTATGCTCTGTAACAGTCCTTCATCTGGCTAAGCAGTCAATGCACCCATTGGGCTCTACTCTTGCTATCGACTCTCTTTTTTTGCCTTATCAGCAAGTAGACTTTTTCAGGTTCCCCACAGCATACAGATATTTGATCTACCAGCAAGGCAAAGCCACAATGGCCAATTAATCTCCCGCCAAGAGCTATTAAGCTACAACAACATCCACACCTCCCATCTTGCTGTAGCAGTCCTTCCTGAATTTCAGCCCGGAAGCACCAAGTTTGATCGACAGTAAATCTGTCAACCACCCACACAGCAACAGCACAATACCAATGCAGTTATTGTGCCTCCCAAACACCCAGTGTTTTCTGTGGGGGTGCTGTGCCCCCCACACCCCCAGTGTGGGGGGATCACTGCACCTCGCACCGCCCATACATTAGGATTCTCAACTCCAGATCGGAGTTGGTCCAAGGAGGGTGCAGGACACTGGGGGAAAGTGAACAATGAAAACGGACCATTACAGTGACTGTCGCTGTAGTGGTCATTTTCCATGTTTTGCCGTTGGGGTGTTGGGCAAAAGGGGGCTACACTTTGAGCCCATGCAAACCTCATCATAGCAACTCTAACTCACCTTCAGACCTTGAATTCATTGTACTGAGCTTTTCAATTATACCTATCGGTATCCAATTACTGTTTTTACAGTAGATGTCACCCTTCTGTCATTAGTCTGGAATTTTCAATAACCCAATCCTCCTACCAAGTACCTAAAGCTTCAATCTGAATCTTTGATTGTTCCCTTATAGATACTTATGTAGTGAAAAATTGTAAATTTGCTGAATTCAATGCCACTAGAACCTATGGTAATGAGGGTGTCAGAGATTCTACTACCCACTCATTTAGTTTTTTTCAGTCCCTGCATTTCTTCGTAAACAG
Source organism: Neoceratodus forsteri (assembly GCA_016271365.2). Classification (NCBI taxonomy): domain Eukaryota; kingdom Metazoa; phylum Chordata; order Ceratodontiformes; family Ceratodontidae; genus Neoceratodus; species Neoceratodus forsteri. The sequence goes on from CM057454.1 coordinate 578,035,458, forward strand.
TACTGAGAACATGCCCATTCAAGAAACTTGTAAACATCCAAACTATCTGTATAAAGGTTGTCCATGGGTAATTGATTTATTTTCATCTTATGTAGTGCTGTTCCCTCAAGAGGGCTCACTTTTAGTTGAAATGTTAATAGGTGCGAAGGGAACATAAAAAAACCTTTTTCTCAAACACTTCATGCAATCAAATTTCTTTTATTCATCTCTCTGATATTTCACACTGTATAGTGCTTTTCCAAAGGGCCCTTTTTTCCTGTAATACAAAATCATACATGTTTACTATTATGTTTTTTGTCAATTTTCATATTTATATTTATATAATCTGTGAAATTTACCAAAGACTCATGCACTTGATTGCTTATATATTTCATGTAAAAATTCTTAAGTACATTGTTTACCATGCCACAGTATCTGAAAAGTAACATAAATTTATTTTCAGTACAGTTTCAATGGTATACATGGTTCATTTCTAGCTGTGTACTTGACATTTCTCCAGCAATCAAGTTTCCAGTATACTGCCTAATATAGTTTCACTTCTGCTTGAACAGCATGTACCTGTATGTAGCACTGTGCTCCACTTCATTGTATCAAACTAAATTACTATCCACAGTTTTCTGGATATTGTATTATAGTGACTCTTTTCTGACCTTCTGTCTCAATATTTTATATATTCCAGCATGCTCTGTACCTTATAGTGTTGTCATTTGCAGTTTCACTCCCATATCTTAATACTTACTTGGCATGGTTCCTGAGCCATACAGCCTGCAATTCATATTGTGGTTGTTGGCAACTAGCTATATATCACTTGTGTTAATTATTTATTCTATGCACTAGTGTTAAATTATGTTTGACTTACCCCATGCGTTATGTATTGCACATTCCTGCATGATTTTATCTCCCTTCTCTAGTTCTGACACTCACTCTTGGCTGTAAAACATTTTTCAGTTATTAGTATTAAATTGGTGCTTGTATCTGTTATACATACAAATTTCTTTATATCTTGTATTCAGTTAATCTTCTTACCATGTGTTTGTGGTTATTGTTCATTACTAAGTCATGCTGCTGCCTCAGCATGTTGCACATATTTGTTTGAAGTGGGTACCATTTTATCCTCTTGGGCCCTATCATCAATAGTCACGTGATGGTAGTGCATGTGCTACAGCATGGATTTCTTGCTGTGCTAGGTTGCTAAGCAACTCTCCGTAGCGTTGATGGTTGGGCCCCCATTAGGCAATTCTATTTGTTTTGCTTGATTTGTGGAGATCTTTTATTATTAAAGTATACCCTTGTCAGGGGTTCTGGATGTACCTCAAGGCTGTGTGTTGTTACTTTAATTTTTAGTTGTTCTTTTAAATTTTTGAATACATATCTATTTTAAACACTAGTTTAAATTTCAGCTCTAAGTTTTTTGTGTCCATACTGATATTCCTTTTATTATTTTAACCTGTAAACATTTAGAGTGAGGGAAAGGGGAAGAATTTGTACACAAATGGCTGGGTGGGGGAGCAGGTACTGATGGATCCAGGGACCTCCAGGAGGCTGCTTTGATGCCTGGCACCATGCTTTATGCCACTTGTCTTAGTCACTATAAGGCAGAGTTTGTTTTTTGTTATTTATTATTAAAAGGCTATGTTAATAGCTGGCATTACAGTTTGTATCAGTGTTCATGCCAACAGACCTATCTAATGTCTTTAATTTAAACATCCACCACATCTCTGCCTTATCAATTAGTTTTTGGTGATCCCTTCCCCTCTCTGGTAGTGTCTCTTGCTCTAAACCCCAGAATCTCAATGAGGCTCCTGTATGTCCCTCTTGCATGAAATGCATAGCTACTTGTGAAGTGTCATCATAACGTCATACAGTGCAGTATATCTCCCATATGCTCCTGTATTCATGTTTTTGGTGCCCTTGTTATCAGTCCTACATACAGATGATCAATAGGGCACTGAAGGATGTAAATAACACCCTCTGATGTACAACTTAAGTGTTGTCTTATTGGGAATGTTTGCCCAGTGTAGGGATGTCGGAACATATATTTTTTGCTGGTGTGGTCATACACTGAACAATTGTCACAGGGTATCATAGCTGGCTTAAGGTGTCCCAGAAGCAATAGCATATCTTTTTATTTTCCTGCAGTTTAAATTGTGATTTAACCAGTTTATCTGTAATAGTGCTGACATTTTGTGCTGCTATTATAGGTCTTGCCTGGAATGCTTGTGGGTAATTACTGCCTACTGTCAACAAATGCCAGTGTTTACTATTTTTATTTTCATTTCCATAAACGAATTGTTGTATTTTGTTGTAAACACTAATTGTGACATTTGTGTTTTGCTTTCCTTTGGTTTCATAGTATCGTCCCTGCTAAGATTCTGGATTCTTTTGTCTACTTTTACTAATGTTGAATGCTTATATCCCCTCTATTTAAATCTATTCAACATTATTTCTTTGTGTTTATCAAAATCCTGTGGGTGGCTGCAGTTCCTCTTGACTCTTACTAATTGTGAATCTGGGATGCTGTTTACCAATTTTCATTCATGGAAGCTACTACTGTGCAGTAAAGTGTTTCTGTCTCCTTTTTCATGTAAACTAGTTGTCAGTATGTTTCATTCCTTATTAATTTGAAGGTTTATGTATGGGTTGTTAATTTTACTGTAAGTCATCACAAATTTGACTTTCTTATTTATTGTTTTGTTGTATTTTAAAAATTCCAGTAATCTTTGTTCTGTATCTGTCCATATGAAGAATACATCATCAATATATCAGTTCCATGATTTTATGCTACCATGGTATGAGTTCTCTGCACTATTTAAGATCTATTTAATTTCCAAGTCATACATGAAGGTATTGGCATATGCCAGTGCCATGGTATTTCCCATAACCGTATCTTACTTTTGCATGCAAAATTGTGCATTAAACTCCAAGTAATTATTAGCTAGAATAATTTCTGCTAATTCTTGAATTACTACTCATTTTGGAAGTACATCATTCTCCCTGAGAGCAAACAAATGTGCACAACAAGCTGAGTCAGCAGCATGGCTTAATAATGAATGGGAACCATAAACACATGGTTTGAATATAAACTGAATACAATATATAGCGAAATGTATATGTATAAGAGATAGAAGCACCAATTTAATACTAAAAACCTAAAAGTGTTTCACAGCCAAGAGTGAGTGACATAACTACAGCATGGAGATCAAATCTTGTAGCAATATGCAACAAACACCACATGGGGTAAGTCAAACAGAATTTAAAACTAGTGCATAGAATAATAATTAACTTAACACAAGTGATATATAGCTAATCACCAACAACCACAATATGTATCACAGGCTGTATGGCTCAGGAACCATGCCAAAAAGTATTGTGCTATGGGAGTGAAACAGCAAATGACAGCACTATAAGGTACAGAGCATGTTGGAATATATTAAATATTGATATGGAAGGTCAGATAAGAGTCACTATAATACAATATCCAGAAAACTGTGGATAGTTATTTAGTTTGATATAATGAAGTTGAACCCCGTGATACATAGATGTACATGCTGTTCAAGCAGAAGGAAAAATATATTAGGCAGTACACTGGGAACTTGATTTTTGGTGAAATGTCAGGTACACAGCTAGGAATGAACCATGTATACCATTGAAATTGTACTGAAAGAAAATTTATGTTAATTTTCAGATACTATTGCACAGTAAACAATGTACTTAAGAATTTGTACAGGAACAATATAAGCAATCACATGCATGAATCCCTGGTAACTTTCACAGATTATATAAGTAAAAGATATATGTAAATTAACAAAAAACATAGTAAAAATGTATTAATTTTGTATTACAGAAAAAAGAATGCCCTTTGAAAACGCACTATAGAGTGCGAAATGTCAGGCAATCAATAAAATAAATCTGATTGCATGAAGGGTTTGAGAAAAAGTTTTTTTTATTTTTCCCTCACACCTATTAGCATTCAAACATCTAAACCACTCGGCACTCTACAAAAGAAAAGAACAGTTATGTAAGAACTTACTGGAACTGTAGATCTTCGATGGGATCTCAGTCATCGGATCACATCATAGAAACTTCACCGTTGGTGAAGGGGAATCCACACAGAAGAATTTCAGCAGTACATCTGGGGCTGCCCATGCCATCAATATCAGCTGACTTTATCAACCCTATAAAGGCATGGGTGGCACTGGTTCATCCTAAGTTTTTTCCCTTAGTGACAGCCCAAGCCATTGGGTACCACAGAAAGAGACAGGTGCCCAAATCTGTATGAAATGCTGCATACACCAGATAGCCAGTTCCTAGAAAGGAGCCCCCCTAAAAGGGAGATAGTGGGAGGGAAAGCAGACCTAATAAATGAGATCACATTGAAGATCTACTGTTATGGAAGGTTCTTGCATAACTGTTTTATCTTATTAAGCAATAAGGCATGACCAGGGGTTAGATTAACAGTCTGTTAACCACCCACTAGGGGTGTAATGTGGCACGAGGTGCAGCCGAGTGCCATATTGCCCTTAGGCAGTGATTAACTGACTGTTAATCTAACTCCTGGGAGTGCCTTATTGCTATTATAAAAAACACACCAAAAGAAAAGTGTTAAAAGTATACTTTTTCAATGTTTTCCTCATTTAGAGAGAGATTTTTAATAAAATAGTTCTTCCACCAACAGTTTAAGAATGCTGGTTCAAAATCAGAATGCATCATTCCACACATTCAGCAGGGCTAGAGGATGGAATGCTGACAGAAAGAATCCATGTGCCTTGGTGATCAGGCTGTACATGACAGTATAACATGGATTATGAAATGGGAATCATGAAATAGAAGCTATGATTGGCTGCTAGGGATGTGATATTCTGTCTGATGCACAGGAAAAAGGTCCAAAACTGGGCAGTGGGCATTGATATAAGTGATGCTGCCCACTCAGAACCTTAAAAAAAAAAAAAGCAGCCATCTTGTTTGTGCCATAAGTGGTGCCAGCCTAAGTGCAACAAATAAAGTAAATACCTGTGACCTCATGTTCAGATTGCCCCACTGTTTTCACATGAACTGCATACGATTTTTTTTTTAAACTGAACCGCCATCTCGCTACCCGCTCGCTCACTAACGATCGTTCCTCGGAGTGGGGAATGTACAGCTGCGATCTCTTTAAAATGAAACCGCAATCGCGCTACCAGCCCACTCACTGTACATTTTGACATGAACTGCATACGATGCTTTTTTTAAACTGAACCCCGATCTCACTACCCGCTCTCTCACTCACGATCGTTCTCTTTAAAACGAAACCGCAATCGCGCTACCAGCACACTCACTGTACCTGCCGTTCTGCTCGCTCTGTGTGTCTCTCTCTGTACCAGCCCACCTGATTTTCAAATTTTAACATTAAATTATTATAAAAAAAAGAAAACAGATGCATTTTTACTTGTCTACACACAACGTGTGTGTGTGGAGGGGGGGTGAGGTGAATACTGCCATGACAACCAGACCTAAAGTACAGAAGCCTTTCTAGGACAAAAGTCCTTAAGTGCAAAAAAAAAAACCACAGGACACTTAGGCGGAGGAACTATTTTATTAAAAAGTACACAAACATACATGTTTTTTCCTACTTTAAATTGCAAATTTAACCTACCAAATGCAATTTCCACTAAAGATGGCCATTTCATAAGTGCAATAAGCTACTCCAGGGTGTGCTTTAGACACTTTAACACACGGCTAGGAGGCTGGACGCACTCGGCCGGTGGCCTCGTGCCTCACTACGCCTCCTAGCCATGTGTTAAAGTGTCTAACGCACACCTTGTTGTGTCTTATTGCTTACTTAATGTAAGGCTGCTGGAATCCTAACAGCCAATCAGATTGCAGCATTTCTGAGACCCTTTTTATAATTAGGGTTATCTAATTCACCAGGTCACACCATAGGAATAAATAACAAGCAGTGACAGGTGAAAACTGGGAGGAGGGCTCACCAAAAACCTAAGACAGGAGGCCCTGTAGTATAGCCATGCCAATGCTTGCATGGGCTCTAGAGGCAATGTCCAGATTGTTGTGCTTGGCAAAAGTATGGACAGTACTCCAGGTGACAGCTGCACAGGTGTTGGTGATTGATGCCCCTCAGAAACAAGCAATGGAGGTAGCCATACTTCTCATGTAATGAACTTTGACAGTACCAGGTAAAGTTTTGCCATACTTATTGTAGCAGAACACAATGCAATTGTCCAACCATTTGGATAAACTTTTCTTAGAAACTGAAACACACACTGTCACCCAGGGGTGAAGGAAACAAAGAATTGCTTTGACTTTTGTGATTCTTTGGTCTGAAACAGGTAATATTTCAAAGATCTGCACACAGACATCTAATGCATGGAGCATTGCTTTCCCTGGATTTGCGTGTCAGAAAAATAAAAAGGAAGGTGGATAGACTAGTTGAGTGTAAATTCTGAGACCACCTTTGGCAGAAACTTAAAATCTTTACAGAAGGATACCCTGTATTTGTGCAATATTAAATGTCTCCTTACACCAGAGGACTTAAAGCTCTAAAAATGTTTGAGCAGAAGTATTGGCAAGTAAAAATAACATTTTCCAGGAGAGAAAACATAAATAACAAGTTGTGATTGACTCAAAAGGAGACAAGGTCAGCTTCTCCAAAACAATATTCAGGTTCCAAGCCAAGACAGGAGACTGGACTGGGGGTTTGAGATGCAGGATGCCCCTTAGAAAGGTATTGGAGACATCCAGCTGAGCAATCTTATGAAAACTCATGGGTTCATAAACGGCAGAAATAGCCAAAAGGAGCACCTTGAGGGATGAGTACTGCAAGCCTGAATTAGACAGTGAGATCAGATAGTCCAGAATGTGGTTCACTGAGCAGTTGAAGGGATCCAAACTCTGCTTGGCAGCCCAGATGGCAAATCACTCCACTTCATAGCATAAGTGGCTCTAGTAAAAAGCTTCCACCTGGTCACTTGTACATTAGCCACTCTGTTAGACACCCCAAACCTAGCAATGGCTATGTTCTCAGGAGCCAAGCAGGCAGATGGAGGGACCTGAGGTTAGGATGGGTCAGGGTCACCTGATCCTGGGTCAGCAGATTTCTGCAGAAGGAGAGGGACTGGGGGATCCTCTGCTGTCTGCTGAAGTAGAAGAAACCATATCTTCTGGGACCAGAATAGAGCTCCTATGATCATGCTGGCCCCCTCCATCTGTAACTTGATTAGCACCCTCTAGATGAGAGGAAACATATGGAATACAGAAACATACCTGCTGCTCCAGGAGAGGGACAACACATCTCACCAGAAAACTCCAGGCCCTGAATCTATCAATCAGTAATTGAGCAGTTTTTCACCAAGTGGGGACACAAAAAGATCCACCTCTGGGTGACTCCATCTGTTGAACAAGCCATCTGCAATGGATGAAAAGAGGTTCTATTTGTGCATGCTGGGCTGAGCTCTGCTTAGGCTGTCTGCCAGAGTATTCAAAATTCCTGGCACATGAACTGCAGAGCATGTCAGACTGTGCTCCAGCTCCCAGTACCACACTCTCATGGCCACCCTGCATAAGAGGTATAAAGGGGTCCTCCCTTGCTCAGTGAAGTAGTATACTACACTCAAATTGTCTGTATCAACAGCTGACCTTGAGCAAGGTGGTCTTGGTAGACCTGCATGGACTACAGCACCATCCTCATCCTCACTACATTAATATGCAGGGAGGTTTCCAACTGGGAGCAAGATCCCTGGGATTAGAATAGGCCCCCATGTGCTACCCAGCCAAGAGCCAAGGCATCTGTGATTAGGATCTGCTGCTGCAAAAAGATCTGGAATGGAACCCCTCTATCAAGTTTAGGGGGGCCATCCACCACTGCAATGATCAGCGGACCGGGGGAAAAGACCAGGAACAGTTGATCTAACTTATCCATGCTCTGGTCTCACTGTACCTAGAAGGTCCACTGGAGGGTGCACATTTGAAGTCTAACCAGTGTAACAGTGGGAATGGCAGCTGCCGTCAGGCCCAGTCATCTGAGATACAGCCTGGCAGGAAAGAAGCAACTTTGAGTGACTTCCTGAGCTTGGGCTATGAGGCACTCTTCCCAGTTTTGGGGCAGGAAGGTCTTTCCCTGTGTTGAGTCCAGAACTGTCCATATGTACTGCATCCATTGGGAGGGAACTAAGATCAACTTGGAAAGAATGACAGTTATGCCCAGGGAGAGGAAAAGCTGGAGGGTTCACTCCAGAGTTAGCAAGAGTTGTTCTGTGGATGTGGCCTTTAATAGCCAGTAGTCCAGATAATGGAAAACATATAGTCACTCCCGTCTAGGGGCTGCTGCAACTGCTGCTAAGCACTTGGTAAAGACTTATGACTCAGAGGACAAGCCAAAGGGCAGCTCTTTGAATTGATAATGCTCACCCTGGAAGGCAAAGCAGAGAAACTTCCTGTGAGGAGGAAAGACCAAATTATGCAAATATGAATCCTGCATGTCCCAGGAGCACAGCCAGTTCCCTGGTTTGAGGAGGGGCATCATGCCTGGAAAAGTTACCATTCAGAACATTTTGTACTGGACATACAGATTGAGGTCTTTTAAATCCAGTATAGACTTCAGATCACTGGTGTATTTGGGAACCAGGAAAAACTTGAAGTAAAACTCTTTGTTCCTCTGGTGATTGGGAACTGGTTTGATAGCCTGCTTGCGCAGGAGGAACTGTACCTCTTCCCAGAGCACAAATAGGTGAGCCTGGGGGTAACTGTAGGGTGGTGGAGGGGTTCTTGGGGGTTGCTCGATGAGCTCCAAGGTGTGCCCCCTTTCTATAATCTGCAGAATCCATGCATCCAAAGTTATGGTTCTCCCTTGGCTTAGGTGGAGGGAGAACCAACTTATAACTACCACCTCCATGACTGGAACACAAGGAGGGGGGTCCAGCAAAGAGTCAAGAAGAGGTGGAGCCAGCTTCAGGGGCTGGTCCCTCACTTCTGGGGCACTTGGTAATTGCTCCTGTACTGGAGTTGGTGTGCAAAGCAGCCTGGGCTCTGTATTTTTCTTCGGCTGGGCAGTTGAGCTGGGCCAGTTGTTCATTTTGTGAAAGGGAGGGTGCCCTTTCCCCCTTGGTTGGCTGTGATAGAGGGAGTGGATGGATCTGAGGCCTGCAGATCATTACTGATGTCCTGGACATTGGGGCCAAACAGCTTTGTGCCATTAAAAAGTTTAAGTACTTTTTGTTGCACATTGGCTGCAAAGCTGGATACCCTGAGCCAGGAGTGCTTACATAGGCATATGCACTTCGCAGCTGCCCTGGTGATGGAGTCAGCCATGTCATACAGAGATCTGTGAGATGCATGCCAGCATCATCCACAGCTTGCAGGCACTGCAGCAGCTCCTACTGTGGAGTGCCTTCCAGTAGGACCTGGGCTGCAGACTTGCCCTACTTCCAATCGGCATTTTGGTATTTAACCATGTGTGACAGATGCAGTAGCTTGTAATCCTCAAATCCAAGGTAAAGAAGGCATATAATCTTTTACCCCAGAGGTAAATTCTGTGAGACTCTGTCCAGGGGAAGGGAACTAAGCTGCATGGGCACTTTAGACCTGTCATGAGCTGCCTTGATGACCACTGAGTCTGTCTCTGACTGGCCAGCATAGCAGGGGAACCCCTTGGGGGCATTATAAAATTTGTCCACACTGTGAGGCATAGCTGGCACCATGTCTGGTCTGTACCAGGCTTCTGTGACTGCATTCCTCAGAGCTCATAGCAGTAAAGGAATGATCTTTGGGGGAGACTTGGCAATCTCCAGGAAGTCCACCAAATCTATCCTGGTGACATCCTCTTCTTTAGTGTGGAAACCCATAGCTGAGGATAACTGCTTCATCACAGTAAAAAATGCTGGGTCCTTAGGAGGAGATTTAGGTGTGTGCTTTACCAAATCCTCACTGACTGAGGAAGCAGTGGATCTAGCAGAGAAAAGGATTTCTTCCTCTTCTTCCTTTTCAAATTCATAAAGAATAAGGTCTGAATTGTACTCCTCCTCAATGTTGACCTCTTCTAAGTCTAGGTCTGGTGTCGGTTGTACCAACAATGGCTGAAGGGGGAGGAATTCCCATGGCTAATAAATAGGCATCGATGGTGAGGCCCAATAGGCACCCAGCCGCTGTATGATCTCATTGGTAAACTTAACCAGGATCTTGTTGAGGTCAACAGTAGTCATCAATGGAGGGGTTTTGACAGCCTGTCTGAGCCACCAGCTGGGCCCTGAGAAACTGAGGAGCCTGTAGTCAAGGAAGGAGAAGTGGCAGGCCTTGAAAGTAGAGCTGATGATGAGCCCACCATCAACAGAGAAGTGGTAGGTGACCCAGAGGTTGATGAATGACTGCCCTGGGAATCAGGTGAATAAGTCATCAGTACAGGTCTGGTAGGCACACATACCTGGACAACAGACTTCTTCATCAGTGCAGCTGCAGCCAAGGAAGATCCTCCAGGAGAAGAAGAGGCCAACATAGAAATAGATCGATGCCAGGGGGGAACGTTCAAGATCACTGTCTTTTTTGTGACTTTCCCTGAGGACTTGTCTCGAGCCTTAAAGGCCTGGGACCATGGTGATCCAGTAGGTGACTGAGGGACTGGGATCCCAGAGGACCCCTGCCTGGAACTGGCTACCTGTTGTTCCATGAGGAAATCTTTAAGAAACTTTCTGTCTCACCTGTAGGTTGTTTGATTAAACTTCTGGCAGAGCTCACAGTCAGAAACACTGTGATCCCACCCAAGACAGCAGACACAGGGAGAGTGTTCACCTGTGGATGCAATCTTTTTTCCACAGCAGAAGTGATGGAAGAGAGTTGTTGAAGGATTAACTCTCAACACAAGCAAGTTGTCGGAATCTCTTTAGAAAATGGATTCTGAAAAGTAAAGGTTACAAAAAGTAGGCACAAAATGGCACAAATACTGCAGGGGAGTTTCTGTGGAGACCCATGCAAGCAAGTCAATGGTGCTACTGAACTGAGAAAGTAGCGGGGCCACCCACACCTTTATAGGGTTGATGATGTCTGCTGATCTTGATGGTGTGGACGGCCTCAGTTCAATGGTTGAAAATGTTCCGTGTGGATTCCCCTGCACTGAGGGTGAAGTTCATATGGTGTGACCTGATGGCTGAGATTACCCAGATGAAGATGTAAGCATCGTACAGTAGTAACCACAGACATCGCCAGCTATTTCCCAAAATTTCGGTGACATTTCTAGAGAAATCTGCTGCTTTCTGTGTTTCCGCAGTAGGGGCAGCAGTGAGAAACTCTTTAGAAATTTTGTGAAATATCTGGAAATAGCTGGCAATGTCTCTGGCTACTACTGTATCCTGTCCTTTCCTTCTTCAAAGTAGAGATGCAGCAAATTTATATTCCGCTGGCAAAGTGGAGACAAACTGGCCAAATTTACCATGCAGAATAATCCACAAAATTTCTTTCCATTAGGTGGAATTTCACCTCCCACCTTCTGCAGGGGAAATTTCACTGCAGAAGGTGGAATTTTGCTGAAGAAAGGAGAAATTTAGTCATTTCGGGAAGAAAAGTTTGCCGTTCCGGGCAAAATTTCACATTTCGCTCCACGAAATCAGTGAAATTCAAGGATTACTCTGTGTAGTGGTGTTTTCTCACTTTGCCCACCACTACTTCAAAGTCTGACAGATTACTTTGAGAATTTCATAACCCATCATACATCCCATAGTTCGGAGTCTGGCATCTCATTTAAACAAACTCATGCTCCTAATACTCACGTTGATTTTGTCCCTTCATCAAATATCAGCTTAAACTGCATATGGATCCTGGATCTTATTTAGCCCCCTTTAACAACTGGATGTAATCCATATTCAGGATCTAGGCATTTCTTTGCACTGGATATGCCTCTTCAGTCTCAAGAATTGAACCTCCTGAACGCATCATTCAACAGACTCATAAGGTGGAATTTCATCATTACGAACTCATGAACAAAATTACCATCCTATCTCGTTACTGGCATCTCTCTCAAAAGTTCTTGACAGAGTTGTCTTTTACCAAATAATTGACTGGATATTGCATCACGTTACAGCATCCCCAATCCATTACCTCTGGGTTACATTCACCTTATAGGCTGCAAATGTACATTTGACCAGGTTCAAAATCTGATCTGCCTAGGTCCTGTACCTCACCACAGGTCTTCAGTTCCTTTATGTGCATCGCAGAGGTTGCAAGCATCTCAGCCTAGCTCCACAGTGTCACTTATAAAGTAGGACTTTGTTTCCAGAATGCTAGGAATCATTGGCATAAATCAATTCTTTCTGAGCAGGGGGTTAGTGTTCTTGTGACTCCTCTGTGATGCAGCATAGCAATAGATACATAGTTGTTAATTTACAGATAAAAGTCATATGATTTTTCAACTGTATTTAAAGAGTCTCAATAGGCCTCTGGGCCTTGTATATTAGCATGGGTGGGTGCTTTCTGATTAGAATACTTAAAATAATATTTTTTATTACTCCCTACATAGGCATTGGATACCATCTGGCTGAATAAATTACAGGCATTGGATATCTCTAGTTTGATTAAAATGCTAGAGTTTTTTTTTTATCCTACTTTGTTGGTTGTTAAGCTAAGACATGTTATTGAGTTGGTTGAGTCAGCTTCCACTGTTGGAATAGAGTCAGTGTTTGTGTTGGTTAAGACTAAAATTGATCAATGTTACTCTGGGCTTACATTTTTCTGGTTGTGTTAATGTGCTACACTGAACTACAAGCTTGTATAGTGCGCCAAGAGGACTATGCCCCTTCGCTACCTTCTACTGTATATACAGTGCCTAACTGAAAGAGTGCATCTCAAACAATAGCTCTGTGCACCAAGAGCCCCTTGTGAGTGGCTCCGATATCCCAGCATGGGTCAGGTCCCCTTGCAAGCAGATCCAACTGATGCACCAGGAAAACAGTGGCGAGAATGTGCCAGGGTTCTATACCTCCCCCAAGAAACAGCCACCAAAGGTCTTATGTATCTGAGGTTATGGGCTGTTTTTTCTTAGGCTGACATCCTAGTCTTGCCAGTTGAGATGAATCCTCCCCTGTCCTGGTACACCTTACCTCAGTCTGCACTCTCCCAATAACTCGGCATCTTCCACACCCCAATGGATTCAGTCCTTACTTTCTACAGACCACCTCACTATCTTACCCCTTGCCTTTATACCAGGAAACATGGAGGCTGCACATGCACAAACCTCAAGGAATCCTCATCCATAGGCATTCCACAGAATGCCATCATAAAAGGGGATTCAATCAGCTGCTCCTCCTTATGCGCAAGGCATGCTCAGTGCTGCATGGGCATTTTAAGTTGATGGATGGGTGTTATATAAATATATAGAGATATACTGTATATGTAGAGATAGATAGCTAGATAGATAGATAGTTAGAGACATAAAGACACACTGTCCATGGCCAGAGATGCCCTGGAAGAAGCCCACCCCTACACACCAACATAGACACCCCACTACAGTAGTGGCTGGAACACAGTGTGGGGTCCCAAGAATGCATGGGACAGCTGCATGAAAATCCTGGTAGGGTTGGAGGAAGTAAGCTGTGGCTACTTTGGATATGCAGCATATCCATGCTATAGGGCACTTGGCAGACCAGTAGGGCCAAGCAGTCATTCACTGTCATCATGGACCCTATGCCCATGTGTGCCCTAAGTCATTTGGAGGGAGTGGGGTCCATCGCGGGGGGGGACTAGTCTATAATGATGTGCTGTGGGGTCAGGGATCATGCAGTGGGGTTGGGGGCCACTAGATAACCCCTGGTAGTCTAGTGGCCCCCCACCATCCTGCATGATCCCCAACTCCACAGCACATCAGTGTAGACTAGTGCCTACTGTGATGGCCCACGCTCCCCCCAAAAAGCCCTGAACTGAGACGGTGATTGGCTCAACCTTCTTCTCACCTGCATGGCCAGCCACCAACTGGGGCATGACTGATCGTGTACCATAAGTCATTTGGAGGGAGCAGGGTCCATCATGGGGGGGACTAGTCTACACTGATGAGCTGTGGGGTCGGGGATCATGCAGTGGGGGTGGGGGCCACTAGATTACCAGGGAATATGTGTGGGTTTTACTTCTACAGGGGTAGGGATCATGCAGGGGGTTGGGGGGCACTAAATTACCAGCGAATATGTGTGGGTTTTACTTCTATGGGGACGGGGATCATGCTGGGGGGGCAGCAACAGCACCATATTACCACATGCTTTTTGCCAGCGGCAGTTTGCACTGTGCTAACGGTGGTGCTAGGTCCTGTAGCATGGTGCTATACCTTCAAAAATGCTGCTGTGCTGGCATTCATGGCCACTCTGCTGAACCCCACCACCTGCATACATTATCTATTAGCATTGGCATTATCACACAGTGCTGACTCTATTAGGTCTATTGAATATTGCAGCCTCATGCAATTACAGCACTATTTCAGTGCCACAGTTTGAATATCTGGTCCACATTGTTGAATAACAGAAAAATCATCAGTATAGTTGGGTGAAACTGCACATCTCTGTTACAGTTCCTTTGGAAGGGCAATGACTTTGGAGTGGTTACAAAGAATTACATGAAATTTGGCAAACATATTTTCTAAGTATAGTGCTCTGGACCTACCACATGAGGTGGGAATCTGTTGGTTTTGGAGATATAAAGTGTTAAAAAACACAAAAATCACCAGTATAAGGGTGAGATTTTCACACATGGCCAATTTGTAAAATCAAGACTTTTGCAAACATGCTACATTTTTGCACACTTTGAGGGTTAATAACTTGGAGCTGTTCAATGGATGTACAATATATTTAGTATGCTTAATCTTTATGTACCGATCTCTTAACCAGCTAGTGTTTGTGGGAATCAGATTAGTGATTTCGGAGATATAAAGTGTTGAAAAACAGAAAAATCATCAGTAAAGTGCATGTATATGTTACACTTCACTTTGAAGGTTAGTAACTTTGGAGCAGTTAAAAAGAATTACATAAAATTTAGCATGCTTAGTTTCTAGGTATAGGGATCTTTAGTTTTCAAATTTGGTGGGAATCTGTTGAGTGGTTTCTGTGATATAAAGTGTTGAAATAACACAAAAATCATCAGTATAAAGGTGAAAAGTGCACATCCATGTTAAAGTTCAAAATGTGAGGGTTAATAACTTTGAAGCCATTAAACAGATTTGTATGTAATTTGGTATGTATAATTTCTAGGGGTAGGGTATCCTGACCTGCTAAATGTGGTAGGAATATGTTGAATGGTTTCTGAGACATAAAGTGTTGAAAAAAAACAGAAAAATATGGATTTTTTGACATTTGTCATCCTGGGTCTCAGAAATGGCTTTATGTTGTGGGCTGACATTTTCAGTGTAGAAAGCCCTGGAGTCGCAGATGTGCATTTTAAAGGTCTGGTGAAAAAATATTAATCTGTTCAAAAGTTATCAAAGTTAGTAATTTCCATTTTATATGGGAAAAGTTATGTTTTGCACAAAAATGAAATTTTCACAAGTGTAAGTACTTGTGCAAAAATGTTACTTTTGGAAACATTTTGAATTTTCAAAAGAATACATATTTCTATGGATATCTGGGCATGGTGTGAAAATATATACTTTGCAAGAGGTGTTTTCGAACAAAAGTAAAATTTTCGGACATGTGGATACATGTGCGAAAAGTTTTCTTTTCAAAGCATTTTCAATTTTTGAATGAATACATATTTGTATGGGTGTCTGGGCATGGTGCAAAAATAAGTACTTTGGAAGTGCTGTTTCTGAACATGAAGCCGCTGTGAAGGTACAAAAATATGTCTTTCGAAAATGTGGGTAAATGTGTGCAACATTTACATTTGCAAAGGTGCACCAATATGTCTTTTCCGAGTATCACTTTCTGTGTAGTGCAAAGTATGATTTTTGCAAAGTAGGCAATGTGCAAAAATGTGGCTTTTGCAACTGTTCTAATTGCAAATTGGAAATATAATTACAAAATGCTCCCCTCTACCACACAGTCTTAGTGGCTCAGTGGAGTGGATGGGTATAGTGGAGGCAGCAGAGTACAGGGTTTGATTACAGTGAAAGACTTTTTTTCTTCTCATTTTCCGTCAGGATTTTTATGATTACACTGGCAGTGACATTTTTTTCATAGCTGCTATGGTTGTTGAGATATTGGCAAATTAATGTTACAAGGGTTCCTTTTAAGCCCTATTGGGCCACTGTATGGCTCCATAGTTATGTATAAGTAGGAATGCAGGGCCCGGAGGGCCCATGCTTCCACAGAAGCATATTGTTATGTACAAATGGGCAGCTTGGTAGGAGCAAGGCCCTCCACCAGACATACCACTTACTAGTTATATTACACTTTTCCAAAAAGGAAAGAAAATCTTTGCAAAAAACTTTGTTAATGCACCAGTTTAGGTTGTTTCTGCAGCAGCAAAAGTGTGGAAATTCAATGTTAGGGTTACCAACAATTATACCCCCCCACCCCCACTACCCACTACACAACAACAGGCACTGGGGTGTTTGTTGGGTTTGTCACACCTCTCACCTCATTCTCCTATACTACAACACCTCAGCTTACTTACAAATGGAATGGGGTGAGAGTTAGGCTGACGACCCCAATGAGCACCCCAATGCCTGTTGTGTGGAGGGTGGTGGGGGGTAGGGTAGGGCATTGAATTTCCACACTTTTGTTGCTGTGAAAACAACCTTAAATGATGCATTGATTAAGTTTTTTGCAAATAAAATATATTTATATATGTATATATGTATATATAAAATGTATCTTCTTTGTTAAAAAAACTTTAATTACTACATCAATTAAGGTGGATACCACAGTGATAAAAGCAAGAAAATGAGGCATTAGGATTTCTAACCCTAACACCCCACCCCAGGGATTTTTCTGTTGTTTCAACACTTTGTATCTCAGAAACCATTAGGTAGGTCAAGAGACCTTTCCCTAGATATTAAGTATCTCAAATTTCATGCAAATCCATTGAATGGCTCCAATGTAATTTAGGCTCAAAGTTTGGACTTTTAACATAGAAGTGCCGTTTTACCCTAATTATACTGGCACAACCACACCAGTATAACATATATACACATACATACGTAAACAGAGGGAGAGAGAGATTAGTATACACATACAAAAGTATACAGGGGATCCCTCCAGAACCATAACAACTCTCATGTTTGTCCCCTTCACTCCACTGTCTCTGCAGATTGCAAGAATGGTGAAAACAAAAAAATGCAGCACCTGTCAGAGTACCCTACTGGGCACTCAGACTGGCACACTTTACCCCACATGCTCCCACCAACAAGCTGATCAGGAAGCAGCTAGTGATGCAGAGATAGAGATGGAACAGGACCCAGGACAGTATGCAGAATCCTCGGGTGAACTCCCTTCCATGGCTCAGGAATTTTTCAAAACACAACAAGCACTTATGCTAAAAATTCTGAAGAGAATGGAGGAGCTATCTCAAAAGAATGTGAGGGACATTAATAAACTCAAGAATGCAGGAAATAAATGCAAAACAACTCCTACAGACCCCGCCCTACTGGTCTTAACAGTCCCTGACAACCCAGACAATGTAGGTTCAGACCATGAAGAAAGTCAAGGAGAAGAAAAGGAGGAGCTAACCTTAACTAGGAAGCTCACCCCCGTTGAAGCCCTCCCAGAACTGCTACGGGCTGTAAAAGAGACCATTGAGTTTGAGGCGCCAAAACCTCTGCAATAATCCAAATGTAATCCCCATATCAGGGCAAAGCAGAACAAAGATGAAGTCTTTCCAGTCTGTGAATTGTTTGCTGAGGTACATAATAACAAATGGGAATTCCCTGATCCATATAGAATATCAGAGAAATGCACCTTTGCTAGGTTCTACCTGGTGCAGGATGACATAAACAAGACATGGTGCACCCCCTCAGTGGTGGACCATCAAGTCACAGACTTATGTGAAAAGACAGTTTTGACATCAGAAACAACTAGCCCACTCCATAACTGCACAGACAAAAAAATGGAGGAGCTATTGAAGAAATACTTTGAAATGACTGGCCTAGCATGTAGATCAAACACTGCAGCAACTTACTCTTCCAGGGTGCTGGTTACCTAGCTGGAAGAGCTGGCATCTTCCCTAGTCCCAAACCCCAAGCAGGCAGACCTATCCGAGTATGCCATCCAAGCAGCAAAGTATGCCACAGATGCTTCTATAGACGCATTCAAAATGACAGCCAAGTTGGCCGCACTAACTAATTGAACAAGAAGGCGTATTTTTTTTTCCAATTGTTTAACCAGGTGAGACACACTAAGCTGAAAACTTGTTTACAGGTGTAACCTGGGAGCACAGGGAGGTTAAGTGACTTGCTCAGGGTCACACAGTATGCAAGTAGGGGCTGTGGGATTCAAACCCAGGTCTCCAGATTTGCAGCTCAGAACCTTAAACC
Source organism: Neoceratodus forsteri (assembly GCA_016271365.2). Lineage (NCBI taxonomy): Eukaryota > Metazoa > Chordata > Ceratodontiformes > Ceratodontidae > Neoceratodus > Neoceratodus forsteri. The sequence continues at coordinate 578,053,879 of CM057454.1, forward strand.
ACTGCGCTATACTGCCTCCCGTTAAAAATCTTGAACACAGACTCAGAATCCAAAGTTATGTTGAGCAAGCTTCCATTCAAAGGAAATATTTTACTTGAAGAGGGCCTAGACAAGTACATCAAACATAAAGGTGATGGCAAAAGCCTGGACAAGGACAAACCTTCCAGGAGCACCCAGCTACCTGCTTTCTGCAGTAGATTTTGCCCCTACAAGGGCAAACAGGATAGGACACAGACCACACATTACTCCCAGGGAAATCCTTCAACAACTTTAAGCCTTCCTACTTCAACAACAACAATCAGGGCAGAGCCCGAGGTAGAAGACATAGGGGAAGATATAACACGACCTTCACACGTGGTAGATCCAGCTCAAATTGACTACATACCACAACCACTGACCACCTCAGAAAAACTGACAGTGAGGAGAACTTACATATCACCCTCCAAAAGGGACAAGACTGAATCAATTCTCCCAGGTCTGGCAGCAAACAACTTTAGACAAATGGGTTCTGGAAGTTATGTCTCAGGGATACGCCACAGAATTTTCCCCAAATACATTTAGAAACAGACTGGTGGTCTCCCCAATGAACCCCAGCACTTTGAGCCCTTGCGGACTCTTCGTTGGGGGGAAGGGCAACTGTGAATACAGCCCCACCTTATAAGGGCCATCTCTTAAAGTTGCAGTGCAATAAAATTTATATAGTACATCAATAGTGCTTTTTAAATATATATTTACATTAACAGTAGATAATAAAAATCTAAGAAATATGAATACACTACTCGGCTGGTTCACTGGCTTAAATACACTTCAATATTAAACATATTATTTCACCTTTTTACAAAGATCTAAATGATCAATGTCAAAATTAAGTTAGGATATAGTCCATTAAAGGAATCTTGTAATTGATGAATCGACCCATAGGTCACCTGGACAAAAAAAGAAAAGGATAGACAAAAGCATAAATCAATCTATTTTTAAAACCAGAGCACATAAACTTAAATAAGCACAACAAAAGAAATATGGATATCTAGAAATTTATAGAATCCATCTAATATATAGCCCCTCTAAAATGGGCTCATTTACAGCAAGGTCATCATGTTGAAACCAGAAGGGAGCCAAAATAGAGCCCACACTGTGGCCAGGATAAATTAACATAAGAAAAAATCCCAACTCTATGAAAGTATCTGATGAGATGGGAGGCTAAATGCCAATGTGCATATATTGGACACATATGGGCTCAAAATTACAACGAAAACAACATCAGATAAAAAACACAAAAACCTAACCAAAATTACTGACTAAATCATAGTACCACCCTTTTGGGCTTTCATGAATGGATCATTTCAAAGAAAGGGTGTAATGTCCCAGTTCTCATTCAGACTGTCTGGATAAAATGCATTAAGTTGAACGATATGTCTGCTCTCTCTTTGTAATAGTGTATTTCATCTGTCTCCACCTCCAGGAAGAGGTGGAATAAGGTCTATGGCCATAAATTTGAATGAATCCATTCTCTGTCCGTGTCGTGCACTCCAATGTGCACCAACTGGTGTATCACATCTACTATGTGCGATAGAACGGACATGTTCTTGGATTCATTTTTAAGCATACAAGTGGTCATGCCCGGTAATCAGAGAAAGGGCAATCAAACAAATCAGGAGTAAGGGAGGAGAGTCTGGTTATATCTACCCACACAGACACAATCCGAAAAAGAAACAGAGCATCTGGGGACAAAGCCAAAAACTAGGCTAAGAAGACAAGAATGGGGTGTAGATCTGGAACCAGAATACAAGGGAGGACTACAATCCAAGGGCCAGAAGCAACATAACCTCCAGGGGAAGGGCAAGTCCTCAATATCTCAAGTATTGAGCTAACAGTATCTCAAACTGCTATATTATCAAAGGGCTCTCATTTGAATCTGAGCCCAATATTGACTATTTTTCTATGCAAGCTGATTTAGAGAAGTTATGCCTTAAGAAGTTTAATCTACAAAGGGAAAACATGTAAAAGGCGAATTTAAGCAACCCAGGAAAACCCACCTCCCTCCCCCTTTCCCCTTCCCTGATACCAAATGGCGATAATGTTGATGGTAGTCATATACCCACTTCATCTGCAACTCTGCTACCCCAGGATTCTTCGGATGTAGAATATCTGCCAAATAGTTAGGACCCTGAATGGGCCCTGGAAAATTCTGAACATTTTGATTTGAGCTGTATATAGGATAAAAATATCAATCATCCCACATCTGTGTTCTGCCTGAAGAAATCAATTTCACCAGCAGTAACTACTTTCAAGGGACTGGTCAATAAAGAAGTGGACAGAATTGTTTCAGAAACTGTTTTCCACTGTAAAAGGAATATTTCTGTGGAGGAATCTAAAGTCCTGGAAGAACTGTCTAGGAGGAAGGAACTGACTATTAAGTCAGCTGATAAGGGTGGTCAGATTGTAGTCCAGAACACAAGTGACTATTTATTGGAGGCTAATCACCAGCTTCAGAACACAGATAACTACAGATGTCTGGACAGTAACCCCATGTCATGCTATCAGGCTAAACTTGATGCATTACTTTCCTCCTACAGGTCCAGGGGTGAAATTTCAGAACATGAATATAGATATTTATTTCAATAATTTCCTGTTGTCCCTACATTCTATCATTTACCTAAGGTGCACAAGGACCTCCAGAAACCACCAGAGAGACCTATAATTTCTGGCATAGGTTCCCTAACTGAGAATGTGTTGAGGTTCCTAGTTGGATTTTTATATAACCTTGTGGTACTCCTCCCTTGTAATGTACTGTAACAGCTTTATTTTTTTACAGGAAAGTAGTCATTAGGACAAAACTAGTCCTGTTTGCAAGACAGTCCTGTAAATTACAAATCATAGAAGTTATTGTACAAAATATAAATAACACTTACAAGCAATCACAAAGACACAATTATAAATACATATCTAACAGTTACATACATCAACCAATGAATTATTAATAACTTGTACAAATCTAGAAAAATCAAATAATGCACGAACACTTGAGGGCTGAGAATTCTAGACAGCAGCTGCCCTTACAGAGAGGCTCCTATCCCCAAACCTATTTTTACGTCTATTTGGCATAATTTTATTTCAATGTACTGATCTATTAAGGGATCTCTCAGAGATTCCTTTTTTTAAGAATAGATGACTGGAAATTGGATGACCAGATGATCTTAATTTGTGCAATAATAACAGTCAAGTTCTGTTATGATTTGCTTCCAGACTTTGCCATTCCAGCCTCCTTAGTAAACAACAATGGTGTGTATAAAAACTGCATTTCAGCACATATCTGGCAATCCTAAACTGAATTTTATCCAAACGTACCAATAAAAATGTATTTGCAGTTCTATAAATTAACTGACCATAAGTTAAGGTGGGAACAATTAATTGTTCTGCAATCCTTTTCCTGCTAGACCGATTCAAAAACCCTGTTGATCTTTTTAACATTCCTAATTTCTTATTTACTTTCACTATTGTGTTAATTATATGTGGTGCAAAGGTCAGACTGGTGTGAAAAGTGATCCCTAAATAACAATAGTTGTCTACCTGTTCAAGAATAGTAGCATCTTTAGTTAGATTCTTAAGTCTGTTCTGTCCCCCCCCCCCCGTTCATTTTAAAAGAAAAATACATTATTCTAGTTTTTTAACATTCATAAGTAACTTTGACCTGGTGAACCACCCTCAACATTTGAAAAATTACCTGTAGCTTTAATTGAAGTTCCTCTATGTTTTTACCCGAGACTACAATGACAGTGTCATCAGTATATAGCCTTATGGCAGTATGCTTTGCCACATAAGGTAAATCATTATTAAAAATCAAAAACAATAGGGGTCCTAATATGGACCCCTAAGGAATGCCTCTAATAACTTTACTGGTCCTAGATGTTACCCCATTTATGTCCACACTTTGGGTATGTCCTCCCAAATAAGATTTTAACCAAGCTAGAGAATAATCCACAAATCCCATATGCTGTAGTCTAGAGATCAATAAGGGGTGGTCCACCAGGTCAAAAGCCTTTGAAAGATCCACATAGACCACAGCTATTTCCTGACTGGAGTTCAGTGACACATTTAATAAGTCACTGAACTCCAGCAGGGCAGTAGAAGTTGAGAAACCTTTTTTAAAACCAGACTGATAAGAATTTAACAGTTCATACTTATTTAAGTAATCAGTCATTTGTGAATGGACCATTTTCTCAAAGCATTTTGACATAACAGAAAGCAAGGCTATTGGTCTGTAATTATTGACCTCGGTTGGGTCACCTGTCTTAAAAATTGGTCTGATTTTGCTCTTTTTCTAACAGGATGGGAAGTGACCCAACTGAAGGCTCCAATTCAGAATGTGTGATACCACAGGGGCAATGAAGGGGGTGGCAATCCTTAAAAATCTGCCTTCAAGGCCATCTACACCAGCTGCCTTGTGTATATTAATGTTTAATAAAGTTCTCTTAACTGCTGAGATTGTTAGAAATTTAAATTTAAAAGGAGGGTGCTTTGTTAAGGAACCAATAGACATAGCTGGACTATCCTGAGTGTTTAAAACAGTAGGAATGTCACATTGGGGAAGATCCACAAAGAAGTCATTTAACAAATTGGAAATAACCCCAAAGTTGTTTATTAGGGTAGATCCTTCTTTAAATTGCAAATTAGATAGAGATGTATGACCCCCAGGGTTTGTTAATATATTTATATTACTCCAAAATGTTTTAGGTTCCATGTTACAGTCGATTTTATTTCTATAATACCTGAATTTTGCAGCTCTGATAATTTTTTTACATTGTTTCCTTTTATTCTTAAACAGTACCCAATCAGCTTCTGTTTTGGATTTGATCGCCTTTTTCCATAGTTTGTTCTTTATCCTACTTTGCTTCAAATAGTTTTCATTTATCCAAGGTGACATTATGTTTTTAATTTTGTGTCTAATCACAGGAGCATGAATATCACAAATTTTACCAAATGTATCTATAAAGTAATCAATGGCCATATCAATGTCTGGGATCAGATAACACCTCTCCCATTTTTCTTTAGAGATACTGTTTAAAAATTGTATTACTGAAAACTTCCCGAGATCTCTTATCCAACTTTGACCTAAAGTCAAAGGTCCAAATAGAAATTCCAATAATGACAGAGTGATCCAGACAGGGTTATGATCACATTTGAGGGATAAGATGGCTGTTCTGGAGGCCCTTGAACACTAGTATTTTGATGCTGGTTGCTTGTGGCTGATGATCGATGTCGAGTCGCTTTACACCAGCATCAGACATCATCTGGGACTCCATGTTGTCTGGTTCTTTATGGATTTATTTCAGAGTACTGAAGTTCTTGATTTAGATTTTGTGTTGGATGCATTGGGATTTGTGTTAAACAGTAATTTTTTTATGTTTAATTCACAGTTTTATCTACAGGTCTGTGGCACAGCCATGGGGTTGGTGATGGCACCTTCCTACACCAACCTTTTTCTGGGTCGGTGGGAGGAGGTTGCCATCTTCTACACCAGGGCAAATAGATTTAGTGACAAAATTAGGTACTGGGGCAGGTGCATTGCCAACATCCTGTACAGCGGGGGGGGGCACACAGGCTGAAGCAGAAGTGTTTCTGGTCCAATTGAATATAAATTATTAGAATCCACAGTTTACTTTTTCAACAGATTCTGTTTTTGTCATTTTTTTGGATTTGTGCCTATGGGCCACACCAGTTGGCAGGATAGTGTCAGAAAATCGTAAAAAATCTGTTTCAGGTAAGACACTCATGAGGGCTAATAGTTACCATCCCCCACATCTGATAAGAGGAATCCCAAGGTACAGTGCCTTAGACTGCACAGGAACTGTTCCACTAATACTTCTTACTGGGACTATGCTGAAGAGGTAGCCAATTATAAAGCAAGGGGATATGATGCGAAGGCCCTTCAAGATTCAGCAGATTTTGCCTTTAACCAGGACAGAACAGTACTGTTAACACCAAAGGATAAAGATTTTTTTTTCCTCTCTTTCCAGCAGGCCTCCATCAAGCTCCACCCTGGTCATGGCCCCCGGGCTCCCACCAACCGTCAATTCCCTGCATACTCCCAGTCACCCCCGGCTTAACCCCCCAGAGGGTGGGGCCACAGCACTGGTTCTCCCAATTCCAGTGCCACGGAACCAGTAACTGGTTGAGAGTGCAATGATGGTGGCTAATTGAAGCCCAGGGAGGGCTTCATGTAGATGGAGGACCCACCCCTCCATTTTTCTTATTTTTCCTCTGGGTGACATGGATGTGCGATGATGTCCAGCATCTACCTCGCCTCCATTACAGATGAGTGCTGGTAGCTGCGTGACTCCCGGCATCTGCCAGGGATCTGACTTGTGCCAGGCACTTGCCCACCTTCCCCCGGAGAAGGAGAGCAGTCCATAGGATGCTATATCCTTTTCCGCCCTGCCAGCTCTAAAGTGACCTGAGTCAGTTCCCGAACCCAGGTCACCAGCGTCACAAGCAGAAATCCAACCACTGTGCCAGTGGGCCGGTCAGAATAAATTTAAAAAATGTCAGTGATAGGGAAAACTTTATCACTGAGTTCAACAGGGTAACACCAAAGATAGCCAGGACACTTAAGAGGTTCTGACATGTTTTGGAAGCAGATAGAGACCTTACAGGACAAATAGGATATTCCCCTAGGATAGTCTATAGGAAATGCAAATCCATAAAGGACCATGTGGTCCAAAGTAATTTTTCACCTGAGACTCCTGTGCAGCAATGGATACTACTTCCATGTCCAAAAGGCTCACACCATTGTGGCAATTGCATTGTGTGTCAGTACATGCAACATGGCCAATTGTTCATAAGTCCCATTAATGGAAGATGTACTGAGATTAAACATCTGTTGACTTGCTGTACTACTTGTGTTGTGTATGCCCTATGGTGTAACTACACACATTTATATGTGGGCATGACCACTCGTATGCTTAGGGAATGAATCCAAGAACATGTCCGTTCTATCACACATGGTCAATGTGATACACCAATTGGTGCATATTGGAGTGCACAACATGGACAGAGACTGGATTCATTCAAATTTATGGCCATAGACTATATTCCACCTCTTCCTAGAGGTGGAGACAGACGAAATGCACTATTACAAAGAGGGAGCAGACATATTGTTCAACTTAATGCAATTTATCCAGATGGTCTGAATGAGAACTGGGATATTACACCCTTTCTTTGAAATGATCCATGCAAGAAAGCCCAAAAGGGTGGTATTATGATTTAGTCAGTAATTTTGGTTAGGTTTTTGTATTTTTTGTCTGGTGGTGTTTTTGATGTAATTTTGAGCCCAAGTGGGTCCAGTATTTATACATTGGCATTTAGCCTTCCATCTCATCAGATACTTTCATAGAGTTGGGATTTTTTCTTATATATATTTATCCTGGCCACAGTGTGGGCTCTATTTTGGCTCCATTCTGGTTTCAACATGATGACCTTGCTGTAAATGAGCCCATTTTAGAGGGGCTATATAGTAGATATATTCTAGATATCCATCTTTCTTTTTTTGTGCTTATTTAAGTTTATGTGTTCTAGTTTTGAAAACAGACTGAGTTATGCTTTTGTCTTTCCTTTTCTTTTTGGTCTAGGTGGCCTATTGTTTGATTCATCAATTACAAGATGCCTTTGATGGACTATATTCTAAATTAATTTTGACATTGATCATTTAGATCTTTGTAAAAATGTTAAATGAATACATTTAATATTGAAGTGTATTCAAGTTAGTGAACCAGCTGAGTAGTATATTCATATTTCTTAGATTTTTATTATCTATTGTTAATGTAAATAGATATTTGAAAAGCACTATTGATGTACTATACAAATTTTCTTGCACTGCAACTTTAAGAGATGGCCCATATAAGGTGGGGCTGTATTTGCTGCTGTCCTTCCCCACCCAACAAAGAGTCTACAAGGGCTTGAAGTGCTGGGGTTTGTTTGCCCAGTTCTTTCTTTTGTGTCTGTGCACCCAGTAAATCATTTTGCATGCATCACCTACTTCTGTAGTGTTTTGTTTGCTCACCAGCTTTTTCTGTTTTCATTGTTCTTCTTATACTGGTGCAGCATCTCAACATGCGTGCCTTTGCCTGAGTGCCATTGCATTTTTTCTTTTTGGTCTCCCCAATATCTTGCCATCCAGACAAAATAAGTGGAGTCAGAACCACCCTAAACAACATCCTAACCAACAAGGCAATAGCGGAAGTCCTACTGGACCAAACAAAACAGGGGATATATTCCATTTTTTTCCTAGTACCAAAGAAAAGTTCATAAACCAGTTTGTGCAATACAAGAAATTCAAAATGGAGACTCTTCAGACAACCCTCAGATCAATAAAGCCAGGAGACTACCTCACCTCCATCGATTTGAAGGATGCCTACCTACACATACCCATATGACCATCTCATCACAAATATCAGTGATTCAAGATTCTGAGCCACCACTTTCAATATCAGACTCTGCCCTTCATCCTAGTATTGGCTCCACTTGTTTTCACAAAGGTTTCAGTTACTGTCACAGCCAAACTATGTCAGCAAGGAATACACATCATCCCATACCTTGATGACTGGCTAATCTGAGCCAGAAGCCCCCTGATCTCATACCAGCAGACCCAAAAGGTGGTGGACACACTCTAGTCCCATGGATGGGTGATCAATGGGGCCAAGAACAAAATAGCCTCAAGTCAAATAATATAGCACCTAGGCAGGGCTGGTTTTAGAACTTTGGGGACCCTAGCAAACTCAATTACTGGGGCCCCACAGATGGTCCCCCTTCCCCCTCCACGGGCCCCCTCCCTGAACCCCCTTACCCATCCCTCCTCCCTGTCCCCCCTCTCCAAACCCCCCCAGTACTCTTTGTACATAAATCCAACTACTGCACAATTTGTCAGACACAATGACCTGGAGACACTAGAAGTATTACATTTATAACAGATAATTAATAGAATAAATTGCAAAAAAAACTTCCTTAACTGTCCCACTGACTACTGCATAATTTGACAGACTCAGTCTCAGACACAAATTAATGACCTTAAGAGCGATACTACAAATAACATAATTGCAAAAAATGCTCCTCTCCAGCTGCTGCATTTTTTTTTACCTCTGCTCTGTTGCTCTCTACCTCTCCAGACTCCCATCTCCCACACTACTACATTTATTTTAATTTTAGTTCAAATTATATGGTCCAGACCATCTCATGGTCTCCATCTCCCATCCCATCTTGGTTATTACCTACCTATAAGTAATCCTCCTTAGTCCTCCTCTGGGTCTTTCAGTCTACTCTGCACTGACTGGCAATTCTACTCAGTGAATTGTTGCTGCTGGCTGCCTAGTGCTTAGCTCTTGCCACTTTTTATTTTAAATAAATGAATTACAGCAGCACCAGCAGACAGTAACAGCAGATCTGGAAGCAGTGGAAGGTCTTTGGCTCCTTCTGGGCTGGTTGTGGTGGTGGTTGGTGGGCTGCGGTACTGTTTTCTCGCTGGCTGTTTTTCCTTAAGTCTCCAGATAGCGGCTGCACTAGCGAATTCTCTCCAGTGCTCTGGAACTGGTCCTCAGCTGTATGTAGTTCCAAGACCACCAGAGCACCTGTACTTATGCTGTAGACACGGACCTTAGCGGGGACAGAAATGTTCAAGTCTGAGTGAGAGGAGGTGTGATAAACAGTGACAGACCTATTGGAGCCCTGTGATTGGTTCCTGCACAGCACCTCCTTCCAGATCAGCACGTTCTGTGCAGCACAATAGAGGAACATGAGGAACATGAAACAAAGCTGCCTGGGGATAGAATTGAAGGCAGGATGGTGACGTGGACCACGTGGTGTGGTTTGGCATTCCTTTGGGGAAATCGGGGCCCAATTTTCAGGCACAAGGGAAGCCGGCAGCAACAAATGCAAAGCTCCATAATATAAACTGCATGAAAGGGCAGCTGGAGGAGGACATCACATGTTGTTGATGGGGAGCCAAAGTGGAGCAGGAGAAAATTCGCTGGTGCAGTGAGCAAGGAGCACAGGGGCTTGCCAGGTACCAATGCTGCTCAGCTATGTTGATCTGAGGGGGGCAGTATTTTATTTTCTTATATGATGCTGTGGTGATCTGGATGGGGAGTGGGGTGGGACTGACAAAAAAGTATGCTGCTGGGCTGGTTAATGGGTTGTTGCTGGTGCCCGCCGCCAGACCTGCTACATATGCCGCCTGCAGCCTGCTACAGTTGGGGGCCCCTCGTGGCCACGGGGTTCGCAGATGCCTAACGCCAGCCCTGCACCTAGAAGCCACCATAGATATGGCAACAGAAAAAGTGAGATCATCACAGAAACAAAAGGACAAGGTTCTAACACAAGTTGAAGTACTGACAGTCATGCAAAACGCTACATTTCACACAGTCCTCCAGACTCTGGGTTCCATGGCATCCTCCATTGGTTTTGTCCCCTGGGCACTATGGAACATGTGCCCACTACAGACCTTTGCAATTCAGGAGGGCCACAGATTACAGCATGACCTAACAAAGTCGGTACAATTAAGCCCAAATGCCAAGAGATCATTGTCATTGTGGTCCAACAAACACAACATGACCAAGGGAGCGGACTTGCTCATCCAACACGATGTAGCAATAAATACAGATGCCAGTCTGACTGATTGAGAGCCACCCTAAATCATATACCAGCTCAAGGAAAATGGTAAAAACAGAGACACGCATTTGAATAAACCTACTGAAATGAGAGCAGTCTATCATGCCCTTCTCCACTTCTGAGCGCACATCAAGCAGAAGTGTGTACTTATACTGCAAATGGGGTCCACTGGAGGTGGACCTCAAGGCAACTGACAAAAACACTAATCTACCAGTATACTACTCCAGATACAGAGAATTGGGAGCACCAGGAACAGATGCCCTGTTCCAGATCTGGAACTTCAGAAAAGCATACACCCCCCCCCCAATACCGCTCATTCAACAGGTCCTAAACAAAATTCTAAAAACCAGATCAATAGTAGTAATAGTGACACCACACTGCCCAGAAGACACTAGTTCACAACTCTAGTGTCAATGTCAATCAAAATACCATAAACACTCCCACTACAGATGGACCATCTATCATAAGGCCCAGTCAATCACCCAAATCTCACACCACTCCATCTCGCAGCCTGGCTACTGAAGGGCAGAGACTGCTAGACAGAGGCTACAACCAGAAGGTGATGGACACCATACTCCAATCCAGATGCATGTCCACTACTGCCACCTACAACAAAAGACAATGGCTTGTCTTCAAAAAATGGTGCAGCACCAACATCCAGACCCAGGACATCACAGTCCTACATATTCTACTATTCCTGCAACATGGGTTAGATAAGGGTCTTAAAGACCCTTTACTGAGAGGCCAGGCAGTGGCCATAGGAGCAGGCACAGGTTTAATAGAAAGATACACCCCAGGATCACATTCAGACTTACTCAGGTTCCTAAAAGCTATATCTAATGTTCACCGCAAGAAAAGACCATCCATGGAACCCATGGATCTCAGTATTGTACTAGATGCCTTGGCCTCACCACCCTTTGAACCAATGACAACAGTGGAAATCAAATGGGTGGCATTCAAAACAGTATTCCTGCTGGCCCTTTGCTCAGCAAAGAGAATAGGGGAACTAAGAGCTTTCTCATGCAGGCCCCCCCCCCTTCCTGATTACCCACAATAATGGGTTAATGCTACAAACCAATCTTTCCTTTATTCCAAAAGTCTCTACTCTGTTCCACACATCACAGTCAATTGAACTACCCTCATGGTCAGGCCAGACAGACCAAGAACAGAGGAAGGGAGCAAAGCATTGGGACATGAAAAGGATAGTCACAACCTGCCTGGATAGAACAAAAGAATTCAGACAATCTTATGCCCTATTCACCATACACAGCGGGCCAAGGAAAGGTCAAGCAGCTGCCACATTGACGCAAGCCAACTGGATTAAACAAACCATCATGGAGGCATACAAGAGTCAGGGACTTTCATCGCCCCAAAGTGTCAAGATGCACTCCACCAGGGCAATGGCGACATCCTGGGCAGAGCATAACAAAGCCTTCATACAGGACATTTGAGTAGCAGCAACTTGGTCCTCAATCCATACCTTTACCAGACACTACAGATTAGATGTAGCAAATGTTGAAAGGGCCAATTTTGCAAGAAATGTCCTACTCAGTGTTACTGAGCCTTAGGCGAATAGTCATCTGACCCACTTACTATTATATGTACTGCTTCTTAGTACTCAGAGGTAATGAATGGGGGATTCTGCAAGGTGATGCAATATGCAATGATAGTTTACTCACCTGATAAAGGTGATTGCATAAGCATCACCTTACAGCATCCCTGTTCCCACACGGGCAAGTGCCTTCAGATGACAATTCAGCTAATGCAATGTAGACTCAGTACGATCAAACCCAGGGTTTATATTCCCGAGGTCTCAGCATCCTTGCATGCCATGTAGGCTAGGTCCACTTCAGAGTGTAAACAAAACGAAATAAACAGCAGTTCCCTGCTACAGGTACACTATCTATCCAGGTACATTTATTCAGTCTAGCATGAATTATATACTCATACCTCACTCACGTATGCCTATATATAGAGATATATACATGTATCGCTCTCTTTCTCTCTCTCTGTATCATAATCACTTTCTTAACACAGTATATCCACAGACTACTCAGCTTTGGAAGAATTTAATTGAAGACCTGTGGAATGGTACAGGACATAGGCAGATTAGATTTTGAATCTGGTCACATGTGCATTTGCAACCTATAAGGTGGATGTAACCCAGAGGTAATGGATGGGGATGCTGTAAGGTGATGCTCATGTAATCATCTTTACCAGGTGAGTAAACTACCATTATCTGTCTAAATATAACATTCTCACCCCGGCCCAACATGGTTTTAGACTGGGACATAGCACCACAATGGTTTTGTGGGGTTTACAAGCACACTCCAGATAGCCCTTGACAAGGGTCATTTAATTGGGGCTGTGTTCATGGACCTCACCAATGCCTTTAATTTAGTAAACCATGGACTACTTCTGACAACTCTTCTAAAGCTTGGACTATCTAGAGATGATGTTGGATGGTGTAAGAGCTACTTAAACAATGTAATACAGGTTACCTAACTCAATGGTTTCTGTTCCCCTCCGGTTTCTATCCCCCCTCTGTTTGCACTAAATCACAAATAATACTCTATACAGATGATGCAGTGATCCTCACAAGAAGACCTGATCTTAATACTATTGAACGTGACCTAGCTCATGATTTTATTTAAGGTCCAGAATTGGTTTAAAAATTATAAACTTGTGCTAAATGAAAAGAAAACAAAATCAACATCATTCTCAAATCCTAGAACAAGGTCTGACAGAGATTTTATTCTTTCACTGTGCACTGTCTCTGGTGTGGCCCTAGAACAGGCCAGGCAATTTAAATATTTAGGCCTTATTATAGATGAGGGCATGATCTATGAGCCTCGGATGAACAACATGACTGAAGTAGTCCATCAAAGACTGGCTGAACTATACAGATTGAATCCAATCTTAAGCCCATGCACCAAGAAGCTGCTGACCCAGATTTTTTTGTTACCAGTTATTGATTATGGTTTACTCTTCTATTTTTTTACTGGGAATTGGTTATTATCTGAGGTTAGAGTTCTTTTAAATCAAATAGCCAGGTTTACTATCCAGATGCCTCCAAGGACACATCACTGTATCTGACTTAGGAAAGCAGGCTGACTCTCTCTTGAATGGCAAGGCAAGGCAAAGTTTTTTAAAAAGACACCCAATCCTGGAGGCTTTGGGTGCCGTACAATAATAAAACACACCATCAATTGTAATACAAAAATACAATATAATAACCAATGATAAATATCAAAGTAAACATCAATTGTATGACAGTTAACTAAAAAGAGAATACAAGTCAGGAACAACCTGCCTAACGGTCAGGCATAGGACGTTACACAGCAAAATCAGGGAATGCCTGCATAAACAGGAAGGCCATGAAGTGGGCCTTAAATACCTCAACTGAAGGGGCCTCCCTTATACATGGTGGAAGTGAATTCCACAGGACGGGGCCAATGACATTAAAAGTTTCATTGCCAGCCATTGTTAACCTCGTCCTGGGAATTACTAGGCGGCCACTAGAGGGGGAACATAGGAAGGGGAATCAAACAGCTAGTGTGAGAAGGTCATCCAGGTAGCCAGTTCCCAATCCATGTAGGGCCTTAAAGGTGAGCAAACCCATCTTGAAGAGGACCCTCCATCTGACTGGCAGCCAATGCAATTCCTGCAGCACCAGGGTGATGTGACAGTATTTAGACTGCCCTGTCAACAGCCTGGCAGCTGTGTTTTGCATCAGCTGCTGTCGGTGGAGGATACCCCCAGAGACCCCCAAGGCAGAGTGTATTACAGTAGTCAGGCCTCATCATCAGGAAGACATGCACCTAAGTTGGGAGTTCCGGAGACAGAACTAGGGGCCTAACCCTAGCGATATTCCTCAGATGGTGGAAGCTGACACGGACAGCGGTCGATGCCTGAGCCTCAAGTGTCAGGACACTGTCCAGAATTATACCCAGGTTTCATACCTTAAAGGTGGCCTTCAAGGGTATAAATCCCAGGAACAATCCTGTCTGCACTCAAGACCACCCTGGCATGCCCTCTGTTTGACTTCACAAGTAGTACCTCCATCTTATCGGCATTCAGTTGCAACCAGCTGGAGGCCATCCAATCATTTATTTCAGTGAGTTAATTATTTAGCACATTCACTGTGTCAGATGTTTCAGGGGCAAAGGAGAGGTATAGCTAGGTATCATTGGCATAGCAATGAAAACTCAAGCCATATTTCCTAAGGACCCTTCCCAGGGGTAGCATGTACACTGCAAACAATATAGGTCACAAGACTAATCCCAGAGATACTCCACAAGACAGGATGCTAGGGGAGGAGGAGAAATTCCCCATCACTACCCTTTGCTTCCTGTTAGTGAGATAGGACTCAAACCAGCAGACGACCATGACGATGAGTTCACAAAAGACCCTCAGGTGATCAAGAAACACACAATGGTCCACCGTGTCAAAAGCTGAGGAGAGATCGAGGAGAATGAGAATTGTCCCCTCCCCTCGATCTCTTGCCCTGAGAAGGTCATTATGCACCTGAACTAATACAGCTTCAGTGCTATCCTTTGCTTGAAATCCTGACTGGAAAGGATCATATAGATCGTAGGCCAAGAGGTGCTCCTTAAGTTGAAGCACCACAACCTTCCCCACAAATGGGAGGTTGGAGATAGGGCTGTAATTTGACATGACGTCAGGATCTAATGATGCCATTTTCAGAAGGGGTATCTCCAATGCTTCCTTCATGAAATTCCAGAAAACCTACTCTGAAAAGGAACACTGGACAATCAAGGCAAGCATCAGGCCAATGGAGTCAATGCATCCCATCAAGAAATGCATTAGCACTGGGTGCAGTTCACAATATGTGTGCCTCATCTTGGAAGCAACCTCAATGACCTAGGCCACCTTGACTGGTCTAAACTCACCCCAACCAGATGACACATTCGCCAAACAACTAAGGCGATCCCTGTTGGCCATGGCATGGGTCATTGGCGGAATTCCAAGCCAGATGCTGGACACTCTGTCTGAGAAGGACCAAGCAAACTCCTCACATAACTTATTTGAAAAAGTATTTTTTGGCGAAGACAGGTTGGTTTTAGCAGCCTGTCTACAGTCCTAAAAAGCACAGTTGGTTGGCTCCTCCCTGCAACGATCTCCCCGGACAGGAATTCTGCCTTCGTATGGTACTCACAATAGTGAGCACACAGGGCCAGTTTGTCTGTCTCCAGCCCTGGTTGTACTCCGATTGGTGCAAGGATGTTGAGCATGGTGGACATCACCTTATTATAGGCAGTAACCACTGTGGACACCCCCTACCTCATGCACCACCCACACTAGATCAGCCACTGCCAGAAAATCTTTCGCGTTCAAACCCCTCAAAGGGTGGTAGCTTACCATCTCAGCAGGGGGAGGGCTCCCAAGAGGGGCCCTGAATGTGAACTCCACCATGCAATGATCGGACCAAATGACCCAATCAGTTTTGAGATCATTTATCTCAAGCCCCAGTGAGCAGGTCCATCATGTGGCTGGCCTAACTAAATCGGCCACCTCCTGCAGGAATTCCCCTGCTGCCCCAGGGGGGCAGTAAATAAGTAGCATCCTGCAGCCTGCACCTGGACCCCAATGGACAGCATCACATTCAAAAGAACTTGGCCTTCCCACTGGGTGCACAGTGAAGCTCAGTTTGGATCTAAAGCAGATGGCCACACCCCAGCCCCTGCATTCCAATCTGGGGCAGCACACTACAGAGTACCCAGGAGGGATGGCAGCCTCTAGAACCGGGCCTGCATCGTTTCCCACCCAGGTCTCCATGATGCAAGCCAGATTGACTGTAGAAATCTAGTCCACTATAACTGTGATCTTGTTTCTGATTAATCTGGCATTACACAGAACTGCCCTAACGGGACTGATGAACAGTGAAGCCCCTCTACCTGCCCACGTGGTCTGGTGAGAACCCTGGAGACAGGCAACAAACATGTCTGGCCTCTCTCTCTGGCCTGAAAAGCCCCAGGGCACCTTCTGCACCTGACCACCCCAAACCTGCCCCCCATAAATGTGCTTAAGGTGCCCTGCCACACCCAATCAATGCTGTCCCTCCTAATTCTGATCTCCTGACAGCGACGAGCAGTCATGGTGGCCACAGGAAGGTCAGTGAAGGGCTACAAATTGAGCAGCTGGGACACCTCATACACTATCCTGGCCCCCCAGCCTCCATAGTTCCCCAAACACATCCTGACCAGTAGCAGTGATCCGCGGCCTCACTATGTTATGTTACTGCTATAAATTGGGCAGGCAGTATAGCCTAGAGGTTAGAGGAACGAGGTGTGAATGAGCTCAATACATCCAGCAGACCAGACCTGAGTATGATTCTCACAACCTCCAGTTGCATACTGTGTGACTCTGAGCAAGTCATTTAACTGCCCAGTGCACCCAGGTTGCCCCTGAAAACAGGCACTTGTGCCTAGTGGGCCTTACCCGGTTACCAAAAGACTAAAAAATTTCAATTTGGACTTCTGGCAAGAAAAGTAACACTAAAACAGGTACTCATCATTGTAAGTTCTGTCTTTAAAAAAATATAGTACTGCAGTCTCCACTCATCAGTTAACCCATCATTTCTTTACCATTCCTGGAATAAAAACTTCAGTAGGTCAAAAAGCTCTGCTCTACTGTCTCCCATCCTTTTTTAACTCTCTGCCGTCTATTTTTAATTGCCTCGATGTTTGCTTGCAGACTTTTTGAGTGAATTTGCCCAAGGAAATGGATTATGGCCCATGGTCTTGCCAGTTTAATAAATAAAATGAAAACAACATTACATCTGACACTAATGGAAGGGCTAAATCCTGAGGTTCAATGTGGGGAACAGCTACTCCCACATTCCCTTGAAAGGTCAGCCTCCTTCAGCAGTCCCCTGCTTAGGATGTTGTACACAACATTGGTGCCTGGGCTCCTGCATGGCTCATATGGCCAAGCCTCCCCTCTCTGGTCTTTGCTCCTTCTTTCTTTCTATGAGCTTCCCGAGGTCCCTGCCTTGCACCCTACGATGGGCCCTCTGCTCTCTAGCTTTCTTCTGCTTTCCTGTTTGTCTCGCCCACCCCCCTTTTTTCTCTTCTTCCTGTTTTATGGGGGGGGGGTTCTCCTGTCCACCGGCTCTCTTCCCCATGCTTCATTGTCACTCCTCTCCCTCCCTACTTTGGCTCCTGGGTGGTTTCTGTGTCTGGGACCACCACTCCCCCCAAGGTCCAGCATCATCCCTCTGCACCCACTTGGCTTCCCTATTGCGCAAGCTGTTCTTGGGAGTGTTGATCCATAACGGAGACACTGCTTGGATTGCTTCACCACCGGTAAATGTTTCTGTTTGCTCTCTCTTTCTCCTTCTCAACCACCCATTACCAGGCTGTGCTAGTCTGTGACTTTTCTGTCAGCCTCCCACCACTCTGCACCTCTCTCCCTGCACAGCTTCTTCCATGGAACTACACCTTTTGCTGTGTACTGTTCTCTGTTTTGTTGCCAACACATTGCTCTACTCCCTATTTCTGCTCAGCATGACAAAGCACTCCAGGATGTCCATTATTGTACTTCACACTGTAGAGAATAATCTTTTTTTTGGCATCGTATTCTCTTTCTTTCTTCCTCAGGACATGGCTCCATTGAGTGGGCTCCTTTTCATGGAGGTCATGCGTCACAGAGCATACTCTGGTATAGCCTATAGTACATGCTTAGTGCAAGCTTTATATTTGCAAGACTGTACAAAAGGGGCATCCTTTTGAGCCTGAGATGTAGTGTCCCAATGTTCTTAACCACCTGTTATATTCTTCTATGCTGGGATGTACTTCACCTGTTGTATCCAATACTTTTCTTTGGTAGGCTTGCTTGAGGACTGGTGCTGGAGCCAGGGAGAAGTCATTGCATCTCATGGGTGCTCTGCACTTCCCCTTCTGCCTGTTTGGTTTCCTTGGTGTTGGCACTTTCCCAAGTTTCCCTGTTGTTTCAAGCTCATTGACTACCATGGGAACCTGCAGCACCCGTTTCCTACCTTTGCTTATTCTATCATCTCTTACCTGGCACCTCCACTTCTACACTGGCTCCTTGTCTTTGCCACTGCTCCCCATCCCCTAATTCTGTCCCATGCTCTGTGGTTTTCCTTTGGGCCTTTTTCTCCCCATATCAGTATTCCATCCCCATTTCGCCCTTCTCCCATCTTGCCCTAAGCTACCTCTACCTCTAATCTTGAGCCTGTACATCCTGCCATTTGCTTCTGGCATTCCATCACTAACAGTATGCTCCTTCCTGGATTACTCTAACTCCCCCTTACTGGCAATTCCTGCTGCCTTCCTCCTTATGTTATCTCACTCTGACTTGTTGCCTTCACCTTTCTACTGCCTCACTGTTTACCTACCTATAATTATGTAGCCAGTTGCCCTTTACTTGCTCAGCTCAGACTGTACCAGAAGTTTTTCTGGAATCCATCCCTAACTTGTACCTTCTGAGGCAGTCAGTGAAGGTAGGCTTGCCCTATCTCCCGGGACTGGGATTCCATTTCAATCACTACTATCAACTACTTACAAACCCGACATCCTCCGTCCCTAACTCTGTCTGGTGGCATTGAGTGAAGGTTATCAGGCCCTGACTACCAGGGATGTGAGACATGTCTGCAATCTACTGTTTCATATTTCTGCATTCTCTACCTGATACAGGTTGCCACTTCCCTTTGGGTACAGATCCTTTTTACCCCATTTGCCTTCAACATCCCACTTCAGCCTGGCGGCATTGAATAAACTTCATCTTGACTATCTAAGATGGGAGCCCATGTCTGCAAATTGACAGTTTCAAAGTTCTGCATTCTCTACCTTATACTCAGTTGCCACTTCCCTTCAGGTACAGAACCACTGTACCCATTTGCCTTCAGCATCGTACCTCTGCCTGGCAGCTCTGAGTGAAGGCCGTGCTGCCTTGACTACCTGAAATGGAAGTCTGCGTCTGTAATCTACTGTTTCACCTTATGCATTCTCTGATTCCTGGTTGACACTTCCCTTCAGAAACGGAACCTCTATATCCCATTTGCATGCAACATTCTACCTCTGCCTGGCAGCATCAACTGCAGGTCATCTCGCACCAGTTTAAAGGGATGGAAGCCTATATCTGCAATCCACTGTTTCAACCTTCTGCATTCTCTACCAGAATATCCATTTACCACATCCCTTCGGAAAAGGGACCATTTTACCCCACTTGTCTACACCATCACATGTTGCCTGGTGGCATCAAGTACAGGTCATCTCACCTCGAATACCTGGGATGGGAGCCTGTTTTCTCCTTATACATTCTCTGTCTGAGACCTGTTTGCTGCTTCCTTTTAGGAAAGAGACCGTCATACCCCATTTGCCTTACGCATCCTCCCTCACCAGTCTCCATCTTACACTTCCATGGACTCATTTTACTTGTCCTACCTTGGCACTTCTCATGCTCTGGATTTGGACTTAGCCAGTGTGTTCAGTCTCTACCTCCATTCAGCTCAACTGCCTCCTGGACTTCTTTGCTGTTGGTTGCCGCCTTCTGACAACTATGCAAATTCACTTCTCCTTCAGAAGCGGGAATAGCATGCTTCTTCCCTGCTGTGCCTTCTGTATTCTGCACTTGTTGTTCACAATCTTCTTCAGACGTGGGACTCTAGTACCTTAGCTTCATGGCACTTGGTACCTAGCTTCGCTTCTTGGTCTTCCATGGATTTGCCTCTTGTAGCCTACAGTGGCTTTCCCACATTCTGATTCAGTTTGCTGTGGTGCTGACCTTAGTCCTGTTCCTACCTGCACCTGAGATGCCAGTTTGGCTGGGCCTCTGCCCCCTCTTCTAGGAATCTTTCCTCCAGTCTGCAGACATCACTCCAGACTTTCTCTCCCTCCTTGGACTGCTGCCTTCTCCTCACTGCCCTGGTGGCTCAGGGCTCCTTCCTGTATGCTAAGACTCTTTTTGGGCATTTCATGCCTATCACCAGCCAGTATTCCTACCTAGTTAACCCCCCGTTCATCAGTTTCATACTCCTATCTTGGTTATCCTAACAGCTCCCATCTATTACTCTATGGAGCACTTGTTCCTTTCACCTGAGGAAAAATTCTTCTAGCAACATCCCTCAGACAACATGCCTTATAGACTCTTACGTCACATACTCCTTCCAGCCTAGATTTTCTATGAGACCAGGCTTCAAGTGATTCCTCAATCTGCATGTCCAAAACCTACCTGGCTGTCTCAGTATCCCAGTCATGCCTCTCACCAGGCTTATATCTGATTTCAGTGCTAGGCACCCCTCCTTTCATTCTACACCACTCTCAACTTCCCATTGCCACATCAGTATATAGACTCCTCCAAACACCAGACTGGCTTCCTACAGCATTCAGACAGTGGATCAATCTGTAAGGCAAAGCAATCATGACTACCTCCGCTCATGTCACAGGCAATTACACCACAGCAATACCCATATCTCCTTTTCCCTCCATCGGACCAGAAGGAGCCTATGCAAGTATCATTATGACTTCAATACCCAAATTAACTCTTGAATTCATCATACTGAACCTCCAATTATTTCCATATACTTTCAGTTACCATCTCTATTGCATACCAGCCTTCCATCATTGGTCTAAAAGTTCCACATCACCCCTTCTACCAGGTACCTAAAAATTCTGTCCAACTCCATCTTTTTCATGGATGCCCATATTGCAACTTATCGCTCACTGCTCAACTCCAAACCTTCAGACTCTAACATGAATGTCAAACCATTTACAAAGTCAGATTGTTTACCTTATAACTTTATAACCCATCATCCTTCCCACCATTTTGAAGTCTGGCAGCAATTTTATCAAATCATGCTCTTCATGCTCACTTTGTCTTTGTAATTCCATGGACATCATCCATCGTCATCTTGGAAACCTGGGCTGCATTTGCCCCTTTTCCAACAGGACCTACTCCACTTTCAGGATTCAGATCCTCCTTCAGAACAGACTTATCTCCTTGACCACAGAATTGTCCTTCCAGAACTCATCATCCAATGGACCTTGAAGATGGACTGTCATCTCCAAGCAGTTCACCATCCTAGGAAAGTAGAATATGGTTGCTAGAACCTCAGTTCATCTCCTCTTAGTTTGCCCGGAGGACAGGTGGGTCAGTAGCCATGGGTCCGCAGAGGTTTCTCCTCCACCTGAGGTGGGGTTCTTCTCCTGTGTATTACTGGTCATACTCTCCGTGAATTGGAAGAGGTAATCATACTCTTTGGACATTCATTGGAAATTCATTTGGGCTTTCTATTCCCTACTCACTACCTGGTTTCCCTACCAAGGGTGAGAATAGAGTAAAGCCACAAGAAAACTATGTTACACAAGTACTACTGACTTCATACGCTATTCACCAAAACATTGAATAATTAGAACATAGTTCTAAGCATCTAGGTGCACCTCCTCTTAGTTTGCCCTGAGGACTGGTGAGTCAGTAGCCATAGGTCCTCAGAGATTTCCTCCATCCGTGTTTTTTTCCTCTTCTGCATGCTACTGGTCACACTCTCTGTGAGTTGGGGGAGGTAATCTTTTTTTGGGCCTTCTATTCCCTACTCGCTACTCTGCTTACCTACCAAGGGTAGGGATAGAAAAAAGCCAAAGTTCAAACCTATAAGTATACACAAGCACTGCTCTATTCACCAAAACAATGAATCAGAGGGCTAAAGCCTGAGGTTCAGTGTGGGGCAATAGCTCCTCCCTAGTCTCCTTAACTTCTTGTTTTTCCTGTCGATTGCTGAATTTGTGAGCCCTCCCTCCCTAGTTTCTTCCATTAGCCCAGTTTGAACCTCAGCCTTATTTTTGTCCACTGTGCTGCTACAAGCCCTAAATTTGGAGAAGTACTATTTAGGTATACTTTCCTTTTTCCTATCGCCATGGTTTCCATAGCTCCAGTCTACCCTGTAGTTAGTTTAACTACCCATTGAAGATGTCAAAAGCCACTGTCACATTAGTTCAAAGCCATGTTTGGATTTTTGATTTCAGTTGCTAGATGCTGACCTTTATCTCTTCTCAGATTTGCACACAAACAGTTTAATATAACAGTTTTAAATTTGGTGTGCAGATCTTAATTCAGAAAAGTAAAAAACTAATTCTTAATAAAATAAAATTGTTAAGTTCAGGTCATCTGTGGAGGACAGTGTGTCACAATGTGCATCATCTTCAGATAGATGCCATGAAAGGTGTTATGAATCAAAGCTCATTCATTGCTTGTTATTGTTCGAATCTGCCTCTCAAATATACAAGCTGAAGATGATTATAGATGCTTTCTAACTTTTATTTTAGAAACATAGATTTTGTCATCCAAAAAGGACCAATAAGTCCACCCAGTCTGCACAAGGGTTCTCTGCCTATTGCACCTCTGCAGACCCTAAACTGGTCTCCAGGGACCGTCCCCCAACCCATGTTCTGTACTACCATGTCCCTGTGTCTATCCCTTGCATGGTTAAAGTCCTTCAGTCTTAAAGCCTTCACAACTTTTGGTGGCAGTCTGTTCTATACTTCTACCACCCTTTCTGTCAAAAAGTACTTCAAATATCCCTTCTGAGATTCCCCCCACCTTTTCATTGTATGTACCCTATTCTTGGATCTCATTCGGATAGGGAAGAGGCTTCAGCTCTGCACTCTGTTTACCCGTGTGAGATACTTAAGGGTCTCTGCCGATCATGTCATGGACTGCCTCCACCCTGACAGTATCCTTCCTGATGTGCATCTTCCAGAGCTGGACAGAATATTGCAGGTTTGGGCCTAACAGAGAGCAGTATCGTGGCAGAACTACCTCAATCCTCTCCTGGTGAAGACCCTCCCTATGTACCCCAGCATCCTACAAACCCTCTCCACGTTCTTGTCGGACTGGACTACCACCTTGAGGTCTTCTGAAATAATAGTCATGAGGTCCCTTTCCTGCCAAATGACTACCAACACCCTCCCATCCTGTACTCAACACTTGGGTTACTGTGCCCTAGGTGCATGATTTTGAATGTTTTGGTACATATGAACATACAAATGTGCCAGCACAAACAGACTTCCTGGTCTATCAATGTCTGCTTGAGAGTGTAGCTAGCTCCCCTAAGTTGCAGCTGCCCCACCCCCTCCCCTTTCGTCCGCTCTCGGTCATTCTCGGCCTCCTCCACCTGTACTCTCCCTCCTTCTCTGTCCCATGCCCTTTTAAAGCTACCCACAGTTTTGCATGATATCACCCTCTCTGGTATGGTGTTTCACTTCGACACTAGTCTCCATATTAAGTAATGCCTCCTCATCTCCCTCTTAAATCTTCCCCCCTTCCAGTCTTAGCCCATGTCCTTTAGTGTCCCTTTACTTCCTCAGTTTAAAACCCCCATCGGCTCCATCCTTGTTGATTCCCCTCACATACTTGAAAGTTGCAATCATGTCCCTCCTATCCCTCCTCTCCTCCAAGGTATACATATTCAGTTCAGGGACCCTGGTTTTCAATTTTTACCGGTAACACTGGTAACAATCACGGAATCCTGCTTGGTTTGCGGATTTTGAATTCTTGTACCGGTGCCTCACGGAAATTGCATGCCACTTCACAGAATCTCAAAGATTTCAGCATCATTTTAATTTGTTTTAATTTTCTCTTTCTATGTCCCCTTCTCACAACATCAGTCTCCACTTTTTAGAGATCCCTAGACTGGGTATCCCTTAGCTTCACCCCCAGGTAACACTCATGAGCTCCTGTGGTCCTGCTCCTATCCTGCCTAGACTGTGCCCCCAGGTGGGAGAGGAGGGACCCCAGGTCACCCCTCCACACTCCCTTAGTGTATGTCGGGCAGCTCAGTGGGTCCCTCATGGAGCCTGGTTATAAAGTCTGGAGCACCTGGGTCCCTTCTGCCAGTGGCCAATGTGGGGTGATTGTTCCTGGTTTTCTGGTCTTTGTCCCTGAGGTCACCGGCACTAGAGGAGATCCAAGGAGGTAGGTCACATAGAGACATGCCACTGCTCCAGATCCTGGCTAGCATCCTCCCCTCCTGATCACTCTGCAGCACCACTGCATCCCCACCCATGGCCACACAGGTGGTGGTAAAGCAGCAGGACCTGCAGCCCACCCTCCCCAGAGGAGGAGAAGAGCAGTCCCCCAGGTGCTCGATCCTACTCCCCTGGCCAGACCTCCAGCAACCCAAGTTCACTTCTGACCCTGGGTGCGCTGGCATTGCAAGCTAATAGTGCTCTGTAAGCGCCAGCGGGCTGGACCTAGATTTTATCATCTTAAAATGAATGCTGCTGTGCTTTGCATTCCTTCTGCTTTGCTGCATATAGAGTCAGTAAGAAATCACCTGCACTGCTTTGTTGTAATCAGCCATTCAGTTTAACCACCCATGCCTAGTGTGTTAGAGTAACAAACAGTGAATGAACTGGGTACATCCAGCAGACTTGGGTTTGATTTCCACAACTTCCACTTGCATACTGTGTGACTCCAAGCAAGTCACTTAACCTCCCTAGTGCTTCTAGGTCGCTCCTGAAAAAAGACAGTTCTGCCTAGTGGGCCTTACCTGCTTTACAAAGAATATAAAAAAAAATACCAATATATGTTTACTACATCATAGAATAGTGGTCAGAGTACCATGTAATTTACCTGGGTTTTACTTGGGCTGAAATGATTTTGTGTAGGTAAAGATAAACGTTCAGATACATTTTATGTGTCTTATAAGCTTGTTTTTAGATTTTAGTCAGGTTTTTATTGTATTCTTTGCATATAAGCATCTAGGTTGTAGATTGCTAAACGCAGGATCACTGTTACCAACTAGCTTATTCAAGATTATAATCAGTAGGGCCATCCAAAATCCTCAGCTGTTTGAATGAAAACTAGTCTGTATGAAAGTATGTTCACAAAGAAGAAACTGCTCTACTACTTATGAAAAGACTTCACAGTTAGCACCCCATTTAGGTGAATTGGATAACTTGCACTCTTTCTCCACCTGCTGTTTCAGTCTATGACAACAGAAAGTTTTCTGATAAACTATTTCAACAAAAAGCAAATGTTAAGTGTTTAAGTGTACTTATGTTTGGCCAGTGGATTTTGAAAGCACATTCAATGACATACAGAAAGTAAGACCCCAGGGGCTGTAAGGATGCTGGTGGCAGAGTGGTGCTCAATTCACATCTGAACTCAGACATGAAAACTGGGAGACACCTTTCGTGGACACCAAGTAAAAAAAAAGCATCCACATGTCTGGGAGATACATACAGTAAATCCATTTGAACATCTCCACTAATCACTTGTGAGTTTTTAGGTGAAGACACTTTATTTCAAAGAAGCAAATTCAAGCAGATTTTATTGCTCGTCCCACCCCTGGCAATCACTCCTTCAGGCCTGCCAAGGCCCCCTACCACCGCTGCTGAGTCCCGACCAACATCCACTGCCCTTTACTGCTGTGCTACCAGGTAACCCAAAGTAACCCTTCATTGAGTGGGCCTCTACCCCTGTGGGAGGCTACCAGGGGAGGAGAATTGTCCTAAAGAGCTTCCTGTGTAACCTGGGCAAGGCAGGGGTCAGAATGGACACATGTCTGGGGCTTTCTGCTTAAGGAGGGACCAACAGCTATCCTTCGGTTGGTAAGCAGGTGTTTTCCCATTTTCTTGGGAGCGTGACAGGCCACATGATGTCAAGGCACAAGCCGACGTCCGTCACGCTCCCTCCTGCAGTGAGGGCTGACATGTTGTCATGCCTCTGGCCTCCACCAGGGACCAGCAAATGCTGAGCAGTGAACCCACCCTCCCTCATAGGAGAAGGTGAGCGATCATTGGACACTCAAGCCTTCACCTACCAGCTGGCCCTCCAACACCAAAGTCTGTTCCCTAACCCTGGTCAGCAGTGTCACAGGCAGAAATCCAATTCAGGCAGTTAAATTATAGATAGGAAAAAACAAAGGTAGTCCACCTTAGCAGTGATGGTTCAGATAAATTCACATCTGAATTCTAACAAGCAAAGAGACCAAGTCATTTGTAACTTGTGCATGTGGGATGTGGGTGTTGAAGAAAGGGATCATAGTGCTGTCACTATTGCCATCACCCCAGAGGATGTGGACTGCACTGTTGCTACTGCCATCACACTGAAGGGTGGGGCTGTGTGTTCTGCCATCACCACTGGTGGATGGGGAATGTAGTACTGCTACCATCCCACCTGAGGGATGGGGGCCATAGTGCTGATACTGCCATCACACCTAAGGGATGGGGGCCATAGTACTACTGCTTCTGTCACACCTGAGGGAGGGAGGTTGTAGTGCTTTTGCTGCTGCCATCACACCAGAGGGATGGGGGCCGTAGTACCGTGTTGGTGCTGCCATCACACCAGAGGTATGGGGGCCGTAGTGCTGCTTCCATCACACATTAGGGATGGGGTCTGTAGTGTTGCTGCTGCCATCACATCGTGTACCTAAAATAACTTTATATTGGTACAAGGATGGAAGGATGTGTAATAGTGGAGGTCAAAAGTGCTAAAATGCATGTTAGCAGAGTTAAAAATGGTTAAATAAAGTACACAAAACCAAACACCGGTAAAACCGGATTTTGGCTTATCAGACACCGGTGACAATACCATTTTTTACAATGTGCAAAATGGAATATGCCCTTTCTCAATCCCGGTAAACCAGTGTCCCTGATTCAGTTCCCTCAGCCTGTTCTCCTAGTCTGTCCCCTCCATTCCCTGTATCATGCTTGTTGCCCTCTAATACATTCCCCTCCAGTAGCTTGATATCCTTCCTCAGGTATGGCCTCCAGAACTACACACAGTACTCCAAGTGCAGCCTGACCAGTGACCTGCAGAGGGTCAAGATTACCTCCTTCTGCCTGGATGAGAAGCCCTCGCTATATACCCCAGCATCTTGTTTGTCTTCACTACCATTTTCCTGCATTGGACAGAATTGTTCACACTCCCTGTTACCATCACCCCTAGGTCCTTCTTCTCCTTAGTGATCCCCAGCTTCACAACCTCAACCAATATTCTCTCCTTGGCTTCTTTGCCCCAAAGTGCATAACCTCTTCACATTGAACCCCAGCTGCTACCTCTCTGACCACTCTTCCAATTTCACTAGGTCCCCCTGCAGTTGCTTCCATCCCTCCTCCTTATCCACTACTGCACCCATTTTGGTATCATCTGTGAACGTAATCACCCTGCTCTCCACTCCACTCCATGCATGATGTCAGAGATAAAGAGCCCAAAAGCACCACAGCTAGCACCGAGTCCTGCAGCACCCCACTCATCACTAGTCTAGGTGTTGAGAATTCCCCCACCACCAGCACCCTTTGTAGCCTCACACGCAGCCAGTTTGTAATCCAGTTTGCCATCTTCACCCTGACTTCCACACCAGTTAGCTTCCCCCAAGCCACCTGTGAGGTACTGAATCAAAGGCCTTATTGAAATCCAAGTAGAGGACATCCACTACATAGCCCCTATCCAGCTTTCTTGATAACTAGTCGTAATATTGTATCAGGTTAGTTTGACAGGACTTTCCTGATATGAACCCATGCTGCCTCACATCCTGGAGGAGACTGTCCTCTAGAAATAACACTGGTCTCTCTTTCAGTATCATCTCCATAAGCTTGCCCACTATGGAATGAGACTGACTGGCCAATAATTACCCGGTTTGTCCCTCGGGCTGCTCTTGTGTATTGGGACCACACGGGCCATCTGCCAGTCCTGAGGCACTCATCCTGCATCCCGGGAGGTGCTGAACAGATCTGCCAGTGGTTCCACCAGCACCTCCACCATCTTCCTCTGCACCCTGGGGCGGATACCATCCAGCCCTGGTGCCTTGTCCACCTTTAGTACCCTCAGTTCCTCTAATACTCTACTTCCCTCAATCTTTCCATCTGTCCCCTCTCCCCTCCCAACCTCACAGTCCAAGGTGGTGGTGATTCTCACTTCTCTCTTGCATGAACAAAGAGACATAG
This sequence comes from Neoceratodus forsteri, assembly GCA_016271365.2. Taxonomy (NCBI): domain Eukaryota; kingdom Metazoa; phylum Chordata; order Ceratodontiformes; family Ceratodontidae; genus Neoceratodus; species Neoceratodus forsteri. The sequence continues at coordinate 578,082,471 of CM057454.1, forward strand.
AAACATTGAAGTTGAAGGCAGATAAGGACCACAAGGCCCATCCAGTCTGCCCATTTTTTATACCTTATGAACACTGAGTAAAAGTATTGATTTAGTGCTTCTGCCTGCTTCTCTCCCTTTTCCACCCACTCCCCATCCCTCTTTATCCTCACTATGTTATCCCTGCATTTCTTTTTCTCTTTGTTGTATCTGAAACAGCATCCCCCCTTAATTCCTTGTGCTAATCTTAGCTCTCTTGAGGCCTTAGCCTCTCTCACCCTCTTAGTCACTTCCTTGGATCATCTTGCATACTTCTCCCTGTCCTCCTCCTTTCCAGTCCTTGTGAACCTCTGGTACACCACTCTCTTTGCCGTTACATCCTCCATCACCTCGCTGTTTAACCAGCACGGTTTCCTTGTTCTGCTCCTCTTACTCTGTACCTTGGTTCAAGCTTCCATTGCCTCTGTAATCCCCTGTTTAATAATATCCTATTTCTACTCCACCTCCATCCCTGGCCCTATGGCCTCAAGTTGCCCTACCAGTATCTTCCACATCCTCCCGAAGTCTGCCCTCCTGAAGTCCACCACATTTGTTAGTGAGCCTCCTGATTCCCTGCTTATCGTGATAGTAAACCACACCATTTGGTGATCACTATCAGCTAGTGTGTCCTCCACCCTTAATTCCTTCACTGCCTCACTATTTAACAGTACCAGATCTAGTGTATTACTTAGAAAGGTAGGTCCAGTGACCAGCTGTGTCAGCATTCCCTCCTGGATCGCGCACAGCAGCACCTGCTCCTAGGCAGTGGAGGTGACTGGAGTGTTCCAGTCAACACCCGGCAGAATGAAGTCCCCTATAATGACAACATTCCCCTTCCTACATACCCTCCTGATTTGTTCTGCTAACTCCCTGTCCATCTCCTCTGCCTGGGATGGCAGCCTGTACACCACCCCAAACCTCAGTTTCCTACCCTTGAAGTCCAGAAACTGCATTTGATCCCCTCTCTCACACATAGATTTCTACCCCCCATCCCACGGTCATTCCTGAACAGTTAATACCCTGGGATAGCTTTATCCCAGTCCTGATACTCGGTGGTCCATGTTTCCATAATGGCCACAATATCCACCCTTCTCACTGCCAAGAACACCTGTAACTTAGCTGATTTGTTACCTAAGCTTTTCACATTCAGTGAGACCACCCTCCATCCTGTCCCCTCCCTTCCCCTTCCTTAACTTCCTTCTCATCCCTCCTATCCCCCCCAATGCAACTTCCTGAATCCTTCTCTTTTAGCTTGGGGGGGTGTAAGCTTGTTTGGCTCCTCCCTTCAGGATCCCTGCCTACCAGCTGTCCATTCGCCACCCCCCTACCTAGTTTAAATCCATCTTTATTGCTATATACCTCTCTAACTTCTGCTTTAATAACCCCTTCAACTCCCCACTCAAGTGCAGCCTATTCCTTGCATATAGATCATTATTGTCCCAGGTTCTGCCCCATTCACCCACTACTGCATACCCCTTGGATTGACACCACTCCTTGAACCATGTGTTCAACTCTACAATCCTCTCTTTCCTTGCCGTACTCACACATGGTACTGGGAGCACCACTGAGAAGGCCACTGACTCCCCTATCACCTTGCACAGCCTTCACACACCCTCAAACCTCTCCCTCTCTACCTCCACTGTCTCGCCCACCAGGTCGTTTGTCCCCACATGCACCACTATATACAGTTTCCTTCTATCCCTCCTTGCACACATTAGAATTGACTGCCCCATCCTGTCCGCTGTTAACCCCAGTATGGACTCCACCCAAATGGGACTATGCCATCCCCTTCTTGCTGCCCCATCTGATCCCCTTAAGTATGGAGTCCCCCAATACCAATACACCCCCTTCCTCCTTCCTCACTCTTATCCCCATTCTTCTACTCAGGTTCCCATTTCTGGAGTCCCCCATGTTAGAAGCTGTACCTTTTGCTCCAGGGGTTTCCCTTTTCCACCCCTTACCTATCCCCTCCCACCCTTCACTACCCACTCACTATCCTCCTCCCCCCATCTTCTCTAAGCTTTTCCATCACCTCTGCAATGACCCTCTCACCCTCTCCACCAGTACTGTGCCCCTTACTTCCCTCTTCCCAAGTACCATCCCTTGTTTAGTCTCCTCCTGGAGCCTCTCCTGCCCCCTCCTGGAGCCCAACCCTCCTTCTCTTCCTTGCCCTCTAGTGTTGATAGTAGAGCAAACATATTTCCTATCCTCTCGGTCCTGCTATACATTGTCTCCTCCCTCCTGACTTTTGTCCCCACTTGGTTGCTAGGCTTAACTCAAGTCCACCCTCCTTCATAAGGCCTCCTTTACAGTTTGCTCCCACCCCATCCCCAACCCTTCCCTCAACCCATTGTTCCTCCCATGTGGTGTCCTCATGTTTCTCCCTGGTGAATTCCCACCTGTCCTAGAATCCCCCCTCCCCTCATCCTCTACAGCTCTCTACCAAGCCACCACACTTCATCCTCGAGCCTCCTCAGTCTATTGGAGGTTGGACACCCTCCAAGCCTCCACAGTATGTGCATCCATACCGCTACCCCACAACCATTGCACCCCACACTCCTACCCATGGCTAGCACTACCTATTAATAAAACAAAAGATGATACAGCACTATCTATGCTAATTGTACTAGTCTAGCCCTGTACCCACTATACTTGCAGAAGGAGCAAGACAGTATTTCCAAAGATACCTAAAATATTTATAAGTTGTACTACCAACTATACCTACACAGTTTTAACCAACAGCTCCTTCCCTTCCTGTTATGGGTCAGGAAGTTCCTGTATTCCTCAGTAGGAAGTAGAAGATTGCAGGTTGTTGCAAGGCACTATAGGACCTGCCCTACAAATAAAGGCCAAACTCTGGGGTGGGTGTTTTTTTGGGGTGGGTGGGCAGGAGTAACCCCACAGGCTGTGTCCAAAAACAATCAGCCAAGGAGTTCCCAGGCAGTGGCTAGTCCAGCCACACCCACTTTCAACTGCTCCAAGCTTCCAGAAATTCAGCCCAAACAAAACTGAGTTACAGGAGCCAGAGTTTGCTGAAGTCAAACACAAAATCAGTGAAATTACCTGAAACCTGCCATTAAATACTTTCAGCAGCAACTGAAAATCCAGCCACACACACTTTCAACTGCTCCTATAGAAGCTTTCAGAAATTCAGCCCAAACAAAACTGAGTCACAGGAGCCAGAATCTGCTGAAGCCAAACACAAAACCAGTGAAATTAACCACAATGGTCATGCTATCAACCACTCCCTCTTATTTCTCTAGACCCCTGCACATTGTCTTCACTTTGTCTTGGGTGTGCACCCTATTGAAGATCTTGGTGTAATCTTCAAATAGATAAACCTTCTTCTCTAGTTCCTCTGCAATGTTTCCAGTGGAGATATTGAAGAGGACTAATACCAGGAATAAACCCTGTGGTACCCCACTGGTCACCCCCATTCTTTTTTTTTTATTATTTTTATTGAGAGGTTTAAGTAGTATATAAATTACAGTACAGTACAATCAGGGCATATCCTCTTTCTTACAACTGTGATACAATATAAAGAATTGTATGGCAAGTAATTAAAAATACATTCTGGCTTTGTACATAATGAAAATTGGAATAACTTGGAAATGATCAAGACAAGCATAACAAGAATATAACTGCTTTAGCTGGTTTGGGTGGGTAACAAGATCAGGAGACCAGGCAGAAACAGGGCATGGATAGTCTGGTCAAAAGTTATCCTCTATAAGAAAAAAAAATGTGTATCATAAAGAGTCATTATGAAGAGCTGCTTCCATTGATTGTTTGGAAACAATGCAGCATTTTTATCTATTTTCCATTACTTTCAAATAAGTTATTTGAGCGCTACAACACATACCTTTACAATTTTGACCAATTGATTAGGTAGCAGATGTTTGTTGAAATTTTATAGAAAGTCTATGTCTTGACTTACCTTAATATTGGATATATTATTAATATTCAAACCACCATTTAGTAAGTTGCATGACCACATGACATGTACGATGTCTGCATTTTCAATTTAACAGTGCCAACATCATGAATTGTCTTTAAGGCTAGTTTTATAAAACACCAATGGAGTATAGTAGGCTCTATTAATTGTTTTACATTGCATCGATTTATTCCAGGAAATGTTATACTCATTAACTATGGACAAAAGTTAGTTCCAGTGGACCTCTGAAATCACATAGCTCAGATCCTTATACCATTTTTGTTTAGCTTTTCTGTAAGGAGTATTTTCATTCAAGAAAAGTTGTAACATTAAATATTTAAATAGGCCTTTCCATTTTCTGTGTGTAAATCTGCCTAGCTCCACCTACAACCTCTCACTGTTACAATAATGTGAGGCCCTTTCCCATCTCATGTATGTTTTTGAAAAATAAGTTATGTAACTAACATATCTGAAAATATTTAAGTTTAAAGGTGCATATTTTCTTTTCATGATTTCTGGTTTATAAAATTCCTGTATTTTACGATCTGTCCAATTGATAATACCTCTGTGTTTCCATATCAATAGGAGGGCTACCAAAATGGTGCAGGATCTGCATCAAAAGCCCTATGAGAAGAGACTAAAGAACCTTATTTTGTACACCCAGGAGAAGAAAGGGGGGTATGTTAGATAACTATAAATAGTTCATGGGGGTTAATAAGGTACAGGAGGGGGAAACATTTTCAGAAAAAAAGGTGCCCTAGAACAAGGGGATATGCTATGAAGCTGGAGGTGGGTAAATTCAGGACAGATGTGAGGATATATTTCTTCATAGAAAGAGTGGTGGATTTCTGGAACAGCCTTCAAGTGGAGGTAGTGGGGGTGAAAACAAAAGTGATGATTAAAACAACTTGGTAGAGACACAAGAAAATGGTAGGGATAATGAAAGGTGGAAAACAGAGTGTTGTAGATCAAGTTGGTCTGCAGCAAAAATAACAGTAGAAGAAATAATTGGGACAGACGTGGTGGGCCAACAGCTCTTATCATCAGATTCTACGTTTCTATGTACAAAAAAAAAGATTTATCACTAATCTTTATACTTGCATTGTTCCAAAGTGTATTCGATTTGAAAAAGCTTGTTTTAACTTTTCTGAACTTTTGGACAGCTGAGATTTAACCAGTGAACTGTTTCTGATTGTTTCACTTTTGTTTTCTTGAAAGTGTGTAGGGGCATACCACAGCTTATCTAATGAAAGAATCATAACTAAGCTGATGTTTAACAATGTGTTTTCTAGAAAAAAAATTGTTGAGCATCAACCTTTCAGAAAGCATACTTAACAATATCAGTTTGATAATAGCATTTTGGAGGAGGGTAAGCTAACCCCCTGTTCTGTAGGAAGACAACGTTTTTACCAAGTTATCTTTTTTTTATATTTCCTATAAACTCTTTAAATGATCTGGTTCTAGAGTGTTACTCAGCACAATATCTGACAATGTGGCTTGCAATATGTATGAAATTTGAGGAACGGCAACCATTTTCAATACCTGAATTTTGCCAGTGAGTGGCCATAACAATTAAAACCACCCATAATTCTGTCTTTCACATTTTCAATGAAGGGAAGAAAATAATACTTATATATCTAATGATTTTATCCATTTTAGGATAGAATATTCCACAAAATCTGTTTTTATTTTAGCTTTAAATATAACATTAACTTTCTGCTCAAATGTAACAATGAAAATCATCATTTCAGACTTCAATATGTTTACTATAGTTTATAGACAGTCTGCAACAAAATGGAAAATAACAGCCTTAAGTTCTATCAAACTTTCCTTAGGATATTCTCAAAGCAAAAACACATTACTGGTGTAAGCTTGAGTTTGATTATGTCATATCCACAGGTAACTCCTTTAATTTCTTGATTTTATCTTATTTCTAGTTACAAAACTTTTAAAGTCAAAATGAATAGTGTGGGAGATATGGGACAGCCTGTCTGATTTCCCTGCCAAGTTCAAGCCCTTCGGCAAAATTGTAATTGATTTTTAACTCTGAAATAAAGGAGTCATGCAGGGCCTTGAGCCGACTTATCTCAGAAAACCCCAGTTCTCTAGTGTATTAATAAAATAATGCCAATCCACCATGTCAAAAGCCTCTGTGGCATCAAGACTTAAAACGACTGCTTCTGTCTTAGTTTTTTGAATAAATTCAATAATATATTGAACCTTATGTACATTATTGTGGATTTCTCTAGTGAGGATAAACCCATTTTGATCAGGACAAATAATGTTATATAGAAAAGGAAGCATTCTGTTAAAAATGTTGCACACATTTTGTATTTGTTGTTCAAATATGCAGTTGATCTATAGTTTTTTTATAATGTATTTTTATTAGAAGCATAAAGAATAACTTACAGAAGTGCATACATTTCAAGTAGAAATACATATATAATTCAGTTAAAAAATTATGTTTTACAACTTGCAATACCCTTCATTTCCTGTCAGTTAATACAGTTAATAGTTATACATCAGTAATTCCCATTATATACCATTTTGCTTTATGTTCTGTCTTGCAGATCACAGCCATTTTATGACACAAAGCTATTGTCCTGCTGCATAATATACATCACCCAGGCTTGTCATTTTTGTCTAAATGTTTCTGCTGAGTCATTAAGATATGCTGTTATTCATTCTGTTGCATATATATTATTGACAACTTCTTGCCAGTCGACTCTCATGGGAGTCCCCAGTTACTTCCACTTTTTGTTATGACCTTTTTAGCCACTAGCAGTAGTATCGGAGCCATGGACCTGGGCAGACCCCTATTCCACTCCACTCCTGGGAGATGTTCAGTAACACCATGGAGGGTGTGATAAGCTGTGGCTCTAACCCTATCTGTATTAATTGAGTCTCCAAATCCTGCCAGTGTTCTACCAGTTTTGGGCAGTAATAAAAGATGTGTCCTTGGTCTGCCTCCATCTACCCACAAGCTCTTCAACAAACTCCTGTACTTTGAGGGAAGATTCTAGCTAATTTTTCTGGTATAAAAAAGTATCATGCATAGCATTTCCAGCTAAATTCCTGCCATGTAATGGAGGCAGTTACTCTAACCGCCTATTCCACGTATTTATACCAGTTGCCTCATGTGATTGATAGTGATAATTCATTGTTCCATTTTTCTAATATCATATCAGCAGTATCAGATAACTATTCCATTAATCTAGCATAAAGGCCTATTAGTCTTCCCCCATTTTTCCCTTCTATTGCATCTATCAGTAATTGCAAGAGTAACAAGGTAGGGTTTGGCAACCTAGTTCTTTCTGTTGACTTGTGAAGCAGGTAATACCTTACTTGTAGATAACAGAAATGTTCCCTGTTAATTATGCCATATCTAGACTACAAAGTTTCAAATGGGACCACCCTATGTTTGTCTAGAAACTGATATATGTAAGTAAGTCTAAACAGATGCCACCTGGCAAACTTCTGGTCAATTCTAGGGGCATAGAAATCTGAGACTGTCATGAGAGCTTTGGATTCTGAATAAGTTTTTTTTTCCAAAATATTAAGGTAGCTGCCGTGCATTGGCCAAAGTCTTCTCTTCTAATTGATCTGTGTGGGATATTGAACAATATGTGTCCTGTATCATGTAAATCATATAGCACAAATTCTATATGCTTCCACAAATGCTCCACAGCTGTATTCAACCATTGAGGTATTATTTTCAGTTGAGTCACTTTAGTGTAATTAAGTAAATGGGGGAGTCATGTACGCCACAGGGTCATAACCATGTAAGGGAAAACTGTGTGGCAATAAATGCTGCAAGGAAAACAGTGGCTTGCAGCACAGCATTGGGTACTATAATGACCAGACAACAAGAGTGCAGCCCTAAATGAAATGGTGTGCTACTAGGGATAATAATGACTATCCCCCTTCTTTTTTTCTTCTTACAGGTAGACTGAAATATGCTGTACTGACCAGCATTCTCCAGTTTGGTGTGCTCTAGGTGTGTTAAGTGTGTTTCTTGTAAATGTAGTATATCAGCTGGGTGTTTATACATATACTGAACAAGTCTTGCTCATTTGACAGGGCTATTTATGCCATTAATGTTCATAATCTTTATTTTTACCAGGATCATGGTCTTAGGAGCATCACTGCTGTTCCTGAAAGGCTTGGCTCAGGTCTGTAGCCTTCCCACCCCCTTTCCCCTACCAAGAATGTAATGTTTGTATATCACTGTCTGCAATTCTTGGGATAGAGTAATGCTGTGACATCGAATAGCATATGTACCATGAGGTTAAGATGACATGCTTGGGCATAGTTATTGTTGTACAAATTGTTTTAAATAAACACATCCCCTTGTGCATTAACTGATTTTGTAAATTGTCTTGCTTCTTGTTTTTGTAATTAATAATAATTAAAAGACAAAAGAGAGAAACTAGCTCCAACAGGGAGTCTATTTGTGATGTAAAAGCTATGTCACTGTGTCCCTTCAAAGGCTGGGCGGTGAACTTTACTATGGCTGCTCATGTTGGCAGGGGGGTGCCCTGTCACCCAGGTTATATCTTTGCCAACTATGTACAAATTTGCTGCCAAGGTAGGGGTGCAAACTACTTTACACCCTATGAGGCTACTCCAGTGTTTCCAAAAATGGAGAACTTTGGTAAGTTTGGAGGAGATCCGGATTATCTCCAGAAGATGGCCCCCTGCATGGGAGTGTAGCTCCCAACATAAAGTAAAACATCAGTTTTGAGATTGCTGGTTGTCCTATTGACACTTCCATTAGAGCAGAGTAAAGGAATAAAAATAAGAAAAATGGGGTAACTACAGTTGCAGTTTGCATAACTAAAGACAAAAAATTTTACCATCAATTGATGACTGCGGTATAGTAGATGTTAACGTCCCCCTGTTTCCTCCCCCAAGATCACTGTAACCATATCACCTTAAAGGTCTGGATACCCTCATATTTATATTAGGATGCCACTTAAACCATTATAGATCCATCCTGGAACCCCCATCCCAATTTCACAGCTCTCCTTCAGTGCCCACAGCTCTGTTTATAGAAGAGTTTTGTAATACCCTACAACAACTTAATGATAAAATGTGCTTTGATCAAGCAGAGATGCTGGCTTCCTTTCTACCTACAATAATTATTTCTTAATTACTTAAAACATCATTCAGGGAATGTGTTAATTGGAGGTTTAAGGCTGCTTGGTATTACAGTGGCATGTCAAAAATCAGCCTTGATCCTGTATTAAAACTGGGGGGCAGGGGGGAATGACCAATAATGTCATTCATTTTTTCTTTTTAGTCTGGTTTTGTTTTAAAAAAAATTTGCAGTTTCTTGTCCCCTTAAGCCCCCCCCCAAAAAAAGCAGATTGCTCCTTCTCATCCACTAGCTCAATACTGGTTAGTTATTCCCCTCCCAGAAATCTCCACTAGTGACCTTAATGAACTGTGTTATTCTGCAGCTTGGATTGTTGAATAGGAAGTCAGCAGGCAGGAGACACATCTAAATGAAATAAGCAGCAGATTCCTTATAATAAATTGCCTGGCTGTATGTTATCATAGGGAATTCCCAGTGATTCTTAAAATTGCTGTTCCATAGGGCTCAAGTAGCCAACATTCTTCTGCTCCCTTTAGTATGGTGCTGTCATGAAGTCTGCGATAGCTCATTTCCTCTCAAACATGTGCAGCCTGCACAAGAGCCATGTAGGGAGTCCTATCTCCTCTTCCACTTTATAACTAATTTGGAAGTACATCTAGTTCCCTTCCCACTGCTCTATATATTTGCTTATCTCCCCCTCCATTGTAAATTATTCTGGGAAGTCCCGTTCAATGGAGTCATGCTCTCCTGAAATCATGGTACTCAGACTGTATCACACTAAACAGTTAGAAGAACTAAAAACATAGCATTCACCATTCCCCACATTCAATCTTTCGGAACAGGTTATAAAACACTGATGGCCAGATATTCAAAACTTTGCCCGGGGTTAAATTAGCACTGCCCAGTGGGCAACCTTAGTCCAGAGCAAAAAACAAGCTATATTCAAAAGGAATAGCCCAGGGCAAACAGCTTCTGAATATAGCATGGGAATGAGGCTGAGTAAACTGGGCTGGGAGTGCTGGGCAAACTTAGCCCTGGAATAAGACTGCTCTGAATATAGCAACCAGGAAGTGCAAACCACAACAGCAACACAGTGCACAGCGATGTGAAAGTAGGTAGAGGTGAACTATGTGGCCAATGTGTGTGCGCCAGCAAATGTGTGGACCCAGTACAGCTACTACAGGCAGCAGTACATGTGAAAGTACAGTGTTCAAAACTGTACAATATTCCCCGAACTGTTTGCACAGCACTGACATGTTTGCATGGGTTTAGCGCAGGGCTAAACCGTTAGCCCACTGCAAACATGTTTGCCCAGTACTAAACTTTGCCATATTCAAAAGTGACATGCAAATGAGCCTACTTAGGTAGTCTCTGGGCCAACATCCAGATTAGCATCTCATTATTCCCTGATTTGTATGCAGTTCACCCAGCGTTACTGCAGGTTCCCACAGCTCCACCTGTAGGTCAGTCTGGAAGTACAGGGGCAGTCCAGGTCTGACAGCAGCTCCATCTGTAGGTCATTCTGACAGTGCACAATGATAGCTATGGGCTACATGTAAACAGTACAGCATAGCAGAGAAAATTGTACCCCAGAGGACAACACAGCATAGGCACAGATGGTGGTGGAGCAGCATGCAACTGTCACACTGCAGGTCATGCTACAGTGCACAGTAGACACTACAGTAGCAAGGGGGCCAGTAGTGTGAGGACAAAGCACTGCCTATGGTGTGTAGGGCAGTGAAGATGATTGCACTGTACACAGAGACAGGCCAAACTTGCAGGTGTTTACTGATAGTGGACATTACTGTTATGCTGTTGTGTGACCTACAGATGCTGCACCTCTAGCATGGGCTGCTCACAGTGACATATACATATCCAGCTGTGTGTGCTATAGCAGTTGTACAGGGGTGCAGTATGTGGCTGGGGGGAGGGCACATATGATCAGAAAGGCACACTGGTGTTGGGGTATTCCCAACACTGGCCCATGTGCACTGCATGATGTGTCCCAGCATTGTGGCCACACCTGGTCTCTGGCACAGCCTGGCCACTCGTGCTCCCTCCCCTCAACATCCTCCTTGCCCACAGTGCTGCATATGTGTGCTGGCATCAGTTGGTGTCCACAGAAGAGTGATCTGCAGTTGTGTACTGTATGGCCACACTGCCATGGTTTCCACTGGTGGCCGGGTCACCACTTACTGCCTGGCATGGCTGGGACTGGTGGGCAGATGATGGCATCATTGTGATGCCATTTGTGAGCAGCATGTTGTCTCTTTGTCTAGCTTTGTCTATGTGTCATATTGTTTTGTTAGGGTCATGCAAAGCCATGCAAAAGCCACGCAAACACCAAGTAACGCCAAAATGTTGCGCAAAGCTGATTGCCCAGGGTTAAAACTACTTTCTCCTGGGCGGTAATGTGCTTCGAGTTAAGTGTCACGCTAAGTCACACAAAACCACTTTGCACAGCACTAGTCACTAAATATAGCATTGCACTGACACGCCCCCTCACTTTGCCCCTTGCATACATTATGATTTTGCCTGGTGCTAATGCAGTTTGCGTGCACTATTTGGCCTTTTGAATATAGTGGATCTGTGCTAATCCCACGCTAAACCTGTGCAAATGTTTTTTGCGCAGTGCAAAGTTTTGATATCTGGCCCTGAGTATAAAGAAATAAACAGTTTAGAACTTAAAGTAGTGAGAAAATAAATGTTAGTAACAGTGGCAGCCCAGATGTTCATCAAGGGTGCTTTGCAATCATCCATTCTGCGTAGTCCACCTAGTCTATTAAATATGGGGAAATTAAATTAAATACACATTGAAAATCCTTGGGCCTGTATCTGTAAATGCAGTTCTACTGCATGCGATTTCCAGTTAATCGTATACAAGATTTGCTGTTCTCCAAATAACAAGGTGCACTTCAGAAAATTAACAAAAATTAACTTGGTCATTTAAGTTTGCTTTGGTTGCTCCCAGTTGTAACTCAGTGTACAATTTTCCAATCATTCACAATTATCTTATCAAGAACAAAGCTTCAGAGAGCCACACATTGGCAGGCTTATAAAATAGACTGAGTCCCAAATAAATTTACACCCATCTTGTCTCAGGTGTTGGTAAATTAAGATCTTCAGCTTATACAATAGGTAGGGAAATGGGCAGACAGGGTGGACCAAATGGTCCTTATCTGCCATCAAAGTATATGTTTCTATGTAGGTGCTATCTGTACCTCTCTTGAAGGCATTCAAATGGGCCATGATATCATCCTTTGTCCACGTTGATTATTCTGCATGGGCACCTCTGGATGAATTGCTTCCTACTGTTTGCCAGCGCTGCCATTGCAGTTTCACTGTCACATGACCTCCCCATTCTTCCTTCAGCAGTAGGCTCCTCTTAATTATATCTTCCCAGGCCTCCTCCGCAGATGTTTTATGTTTGCCATCAGGGTTGCAGGTGATCAGTCATGCTAAGTAAGGGGTTCTAGATATAAGCTTTTTTTGCCTCAAGATCTGAAACAAGGGAATATATTTTCTCCATTACCTCTAAGTCTCAGGTGTGTGGTCATTCTCCAGAAAGAAATGTTCTGCCCATAGAATACTTTTTTCATTTGCTAGGTGTTTTGAATTACCTGTTCCTTTACAGCATAGGTTTAACATTTTATAATTATAGATTGGGGGAGCATCGATGGGAATGTTGGCTTCGGTACCAGGGCCCAATGCGCCCTCCCAATCTGAAAGTTCAGGTTCCCCAGCAGTTCCAATGCAGTCCATAATAAAGGTTCAGGGAACGCCTGTAAATTGTCACCTTCCACATCCTCCTGTAGTTTGAAAATCCAAATATTTTTCCGGTGCACCCAGCTCTCTGCATCCTCCTACCAGGCTTCAGTCTGGGCTTGGGTCTTCTGAATTTGCTTAAGGGCTATAATCGTGTTGTCAATATGATTTTCAGCCATCATGATCTGTCATTCAGTATTGTCTGTTCTTTGCTGTAGGCTGGCAATGTCCCTCCTGATTTCTTTCAGTGCCTCCATCATATCCACTCCAAATTCCCCTGTCTCCCAGTAAATTGTTTCTACTTGTATTTAATTTTTTGCAGGTCTCCAGAAGCCCTTGAGTGATGGCTACAGTCTGACTAGGAAGATTCAGGATCTGAGGCCCTCAAAGAATCAGAGTCAGCAGAGTGTCTGTTAATCCTTCCTCATACTTTTTTTTTCTTTCTTTGAACTTCTCTAGTTTGAACACCCTTTCTGTAGCTATTATTGTTTTGTGGAGATCTGAAAGGCATAACAACGGGTTTTGTATGAGAGCTGAGAAATTAAGCGGCCATCACCAGCTCATCATCACCGGAAGTCCTCGCAGTTGGTCTGTAGTGAATGCAGATTTGACAGAATTTCATGTTTTATTAACTTTCTGAATTGCCTAAAATAATGTTAGTAATAGAGGGTCCATGATTTCCAGAAAGACAGAATATAATTCAATGGTAAAACTGTCCTTACCTAGACCTTTACCTCTAGTCATTGATTCATCAGTTTTTGTTGTATCTTCCATAGTTATAAGATTCTGTAGATGATCAGTTTCTAGTGAAAACACCTTGTGTGACTGTAGAATATATGAATAATAATAATCCATCTGCACTGCAGAGTGCTTCCCTTGGGATGTATACAGATTTTGATAAAAATCTAGAAAGCATCGGTATATTCCATGATTTTCTGTATGCAGTTTACTGTCCTTATCATAAAATGCTATAATTTCTGTTTTCTGATTAGCAGCTTTTAAACATCTCACCAGACATGTACTTAATGTTTCACTAGTCAAGTTACATTTTTTAAAGATTTCAACAATATGTTTGATACCATATAATTCTGTGTTATTTTCTCATATAGCATTATCATATTCTTTTTTGGAATTGTGCCCATTTGTAATCTCTCTGTCAAGAGCTTTTAATTTATTCTCAAATTCTGAAACTTTCACTTTTCTTCTTTTGTTCCTCCATGAAACTTTCACTTTTCTTTTTGTTCCTCCATGATACTTCCAAGAGCACCACCCCTCATAGGGTGGTCTTGAAGGCATACCAAACCTGAATTATATTGTCATCATCCACCTTATTATATTGGAAAAAGTCAGAAATTGCCTTTTTATCATAAACTTAAAACTGGAGTCTTTCAGCAAAATATTGTTGAATCTACAGTTGAATATACAGATCTGGCCTCTATTACTAGAAATATATATTAAATCTGAGACTGTTACTGGACTGCGATCAGATAATAAGGAATAATCAATTTGAAAGTCTTGACAAGAACACACAACCAAAGGGACCTGGATATTACTGCAAAACATAATCTAATCTGTAACTCAAATTATGACTGAAAGAGGAAACAGTATATTGCTTTCTGTTACCATGGGGTGGTTTCTGCACATCCACTAAACCATTAGGGTTAAAAAAATGCTAAAAAAGTATATGGGGGTTTGATTTATCCAGACCCACATCCAGTATATAGTTCATGCCCCATCCAATTATTAAATATTCACATTCCTAAAGACATAATACCCTGTTGACAGAAGAGAAAAACGGCTGACATTGTTTAAATGGAGCATAAATGGAACCAAAAATACAAGTCAAGCTGGCAAATGTCAGCTTCACAAAGACCATTCTTCCCGCCTCAACAGCAAAATAATGTACAATCCTACCAGAGCAAATTTTACTTATTAATACTTACTTACTCCTCTTCCAATGGTATATACAGTATACTTGTTTATCTCTTACTGTTTTAAGCACCCTATACCTCCCAATGGGGCATATTCACTAAGGAGGGTAGAGGTACATGCAGCATGCACATAACCCACCCGCACAACTCTGCACCTTCAGGAGATTCATGCAGTGGCAGCATTCAAGAGCACCAGCCACTGCCTGGCTCCCATACTTGGAACTGCTCCCAACATACAGGTTTGTGGGGGGCTGATGGGTGCAGGGTGGAGTACCTGGACAGGCAGCCAATGAGCTGCTAAACCCAGATCCCACAGCGGATTAGTTGCACCCATGGACCACCATTTTGGCAGCCAGCACACAGTGCACAAACAGCAAAGGAGGGAGTAACCTGGCCATCCATGACCAGCCCTCCCAGAGTGCCTAGAAGGTTGTGGTGTCCATGGGTGTGGGGGTAGATGCACTCTGCTGTCACTCCCACAGTTGCTGACTGCATCCCTGGGAGCACATTACTGGCTGCTTGTGGTTTCATTTCCCTTGAGTTTGTATTGCCATTGTCCACAGTGCACAGCACCCAGTTTTGCTGAATCATGCAGAGTGCTGGCACGGCCCTTGCACCATCACCCAGACCACCCCAGAGCTGTGGAATGAGCCATGTGATCAGGTGCATGGGGGAGCTTATGTCATTTGTGAATCCAGTGCAGTGGGTACAGTGGATGTGGGACAGATTAACTATGCACTGGAGTTACGTGACATGTACCCACACTGCACTTTTGTGAATAGACCCCATAAGATTATTTGTTCAATTTATTTCCATGTCATGAATTTTCATGTAGCATACATCTACTATTTCTTGGCAAACTGACATTTTCACCTTGTTCAGAAGGCACTGGCACCATGCAGATTGCTGTGGCCATGCTTGCTGAAAAGCTATGGATCAGCATTCAGATGTCATGGACTGGAGAGCGCTGTAGGTTGGGGCCTACTTACTACAGAGGTTGGGGGTATGCACAAAATGCATGTATCCTTAAGGTAGGAGTCCAATGTAGGAAGGCAGTGGGAAAGGCAAATGGAATGTTGGCATAGATAAGCATGGGCATTACTAGCAGAAGGAGGGAGGTAATAATGCCCCTTTACAAAGCCATGCAAGGGCACACTTGGAGTATGGGGTTCAGTTCTGGATGTTACATCTCTGCAAAAAAAAAAAAGTATGGGGTTCAGTTCTGGATGTTACATCTCTGCAAAAAAAAAAATATCTGAGGATCAGTTACAGGATTTTTAGTACTGTAAATTAATAAAAAGAGAACTAAGAGAGTTTCAGTAGCAGACAAGTTGTGGAATTGCAGTATAACATGGGGAGTAGTGCAATGCAGTGGCTGTGGTGCAGCCATATTCAGGCAGACCTTCTGGACACTGAGGTGCTGCCCTATCTGCATGCATCTCTCTGGACTGTGGGATGAGGTAACCAGACTCAGAGAGGAAGTAACTGGGTCAGGAGTACCATCACCCTTATCCAGGGACCACCCAGTCCAATGCAGCTGCCTCAAAGGATGCTGAGACCGAGAGCACTTGGATGACAGTGGCTCAGGGAGGGTTAGAGCAGTCAGGCAGAGGCACATCCCAGATCCTATTCCTCTCAAGAACTCATATGCCACACTGGCAAATGAGGACAACCAAATAGAGGTACCCAGAGAAGTGGAGGGAAAGGATGTGGAGGTTAGCCAAGGAGGTGACCTCAGTGGGGAAAGCAGTGGACCCCAGAGGAGGAGGAAGTGAATCCAGGTGGAGGACTCCATCGTAAGAGTGATCCAGCTAGGAACACAGGAGGGAGAGGACAGGGAGGTGAGGTGCCTACCAGGTGCCACGGCATGGAGGGATGGAAGGAAGATACTGGGGATCACTGGGAAGGCAAGACGGAGGGTGAGCTGGATGTCATTATCCACCTAGGTACTAATGACTTGGCAAATGGGGAGCCAAAGGAAGTTCAGGAAGAGTTTAGGAAACTGGGGAGGGGTCTCAAGCAAGTAGCTACTTCTGTCACTTTCTCAGAGGTACTACCTGTGAGAGGCAAGGGAGAGCATAGGAGTGCATGCACCAGGAACTTTAACTCATGGTTGAAGAACTGGTGCTGTGGAGGAAGGGTTTGATTCATTGGTGACTGGGGACCCACCTGAGGGATGGAGGTTTGTTCAAGCCTGACGGCCTGCATCCATTCTGGAGGGAATCCAAGATTAATGATAAGTTTAAATGCTACATTGACAAGCATTTAAACTAGCAAAGGGGTGGCAGGCCAGCAAGGAGGGTACCTACTTGCTCACCCTCCACAGCTAGCAGTGGAACCAGTGAACCAGAGGAGTGGCTATCTCTGCAAAGCGGTGTGCAAAAGATGGAGATTAGTGTCCAAAAGATGGATAAGCAGAAAAGGGGCAAAATTCAGCAGAAGGGCAGACAGCAAGGAGAACCAGGGATAAAGGACAACCAAGGAAGGCCTGAGTAGAACACTGAAGCAGACTAGGGAGGTCAAATCATGGAAAGTTTATGTGCAAAATGCCAGGAGCCTTAGCAACAAGATGGAAGATCTGAGGCTGTCATGGTACAGTCAGACCTGGACATTGTGGCCATCACTGAACCTGGTGTAATGATAACCATGACTGGGAGATGGCCAACCTGGCTACAACATATTCAGAAGAGACAGAGCAGGCAGGAAGGGAGGAGGAGTGGCATTGATATGAAAAATGACATAAGGGCCACAGAGATCCAGGAGGAAACAAAATGGGAGAGATACTGTGGTTAAGCTAGAAAGGAAAATGGGGCCAGCCATCCGATAAGGGTGTGGTCTATAGACCACCAGCCCAGGAGGAAGAAACAGATAGGAGTTGATGCTAGCCATCCAAAGGATGGCAGACAAGGGTGAGGTAGTACTGGTTGGAGACTTCAATATTCCAGACGTGGACTGGAGCATCCCAGCAGCAGCATCAACTAGGAGCAGATTTATCCTGGATTCCCTTCAGGGTGCCTTCCTCAAGCAACTGGTCATGGAACCAACTCAGCAGAAGGCAATACTGGACCTTCTGCTCACAAACAGGTACAGTGTGATGGGGGTAACAGTGGGGGAGCACCTGGGTAACAGTGACCACCAGTCATTGTGGTTTGAAATCACAGAAAGAGCAGAACCAAACCACACAAAACACGTATCCTGGATTTCAGGGGCAGACTTTGGGAAAATGGGGAAATACTTGAAAGAGGCATTAAGAGGAATGGGACAGGAATCAGGGTTGAGGACAGTGGGTGTATTTAAAATGGGGATTATAAGAACAACAGAATTATGCATTAAGCAGGTTAGCAAGAGGGAAAGGAAGAGGAGACCATTATGGTTTTCCAAAGAGGTAGCAAAGAAAGTGAAAGCCAAAAAGAAAGCATTCAGGCAATACAAAAAGACACAGGCAGAAGGGGATAGGGGGAAGTACCAGGAGAAACAAAGGGAGGCAGGGAAGTCAGTAAGGGAAGCCAAAGCTCAGACAGAAGAACACATTGCAAAATCAGTGGTTAAAGGGACAAAACCTTTACAGGTACATATTGAAAAAGAAAGACAAAGGGAGTGGATAGTGAGACTGAAGGGGAGGATGGGAGTCATGGAGGATGACAACAGTAAAGCTGACATATTGAACAGGTATTTCTGCTCAGTCTTTACTGAGGAAGAGGAGGGTAATGGGTCTGAAGGGAGTACAAGGGGTGAGAATGGTGCAGAAATAGACACAAGTCCCTTTACACGAGAAAGGGTCCTGAAGGAACTGGAAGTAATAAGAGTTGACAAAACAATGGAGCCAGATGGGGTGCACCCCAGGGTCCTTAAAGAACTAAGAGAGGTGGTGGCTGAACCTCTGACTATCCTGTTTAGCCAATCACTGGAAACAGGGGAGGTACCCAAAGACTGGAGGACAGCAGATGTAGTCCCCTTATACAAAAAGGGAACAAAGAGGAAGCAGGGAACTACAGACCAGTCAGCCTCACCTCGGTAGTGGGAAAGATCATGGAAGCACTTGAAGGAGAGATTGGTGGAACATCTGGTTGTCAATGGACTACAGGACCCAAGGCAGCATGGTTTCACCAGGGGAGGTCATGTCAGACCAATCTCATTGAATTTTGACTGGGTGACTAGGGAGGTGGATCAGGGAGGGCAGTGGACATGGCCTATCTGGACTTCAGCAAGGCCTTTGACACTGTGCCACATAGAAGACTATTACACAAACTGGGGAATATGGGTGTGGGCAGGACAGTAGTGTGGTGGGTAGGTAACTGGCTGGGTGGCAGGACACAGAGGGTGGTGGTAAATGGCTGTCACTCCACAGAGGGAAGAGGACCAGTGGGTACCACAGGGATCAGTGCTGGGACCGTCCTATTCAACATCTTCATCAGTGACACATGCAGGATCTAGAAGGCAGAATTTCACTGTTCACTGATGACACAAAGCTCTGTAACAGAGTAGACACACCAGAGGGTGTAGACAGAATGAGAAGGACCTGCAGAAACTTGAAGAATGGTCAAGGGTTTGGCAGTTGAAATTCAATGCCAAGAAGTGCAAGATAATGCATATGGGGCACAAAAACCCTGGCACAATATATCAGTTGGGGGGTGAGGATATAGCATGCACCAAGCAGGAAAGGGATCTTGGGGTTGTCATCTCTGATGACCTCAAGGTGGGGAAACAGTGTGACAAGGCATCAGGTAAAGCAAATAGGATGCTGGGATGTATAGGCAGGGGCATCACCAGCAGGAAAAGGGAGGTCATAATTCCGCTATACAAGACACTAGTGAGGCCCCACCTGGAGTACAGTGTACAGTTCTGGAGACCATACCTACGTAAGGACATAGACAGGGTAGAGAATGTTCAGAGGAGGGCAACAAAGATGGTGCATGGATTGCATCACAAGTCCTATGAAGACAGGTTGAAGGAACTGAACATGTACTCCCTGGAGGAGAGGAGGGAGAGAGGGATATGATAGAGACATACAAGTATCTTACAGGGAGAAACAGAGTGCAGGAAAACACTATTTTTAAGCGAAAAAGATGTTCCAGGACTAGAGGGCATGGGATGAAGTTGGAGGGAGGACGATTCAGAGGAAACATGAGAAAGAATTTCTTCACAGAACGGGTGGTGGACAAGTGGAACACCCTGCCAGAGGAAGTGGTGGGAGCTGAAACAATCACGGGATTTAAGAATGCATGGGATAGACATAAAGGAATTCTAGAGGTCAGGGGTAAGGGGAAACAGACTTCTAGGAAAACAAATTGAACTTACAAGCTCAAATGGGCAGACTGGATGGGCCATAAGCCCTTATCTGCCAACACTGTCTATGTATCTATGTAGATGTAATGGAGAGGGTTCAGAGAAGGGCAACCAAGATGGTTCAGGGTATGCAGGAAAAGATATGAGCACAGGTGTAAGGAGCAGGATCTGTACATGCTGGAGATAAGGAGGGAAAGGAGAGACATAATGGAAACTTTGAAACATGTAAAGGGGCTCAATAAAGTCAGAGAAGAGGGTTTATTTAAGAGGAAGGAGGTGGTCAGAACTAGAGGCCACAGCCTCAGACTGCAAGGAAACAGATACATGGGCCAAGTGAGAGGACATTTCTTCATGGAGACGGTGGTAGAGCCCTGGAACAGACTTCCAGAGGGAGTAGTGGGGGCTAAATCAGTGGTAGAATTCAAGAGGGCATGGAACAAGCATATGGGGCTTTTTTTTATCTCCCTACTTTCTCATTTGCAACTTATACATCTTACTTACTTACAAATACAAACCTTGGATGCAGCTAGAGAAGCTGCAATGACAGTTTTACCTCAGGAGGCATCATCAGAGCCCCGTTCCTCAGATCGAGATGTCAGCACAGAAAGCCAGCCTGTTGCAGGTACAAGTACCTCTTCCTTGTTTTGCTTCAAGGGAAATCTAGCACCATAGAACAGAGGGGCAGCAATGGGAATGGCACCAACAGGGGCATTGGCTCCTAGCCTAAATTGATGTCCTAGCATGCCGGATCATTCTGTGCTGGACTTGTCAGTGGATTCTGCTCTTAGAAGGGCATGATGGGAGACCACTTCCAAAGGTCTTTGGGTCTCAGATGGTTCCCCTATTAGGATGCCACATTCTCAGACACGGCATTTGCAGTTGGTTATGGAAAGTAGCATAATTTCTGGTCAGAATGAGACTTCTAAAGGGGCACATCCCCTGATGCACATCCCTGATGACATACACTTGACCCAACATCCTAACTTGCCATTTTTATGCCCTGGCCTTGTGAGGGACCCCAGATGGGGGGTGAACTTGTGGATGCTAGACAGAATTTGATTACAGGCGCCCCACAGATCAGTAACTCAGATGCTCCCCCTTCTACTCCTTCTAGAGAGATAGAAGACAAGGGATAGGAGGTCTTATGCTTCTTTTTGTCATGAACCAACATTCCCTACTAAACAGCACAATGCCGTTCACTTATTTTATAAAGGGGAACTGGAGGAATTCCCAGATAATGTATATGTAGCCAAATCACTTTTGAAAAATTCAATGAAGTATGCAGTGGCAGAAATTTATGCTTTGATACACGTGTTGGGGAAACAAACATTTGATGTGAGTTTTAATTTAACAGCGGCCTCCAAAAATTTTGGAAACTGTTTCACACTTTGAAATCCACACCACTGTGGTCACCGTTTGAGGCCATACCATTGAATAAATCAGCTACCAGAACAGTAACTGTACTGTTTCAGAACAAGGGGGTAAGTGTGACAGCCTTCCTATACTTGCTCCAGCAAAGGTGTACAGTGTTGGGTAACCCCAAGGCAATTTTTGATGATGAACAAATCTGGACTGGGGGATGGAGAGTCCAGATTGTTTTGCATACCATGGAGACAGGGCTCAGCATTTGCTGAAGTTTTTTCATTGGTCAGGACAAAGGTGTTCTGTTTTATCAAGGACAACCTAAGGCATGCTGTAGGTGTGGGGAAATGGGACATATCAGTAGTTTATGCAACAAGCTGAAATGTAAACTGTGTGGGGAATTCAATTGGGTCATACTAGTGAGCATTGCCATAATGAACAACTGTATAACTTATGTGATACAAAAGGGCACCCATATCATTCTTGTTCCTGGGCAGCTCATAATCAGCCTAATGAGGCTGACAATGAGGAACAGATGTTGTTAATCACCTTAGCCCAAAGAAAGAGAGGCAGAGCCTTTCCTACTTCTGCCCCCCCCAACTGCCTAGTTTCTTCAGGGTGAGCAACCGGCAGTCCCCTCTCCAGTGTTGCAGCCTGTACCTGACCAAGTTGTGGTGGTTCCCTCTAGTTCTTCTTCTACTATCCCTTCCCCTCAGGACCACTAGGTAGCTCAGGAGGATACCCTTGGTACTATGGAGCCACAGGAGGATGTTGGTATGCAGGTGGAAATGCCTCCTCCTCCTCCTCAGCCATTACCTAAGGCAGAAAAATCTAACAAAGAGGTTAGATGCCGACAGACCTGGTCACAACCTAAATCTAAGGTTTTGAGAACCACTGGACTTCCTGTGTCTAATAGATTTGAGCCTCTAGTGGATCCCATGGGGGCTTCAGGGAACAAATCAGATGATTGCTCCATTAGGTCCTCCTTGGCAGATGGGGGTTCAGATAGAGAAGACCCCTTCCCCATAGAAAAGGTTGGAGCCAGTGACCTCCAACCCCCCACTGAAGACACGGTCAAGCCAAAAAAGCAGACTAGGAGGACTTCTAGAAAACCACCATGAATAAGTTCCTTTTCATTTCCTGTTTCTTGATGGTATCCATGGTGGCATTCTATTCCTTTGATGTGAATAGTATTAAGAATCACTGCAAGAAACATGCTGTGTTCTCCTTTTTTACATCTATGGACCCAGGTATTTTCCTTCTACAGGACACCAGATTACACACGCTGTAGGATTTGAGGGAAGCATCCATCCTGTAGTCAGCTGGACCATGTTACTGGTCAATTGGTCTTGACGCATGCTCTGGGCTGGTAATCCTGCTTCTGGAGTTAGTGCTTCCTGGACCTCTTCTCCAGTAGGGCTCTGCTGGTTGAGCTCAGAATTAATAATGCTTTGTTTAGAATAATTAATATATATGCTGCTCAGATGAAAGCGGAACATATTGAATTATTCCAGGTTATTCTGGCTTACTTGTATTCTTCACACACAGTGGTCTTTGGTGGGGATTTTAATTGTAGTATTGTGATATCAGATAGGGGAAAGCATACTAAAACTAAAAAGATCTTCTGCGATATGGCGTACCTACAAAAAATGATTAAAGCTGCTTCACTACTAGACAAACATAACACACCATCCAGGGAGTCAGTGCCTACATTCTACAAAGGCTCTTTAGCCACACGGATAGATTATTTTTTTATTTCCCCTTCCTTGCATGTGCATACTGTTGATGTTTTGGTGTCCGAATTTTTGGATCATAATATGTAAAGAATTATTTTAGGTGACGCAAGTCACACTTCCTATGGCCCAGGCACCTGGAAGTTCAACTCCTCCTTGTTGAACTCCCCGGAATTCGGGCAAGAAATTGATTATTTCTTGGAAGCCAGGAAATCTGTGTATGAAATGTATGAGGACACCCCCTCTTGTGGTGGGAAGACACGATTGCAGACTTATCATCTTTGTTGAAATCTTATAAGAAACTTAAATGGACTGCTGAATATCATCAGTATTTACAGAATAGGATGCACTTACAAAGGCTGTTGTCCCTATCATATAATACCGGCCATGATTTTCTGGTCAAATTTATAATCTTAAAAAGTAATGGTCACATTCCATCAATCCCAGGCTCAGAACTTAACAAACCAACAGCGATTCACTACACAGGGGAAGAAAAAGCACACATGTCCTTATAATGCTTGTAATAATAATGTGAAACAGAAAAGCATGACAGGGTTGTGGGATTACACCCACATCCTGTGTGAAGATCTACCACATATTAAACGGATTGTATATCATCATAACAAAAGTTTGTTTGCAGCGGATCAAGTGGGAGTACAGGATTAGGAATCCTTGTTCAGGGACTTAAATAGTCCTGTCTGCTTGACCACGCATGCTGACTTATTGGTTCAGGATATTGAACCAGCAGAAGTTGCCCAGGGAGTAAGCACATTTGTGGGTAACAAAATCCCAGTATTTAGTGTTCTGACCAATGAGTTATATAAATACATAGGTAGAGTGTTGCAGGAAGAATTGGCACAGATTTTTACCCATGTCCTTAGAAATCATAACCTTTCCCTAAGAATGACCAAGGGACAGGTTATATACTTTTTTAAAAAGGGGGATAAACATGATATTCAGAATTGGAGTCCCATCTCCTTATTGAATAACAATTTTAAAATCTTGGCAAAAATCCTAAACTCCAGGTTATGAAAACTGTGGAGTCTTTAATTTCACTGGCCCAGACATGCTCAGTGCCTGGAAGGAAAATTTCGGACCATCTTATCTGCCTTAGAGAAATTTTTGAACAAGGGCAGAAGGATAACATGCAGGGAGAGGTGTTGTCACTGGACCAGACCAAGGCCTTTGACTCAGTTAGGCATGGTTTTCTCTGGGCAGTATTGAAGCATTATGGGATCCTGGACACCTTTATATCTTGGATCCAGTGCTTGTATAATACAGCAATGGTTGTTCCTATGGTAAGAGAGACTAAAGGAGCTTAATATGTATAGCCTCGAGGAAAGGAGGGGGGGGGGACATGATAGAAACTTTCAAGTACCTCAAGGGAAACAACAAAGTCCAAGAGGGTAGCATCTTTCAAAAAAAGAGGTGTGCAAGAACAAGGGGGCACAATTTGAAGATGGGGGCGGCTCAGAGGTAATTTAGGAAGTATTTTTTCACAGAGAGGGCTGTGGATACATGGAACAGCCTTCTGGAGGAGGTTGTGGAGTCAAAAACAGTGGGGGAATTCAAGCATGCATGGGACAGTCATAAGGCAATTCTAGTGGGTGGGGGTAGGAAGAAGTAGGCTGCTGGTTAACTAGGATCTGCATCTTATCCATTAGGTAGGGAAATGGACAGACTGGGTGGGCCAAGCGGTCCTTATCTGCCGTCAAATTCTATACTAAAGTATGAAGCTGAAAACAGCCCCTACCCTCCAAAAGCAACTAAAACTTCTCCTACCCCCCAAAAGCAACTAAAACGTCCTCTATTGATCTTTTTAACCAATATGAAATTTTACAGAGGAAACGGATTCTTCTTCCATAGCTTCCTCGAACCCTGAGGGCACCATGGATATAGAAGTCTGTACCAGAGGGTCTGGCTCATAAAAAAGAAAAGCAAAATCAAAATCTAAAATGAAAGGGAAAACCACTGTTGGTAGAAAATGATAATTCTTCTGCAGACCAGGTGTTCCTTCTTTTCTTTGTTTAAGAATGAGCGACACTTTCTCCTGCTATATTGTTAATGTTAACAGCATTAAATGAACAGAGAAGCACTATATTTTCTTTTCCTTTTTGAAACTTCTAAAGGTTGGATTGATTTTTGTGCAGGATACCAGATTCCAAACCACATATGAGGTAAGGCAGACCCAAAGAGATTGGTCAATAGGACAGGATACCTGCTCAGGTGTAGGGGGATCTCAGTGAAAAATGCCAGAATTCAAACTAGTAAAACTATATGACATTGCTCCAGGTAGAGCTCTCATCCTGGATGTTCTCACACAACAGAGACCTTACTGTATTATTAACCAATATGCACTGCAAACTAAGCCACCCTGGATTGATCTCCTTACATTAATACAACCATATTTACATACATTCAGGCACATTATTTTTGCTGGTGATTTTAACTGCAGCCTAAGCCAACAAGATAATAGTGTGCAAGCAAAAACACATAAGCTATATTGTGATTCACAAGTTTTGATAAAAATCCTGCACACATACTGTTTACAGGGTGCATATCTGGAACATGTAAAAACATATACTCCCACATATCAGAAAGGGGTCCTAGCAACTAGAATTGACTATATTTTTCTATCTCAAAACTTATCTATCACTGCTGCTGGAGTACAACCTTTAGAATTTTCAGACCATAAAATGGGCTCTATTACATTAAGTACCAATCCACCCCTATCCAAAGATCCAGGGTTATGGAAGTTCAATAAGACCTTTTGAAAGATACTTCCTTTCTTATAACTCCATCTCAGTTTTTAACAGCTAGAAAATCTGTTTGGATTTGCTTTGAGAATCCTGTTGTCTGGCAGAAAGATACCAAAACTGACATAAAACAATTTCTAAAACAATATAGTCAAAATAGCAGTAGTGCCTCATATCTATTGTATTTACAATAGCGCCATCAGTTACAGACCCTACTAACAATAACCAGTACTACAGGGCATGATCTCACCAACAAATCAAGAGGCTGCAAGACGAGATGCTCATCTTTCATAAACAAAAAGCCCAGCAGCTCTATCACCAGCACACATTTGGTCCACAAAGCAATATGAATACGGTCTGTCCTTTTGAACAAAACGTCCACAGTGTACGGTGAAAAGATATTACTTGTCTCATTGACCAGAATGGAAAGTGTCATACTTCCCAGAGGGTTATTTCACAGTTAGTGACTGATTTTTCCATAGCCCTCTTTTCACCTATACAGACTGACATTTCCAAAATCCAAGGGTATTTTAGTGACATCCATATACCCGAAATCCCTTCCATTATATGCAATACAGTGAGTCACCAGATAGCTATGCTTGAAATTTTAGAGACCATTCATCCTCTAAGTGCCAATACCACACAGGGCCCTGATGGCCTCTCAAATGAACTATATAAAATTACAGGAGAATACCTAGGGCAGGAACTTACAGATGTTTACAATACCATGTTATAAACTAAGGAAATACCCATAAATTTAAATAAATGGACATTAATTTACATAAAAAGGAGAAAAAACAAACTTAAAGAACTGGATGCCTATCTGTATATTAAATACAGATTTTAAAATTCTAACCAAAATTCTTACTACGTGGCTGTTACTAGTCGCAGAAACAATGTTCTCCTCTGCACAGTCCTGTTCTATACCAAACAGGAGAATACAAGATCACTTAATAATGCTTTGGGAGATTACAGCTAGAGGACAAGCTAACACCCTTCATGGGTATGTACTCTCCTTAGATCAAAATAAGCGTTTGACTCTATTAGCCACGACTTCCTTTGGATTACTTTGCAATATTACAATGTGTCAAAAATTATGATAAACTGGATAAAATCACTCTATAGAATGGCTACCGGAGTCCCAATAGTGAATGGCTGGAGATCCCAGATGGTACCAATAAAATGGGGAGTTAGGCAGGGTTGCCCTATGAGCCCCCTTTTGTATTGTTTCTTCATTGATCCCCTACTTCAGAAAATAAATGGGTTACAATCTATTATTCCAGTATCCTGCCCAGAAAATCAAGCGCAACATAAAGGCCTAGCATATGCAGATGATATCTGTTTAGTGGTAGAAAATGAGGCTTCCATTCACAGTTCTTTATCTCTTTACACTGATTTTGGTACACTCTGAGGAGCAGCACTTAATTTGGATAAATGTGTAGGACTCCCCCTAGGGCCTCCCCCTTACACTCAATACACATATAGGACCCATTAAACTCCAGAAAGACTCAGTGACTATATTAGGCATTACATTTGGCCCAGAAGGAATGGATGTATTAAACTGGGAAGAGAAGCTTAAACTAGGAAAACAAAAAGTGTCACAATGGAGTTTGCCCTTTAAGGGGCAGACCAGGTTGTCCTGGTGTACCCCAACCCTTTTCCTCAGAATGGTTTTGCTCAGAAAGGGAGGAGGGAAGGAAGGGGAGGAGACAGGGGATAGAACAATGGCCAAAGAACAGGAAGGGGAGGGGCAAGTGAAGGTACATAATGTACAACACTGAGGGGTTTCAGCCACTTTTTGCTGGAGTTTTGATCTACATGAAACTGCAGCACTTCAGATTGGTGAGCTAAGGACTTATTTTGGAGCTAAGGTTTGTGCACTAAAGACAAAGAAGGTAAGGCAAAAAAAAACAAAACAATTGTGCTACAATGAGATATATAAAAATAATAATAATAATGTGATACTATAGGGCTAGAAGTACTGTTTTTGTGATGCAGTAAGAGCAGAATGGGTAGAGAATGCATTGTGATGACCAGCACGTGGTTAAGAGGAGTGTTGGCTAAAATGGTTGGTTAACAAACCTTGCATGTGTAGGGTCGGGGGTTTTTAATTCCTGGAGAAGGTATAACATTTGGGGGCCATCTACATCATGGGGAGTTGAGGGACAGACTGTACAGCACGCGAAAAGCACCTGATGCTAGGTGGTAGATTTGGGGCTTTGCGTGAAGGCATGGAGAGTGGTTTGCAAGCAAGGTGGAGGGTTGTATTGACTGAGAGCAGCTTAGAAGGAAGCAGAAGGGCAGGAATCTGGCAAAGAAAAAAAGACAGAAACACTGGTTTGCCTGGGAAAAGGCTACCCCTCTGTGGTGAGTTGTGTGGTTCTAGGTGGAAATTGCAAGCTGAGTAAAATGTAGGGTGAGGAGGCAGAGGGGTGAGCATGGACAGCACCCACGAGCAATGACCACATGGTGTGACGTCAGACGCCACAGGTGCAACTCAGTGAGAGGTAGCGCTTTCGAAGCTCGGAGGCCAGCATGTGGTTGAAGGACAGCAGGTGGAAGCTGGACTCTGGGCACAGAATGTTTAAAAAAAAAACAGGGGCAGATACATGATGTCCTCAAAGGGAAAGGGTGGGGGTTTGAGGAAGAGACACCACGTGGCACGAGGGGAAGTATATGGGAGCGGAGGGGAATGAACAGACTTCAATGGCCTGCAGTGGGAGGCATGTGAGAGCACAGGCTTCGAGGGCCTGCAGCTAGAGGCATGGAGAGCATGTAAGAGGGGCACGTACAGGCCAAAAGGCCACAAGAGGCAATGCAAGGGAGGCAGTGTGGCCGTAAGTGGTCAGAGGCCAGCTGGGGGGGTACAGGAAGAGAGGCTAGGCCTGACAGGCCAGGAGCGTGGTGGCAGAAGTGGTCAGATGCCAGCTGCGGGGTCACAAAATGGGAAGTGGGCCCATCAGGACAAGAGCATGGCTGAGGAAGCCAGGGGGGAGTAGGGAACCTCAGGAGGAGCAAACGGGCCCTCAGGAAGAAGGGGTGGTTTTTTGCTTGAAAGGCCACATGGCATGGCCAAAAGAAAAAAAAGGGACTAAGGAAGGGGAATGGATATGCTCGGAGTGTCAGCAGCCATAGCGAGGGCATGCAGGGGAAAAAAGGTTTAGGCCTGGAAGGCCACAAGAGGTGGTGCTTAAGACATTTTTGATGGCCATGAGCTTTTGAGGCCTGGGGGTTTCACAGATGGGGCCCTGGTACTGAGGGGCCTGGCCAGGTGGTGTGACATCAATAATGGGAGGAAGGGATCTGCCACGGAAGGGGACTGTGGTCTAGAGTGGGAGGGGTACCGTTTGTGGGACAAGCAGCACCCAGCAACCGGTGAGAGGGCTGTGGGGGCAGTGCATGGGAAGGGGGGCAGAAGCCTGGGAAGGCTTAGCAGCCATAGCATGGTGAGGCATGCAAGGGGGTAGAGCTAGGCCTGGACAGCCACAGGAGGCAATGTTTTAAGTGTTTTCGGGGCCTGGGAAGGGCCACACAAGGTGACATTGGTTGAATGTTTTCTCTCAGAAAATGGGGACAGGTCATAGGGGAGGTTTATGGGACAAGTTGTTTAGCAGAATTGGGTTTCTTGTCTATGGGGGGGCCCTTTCCACATGAAGGTATGCTGTAAACATAAATTAACAACAGAATCTTGTTTTCTTCCTGTCAGTTGTCTTTCACAGTTAAAAGGAGCAAAGGACATGGTGCCAAAGAAGAGCAGGCCATCAAAGGAAGATGCTTACAGGGCTATAATCGAATAGGCAGAAAAAGCCAACAGAATGTAGGAACTGGTGGAAGGGGAGGAACTGGGGAGACCCGGGGAGAAAAGGAAAGTGGGACCGGGAAAAGGGGGCAGAGGGAAACAACCAACTGAAAGGCCACGCAGTCCCGCTAGGGTACAACCACTAGCAGTGGGACCCATCAAGGTGGCTGATCCAGTACCTTTGCAGCCCATAGACCCAGTACTGCCAGTACCTCCTCAAGAACAAGTCAGGATCCCCCTTGGGGAACCTAGACCGGATCCCCAGAACATAGTGATTCCTCCACAACCCCTAGTGTTTCACCCACCCCCTCAACCACAAGGTGCTATAGTGGGGCACCAGGAAGATGCCAGGCAACAAGGCTCAGACAAGGACACAGGTAACACACCCAGCGCAGTGTGTGACAGTATAAAAGAATATATAAGTCAAATTGTGTCGGCACTGGGGACAGGAGGTTTAGGGCAAATGGAATCGGCTCTGGCAGAGATTAGGATGGAGAAGGAGGTGCCAGAAAGAAATGAAGGGGGTACTGAGAAATAAGGAAAAGGTACAAGGGAGATAGGTATCCCCGGGATGAGGGTAGGCGAGCATGTTCCACTGGCCACAAAGGAAAAAAATATGGAAAGGAGATTATGTGGATATATTCACTTTGGTGAGCCGGGAAGCAGCAGCGAAGTATGAGGAAGCAGACAGCATAGGAAAGAGAGAAATGGCAGCAGCGGTAGTGTTGTTAGGGAAGAAGGAGGAGGACAAATTCAAAAAAGGGAAGACTTGGGACGGGTGGTTCGTAGGTTTTGCCACCTTCTCAGCCATTGTCCTGGAGAAGAAGCCGGAGTTGGGCATCCTGCTCATCACATACTCCCTAATAATAAGGCGGGCAAAAGCAAAAGGGGGGGTATGGTGGATATACTATGACAAATTTTTTCAGCAGAGAATGGCAACATACAGGGATGTAAGATAGGATACAAAGCAGCTGGATTTATGGACAGATTATGTAACAGATCAGTCCACACCCGAAGGGGAATGGGGAAGGAAAGGAGTTACGTCCCAGAGGTGCTGCTGGGCTTACAACAAGGTCTTTTGTTTGTGGCCTCAATGTTGTTTTCAGCACGCATGTTCAAAATGTGGGGGAACACACCCAGCAAGCAGATGCAGAGTGACATGGGCCTAAGGGGCACAGGGACTCAGGGGTCGTAGTTCAGGTCAACAGTTTTTTTTGAGAGGAACAGGGTTTAAAGGGTAGGCATGGAACAGGGGAGGTAGGGATAGGGGGAACACAAGTAGAGGAGGTCAGAATCACTGACTGGGAAAACCAAGCACTGAGCAAGAGGGAGGGACCTGGGAGGGTAAACGAGAGGAAAGACAGAGGGCAGTTTGGGGTGGCCAGAACCCCCATCAGGTTAGAGGCATGGACAGTTTGGTTGGACAGATATCTGAATAAAAGAGTGGCAGATATGATCAAAGAAGGTTTTAGCACAGGTTTTTCACTGCAGTGTGAGGGTCCCAGACAAGTGAGAGAGAGGCGAGCAACCTAGGGTCGGTAAAAGGGAGGGAAGAGATGTAAAGACAGAAGATAGAGAAGGAAAAGGCAGCAGGGAGAGTAGAAGGCCCATTTGATACCCCACCATTGTAGAACATGAGGATTTTGCCATTGGGCTTGGTACCCAAGAAACAAGAAGGGGAGTACAGGATGATTCACCACCTATCCTATCCAGAAGGGGATTCAGTGAATGATTTTATCGGGGAGGAGTATAGTAAAGTGACATATGTGACCTTAGAGGATGCAGTCCGAATAATCCGGGCTGCTAAGGATGCATGGATGGCAAAAATTGATATTGAATCTGCATTCAAACTGCTGCCAGTTAGGAGAGAAGACTGGGACCTATTGGTTTTTAAAATTTGGGGTCAGTACTATTTTGACAAAGCCATGCCCATGGGATGTTCTATAGCATGTGCAACATTTGAAGCATTCAGCACTTGTTTGCAGTGGATATTTCAAGAAAAAACTGGTTATAGAACTGTCATCCACTATTTGGATGATTTTCTTTTCATTGGTAGAGGAAAAAGGGAGACACAACAAATACTGGTCAAGTTTCAAGAGCTTTGCAAAGAATTAGGGGTTCCACTGGCACCGGAGAAAACAGAAGGGCCAAGCAGGGTGCTTGAATTCCTGGGGATTGAGATAGATGCCCCGAGGGAAATATTCAGGCTACCAGACAAAAAGGTGGAAAAACTGAGAGAGCTGCTCCAGGTACACACCAGCAGGAGAAGGGTACAACTCAAACAAGTGCAGCAGGTACTGGGGCACCTGAACTTCACCTGCATGGCTATTGGACCAGAAAGGGAATTCACAAAAAGGTTAGCAAGGGCCACAGCCGGGGTCACCAGGCCACACCATTGGGTAGACCTGACAAGAGGTGTCAGAGAGGATTTTAAAGTATGGGAGGAATTCCTCAGGGAATATAATGGTTGCTTCTTCTGGCAAGAGGAGTGGGTGTATAACACAAACCTCGAGCTTTACACAGATGCAGCTGGGGGCCTGGACATGGGGGGTTACCTGAGGGGCAGGTGGTTTGCAGAACCCTGGCCTGCTGATTGGGTAAAGGAAGGCAAGGTAAGAGATATAACATTGTTAGAAATCATGCCCATCTGGGCATGCACCTTGGTTTAGGGGTAAGAATTATGGCATCAGAGAGTGACATTCTGGTGTGACAATAAAGCAGTGGTAGAGGTCCTAAACAATAGGGGGTCCAGGTCAAAAACGGTCTTGCAAGTGCTGTGCCTGCTGCTGCTAAGGTCATTGCAGTTGAACATGTCTTTCAGAGTGAAACACATAGAAGGGGTACACAATACCGTGGCTGACAGCCTTTCCTGTCTGCAGCTGGATCGTTTCCGGAGGTTGGCACCAACAGCAGAGGAGAGGAAAACACCTATACCAATGAACATATGGGACATTGGCAAGAAGGAGCAGAACTGTTTTTCCACAGCTCATGGGCACCACAGACTCTGAGGGCCTCCGATGGGGCCTGGCGCATGTTTCAAACATTCAGGGCAACACACCACATCTAGGTAAGTAGGCTGCTTACGGAGGAGCAATTGGGGAAGTTCACCATAGAGCAATGGCAAAGAGGCATAGCCCACGCCACAATGGGTGTCTACTTGGCAGGAATTAGAGTTATTTGTAGTCTAAAAGGATGGAAGGACCCAACAAAATCAATGTTCATTAGAAGAATGATACAAGGTTGGGGTAGGTTAAAACAAGGGATGGTAGATATTAGAAGACCGATAGGGGAATAATGACTGGTGAAACCAAATGGCGTGTTGCCAGCAATATGCAAATCAAAGGCAGAGGCCCATCTATTTAACACGATTAATGTGGTAATGTTTGCAGGGACAATGAGAGTGAGCGAGGTAGTAGGCCATGGCAAAAAAGACAAGGAAGGGGGATTAGAATGGGAAGATATGAGCTGGGGTATGGAAGAGATACAGATCAAGATTAAGAGGTCAGTGATGGATCAAAGGGGACAGGGTTGCATGGTGACACTAATGAGACAGGTTGAGGGCATGGTATGCCCAGTGCAGGCTTTGTGGGCTTTCACCGCAGAGCATGGGACCAGGACAGGGAGAGTATTAGTTCATGGTGATGGGAGTAAGGTCACCAGTTATCAAGTCATAGCATTGCTCAAGAAAGGCATGCAATTCCTGGGGGAGGACCCAGTTAATTATTCGTCCCACTCCTTGCAGATTGGGGCTGCCTCATAGTGGGCAGCAACAGGCAAAACTGTGAATAATATTTTGGAAAAATGACGTTGGCAGTCTGCCAGTTATAAGAGATACATTTGAGCACTGAAATAAGAAAATTAATGTATTGCCTATCTGTTGTTGCAGGCCTGGGAAAAATAAATGGGGGCGGGGGAAGGGCAGGGAGAGGAATATTATGGTGGAAAACTGAGACCATATATAAGATCATTATTTTTGCTTAAACCCCATAGGAAAAGGGAGGATCACAGAAGTCCAGATCTGCGGCCACTCCTATATTTATTGGGCAGAAAGGAGAGCAGAGAAAAAGGCTGGGGGAAAGCAGCTGTACCAAGATGTGAAACAATGTAGGTTGGTTTGGCGTGGCATCTGGGGGATGAGATGGGCACAACTGCTTTCCACCTTGAAGGAACTTAAGGAACGGTGACCCAGTCCAGACTTAATTATTATACATTTGGGGGGCAATGACCTTGCAGGCAAACCATGGGTTGACACATACTTACAGATAAAAGGGACCTAGAAACAATATGGCAGTGGTGGCCTCAGGCAAATCTTGCATGGTCGGATATGATACCAAGGAGGGTGTGGAGACAGGAGCACAGCCATAGAGCCGTGGATAGGGCCAGGAAAAAGATGAACAAAAGTGTAGGGACATTGGTAAGGAGTATGGGAGGACAGGTAGTACTGCGGGGAGTAGAAGAATGGGTCAAAGATTTCTACAGATCAGATGGGGTACACCTATCAGATCTAGCCATAGACATGTTTAACACAGAAACAATGGATTTTATAGAGGCATGGAGGAGGCATGCAAAAGATTGAATATAAAAAAAAAGGGGTGAAGAGGAGGTTTAAGAAAGGGTTTTCCAGGAGGTAACAGTGAGAATAATACCCTGGGTGGGGGGAAGCTAGTCATCCCACGCAAGCTGGAGACTGGCTAATGGGGAAAAAGGGGGGGGAAGGAGGGGAGGGGAGAGAAAAAGGAATAAGACCAAAAGAGGAAGAAGATGAAGGAAAAAGCGGTCTCAGTTTTCACCGTTACCTAACAGAAAAGGAGAAGAAGGCACCCAGGTTTTCACCTGGGGGAGAAAAAGAGGAAGAAAGAGGGATGATCAGAGATTGATATATGGATGAAAATAATTGAAATTGTGAGAGATATACTAATAAAGGATGATGAAATGGAATATGGAATTATGATATATAAATAAATTAGTTGCTAATCTGAGCGCAACAATAAACTATGGTCTCTGTCTCTTTGTGAGGGAAAAGGGGGGAATCCGGAACAATGGAATGGAGACAAAATTGGGAAGAAGAAAGGTTTTTTCTGATTAAAACTTTCCTGATTCCTATATTCCTTTACCTTATTTATGTTTTCCTGATTCCCAAACAGCTAGAAGCATCAGTTTTTCAGCCAATTTTTTCAAGCTCTGTGGGACAGCAGCCTCAACCCATCAAAAGGAATATTACATACCTTCAAGTCAAGAAAGGTGGGTTGTCTATGGCAAACCCCATCCTATTTTTAATAGCATATTTTTATCAACCAATCTAAAACCACTACTAGTTAATATACAAAAGGGTTGGGAGCCATGGCTCTACAATCATGGGTGTTGGCAAGCATACTCAGTGTGCCCTGTGGAGTACAGTAAAATCTGGAAACTCCAGGGGAAACATGAGCCTCAAGACAGGGTAACAGACACAAACAGAGCCTGATGTACCTGAAGAACTGTTTTACCCCTCCTTGGATGCTTTAGTGTGAATTTTTGAATGATCTTGGGAAGATATGTATAACTAAAAGCCATTCAAATTCTGTATGATTGGTAGAATGTGAGTTAGATAAAATAAAATGTGAATCAATTAGGATCATTAGCTTACTACATACTGTTGACTGAAATGGAGGTGGGGCAGTGTTTGTGTGGAGGGCCAGCACATCTTTTGGTCTGTGTTTATGGTGGGGGCAACAGTTCAGTCAACTATGAGTACAAGTTGAATATTCCAGGCTACCCCCTGTCTCCAATAGTTGTAAGACATGGTTCCACCAGTGGGAAACAAACTCACTGAAAACACTAAGGTCCACAGTAACAATTCCAAATTACTTGAGAGAAACTTTTCTCAGACTTAAAAAATGGAAGGTTACCACACAAATTATACTCTCTCTCTCTCTCTCTCTCTCTCTCTCTCTTTCACATAAGGCTTTATATAGACATCTCTTATCAACCCTTTGTGCGGTACCAGAACCCTTTGAGAAATATCCTGCTCAGTATTTACGATCTTTAAGAACATTCCTGAAAACACCTAGAATACCTGCTCATATGCAGGATTTTCATTGACTATTGTGCCATGAGAAATTAAATATTAAAGCTAACCATAAACATAAACAGTTACAAGACAGACTATGCAGTCACCTCCAGTGTATCAATACTATTGAAACAATAGATTACTTATTCTTTGAATGTTCCTTTATTAAATCCTTTTGGGCATATTTAGCACAAATGTGGCAGGAATCTGTGTTTGTAAAAGTAACATAACAATTTGATGTATGGTCATTTTTCTCATCAGTGGAACAAATGGAATAGAAATATGCTGTATTTCCTTTTTACAGTCATCAAATGGAACATTTAGATGGCTCATTGTCTGTTTACTTTACAGCAAAAGGAAAGTAATTATATTGAATTAGTAGGGAAAATTGAAAAAGACTTACACAATATATATGAAATGGATGGAGTGTAGTCAGCTACTATATTCAGAAGTTATGGAGCTTTGGAAGAACCTTCCTTGGGTGACCAACACAAATACTGCAAGAACTTGAAGTAGATATTGTCTTATTTTCTTTATATAAAGTTGATTTATTATGGTGTTAATTGACCTATCGTTAGACAAATTACTATTGGAACTTGTATCAATGCTTTTTTGTTCTCAATAAACCTTCCTCTACTTTTTTTGATATGTGCCATGGGATCTTTAACATCCACCTGAACTATCACCAATCCAGGCAGATGGGACCTCACTTTAATGTCTCATCCAAAAGCGGCACCTCAGACATGCAGCACCCCCCCATGCTGCACTACAGTATCAGTATTGGGATATTAACCCAAGTGCCAAGTGTGTGAACTGAATCCACAACCCTCTGATCTCCTGGCTGCAGAGGCAAGTGTGCTACCTACTGTGCCACTGGCACTGATCTCTACCACTCGAGGGCACTGTTCTTAAGCCAGCACTGCTCAAAGGGCTAGAATCTTTGTATCTTTCTATACAACACGAGATGTCCTGGTACCTAATCCTCCTTATCCTATTCCTTATTGAGGGTGTTTATATATCCACCTCAGACCCTAAGCAAGGCCCACCCACCTACTCCAAAACCACATCTCACTACCCAAGAGGAACAATGGCTGACTCCTGCACACATCTACCCTGTAAACAAGCACCCCGAATCTATGTAACCTGGGCTATTCCTAAAATCCCAATAGCTGCCCTTTTACTATGCAATACCATGGCAGTTGCTATCAATGGCCACAAGCACCAAAAGGCAAAATATATTGCAAAAGGCTGAATCTACTGGGCACGAATACTAAGGAAGCTGCTACCATACTACTACTTGTATTAATTTCTGGAAATGTTCACCCCAATACAGGATCCCCCACGGCTAAGTCCCCAATAAGCCTGGGGTGCCTCAAAATAGTATCCCTAAACATATTCAGCCTCCTACCCAAGATGCCACAATTTCAGCCATGGGTGGAACTGCTCCAACCAGATACTATAGTGCTAGAGTTGCAGAGAAATTAAATTCCGGCTGTGAAGTGGACGCGAAGTGGCCCACTTCATGTTGCCATTCCACAATGCAAAGTGACCATCTTAAAATGTTACTTCTCCACTTTGTGTTGCAGTTATGGCTCTGCATTGCTCACTGTGCCTTATTCACTTTGATTTTCACTGTTTTTTGATTTTCACTGGTTTTCACCAGTGTGGGAACAGGCCACACTGCACATTGCAAGCATTGTATTTTGTCAAATTCCCGGAAGGTTGCTACCATGACAGTCTGTCTTACTAATGTCAATTATTCACACTAATACCAGCACAAACAACAACAAGCACCTGCACCAAATGAACAGTAATACACAGATATGAACTCCCCGCCGTTTTACCACTTGTCCACATATCCATACTTAAATGGATGAATGGAAAGGAGGAATGTTGCAGGGCATGTCTTACAGAGTCATCCACAGTCCAGTATAACGCTGGGACAGCACAGGTGGTAAAGTATGTTCTGGATGGGACTTTCCATTTCGGACAGGCACCTGCCATAAACCACCAGAATCCTGAATTCTCCATGAAGAAGAAGTGCAAAAGATCAATTTCCAGCATTTCAGCTACAGCTGTATTAAGTTCATGTGACACTGCATGATTGGGTGGCTATTTCAGGTTAGGGGCTAAAACACTCTGCAATGTGGGTTGACTTGTTGTTACATGTTTTGCATGGGGTGTTCCAAATGAGTCTGCTCTGTGAATGGCCGGGGCTGGGAGTGGGGTGTGAACATGTGATGAAGAGTTGTGCACAGGAGGCAAGTCCACAAATGACATTATTTTCCCCATTTTAAGTACAGGGGTTGATGCACCACTTGCACTAGACATACTGCATAGACTGCCACCACCACTGCTGCTACTCTGACCACCATTAGACAAGATTTCTAAATCATAATCCTCCTCCTCATCATGTCTGTAGTAATTCTTTGGTGTTATTTCAATGCTACTGTACTACAGACAGACATTGCTTCTTGGTCTTACACTCATGGAAGGGGATAGCATGCACAATAAGGTTGATTATGAAGGTGGACACCCCACTACGGCATTAACTGCCCTCTGGTGTCAAGTCCACAGTGTCATCTGCCTGTTCATAAGATGTGTATGCTGGCCCCCACATTCCCAGATGACTCGCAGTTTTACCTCGACTCACATGTGCATGGCAAGGGATTGTGATCCCCTACTTTCAACATGTCCCTGATGCTATTTATTGGAGTCCGTTTTTTCAACCACTGAAATGGGGGGTGTACTACATGATTTTTCTTGCTGGACACAGTTGGACTCTGACCAACCACCATGACTACCTATAATTATTACTGGGTTATCATTATTATTATCATTATCATCATGAACACGAACCGCTAAATCACAACTTATTTGAGGAGGGGAGGCTTTAACACCAATAGATCCTGACACAGCCACCTTGACTTTCCTTTTCTCCAGTTCCCAACAGGGGTCACTGACATCATCAACATATTCATCAACATCATCCACATCCACAACTTCAGCTGGGATGCTGTCCTGTGGAGAACCTGTTTCAACCACAGAATCCTTATCATCACCCAATATTCTTGCACCACACTTTGAATCATTGGATGGCAAAGGCATGACCTCAACAGCCCTCAAAGAAATGTGACATTGTGAGTTATCATCATCAGGATCAGAATCATGTTCAACTACCATGGGGATGTTGGGGCGTATGATATCATCTACACTGTTAGTGACAGCTTTAGACTCCATTATATTTTATGAAATGGTTAATTGGTCAGAAGTGGAACTTAGGGCAGTAATACTCATGCCAGCAGCAACTGTACTAACACCACCAGGGGGGACAATATCATTTCCTCCAACTAGCAGTGAAGCAACAGATTGCGCTGTAAAAAACATTGATGGAGAAATCTCTTTACTGACATCAGCTAAGTACTTCTGAGTACTAACACGCCCATGGCCAATTTTGCCACTGGTAGAAGTGCCATGGCCAGAAACAGCTTTGCTTGCATGTCTCTTTGCAGGCATTTTTGGGGATCACCAAGAAAATTCTAAACAAATTTAGATTTCTGAACTTTCAGTCTGAGCTTGTGGATGGGAAGTTAAAAAACAACAACTGTGGCTTGCAGATGGAGATTGGGCACTAAACAGATGCAGATGCACAAGCAGATTAAGACTGCACTGCACACACAAGAGATGCAGATGCAAAGGCACAACAACATCACCTTAACCAGGGCTCACAAGTCACAATCCAAATCTGGAGAATAATAACTTTTGCCAGTGGGGGCGGGGGGGGGCAGTGCACTGCAGTAACCACTACCTAGATACCACAAAGCAGTACAAAATAACGCAGGTGGATAGCAGGTCCACAGTGCTGCAATTACTGTGTGGCACAATAAAAAGCATCTGATCTGATGGCATGTGTTGCACACACATTCACACACACACTACAGGTAATGCGCAGCAAATTGAAATCTTCAGTAATATAACCAAATCTTTTAAACAAACTGGAATAATGTACTGCACCACAAAAATCAGCAAAAAAATGCCAACAATTACTGAAAATATTACAGTGTGTACATTAACAGTTATACAATAAAAATACAACCAAAACAGAAAGGCAGCCATTCTCCCAGTTTATCTACCTCCACCACAGATATGCTCCTCCCCCAAGCACGGAACAAGTGTCTGTCACTACACAGACTGAATGTTCTAAATTAACATTTAAAATCCACACACAAACAATAAATACTCAATGATGAGTACAGGAGGGTTTCCTACAATCGATGTACTAAATTTTGAGCAAAAAAAAAAGAAATGGCTCAACAAGGCTTTTTGAACGTTTTTTAGAGGGTTTCAATCTCAGAGCTCTGGGAGCAAACTGTCTCCAGCTACTACTACACACACACTACACAGAACTGAGGCTGGGCAGAACAATCTAAAGCCCATGTGACCTGCAATCTCATGAATCACTGCAAAATTCTCCTTGGAGCTCACCAACAAGGTGAAGTGATGCGAGGTACATTGATGTCAATGTACTTCACATCAAAATTGGTGTAGAAGTGGTTGTAGAAAGGCAGAGTAACATGAAGTCATTATTTCCAATGGACTTTGCAATCCTCATTATGATATGAAGTATTCACCTTCGTGTTGTGGATTACTTTGCAGATTCTGCCTTAATTCACTAATTGTGTCTCATAGCAGATTTTGTTCACCTCACTCATAATTACACAGTACACACAGAGACCTGGTTCTCCCTGAAGATCAGTGATGCCACCATAACCTTAGATGGGTATTCTGTATACCACCAGGATAGATTATCCAAATGCAGGGGAGGTTGCCTGGTTTACATCAAGAGTGGGATCAGAGGCCAGCTACTGCCTACTAGTTTCCACACTAAGAAGGCACACATTTTATACTTTAAACTTACCCTTGGCCAACAGAACAAAGTGTTACTACTCTCCACTGTTTACTTACCCCTGGTATCCACACTATTGGTGTCCAACAAATAGTTACTGTACTAACCTAGGGCAGTATAGGCAAGACTGGGAACACATGATTGTCAATGACTTTAACGTCAATTGACAGTCCAATGATGTATCCGCTTCTGTGACAAGATTTCAGGCCTTTACCTTTCACAGTTGGTAGCTCAACCCACCAGATATAATTACAAAACAGGCACAAGTGTGCTAATTGACTGGCTCCTCACTACCTGCTTAGAACACATTGCCCAGGTCTCAGTCCTACCTGACACCCTTAGTCATCACTCTCCAGTTATGTGCACTTGGTCGAATAAGTTCTCCAGAAGTGCTCCCCAGGTCATAAGAAATAGATCACTGAGAACTGGTCAGCTGAACGCCTTTAGGCAATATCTGTAACTGGTGGACTGGTCACCACTGGACAGGGCACAGGATGGCAACAGAGCCCTTAACTACTTGATCACAACTTTTAACAAGGCATGTGACAAATTTGCCCCCTACAAAACTAAAAAAGTAAGAGGGGTTACCAACCCATAATGCTTTGGCCCCTTCACTGTGCTCATGCTCCATAGGAACAACTTGTGGCACAAGGCCAAAGCAACGGGTAAACATCCTGACGTCGCTGCCTACAAAACAGCCAGGAACCAATGCAGCAAGCTTATTCAACTGGCCAAGGCCTCCTATTACAACAACCTCCTGAAGAAGAGTTGGGGCTGCAGAAAAGAGTTTTGGGACTCTATAAAGTCATTTACAGGAAAAGCCTGCAAAACTCCTCCTGAATTATCACTACAACAGGGGCACACCAGGAGGCTTGTGACATTGCAAATGCTTTTTACAAGGCTTTTGCCGATCTCAGGATGGTACTACCCAGGGACTATCTAGCCCCCTCTTCTCCAAATCCACCCTCCAAAATAACGTCACACTCTCCACCAATCAGAAGCATTCCCCCTTTCTACTTTAGGTAGCTCCATAGTCATGAAACCTTAAAATACATTAAACGGGCACTAGGGAAGACACAGATGGGTAGTGACCTCATTGATATGAAGTTGATAGCTCTGGTATTAAGTGATGTAGCTGAACCTCTCGCTAAAGTGTTCAATGCCTCCCTAAGATCAGGACCAGGCAAATGGAAGGGGGCACTGTCTACCCTGGTCTTCAAAACTGGGGATAATACCAACCTGTCCAATTGCAGGCCCACCTCTATCCTCCCCCCACTATCTAAAGTCATCAACCACTTGGTATCAGAACAACTCACAGAGTAACTATCCAAGCACAACCTACTCTGTGCCCAGCCTCACAGGTTCTGGAGAGATCACTCAGCCCTCTACGCCCTAGTTTATTACACCTCTAAAATATACAAGGCCTTTGATGATGGATTGGCAGTGGGGTCTATCTGTACAGACCTTATGAAGGCATTCAGCACCTTCGACCATCAATTCCTTCTCCAAAACCTCCTCTCAATAGACCTGTACAGGGACACGGTGGCATGGTTCAATAGCTACCTCTCTTGCAGGACTCAATGAGTCAAAATCAAAGGTAATCTCTCAGAGCCAAGGGGAGTGAGCCTGGATGACCCCAAGGGTCAATACTATGGTCACTCCTCTTCAAGCTCTTTATTAACCCCTTACCCTCAGAATGCCCAGTGCATATCGTGCTTCATGCTGTTGATGCGGTTATCTCCGTTAAAGGCAAAAATCTGGCCATGATCTCCACTGAACTGCAATACAGTTTCCATGGAATTGAAAAATGGTTATCCGGTAACAAACATTTGCTCAACTATAAAAAAAACTAAGAGTATGCTCTTCTCCATTTAACAGAACAGAAGAAATTTGTACATCTACAGGTCCAGAGTCTCAAAGGTGACACACTGGAACAAGTTACCACCTTCAAATATCTTGGGGTTCATTTAGATTACACCCTAACATTTGGTACTCATATTGACCATGTTGTTAAGACTGGTAATGCAAAGCTTGATGTTCTCCATCGTCACCTGCATTTTATGACCCCAGAAGCCCTGAAACTGATCACAAGCTGTTTGGTCTTATCCACCATAGACTATGACCTTTTTGTCTATGGTACTGGCACTGACACTGCCCTCAAAAGGGTAAAAACCCTATTTAACAAAGCCTGTCACCTGGCTCCGGAGGTGGATCACTGGAGACAGGATGTCTCCCTCTTTACAATCGGATTATGTAGGAAACATGCCTATTTACTAAGAGGTCCTTGCTGGGGTTTATCCCTAGATCAACCTCCTGCCTATTCTGAACCACCTAACCTACTTTTAGAACCCAAAATGTGGTTAAGGGAGGGCTTGTGGTGCTGTTCAAGTGAACAGCACAAGCCCATAGATCCCTCTCCTTTCGTACTTCGAAGTGGCCCAATGAACTTCTTAAGGACCTGATTGAGTGTAGTAAGGTTAATCAATTCAAATTGGGCCTCCAGGCCCACTTAGCCCAAAAGAATGTCTGTAAATGTTTCAATAAACCCCAACAATATCTAGCCCTTGCCAAAGCAGAAATCCCTGTGCTCCTTTTATACCACCCCTTCAGAAACTAGTGTAAACTGTTAAAATGATCCTCCCTTCCCCCAGTCATTGCTGACCCCACCTCTCATAGTTCCCCTCCCTTTGATCTCCCCCCATGCTATCCCCCTCCTTCTTCCTATCAGCCCCCTTGCCACCTTCCCCACTCCCCTTGTTCACCCCTCTGGTATCCCCCTCTCCTCCCACGCCTACTCCCCTCCCCCTCTGTTTACCCCTACAATGATTCTCCTACCCACCACTCTCCTTCCCCTATACCAGATGCTGACAAAGTCTTCTCTGGCTGCATCACTAATTTGCACAAGTTTTG
The DNA here is from genome assembly GCA_016271365.2 of Neoceratodus forsteri. Lineage (NCBI taxonomy): Eukaryota > Metazoa > Chordata > Ceratodontiformes > Ceratodontidae > Neoceratodus > Neoceratodus forsteri. The sequence goes on from CM057454.1 coordinate 578,126,015, forward strand.
GATTCTAGTCTTCTTGCTGTACTCTGCTCTTACACTGGCATAGCTTTACTCTACAATCTGCATCTGAAACATCAGCAGCTCACTCTGTTTCACACTGAACTCAAATTTTGTCGTGTTTTATCCTGACCTACCAGGTTCACTAAATTTCTTTGCAACCAATGTACTCATGTGGACCCTTTTGTAACTTGTAATGTAACTTACTATTGACGCTGCATAACCTTATGTAACCTATGTGTTGTTTGATTGTCTTATGCACCTGTATGACCTGGAACCTTTGTAAGTGAGTCCCTGACTTAAATGTATTAATCCCAATCTGAAATAAATAAATGTATCTGGGAGAGTACGGGGGCTGGCAGGGAGGAATAAGTGTAGGGGGACAAAAAGGGCAGACTAGATGGATCGGTATTGTCCTTTTCTGCTGTCAAGCTTCTGTAATTCTATGATTGCATGATTCTATGAATTTCTGGTGATTTGAGGGGAGTCTGACTGGGAAGGGGGAATGAGTGTGGTTTGGGATCCCCCATGGTTGTGCCAGAGCTCGAGGATGGGTATTCTTACCCCAGAGCAGCTAAACTCTGTTTCTAGAACTGTAAACAAAGGTGAAGTCTGGGGAAGTGTTTTTTAATATATATGAAGGACTAAAACTTGAAGGAAAAACAGTTTCAGAGTTGAGCGGTGACACTGGACATGTGATTATGCATATGGAGATATGAATGCCCAGTGTCAGGGCTCGACTCTGAACCCATGTTTTCTTCAATTTTTAGCCCTCGGTTTACAATAAAACTACTTCCCTGAGTTCAGCTTTGTTTATAGAGCCAGAAATAATGTTTAACTGAACTCAGGTAGGAAAAATTACTGTAACTGCCATTATTGTCAACCACAAGTAAAGGCTGGGATAAGCCTGTCACAATGTTGTTCATGGAGCAGGAGGTTCAAACAGCAAAGTAAAATGCTACAAAATGCCAGCACCACTAAGCAATCCCAAGAAAAGAGTGATCGCGGCCACAATGAAATGAAACCTAAAATGGCTAAACTGTGGCATTCCGATGCATGCAGCAGCAACGATCTCACTGCTGTGCATCTCTGACAATGCCTCAGAATTGGCTGTGTAAACGAACCTATTGATAACCTCCTTTTAGTACTGCATAATGTATTGACTTGTCAGTAACTGTTTCATTTTTGTCATATATCCAAAAGCCTCCCAACATATATCTGCTGAGATAGAGAGAGAAAGCAACCAAAGCTTCCTTAAATCAATGAGGTTATTTTCTAAATTACACTGAATTGAATTATTACTTTTTGGACCTGTGTAAGTAACTAGTATTGAGTCTCTGTTTTTGGGGTTGACTTTTCTTAGTTTAACTTTAATTTGCTAGGGAGGAAGTGTAGCTGGGAGGTACTTGCAATCATTTGTGACTAGACCTTTTACTTAACCTCTGTGAAATAGGAGTCTGAAAGGAAGGAAGGCACTCCCCAGGGTGGAGGGTCAGAGCTGCAGTTGAATGTTTCTGGAGGGCATAGGTTTACTCCCACCCACCCTTCCTCTCACCCCACCCACCCCAAGCACATAACTTCCTTTATAGCAGGGGTTCTGACATCACTTCCCCATAACTGCTAACAACATACACCTGTTCATATCCTTAAAGGCACAGCACACTGAATAGGGGGTAGAGATGCTCACAAGCTTGCCCACACTAAAACAAGAACAAAAAACAAACAAAATAAGCATCTGTAATAGGTAGGTACACAGACATGTGGGGAGTGGTGCAATGAATTTGCAGGTACCTCTCTGGTCTGAGGGAGGAGGTCATTTGTCTGCATGCTGACTGGCAAGGATTTGGGAAACCTGCTCTCCCATCCAGGGACCACCCAGGCCACCATCACGACCTCAGAGATTGCCAAGAAAGAGGAGTGGTTGGACCACGGTGGGCTCAGGGAGGATGAGAGTGGTGGAACAGAGGTGCATCCCTCCAGTTGTGCCTTTCCACAATTCATTCGCCACTGTGGCAGAGCATGGTTCCTCTATGGAGGCACCCACAGTGAAGACCAAGGAGGATGCTGGGAACCTCCACAATGGAGACCCACAGGAGGGTGGCACAGGAGCCCACAGGGGAAGAAAACAACTCCTGATGGGGGACTCAATTTTTAGGGGGGTAGAACTGGGGGAGGGAGGGGAAAGGAAGGTAAGGTGCCCACCTGGCGCATGGCTTGGACGGACAGGAAACAAATCATCAGGATCATGGGAGCAGCTGCAAGGGGAAGTGAGCTGGATGTCATTATCCACCTGGGGACAAATGACCTGGCTGAGAATGAGACAGGAGTTCATTGAGTTGGGGAGGGGTCTTAGACAAGTACCACACATGGTAATTTTCTCAGAAGTGCTACCTGTCTTTGGCATGAATGAGACTAGGGTACTCCACACCAAGGGATTCAATGACTGGTTGAAAATCTGGTGCAGAGCTCAAGGTTTTGGCTTCATTGGGGACTGGGGCTCCACCTGGAGGAATGCAGGCCTATACTGGCACGATGGACTGCATCTGTCCAGGGGGAAACAGGATCCTAGGTGACAGGTTTAAAGGCTTCATTGGCAAGCATTTAAACTTGCCAAGGGGGAGGCACTGAAAAGGAGCAGGGAAATCCCTGTCTTCCCCCACAAAACACGGTAATTAGTGAGGTAAACACCAAGGTAGAGAAGTCATTAGGGAGCAGGACAGAGGTAAATGCAAAAAAGGCAAAGGCAGTAAGGACAGGGATGTGGCTAAAAGGGGTACCATCAAAAATTAGTTGGTGATGAGTACCAAAGCCCATAGTCTGTGTAACCAGCTCCCTGAACTAGTGGCCTTGATGGAAGAGGGATGCCTAAATATTGTGGCAGTCACAGAAACATGGTAAACAGAGAACCATGACTGAGATGTCAACATACCAGGATACACAATCTACAGGAGCGACAGGGAGGGTAAAAGAGGATGAGGAGTAGCTCTCTTTGTAAGGGAAGGGATCAAAGCAACAGAACTAAAGAGTAAACAGGGAGCAGGTGAGGCACTCTGGGTCACTCTGGAGACAGGAAATGGCACCACAATCCACGTGGGGGTTGTACATATACCCCCATCTCAGGGGGAGGGAATGGACAAGGAAATGATAGAAGGCATCATTAGAATGGCAGAAAAAGGGGAGATATTGTTGGTGGGAGACCTGAATATGCCAGATGTTAACTGCAGCACCTTTGCTGCAGGCACATCAAAGAGCAGGGTCATTCTTGATGCTCTACAAGAGGCATGCCTCAGACAGCTAGTATTGGATCTCACTCAGGAGGGAGCAATCTTAGACCAGGTACTCTCAAATGGGAAAGGAGAAACAATCTCAGATTTAGAAGTGGGTAGCCATCTGGGAACAAGCGACCACCAAACAGTGTGGTTCACGATAAACACAGCCATAGAGCGAAGCCATACAAAAGCAAGAGTATTGGACTTTAGGAGGGCTGACTTTGGGAAAATGAGAGAGCACCGTAGAAAAGCACTAGCAAACAGGCAAGAGGGAGGGGTGGAGGAACAATGGGGAGTAATCAAAACAGCCATAACCCACCTCCTGTGGGTCTCCTTTGTGGAGGTTCCCAGCATCCTTGGTCCCCACTGCAGATGCCTCCATAGAGGAACCACTATCCACTAGAACAGCGCAAGAATTGTGGAGAGGTACAGCTGGATGTATGCATCTCTGTTCCACAACCCCCTCCCTCCCTGAGCCCACCTTGGTCCAGCCACTCCTCTTTCTTGGCAACCTCTTAGGTAGCGGCAGTGGCTCTGGTGGTCCCTGTGTGGGGGAGAAGGTTTCACAAATCCTAGCCAGGTCAGCCTGGAGATGGGCAACCTCCTCCCTCAGACCAGAGAGGTGCCTACAAATAGGGCAGCATCGCAGCCTCCAGAATAATAATAATAACAATAATAATAATTTTATTTATATAGCGCCTTTCAATATACCAAGGCGCTGAACAAGTTAGTCATAAATTCAAATTTCAATACAAAAACATCAAAACACTAAAAAGACATTGTAAAAGTACATCATAAAACATAATAAATTACAATAAAATTCCAAACATATTACAATTCACTTAACTACCTAAGAAGGCCATTCTCCATAAATATGTTTTCAATTCTTTCTTAAATATCTCCATGGAGGTGCAATCCTGTAACCGGCATGGTAGAGAATTCCAAAGAGTGGGTGCAGCATGAGAAAATGCTTTGCTGCCGGAAGATTTTAAACTCACTCTTGGAATCTCCAACAACCCCATGTCAGCCGAGCGGAGTGATCGGCTAGGGCGGTAAGGAACCAGTAGGTCTTTCAGATAGGATGGACCCTGATCGCGAAGGGCTTTGAAAGTCAATAAAATGATTTTGAAGGTGATCCACCATCGAGTAAGGAAGCCAGTAGTTCCGAAAGCACCGGGTAATATGACAGGACCTACTTGTCCCAGTCAAAACCCGGGCTGCCGCACTCTGCACCAGCTGTAGGTGGTGGATTTCAACCCCAGAAAGCCCAAAGTAAAGGGCGTTGCAGTAGTCAAGGCACGAGGACACAAAGGCATGGACCAGCGTTGGCAAGGAGTCAGACTGAACAAGGTGCTTAACCCTGGCAATATTCCTAAGATGGTAAAAGAAGGTCCTGACGACGGTCAACACCTGAGATTGAAAAGTCAGCCTATTGTCAAGGATCACCCCAAGGTTGCGCACCCGTTCAGAGGCCGGTAGTGGCACGCTGCCAAGAAGAATTCCAGAAGGCGCGCCAGTATACAACCTCTCAATATGATCACCCGGGTCCACCACCAAAACCTGTTTTCTCCGAGTTCAACTTTAACCAACTAGAATCCATCCAGTCTTAGATTTCCCCCAGACAGTTATTATGCACCGAGAGAGATCCAACCTGGTCAGGTGCGAAAGACAGGTATAGCTGGGTATCATCTGCATAGCAGTGAAACCTCAGCCCATACCATCTTATAATGTTGCCAAGGGGCAGCATATACACTGCAAATAACATGGGTGACAGCACAGAACCCTGAGGCACTCCACACAACAAAGAGACTGGGCCGGAGGGAAAAAATCCCTGACACAACTCTTTGTGATCTCCCAGTAAGGAATGAAGTGAACCATTTAAGAACAGTTCCCGACATTCCACAGATTTGCCTCAGGCATGCTAACAACACCATGTGATCCGCAGTGTCAAAAACTGAAGCAAGATCAAGGAAAACCAAGATGGAACATCTCTTTTGATCTCTCGCCCTCAGAAGATCATTAAGCACCTGAACCAGCTCAATCTCGGTGCTATGTCTTTTTCAGAAACCAGACTGGAAGGATTCGTAGATACTATGGATGATTAAATTGTCATCCAATTGGGCAGCTACGACCTTTTCAATAACCTTCCCAATAAAGGGGAGGTTAGAGATGGGTCTGTAGTTTAAAAAACAGTCTGGGTCTAAGGAAGCTTTCTTCAAGAGAGGTGTCACCACTGCCTCTTTCAGGGACCTAGGAAACTCACCTGACTCCAAGGAACACCAGACTATTTGTGCCAAAACTGGACCAATGATATCCACACAACCCAAAATTAGGGTAGTCGGTCCAGGATCCAAGCCACAGCTTGTAGGGCGCACACTATGGATGATCCTTATAATATCCACGAACTCAGGTCGACAAAAGGAACTTCAAGAGAATCGAGGCACTGTGTTCTCACACGCTCCTACCACATCACCCTTAGAGGTTTGTCGGACACAAGTCCGCCCTGATGTCAGCCACCTTAGTTGCAAAGTATCGAGTGAGCTCATCGTTCTCTATTTACGAAAAAGCTTTCCGAACTTGCAGACAGGCTGGGTTGCACAGTCTATCTACAGTTCAGAACAGCTGAGCCAGTTGATTCTGAGCAACTGCAATCTCCCTGGACAGAAATTCTGCCTTCTTATGGGTGATTGCAGATTGATAGCTAGCATAATGTTCAATCAATCTAAGGCAGTCGGCATCGAGGGCGGACTTATGCCAGCAATGCTCTAACCTTCACCCTTGTCTCCGCATCTCCCTCAGAGTCCCATCAAACCAAGGGGCCCCTGGGCTGACAGGAAAGAGGGTACTCACGAACAGGAGCAATAGAATCCAGGGCAACCGTGATGGCCTCATTATAGGCCACCAGTGCCTCTGGATTACTGCTCACCAACACAGGTGATGATAGGTCAAGGACCGCCACTAGGCCTTGTGAAGTAACATTCCATAATGGGCAGTACCTGACCATCTCCACAGGGGATGGCCTTCCTTGGGGGGTGCAAAAATTGAACCTCACGATGTAGTGGTCAGACCAAACGACTGGTTCCACCCCCCTGTTGGATGCATCAATCCCAAGAAGGCAGACTAAGTCGAGAGAGTGTCCAGATTTATGTGTAGCAGTGGAAACTACCTGTGTAAGGCCCAAAGAAGACATTAATTGTAGGAAGTATTTACCAAATTGTGAGAGTTCATCATCAACCCAGGCGCTGAAGTCACCCAGCACCATCAATCTGGGTGACTCAAACGACATGTCGACGAGGAAGTCTGCTACTTCCTGTAAGAACCGTTTCCCATCTCCGAGTGGACGGTAGATGAGAACGATTTGAACGCCTACACCTGCTACAACTGTACACTCAAAGGACTCAGCCTCACCCACTACCAAATTCGTGAGGCCCAATTCAGTGTTAAAACAGACTGCAACCCCCGCCCCTGCAGTCCAATCTCGGGCTGTGTATCACCAAGTACCCGGCCGGAGTCATGGTCTCCCAGAACACTGCCGCCCCACAGTCATTGCACTGCACCACTCCCATCATGTCTTATTTTGTGTCCCCCTCTCCTATTTCTCTGTATGCTTATCTCTCTCCTGTCCTCTCCTTACAACTCTCACCCTTATCCATTAGGTAGGGAAATGAGCAGACTAGGTTGGCCAAGCGGTCCTTATCTGCCATGAAATTCTATGTTTCTATGTTTCTATATCCCCACAAAGGAAAAGCCCCCTCCAGTGATACCATTTATGGAGTCCCGGCATTAAAAACTCCATTACTGGGTACATTGGCCTGTATGGAAGCTATTGCTCAATAAGCCATGGGTGAATTTAAACAAAACCAAAACAAAACACCATCAGTGTAAAATTCATAGTTCAAGATCTGGTATCTGACTGGAGATAGTTTTAGTGTCAACTTGTTCACCACTAGCTCATACAAACAATGACAAAGAACAGCTTAATTGACTCAAATGTCTAAACTGGAATCATCAATGGTTCCAGAGATTAAGTCTTTCTAGGCATCTAATCTTTTCTATTGATGAGACGAATATTCTGTTCATATTCGTTTCGTAAACAAATAGTGACCCTCCCCTAGTATTTGTATTCAGCTGAATACTACATTTTATAAAGTATGAATACCAACTAGTATGTATGTATTTATGCTGCAGTGGTTGATGTTACTTTAAAAAAATAGCAAACCTTGCCTTGCGTGTCAGCGCAAACGCTGATTGGTCTGTTTGCCCCATTGAAGGCTGCATTGTGGCATCGGCTGGTATGGCAACATGTAACGTGTCCAGTCGGGTTTTGAACTCTGAGCCCCAGATACAAGAAAATGAGTGAGAAGAAAATAAGCCTAGTTTTGGAATTTGTTTTTGTCAGTGAAGAAAACACTGCCAAAGCTGAATGTCTCATATGCCAAACCAATATTTTTCGAGGCAACCAAACACCTGGCTTCACCACCACTGCAATGATGATCCACATGCAGGTGAAGCACGCCAAAGAGTATAGAGAAACAAGAGAGCATCTCAGTGATGGACACCATGATAAAGTTCAGTGTATTAGCAGTGGAAAAACAAAGCAGCCCGTACTTGATGTTTGTACTGCTCGAAAATGACTTTGGACTAATGAAACACCTGAGGAAACCAGAATACATTACTCCATTGCAGAAATGCTCCCCCTGGATATGCAGTCCTTCTGTATCATGGAGGACAATGGATTCATCAACCTGGATAAAGTTTTGGAGCCACAATACTGTGGTGCCCCAGAGTTGGGGGCACAACAGAAAGAAAAAATAAAAAGTGGCCAGCCTTATAGGGTGCCCTGGTGTAGCAGAAAGGTTCCCCAGAAAATGCCCAGGAGCCCAGTTTCAGATGCAGTCACCAAACCTGTTCCAAATTATGTCTAAATATTTTAAATAGTTAAGGAAATAATGAAAAAAGATAAGCCTTTATGCCAGTTTTAGTAGATGGAATGCCATGCTGAGCATATAGAATGCCAGGCTGAGCAGATGGAATGCCCACTGTATGGCACCTGCCCTGCCTTCCAGAATCAGAAACCAGAGTGTTAAGTTTCAAAAAAATATTTATCAGTTGAGAGAGAATCATGGTGACTATGGAGGAAAGAAGACACAGAAAGTGAGGAGGGATGAGAAGAGCTTGCCAGGAGGACTGAAGCTGTCCCAGAGGCCTTTTCTGTGTGCCCAACTGCCTCCAGTCACTGAGGACAGCTACCTGAATGTGCTGTTTGGTCCACGGTGTTGTCGGACACCAGAAGTGATGTCCTACACCCCATCGGAAGGGCTTGGTGCCCCATTTTATTGTTTTTATTTTTAAAAGTAAACTTCAGTTCCCCATAAGCGGTGGTAACAGTGCCGCATCATTTGTGCTGAGTTTTGAGACTTCACAAGGTCCCTGGTTGACCTCTCATCTGCCTAAAGCCCTACCTCTGCAGCAACACCTCCCACATTCTGATCCAGCTTCCCTGCACCCCAGTCTGGGGCGGTGAGTTAGTGGCAGCACATTCAAGCATGCTGGCCACCAGGACTTTTGCTTTCCTTCTCAAAAGAATTGTATTTAATACCCTGGCACTATCACAGGGGTGGGACAGCCCAGGGTCTGAGGGGTCATAAATATTAATGCACTCTGGACATAGCGATGCCCATAGGGAAGGGTCAAGAGCAAAAGCCTTAAAGGGAAGGGCGCAATTATCGACACAAGGGGCACAGCTGAGGCAGGACAGCTCAGTGACTGACATAAAGGCTCAGTCAGGCCTGAGATTTAAGAGGGCCTAGAGCAGGAGGGTGGCCCAGGATTTAAAGGGGTATAGCCAAGAAAGGCCCAGTGATTCTAAAGGGGTTATTTAAAGGGGCCCTGAGCAAAATGGTAGCCCAGGTCTTAAAGGGGTGAGTTAGGTCCACTGTTACCTAACAGGGTAAGTTTGGCCCACTGCTACTTAAAAGTGCAAGTCAGGCGCAATGTTATTTAAAGGGGCAAGTTAAGCCTATAGCTGTTTAATGGGGCAAGTTAGGCCTACTGCAACCTAACAGAGTGAGTGAGGCCCACTGTTACCTAACAGGACAAGTTAGGCCCACTGCTACTTAAAGAGGTGATTTAGACCCACTGCTGGCCATTTAGACCTCATGTGTTATAGGGAACCAGCAGCATTAGTGATCCCAGATATTGAGGGAGTTTAGCTAGCCATATAGAACCACAGTAATAGGAAGAACCTGATCTAGCTAGAGGGACACTTGGTAGCTAGGTCCACTGAAGCTAGGGTTCAGCCAGTAAAGTAAAGTGCCTGTGTATCTACTGTGGTCTGGACATTGAGACTATATAATTGACCACTGCTATAAGAACTTAAAAAATTGGCTTTTTATTTCCTGGCATCTGATTGGCTGGTGCCCTTGTCAAAGGGGTACATTAACTTTCAATAGATGCCCAGGAAATAAAAAGTACCAGCCCCAGTGCCTCCTCACCCACTTATGTACCCCTGTGCCCATCCTGCTTCCTGACTGGCTGAAAACACACAATTTAATTTTAAATCACTGCCATTTTTACTCTCCCTTAGTGAGAGATACTGGCCCTCAATTCTATATGGTTTTCTACCAGCTGCCTCACAGTTCTCTCACACAACCTAAGCTGGTCTCCTTTCAGTTACATTTCTTCTTTTTTTATGTAATTATTGTACCCTCTTGAGCAGTTCTCTATTACTCTCAATACCTGTCGCTTACTGTCGAAAAGTGTCCACTGAGCAAGGCAGCGCCTCCCCCCCCCACGACAGAAGTGATCTCCCATTCTCCATTAGCTTTTCAAATAATTAAAAATATACACTGGCCACACATAGAAAAAAGAAACCAGTAAAAGCAAAGCTGTCTGATCAGCTTCATGGAACCACTTGTCATCAGTGCGATTTTGAAATGTGCAGCGTGTGCGTGCCTTTCCAAACCAAAAGAAAATGTCCTTGCCTTCTCTCCCTACTCACTTCTGCCATTCTTTACACTCTTGTCCACAGAAGAAACATAACCAGCCCCCGGTACTCCACACAGAAGTACCACAAACTGACACACACACACTGATACTGGTTCACCTGTGTCCTTCGCCCTACATGCAAAAAGAAAACTCTTTTTTAGGCTTACTTTTGTTTGATGCCGCTTCTTTGATCTGTAGCTGAGCCCCACCCCGGTACATTTACCGACCACAACTGCAACTCCCCACCATTGCGCTAAAGTAAAAAAATTAAAATATAACACAAAGTAACAGCAGTCCCCCGTTTGTACACCCTTATCACTGGCACCTTTTTGAAGCTGCAGTAAAACCACAATTTTTGCCTCTCCAGCTTCAGCAGTTAAAAAGAATCTTAATGTCTTGTTTCAGATGGTGGGGGAAGGGGGTAGGAGAACAGAATGGCTCTGTCACATGAGTGTGTGTGAATGTATGAGGGGGAGGGGAGGGGATAGAACAGCATGTAAAATGAGGGACTACTTTTTTTTCAAAATAAAAGTTTATTTTCTGATATTTCTATTAATGTTCAGTCATTTAATTTGTTATTTTACAACCTAACTAAAATTTACACATATGCCCATTTTCTAAGTGCAATAATACCCTTCAGGGTGGGCGGTATTGGGAAATACCAGACCTTCTAGTGGCTATAAGGCCCTCCGTCTGCGGTGTTGGGCCTCATTATGCCCCTGGACAGTCCAGTATTTCCCAATACTGCCCACCCTCTCGGGTATTATTGCTTACTGAGACTTCACTGCATTGCTATTATTCCTATGAACAGTAAAAATACCAGACTGTCCTTGTATTGCTTCGTACTCGCATTTCACTGCCAGAAAGTATTGCTTTGTTGCCAGCAATTGTGTCATAAGGTATTTGAATCAGTCCTCAGCAAGTTTCGAGAATCATTCCACCAACGTGTATACAGATCAATCTTCTTCCATACTTCAGAAATCATCTCCAATGCATCTCCGAAGCAGTCAGCAGTGAATTCTTTTTTTGATATTTAGAAGTTTTTATTGTATTTTCCATAGACAAAAACATAGATGACAGATGACAAGACCGCACATTACATTACATTACAATAAACTACCATACAATACACTACACAATACTACATCCCTCCCACCTCCCTTCCCTCCCCGCCCATGGCATCGACTTAACATAAATCTGTAGATCCTAGCCTTATCAATAGTATATAATGCTCAAATAGAGTAGAGTTTGTAATTTGCTCCATCTTTTGTCAACCTGGACAAACAGTTATTTAAGCGTGCTATAGTCCTTTCACAGACAAGTTAAATAGTAGCTCTTGAAGCCATTCAGTATAAGTTATGTCATCCCCATCCAACCAGTGTCTGAGTACCAACTTTTGACTGACATTGTCATCATGTTTATATGAAATTTCCACTCAGTAACCCTTGTGCAAGAGTCATCTCCCACCAAGCAGATTATTGGATCTATATAATCCGATACTCCTAATAAAGGGTCAGCCCTTTGCTTGATTAGAGACCAGAGGGGGCTATTTTTGGGCATTCCCAAAAGATATGATATAGGGACCCCACTCCTGTCCTGCAACGGTTACATATTGCCTCAGTGTCTTTACCCATTTTAGCCATCTTTTCTGAGGTGTAATGCATATTATGAATGATCTGATACTGCATTAGTCACAGTCTATCTTGAACTGTGTATCTGTGTGTGTCTTTCCAAATTATGCCCCAATTAAATGTTTTTTCTGGAAATTGCTTGACCCAGTACTTGGAGGCTCCTACCATGTTTGGGAAAGCTTTCTCTAAAATGGTGGAGTAAATCCTAAAGATGACATGTCGTTTGGTAGCTAGTTTACTAATATGGCTTATACATTCCCCATGTGTTTCTGATTCACTATTCAGTTGGGCCTTAGTTATCATATGTCTAAGTTGGAACACCTTAAAACTATGCTTAGGATCTAGTTTATTATTTTTAATGATATCTACCATTGTGTGGACTTTCCCATTGGCACATAAATCTGTTACTTGTACTCCGGATAACTGCTTAAGCCAGGTGTTTTAAATCATTTGATTTCCAATTCTGAAGTTCAGGTTTCCTACCATCGGTTGATTTGGGTCCTGAGAGTGCTTGTAAGATAGGGAGTTGCACATCCATGTGTGCATTTTTACTGAAATTCCTATTGGATTGTCCCTGAGATCCGGTGGGGGTGGTAATTTGGGTGTAATATGCAAAAGGGCTGTAGGTGATAACCTTTGAGCTTCTATTAGTTCCATTTCTAGTGATAGCCAAGTGGGTCTGTATTGAGGCGGTTCTGATTCTATGTTTGTGTTTGTCCATCTCAAATATTTGGCAGCTTGACTTGCCCAGTAATAGAATTTAAAGTGTGGCAGTCTCAATCACCCTCTAAATTTAGGGGTGTTAATTTGTTATAGGCCCTATGGTCATGTCTATTTTTCCATATAAATGCAGTAAGTAGGGAATGTAATTTAGAGAACCATGATTGTGGTAACCATAAATTCAGCATCTTGATGGGATAAAATAGTCTGGGTAAAATGTTCATTTTAACTAAATGTATTGGTCCCCAAAGGGATAATGGTAACTTATTCCATCTGTCCAAGTCTTGTTTAATGACCTGTACCAAAGTGTCCAAGGTTGCTTACCCTGGAGGATTTGGTGCTCCTTATTAGGATGATGCCCAGGTATTTTAGTTGTTTATATTCCAATTGTATTCCCATTCCTTGTACTTCCTTTTTGTTAATGGCCATATTCAAAGGGAAAAACCTAGATTTCCAGATTTAGCTTATAGTTAGATAGTGCCCCAAATTCTTAAATTACTTGCAGAGATTGTTTTATCGAATATCTCGGGTTCTTTAGATGCAGAAGTATGTCATCAGCATATGCCTATAGTTTGAGTTCCCGAGTCCCAATGTTTATTCCCTGAATCTCAGGGTCCATTTTAAGCCAGGTTAGGAGAGGTTCTAGGTATAGGTTAAACAGTAAGGGGGACAACGTACATCCTTGTCTGGTCCCCGAGAAAAGAGAGAATCTTTGTGAGAAGGTTCTGTTACAATATATACGGGCAGTGGGTGTGGTGTATAGGGATTGAATCCATTGCACAGGAGGGATACCAAACTTATGTAGAACTCTGAACAGGAAATTCCAGTCCATTCTATCAAATGCTTTCTCTGTGTCCAGTGACATCAGCACTGCAGGTGTTGTGCTATCTCTGGACGCAGAGAATATGTGGTCTAGTTTCCTGAGGTGGTCTGAAGAAGATCTACCTGTCATGAAACCTACTTGTTCCATGCAGATCAGGAAAGGCATTACCTGGCTCATCCTGATGGCTAAAATTTTAGCCAGTATTTTGATGTCATAGTCTAACAGAGATATTGGCCTGTAGTTTGATACAAGTTCTGGATCCTTCCCCTCCTTGTGCAATACTATTATCAGGGCTTCAAATAGGTGGGAGTCAAAACTTTCCTTATTTAATATAGTGCAAAATAAGAAAGCAACCATGGGGACAACTCTTTCACCAATTCTTTGTAAAAATTGGGGGAGAAGCCGTCAGGCCCAGGAGCTTTGTCTAACTTCAAAGTGTTGATTGCTAGTTGAATCTCCTGTTCTGTGATGGGAGAGATCAGCCCTATTCTCTGTTCCTCTGAGAGCTTAGCTAGAGGTAGTTCAGCCAGATATTTGTCAATGCAGTCTAATGGGGGGGGGGGTTAATCCTGGTCTTGTATAGATCTGTAAAGAATTCCTGAAATTCTGTCAGTATGTCTTTGAGTTTTGTCTTGAGAGTGCCATCTGCCGATGATTTAACTGCATTGATCACTCTCGACATTTCCTGTTGCTTGACCCTTAAAGTTAGCAGTTTCCCTGCCTTTTCCCTTTGATCTATGTAAGTTGACTTTGTTTCAATAATTGCATATTTGTCTTTCTCCTCAAGCAGGTCGTTATAGCAAGCTGTCAGACGAATAAGTTCCTGCCAGTGTATTTCATAAGTTATGGGGCTGGCATACGGTCAGAACGTTGTGGTCTAAATGGTTGTGGTGACATTGGAGCGGTCTGTTAGTCGCGAAGACATTCCGTTGCTGGTTTTTAAGTCTCGGATAAACCGTTACCAATGTAATTAATCATACCGCGATGACAATCTCAAACGCTATCAAATGCCAGCCTCTTCAATTCAATGCACTGTGAATTTTACAGCCAACATGATACAATGTTTTTCAGCCTAATCATTTTTGCCTAAGTCACTACTCACCTCCAGGGTGTTATTTTTACAGGGGGGGCAAAGTAACAAAAATGTCCTGATTTTCGCATATCAGGACAGTGAAGAGGGCGGGTGGCTTGCGTAATGCAAACAAATCAACCAGCATCAAATAATGCTCAAAAAACATTTAAGACTACAGCTGAATAACTCCTGGGAGGGACCAGCCAGGCCAAGTCAGAGCACTTCCCCACCCCACCAGTTTTATTGCAGCCTGCTTTCGGCCCAACTCCTCCTGAGACCAGAGTCGAAAAACTGACCGAGATCTATTTTGTATTCAGTTCTTCGTTCTTCTGCCTTGGGAATGAGGACTTACTTGTAAAGTTGAAAATATGTAAGGAACTTAACTTCCTTCTCAAGAGGACAGGACCTCCCCTCAGCTTCAATTCAAATCAGTCTTGACCTAATTTTGCCCCCACCTGAACCTCCAGGTGGATAGCTCACTAGTCTCTCACCCCCCTTTGCTGCTTACATAACCCTTCCAAGTCCAGCCCTTATAGTGGATCCTGAAATTCTTGAAATGTCTGCTTGAGCTAGCCCTCCCACCCTTGAGGAGTGCAAAAAGCATGTTTCAAGGAAGTGCAGCAAATGGCTGTGCCACCTCAGTATACCTATAAACATAGATGGTATGGGAAACATCCCAGCATGTGCATCCTCACAGCATGAGCCCTTATTTACAAAGATTACATATAAAAATGCGATTATACAATGACAAGAATGAATGCTGGTCTCTGATTGGTCAGTCTTGGGCTAGACCCATGATGTTATCCCAGTACATCTGATTCATCACAGGTCTAGTCTCTGCCTCTTTATGAACCTCTTGATGATTGTTAGCATTAGTGTGTTTTTTTGTATTTTCTCTTAAAAATATTTTTCCACACCAAATAAAACATCTTTAAAATTATTTTTTTTAAGTCTGTATAACAACATGCCATTGTATAATAGCAATAATGCCCTCCAGGGTGTGTGTCATGGTAGGATAATGTCATGCCTTATGTATTGGATGCACTCATGCCCAACCACCTGAGTCGTGATGTTATCCCAGCATGACACACACCCTGTTGGACATTATTGCTTACTTGCACCCAGTGTTAACACTTTTCTTTGTTATAACCAAGTTAATTCATTAGTCTCCCATCCCATCCCATCCCATCCCATATTATTCAGTGTCACATGCCTGAATCTGGTTAGGTAAGTTAAGCGAAGAGGATAATGCTCTCCTCAAGCAAGCAAGCATTGCATACATAAGCATGGGACTTGCTGATATCCCTCAGATGGTGCTCTTAACAAGCATGCTGATGTACCTGGGACAGTGCAACAGAACAATGTAAATCCCCTAATTGTTCAAGATGATCATGGGCATGTGTGGTCACACACCCCCTACCACTCTCCTCCCATGGGCTCTAAAGAATATGCATCTGTGTCCATGCCCAGGGTTACACAACCCCATCCAAGCAAACACGGACTGCCCTGGCACAAAAGTGGTCGCATCACATAACCTGAGAGAACAGACGCCACAGGAAGTTTGCTGGAACAGCGACTCCAGATACCTGTGCACAGCCTCGCAGGACCCACCCTGAAAGGTAAGTACTTGATGGTTTTTATTAGCATCACCTATGACAGTCTGTGGTGGGCCGGTTGTGGTAGCGCAGGTTGCTGTGGATGCTCCCACCCCCCCCACAGACTACTTCAAAATCGTCTCATCTGACAGTTTTGAAGGGCACAAATGAAACATGGTTGCTTCAGTTTGATGTGGTTTAATACAGTTTTTTTTGTCTGAGCATGTGTCTCTATTCTTCTACACACAGACACAGACAGACACACACACCACCAAAAAATGAACTTTTTTTATACCATGTTTACATTCAGGATAGAGACAGGGTAAAGCAGGTCCAGGCAGTACAACACAGTAAATGAAACAATGCATTTCACAATGCCCAACAAACCACCAAAAGACCACAAAACAACGGACTTTCCCCCTGCCCTGGGGGGGGGAATGGCTAGGTCACAGGTCAGGGTGCTAAATGAGGAGGAGAGACCACAGAACATCTTGTCGAACCACACAGTAAGGTGAAACTACATAAACATGCACAATTTATATACTGTAGGATTTCATACTTTCCAACAGTTCTTAATTTTGACACAGAAACTTATCTTTAGTGCTTAAAAGCCCCTTGTACGAGGGAGGTAAGTATGGCATGGGCCCAGAAGACTGGCATACTTGTTGAAAAAAATATTTCTGTGCCAGTATGTCTGTCCACCCCTCCCTCCTCCATCACCAGTGGCCAGAACCATTTTTTTCAGCATGTGTACCAGTCCGCCCTGGTCAGCACAGCAGCACAAAGCTGGCAGGGCAGCAGAAGGCACAGCAAGCAACAGTGAATTAAATGTCCATGCAAAAAGCTACAGCCCACTCTCCCCACCCCAGACCTGCAAGGCCACTATCTCCACCCAGACTGGCCAGCTCAGCTACTCTCTGCACCCTGATGGACTTGCACAGCCACTCTCCACACTCTGTGTTCACCCCACCAGCACAGCCACTCTCCCCACCTCACCCAACCAACACCATTTCCAGCTCCATTTATGTGGCATCCTCTCCAGGCATCCAGGTGTGTGCCTTCCCATCACAGGCACACAAAAATAAATAAAACCACATTTTATACTACATTTTGTTTATGTTTCTTTTGTTTGTCTGGAAAGAAAGATGTTGAGCTAACGGTCAGCACAGTTTGCCTGGCATACAATTACAACCCTGCCCCACCGACACAATGCCAGTGCCTCCACCCACCCACACAACAGTGCCCCACCACACCCACACAATGCCTGTATCCCCAACCCCACCCACACAAATGACCAGTGTCCGCAACACCACACACACATGACCAGCAGTGTCCCCAACCCCCAACACATACACAACCAGCAGTGTCCCCAACCCCACACACACACAATCAGCTGTGTCCCCAACCACACACACACAACCAGAAGTGACAGCAAACCCACCCACACACACAACCAGTGTTCCAACCCCCCCGCAAAAAAATGGACAGTCAGTAGTCGCTATAACAATAGCCAGGTAGTAGTATAATCATTTCTTTAGGGTGCATGTTTTAGTGCAAGATTTTTTTTTGCTAGTCTTGTAACACCGTATGGGGGAGAACACAAAAAGCTACCCCTTTGGTTGTGTTTGCCAGGCAATGAAGACAGAGACAGCAAGGCCAAGGAATCTGTCTGTTTCACCCCTCCACAGTGGACGATCGGAGAAATCAAAAAAGTGAAAGATTACTTTTACAGCCAGGTAAAGGATGAGGGGGAAATAATGTTTCAACATTTACTAATGTTCATATGCTAGCTGCGGGCACAGGTCAGTGAGATACATCCCTTGACAGGTAAAGGATGAGGTGGAAATTACGTTTTAACATTTACTTATGTTTATATGCTAACACCCAGTCAGCAAGCACAGAATGTCCCCCCTCCTAACCAACACGGACAGTTCACCAGAAACCCAGTCAGCAAACATGGACAGTCCCTCCCCTTCACTCCATCTACAAGGACAGTCCCCCCAGACACCCGAACAGTCCCCACCTCCCCACCAGACACCGGGCCAGCGAGCATAGAAAGCTCCCCCTCCCAACTGACAAGGACAGTCCCACCAGACACCCAGGCAGCCAGCAAACATGGACGGTCCCCCCATATCCCACCAAGGACAGTCCCCACCCCCGACACACAGCTAGCAAACACAGAATTCCCCCCACCAACATGAACAATCCCCAAACACCTGGCTAGCAAACACAGAGAGTTCCCCTCCCCAACAACATTAATAGTCCATCCGAGGACACCTGATCGGCAATCACCGACATTCTCCCCCATAAGCCAACATGGAAAGATCCCCCAGATGCAAAGATCCCCCGACACCTGACCAGCAAATAGTCCCCCCTCCCCACAAGACACCCGGCAGGCAAACATGGACAGTCCCCATTTACAACATCATGGACAGTCCCCCCAGACAAATGGCCAGCCAAGTCCACCAAACAATGGCTAGTGTCACCACCCCACCATCACAGCTAGTGTCCCCACATCACCATGGCCTGTGTCTCCACCCCACCAGACCTCAGAATAGAAAACAGACTGTCCCCCCAGCCCCACCAAACACTGACCGCCCTCCCAGTCCCAAACATTAACCACCCCAGCTCCAAACACTGATCGCCCCCCCAGCCCCACCAAACGCAGGCCCTCCCCCAGCACCAAACAGTGACCATCCTCTCAGTGAGTCAGCCCTAAAACACACAGACTGTCTCCCTCAACCCCAACCCCACAAAACAGACCATCCCCCAGCACCATCAAACACAGACCATCCAGTGAGTTTCCCCAACAAACCCCACCACACCAGTAGCACAGTAACTGAGTGTCCCCACCCCACCAACATGACCAGTGTCCACACCATACCAAACAAATAGGCCCCCACCACCCCACCAACATGGACAGCCTCAACAGCCAGCAAATCCCTCCCACCCAAAGAAACACAAGCTAACAGCAAACCTTCCACCCACCCACTAGACACATGGCCATGGCCAAGACAACCCCTCCCCCAAAAGACACATTTCTGGGATGTGAATGGTATTAATTTCCAACAACCAGCTTGCAGCACAGTTAGTCACCAAATCAGTAAGGGCACAGACAGAGCAGCATGCAGCAGGGCACAGCAAGGCCAAGAATGCAGGTCAGGTAGCCAAGTCTCTCCCAACAGTCCCATTCCTCTCCTGATTAATCCCCCAACGAGACAGTAACTCATTTTTTCTGACACCAGATGAACGTGTCGCATTATGGGTCTGCTATAGCCTGCATGACTGCCGGCTTATTCACTGTTCTGGGCCTGGCTGTTCACTGACCTTAATAATCCCTCTCGGTGGACCGTGGAACTGGTGGGCAACGGGCGTGGTGTGGGACTCGCCAACAACATGGTAAATCTTTTTCTGGTCTGCTGGACACAGGAGATGGGTGTGCAGGCAAGCCTGGCCATGCCTCAGACTCACTGTAACTGTACTACTCACTCCTCCGCCTGGTCTGTCCGGTGGTAGAGGCCTTGTGCTGCAGGCCTCCTAGGCTCTCAGGGATGGGAGGCTCAGGTGGCAGCGGGAGCGCCCAGAGCACAGCTGGCTGCACTGAGAAACAGAGAGTAGGTAGTCAGTGGACTCGGGTGAGGTATATTTAAACTGGGCTGTTCAGGACAGGAGGAGGGTGGGAACACTAGACTGACTGAGGCACTAGTGACACCTGACAGACAACCAACGACTGCTGCTCGACATCCTTGAATAGCTATCTCTCCTCAGCCCTACACTATATTGATGCTGCTGCTGCTCCTTCATGGAAGGCACACAGACAACTAAATGGCGCCACTAACGGAGTACTGCTCACGTGATGGCACCAGCTTGCAGCACTCTCTGATTGGCTGTAACATGCATTCTACTAAGGTTGCAGGCTTGCAGCCAATCAGAAAAGCGGATAGTTTTTGTTTAAGAGACACGGCGCCACGCCGCCCCCCTCCCTCCCCCGGAGAGGTGCAGGCAGTCCGGGCATAGCCCTGAGCCCATTCAATATTAAAATAAATAAATAAATAAATGATAACCGGAGAACGGTGGCTGGGCTCCTAAAAAAAGTCTGGGTCTAATTTCTCAGGGGGGGCAGCTTGCCCCACTGCCCCCCCCCACAATCTACGCCTATGCTCACCTCTGAGTTCTCTTCATTTCCTTCCATTCCTGCACTTCATTCTTTCCTATTCTGCGCATCTGTGATTTCGCCCCCCCACATCCACATAAATTTAAAGAGACAGCAATCATTGTGCTTTTTCTTTTTTTGGAACCAATACGAGCGTGTAATATCTGATTTGCCACGCAGCAATAATGCTCTAGAGGCATGGCATCATGCATTTTCACGTACTGTTTGTATAGCACACCCAACCCAAGCAAAGCTAGCATGCAAATTATGCCAGGAGCAGCATGCCGTGTCCATACAGAGGCGACAAGTAGAACTCGGACAGCAGGCACCAAGAAAGCATTTAAAGTACCAGAGAGTCAATAAAATTGTCCATACTATTCGTGCTGATTTTTAAAAATAGACTGGAGATGCAGTACTTAAAAGACATAGCCACAGTAATAGAAATTAATGTGACATAACAGCGTATAGCCTTATTTGCACACTTTACTGCTTGCACATCGAACATTTGCACCTTTGCTGTTTTCACATCGAACATTTGCACCTTAACTAAGCATTATTTGTACATCTTACTAAGCCTTAAGATATTTACTGCTGTTTGCACAGTAATGCTGTTATAAACAATCAACTGTTGGAAGACTGCTTTGAGACTCAATGCACTGTTGTACTACTGATTTAACCTTGATTTTAAACACTATTTGAATAAAATTGTGTTACTAATATTTGCGACTTTTTGTCCTAGTTTCTACATTTTAACTGCAACTTTCTGTAATAGCGCCTTTTCTGAATTGTGACATCTTGTCCAGCAAGTTAAAGTCCCCGCTACCATTTCTCCGCTCCGTAATGACCGCGACTATTTGTCCGGCGGCAATATGACTGCTCACGGAGGGGCTTATATTTTTTTCCAATTCTCTAATACTTTCTAGTAACTTAAGTTGGTGCTGTTCCCTTTGTTTCTTCTTCTGAGAGGCCATCTTTATGAGCTCACTCCTTAAACATTTTAAACCTCCCCATTCCATATCCACATGTCCAGTGGAGTTCCGGTTGTGTCTTGTGTAGTTCTTAATACCAGCCTTTAACCCTTCTAATATGTTTTTGTCTTTCAGTAGTCTATTGTTAAACTTCCAGATTGTTTCTATCTCTAGATTAGGGGATAAAGACAAGATGCATATAACCGGTGAATGGTCCGATATCACTTCTGGAGAGATCTGACAATCCTTGAGGTCTAAGAGTAAATTTTTGCTGAGGAGGAAGTAGTCTATGCATGATGAGGTACCATGGATTGTTGAGTGAAATGCATATTCCCTCCCTCCCGGATGTAACACCCTCCAGGTGTCACATAATCCCAACCTGTCTATCATGTCCCTAATGGATCGCTGTGCCAGGAATAGTCCCATTTTGGCTTTGCCTGTTCTAGCCGCATCTGGAGAGAATGGTAAGTTCCAATCTCCTCACAGGTGCATCCAGAAAAGGCAACAGCGTATTAAGCAGTTCCATGAAAAAGCAGGGAGTGTCCATTTTAGGCCTGTATATAGATCCCAAGACAAGGTCAGATCTCTCCAGTATGCCCCTTACTAACACATATCTACCCAATGAGCCACGGATACACTGGCTGCATTGAAAGCCTAAGGTTTTTGTCAGGAGAAATGCCACTATTTACTCAGGGTGAATGACCCTGCCGTATAAACTTGATCTATCTGCATTCTTCTCAATAGATTAGCTTCTGAGTCTATTAAATGAGTTTCTTGCAGAAATGTTGTCTGACCTTTAATCACCTGTAGATGCTTAAGAACCCTGTATTGCTTGGTCTTACTATGCAACCTCTTCACATTTCAGGTAATAACTTTATGTCTGCTAGCCATTCTGTAATACTGTAGTTGGTAATGATTGGCTGAGGATTATAATAATAAAAACCCTACATGTCGATGCCATGGTACCCCTCCCCTCTCTCCGTCAACGTCCAAAAACAAAACAACACATCATTTCCATATTCTTCCTTTCCTTCCCCCCTCCTTGCCTCCTGCCCTTCACCCTCCTTTTCCAATTATTTATCTGTTTTTCTAGATCATGTAATTACCAAATTCTACCCTGGTCAAACTGATTGCTACTCTGTTTTGAGTAGTTTGGGCAGGTGACTTAAGGGACCCCTCCCTCAATATGCTGCATGATGCTGCCAGGGTCAGTTTGTCCCGTTCCCCCCACTTCTCCTTGTTCCTAGTATGGAACCAGCAGTTAAATATGATACAATCTCCTTATAACATCTGCCCCCCCTGAGAAAAAATATATACTAATGGAAAACCATTTGTTTTCTGATGTTATCCCTTTAAAATTAAATTCCCTGGCTGAGATCCGCCCTACGTCTGGAGTATTTTAACTGTTTATTCTGGGTAGGTACTTGGATACCTCAGCTTGTTAACTTAAACTGCTTAAACCCATAAACAAACCATTTCTACTGTTTCCGAGGAATTATTCTTCATTCCTCTAGTAGTGTCCTTGTTCTTGTCTCTCTGTAAAATATATTGATTTCTACTCAGATTCGGTGACTTTAAAATGGAAAGAAATTGTGCTAGTAACTAATGTTAGCTTATACAGACATAGTGTTATCAAAGGGGCTCTATAACACAGTGCCTCAGTAATTTAGATACAACATTTACTTTTTAGCCCCAAAATTCATGTCTGCAAACTTAACTGCACAACAGGTGCAACATAAGAACCTGCAATATTAAACTGAATTAATTCCTCTAGATGGCAGACAGGATACAGCTCTTCTGAAGCTCCACGGTAATGCACATCATCGTGAGGTTTTTGCAATAATGTAAAATCAGCTGCTGACCCACACAACCATGCATATCTTCAAGGCGGACAGGGGCCTGCTGGAGTGTCATGTATCTTCTGCCAACCTTGACTGTCTTGCTACACAAACTAATTAAACTTTTTGTATCTCCCCACCAGATAGTGTCCAGCCATAGTAATTGGGCGCAGGGGAGGGAGCAGGTATAAAAATACATTCTCCGGTTCTACATTGTCTTACTGTTCTATAACAAGATCACCTGAGATTGAACAAAACGTGTTTGTCAGAATGCTTGTGTTATTAGGTACAGCTCCTGGCCCGTAGCCCCTGACAGTGAGAATGTTACAGTCTCTCAAGTAAAGCTCTTTACTGGTCTCTGTTAACCATTCAATCTCCCCACCTTTAGCTTGGTTCCTTCTTTCCATGAAAATTCCTTTTCACCTTGCTTTTTACTTGGTTAATCCCCACACATTGAGACATCTTCCCCTCTAGAGGTTTTCATTTTTTAAATAAGTCTGGTAGAATACGTTGCAGATCCTGCACTGCTTGATCATTAGAGTCATAGGCAAGCCACTTGTCTTGGTGGCCGGCCCGTTGGCGCAGCGGTTGGATTTCCGCTTGCGATGCGGCGACGGGTTGAAAGCGGACTCGGGTCGTCGGGCTAGCGGGGAGAGGATCGAGCGTCCACGGACTGCTCCTCCTTCTCCGGGAGGGTTGGGCGGCACCGCACAATGGAGACCCCAGCGGAGGCTAGGGATCACCCATGTGGCCGTGCTTCACGCCAGGGTGGGGGAGGAGGCGGGGCAGACGCGTGGCGTCATTGCACGTCCCCGCCTCCCTCAGGGTGTGGGCCAATGGGGTAAAAAGCCACGCCCAGCGTCTACATGATGCTTGCTCCGGGATGCCCTAATTGGCTACCAGGAACCGTTCCCCGACCAGTTACTTGTTCCGCGGTCCGATATAGGGGGTCAGAACCGCGGCCCCACTCTCTGGGGGGCAAGCCAGGGATGACTGGGGATTCGGTAAATATCCGGTGGCCGGGGATCCCAGGAGCACCGTGACCAGGCTGAATCAGGACGTGGGGCGTGGAAAATAAACAGCAAAATTTTAAAAAAAATGCCACTTGTCTTGAACCTTAATCTGTAATTGTGCTGGGTATAGCATCCTGAAGCATATTCCAGCAGGGATGAGCCGGGAGATGATGGCATGGAATGAGCCCCATTTTTGTCTAACTGAGGCTGGCAGGTCCTGCACGATACGAATTTTGTTGCCCTCCCATAACACAGCTTGAACTTGTCTGAGTTTCAGCATGATATGTTGCTTGTCTAAGAAGTTCAGAAGGCGCCGGATAAAGGGGAGGGTGGACACTTGGCTCAGGTTTGGGGCTCAGCACCAATGAGTGCGCTCTACCACATAGGAGGATCCATTAGGAGAGGTGCCAGCTATATTCTCTAGCAACTTCTGAGCAAATATAATGGGAGACATGCCCTCCTCTCCTTCAGGAAGCCCGATGATTACTAAATCATTGTGGTGGCTATGGCCCTCCAAGTTCTTCAGTTTATTCTCCATCTTTGATAGTTGTCCTTTAATCACCACCGGCTCGGGTTCTGTGGTTGTTCTCCATTTTTCTAGTAATATTGCTCTCGCCTCTATGTCCCTTGCCTGCTTTGATACTTTGAATAGATTTTTTTTTAAAGAAGATACATCTGTGGTTAACAGAGTGATAGCTTCCTGTAGTGGTTTCAACTCAATGAGGAAGTGCTCTTCTGACAAGGGAGTAGGTGCCTGCTTGCCTGAGTGGATCTGCGCCGCTTTAACACTCTGCTGCTTTGCCTTCTTTGTGGCCTTGTCTGGTGATGGAGGGGAAGTATGGTGAGGCAAGTACTGCCACATTGTTACCTCCATATTGCAGTTTGGAGTTCCATCCCACAGTCGGACCTCAGGTTGGATGTTCCAGTTCACTTTCCTGCCAAAATATCTGCTGATAGTATAGTTTTATATCCTATTTATTGCACTGGAGAGCAGGAGAGAATATGCAACACTTCTTTCTGCTAACCAAACATCACATGACCTCCCCAGCAGTGAATTCTTGAAGAACTGTGCTGCAATCATCTCAGTTTGCAATGCCCTGTTTATTATTTTCTGCTCTCCAGTTCCCAGAGTGTGGTCTGGCCCAGTAGAAAGGTACTGTCCGTTTTCTTGTTTTGCCATCCATACCGAAGTGCCATCCAGATCTTCTGTTACAGTACCCTGAATCATTGTCCTGTTTCTTATTTTACGACAGTTTTTGGCTAGTCTGGCCTTGGTGCCCAGAATCCTGCTATTCTCTCATGTTCCACAGACTTCCTTCTTTCAGTGTCTTCTTCATGTCCTGGCAGTCCAGAAGAGGGCTGTAGCTGGGTGTTGAGTATCTTCTGCATTTCCTGGCAGTCCAGAAGTGGGTTGTGGCTGGAAATTTTGCATCTTCTGTATGACCTGGCAGTCCAGAAGAGGGCTGCAGCTGGGTCAGTTTTGTTTCAATTTTGGTGACCCTCAATGGGTTTTGAGCTGAGGAAATCTTTGCATTGTTCCACAGTTCCAGCAACCCTTGAGAAGTGGGGTGTGGCCAGGAACTCATGGCCTGTTCAAAATCTTCTCTGCATTCCCTTAATTTTTAACCCATTCCAGCCAGTCATCCACATGTTCCGCTTGTGTTTCATCTCCCACAACCCAGTTTCTTCTCAACAACAGAGAAAACTCAACTGTGCATGAACTGCCTTTACGAAATGTGTAGTCTGGCAGTGACATGTTTTAGAGTTCCTTAGAGTGGAGTACTTTTGGTAACAGGCCTTAGGTAGAGGTCCACCTCAGGGTAGCATTAGACACTGCATAGTGATTTGCTGATCTCAGTAGACAGACCACTTGTAAAGTGGAGCTGTTACAGTTGATTATTGAAAGTGTGCATAGAATCACCCTGATATGGGGCATAGAGTATAGAACGCTGATAATGAAGAGCTGTCAAAGTCATCTGATTTACAGTTCTCCTCGTACAGGAGAGTTGGGATAAGAGGTTCCTGAGACCATGTTCCCTTTCTCTATTTGTGTGAATAAAATTCTGTCAAGTATTTGAAATCTATTTCTGACTCCCACCTCCCTTTGTCAGGTGGCACCATCCACCTACTTAGGACCTGAGTTAGTAATTTCTGTGCAAGTTACTGGTGCCATCATGACACAGTTGCTTTATTTACCCTTTCATGTTGTTGTGGAGACCCCTGACCCAGCACACATTAACATCCATTTTACCACCATAGGGTGACCACAATACAAATCGCCATCATGCAAGTACTGTACCTATCTCAAACTTTCATGCCTGAGAAATATGACCATGTGCACAAACAAATGTCAGCTTTATTGTTGAACACTGAGTCCTTGTCTTTTACAACATACATGTGGATACAGGAAAATATGACTCAGTCATTTTTATGGCTAAAAACACAATGGATAGATAGTAGCTTTGATGAAAGTTTTCTGTTTTGCATTGTGACTATTTTTAGGGAAAGCATACAGGCACAGCTATCTCTATTGCAGTAATGAAAATATTTGAAAACTGGGGCCTAAAAAAAGACACCTGCCATATACTGCTTAGGGATAATGAAAAAAAAAACATGAAAAAGCTTTTTCTGAATGTGGTGTATACCGTTTTGGATGTTTTGCTCACACACTGCAGCTATGTTTCCATGACGCCTTGTTGAGCCAATGCTCTGGCTGATCTGATTACAAACAGCAGAAAACTAGTAGAACATTTCAAACACTCTGCATCCACTGTTTGGAAGCTGCACAGCATTAGAAAAGAACTAGGACTGCCTATCGCACAGTTAACACAAGACATTGTAACAAGGTGGAACTCCACATATTATATGTTATGCTGTCTGATAGTGCAGAAATGGGCTTTGAGTGTCTATTGTGCTGAGGAATCCACCGTACCTCACTTACACCAATGCAGTGATCTACAGCAGAAACTGTTGTTGCCATCCTTGAGCCATTCGAACAGCTAACTAGAGAGATCAGCACAGATGCTGCTCGCATTTCAGTTATGCTTCCTCCAGTGAGGGCTCTCAAAATGTACCTGACCCCAGAAACAAGTGACAAGGGTATAAAAGCTATGAAAGCACATATTCTAGAATCTCTGTCATCGAAATTCAGCCACGTCAAGATATAGCAAGGGTATGCAGTTTTCTGTGTACTGGACCCACGTTTTAAAATGCACCCTTTCAGTTCAGATGCCAACCGTTGTGATGCCAAAGCTTCAACACAAAGCATTGCTGAACAAAACATGCTAAAAAAAGCTATAACTGATATTAAGGTGGAGGAAACAAAAACAGACATCTTAGAACCACCAGTAAAAAAAAATGGACACAAGCACATAGTGGAGTTGTTGGGACAAAATAGTTGAGGGCTCACAATCCACAGTAGCATCAACAGCAGTGGATATTGGACTGTCCTTATACCCATCACGGCCTTGCATTCCATGAGAAAATGACCCTGTGGAGTGCTGGAAGCAAAACTGTGTCCATTTGCCAAATCTAGCAGCTACAGCCAAAATCTTTCTTTCCCCACCACCAAGCAGTATCCCATCAGAAAGACTCTTTAGTACTGCAGGGGACATACAATATATACAGATCACAGATGCAGGCTTCTGCCAGAGAATGCTGAGAGATTCATTTTTCTGAAATGTAATTTGCCAGTGATAGGACATAAATATTGGCACTGACTAAATGTTGATTATTTAGAACCTAAACCATGGCACAGTGCAGTGTTTTAAGTACTTCTTGTGCTGCTATGAAACTGCCATTTTCTTTAGCAGGTTTGCACTCTGCTAATGTGTTCTGCCACTGCTGTGAAAGTACCACTTTGCACATTATTGTACTACTTAACCTGCTGCTAATGTTTTTCTGCTGCTAGTAAGATATTGTCATTTGCATTTGCACTTTAAGATATATACAGTAAGCTGTTAATATTTTACTACTGCTAGCAAAACACTGTCATTTGTATTTGCTGCTAAGTTGTTCTGGTGCTACTGAAAAAAAATCTTATTATGCAAAGTACTGCTGTTTATGCAATAGGGGCAGACATACATGGAGTGTGAAATCCATTTATCTGAGTAACTTTTTGGATAAACTTCACTTATCAACAGTTATTTGTTTATTTACACACTTACTCTATTATTCACACTAACCATATTCAAATGCGGATAACTTTAAAATGAAAACAAGATAGCACAGTACTGTGAGCATGGAAGTTGTTCAGTACAAACATATGTATAAAATGAGTCGTGTTTCATTTATAGATACCATTCAATTTGTTTATAATTATCAGAAAAACAGTAAAACATATTCTTTTGTTTTTTCACTCTTTTGACAAAGAAATGCAAACAACTTTAAAATAAAAAAGGTGGCATGGTACTGTGAGCATGATATTTGTTCAGCAAGAGGTTTTCTGCAAAATGAGTGGTGTTTTATTTACTAGCAACCACTACACTAGGAGGACACACACTAGGAAAGTTAACTGAAAGTCACAGAAATTATAATTAAAAAAACAAGATAAACAGTCAAACACAAATGTTACTGCACTGACGGAAAACATCTCTACTGTATAAATGAAATATATAATGGTGAGCTGTCAGATAAATATTTATCTACACTTGTACTGTTTGATCTCAGACACCTCACTCATGGCATGCCACTCATGAGGTTATCTCAGGTCTAACAGCAGTTAAGTAGATAAATCATTTATCTGGCAGGCCACCATTGTATATCTCATATTTATTGACCCTTTATTGTCCATGATAGTACTGCTACATATAATGTAACATAGACATAGATAACATAGACTTTGATGGCAGATAAAGACAGTTTGGCCCACCTAGTCTTCCTGTTGCCCTACCTACTAGATAAATTGCAGATCCTAGTTAACCAACAGCCTATTTCGTCCTACCCTCCACAAGAATTTCCTTATGTCTGTCTCATGCATTCTTGAATTCTTCCATTGTTTTTGACCCCATGACCTCCTCAGGAAGGCCATTCCATGCATCCACCACCCTCTGTGTGAAAAAATGCTAACTCATATTGCCCCTGAGCCGTCCCCCCTCTATCTTCAAATTGTGCCCCCTTGTTCTTGCACATCTATTTTTCTGAAAGATGCTACCTTCTTGGGCTTTGTTGATTCCCTTGAGATACTTAAAAGTTTCTATCATGTCCCCCTCTCCCTCCTTTCCTTAAGGGCATACATATTAAGCTCCTTTAGTCTCCCCTCATATGGCTTCTGTTGCAGATCCTACACCATTTTAATTGCCCTCCTTTGGACTGCCTCCATCCTGTCTATGTCTTTGCAGAGATGGGGTCGCCAGAACTGGATGCAGTACTCCAGATGTGATCTCACCAACTATCTGTACAGAGGGATGACAACTTCCTGTTTTCTGCTGGTGATGCCTCTCCTTATAGATCCCAGTATCCCCCCAGTCATCCCTACAGCCTTCTCACATTGCTTGCAAATCTTTAGGTCATCTGATATGATTACCCCCAAGTCCCATTCCATTTTTGTTGTTGTTCCTACCTCACCCTCCCCATTGTCTACTGTTCCCTTGGGTTTTTGTTTCCCACATGCATTACTTGCACTTTTTTGCATTGAATCCAAGCTGCCATATTTCTGACCATTCCTCCAACATTGCCAAGTCCCTTCTCATCCTTTCCACCCCCACTTGCGTATCAACCATGTTGCAGATCTTTGTGTCATCTGCAAAGAGGCATAGTTTTCATTCCAGTCCCTCTGCAATGTCACTTATAAAGACATTAAAAAGGATGGGACCCAGTATTGAACCCTGTGGTACCCCACTAGTAACCCCCTTTTCTTCAGAGTGGACTCCATTTACTGTTACCTTCTGTGTCCTCTTGTCCAGCCAATGTTTTACCCAGGCTATCACCCTGGGACCTACTCTCAGGCTGGCTAATTTGTTTATTAATCTTTTGTGTGGAACTGTGTCAAATCCCTTGCTAAAGTCTAGGTAGGCCATGTCCACAGCCCCTCCTTTGTCTACTACTTTGGTCACACAGTCAAACAAATCTATTAGATACAGCTGACATGATCTTCCTACTGTGAGTCCATGGTGCCTTGGATTCTGTGCCCCACTGGCCTCTAGGTACTCAACAATTCTTTCCTTCAGAAGAGATTCCATCATTTTTCCTGCCACTGAGGCTAAACTGACAGATCTGTGGTTTCCTATCTCTGTCTTGCTCCCACTTTCGTGAAGGGGAATCACATCCACCCTCCTCCAGTCCTCAGGTACCACACCATCATCCCATGTAGGGTTACCACCTGTCCTGATTTTCGCAAGGTAGTCCTGATTTGGGCAGCTGTGTCCAGCAAAGAAACATGAAAAACACTGCTTGTCCTGACTTTATTGTAGAAAACATATTTTCTTACTTTGCACTAAATGTTGCAGAAACTATAATACTTTAAAATGATAAAAAACAAGAGAAGAAACTAAGAAACTACAATGTTTAGCATTAATTCTAATTATATAGAGAAAACAAGTCTGTTGCATTGGTCGAGGATACGTACTGTCCTGAGAAAAATCATGTTCCAGCAAGAAATGTCCCACACTGGGCTTCTTAAAAGGTGGTAACCCTGCTCACATAATTTGTTAAAAAGGGTAGTAAGTGGTGTCACTAGTTCTCCCCTTAGTTCTTTTAGAATTCTAGGGTAAATCCCATCAGGCCCTATTGTTTTGTTCACCTTCAGTTTTAGAAGTTCTTTCAGAACCATTTCTTCTGTGAAAGGACTGGTATCAACCCCCCTATCCAGAGTGTGTCTATTGATTGGATTAGGTACCTCCCTCCCTCCTCTTCTTTTGTGAATACTGAGCAGAAGTATTAATTCAGTATCACTGCTTTTTCACTGTCCTTCTCTGCCCACCCACCATCCCCTTTATTCAGCCTCACTATCCCTCCCTTTGTGTTTCTTTGCTCCCTAATGTACCTATAAAAGGTGTTATTCCCCTTTTTAACTGAGCTGGCTGTCTTTTCCTTGGTTTGGGCCTTTGCTATTCTGACTGCCTTCTCCGCTTCCTTCTACTTTAACCAGCACAGTTCTCTGTCCTGCTCATTCTGTGTTTCCTTATACTTCCTAAATGCTATCTTTTTCTCCCTAACCTTACCCGTCACCTCTTTTGAGAACCATAGTGTTTTTTCTTTCATTTTGATTTGTTTATTTACTTCACACAAATGTTTATTGCCTCTGTGATGGCAGTTTTGATTGAGCACCATTGTTGCTCCATCCCTCCTTCTTGCCTGTTTGCTAGTGCTTTTCTGAGGCACTGTCCCATTTTGACAAAATCAGCCCTTCTGAATTCCAGTACCCTCACTTTTGTATGGCTTGACTCTGCAGCTGAGTATATTGTGAACTACACTGTTTGGTGGTTACGTACTCAGATGGCAATCCACTTCTAGATCTAAGATTCTCTCTCTGTCCCCGTTTGAGAATACCAGGTCTAAGGCTGCTCCCTCCTGAGTGGGTTTCACCCCTAGCTGTCTGAGGCATGCCCCCTGTAGGGCATTGAGAATGGCCCTGCTCTTGAATGTGGCTGCAGCAAAGGTGCTCCAGTTAACATCTGGCATATTCTGGCTCTTAGAATGCACTATACTACCTAATTTTGTTTTTAAGGCCATATGAACTACAGGAAAATAAAATGAAAAGGAAAAAAGAAAAAATATAAACAATAAACATAAACTAATAATGTCATTTGGTCTCCGAGTGGCTTTTTTGTTGTTGCTATATTCACTGTTTGTATTTATTATTCAGCAAATAACAGTTTGTACTATTTGGTATTCGACCGAATAGTAACAAATTGTATTCGTCCCATCCCTAATCAGCCATAGCTTTCAGCTACATTTCCATCTTCCTTTTGGTTTATTTTACTTCCCTGTCCTCTTTCCTTTATTTTTTCCTTGTACTTTTTAAAGCTGCCCTTTTTCAATTTATTGTCTTTGCCACCTCCTTGGAGAACTGTAATGGGTCCCGGACCCCTTTTTTCCCCTCGTACCTTTTATTACCTCTTTAGCTCAAAGGCTTGTTACCCTAATGATGCTCTGCACTGCACTAATCATCCCTCCTCACAACAGTAACATGTTTTATTGCAATGTACTGTAACAGTAGTGTAAACATACAAACCAATGAAACATGTCTGTTCCCCTTCCCAGCCTGGGTCACACCTGGAAACCAGCCTCAGTTCAGTGTGCCTTTCCTGGTTACCAATTTTTAAAACATAAATGTTAACAGGTTGTCTTTCAATAACTGCTTGTCAACTCTTTAATTGCATAAGTCTACTTCTTTGTGCCATGATTTTGGTTTGATTTTATCATATTGCACACCAAGATACCCTCATTTACATAAAACACTTAGTTTTCAGGATGATCCTGGTGACCAATGCAGTAGCAGACTCAGTATTTTACAGGTATATATTAATGACATTGTGATGGTAATACAAACCTGGTAATAAGTAGGACATGTCATCTGTAACAAGAGAAAAACAGTTTATTTATTTATTAATGTTTTTGGATTTTAACAGGATAGACTCAATAAAATGTTCCCTTATCATGAGCAATGCAGAATTAATTAAATTCAACAGTCATGAGTAAATATATGTAACAGTCATACTATGTGCTAAAAGAACCTCAGTTTTGAAGCTTACAGTATCTAATATTCAGCCTTGGCATAGCTAAACTACTGTAAGAATCATTTTAGAGTAGCAGTTATTTTTGACATCAGACACTGCACTCTAAAAAAATGTTAGCTATTTGAAGATCTGGTTCCTTGAAATAGCAGACAAACTGTTTTAACAACACTTTGTGTATACATACAGCAAGTTTGTATTTGTTCAAGTTACAATTTTGCCCAAGGGGCATATTCAGAAATTGTTAAAGAATATTTATGAAATCTTTATTAATATTTTATAAAACACATTGTTAAAGAAGTACCCCCAAATTAAGCAGAACCTGGGGCCCTACAGAAATACAGCAAACAAGTACCCCAGGGCATGGGTG
Organism: Neoceratodus forsteri; assembly: GCA_016271365.2. Classification (NCBI taxonomy): domain Eukaryota; kingdom Metazoa; phylum Chordata; order Ceratodontiformes; family Ceratodontidae; genus Neoceratodus; species Neoceratodus forsteri. The sequence goes on from CM057454.1 coordinate 578,159,123, forward strand.
CAACCTTGGCTAAAATGTTGGGGGGGGAGGATGCACTACTGAGCCTTCTGTACCAACAGCAATTTCTACAAGTAGATGGCAGCTGCTGGCATTACAAACAATTTAAGCATAAAGGTAAAGATCCCAGCCACCACTGACTCCCACCATCATACTCACTAACAGTTTCCATCTCATTTATGTGCTGTACATTACTGAAAAATAAACATTTATACATTAAGATCCAGATAGGTATTGTAATAAAATGAACAGACCACAGCACGGAAGGTGCAGTGTGAAGGCATTCAACCCTCATTAAGAGAACTGGTTACATGCAAGAGTACTGTGGAAAATCAAAAATTCAGTGATATTTTAAATAGTGCTTCTGGTGGAGCTGTGGTCCAACTAAATGCCTGCCAAGTGTTCACATGGTTTGAGAGAGCAGCTTTTAAACTGAAGTGCCTACAATGGGAAGTAATTTCTTTATTTGCCTATCTAGAGGTTAACAGAATCCCAAGAGGGCTGAGAATACTTAAGGATCCTACCTGTGGTCAAAATCCAGAGGAGTTCCTGGATAGGTAGCGCGATACTGTTTACTGAGCTGGTACAAAGTACAAAGAACTAGTGCTCTCTGAAAATAAAAAAATACTGAGAGAGGTGGCCGTGGAGCTCAGAGTGACAGAAGTAGTGAATCAACTTGCCAGCACCCCACAAATCCAGCAACTACAGGACATTTTCCTGGACACCCTAAAGAGATATGATAACAAAGTAAAATGAATCAAACGGAATAAGTTTGAGAGGGATGCCAGGGATTACGAAAATGGTACTGTCTTTAATTGGGAAAAATAAACAATGAATCTGCTGCTGTGAGACTGATCCTGAAAGTTGCAACAACCACTCTGGAATGTGGGAAAGAAACTAGTGGAGGAGCAAGTGAAGAATCAGACATGGATTTTTTTAGGTGAGGAGAAGAACAAGGAATTCTCACCACACCAACTATCTGGATTAAGGAGGAGCCCAAGGAATTTGAGATAAACACCAGACAGAGAAAACAGACCAACCGAGGTGGAAAGAAGTGGGGGTGGAAGAGTAGGAATGCCCAGAGGAAGAGGGATGAGACAGGGAGGATGCTGGAGGGGGAGAGGTTGTTTTCAGAGCCACAAATGAATGTCATTGATATTTCAACATATGAACTAAGTGAGGTGGAACGATCTGTACTGAATCGAGGTCTCTTCTTTATACCAACAGGACATTTCAATTTATTTGAGACTATTATAGACCTACATAGAATGGCACATAACCTCTGTTTAAAATCATTATTTTCTAAAAAAGAAAAAGATAGGACAGAGGGTATTAACAATTAACTGGAAGCTATAAATGTTAGAGATTGTAGAGAATGAAATTAATGAGGTAGGCCAGAATACTGTCTTTAGAGCAAAGTCCACATTTTATCACCCCCATCACCAGCCCTTTATATGTTCCAAATCTGTATAGAGAAAGATTTAAGAGCTTTGGAAAGGGAAAGGGTGGAAAAACCTTTTCAAACCTTAACAATTTGGGGAAGGATGCACTTAAGACTGGGTGAAACTAAGGATATCATGATTACATTAGGAGATAAGGAGTGACTATAGTAATGATGGACAGCTCTAAGTATGACAAGGAAGTGCTGAGACAGTTAAATGACACAGAGTACTATGAAAAACTCAGCACAGATACAACAATGGTGTACAAAGAGGTATTTGATAAATTTTTGGTACTAATCAAAAAACAGAATTGGTTGACCCCCTCAAGTTATAGACTAGCTTTCTGTCCCACACCCTGCTAGGGTGACCTTCTACTGCCTCCCCAAGATCCTCAAGGACTCGGCTACCCCCCTCCCGATGGCCCACTATATCGGGCATAGGCTCTTTGTCTGGGCCTCTAAGTATGTGGATTATCACATCACAGGAATTGTTAAGGGACTTCCCTCTCATTTAAAAGACACAGGAGACATTCTAAAGGTGTTAGAGGATGTCTCTGTTGAGGAAAACTGCTTGCTGGTAACTTTAGACCTGGCAGCACTGTATTCTAATACAGAGGTATAGGCAGGCATTTCAGATTTGTACACCAACCTGCCATGCTGCTACCCTTCCCCCACTGTTGTTCATGCCTCCCCCCCCCCAGAACTCGGGTCTGAGGTTTCTGGCTCCAATCGGATGATTCCCACACTAGAACTGCTGTCTGTCTGTGTGCTAGTGTGGTGCTCGTTGCCCACTGGTAAATGCCACTGACTGCACCACGAGTCCAAGACCATGGCAGAAATTTCTTCTTTCTCCTCTGCAGTTAGGCAGATTTGCTTCACTTGCCATTTCACGTGAAGTCTTTATTGTTTTAGCTGGCTCTGAGTCTGTTCTTTCGTCTGCTGCTCCTCAGTTCTTCTACCGCTTCTTTCGCTCCCAGTACAATTGAATCAACAGTATGGCTTCTAACTTTGTTGGGGCATTTAAACTCACTGCCCCAGACTTGCCACACCCCCTACTAGATGCCACAGCCAATCACTATGCAAGCGGATCATGCAGTCCTAACTGAGACTTTCAGCTTCAACATCCATGGTCCACTCTGCCCCCCCAAAAAAAAGCAAAGCTGAAAGAGAAAAGAAAAAGCCTGTGAAGCCAAACAAAGAAATTTAAACATGATGGACTAGACAGGACAGAGCACTGCTGGCCAGCTTGTTTGCTACCCCCTGCTACTAGATTTGGTACTCCATGGCTTACTTGGAGTATCAGTAGCTACACCCTTGTTCTAATATACCCCATGTGGAAAGTGTAGCAGCACATCAGCACTGCTTTGACAAAGATGAGAATTTAGAGCCCCCTACTTAGGTACTCACACAACTGACAGAATTTGTTTGGGGTTATAACACCTTCTTTTAAGAAAATGGCTTTTATCTCCAGAAAAAAGGTATGGCAATGAGTGTGAGTTTCACACCCAATTATGCTAACCTGTATATGGGGAAATGGGAGGCTGATGTCATACGCAATAGAAATAAGAATCCATTTTAAAACAAGATAGATTTATGGAGACATTTTATTAATGATGTTATCCTCCTAGTAAGGGACAGAAGGTAAGCCATATGAGTTCATTAGATATCTGGAGAACTCAAATCCCAATTTGAGGTTTAGTGTGAGTTTTAACCAAAAACAAGTGAATTTCTAGGATCCAATTGTAAGTAAAGATGGTAAGGGTGGACTAACCACTGACCTTTACACAAAGACAACAAACCAGAATACAATACTGCTAGCTAGTAGCAGCCACCTAGAGCATGTGATCAGAACCATCCCTACGAGACAATTCATTTGCACAAAAAGAAATTATGGGAATGGGCAGAAATCCCAAATGAGAGCAGATGAGTTAGAGGGAAGATTGTTGAAGAGAAGTTATAGAAAGGACTTGATTTTAGAAGCCAGAAATACTGTGGATCAAATCCCAAGGGAAGATTTATTAAAAGAAAAAGAAAGAAACTTGATGGACCATGTGATGCAGCGCACTGAGTAACAACTCCTCTGGACTGCACCCATCACCTAGCGCTAAAACAAAGCTTCAGCCTATTTCATTTTATTTTGCTAAACTCTTATGGTGGAATAAACTACTGCTCAGACTGAGAAGAAGAGAATTGGCTCCCAGAATGGAAGCGGAGATGCGTCTCACTCTGCCTAAACATACCCTACGATGTCCCCAGAGAAGATGAGCAAGCATTCCAAGGCCCAGCAGGGGCTTAGCGGTAAGCTATCTACTACAAGCACCACTTCAGTAAAGGCCTTGGAGATGACCCCCCTCTTGCTCGAGAGATTTCTTCTAGAGTTTAATCCCTTTAGAGAGGACTTAAAATCCCTGACAACAGAAGTAAAACAAATGGCATCTGCACTCAATGATCTCTCCACAAGGATGGCTGACAACAAAACACGCCTTATTTCCCTGGAGAAACGAGCGGATCTAATTAACAATGACACAGTGGATAACAGGCAAAGAATCAAGAAACTAGAAGCCAAAATAGAAGATTTAGAGGGGAAGAGTCACATAAATAATGTAGTTATTATTGGAATACCAGAAAAGAAAAAGGGGACTAATACAATCATGTTCATACAAAAGCTAGCCACAAAATTGGCAGGGTCTTCACCTTTTGGGTCAGAGTATACTATTGAGCAAGCTCATAGAGCCCTCTGGCCTATGCCACCTCCAGGCTCTGCACCGCGGCCTCTCATCTTCAAATTTTTGAACTTTCAGGAGAAGCAATTATTTTTGGGCAAACTGAGAGAACTACAGGAAATCCAGTGGGAGGGGACCAGATTAAGAATAACACAGGACTTGCCAGCAACTGTGAGACAATGCCTTACACAATTCCACCCAATTGTCTCCAAGTTAATCACAGCAAAATTTTAAATGGGATACCCAGCTCGAATGCAAGTTTTTGTAGCAGGATCCTGGTCTTCATTTGAGGATATCGTCTTGGCACAATCCGCTCTACAACCAGCCCTACCTGACCTATTCCATAATCGCTGAACAGTTTTTGGGATCTAAGTTGGACACTCCATATAAGTAAACAAGATATAGTCGGGACTCTCCTTTTGAAGGTTCCATTCCTGTAGAAAAGAATGCCTGAATGTTCTATTATTGATCTGGACAGAAATCATAAAAAACTCCTTATAACTGGGCTGAAGCAAGTAAAACCAGCGGCTCTGATGCAGACAGGACTCTGTCTTAAGGCAAAGTGTGATTGCAGCATGCAGCCTTTACACATTATTTATCTTTTACTGTTTAATTAGAAACAGGAATCAATTCTATATGGGAGCATTTTCAAATATTGGGTCTCCTTATGGTGATATTGTTAAGTGCAGTTTAATATTGGGGAATTCATTATGAAGCTACTTTTACACAGCGAGTTCAGTTACAGTTAATTGCCACTAGAGGAACCACTTGTACTGTATTATAGAGTACATTACTTAAAATAGCCTGATTTTGGTAATGTTTGGTACCACTTAATTTCAGTGGTCTCAGGTTAAAAGAAACATGTTTGGATGGTCTTGGATACCTATTACTAGGTCTATCATTTTGCTCTGCTGGTTTGGTACCTCAGGACTCTGGTTTTTGAGGTTTGCTTTTCAAAAAAATGGCTACTAGTGGTACCAATCTGTTGCATAATTATAGGTTTGAATAGTAGACAACTGCATTATACTTCTCCCCTAATTATAGTGGATAAAGGGGACCAGAAACAGTAAAGGCCTAACTATACAAGGCCAGGTTTTATTTAGAGACCTGTAGTAGCTTCTCAAACAGAATTTATTTATTTATATTTATTTATTTATTTAAGAGTTTAACCAGGCAGGCATACTGAGTGGAGAACCACTCGTTTCCAGATGCGACCTGGGGGGAAACAGGGGAGGAGACATAGGGGAAGGTCAGTAATACACAAAAATTCTGTACAATTGAGGAGGCACTGTTAGAGAGCCTATACAGTAGGTAGCTAGGGCAGACATGTAACTTCTATACAAAACTAAGACCAACAGAGTGAAATGAAAAGAGTTAGGGTTGGGTGGGGATTTCCCTTTCCTCTCTTTGCTATGGTTGATCAGTGGGTGGTGGGAGAGTAGCTAAGTGGGAGATAGAAAGGTAGTACTGTACAACATTGTACGAACAGAAAGGGAGGGAGGGAGGGAAGGGTTCTTGTTAAAATTTAAGATATTATCCTGGTCATGTTCTACAATTATTTCTTTAAAACTAACTCAGGGAGAATGGGATCGAGGGAGGAAATTAGGGATAAGGGTTATAACAGCACATCTAAGAATTAGAGTAACAACTTATATATTGAGTACAAGCCTTCAAACACCATGAAGTCTTGCTTATATTAGGACCTTTGCAGTATGCCCCTGGCTTTTGACTGCCCCGGAGATGAAATAGTTAACTCCAGAGAAATCTTGAGTTCCACAGCGCGAGGGCGCTTATTGAAAGCTCTATCTGGGTTGTTTGAACCCAAACTGTCAGATTCTTTACTCCGCTTTCACTGAACAGACGCTCCGGAGACCAGCTCCTTCATTTCGGTTTGTTTTGCGGTTTAAAGTATTTTTATCGGTTCATTTAACCGAGAAAGTGTTTAAAATTACCGCGGTTTTCCGTTTAAAGCTCTATCTGGTAACCGTAAGTAAAATAATTTTAGTCTGTGTGGAAACTCAGTATCGGTTCGCTCTGAACCGATCAGTTTACTTTAAAATTGTTTTCTTTGCATTTAGAGTGAGGTACCGGTTCTTATCGGTCCTAAAAACCTGCAATTAAAAGTGTTTTTTCAAATACCGTGAACAGTTAGGGACCGATAAGGGTGTCTTATCCTGGCAAGGCCTGAAACAAAGGACAAGTTTGGTTAGGCTGTCATTATGTCTGAGAAACCCAAAAGAAAAACTGGGCCCTGGGTTTCAACACTGTTGATGTCTGTGGGGAAGCCTTTGCCAAGGCTGACCCACACACCACTTGTGTCTATTGTCTGGGGGCTGACCACCTCCTGTCAGACTGCCAGATATGTAAGAATTTCCCTGCAGCCACCCTGGAAAAGAGATTGGGCAGGCTAGGAACGAGAGGCCAAAAGTCCACTGACCCGGATGGCCAACCCGCCCAGCTACGGCTGGACCAGAGGGAGTGCCCTCTGACCAGGGCCATACTTCCTCAGGAAAGAAAGGCTGTCCTGAGGAACCAGTCAAAGCAAAAGGACAAAGAAATCAGCTAGTGTGGAGTCCAGTTTTGTCTCTCCTTCTGCTGTAGAAATAGCTAAAGCCATACAGATTGTCCAGTCTTTGTCTCAGGGACTTGTTAAACCCTCTCTGGTTGGAAAAAGGGTCTCGTTCAAGTCCAGTGGTTCAGGATTATGATGTTGGGATTTTATGAACCACAGGGGGAGGAAGATTTTGATGATTGTAATTGTGATTGGGAAGGTCTGGAAGTGCCAATAGAACTGGACATTTCTCCAGACAGACCCTTTGAGTCTCCCCCTTTATTGTCTGAGTCCCCATCTCATTTCAGATTTTATAAGAAAGTAGCAGAAACTCTCCAGCTCCCCTTAGAAGAGGCTGTGGATGAGCAAGAGGAGCCTGACTATGTGGAAATGATGGATATTCCAGAGGCTAGAAGGTTGTCTATTCCTTTACATAAGTCATTTAGGAGACAAACCACTAAGATTTTAAAAATCCTTTTCTGTCCTCCTGTAGATAAAAAATGGACAGAAGGTATCGTTGTCAGGCCCTAATACAGACTTCCTTACTGAACAGTGTAGTCATGTAGGTGTGGTGCAAGCTGCAGCCTGTGACAAGGCTAATATTCCCTGGCTTCACATCCTCCTGATAAGGATTCCAGGAAGATTGATGCCATGGCAAAAAACAGTATGTGGCAGCTTCTTTGGGACTCAGACAGGTTAATTATATGAAGCATGTGGCTAGATATCAGAAATCTAGATGGGACACTATATTGCAGTTGGCCAAGCAGGCCCATGGCCAGCTGGCTAGTGAGTTGGAACAGGTGGCTGCTGATGGCATTGAAGCCTCTAAAGTTCAATTTCATGCTGCTGTTGATGTTAATGATGTTTCCTCTAGGGTCATGGCCACTTCTGTAGCTCTCCATAGGTTGGCATGGCTCAGATGCACTAATCTGTCCCAAGATACCCAGTCAAAGGCTATAGATTTTCCTGTTATAGAGAATTCTCTGTTTGGAGAACAAACAGAAAATTACATGAAAAGATGGATGAATACAGAACTACTTACAAAAGTGCCAAGCTAAGGAAAGGCATGCCACTCAACATAGGCATGCCCCAGGGATGAGGGGCAGGCCTTACAATAGCCTTTTACCAATTCCAGGCTTCTTCTGCTTTTGCACAGAGAGGATTTTTCAGAGGCAGAGGCAGGCGGGGCACAGGCAGGCCCTCTCCCAACCTAAAGCTGCTCCTGCTAGCAGGCACCCTGACGGGGTGTCTGGGGCCGACTCTCCTGTACCGGTGGGGGCAGACTGGCTTATTTCTGCAGAACTGGTTGTCCCTAACCTCGGACAAATGGGTTCTGGAGGTGGTAAGCCAAGGCTTGGTTCTCAGTTTCAAACAGTTTCCCAAGATGAGAGCAGAGCACTTTCCCCCTCAAGTCTTTTAGAAACCCTCGCACTCAGAAGCGGAGGTTTCCTCTCTTTGGACTGCAAAGCAGTGGAAAGGGTCCCCTTGCCACCAGAGCAAGGTCTTTACTCAAGGTACTTCCTGACCCCAAAAAGACAGGAGACTGGTGGCCCATCTTGGATTTAAGATTTCTGAACAAGCATCTTGTAAAACCAAAGTTCAAAATGCTGACTTTAGCAATGATTTTGCCATCCTTGAGGCCAGGGACTGGCTAGCTTCCCTGGACCTCAAGGACTACTCAATATTCTAATCAGGGCCTCTCACCGAAAGTACCTCAGGTTCGAACTGCCCTCGGGCCACTACCAGTTCAGGGCAATGCCCTCGGACTCACTTCTGCTCCAAGAGTTTTCACAAAATGTCTAGCTGTAGTAGTGGCCCACTTAAGAAGACAAGGGATAGCTGTGTTTCCCTACTTGGACGACTGGCTTATTGTGGGTCAGTCATCAGAGCAGGTAAAATCCACTTGCAAATCACCAGGAACTCATCACCTTTCTGGGGTTCCTGCTGAATGTTCCAAAGTCAGTTCTCGAACCAGTTCAGGTACTAACTTTTATAGGTGCAGAGCTGAACACAAAGATTAGCCAGGGCATTCCTCCCTCGAAAGAGTGGACAAACTCATTGCCCTGGCATCTTCTTTCTCCATGCAGGTCTCTTGACCAGCAAGGCACTTTCTGCAACTCCTGGGGCACATGGCTGCCTCTACAGCTGTTGTGCCAGGGCAAGATTTCAGATGAGGGACATTCAGTTCCACTTGAGGTCCTATTGGTCTCAAAGGAGGGACCCCTTACCAAATTGGTCCCAGTGACCAAGACTCTGATCCTAGCTCTCCAGTGGTGGCTGGATCGAGCAACCTGTCCTCAGGGGTCCCATTCCTTCCTGTCCCTCACTCCCTCATCCTCACCACGGATCGTCCCTGTTGGGTTGGGGGTTCACCTGGGCGACCTTTCAACTCAGGGAGTTTGGTCCCCTCAGGAATCTCTGCTTCACATCAATCTGCTGAGCTCAGAGCTGTCTTCCTAGCTCTCCAGGTTTTTCAGAAACTGTCCAGAACAAAGTTGTTCAAGTCAGGACAGACAATACCACAACAATGTGGTACATCAACAAGCAAGGGGGCACTCGCTCTTCAGCCCTATGCACCGAAGCAATGAAGTTGTGGTCTCTGGCCTATTCCCTGAACACCTGTCTGATAGCGGTTCACCTCCCAGGGAAGGACAATGTCCTAGCGGACGTCCTCAGCAGGATTTCTCAGGGCCATCACGAATGGGCTCTGAACCCTCAAGTGCTGGGGTCAATCTTTGCCAGCTGGGGCACTCCTCAGATAGATCTTTTTGCAGCCCCAGACAACCACAAACTTCCCCTGTTTTGCTGCAGGCCCCCAGTTCTGGGGTCAGTCCCCCTGGATGCCTTTCAGCTGGATTGGGAGGGAAAGTTCCTCTATGCTTTCCCTCCGTTCCCTCTACTCTTCAGGGTTTAGTAAAAATCAGAACTCAGCCTTGCAGGGTGATTCTGATTGCTCCAACTGGGCCAGGCAGCCTTGGTACCCTCTTCTTCTGTCCCTATCATTCCACCTCCCTGACCTTGCCCAGGCTCACGACCTGCTGACCTGTGCACAGGGAGAGTGTGGTATCGGATCTCAACTCCCTCCACCTCAAGGCTTGGTTCTTGAGGACTTAGAGTTGCTCATTTACACCTTTCTCAAGGTGTCTTGGATATTTTAAAGGCCTCCAGAAAGCCTTCCACTAGAGCCACTTATAATTCTAAATGGAAGAGATTCTCATTTGGTGTTCTGAGAGGCAAATCACCCCAGAATCAGCTGACCTGCCTATTTTGTTGGACTACCTGGTCCACTTAAATTCCTTAGGCCTCAAACCAGCTACCTTAAAGGTTCATTTGGCAGCTGTTTCAGTTTTTATTTCTGCAGGAAAACCAGTTTCTCTTTCTTCTCACCCTGTGTTTGCCAAATTTTCAAGGGTTACTTCATACTAATCCTCCCTTTGAGGAACCAACCCTGCATGGGACTTGAATATTTGCATTGCCCAGCTAATGCAACCTCCTTGAGCCTCTGGATTCGCAGATCTCAAGTTCTTAACTTGGAAAACTGTTTTCTAGTGGCTATCACTTCTGCTGCGTATAAGTGAATTGCAAGCCTTGTCAGTGGAAGAGGATTTCATTTCTTTCTACAGAGATAAAGTGATCCTCAGGACTAACAGAAAGTTTTTACCTGAGGTGGTTTCAGATTTTCATCTTAACCAATCCATCTCTCTTCCAGTATTTTTTACTGAGCACTCCTCTTCTGGTGAGAGAAGCTTGCACAGTTTGGACGTAAAAGAGCCCTTAGCTATTATTTGGATCGTACCAAGGGTCACAGGTTCGAATCCTCCAGCTCTTCCTTACCTATGGAGATTGGGTAGGGGAGGCCTGCTACTAGGAGGTCGATTGCTAGGTGGATTGTCTCTTGTATCCAGTTCTGTTATCAAAACTGGGCAAGGCAGCGCCTCAGGTCTGAGGCTCATTCCACCAGGGTACAGCTGCATCTCTAGCGGCTGCTGAGATATTACCATTTGGAAATCTGTCAAGCTGCTACCTGGAAGACAGTCCACACTTTCACTAAGCATTATTCCCTGGGCGTCCAGTCCAGGAGAGATGCTCGCTTTGGCACAGCTGTCCTGCAGAGCCTATTTCCTAAGTAGGTTCTGACCCTCCTCCATGGGGGTACTGCTGTACTCTGCAAGGTCCTAATATAAGCAAGACTTCATGGTGTTTGAAAAAATTACTCACCTTAGTAATTGCTTTTCTTCTCATGGAGTCTTACTATATTAGAACAACCCTCCCTCCTACCCTCTCAGAATCCCTACTTGGGTATGGGGTTGGCAAATTGGTGCAATCACTGTGTCATGCCTGTTTAGCTTCTAGTTCCCCCTTCTTTTCTTTCTTGGGTTGGAACTAGATAGTTTCTGTTTTTGTTAATTGGTAGCTGGGCCCTCTCTGGACTTGAGTCTTTGGGCAGAGGGGCCTTAGTAATGATTGTCAAGGTTATCCTAACAATATCGTGATACTGTTTTTCTTTATTGGTGTTGTGTTTTGTGGTTCTACTGTTAGTAGGTAGCCAATGGCTAGTGTAAGGCTTTTCCACACAGACTTGCTATGTTAGTTTAGCCTCTAAAGAACCTGACAGTTTGGGTTCAAACAACCCAGATAGAGCTTTCAATAAGCCACTGCGCTGTGGAACTCCAGATTTCTCTGGAGTTAACTATTTCATCTCCGGGGCAGTCAAAAGCCAGGGGCATACTGCAAAGGTCCTAATATAGCAAGACTCCATGAGAAGAAAAGCAATTACTAAGGTGAGTAATTTTTTCTTCTTGTCTACCCAGGAACCCACAGGAACAAATATGATGGCTAATCCAATTAAGATAGCAACATGGAATATTAAAGGGGACAGACAAAAGTCTTAACAGTACCAGATTTTAAAACACCTAAACCTCCTAGTGGCTGAAATTATTTTTAACCAAGAATCTCACCTGCTGGATTCAGAATCACTTAAGCTTTGCAGGCAACAGATTGTTCAGGTGTTTTCTGCTTTAGGAACCACTAATAGTTGTGGTACATTGATTTTAGTTCACAGACAACTTCCCTTTTCCCAGACTAATATAATCAGGGATCCAAAGGGAAGGGTTATCTTTGTACAAGGTACTGTTTACACTAAAGAAATACCAATAGGTAACATATATGGACCAAATCAGGATACCCCAGAATTTTTTACATGATTAGTCTGCATTTTGAGCCCTTTTCTATCAATCCCAATGATAATCGGGGAGACCTAAATCTGGTTTATGACCCAATGCTAGATAAAAATGGCCAGAAAAAAGGGGACTTTCTCCAGCTCAACGAGCTTTCAGGGAGTTAATGGAACAAACTGGATTACATGATATCTGGAGAGCATTGCACCCCTTAGACAAAGAATTCACATATACCTCACCAATCCATAAAATCTCTTCCAGAATTGATTATCTGCTTTTGTCTCAGTCCTTTATTCCTGGAGTGTTATACTCCTCGATTCAACCTGCTCCCCCTCAGACCACTCTCTGGTATTGTGTCATTTATCAGTAATATCGTTGCCTAGGGGAGGAATGAGATGGAAATTCAATGACCAAATATTAAGAGAGCCTGATTTGGTCCAAATAATTCAAGATCATATAGATCAATATATGGCAACCAATCAGGGCACTACAAAGAGACCAGACATGGAGTGGTGCGCCCTAAAGGCATACCTTAGAGGGATTCTCATTAGCTTAGCTACCAAAAGAAAAAAACAGACAGAACAATGAATGTCTCAATTGTTATCCCAGATCAAAGATATAGAGAAGAATCTGTCCCCAGCCACCCCAGAATCTACTAGACAAGAGTTAATTAGATTAAGAGTGGCATATCTAGAAATATTAAAAGAAAAGATGGAATATGCCATAATAAAAATGCAAGCTTCTTACATGGACCGGGGGAGAAAGCAGGATGTCTCCTAGCTCTTAGAATTAAACAAATGGAAGCATCCTGATATATAACCTCCATACGCTCACAATTAGATGGCTCATTAACAACTGCACCGACTGAGATTTTAGTGGAATTTACAGAATACTATAAAAAATGATATAGCCCTATGCCAAACCCCCTCACAGAGACCTGTCTAGAGTCTTTTCTAAGAGAGGCTAACCTGCCTTAGCTTACAACAGACCAACAAAAAATATTATTATCCCAATAACTTCTGAGGAATTGTCAGGGACAATTAAAGATCTACCCTTAAACAAAACCCCTGGTATTGATTGCTATTCAGCCAATTTCTACCAAAAATTTAAAAAACAAATTATCCCCTTGTTGCTTCCTCTTTATTAACATATACTTTCAGGTGCACAGACAGATATGTCTCTTTTTGAAGAGGTCATTATTATACTACCCAAGCCAGACAAATCACCTGAACTGGTTACAAATTACCACCCAATCTCCTTACTGAATCAAGATGTTAAAATGTTAACTAAACTACTGGCAAACCATCTTAATTCAGTAGTTTCAACTCTAACTGGCCCTGCACAGGTTGGTTTTATGAGGGATAGATCCTCAGAGGATCACCTTCGTACCCTGTTTCATGTTTTCTTGGCATCCAGAGATGCTCTCTTCCCTGTAGCTTTGGTCTCTCTGGATGCCAAGAAGGCATTTGACAGGCTCAACTGGTAATACATGTTTCAAACTCTGAAAGCTTTTGGCTTTCCTAGTGCTTTTCAGCAATGGATTAGTTCCCTATACAAATCTTCAACTGCTAGAGTATCAGGCAACGGGGTCACCTCTGAATCTTTCACCCTTTACTCTGGAACTAGGCAAGGTTGCTCCCTCTCTCCACTACTCTTCAATTTATATTTGGAGCCATTACTCCATAAACTACAAGCTTGTCCTGAAATACAGGGTATCCCAATCCACTTGTGTGAGATCAAGGTCTCAGCGTATGCAGACGACCTCTTGCTACAATTAGCAAATCCAGTCTCCTCTATCCCCCAGTGTTACATATCATAAACTCCTTTAGCCAAATTTCTAATTACAAACTGAATGTAAGTAAATCCACTGTTTTTCCCCTTAACCATGAACAGTTCAAGGCAGATGTTGTGAAATTGGGTCTTTCTTGGCAACAAGATTCCCTAAGATATTTAAGTATTGAACTATCTCGATATTCTGGACGTTCAGTAAGATTAAATCTAGACTCTCTGATACGGCTAATAACCCAAGACCTTATCAGATGATCATCCCTTCCACTCTCAGTTTGGGGTAGGATCAATTTACTGAAATGAATATTTTCCATGTATCTTCTACTCCCTCTCACTACTTAATACCTGGCTTCCTCTAGCATTGTTTAAAAAAATTACATAGCCTATTTATTAAATTAATTCAGGCCAATAAAACTCCCAGAATCACTTTTGTTAAATTAGTAGCACCTAAACTTGAGGTGGCTTATGTCTGCTCAACATAGGTTTCTATTTCTGGGCTAGTCATATTAACAAATACCTGAGATGGCTAACACCAGACACCTTACTCCACTCACTGCCCTGGCTTAAAATAGAACTTGCCCTAATAAGGGCCAGTGGCCTCGAACTGAGAGCTCTTTTACATATTAAAGAGGGCCTTCTGCCCAATAATTTAAAAAATACCCCAATAGCCCTGTCTATCAGGGTTCATTCTCAACTCTGTCGCTTCCTTAAAAATATAATAATATTACGGACATTACCCAACCTCTATATGGCAATTCAAATTTCAAAATAGATAATACAACTATTTCCCCTAAATGGTTACCATGTCTGAGTGAATTACAAATTAACAATTTATTAGATGAAAAGGGGACATGGCTATCAGTTAATGACATTAAACAGAAATTTACAATACCAAATAGTTCTTACTTTAAGATCATTCAAATTACATTTGTTATTAAGGCATTAGGGCTACATCCTGAATCAAGTGCTAGTCCTCCCTTTAATAAAGACATGTTTGAACTGGTGTCGTCCAAAAGTAGTTTCCAAAATATATGGAATTTTGTATGACCACCTATATCCAGACTGCTTTGGACCAACCCACTACTGGTCTACTTATTTTCCTGATATAACTATAAATTGGTCACTTCTCTGGTACAACTGTCACAAATTCATAAACCAAGAGTGACTGAGGCTGGTGCAGATGCACATCATGCATAATGTATACTTTTCCCCACAAAAAATGGCCAGATTAGGATTGACACCTTCATCCCTATGTGTCAGATGCCTCCAATATGAAGGCTCATTATACTATGGACCTGCCTTAAAGTTACTTCTCTTTGGTCAAATATTCAAAATAGGGTAGACCCACTCCTGGGTTTACAAGAATTATATATTCCAGAGATATGTCTCATAGGAGACTACTCGAAAATAAGAATCCTTAACAGAAATAGTTACATGGCTATTATCTCTATGTCTGTTAAGGAACTGGTATTGAGGCATTGGTTAGACCAAGAAGAACTTACATATGGGGAATGGTTAACATAATTATTGGCTAATCTTAGAGCTGAATGGATTATTGCAAATCTAAATAATAGATCAGGAAGGTTTAAGAAGATTTGGGACCCTCTATATATACTATACTCAATATAAGTAATTGTTGTTGCTGTATTCTACATAACACCTATGTAAACTTCACAATTGTACTGATTGTGCTGTATGGGTTTTAGAGAAGGGGTACATATTTATTTAGTATATAGAGGGGTGGGTAAATTAGTAGAGGGTGGATGGGGGGGGCAGATTCATTTGTCCTGATTTACAGACCTCTGTATAAGAAATGTGTACCTTGTATATCTGTCCTCTGTAACAGAAAAATACTACAATAAACTCTAAATGGAAAAAAAGAAAGAAATTTGAAGAAAAGAATAAAGTAGACCCATAGGTTGTATTTGTCTGTACTTTTAATCCCAAGTCCCAAAAGGTCACATCTATTATCAAGTTACACTGGCACTTGACAAAAAGGAACCCAGGACTTAAAGGCATGAATGTAAATGAACCCAGAATTGTTTACAGAAGAGGGAGAAGCATCAAAGACACAGTTGTATGCAGTGTGCAGTCACGAAAAGAGCCCCCAAGAATGTGGCTCCCCAATGAAACAAATGGAAACTGCTACTGTGGGAACAGTAAATTTTGCCCCCATATTTCCACTACTGATCAGTTTAAAAACCCGGTCACAGGGAGTGATGTAGAAGTCAAGGGGTTATTCACCTGCAACACCTGCAGAATTGTCTATATGGCAGCCTGCAAATGTGGTAGCTTCATCAGAAAAACTAAGCTGCGCTTTAAACTCAGGATGGGGGAGAAAATGGTGACCAAAAAAATGCCCCAGCTGTGCATATCCTGAGAGCTAGAAATAGTTCAGCACATGGCTTGAGCTTTATGGGACTTGAAAAGCCACAGTTACTGAAAAGAGGAGGGTATTATGACAACCTGCTGAGATGTAAAAAGCAGTACTGGATATGAGAGCAATGGAAAATAATGGTCTAAGCAATAAAATTGAGCTTGCTCCATTTTTGTTAAAGAAAAGATGAATTATAGGTATACTGTTATTGTGATGTGTGACATGGGGGGGGGGACTACAGAACCATAAAAGTATTTAGAAGTTGTATTCCTTTTTTTCATTAACTGATTATTTTATGTTTTTACAGATGTTTTCATTAGTGGAGCACTCCCCTCTTGGACAATTTTTAATTAAAAAAAAAAACTAGGAAGGAATTGGTCGCACAATGCTGCATTGAAGGTAGCAGCCCTACCTTTGGAAATTTTGTTGAGAACCTCTTTTTAAGTTTAATAATGTTATGCATTAGCTTCATGCCAGTTCGTAGTAAATATTGCAGCCTATGAGCAAGGATGAAAAGTAACTGTATTGTAGGTTTTAACTGTGTGTATTGATATAAATGTTCACAGCACCATATGAGAGGTAAAAATGTCCATAAATTAACACACAGAAAATAGATTTTTTTTCACAATGTTTTATAACAATGGAGGGTTGAGAACTGTTGGACTCATTACATGTATTTTAAATTGCACACTGTCACTTTAAGTGAACCTTTTTATAGAGATGTCCACTAGGGGCAGTGGCCCACCTTTGAAAAAGCTTATTCCAGAGCAAACACATCAGGGCAAGTATTGTTTTTGGGGGGGCTGGTTAATTGCACTTTATTAAGTATTTCGCACTACCTGGACTTTGCACAAACTGTTCTGCACTGAGACAAATTGCTGCTTCCTATGTTTTTGAATTTGCTGCTTGTTATGTTTTCTTAAATTTGACTGCAAGAAAGCAAGGACTATTTTTTTCGGTAAAGATACCTAAAATAAAGGGAGAACTTTGATGAAACAGTCCTGTGCCCAAGGTTGTAATAAGTAATTACAGAAAGTATGCTTTTGGTTTTGATAACACAGAGTTTACAGAGGCAAACACCACCATTACAGGTGCCAGTATTTCTTTCAATTTTAATGAGACATTGCACCAGTTTTAAAGTTTGTGCTGCTGGAGCCAAGATGGTCCCAAGGCAGCATGGATTCACAGGGTGTAGGTCATGTCAGACAAATCTGATAGAGTTCTGTGACTGGGTGACCAAGAAATTAGATCAAGGAGGAGTGGTGGATGTGGTCTGTCTGGATTTCATTAAGAATTTAAACACTGTTCCACATTAGAGATTAGTGGCCAAGCTGGGTAGCTTAAGGGTGGATAAATAGGTCATAAACTGGTACAAAATTGTTTAGGGGTAGGAGGCAGATGCTGGTAGTAAACATAGTTTACTCCAAAGAAGGAAGGGTGACTGGGAGGTACCTCAGAGATCAGTCCTGGGCTTGGTCCTCTTAATGTCTCTATTAGTGACATAGAATAATGTTGATGTTGATGGCAGACAAAGGCCTATGCCCACTTAGTCTGCCCATTTGCACATGTACTGTAACTGTGGTTCTTCAAGCTTCTACAGGACTATATTGTCCCCTTCCACCAACTACCATAATTCCCTGATATCAAACCTTAAATCCTGTAATTGTTTCTGTCCCCACTGCCTCTTCTGGCAGGGTTTTCCATTTGTCCACCACACTCTCCGTGAAGAAGTACTTCCTGATGCTCTCCCCGAACCTCATCCCTCCAGTTTCATCCCATGTCCACTAGTCCTGGAGCACCTTTTTTCTGTGAAAAATAATGTTTTCCTATAACTTGTTCTTTCCTGTGAGGTATTTATATGTCTCAATCATATCCCCCTTCTCCCTCCTCTGTTCCAGTGAGTACATATTTAAGTCCTTCAGGCTGTTCGTATAGGTTTTGTGATGTAATCCATGCACCATCTTGGTTACAGATGAACATACGAATATATAAATGTGCCAGCAGAAACAGACCACCTGGTAGAGATGCAGCAAATTTATATTCCACCGGCAAAGTGGCGACAAAGTGGCAGAATGCACCACTTGGAGTAATATGTGAAATTTCCATGCCTTAGGCAGAATTTTGCCAAAGCAAAATTTCACCTCCCGTGGGCAAAATTTCACCATAGAAGGTGAAATTTTGCAGTTTTGTGGGCAAAATTTCACCATTCCGCAGGTGTAATTTTGCCACTCCACCAGCGAAGTTTCGCATTTCACTCAGTGAAATGGGCAGAATTCATGGATTACTGCACGTAGTGACTTTTTCTCACTTCACCCACCACTACCACCCAATCTATCTAAGTTTGCTTGAGTGTGCAGCTAAAACCCTAAGTTTGCAGCTGCCCCACCCCCCTTTGTCATCCCACAGCCACCTCCACCTCCCCCAACCCTCACTCTCCCCCTGATCCCTATTCCATGCCTTTTTAAAACTGTTCACAGATTTACATGATACCACGCATTCTGGTAGTGTATTCCATTTTGCTACCACCCTCTCCATGAAATAGTGTCTCCTCATTTCCCTCCTAAATCTTCCCACCTCTATTCTTAGCCCTTTCCCCTTGTGTCCCTCCCCCTCCTTAGCTTAAAGACCCCATCTGCCCCATCCTTATTGATTCCCCTCAGATACTTGAATGTTTCTATCATGTCCCCCCCATCCCTTCTATGCTCCAGGGTGTACATATTCAGGTCTCTCAGCCTGTTCTCATAGTCTCTCCCCTCAATTCCACATATCATCTTCATTGCCCTCCTCTGCATCCCTTCCAGTAGCCTAATATCATGCTTCAGGTATGGTCTCCAAAACTGAACACAATACTCCAAGCGTGGCCTTACTAGTGACCTGTAGAGGGGCAAGATCACTTCTCTTTGCCTGGATGAAAACCCCTTTGCTATGCACCTCAGCATTTTGTTCACTTTTGCAGCTGCTGTCCTGCACTGGGCAGTGTTGTTCTTGGTCTCTGTGACCATTACCCCTACTGTAGGTCCTTCTCAGTGATCCCCAGCTTAACCCATCCCAGCCATTATTCTCTCCTTGGGTTCTTTGCCCTGAAGTGCATAAACTTACACTTCTTTGCATTGAACCCCAGCAGCCACCTCTCTGGCCACTCCTCTAGCTTACTTAGGTGCCCCTGCAGCTGCTTCCATTACTCACCCTTCATCAACCACTGCTCCCATGTTAGTGTCATCTGTGAACAGACTTACCTTGCTCACCACCCCGTGTGCAATGTCTGATATGAAGAGCCCAAATAATACTGGTCCCAGCATAGAGCCCTGTGGCATCCCACTCATCACCGGCCTTGGAGTTGGTCCCTCCCACCACCACCCATTGCAGCCTCCCACTCAGCCAGTTTGTAATCCAGTTCGTCATTTTGGCCCCTACTCATACACTAGTTAGCTTCCCCCAAGACACCCATGAGGCACCAAATCGAAGGCCTCACTGAAGTTCAAGTAAAGAACATCCACTGCATGACCCTTATCCAGCTCACCTGTCACCCAGTCATAATATTGTATCAGGTTGGTTTGACAAGACTTCCCTGAAACAAACCCATGCTGTCTCATGGCTGCATTGCTGTTCCACTCCTCAGCGCTCTTCTAGTCGCTCCGAGTTTGCTCAGATGTATGCCGGGTTTTCTAGGTAAAATTCCACTTTGCTGCTGAATGAAACTCGGGTTTTTCTGGTTTAATTTAACTCCAGATAAGAGTATTTTATTTATTAAATTGAACTATAGTGCTTGCTAGCGTACAGCTTGTTGGAAGCAGCAGACACTTTTTAGTATTGCAGTTTGCACAGGGCTGGCTGTTAATGTCGGCATCCGATGAACATTTACAGAGTCGAGAGAGACGCTGTTGGAAGCTTAAGGAGTTTGCCGGTCGGCTGGTAGTGCTGGCGTCCTGTGGAGAGATAGATCTGACTGCACCTTGTTGTACTGACATGCCTTTTTTTGAATTATTACAGGTATGCTAGCTCTGCCTAGGGGGTCTGGGAATTAAGATTCTGGCCCTCACTTTACTGCGTTCAGACAGTGATTTCATTTTTTTTGTTTTACAGGTTTGAAATCCCTCCTTGAACAGTGACTCGGGGGGAGGGGGGAGAAAAAAAGGAAAAAGAGTGATGGGCACAAGTTGCTGGAGTTTTCCCACCTGTAATTGGAAAGCTATTGTTCCTGCTGTTTGAGCTGAACAGAAGGAAAAGGCTGGTGGCAATATTGCTCAGAAATTTGCTTTTTTGTCACCATAACTGTCTTTATTATGTATATGGCTATTATACTGAGCATTCCTTGAAAAATTGGTGGAAACAAGGTACATAATGAGCTGCGTGCCTTTCAGCAAAAACCGAACCTAAGACCCACTGGATTTAAATGGACTCCCAGTGAGGGAGCTAGAGTAATTTAATAATATGGGAAATGGGATCAGTGATCTACTCTGTGTGGTAAAAGGCAATGTCTTAAAAAGCCTTAACATTTTTGATTAAAAGGGCAAGTGTTACTTATACTTGACTAAAGATGGTGGTATGGAGTGATCCCTTGGACTTCTAATGGTAGGAGCAAAGTCGAAAGAATATGTGTGCTGAAACAATGTTTTTTTTCCCCTGTCTTTATCTTGGACTCTAGTATTTAACTGAGCCAATTGTATAAAACTAAATAATATAAGTCTGTAAAAGCTTTCTAAGTAGAATCTCTAAACTTTAACTGTTTTTAGGATTTTTATTGGGATGTTTGCAGAAACCCAGTGGGTTACATTGAAAGCTTTTCTGAGGCAATGAATGCTATAAATATTTGACTATTAGTATTTAAGGCATTGAAAGTACCTGTAGAGTTTTAATTTGTTTTTTTAAAGCTGTTTGAAGCTGTTAAAGTTGTTAATGCCTGTAGTGTGGTGTTGTTCTTGTGCTTTGATGAAATTTCAGCAATTCAAGCTTTCTAGTTTTATAATGTACTGAATATGAGATATATTAATGTGATATTCAATTTGGCTCTGAGTTATTGAGCCTAAAGGTATGTTTTGAATGGTCACATGTACTGTATTTGAAAAACATACACACTTTTGAGTTTTATCTAAGATTTAAAATGCAGGGATCTTTGGAGTGAAAGAAGTTATGCTTCCATATGTATTTATAGTTATTTAATTATTAAACCCATGAGATTGCCTTGAGGCTTTTTGGTATCAGGTGGGACAAAACTATTTACCATAAGTGGTTCCACCCAGGACATGGGGCCCCAATAAGTACTGCAAGAGTGGTCACTGGGAGTAGCTGGAATCAGGCAATCAGTGGGGCATGGAGCGGCATGAGTCAGATGGTGCCACAGTGGACATGCTTCCAGGCTGGTGTGTCCTGTTGTCCATCAGAGAGGTGCTGAGTGATATGGAGTGGAATGATGGGACTGGACTGTTACATGGAGCACCACTGTAAGCTCAGTAGTAGCTGACCATTTTAGCTGGATGGAGGATGATCCATGGACATGTAGTAGTATGCACTACATGGTGCCCATATGGACATATCCTTAATGCCAGCATGCCCTACTGGCTTCCAGGTAGGATCAGAAGGGTCATAGTGTGATCAGATGAGACCTATCATGAAACATAATTTCATTTAGTGCCTCAGGTATGGCCAATGAGAGTGACCAGGTAGGAAGGGGTCTGCAGGGTACGGAGCAGTATGCGCTGCATGGTACCTTTAATGGTTGCCCTATATTGTAGCATGTCTGTTTTGGCTACTTGGCAGTTGCTGATGGAGCAAGATGTGAGTGGTAGAGGTAAACTACATTGGTGTGGTTTGGACGGCCATGGTGTCTGTTAGCTTGATGGCTGTTTATTCATTTATCTAACTTATCATAGTACCTGTTAGTATTATTTAATTTATAAAATGCACCATATGTATCATGATGCATTGCACATTATAGTGTATGTCCAAACTGCTATTGTATTTTATATACTGTTTTTTTTTATTGTATGAAATATTTTAGGTTTTTAAGATATTGCAATGGCTTTTTAGCTGAACAATAAACTTTACTACTACTACTGTCTCACATCCTGTAGGCTGTTGTCCTCCAGGTACAACACCAGTCTTTTCTTTAGTATCATTTTCATGAGTTTGCACACTATGGAGGTGAGACTTTCTGGATGATAATTACCTGGTTCATCCCTTGGTCCGCTCTTGTGTAATGGCACTACATGTGCCATCCTGCAGTAAAGTGGCACACATCCTGACTCCAGTGAGGTGCTGTAAAGATCCACCAGTGGCTCTGCCATCATCTCCACCTTCTCCCTCAGCACCCTGGGGTGGATACCATCCAGCCCTGGTGTCTTAGCTACCCTCGGTGCCCTCAGTCCCTCTAGGACTCTACCTCCCTCAATTCTTTAATCTGTCACCTCCTCACCCCCCGACCCCACCCTCCCAGTCCATGGTGATATTGGTCTCCCCTTTTCTTCCGTGAACACTGAACAAAAGTATTCATTCACTGCTTCCACCTGTTCCTCCCCTTTTCCATCCACTCCTCGCCCTTTTTTATCCTCACTATTTTCACCTTGCACTTCCTTTTCTCCCAGATGTATCTGAAAAAGACTTTCTACCCTTTGTTAATTCCCTGTGCTAAACATAGTTTCCTCTGGGCCTAGGTTTCTTTCACTTTTCTGGTCACCTCCCTGAACAATCTTGCATATTCCTCCCTGTCCCCTTCCTTTCCTGTCCTCCTATATCTATGGTGCGCCTCTCTTTTTGCCCTTGTCACCTTCACTACCTCACTATCCAACCAACATGGTTTCCTTGCTCTGCTCCTCTTACCTTGTGTCTTGTTGCAGGCTTCTGTTGCCTCTGTAATCCCCCATTTAATAATATCCCATTTCTGCTCTGCATCCATCTCCTGCCTTATGCCCTCCAGTTTCCCTTTCAGTACTTCCCGCATCCTCCCAAAGTCTGTTCCCCTGAAGTTTACCACCCGGTTTACTGATTTCTCTGGCACCCTGCACATCATGATATTAAACCACATTATTTGGTTATCACTATCGGCTAGTGTATCTTCCACCCTTATTTCGTTTACTGCTTCCCCATTCCACAATACCAGATCGAAAATGTGTTTTTTAGTAGGTACGCTGACCAACTGTGTCAGGAGACCCTCCTGGATCACGTCCAGGAGCACTTACTCCCTAACACTGGAGATGACCGAAATGCTCCAGTCAACTCCCAGCAAGTTGAAATCCCCCACAATTACCACCTTCCCTTTGCTACATACCTTTTTGATTTGTCCCACTAATTCCCTGTCAAACTCCACAGACTGGGATGACAGAATACCACCCCAAACCTCAGTTTTCTACCCCTTGAGTCTAGGAGCTGCTGCCAGATTGCCTCTGTTCTTCTTTCTTCCCCCTTGTCCTTGTGCATTTGATCCCATCCCTCACATAGACTGCCACCCATCACCCCTCCCCTCCTTTTGGTCTTTCCTGTATAACTGTTACCCTGGGATTGCCAGAACCCAGTCCCAGTGCTCAGTTGCCCATGTTTCCATGACAGCTACAATATCTACCCTCCACACTGCCATGAGTGCCTGTAGCTCAGCTGATTTGTTGCCTAAGCTTCTCGCATTCAGCGAGACCACCCTCCATCCTGCCCTCTTCCCTTCATCGAGCTCCATCTCCTCCCTTCTAATCCCTCCCTTTTCAGCCATCCAGAGTCCTTCCCTTCTAGTCTGGGGGTAGGCTGTGACTCCACTCTATCGGATCCCAGCCTACCTGCTGTCCACTTCATAATTTCCACCCCCCCCCAAATAGTTTAAATCCTCCTTTGTTGCAATATACCTCTCCAGTCTTTGCTTTAATACTGCCTTCCCCTCACCACTTAGGTGCAGCCTAAAGCTTACAAATAGATTGTTGTTATCCCAGGTACAGCCCCAGCCACCCACAAACCCATACCCCTTAGTCTGACACCATTCTACAAACCATGCATTCAACTCCCTAATTTTCTCCTTTCTCACTGTTCTTACACAGGGTACAGGGTGCACCTCTGAGAAGGCCACAGACTCCTCAGTCTCCTCTCACAACCTTCTCACTTCCTGAAACCTCTCCCTTGTTACCTCCACCATTTCCCCCTCAAGGTCTTTTTTCCCCAAATATACCACAATGTGTGGTTTCCTCCTACCCCTCCTTTGCACCTTATCATTGCCTGTCCTGCCTTGTCTGTTTAATCCTGGTATGGATTCCACCCATATCTGACTGTGCCTCTCCCCTTGCTGCCCCATCTGATCCCCTTGGGTATGGAGTCCCCCAACACCAGTAGACCCCCTTCCCCTTTCCTTATGCCCATTGCCACCCCCTACCCAGGTTCTCATTCCCTGGGCCACTCAAGATGGTGGTTTTCCCATTTGCAGCAGTGTCTTCCCCCTGCCCCTCTCAATTGAGACCCCCTCCTGTTTGACTGCCAATCTCCCTCTCCCTCCCCACTTCTCTGAGTATTATCCCTCCCCACCACGCCATGCTTAGTCTTACCACAAGTAATGCCCCTCACTCCCTCCTGTCCGTGAGTACTATCCTTTGTGCAGTGTCCTCCTGCATCCTCTTACTCATGTGTCGCTAGTACAACAAGCATGTTCCCTAATCTCTTTGCCTTACTATGTGTTTTCTCCTCCCTCCTGCCTACTGCTGCTCCTAATTTGCTAGGTCCTACTAGAGTCCTCCCTTCCTTAGCTGTCTTCCTGTCTAGTTTTCCTCCTGCCCTTTAGCCCTCCCTTGACCCACTGTTCCTTCTCTGTGGTGCCTCCCCAGACACTCTCAGATGTCAGCCCTTCTACCAACACAACCATACCTCTCAACCTCCTGACTCATAAATCAGGGACAAGGCTTAAAAAAATCAGGGATAAAGGACCAAAATCAGGGACACATCTTCAAAATTGCTGATTTCCACTCAGGAAGCAGGTAGAATAAGGGGCTTAATGTAAACTGCATTTTCTAAGGAAGAACAAGTCTGTAACTTTAATGTTTGACATTATTTTGTGCTTACAACCCCCACTGCTTGGTCACGGAAACACAATTTTTAGGAGGGACTGAGTAAAATTTTGAGGCAAAATCAGGGACGTCCCTGAAAATCAGGGACAGTTGAGAGGTATGAACACAACCCTCCCCCATCACTCAACCTCCTTAGCTCCCTGCCAAGCCACTGAACCTTTTCCTATAGCCTCCTTAGCCTGTGACATATTGGGCACCCCCCAGCCTCCACACTATGTTCATCTGCATTGCTGTCCCACAACCATTGCACCCCACAATCCTACTCATGGTTCACACTACCTATACAGGACAGTGAAATACAGTCTCTCTATACTGATTGCAGTTATTTATGAACAGAATTGCAAACCCACTACTAGTATTCCCAAGTCTCACAAACACATACAGTCCAGAAATTAGATGTTTGCCCCAGGTCCTCTTTAGGTCCCTTCCCCCGGCTTTAAGTGGGGTCGTGGTGCCTCCGTTGAGCTTAATTCCAAAAAACACAGCCACAGAAACCTTTAAGCTAAATTCAAAAGACACAGCCACAGAAACCTTTAGGCTTAATTCAAAAACACAGGCACCGAAACCTTCAAAATAGAAATTAAAAATAGCAACATTTACAAAAATCCTCTCCACACTAACTCTCTCTACAGCAAATATAATTAACTAATCCTAGCCCAGCTTCTAACAGAAATTGTAATACCAAATACCCTTGCAGGCAGCCTAAGACAGCCAACTACAATAAAAACGGTATGGTAATAACTGGAAACCACAATCCTACTCATAAGATCTACAATCCTACTCATAAGTGATATACAGTATATTTATTTATAAAATGGCATGAAAAAATATAGAAATCTCATTGACAAAGAGACATCAGCTGACTGTACATTACATCTCTGTATACACACTGTCATCCTGGTCCTAAACCACATCACACAATGTGCAAATCAGTCCTCCTACAACCAGAACTATCTTCCATCAGTCCCTCTGCAGCCAGAATTGATCTTCCATCACAAACATGGCTGCTACCTTTACACTGTAAAAACCTTGAACTGGGCCCTAAAAATAAAACTACCCTAAATAAAAAATAAAACAAATGAATTGAATGTTGTTTCCCTGATCATCACACTCTCCTTACACACATAAACAAATTAGAAACATTAAGTATTGTTTATAGTTTTCATTAAAACTGTTTCTTTATTAACAGTGACCCTTCTGTCTTTACCTGCTCATCAGGGAAATCTCTTCTGCTTGCCCTGACAATGAGATAATTGAGTCACTGGCCCCAAAACAGGCCTTTATTGTCTGTGTGTACATTTTGTTGGGAGAATAACGTTCTACCAGTGGAAATTAGCAGAATTTTGAATCCTTGTGTTCCATGGTAAACATTCCATGATAAACATTCTACGTCTTGAATGAGGGGAAAAACAGGAAAAAAAAAACAGTATGAAGAAAGTAGGCAATACAGTAATACTTTATAAACAAAGAGAAAAGGTGGGAAAACACAGTTACAGAGGCAAACCCAAACTGCTCAAATAATACATTGCTGTCCCTCAAACTCACTGGTTTAGCATTTTTCAGTGAGTTGCTGTTCAATCAATTTTACAACTCCTCTACCCAAGTCAGAGGACCATTTTTTCTCCATATTTAAATAAAATAGTATACTGTTATTAAATCTTTAATAATGTGTCCAGAGTTTTGTTTGATTGTTTGTTATAGAAATAGTTGTTACCCATTTTATAAGAGCAATAAGACACTTCAAAGTGTGGGTTGTTGATTGATAAGAGCACTTCCCAGCTGCTGTAGTCACTCGGTGCAAGTGCCTCGTGCCTAACAATGCACCTGGGGGTGTGCTCTTATCAGTCAACAACCCACACCCTGTCATGTCTTATAACTTGCATATTCCATCCTGGCTGCTGTCCTCTGAACTGCCTCCACCCCATCTATGTCCTTATGAAGGTAAGGTCTCCAGAACTGGACACTATACTCGAGGTGTGGCCATACTGATGACTTGTATTATAAATTATGACCTTTTCCTGATTGTGATACCCCTGCTATGTAGCCCAGCATCCTGTTTGTTTTTGCTGCTGCCTTGTCACTCTGACTCCCTATCTTGAGATCATCAGAGATAATAACCCCTAGGTCCCTTTCCTGTGTAGAGCATTCTATCTCCCCACCTCCCCCCCCCCATCTGATATACTATTCCTGGGTTTTTGTGACCCATCTGAATTATTTTGCATTTCTTTATGTTATCTCTCAACTGACACTCCCTTGATCAGTCCTCAAGCTTCTACAAATCTCTTCTCATTCTATCCACACCCTCCAGCGTGCCCACCCTGTTGCATAGCTTTGTGTCATCAGTGAACAGGCATATTCTCCCTTCTAGATCTTTTGTAATGTCACTAATAAAGATGTTGAAGAGGACTGGAACCAACACTGACTTCTGTGGCACCCCACTGTTTACCTTTCCCTCTGCAGAGTGACAGTTATTTACCACCACCTTCTGTGTCCTGCTATCTATCCAGTTCCCCACCCACTGCGCCACTGTCCTACCCACTCCCATGTTCCCCATCTTGTTTACCAGCCCTCTATGTGACATTGTCAATGGCCTTGCTGAAGTCCAGGTAGGCCACATCCCTTGCCCCACACCCCATCTACTTCCCTTGCCACCCAATCAAAGAATTTCAGGAGGTTAGACTGGCATGACCTCTCCCCAGTAAAACCATATTGCCATGGGTCCTGTAGACTGTTGGCAACTAGGTGTTCCACAATTCCTTCTTTCAGTAGTGTTTCCATGATCTTTCCCACTACTGAGGTCAGGCTTACTGGTTAGTAGTTTTCCGCCTGTTCTCACTTTTGTAAGGGGGGGCTATATCAGCTGTCAACTGTACATATTTATTTACTTACTGTTTACTGCAGTGTAGTAGAGTGTATCAGACTAATTTCATTGCCTTGTAAGGTGACATTTCTTTAATCAGAATTCCCTGTAACTGACATCATAGAAGGGCTACAGGACTGGAGATTCAATAGCCTGCAGTATATACCATATGTTAAAGATTTTGTAAGCTAAAATCAGATGTTTGCTGATCGTGCTGTGCTCACTGGGCTTAGTACAGTTCTCTGTCACTCTGCATTGCCCCAGGAGAACAGCAGACCAGCAAGGATCTTATTTATTTGCTTTTGTTTACCAGGTAAGCACACTAGGCAACCAAGTGCCTAATTTCAGGTGTGACCCAGGAGATTACAAAGATACATTCAGGCACAACAGGCAACAACAAGAGCAGGTATAATCAAGAGCAACAGACAGAGCAAGGTGAATGCACTAACATCAGGGGATTTACATAGCAAGTGGGAGGAAGATAATATCATGGTAGAAATGAGGCAGGCAATGATCAGCATCTTAGCCCTCAAGTGGGCTCATCAGTCCCAAGGGTCAGCTTGAATCAAATAAAGTTATAGTTACTGGGCCCTATTGACTCCCCTACCTGCATACCACCTACCATCTCCCATTGATGAGCACCACATTGAGAATAGCAGCCTGCAAGGTGTGTTTCATGACCTGCTTCACCAGTGGACAGTCCTGATATACACCCAGAAGGGCTTGACTTCTGGTGCTCCTGACAGCTGGAACAGCCCAATCAATATCCAACAGGATCAGATCACCCCCATCACTATCTCCCCCATTCCACTCTCCTTCCTAGTTCTTCCCCAACCTTTGTCTTCCTCATCCCCTTGTCTTGGCAGTCTGTGGATCACTCTGAACAGTAGTGTTTCACCTGGGGCTGCCATGAGTTGCATCCACAGTGACTGTCTCCCCATTTCTTATTCTGATGTATCCATCTTCCACAGCCTCTATGCCTTTCCTGACATACAGGGTTTCCCTCTTTATGTTTTACTCTATCTCTCTTAAGCATTGTGTATCTAGGGGCTGTCAAGTCCCAGAGGTCCATCTCAGCATCTTCCATCATTGCCTGGAGCTTACAGATTTTGTTACCCAGACTCCAAGCATTAAGATAGACCCCTTTTCCATTTACCCTGATCCCCTTTTGCTTTTCACTTGGTTTTCTCTCTTATTAATCCATAGTCCCCTTAACTTCTTGCTTTCCATGTTGACTACAGGCTTTATGAGTCCTCCCACACTGATTCCTTCCACTAGCCCAGTTTGAACCACCTTACTTTTGTCCTCTGTGCTGCTACAAGCTCTCCAATTTGGAGTAGTTCTAGCCAGGTTCCCTTTCCTCTTTCCAATCACCATGGCTTCCCTAGCTCCAGTCTCCCCTGCAGTTAGTTTTACTGTTCAGTGAAGACACCAAAGGACATGGTCACACTAGTTCAAAGCCATGACTGGATTTTTCATGGTGGTTGCCAGATGCTGACTTTTACCTCTTCTCAGATTTGCACACAAACAGTTAAATATAACAGTTTTAAATGTGTATGCAGAGCTTAGCAGAGAGAAGTAAACAACTAATGATTAAAAAAAGAAAAATGTTATATTCGGGACATCAGTGGAGGAGAGTTTGTCTGAGTCTATATCACCTTCAGATAGATGCCATGACGTGTTATGAATCAATGATTATTCATTTGCTAGTTATTGTAAGAATAGTCCTAATAAATGTATAAGCTCAAACTGATTACAGAGGCTTTCTAACTTTTATTTTAGCAACATAGATTTTGTCATCAGAAAAGAACCACTAGGTCCATCCAGTCTGACAAAGTATTCCCTGCCTACAGCCACTCCACAGACCCTAACTGGTCTCCTGGGACTGTCCCCCCCTCTATGTTTCTGTACTAATATGCCCCTGTGTCTATCCCTTACATGCTTGTTGTTTTCCAGGCTTCTAGCCTCCACAACATTGGATGGCAGTCTGTTCCATGCTTCTACCACCTTTTCTGTTAAGAAGTACTTCTTCCACATGTAATTTCTGAAATTTTATGTCCCTTAGTCCTGGAGCTCATCCTCATATGGAAGAGGCTCCAGCCCTGCACTGTGTTTGCCCCTGTAAGATTCTTGAAGGTCTCCCTTCATCATGTCATGGACTGCCTCCAACCTGAGAATACCTTTCCTGAGGTGCAATCTCCAGAACTGGACACAATATCACAGGCAGGAGCTGACCAGAAAGCAGTACAGTGGCAGAAACACCCACTCTTTCCACTGGTAAAGTACCTCTTTTGCACCCCAGCATCCCATGAGCCCTATCCATGTCCTTGTCTGACTAAACTGTCACCTAGAGGTGTTCTGAAAAAATAGCCCCAAGGTAATTTTCCTGCCAAGTGGCTACCAGCACTCCCATCCTATACTCAGCAATGGGGTTCCTGTGCCCTTGGTGCATGATTTTGAACATTCTGGTTTTGAACCCCAACTGCCATGCTTTCAACCACTCCTCTAATTTTCCTAGATCCCTCTGCAATGTCTACACTCCCTCTTGGGTGCCCACCCTATTGAAGATCTTGGTGTCACCTACAAAAAGATAGATCTCCTTCTCTAGTTCCTCTGCAATGGTCATAATGAAGATATTACAGAGGACTGGTCCCAGCACTGATCCCTGTGGTACCCCACTGGTCAGTCACTCAATCTTTTTTTTTTTTTAAGATTTTTATTGACAGGTATAAATAGTATGTAAATTATAATGAGTACAGTGCAATCAGAGCATATCTTCTTTCGTATAACAGTGATACAATATAAAGAATCAAATAGTAAATCAGATTAAAATAAAATATATGGCTTTGTACATAATGGAAATTGGAATATCTTGGAAAAAGGTCACAACAAACATAACGAGAATATAACTGCTTTAGCCAGTCTGGGTGTGGGTGAAAAGTTGGGAAGCTCAGGCAGAAACAGGGTGTGTATAAACTGACCAAATGTCTTCTGAAATAAATAATTCTGTATCATGAAAAGCCATCATGAAGAGTTGCTTCCATTCACTATATGAAAATAATGCAGCATCACTGTCTATTTTGCAATATTTTAAAATAAGTCATTTGAGTGCTGTTAAACAGGCTTTTACAATTTTTACCTCTCATTTACAAAATTTAGATAATTGAACCTATGTATTGCCTTATCATAATATTGGTATTAATAATCTTAAAAGATTCAGACCAATGTTTATAAGTTAACTTGCAAGAGCACATAATATGTATGATGTCTGCATTTTCAATTTGACAGTGCCCACAGTAGTATATGTACATACTAACTGACAAAATTTGATTGATGGATGATTGATGATGCAATGCCCTGCCCCTTTTTGATTGATGGCCGGAAATTACATAATGCCCTGCCCCTTCCACATGTTCAGGAAATTATGCAATTATGCAATGTCCCTGCCCCTTCCGCATCCCATGTGCACCAGAAACGATGCAATGTCCCACCCTCTCCATGTGAGCACCTGATATGATGCAGCACCCCAACCCCCTTTCCACACCCATGTCCACCAGAAATGATGCAGCACCCCTCCCCACCTCCACCCCACCCCCCCTTCCATATTGTGATGCAGTTATGGGTGTAGTGAAGGTTGGCTTGTCTGGGCTAGCCCTGGACATGTTAGAAAGGATATGCTGATTAAAACTTTTAGCACTGTTGCTTTTTTTTCTTCAATTTAAAGTTTAGTAAAGTTATTTTCCTTTTACACAAAAGGCAGACATGCATGTATGTGCACTGGATACATAGGACATCACATTCACATGAATGTACCCCCCCATTGCCACCCCTTCTCCCCCTTATCCCCCCTCCTTTCCCCACTAGAGCAACAACATTTTTAATACCAGAATTTTCCAAGCATGATGTAAGCCTTAATTGGTTATTTAGACCAAGACGATTCTTACAGATCATACTATGCCCTATAAAGAATATAGAGTAAATAGGGGGTCCCAAATTTTTTTAAACCTGCCCATTTTATTATTCATGTTAGTAATAGTTTTCTCCATACACAGGTTTGCCAAAATTCCAGTCAACTATTCGTTATAAGGGATTTCCTGTTAGTCAAGCCAATGCCTCAGTATGAGTTTTGTGACTGACATAGCTTTGAGAGTCATGTGATATTTTTGGTTAAGGACTCCAGTTTCAGACAGATCACCCAAAAGACAGACTTCTGGGGTAAACAGGTCATTAAGTCCCAGATGAGGGTCAGATGATTGTTTAATAGTATTCCATAATGTTGACATTTTAGGGCAGGACCATAAAATATGGTATAATGTCCCCTCTTCCTGCTGGCATCTGACACATAATGAGGAAGATTTTGGGCCCAATTTTGCTATCTTACATGGTGAATAGTATGTGTTATGCAGGATATGCAATTGTATTGATCTTAATCTATCTTGTGTCTTAAATTTGTGGCAGTTACTCCATAGTGTTGGCCAATCTATACTGTGATTTGGGAAAAAGGATTCCCAGAATCGAGTTGGCCCAAAACAGTCGGGGAATTTCCAGTTATGAAGTATACTGTAGATTTTTGAGATAGCACTGGGACCGCCACAAAACTCCGACAGATCCTTACAAAAAGGGATGACATTAACTAGATGGGGATTTTGACCAAAAGCCTGTATTAACAAATGCCTCAATTGGATGATCCTGAAGGTGTGCTTGTGTGAAATACTGAGCTTAGCCATAAGCTCTTTAATCAGAAACCATAAATCTCTGTTCTTGAAGAAATAAGTAATTTTCAAATTTTGTAAGGTAGGCAACCAACTTGGAGAAATTGGTTTTCCATCTATTTTAAGCTGTAAGTTCCCCACTAATGGTTGACTGAGGTGCCTAGTGTGCTCGTATTTAAGATAACAGCAAATCTGAGCATGAACCTTCAAGGAGATGGCAACTATGGAATTTTTGAACTTTAAGGGAAGGAGGCTTTCTGTGATGTATAATAACCCCACACGATCCAAACCACATGAGTGTATAAGAGTTAATTTGATTTTGAGCCAAGCCGGAGAAAAGCAATGGTTTTCTTTGGAGAGCCACCTTAAGTATTTATTAATGTGACTGGCCCAGAAGTATAATCCTACATGAGGGAGGTGTAAGCTCCCTTTACCTTTGGGAACTGTCAAAGTATAATAGGCTATCCTAGGGGATTTATTGTACCATATAAATTTAGTGAACAGGGGTTGCAGTTTTTTGAACCAGGATAAAGGGAGCCAAATATTGAGCATGGAAAGGGGTTAAAAAAGCCATCGGAAAACATTCATTTTAATTAAATTTATTCTACCCCACAATGAGATAGGAAGTAAGGCCCATCAACTTAGATCCTGAGAAATTATATGAACCAGGGAATCCAGGTTTAATTTGATAATTTGTCTAGGGTGTCTAGACAGCTCTATACCTAAATATCTGAGGGAATCTTGCTTCCAACTGAGTCCTAGGGCTAGAATATCAGTTTTGAATATTTTGTGGTTAAGTGGGAAAACAATTGTTTTACTGATATTTAGCTTATAATTGGATATTCTGACAAAGGCATTTATGATTTCCAACATATGGGATATGGATGAGCAAGGGTTGGAAAGTTGGAGAAGGAGGTCATCTGCATATGCAGATACTTTAATTTCACAAGGGTGAATAGAGATCCCTTGGATGGCGTTTCAATTTTGCAGTTTACAGATTAGAGGTTCCAGGTAAATATTAAGTAATAATGGAGACAAGGGTCATCCTTGCCTGGTTTCAGAATGAAGTGTAAAGACCTCCAAAGTCACTCTATTGCCTGTGACCTTCACAGTAGGGGACTTACACAGTAACCTGATCCAATTTGTGAATTCTAGTGGGAAACCAAATGCCTCCAAGGTTTGGAACAAATATTGCCAGTTCACTCTGTTGAAAGCCTTCTCGGCATCCAGGGAAATTACAGCAGCTGAGAAAGGTGCATCCCTGGACACCGAGAAGACATGAGGCAGGGTTCGTAAATGGTCAGAGGAAGATCTGCCCTTCATAAATCTGACCTCTTCTGGTCCTATCAGGGTGTCCAGAACTATACTAAGATGACTTGCTAACAATTTGGTTAGTATTTTAATGTCCTGATTCATTAAAGGGATGGGTCTGTAGTTTGATACTATTTCAGAAGCTTTGTCAGGTTTGGAATCAAAACTATCAATGGCTCAAATAATGTAGGGTCTACCTCTACTCCAGAGAGAATTTGTCGATACAGAGGAAGAAGCATGGGAATCACCTGAGCTTTAAATTTCTTATAGAAATTAGTTGGGTAACCATCTGTCCCTGGAGTCTTGTTCATCGGTAAACTCCCAATAACCTTGGAAATTTCCTTAATCATTATCATGGATAACAGACTCTTCTGCTGGTCCAATGTAAGCGGGGGTAGTTGTGCGTCAAGCAGGTAGTTGTGTACCTGTTGCTTTGTTGGGGGAGAGTGCATAGGGCCATATAAATCTTTATAATATGCAGTGAATTTCTTTATCATATCTTCTGGGTGGGTTTTTAAAGACCTATCTATTAGCAAAGTTATTGAGGCTATATAACAAGAAGACTCTGTTTAACCCTAAGTGCAAGGAGATGACCTGCTTTTCTCCCCTGATCCATATATGATGCCTGAGTTTTCAAAATGGTATAATCAGCTTTCTCCCTAAGCATTTCTAAGTAGGTGGCTTTAAGTCTTATTAATTCTTGCCGGATCGAGGTTGGTGATTGAAGGGAGAGATCCCTTTCTATAACCCTTATTCGAGACAATAAATGGGACATTCAGAAAGTAGAAACCGTTTTCTTATGGGTGGTCATACTAATAAGAATACCCCTAAGGTACACTTTAAAGGCACACCATTACATATCCAGTCTCCCCGGGGGGTCAAAGTTATGCTCATAAAATCTTTCAATATGCTCTTTTATATTTTTAGTTGAATCAGGATCCTTTAACAATAAATCATTCATTTTCCATCTGGAACCCCTTTTGGGTAAGGAGACTAGTGATATCTGGCAAGAAACCATGGAATGGTCTGATGGGGAACCAGGTAGGATCGACTCCTCAAGAGTGCCAGGTATTAAAGAATGAGACTGGAGTATATAGTCTATCCTAGAAGAGGACTGATAAACTGGGGAAACAAAAGTATACTCCCTTCCCAGGAGATGTAGTACCCACCAGATGTCACACACTCCAGTCTGATCCATCAGCTCCCTGAGTGCTCTCTGGGTGGTTGATAAGTCCTTTCTCTGCTGACCTGACCTGTCCACCTTCGGGTCATAGACCAGGTTAAAGTCTCCCCCAATTATCATAGGTACATAAATATATGGTAATAAAACCTGGGTAAGCTGTGTAAAAAATTCTGGTGCATCTTGATTAGATCCGTAGATACTGCCCAGCATTATCTCTTTATTGTAAAGTAAACCCTGAACCAAAATTTATCTTCCCTGTGGATCTTTAATGATATTAATTGTAATAAATGGTATCCTCCTATATATGAGGATCATCACCCGACAACTATTGGTCGTCCCCTCAGCCATGAAAAATTGGCCGAATTGCTGTTTATGAAGCTGAGGTGCCTCTGAATCTAATAAATGTGTTTCTTGAATATAAACAGTATCTATGTTTAATAACTTCAAGTGCTTCAAAATCTGATATTGTTTAGATCTGTTCCTCCCTCCTTTAATATTCCAAGTTGCAATGTGCATAGAGTTGGCCATTTTTCTTGATAACATGGAATCTCAACCCCCAATCCCTAGTTATCAGTAGATTACCCCCATGCCATGGTTGCAATAATCGTTTCTTGTTAGTTGTGCTCCTAGCAGTAGTTACCCTCCCCCTCCCTCTCCCACCTTCTGATTTTGTATTGTACTATATCGAGACTTTGCTTTTACACCTATCTGTATATCCCTAAAGTCCTCCCTTACTGTATGTACAACATTATACAGCCTGTCTGATGCATTTCCCTCTTCTCCTTCTCTCCATCATCCAGCCCCTTAGTAAAACATCATGCCGAACACTATGAAATAAAACTGTATATAACTGTAACTCCAAACAGTTATTGAATAAAGAATGGGAGCTCTGTTACGATTGATCGCATGGAAAAACTGGACAAAATATGTGACAAAGACCCAGGAATGGTAATTACTTCCTTTCCGTAGCTCCCCACTGCTCTAAGTTAATGTAACCCACAAAATCATGGACTCCAATTTCTCCTAGCCCCATAATCTCAGGGAGTAAGAAACTGTTTTTAACTCTAAATGTCCATTCTATTAAGAAACAATGCCACCACAACATATATTTGTGCCTCCTGTAATTCCTTCAAGTCCATTTCCTTGCAAAGAACTCCCTCTTGTGGAATATTGTTGCCAGTACTTTTCCATCAGGCAGGCCAAAGAAAACAAGTCCATGGGTACTTTATACTTAGTTCTTGTATATACGGGCACTTCACCAAGTGTTTCAATATTTAAACACAACAACAACAACAAAAAATAGATCCATTAAGGTATTTTCCTCATACCCCAAATTTCCAAGCCATTTTTGTCTAGTTACACAGATCAGTAATAAATGCCAGGTTCAATTTTAACAGTCAGCGAAAGCAGATAGAGCTCCTGATCCAAAAATCAGTCTGTCCTGCAGATACTTTCTTTATGCCCTTGTTTCTTTCTCCCAGTGATGGGTGTCTCCTACTGGAAATCTTCTTATACCTCCCATCCAGATCGGACTAATCAGTGAACATGGAACAGATCTGGATAAGCCTTCTGTAGTGATACTAGTGCAGGGACCACTTCCTCAAATGAGGCCCATGATCCGGAGATCAAAACTTGCAACTGAGCTGGATAACACATCTGAAATGTTATCCCTTGGCTATCAGTTTAGTCACTATAGGATGAAACAGTGCTATCCTTTGCCTTACAGCTGCTGGCAAATCCTGGGTTATATGAATTTTATTCCCCTCCCAAAGTACTTATTCTAGTTCCTTTATTTTACCCAAGGAAAACCTTTTTTTCCTGATAATTCAAAAACTTGAATATTAATGGTCGGGGCTGTGAACCAGGTGCTGGCATTGGTCTCAGAGCTCTGTGGGCCCTCTCTATTGTGTACAGTGGTAGTCACAGCAAAGTCTGTCTGCAGAAGGGCCAGCCATTTTTTCTATAAGCTTCTGGATAAATAATATTTTGTTGTTACCTTCCTCTTTTTCAGGAATCCCTATAATCACAACATTATTTCTGCGACTCCTCCCCTCCAAGTCCCCAATTTTTTGCTCTAATTTCTTTATTCTGTGCCTGTTGTCCACTGTTTCACTTTCAGCGCAGTCCACTTTTTTTCCCAAGGAAATAAGAAGAGACTCACTGTCCGTCATCCTGGTGAATAGATCCTCAAGCACTGATGCCATCTGCTTCATTTTGGTCACTACCAATCGCAAATCCTCCCAAAATGGTTTGAGCTCTTTTAGAAATTGCTCAAGGGTGAGGGGGTCACTTCAGGAGCTGAAATAGAGGAGGCTGCTATGGTAGATTGCTTGCCACTGCTAGTCAGTTGGGCCCTGGATCGTTTGCCAGACTTCTCCGGCAAGACAGGAGGGGTATGTCTCGGTAAAGCAAGACGCATTTCAACATCCATTCTAGGCAGTTATTGTTCTCCAGAGATTCAGCTGTTGTTTAAATTTAAAACAGGAGCTGGAAAGTCAGTTGTGATGTGGAAAAATTAAGAAATAGTGCTGGGCAACGGGAGCCAAGTTGAAGAGCAGCTACACAGTCTGCTGCATCAAGTGGTCCCCCTTTAGTGCTGTTCCTCCATAGCTGGTTTATGTTTTGCTCCTGTGTGTGTGTGTGGATTGCCTGAGGAAAACAGTGAAATGGATGAACCCAGCCAATCAACATCTGCTAGTGCCACACTGGAGGATTCTGTTATGACTGAATTGATTGAATCATTCATGAGACATGGTTTGCATGACAATCATGAGTGTGTTAATATGGATGGACAGTGGGAAGAACCAGATGTAAAAGATGCTGAGAAATGCCCTGATGAAAAGGCTAATGTGGCCATGACAGCAATTGAAGTGCCACCTGAAAAAGATTATCATGTTGGACCTGATAAAGGGTATTCTAATACAGCTACTGCAAGACTTGATGGCTTAGGACCTGAAGATAAATTGTGAGAGATGTACCATAGAACACCCTTCACATATAGCAGATAGCGCGCTGCATAGTGACAGCTGTTAAGATGGGTAACCTGTGGGGAAATCACCAAAGATTGTTTGAAAAGCAGAAAATAAAAAAATTCTGCATACTTTGATAACCATGCAAATTTCAAACCCTGCTGCTCAGTCTCCAGGTAACCCGATAAAATGTCAGAGACAGGAAGATGTTAGCATAGCTGTGGCCTACATTGTTGATATTTGTTGTTACCGTTTAAAATGTCAGAAACAGGAAGATGTTAGCAATGTGATACAAGACCATCATACTTATAGACAGTCTAAGTTGGTTTTAGCAAAAGATACCCTCTGAGTAACCTCTACATGACTTTATCTTGCTGACTCAGCAAAAGATGCAGGTCTGTTTAGCTTTAGGGCTGATGGGCCTTAAAACGTAGTTTCAGTTGAACATATCTTAAACCAATCTCAACAGAACAAAGAGGGTATAGGTCTGCTAAGATTCCTTCTAAGATATTGTGCAGAATTAATTGCCTTTAATTATACAGGACATACAAAAGCAGCTAATTATAGACTTTTAAGAGTTTGAAAATATACCAGTTTATGGTAAAACTGTTTTAAGAGATAAGATACTTGCCTTGCAAGCATGTAAGGCTTGTTTTAATCAGGTCTGTTGTTTTTTCAGAGTAAGAGAACTTTAAAGGTCAGTGTCAGTGGCTCAGCAGGTAGCACACTCGCCTCTGATGCCTGGATATCAGAGGGCTGTGGGTTCAGTTCCCAGATCTGGCACTTGGGTTAATATCCCAATACTGACACTGTAGTGCAGCATGAGAGAGGGGTGCTGCACTTCTGAGGTGCCGTCTTTCAGATGAGATGTTAAACTGAGGTCCCATCTGCCTGGATTGGTGGTAGTTCAGGTAGATGTTAAAGTTCCCATGGCACTTACCGAAAAGAGGTGGGGAATTTTTATTAAAAGCTTTTTAAAACTTAATACATAAACATGTATTCACTTCATACATAACATTATAAGCAAAAACACAAAGAACATTTTTAAACAATAAGTAAAGTTAACAGAATACTTCATCTTTTGACACCTCCACTTACAAGGAAAAAAACGTATTAGCCTAAATCCTATCTATATTCATATACACTTATTTATGCATTTCCTGTAATATTAAATCTTATATAACTCAAAATATCAACCAAACTCAGCCCAGTACCTTTCCCAGATTCCTTTTTATAAAACTTTAAATTCAGAGTCTCTTAGACAAGTAATACCATTCTTTATAGCAAAAAACAGTTGTAATGGGGCATCTTCTTTCTGTTGAAAAATAAAGCTGCTCCTAAACTGCCACACCCAATATAAAATAAATACCAAAACAATGTTCATTGTACTGTGCTTCTATTTCCCCCAACTAACTGGGAAATTACCAAAATATAATTTCTTCCTATCCCAGCTTCTCCAAAGTGAATCGATCCAATTTGTTTCCCATATTCCCCAGAAATCTCTAATGAATGGACATTCAAAATAAAGATGATCCATTGTCTCTATTTGTTGGATGCAAGTGTTCCTTAAACAATATTTGTCTATGATCTGTTTATATTTGTGATTACCCCTCTTATTTATATGCCCATGTACCCCCAATCATGTAATATCCCACATATGTGCTGGAATTCTATTACCCAGTGATCTGTTTTTAATCTGCAACTTTTCTTATTGCAGAAGATGTTTAAATGGTTCTTGCAAAAAGTTGTCATGAAGAATACTTTGATATAATGTATTCCTAGCGAATTGTGTGAAATCAGAATATGTAATCTTCCAGTATCAAATATGGTCAAAAACAGTATCCCAGCTTGCAGTTAGCCAATACCGCCTTTTGTTTTTATGTTGGAATGTCCCTTGCTCCCATCTTGCCCATATTTCTGCTATTTCCATAGAAACCCAACCCACCCATGGTTGTACTTGGTTTCTTAATAATCGTTTTAAATTTGTTGTAATAAACATCGTAAAAAAACACTATAGGATTTATCATTTGTACTCCTCCTTCTGCAAGCAGCAAATATAACGTGCTCCTTTTTATTGGATTTAACTGGCTTCCCCCAAAACAGGAAAATAAAATTCCATAAATAGTTGTCATATGTTTTGGCAAGGGAACATGTGGCTTACATACAAAAAAAATAGGTAATAAAAAGGATCTGATTAAAAAAAATATATTTTTCTTCCCCATCCTCCAACTCCCCATCTGGCTATTCTAGCTCATCCTTTATTTATACATATCTCTCAGTTATGGTCTGCCAAAGGGTCTACTCCAAAATATAAGCCTAGCATTTTTGCAGGTCTGTCTGAAATTACTATCCCTCCTATCTGTGTCTGTGTGTCCTGTGACACAGCTAATTCTAAACAACTACTTTTTTCTAAATTTATTTTAGATCCAATGCAGCCTGATAAGGACACTAGAAATTTTAAAAACGTAGCTCTCCATGTTCTTTATCTGGACTAATGGCACAAAGATTGTCTGCATATGAGATCGTTTTGACTAACCCCCACCCTGGGCTTGCTATTCCTTTTAGAAGTGGTGTTCTGTGTATAATTCTAATTATGGGATCTAATGCCAATATAAACAACAATGGGCTCAGTGGACAGCCTTGCCTTACCCCTCTCCTAATATGATGGGGTTTACCCACCCAACCATTCACATAAGGTTTTGCTGAGGTCAAAAAAAACAAATTGTCATTCAATTTATGAATTTGATCGGAAACCCAAACTTCCGTAATGTCAACCAAATAAATTCTTAAGCCAAACTATCAAACGCTTTTGCAAGGTCAAAACTTACCAAATATCTGGAAATTACCTTTCATTTCCCTTGAATGAACAATTCTCTTAATAATAGTAATGCAGTCTGTATAGTTCTGCCTGGCACCGAGCAGTATTGTGATGGATGAATTAAATACTAAAGTACTTTACTAAGTCTATTACTTAACAACTTAGCAAATATTTTATAGTCTGTATTGAGCAGTGTAATAGGTTGCCAGTTCTCTATATTTGCTTTATCCCCTACTTTGAATAGGAAAATCATTAGCCCATCATACATTTTTTTCTTCGATTTGGCCCTCATTTAGGAATGCATTAAAAACTAACATATTTTTTGGCATTATTTCCCACAATTTCTTATAGACCTCTGTAGGCAATCCTTCAGAACCTGGTGCCATTAGGTCTTTCAGATTTTTTATGACAACTCCAACTTCTTCTAAAAGGAAGTTCTCACATAGTACATATATATCAGGTTTGTTTACTTTCGGAAGGTCTGCTGCATCAAAAAATATTGGCATCCCTTCCTGCTTCCAAAACTCATGACTAAATTTATTTACTATATAATTATCCAATGTTCAGAGAATGTTGGAGGCCTCCCTTACCAGTACTCCCGAAGGATCTCTAATTTTCCCCATATGCTTAATTTTGGTTCTTTGATTACAATCGTCATAGGGATTTACTTTATTTTTCCTCCCTTGTGTTCCAAAACATTGTTCCAATTCCAATTATTTCTGTCTGTTATATTGTATATTTGTTAAGTTCTGTTTCACTTTAGTTATTTCCTCTGAATGATTTGTACCTGTAGCTTGTTCTAAAGAAATTAAATCATGCATTGTTTGTCTAAGTGACTGATATGTCTTATGTTTCTGATCTGCTATTATCCTAGACCCACTCTTACAGAATTCTATTAGACATTCTTTTGTGTCACACCACCACTCTGTTGGGGAGTCATACAGAAAAAATACAGACTCTGTATCTTCTATTATGTTTTGTAGGGTAGAGCAGAAAGCGGTATTTTGTAATAAACTAATATTTGCCCTCCAGACCCCTTTTCCATTAAAATCAGACGGTGAAGTCAAAATCTGTATGGCAATACTAGAATGGTCTGAGGTTTCCATTGGCGTCATCATGTTTTTAGTTGTTAACACATTCTAGGACACTAGCCAGAAATCAATCCTGGTAAATAAGTCCCCTTTGGAAAATGTTGTCTTAGGGTTCAATCCAAAAAAAGCTATTAGCCCTGCTGTAGCTATACTCTTTCTTAGTTCATTAGTGTCACAATATGATTTTTTCCTTCCTTTTACATTCAAGTTTGTATTAACCCCCCCATAATACTATTCAACTTTTATATAGATATGGTTTTATGGTCTTAAATAATTCCTCTCTTGCTGCCTTCTGCTGTAGTACATAAATATTTATAATCCTGTATTGCAGCTGATTCACTGATACATCCATTAACATAGATCTACCCAGTTCTATTTCTATCCATTTCTGAGTGTTATAATCCTTGGATGATAAACAGATCACCATTCCAGAACATAAGTCTTGTCCTGCCAACCAAAAAGATTGTCCTTTAAACCAATCTGCTGTAGCATTATTAACATCAATTGTTGAATAAAGTCTAGTATCCTGTAGTAAAAAGATAGTATAGTGGAGCAACTGTAGTACTGCAAAAGTAGCCTTTCTTTTATACTCTGAACGTATACTGTTGACTTCAAGCTAACCACACCTAAGGCCAAAGGATTCATAAAGCAGTGTGCTGGCTTCAAGAAAGCTTCTTTTTGCTGGACCTCATTATCCATTTACTTAACTTTGTTTCTGGAGGTTTTTCCATTTGAGGTAAGTTCTCAGTCGAGTCACTATGTGTGCATGGAAGGTGTTTCAGACTCATTATCCATTATCTCTCCCCAACTTTCTAATGGCTCATATAGATTGCTTGCTATAATGGTTGGTTTAGGAGTTGGATCTATGGATTTCGAAGCAGCTTTCTATTTTGTCACTAACTGAACGTCCTCTCCATGTTGTGCTGTGTTGTTACTCTGCAGCACACTGGAACTGCTTCTTGACCTCAGAAGGAGAGGAGGGGGAAGGGGGGCCTT
This sequence comes from Neoceratodus forsteri, assembly GCA_016271365.2. Taxonomy (NCBI): domain Eukaryota; kingdom Metazoa; phylum Chordata; order Ceratodontiformes; family Ceratodontidae; genus Neoceratodus; species Neoceratodus forsteri. Next base: position 578,202,146 of record CM057454.1, read on the forward strand.
TGGTTGTGTGGTCCCTCTTACTATTGTGTTAGACTCTACCTGAGTTTGGTGCTCTTTTTGTCTGCATTCCTCCATAATATTTTTAGAAACATTCACAGGTTGTGGATGTTCTTCCCTCTGTGGTCTCCCCATGTGTTTTTCCTTAGAGGCCTTATTAATATAAAAGTCAAGCTCAATGAAATCGGCTGTATTATGTGCAGCCCAAGGACATGTAGAAAATGCATGGTCTTCCGCCCCACATAGATTGCATGTAGAGGGGACTGTACAAGTTGTTGCAGAGTGACCCAATTCTCCACAAACTGAACACTTTAACTTAGTGCAGTCAGAATTTAAAAGGGTTGAAGATCCACACTGATAGCAAGAGCGTGGTTATCCTTAATAAAAAAAGAATACCTCAGTCCCTACCTATATAAAAACAGTTTGGCAGGTGCTGTATTCCTTGCTCTGTTAGTTTTAACTGTACTGAAAACTTCCATCTCCCCATCCAAAATCCGTTTTCATCAATTCTAGCTCTTGGTATACCATTAACTGTACATCTCTTTTCTAGCCAGTATACTATATCAAGTACATTGACCCCGTCATTTTGGAAGAGCACTGTCACTACCTTTGCTGTTGGTCTGGTAATGGGAATCACTATAAAAGGTTTCCATTCAGGGTTTTTTTTTTACTTCATAGTATGTTGCCCAAAGTTTATCCAATAAAGCTGCTGTCCTGAAGCTAACATCAAAATTGTGCTCTCCTATTGCATGTATCAGTGCATGTACTTCAGCTGGTGAAAATGGCAGTAAATTTAATAGCAAATGTTTCCCCAAATAAATCCTGTCTGGAGGCATATCCAAGCCTCCTTTATAAAGTATTCTGGCCACAAACCTTCTTCTAGCCATTTCCTCTGGCTTACAGAATAAACTTGCATGGCTGACTTGTTTACCCCCTTGTTCCTTTTCTCCCCTTTCCTTTTTATCCCTACAATCATTAAAAGTCAGACCTGTAGTAAGATTGTGATTAAGCTCTTCTGAGAAGTTTTGCTCACCGGCATTTTGTTGAGGTGCTTCAGGCTGACTACACCCTGAGACTCCCAAGCTTTGGGAGCCCTCTGACTCCTCATCTGATGCATCAGTAAAGTCTCCAGTAGCCACACCCTTTGATGTCACTGACTTATCCTCCAGGGCTTCTCATAGACCATCCGTATGTCCTTTTCCATCAGCTGTGTTTATTCCCAGAGATAAGGTCTTGCTCATGACTGAGGTGCCTGGCAAAGGTATTGCTGGGTATGGTATCCATATGCCATTGCAAAGATCCACCCTGCCCTCTGCAATGCAGCTTCTGGTTTCCATGAAGACAGTGAAGCTTTGAAAGGAAAGGGGATGGAATCCATCTCAGGGGTAGATTTCCCTTGTGTTTCTTCATCTTTCATAATGTCCAACAAACTGTTTTTGAAGCACAAATAGAGGGGCTTAAATCATGACTATTCCTTTTTTTTCTTCATCCATACTAAGTGCACCCAAAGCAATTACATTATTCCCATTTAATTCTTCCTGGTGAGTTTCATCCACCATATAGATTTCTTCTGCGACTTGAATTTCTTCTTCTGTTATCACCATACTTGCTGTATTTAAAACTGCTGTTGGTATAGAAACTGCATCCATTCTTTCAGTACAACTGAAAGCTTCCAGAGCTCCTTCTTCTTGGGTCCCCTGTGACTGACTGACCGAAGCCATGTTCTGACCATCCAAGGGGCTCCCTACTGGCAGAGTAGGGGAATTTTTTATTAAAACTTCAAAATCAAAATACAAAATTCAGAAATCAAAAACAATCTCATAAGCATGTTCACTGCACAGCCATTAAATCTTACAGAAATAAGATGTCATCATAAATAGTACAGGCCGTTAAATCAAAATCAGAAAAAAAAACCTTCAACTGAAAGCCATATGGACATGTAATACTTAACCCCCCCATCATATCATTAATAAATAAGGTCTGACATCATACCCCAGAAGATACAAAACAGTATGACTCTGAGGAAAACAATGAAAAGAGAAAAGCCAGAATAGTGCAGCTATGTATAATCTAAGAACCTGGAAGGCTAAATGGGTCAAATATGTTCAATATTGGACCACAACAGAGTCCATTTATCCATACCAAAAAGCTTAAAGTCTGCCTCTGTCCACTTTCTTAAATCAGCACAAATCATATGAAACAGTTCCTGGCCTGTTATATGTTGTTGTTGTAGAACCAAGCCGCAGTGACTAATCCAAATCCAGTAAGCAAAATAGGCACAAATCACCCTCAAAGTGCTATCATGTGGTTGTTTCACCAAACCAGGAATTATACTATAAAACATTAGTTACAAATCTGGAGGTAAAGGGATTCCACCTTTCCATCTATTCTTAACAACATCCCAAAACTGGACTTTATAAGGACAGGTGTAGTATAGATGATCAGTTGTCTCAATTTTAGAGATACAGCCATCCCTAGGACAGTATCTTTCAGTACGGGATTTATGCTTTTGATTGCTCTTCACATTTATCTTAGAATATAACCCCAACCAAATAGGGTCCCACATGTGTTCTGGCAGCCATGTATCACTAATGTACTGTGAAATAAAATCCTGGTCAATTTGTGAAAAACCCAAAAATGGGTGTTCCAAAAAATGTACCGACAAAACCTCCTCATACAACTGCCGTCTAGGTAGGCGGAGAACTGTCGTATAATCAATACCCCATTTAACTATACTATCAAAAAAACCCTTCTCAACACTTCACCAACTGCAGACTTCATTTATTTTTATGCAAGAAACTATTCTCTTTCTACTCCATCATTACTCCCTGGAGTAACAACAGACTCCTATTTTCCCATCCTTGAACCAACCCCTTCATAAGGGGAAGCAGATTTGAATATAAAAATATAGTGATCAAAAAAAATATGGGATTTAACATTTTTTATTTATTTATTGAATTGTGTTGACCCGGTAAGCCCACTGGGCCTAGAAGTCCCTTTTTCAGGGGCGACCGGGGGGGGGGGGATACAGATGGTAAGCAACTGAAATTGAACCAGATTAAGCTGTTGGTGGTATCCTTAGTGAATGGGAGAAATTTGGCCAGGACACAGGGGAAATTCCCCTATTCTTTTTCAACAAGTGCCGTGGGATCTTTAGAATCCACCTGAACTACCACCAATCCAGGCAGATGGGACCTCGGTTTAACATCTCATCTGAAAGACGGATAATGTGGGGGCGTAAAACATATTTACACCCCCAGCCTTAATATCCAAATAGAGAACATTCCGCTTAACTGGGTTCAATCTGCTCCCCCCAAAACAGGAAAAGAAACAACCCATCAAAGATACCTCCAAGTTTTTAGGAATTAAAAACACTACACTAATGTACAAAAAAACTGGAACTAAGAAAGTCCTAATCAAATAAACCCTCTTCTTTTTGGATAATTTCCATTGATTCCATCTGCTTACTAATTCCTTTCCTGTAGTAAGAGCTTTGTCCCAATTATAGCTCGCCATATCATGTCCCCATAATAAATGCCCAAGATTTTTATTAGCACCTCTGCTACCTGAACACCCCACAAAACCTCCTGTTCATCATCAAAACCTTGTAAATTAATACATTTTATTTTAGCAACATTGAGGCTCACACTGGTAACTTTATTGACCCCTTGTAATAAGCAATTTGCCTTCTCAAAAGACTGTCTATCTCTCACTAAGAGGCATAGATCATCAGCATATGCAAGAATTTTACAGTCATTTAAAAAACCTCCTGCCAATCCATAATTGAAGATGAATGTTGTAAAAGCCACAGTATTGGGTTGATCATAAAGACATAGAGAAGGGGACTAAGGGGACAACCCTGATGGACCCCCCTCTGTATCTGACACCTGAACCCTGTATTGCCATTATCACATGGGATCACATAATCAAGAGCATAACATAACTGTAACCAAGTAATAAACTTGTCCAGTATTCTACAAGCAGCCAGACAATGCCACATAAATGAATGTGAAACCTTATCAAAAACTTTCGCTTGGTCTAAGCTTATCAGAAACCCCAAATCATACTGCCCCACTGCTCCCTCCACCACTTCCCTAAGAAGAAAGAAGGCATCCTTAATCTTTCTGCCAGGTACTGAACAACTTCCCCATTGTGATAGCCAATCTGTTCCCCAATAATTTGGCAAATAACTTAAACTCAGTGTTGAGCAGCGTAATCGACCACCAATTATTATTGTCAGTCGAATCACCAGTTTTGTAGAGAAAAATCATAAGCCCTTTGTACATTGCTGTTGGCAGAAAAACATCCTCAAGAAAAAAATTGTACAGCACCAATAACTCAACAGGGATAACTTCCCACAAAAACTTACACATTTTGCCAGGGAGTCCATCAGAACCTGGCGAAATCCCATTCTGCCTCCGTCATTTCCAACCCAGTAAATGGGACTAACATGTGGTTCACCTTTTCCTGAGCTAATTTTGGGACATCTGCTGCTACCAGTAAATGATGGGTAAATTCTGACTCCTCTACTGGGGTCCCAAACAAGCTTTCCACATGCTGTTCCAATACTGCCATAATATCTACATTTCCCATGACCAAGTATTCCTGAGGAGATCATAAACCCATAATTTGCCACCTCTCCCTCCTTGTCAGACTGCTAACAAAGGGATTCACACTTGCTGCCTTCCCTTGAGTACCATAAGTCTGTTCTCTCTGCAATTATCGAAACCAGTCATACTGGAAATAAATCATATGTGTTTTAATCTGGTGAATTTCATCCCTGTAAATTCACTTTCTCCATACATTGTTGGTCAATAAGGTCCCCAATTTACCCCTCAAACTCAGATATGTATCATAAGAAGTTGCCACTACTAATTTCCCATGATAATGAAAAAAAAAATGGTCATATGTTTTTTTAAATCTTCCCACCATTTCTTAAGGTTATCATAAAGAATAGTAGTGGAGGCTTTATCAACTAACAAGGCCTTAAAATCTTCCAAAATCACTGGATCTTCCAACAGCGAGACATTCAACCTCCAAAACCCTCGACCTACTTCTCTAGGAGAGGGAACTGCAATATGTACACCTATTAAAGTATGATCTGATGTTTATATCGGAAATTAAAGGTATGAGCAACCGGCAGTGACTGCTTTACAAAAAAGGAAGTCTATTCTGGAGGACAGACATCCTTTAAAGAAAGTGGAAGTCGCCGCCTGCTTCTCACCTCCATGAACATCACTTAATCCATCACAACGAACTACCTGTCTAAGAAAAGTTTTATCACAATATTGTTTTCCCCTGCAATAGTCTGCTGCAAATTTATATTAAAGTCACCTCCCCAGAAAATGTGTCTGCGGGTGTGTAAATAAGGATGTACTTTCATTAACAATGCTATACATAAAGCCTTCATCTGAGGACCATAAACGTTTACTAGCCTACATGAAAATGCATGTCTCATAATGTCCAACAAAAAGGCTCATCCTGGGTCTATATCAGTGAGATGTAACACTGTAACATCAGATGAATGAAAGCAAAATCCAACCCCACAACACAGTTCTTCCACATTGACCAGTATGAATCCCCCTATATCCAATCTTTCGTTGCTTGAGGTATTTCTACTAATGAGTGCAGTCTCATATCCTGTAACAAAAATACATCAAAATCCAGTGACTGTAAAATACTGAAGGTAGTTTTATGTTTATAATCTGATATGATGCTATTCACATTTATACTGGCCACCTTCAACAGAAAGGGCTCAGGGAAGAGGTTTAAACACCTTTGTACTGGATCTTGTTATTCGCTTCTGAGGTTCTATTATTCTCTTTTTCTAAGGCCCAAAATCTAAAGGAGGCTGAACTGGCTGTGAAGAGGGATATTTCCTCTCCTCCAGAGGTGTCTCCATATCAGTCTGATCTCTCTATGTAGCAAATGCTGAAAAGCGATTTGCGAGTGGCAAGGGGGGCAGGGGTATAGCTGTTGGACTGACTTTAGATGGAAAGGAGGGAGGGGTGGATGAATCTGGCACCAAAACTGAATTTTGGGGATCAACTAAATTCCCAGAGGAGACTTCGGTCATTCTATAAATAGGCTGAGAACATATTTTCTGTGTAGAGTCTTGTAGGAGGACAGGAGGCAGTGCTACTATCTCCCTTTTCTGTCTGGAAGTGTGATCAGGTAAGGGTGGAGGAGAAGGTTTTTGTATATCAGGAGACCTCTCCCTAGCACTATAGTCTCCCATTCTACTGCTTGTGGAACCACCTCAGCCTCTACCTCTGCATCTGGGAGGATTAAAGAGGGCTCCATCTGTTCCCAAGGACTGCCTATTTAAACGTCTAGCCTGTGAAAGAATCAAGTCATGGTCCGAGATGTCCTCTGAGTTGTGGGCAGCCCAGGGACACTCCTGGAAAGCATGTTATCATCCCCACAAAGATTGTAGACAGGGGGAGCCATACATTGCATCGCCAAATGACCAAGCATCCCACAATGGAAGCATTTAACACTGTCACAGTCATTGTTTAAATGGGTCAGAGATCCACATTTGTAGCAGCTCTTGGGCTGACCAGCATAGAACAGAATACCTTTGTCCCAGCCAAAAGAAAAAGATTTTGGCAAGTGCTGAATCCCTTGTTCTGTCTAAGTTGGACCCAAAAATGCCAGCCCCTGGTCCAGAAACCATTATCATCCATGATGGGCATTGGATGATCAAAAATAGTGCAGCACTTCTCTAACCAAAGGATAATGTTTGTAACATCAACACCCTCATTTCAAAAGAGTAGCATTATCGTCTTAATTGTAGGCTTAGTAATGGGAATTGCAGTAAAATCATTCCAAACCTCCTTGTCCTTTACTTCATAATACAGCTTCCAAAATGTGTCCAGTAAATTCACAGAACAAAAACTGACATCATATACTCGGTCTCCTGGAGCATGAATAAATGCGTACACTTCTGAGGGCAAAAAACCCATTGAATCCTTGATTAATGTTTTCTCAACCCATAGTCTATCTGGGGGAATGGGAGCTAGCCCTTTATACCTCAACTGGACCAAAAATCTCCATTTGGCTACTTCTGTCAGTCTATGGAACAGGCCTGCATAGGTCCCTGGCCTGTGTGCATTAGTCAAGGGAGAAGCAGGCTCGGTTTGCATAGGACTGGGCTCAATCACTGGTAACCCCGACCCCAGATCATCCATGTCTCCTCTTACCTTTTCAGATGTGTCATCCAGTAAAGTACCAACAGCATTAGGTCCAGCCATGAAGTCTGTATTCTGTATCTGCACTGAAACAGGCTGTACTGACATTTCCGCGTCTGTTGCAGCACTGTGCTCTCCAGCCTCTGCTTCATCCCGTGCAACTGCAGCAGCAATCGGTGAAGACTGCTGTGCATGCTCCTGCACCAGTATCGAGTGGGATGGGACCTGTACTGTACTTCCCTGCAGCGATAAAGCCAATATGTCTGGAAGTCCAGGTAAGGGTAACTTGGGGTCAGGGATCCATTTTACACCTTTATACAACCATCCCACCTGCATTAGCGCATCTTCAGGGGACCATTCCTCCGAATCCACAGGTTTCTGTTCTACATCCATAACTGTGTCAGCTGCTGTCTCTTCCTGGCCTTCCAGTACTCCATTAGGAACTGGTAACTGTACTGCTGGTAAACGCTTACCTTGTCCTTGCTAAGGGCTAACTCCCATTCGTTTCCTTTTTTTCCTCTCCTCATCCAGTTTAGACCAACTTAAAAGAAATTCCTGTTCAGCTATGTTAATCATTTCTAAAAACTGTTTCTTTTTCTCAGCCATTTCTAGCTGAAGTTTTTCCTCCTCATCATTTAATGAAGAATCTTCACCAGATATATCAGAGGGTACATCAGGGTGAACAATAAGTCCTTCCTGAGACTGCACTAAGTTTCCTCTACATTATAGTCCTGAACGTCTGCTAGAGCTCCTTGAACCGGACCATACTCTTCTGCCTCCTGAGGTCTACTGAGATCCTCCATGCTCTCCTGCAGCACTCAAGTGCCCCCTGCAGCAAGAGTAGGGGAATTTCTCCAGAGTCCTGGCCAAATTTCCCCCATTCACTAAAAATACCACCAACAGCTTAATCTGGTTCAATTTCAGTTGGTTACCATCTGTATCCCCCTCCCCCTGATTGCCCTGAAAAAGGGACTTCTAGGCCCAGTGAGCCTATCGGGTCAACAAAAATTAAATAAATGAATAAATAAATCAATAGTAAAGGTCAGATCTAGTTCACCTAACCTGGACTGTCATAGTACAAATATTTGTTGTTTTACTAAAATAAATAAAACACATGTCAGTAAACCCCTTTATTGTTTTAAAGTGCAACATTATTTTTGCAGGTTTATTGAAAGCCTGGTATTGTACATATTCAAGACTATTTGTGTATCTTAAATAAATAAGTTTCAGAACAAAACCTCCTTACGTTTTTACCCATTTAAAACAAAGACCCCATTCATTTTAATGGAAGGATTTTTGAATTATTTCATCTGTTTCTGTTTCACAGTGTTTGCTTTAACATGTATTATCTGTTAAAAGTGTTGTATCACATCATAGCTTTATGTCAGGTTTTGTTGTAATGCAGTTTCATCTAAATTATATTTCTGCTTCTACTGGTCAATACACTTTTCAGTTAAAACTGTGCATCTCATCATTCAAGCTCTTATATTCATGTCTCAGAAATGATCAGTGAAATTGTTTCCCATGACCATGAATTGTCATCATGCTAACCTGTACCATTTAACCATGAACAAATTACTTCTAGTGCTTGTCTCCTCCTTGGCCCTGGTCTGTCATCATGCTTTCATGTAACACCTTGATGCCTCTGTCTTCCCTTTCATACTGGTCTATCTTCCCGCTTTCTCCAGCCTTCTTTTCACAACTCTGTACTGCACTCAGCCACAATCTACATGCAATCATACTATAAAAGTCCTAACTCCCCTTTCCTTCTCCCCATAGGCCCCCACCACCACATCAGTTCTACTGACCTATCCTTGGGACTTCACTTCTCACAATGTTTATCCTTTGCTTACATATTGCATACCCCTCCTGGAACTCCATCTACCATTAGTTGGTGGTTCTCCAAGCCATTTTCATGGCTAGTACTAGTGACTGCCCCTGGTAATTGAACTAACTGGTACTTCCATACAGAGAACATAGTTTATATACAGTTGCATGGTTCAATGGTGGACCTGCCCCCTTGTATTTGAATCTTTCTCTGTTATGGCTTGCCTTGTCTTCCTTTTATCATTTGACTCCCCTATTACTGCACCATTGTGTTTGTGTTTATATACTTATTTACATGTATTTATATGTTTTTATGATGAATGTTACCGACCCTGTTCTAGCTAGGTCCATCTTGTAAAAGAGCTCTGCTCAATTATGTTCGCCTGGATAAATAAAGATTTTGATTGATTGAGTGATTGATCTCAAATAAATACATTTCAGAACAACACCTCCTTATGTTTTAACCTATTTAAAACAAAGGTCCAATTAATTTCAATGGAAGGATGTTTGAATTATTTTATCTGTTTCTGTTTCACATAATACATGTTAAATCAGAAACTATTAGTTAGAAGTTTTGATTCGTCTCATAGCTGTATTTCATGTTCTCTTTTACCTAAATTATATTTCTGCTACTAATGGCCAAGTTCCCCCTCCCCCTCAAAAAAAGTATTTAAATGTAATGATCACTACATTCTGTGAGTGTTCTAGCCCCTCATTGGTCTATTTTACACTGGTTCTTGTTTTCCACCACTGTTTGGGACATGTTCAGACAGCCACTTGTACCTCATAAAAGTTGACGCATTAGCTCACAACTTCCTATTTACAGACAGGGAACCAGTGTCAGTAAGACTTTTGAATAGTTTTTCTTGTGGCATAGATTTTAAAATGGCTACTTTATTTGCAAAACAGTTTTCTCAGATTGGTTTCATGATCTTGTTTTAGAATCAGAAGCATCGCAAGGAGATGGTGGTGAGCACACTTTATTCTATTCTTTTTTAATATTTTAAGTGGGTAAAATTAAGCTTATTGAACTATTACATAGATTTTTATAATGTAGGTTTGCCAGCCTTGTCTATATCAAGCAATTATTCTGCAGTACCTAATACAGCTTTACATGGTATGTCAAACTAAATTTATCAAACATGTTATTAGCATTTAAATGTTATAATTGTGTGTATATGGGGCAATTTCATAGTCATGTTTTTTGCCAGTGTTGCACACACTTGGGGGTGGTGTATAGTAATGTATTTCATTTAAAATGTTTTGTTGATAATGTGCAAAGAACCATATTTTAATGTTTAGATGTGAACAGGACTAGCAATAAAATAAAGTTGTTATGCTTTACCTTTTGTGCATTTAAAACTATCACTGTATACTGTATGCCAGGGTTTTAAATCTCTAGCAAAATGGTTTAGTTAAGGTCTGTACTTTGTAGAAAGATTTGGCAGCTAAAACACAAAAAACTGCTAAAGTCAGCTCTTTAATACATATCACTGAAAAAAACTAATTAACAGCAGTATATGATTTGTGGTGACTTATAAACTGATTTTATTTTTTTGTAATAGAAACAGATCAACCAGAACCTTCATGCAAAGCTATACTGCTAATGAATGAGGACAAAAAATAATAGGTATGCTGCAGTTAAATTAGCCAGACATTTTGTACTACAGTAACAGTAGTGTTTGCAGTTTTTTTTACAATGCAGGTTAATAAGGAACAAATGTGTTGAAGATTGCAAATTAGCTACAGTGCTGGTCTTGTTTTTGAATTTAGCATGCTTTCTTTTAAGAACAATTATAATATATAGCTATATGTTTCCACAACATACTCTAAGAAGTTCTGGCATGGCAATGTTTCTCTCGCTCAACTACACCTACTCCCACCCCTCCTGTTTTTATAGTTTTCAATTCAGGATGGTTTAATGCAGCAAATTATTTAAATATGTTGACATTGTACATGTTTTTATTGAGGGTACTAATTGACTAAAACAGATCAAAATACAATAAAGGAATGCTTATCTGACACAAAATGTACCTAATATATAAGCAGCCTGCAAAAAGACAGCACTATTATAATGCAATATACTGTATATTATAGGGGCTATATAGTTATGTTTTATATTTAATGTTTCCTAGATTATGTCAATTTTAAGCCTGTAGAAGCAGTATTTTCAGAGCATGCAAGAGGCCACCACACACATTCAAAGTTATCCAGATAGACAGGTGTCTTCCTGACAAAACAAGACCACCACTACCTGCAGTGCCTGCACCCACAACAGCAAACAAAAGGGGTGAGGGCTGTGTGAAAATTTCTTCAGCCCTACCCCGTGAATCTTTATGGACAGACCAAGCACCCCACACAAAAAGAAATGAAAAACATGAACACCATTGTCATATAGGTGTTTGGGGTAAGCATTGTAAACACAACAATAAACAAACATAAACATCTATAGCATTATCCAATGCCCCAATAGTGCATCTGCAGAGCTGTCACACATTAAATCACCTGCTGTGTGTGTGAGTAAAGCTAGCCCTGTAATTACACCAGAAAGTTTGACACCCCAAAAAGTGACGCCACATGAGCAAAAGTCTACCAGTGGTACCCTTGTTTATACATATAGTTATAATTTAGAACCATTTTGCATACCTGTGGTGGTTTCTTCACATGTGACACTGCCTCCTGATTGCAAACTAACATTTAACATTTTTAATAATGCATTTAAAGTTGCCAGCTTCACAGAAACAAAGTCATCATAATACAAGATTTAAAACTGTAAATATACATTTTGGCTGTTGTTTATATACCAGAAATGGTGGGCACTCAAAAACTCATTTAAAAATTAGCATATAGTGGGGCAAACATTTCTACTATACAAAATGACTGTGACAAAATGATTGCTAAAAATGGTACAATGTGGGCAGGTCATTAGAAGCACTAGGTGTAATATAGTGTTTCAGTATATTAGGTGCAAAATTAGAAAGGCTAAAAAAATATTGGCTACTAATAACAGAATGCAGCAGCATCAGACACCCCTGCGAAGACACAGAGCACCACCACATAACCTTGTGGTATCTGGGTCTGCCACACCATGCTGTGTGTGTGACGGTTGTGTGAGTTCCCCATTTCAACAATCTCCTGAGTGTCAAAGTAGGGAATGTGAAACTGAGTGCTGTACATGCGAACAATGTGTGTGGGGACAATGTGATCATTCTGATGTGCATACAGATCTGACAGACAGTGAATATTGTATTAGTCCTGCACAAGATAACAACCCTGAAGACATGCAGATAGGGGGCAGTGCCACACCAAACCATGAAGAAGACATTTATAGTCAGGAGGACTAGCAGTTAGTGGAAAATAGTCTAGCAGAACCTGTCTATTTAGAATTAATAAATGAATTTGAAGTTGCCAGAAATAATTTTAATGGTATTCAGTATCGCCGGCAGTTTTGTTTTGCCAGTCTAGAGAGTATTTCATCTCATTTATTTGTTAACCAGGTTAACACAACTGGGCCAAAGCCCTTTTTCAGGTCCAACCCAGATAAACACAAACATACAATACATAACAAATACATCAAAAACAAAATAAACATACACACAACATAACAAAATAACCAACTAATACAATTCAAACACAAATACAATTCATCAAAGACAACAAATATTTTTTAAATCTAATTTTAAAAGTACTATGTGATTTCAATACATGCGAAGAAGTGGGGAGTTCATTCCACATTTTGGGGGCTTGACATGAAAGTGAGTGAGAGCCATAATTATTCTTCACAGAATAACCCTCCAACGTAATGCCCTCAGCTGATCTTAATGAAAATCTTGTCATCCGATTCCTGACCAAATCAGAAAGGGGAAAAAACCCATCAGAATAAACAGCTTGATGGACCAAATTTCCCAGAGCATACCGAAATCTAAGTTGAGGAGATAACCAATTCAAATAAGAGTACAATAAACAATGATGAGTCAAACTTGGCACACTCAATACAAAACAACGTATGTTATAAACAATGCATAATGTCTGCCTCTCCCTAACACCTAATTCCACATACAAAGAAGAGACATAATCCAAATGAGGCATAAGTACACCCAAAGCAAGTTGCCTCCAAGTTTCCAATGATAAATATGTTTTAAACTTATAAAGCAACCCTAACTTAGAATGAACTTTATTCTTAACCAACTTCACTTGAGAAGCAAGAGTTAATGATGAATCTGATAATACACCAAAGTATTTAAATTCAGACACCTGATCAATTAAATTACCTTGAGTATCATGGATAAATAAACTAGGATTGTCCCGCAAATGAACAGAACTACCAAATAACATCACTTTAGTCTTATGTGAATTCAAAACCATCTTATTGGAGAACATCCACTGGCATTGTATAAGGAAACACAGAAGGAGCAGGACAGAGAGCTGTACCAGTTAAGGCAGAAAGAAGCAGGGAGGGAAGTCAGAATAGCAAAGGCCCAAACTGAGGAAAAGATAGCCAACTCAGTTAAGAAGGGGATAAAACCTTTTATAGGTACATCAGCGTGAAAGACAAAGGGAGGGATAGTGAGGCTGAATAGAATGAACGGTGGGTGGGCAGAGGGGGACAGTGAAAAAGCAGGAATACTGAACGAATATTTCTGCTCAGTATTCACAAAAGAGGAGGAAGTGCCTAATCCAATTAACAGAAGCACTCTTGATAGGGGGGTCGATCCCAGTCCTTTCACAGAAGAAAGGGTTCTGCAAGAACTCGTAAAACTGAAGGTGGACAAAGCAATGGGTCCTGATGGAATTCACCCCAGAATTCTAAAAGAATTAAGGAAGGAACTAGTGAAACCACTGGCTACTCTTTTTAATAAATCATGGGAGGATGGTGTGGTACCGAGGACTGAGGAAGGCGGATGTGATTCCTCACAAAAGTGGGACCAAGACAGAGGCAGGAAACTACAGACCTGTCAGTCTGACCTCTGTGGTAGGGAAAGTGATGGGAGTCACTTCCTGGAAGGAAAGAATAGTTGAGTACCTAGAGGTCAGTGGAGCACAGGATCCAAGGCAGCATGGGTTCATAGCGGAAGGTCATGTCAGACGAATCTAATAGATTTCTTTGACTGGGTGACCAAAGTAGTAGACCAGGGAGGGCTGTGGACATGGCTCACCTAGACTTTTAGCAAGGCATTTGACACAGTCCCACACAAAAGATTGATAGTCAAATTAACCAGCCTGGGAGTGGGTCCCAGGGTGGTAGCCTGGTAAAACATTGGCTGGACAACAGGACACAGAAGGTAATTGTAAATGAGTCCACTCTGAAGAAGAGTGGTTACTAGTGGGGTACCGCAGGTTCAGTATGGATCCAGTCCTTTTTAATGTCTTCATCAGTGACATTGCAGAGGGACTGGAAGGAAAAGTATGCCTTTTTGCAGATGACACAAAGATCTGCAACAGGGTTGATACACAAGGAGGCATAGAAAGGATGAAAAGGGACTTGGCAAGGTTGGAGGAATGGTCAGACGTATGGCAGCTAGGATTCAATGCAAAAAAGTGCAAAATAATGCACCTGTGAAACAAGAACCCAGGGGAAGAATACACAATGGGTGGGGAGGTAGTAACAACAACAAAACAGGAAAAGGACCTGGGGGTAATCATATCAGATGACCTTAAGGTTAGCAAGCAATGTGAGAAGGCAGTAGGGAGGGCTGGGGGTATACTGGGATGCATAGGGAGAGGCATCAGCAGCAGAAAACAGGAAGTTGTTATCCCTCTGTACAGACAGTTGGTGAGACCCCATCTGGAATACTGTGTCCAGTTCTGGAGACCCCATCTCCAAAGGACATAGACAGGATAGAGGCAGTCCAGAGGAGGGCAACTAAAATGGTGCAGGGTCTGCAAGAGAAACCATATGAGGAGAGCATAAAGGAGCTTAATATGTATACCCTTGAGGAAAGAAGGAGAGGGGGACATGATAGAAACTTTCAAGTACCTCAAGGAATCAACAAAGTCCAAGAGGTAGCATCTTTCAAAAAGAGACTTGCAAGAACAAGGGACACAATTTAAAAGATAGAAGTAGGGCGGTTCAGGGGCAATGTGAGGAAGTATTATTTCACAGAGAGGTAGTGGATGCATGGAACAGCCTTCCTGAGGAAGTTGTGGGGTCTAAAACTGTGGGAGAATTCAAGAATGCATGGGACAGACATAAGGCAATTCTTGTGGAGGGCAGGAAGATAAAGGCTGTTGGTTAACTAGGATCTGCGGCCTATCCTGTAGGTAGGGAAATGGGCAGACTAGATGGGCCTAGCGGTCCTTATCTGCCATCAAAGTCTATGTTTCTATGTTTCTATAACTTCAGAAAATTAGTTTCCAAAGTAGAATTAATAACTTCAACAGACTGACTCTGACAATACATAATCAGATCGTCTGTATATAATAAACATTTACACCCCTGGAATATGGATGGAACCTGGTTAATAAAAAGGGAAAATAATAAGGGGCCCAAAAAGGACCCTGTGGAACTCCACACACAGTAGAATATACATCCGAGGAAACAGAGCCAATAGAAACATATTGAGACCAATCCTGCAATAAATCCCCTAATAAAGCAACTGCTTAATTGGACAATCCCAAATCCAATAACTTCTGACAAAGTAAAAAATGATCAATCATAACGAATGCCCTGGACAGGTCCATGAACACCGCTCCTGTTAACAAACCACCATTGCATCCCTGAAGAATGGTGTCCATGAACCTGATCCGGGCTGTACCCATGCCAAGGCCACGGTGAAACCCACGCTGCTCGGCACATAGAACTCCACCAACCTCCAAAAAATCATTAAGTTGATTAGCCAACAGCTTTTCAAAAATTTTATTCAAAGGATTTAGTATCAAGATAGGATGGTAATCCTCAGGGCCAACCTCATAAGCCTTTTTAGGAACAGGCACAACACATGCCTGCTTTCCAAGAAAAAGGAAATCTATTAGTAGAAATACACAAATTAAATACCTTACAAAGAGGATCCACTATGTAGGGAGCAATAAGCTTAACAAATCTGGCATCAAGCCCCATCCCACAATTACCAAAGGTGTCTGGTAAAGAATTCAACAAATTTATCACTTCATAAGAGGTTACCCAGTGGAACAAAAGCCTAGGGGTACTACCATTACCCATCTGTACAACAAGGCTACTAGAAGAACACTCACTTTCATCAATATTCTGCTTCATATCAGAAAACCCAGAAATTAAACCAGAAACATCAGAAAAACACTGATTCAGGATATTTGCCATTTCAAATGGATCAGTAACAGTTTGTTGAAGATGTTGAAGTGAAGCAAAGGATGATCTAGATCCAGAAAACAGTAAATGGTTCACAGTGTCCCATAACTTTCTAGGACCCTGAGAAGCATCTTCCAATCTAGACCTAAAAAAATCAACCTTCACCTGCTTTACCTTACTACACAGTAAATCCCTAGCTGCCCTGTAAGCCAATAGGTCATCCAAGGAAGAATATTGTTTATAAGTAAGCCAAGCAATTTTCTTTTGTTTGATGTACTGTTCTAAATCAGTGGAAAACCAGGGATACAATATACCCCTCACACATATTGACCGTAATGGAAATACTTTGTTTTGAACAGTCAAAAGTTTCTGACAAAAAAAGTCAAAAGCACAGTCTTGGTCAGGTACGGAATCCATAAAAGACCTATCCAGACTCAATAACTCATTTAACAAGACATCAGGATGATATTTTTTAAAGTTGCAAGTTTGGCATACCCTATGCGGAATCTTATTACGCTTAAAGTTTAAGACACTAAAAGCGACCTGATGGTCACTAACTGAATCCCCTAATACTCCAGCAGAAGAGACAATGTTCAACTTATTTGCAACATCCAAAAGAGCGAGATTCATAGAATCAGCACTCAACCTGGTTGATCAACCAAAAGTTGGGACAGACTATAAGATCCCAATAAACATTCCGTAGCCCTATCAGTATAACATCCATAGATCAATACTATTCTGCAATCCATACAGCTGTTCAGCAGTTGTTGGACAGAATAAGGCCTACTTTGGGTAGTAATGATTTCGTACAGCTACACCTAGATTGTGATAGTTTAAATGACCCTGTGTTTTCATTAGGTAGAAACCCCCAAGAGTTAAATGCTGATGAGTTTTTAGAGCATATTGCAATTTTATTAAACAACAAAATGGAGGTGTGTACTAATGAGACTTTAATGTTAGTAGTTACTGTTGTGAGAAATGTGCACGGGGGAGCTTCCAGAGATGTTAGAAGTGTTTTATCTAGCCATATTGTCAAACAGAAAGCAAGGCATCTAGTTAATTTAGTAAATCAAAATAATGCAATATGCTTCTCTATGAGCTTCGTGGTTTTGCTAAATCCTCAGCTAGTTGACCAACAGATATTAGCAAAAGCTAGAGATTTACAAAGCAGGGTAGGGCTGTCAGAACAAATAATGGTAGATTTGAGCCATATACATCTATTTGAGGCAGAGCTAGATGTGAACATTTTTTATGAACAAAGCTGGTGCATGGCAGAGGTTTGTTGCATCTCCTAGTAAATGGTCAAAATCTGTAGTCATCCTGTTGCACGAAAACCATTATTATGGTATTAAAAATGTCAAAGGTGTTTTTTGGGCCAGAAATGTATATGAGCATTGTAACACCCTTTTTGCAGACAAAGGTTCACACACATGCTCTAACATGCTCTATGCGTGCAGATCATTTGGCTGTAGTAAAGTACAAAGTGAGGTTGTACAGTGCCCTGATTGTCATAAATATTGTTGCTCGGCCGTCTGCTATGTATGGCATAAACTGGCTTACCCCATTTGTCATTTATCTAAATTGTGTGAATCATGTGGAAAACCTCAGGGTAAGCACCAGATTTGTTTCCAACCAAAGTGCCATAACTGCCTTACAGCTGTACACCCTTTTGAAACTCACTTATGCTACATCCAGCCCTTAAAGTCACCACTTTGTTCAGCTAGTTATGCATATCATGATTTTGAATGTATGCAAGATGTCAGCCCAGGCTACTCTAGACATATTCCAAATTATATCTACGCCCTTGAAAGCGGTCGAAAGTGGGAGTCTGAAGGCACTGACTGTGTTGCTCAATTTGTAAAAAAGTTTATCCAAAAAGGGTTTCAGGGGTACACTGTCATAGCTCACAATTCAAAGGGGTATGATGGTCACTTCATCTTAAACCTGCTTGTAAAAGAAAAAGTGGAAGTGGAGTTATTGACTCAGGGGAGTAAATTGATGTCCATAACTGTAAAATGGTTAAATATCTGATTTATAGGCAGCTTAAATTTCCTTCCAATGAGGCTCACAGCAATGCCATGAACTATGCATTTTTCAGGAGAAAAAGACTATTTTCTGCACTTTTTAAACAAATCAGAAAATCTGAATTATGTAGGGCCTATGCTACATCACAAAGAGTATGATGTAGTCTACATGATGGCTGATGAAAAAACAAGTTTTTGGAGTGGTATGAAATGCATAAAGATAATGTATTTTACTTTAAAAAGGAATTACATCATTATTGTAAGTCAGATGTAAAGATTCAGAAGTAGACCTGTGAAATGTTTCAGGACAGTGTTGAGCAGATGTTTCAAAATGATGCAAAGGAGAGGGGCAAAATTGACCCCTTTCAGTACACCACTATAGCATCAGTTTCTATGGCCATATTTTGGTTTAAATTTTCAGATTAAGACACAATAGGGATTATACCCACTGACAACTATCACCGTCAGTGCAAGCGCTACTCCACAGCAAACATACAGTGGTTGATGTACATCAGTAAACAAGAAAACATTTCCATACAACATGCAGTGAATGGTGGGGAAGCACAGGTAGGTCCTTATTTTCTAGATGGTCATTCTGTAATAGATGGTATCTCCACAGCCTTTGAGTTTTTAGGCTGTTTTTATCACGGCTGCCAGGTGTGTTACTTTGAAGAACTGTTGAACCCAGTGCTTAACACAACCTACAGACAAACACTCCAAGGAGCAGCAGCAGCAGCAACTGAGCTATTTGAAGCTCCGATGGGCACGGAGGTAATTAAACTACCTCCTGAAGTGCACCTTAGGGAGGGGTGTTAGCCTATCGACACACTGTATGTGTCAACTGCCCCACCCACCCTGGGTCAGCTTTACTTATATAGTCTCTTACCTATGACATCACATCCTGTTCCTAATTTTACTAAGTCCCCACTTTCCCATTAGCGGCTTATACCAGCCTGCCACCAGAGGGACCCCTGACTACCCACATTGGTTTTTGCTGTCTGAACTTCCCTCCTCCTACTTCCTGGGAACCCCTCTACCCGCACACAGTACTTCTCTCCCCTTACTCCTACTCCTGTCTCTGAACTCTCCACATTCCTATACCCAGACATCAAACTAGCCTGGCACACTGATCTGACCCAACTATCAGACCATACCCTAGCCTGACGCTAACCTTCAGTGACCACTAGGAGTCACTATTTCCACCCTGGTTTTGGCCCACTACTAGCCCATTTTGAACCACCTGGATAGTGGAACCTACACCTGCCCAGGTCCTTTTTCCTCTTGCCCCACCAGGGGTTAGAACCTTGTACCCTCTCCACCAGAGTCTGTGACCCTACCACTAATCCAAAGTGGTATCCATGCTTTCCTGGGTGCATACAAGATACTTGTACCCTTCCTGCCTTGCTCCTTACATAGGCATTATGTTTGTGCCCCTTCTCCTCAAATGTCTCCCCCCGTTCTCTTGCTAGTACACACATCCCATCAGCCAATCATATTCACAGGCCCACTCATTTCAGCACCCACAACTCTCCCTGACCTAGTACGATCACACCCTACACTGACCATGGACCCTGGCCCACGGCACCCACCCCCTATCCACCCCCTGCCATCTACCCTGACACTCCATGGTTGGAATTCATCCATGCCCTCCCAAACCTTTGAACCCTGCCCATTCCTTTCACCACCATGGCCACCACCCCTTCCCAGTGTACACCAAAGAAGTTGACTTGCTGCCATGCCTAGACCACAGCCTTGGCCCTCCTGCTTCTACTTTCTGGCAACATACATCCCAACCCAGGACCAGCCCCCTCCCACCCATCAACTTGGCCCACTGGCCTTAAAATAGCCTCTATGAACATATGCAGCCTGCTGAAAAAATTTGACGCCCTCCAGTGCTGGGCCATGGCACACCAACCGGACATCATAGCCCTGGTAGAAACCTGGCTGTCCAAATCCACCCCTGACTCTCTTGTCTCCTTCCCTGGCTATACCCTATACCGGGAGGACTGAGTAGGCAAACGAGGGGGAGGCTGTGCAATCTACACTAGAGACATAATTACTGATCAAGCACTCCCTACCCCTGCCCTTGTAAATGAGGCCCAGGCCCTCACCCTCAAGCTCAGCCCTGACCCCTCTAGGGGCCTCTCTATTTCACCACTGCCTACATTCCCCCCCAAAAAACAGAACCCAGCCCTGGTATCACTAACTGACTATCTGGCCACCGTTCACCATGCGGTGGAGCAAATCCTAGTTGGTGACCTAAACAAAAACTGGCTCAGCCCCTCCTCTTCCTCAATCCAGGACACTTTTGCCACCCATGATCTGACGCAACTCGTCACCCAACCCACTAGAATAAACCCAAAAACAGGAACCAGCACCCTACTTTACGTACTCATCACCAATCGACCCCAAAAAATCCAAAACATCCAGGACCTACCAGACTCCCTAAGTAACCACTCACCTATCCTATTTCTATGGGCAGCCCCCAATCCCAAACCCAAAGCACAAACCACCCTTAGAAGGCGCCTTCACCCTGGTGGGATGAAAAAATGTAGGCAGTTTCTCACCCAGATAAACTGGTCCCCCATTCAGCATGCACCCGACATTGACATTGCCCTCGCTTTCTTCTCCCAAACGTTCAACAATGCCTGTGATCTCTTTGCACCCTTCACAAAAACCCGATCCAAAAAACAGAATGCACCCTGGGTCAGCCCTGCCCTCCTACAATTGTTTAGAGATCGGGATAATCTCTGGCACCGTGCCACTGAAACAGGCCGGCTGGCTGACAGATAAGCCTACAATGCAGCCCGGAATAAGTGCTCTTGGGTGGTCCGTAAAGCCAAGGCTGACCACTACCAGGCCACCCTCACCTCTTCCTGGGGCTTGGCCCGCAAGTTCTGGGATAATATTAAGCAGTTAAATGGAAAGTCATGGTCCCCTCCCCATCTCAGCTCTCTAGTGATGGTACTACCTCCACCGATCCTGCCTACATAGCTAACTGCCTCAACACCGCTTTCACTGACCTTAGCTCAGTCCAGTAATTTCTTTGAACCCCCTCAAACCAACCCCCCCATCTGCCACCACCCCAGCTTCCATCTGCGCAAGGTATCTGCTCGGGAGGCCAGACCCATCCTTATTAAAGCTTTAAATGGCAACAATCCCAGCAGCGACTCACTGGATCCCATTATCCTCAGGTTGGTGCTAGATGAAGTCCTAGCCCCGCTCACCAGCCTACTAAACTGATCGCTCTGCCTGGGACAATTTCCTTCTGCCTGGAAAACAGCCATAGTCATGCCCATTCATAAAGGTGGTGACAGGTCTGCAACCAACAACTACCGACCAATCTCCATCCTCCCTCCCCTATCAAAAGCCCTGGAAAAAGTTGTGGCCACTCAAATCACCAAATATCTATCCAAGCATGACATCTTATGCCCTGAGCAGCATGGCTTCCATGCCGGCCACAGTACCAGCACTGCACTAATTGAATTCTCCAATTTCCTTCACTCCTCCCTGGACACCAGCTCACTAGCTGGTGCAGTGTTCATTGACCTATCAAAGGCTTTTGACACTGTCTCCCACCCTCTTCTGCTGAACGCCTTCTGTCACACTGGTCTCACGGCTGGCCCATTAGCATGGTGCTCAAGCTACCTAAGTGCTTGGTCACAGTGTGTTAAAATCAGTGGAACACTCTCTGATACCTGTCTCATACACTCAGGAGTTCCCCAAGGCTCCATCCTGGGCCCCTCCTCTTCTCACTCTATCTGAACATCCTGCCCAGTGCTTGCTCTGGCAAAATGCTTCTGTATGCTGACGATGCTGTCATTTTTGCCACCCACAGCAACCCCATCTCCCGTCAGGAATCCCTACAACAGTCCTTCAATGAGGCAGATGCCTGGTTTAAGGAGCACAGACTCATCATTAATCTTAAAAAAAACAAAGCTATGCTTTTTGCCCACCCCCAAAACAAAGCTAGCAACCACCCACTCCATATTCTTCCTAGTACCAAACAACCTCTGGAACAAGTCTGCTCCTACAAATACCTCGGGATTACCTTCGACTCAGCCCTCACATTCCACGAACACATTAATGCCCTTGCATCCACCACCAATATACGGCTTGGCATCCTCTTCTGCCATCGAAACTGCCTCCCCCCAAATGCTCTCCGGCTCGCTGTCACATCTTCAGTACTGTCCCTGGTAGACTATGGCTTACCAATCTATGGTGCTGCTAACACAACTGCCCTCAAAAAAATTCACATAACCCTAAATAAGGCTTGCAGACTGATTACTGGTACCCCCAGGCTCACACACACCTGTCAACTGTATAACGATGCTAAACTCCTGACCCTAGATGAACGACTTTGCTATCATATCTGCCTACTCACAAAAAAAACTCTACTCGGGCTCTATCCACCAGGGGTGACTGCATCCATCCACTGGATCCCTCCCACTGTTGATACACAGTCCTCCTACAAGACCGCTCTACTGGTCCCCAGATCAAGAACCACTCATGGTCAGAGGTCCTTCTGGTACAGAGCCCCACTCTGGTTTAACTCTCTCCCTGCTACCATCTCCAATGCCACCACAATCTCCAAATTCAAAACCACCCTTCGCAGCCAATTCCTCGACACTCATAGCTGTTTCTGTCTCTGAATGAGGCCCTACCTCGACCTCTCCACTCATGACAATGCCCACCAGGCAGCTCCCCACCTAGCCATCCCCATCCCTTACCCAGCACACCATTCCTAAGTATAACCTGGCCAGAGCCTGCTGTCTCATGCCAGTTGATTGCTCAGCAAGTGAAACCAATTGTGTCAGACCTATTTCTATTACATGTACCCTGTAACTTAAATGTATGTTGTTTGACCACAGTGTGACGTGGTACCTCTAACAAACACCTACTTGAAGAAAACCTGTACTATGTAATCTAAATGCTATGTATGTCTCAATGTGACGAGGTACCTTCGGAAACGAGCCTCTGGCTCAAAGATTGTAAACTGATTCTCACAAATAAATAAATAAATAAATAAATTTACAGTATATTATCTAACCATCAAGAAATTAAACTATCTCAGACATGAAAAAGGTGTGCATGTTAGGGTTATGTGGGAGCATGAATGGAAACAGCTGGTGTGTGACAATCCACAGGTGTACGCTTTTCTGAAAGCAATCTGCTTTCCAGAACTGTTGGATCCCAGTGAATCACTTTATGGGGGGTGCACAAATGCTCTGCATTTATATTACCATGCGCAGCCTGATGAGAAAATCCTTTATTATGATTTTACCAGTTTGTATCCCTATGTGAACAAGACCAAGACATACACCATAGGGCACCCAGTGGTCATATATGAGAAATCTGGGGATCTCAGACATTATTTTGGACTTATTAAAGCTAAAGTGTATCCACCCTGTGGTCTCTTTTTGCCCATACTGCCCAGCAGGATCGATGGAAAGCTGATATTTACACTGTATTGCACATGTGCTGAAATAGCACAATAGTTACAGCCTTGTACCCATTTAGATGATCAGTGATCTCTGGAGGGTACATGGTGTTTTGAGGAATTACAACTGGCTTTAGAGAGGGGGTACAAGGTGGCAGTCAAGTCAAGTCATGTTTATTTATAAAGCACCTTTCAAAACCAAGGCGCTGGCAGAGGTGTATGAAGTATGCACTACCCAGAGAAATTGGACAGTCTTTTCACAGAGTATGTTAAATTACACCTAAAAGGGAAACGGGAAGCTTCAAGGTATCCAACTTAGTGTACTACTGATGCAGAATGTAAAGCATATATCTGTCAGTATTATGCTAAGGAGGGCATTGTTTTAGAGTCAGAGAATATATCATACACCCTGCACAAAGACAGATTTCAAAGCTGTTTTGAATTCTTTGTGGGGAAAATTTGGTCAATGCCCCAATTTGATGAACATTGCCATTGTCAAAGATGTTTAAGAACTCTTTCAGTATATTTTTACAGATCGCTACCACGTATCTGGTCTGTATTTTATCAATGATAATACAGCATCAGTGCATTGGAAATACATTGAAAGACACTATGCTAATGCTACCAACATTAATGTAATATTAGCTGCCTTTACCACAGCCTATGCCAGACTTAAATTGTACAGTTTACTTGAAAGCCTGCAGGACCACTGTCTGTACCATGATACAGACTCTGTCATATTTGTTAGCAGGCCAGGTGATTGGGATCCACCACTGGGTGACTATTTGGGTGATCTGACAAGTGAACTACCACCTGATGAACACATTGTTGAGTTTGTATCAGGTGGTCCTAAAACCTATGGTTACAAACTGACCAATGGCAAAATTTGTATGATGTGTAAAGGAATTACGCTTCATGTGATAAATAATGAAAAGGTTAATTACAGCTGCCTCAAATCACTTATTGACCATTTTGTCAAGAACAGAGGTGCAAATGAAGGTGTTGGTGTACAGTCAGTCAGTATAGGTCTGAAAAAAATTGTGCAGAACAAAAAAGGCATCACTATTGAAAACAAGCCAGGAAAAAAAAACGTTCAGGGTTGTATACAACAAAAGGGTTGTAACTGAGGATTTTAAAACACTGCCTTATGGCTTCTGAGTGTGGTATGGATATACACTTGGAGCACCCATTTTCCTCTATTTTGGCAGGGCTGTTAAACTCTGGAAAAAGTTACTTTACTAAAAGTATGCTGGATGCAGGTCTTAATGCCTTGACCAAATTTCCAGAAAATATTATCTGGTGCTATAGTTGCTGGCAGCATTTGTGTACAGACTTAAGTGGCAAATTTCCTCAGTTGAAATTTATAGAGGGTATTCCTAGCACTTTACCAGATGCCAAACTATTACCACCCCAAAAAGTAAATCTTTTAATTATACAGTAGTAGCCACAGACATCACCAGCTATTTCCTGAAATTTCTGTGATATTTCTAGAGAAATCTGCTGCTTTCTGCATTTCCACAGTAGGGGCAGCAGTGAGAAACTCTTTAGAAATTTTTTGAAATATCTGGAAATAGTTGGCAATGTCTCTGGCTACTACTGTAGATGACTTAATGGAAACAGCATCTGAAAATTGTGAAATTCAAAAATGTTTCATTCAGTATTGCCATCACAGAAATGTTAGTATCATGTATCACACGGCATTTATTTGTCCTGAGTAAAAAAAGCCAGACCATAAATTTAAACGTGAGTTATATAGTATTATTTAAAAACCAGAGATAAGCTACAGGTTACTACACTGCCTCACCAGTTGTATCCTGGAAAGATGAAATTTTCTGAAGAGGACTTTGAGGATGCAACTCACAAGACCCATGGTTATCTTTTGGTAGACTTAAAAGCATCAACACCTGAATCTTACTGCTTAAGGCCTGGCTTGTTTTTCCCTGATTTGCTTGTTGCATACACCATGAAATAAAATGCGTCATGAAAATAAGAGATGTGCCAGTTGTTCATTGTAGCCAGATGCTCATAGTACTGAGACATGTCAGCATGCCTGAATAGAGACCTTGCATTGCTTAAGCTGCTGGTGAAGGGGCCACCACAGCAAAGAAAAGCTATACTCCGTTCAGCCTCTGATGATTTAATAGTGGCAATTGCTGCGGTGGCACTCAATGCCATTAAAGGGACTATACCTCTCACAGCTTACCAGATTAAGATGCTGAAGAGGATATGCAACATTATCAAAAAAATAAGTAATAAAAAGCTGTCTGTTACACATAAAAAAAAATTGTGACACATTCTGGGGGATTTATAGGCATCTTGCTTAGCACTGATATACCCTTTTTAACCAGTCTTCTAACAAGCAGGTGAATAGACATGGATTATGCACAAAAAGTGTATTTAGTACCACAACAACAGCTGGACTTGCTATTAGGTCATTCACCACCTGAAGAGCCACTGAGAAAGGTTGTGGAACAACGGCTGGATGCTGAAATGTGGGATGTTCTTCAAAGGACTGACCTCTCTGAATATGAGAAGAATAAAGTATATGGGAGTGTGTTGCAATGCTACCTCACAGTTGTATGCCAAGGTGAAAAAGATGTAGCAAACTTGTCATTATTTCTGACAGCATATGAGCTAATGCCACCACAAGATAGCACAGCACAGCCACCTGGCACCAACAATATTTACAATGACATATTACAAGGAGTTTCTGTGCATGCCAGAAACGCTGAAATACTGTTAAACAAACTTAAAAGGTCTGCTGGTGTTACAGACTGGAATGATTGTGGTGAATTTATATATCATGGTGTCCCTGTGGGACGGTCTCATATGTATGACTTAGTCAAGGCTGTTACGTCACAAAAAGACACATCTGATGTTAAAAAAACTTAGGGGTGGGAACATTTTATCAGAGCTTTAGCAGAAATTAATGCTCCAGAATCAGTGGTGCCTAACATCCAAAACAGGTCTTTGATTCAGAGTGCTAAGAACAACCTCTCAAAGGCTCTGACAGGTGTTAATACCTAAAACCCACACACCATCACCTGTGGCCAAAATAAGAAAAAACCCTTTAAAAAAAACACCATGGTTGATGGTGTAACGTCTTGGCTAGGACACCACACATTTCTGGTAATTATTTTAAAAGTAAACAGACAATCTGATGCAATGTATAAATGGCTGTGTTTTTATTGTATCCTTACAATAAGAACATTTAATAATTATACACTATAAAAGTAAACTACATTTGTTAGCTATAACATACAGCAGGCCTTATTTCTACATCTACCAGCAGTAATAGCGCTGGTTATAATCTCAACATGAAATTACTGACTGTGGACTAAAACAAAAAGAAGGCTTTAACCTTTTAACAGTTCTCCATTGATTGACAAATGCATAAACGTTTCTATCATTTGACATTAAATTATCAGACTGCATCCTAACTACATCATTAAAGGATGTACCTTTGCATCTATGATGAAGGAAAAATACACAATGATGGCCACAGGTTATAGACAGTGGGCTGGATATTCAAAAGAGTTGCACCATGCTCAATAGGGTTGCGCCTGCGCAAGTCCAAAATTGCGCCATTCTGCCATATTCAGCAGGAGGCAGTTGTGCCCCCCAAGTCAAGATGAGCAACACTACAACGCTAATGAAGGCATGCTGAACCGGAGGGGGAGGAACTATGCCTGATATTCAGTGGGCTGTGCAGAGCTGTGCAGGCACAACCCCCAACCTGTGCCTGCACAACTTTGAGCCAAAAAAAGGAGTAAGTCGAGGGCCACCCACAGGTGAGCTGCCGCATTGCAGAGTGCAACACAGCAACTGCCACCTGTGGGTGACCCTCAACCTACTCCCTGTGCCCCCCTGCAGCCCAATCACGGGCATATAGTAACCCCCTTCCCCCAACTGGCCCAATCATGGGCATATGTTGAAAACACCCCCCGACTGGCCCATTGCGTGCATATGTTGAAAACACCCCTCCTCTGACTGGCCCGATCATGGACAAAAGTGACAAATAAAACCCACCCCCCACCAGCCCGATCTCGGGCAGCAAAGAGTCAACTCCCCCAAGGACATATCCCTGGTGGTCCAGCGGACCGTGAAGCCCGATTATGGGCAGCAACATTTCCAACCTCCCCAAGAACATATCCCTGGTGGTCCAGTGGACCGCTAAGCCTGATCGCAGGCAGCAACGTGTTCAGACCCCAAGGACCTCCTACCCTGGTGATCTAGTGTCCCCCACCCCACCCACCCATGAAGCCCCACCACCCCGCTCCCCCCTGGCAGCCTGCGGGTGGCAGCATCTCACCCGCCTACTGCCCTGCCACCTGCCGACTGACTGCCCAGTAGGGCTGCACGCCCATTGGTGCAGAGCAAGAGTCAATGGGTGTGCAGCCCATACCATACAAGGCAGTCCAGATATGTGAACGCTGGGAGCCCACCCCAGCATGGCAATGTATCCTTAGGCCGACGGGGGTGCCCAATCCCCTGTCGGCTGAACGCGTCCCCACAACCGCTTTTGTGACACGCTGGGAGCCCACCCCAGCATGGCAAACATCCATGTCGTCCGCTTTTTTAACCTGTAAAGAAAACGTGTCCAACGCTGTCTCCCCACCCCCCTCCCACAACCCACACCACCCATCATGACTCCAGCCTCCCCACACCCCTCACCCCATACTTTTACCCAGACCTCGGCTCAACGATCTTCGTGTACCGGGACACATCTGCACTCTTCAAAGCTGATCGCGAACCGAGGAAATGCCGGTATGCTGTATAATGGGCTACATAGGGGGTTTCAACTTTGTTGCATATCTCAGGCATTTTGTGGAATTTTTGCACCAAATTTTCAACATTGGATTTTTGGGACCCCTTCTCATGAAAGATGACACTGTCATGGCGTTATTCGGGCCCGAAGGGTGATTTCACAGCAACTGCATGAAATCACCCTTCGGGCCTGAATAATGCCATGACAATGACATCATTCATGAGAAGGGGCCCCAAAAGCCCCAAGTTGAAAATGTGGTGCCAAAATTCCCAAAAATGACTGTTTAATGAGTGTGTGTTGCGCAGTTCCTA
Source organism: Neoceratodus forsteri (assembly GCA_016271365.2). NCBI lineage: Eukaryota > Metazoa > Chordata > Ceratodontiformes > Ceratodontidae > Neoceratodus > Neoceratodus forsteri. The sequence goes on from CM057454.1 coordinate 578,230,967, forward strand.
TGCAGGCTCGTAAGTTCATGAATTTTCAATATTTTCACTCCAGATTTTCAACATTGCCATTTTACCACACCTTCTTATGAGTAGTACAGCTGCCATTTTTCACATTTCACCCAAAACGTGTTTCTGCCCATGTAGCGCACAATGACACAGTTGGTGTGTGAGATCAATGTATGGGACAAATTTAGAAAATCACAGTGACACTGTTCATGAGGTGAGGTGTTAAAATGGCTATGTGGAAAATTTGGTGAAAAAATTCCAAAAAATGACTGTTTTACGAGCGTGCATTGTACAGTTCCTATGCATGCTCGTAAGTTCACGCATTTTCAATATTTTGACTCCAGATTTCCAACATTGCCATTTTGCCACACCTTCTTCCGAGCAGTACAGCTGTCATTTTTCACATCTCACCCAGAACGTGTTTCCACCCATGTAGCGCACAATGGTGCAGTCGGAGTGCGAAATCAATGTGCGGGATAAATTAAGAAAATCACAGTGACACTGTTCATGAGCAAAGGTCTTAAAATGGCTATGTTGCAAATTTGGTGAAAAATTCCAAAAAAAATGACTGTTTCTACGGTCGTTGTACAGTTCCTTTTCACTCATTAGTTCGCAAATTTTCAATATTTTCACTCCAGATTTTCAACATTTCCATTTTACCACACCTTCTTATGAGTTGTACAGCTGTCATTTTTCACATCTCACCCAAAACGTGTTTCTGCCCATGTAGCACACAATGGCGCAGTCGGTGTGCGAAATCAATGTACAGGACAAATTAAGAAAATCACAGTGACACTGTTTATGAGCAGAGGTCTTAAAATGGCTATGTTGAAAATTTGGTGAAAAAATTCCTAAAAATGACTTTTACGAGCGCGCGTTGCACAGTTCCTATGCATGCTCGTAAGTTTGCAAATTTAATATTTTCACTCCAGATTTTCAACATATCCATTTTATTAAACTTCCTTATGAACAGTACAGCTGCAATTTTTCATATGTCACCCAAAATGTGTTTTCGCACATGTAGCGCACAATGGTGCTGTTGGTGTGCAAAAGCAATGTTTAGGACAGATTAAGAAAATCACAGTTACACTGTTCATGAGCAGAGGTCTTAAAATGGCTATGTTGAAAAATTGGTGACAAAAGTCCATAAAATGACTGTGTTATGAGTGAGCAACCTACGCAGTTTCCACGCACCCTCGTTAGTTCATGACTTTGTAATATTTTCAGTCCAGATTTTCACCAGTGACATTTTTCCACACTTCCTTATGAACAGTACAGCTGTCATTTTTCACAACATGGCTGAAGTGTGTTTTCACACTTTCAGTGCAGAGATCTGTGATAGTCGCTGTGGGAAATCATTGTTCGGCACAGATAAAGAAAATCACAGTGACACTGTTCATGGTCGGAGGCACCAAAATGCCTGAGTTGACAATCTGCTGTAAAAAATCCCCAACCTAATTATATTACGGGTGTGCGTTGCACAGTTTCTATGTACGCTCAGGACTTCACCATTTTTTAAAATATTTTTACTACAGATTTGCAACATAGCCATTTTTTACACGTCCCCATGAAAGAGTACAGCTGTCATTTTTTACATCCTGTTCGGAATGTTTTTGCACCTGTGGTCCTAAATGCCGTAGTCACTGTGCATTAGCAGCTTTCGGCTAACAAACTGATATTCCCCCTGTTCATGAGGTGGGGGTCACAAAACAAACATGTTGAAAATTTGGAGTGAAAATACCAACGAATGCCTGAGGTATTAGGGTTTTCAACTATAACGCCCAACCCTATAGAGAATGACAGGCATTAGGGGTGTGACTTGGGATTCTTGCCTGTGATGCTCATACCATTCCACACCCTGCAGTCAGTGAGAGGCATCGAGGCATGTCTTGGACTCTTCGGCCCCAAATTTCACCCCATTCTCCTATATCGCACCCATCTCACTATATTTCCTAATGAAATGGGGTGCGCATAAGAGCCAAAGACCACCAGGAACACCGTGACACTTGTCAGTCTCTGCAGGGTAGGGTGTGATGAAATGGTGTGGCCGTTATGCCTGATGAGTTGACCCAAACACACACCCCAATGCATATCACTCTCTGCAGGGTGGTGGTGGGGTTGGCTTCAGTTCAGTACTTCACTGCCATTCCTATTATGCAGCTCTGTAACTTCTACACTTCCACTGCCAATGCCAGCAAGCAAACATTCGGCATTGACAAATGCTTGTTTACATTTCACAACTGTTCTTTTCTTTTGAACACGTTGCCTTTTAATAACACTTTCATGTGCCCCTGGTAGGACCATTCTCCTCTTCTTATTAGGCCTCTTATAAACAACCATTCCAGTCCCATCTTGCTGCTGTCCCAGACCTGGAATCGTGAAGGAACTCACAAGATTTCCCACAAAATATTTTACAATATCTTTAGCAGCTGTTTTAAGTTGTGGTTTTACTGTCTGGAAGCCTTTTTGTAACAGTGATACAGCTTTTCTAAATAAATTTCTAAATTTATCACCTACACCAGCACCATACATAACTGGGGCACAGTGAAAACAAGATAAACCATTACTGACTTGTGCATTATAATAGGCTACATAAAGGTTTGGGTCACTGTACAACTTCTGTGACGTGGTTGTCATTCAGAAGGTTCCTTTAACAGACTGAAAATGAAATTTCACCTTGCCAAACAAGAATAACACTTTTTTGTCTTGATCATTCTTTATCACAATAGTTATGGTGTCAAACTGTTGTTTGCTGATTGGTATATAATCTGGCTTATCATAGCGGATGGTTATGATTGCATTATTCTTACCAGGTATTTCCACACAACAGAGTAGGGAAATGTGACCATCACCAACTCTTTGGTGTTCAACAATGTCTGCATACACATACAGTGTGTGAAACCCCCATTGATGTCAGCATAATATGGTCCTGTGCTTGCTTGCAGTTGTAGTATACCATGTGGTACCCCCATGATACGAGCCAGATTATGGCAAGTAATAAATGCTCCACTACTGATGTTGTGGAATTTTGTTTTCTGTTCCCGGCTGTCATATTCTAAAAACATGTCTAGCTGTGCCTGTTCCAGTGCCTCATTGACGGCTGCCATGACATCACCAACATCATGGTGATAACCTCTGGAAATTGATAATGGTAACATAGAAACATAGACTTTGATGGCAGATAAGGACCGCTAGGCCCATCTAGTCTGCCCATTTCCCTACCTACAGGATAGGCCGCAGATCCTAGTTAACCAACAGCCTTTATCTTCCTGCCCCCCACAAGAATTGCCTTGTGTCTGTCCCATGCATTCTTGAATTCTCCCACAGTTTTAGACCCCACAACTTCCTCAGGAAGGCTGTTCCATGCATCCACTACCCTCTCTGTGAAATAATACTTCCTCACATTGCCCCTGAACTGCCCTACTTCTATCTTTAAATTGTGTCCCCTTGTTCTTGCAAGTCTCTTTTTCTGAAAGATGCTACCCTCTTGGACTTTGTTGATTCCCTTGAGGTACTTGAAAGTTTCTATCATGTCCCCCCTCTCCCTTCTTTCCTCAAGGGTATAGATATTAAGCTCCTTTAGTCTCTCCTCATACGGCTTCTCTTGCAGACCCTGCACCATTTTAGTTGCCCTCCTCTGGACTGCCTCTATCCTGTCTATGTCCTTGCGGAGATGGGGTCTCCAGAACTGGACACAGTATTCCAGATGGGGTCTCACCAACTGTCTGTACAGAGGGATAACAACTTCCTGTTTTCTGCTGCTGATGCCTCTCCTATACATCCCAGTATACTCAGCCCTCCCTACTGCCTTCTCACATTGCTTGCTAACCTTAAGGTCATCTGATATGATTACCCCAGGTCCCTTTCCTGTTCTGTTGTTGTTACTACTTCCCACCCATTGTGTATTCTTCCCTGGGTTCTTGTTTCCCAGGTGCATTATTTGCACTTTTTGCATTGAATCCTAGCTGCCATACGTCTGACCATTCCTCCAACCTTGCTATGTCCCTTTTCATCCTTTCCACGCCTCCTTGTGTATCAACCCTGTTGCAGATCTTTGTGTCATCTGCAAAAGGCATACTTTCCTTCAGTCTCTCTGCAATGTCACTGATGAAGACATTAAAAGGACTGGACCCAATACTGAACCCTCTTGGTACCCACTAGTAACCGCCCTTTCTTCAGAGTGGACTCCATTTACAATTACCTTCTGTGTCCTGTTGTCCAGCCAATGTTTTGCAGGCTACCACCCTGGGACCCACTCCCAGGCTGGTTAATTTGACTATCAATCTTTTGTGTGGGACTGTGTCAAATGCCTTGCTAAAGTCTAGGTAGGCCATGTCCACAGCCCCTCCCTGGTCTACTACTTTGGTCACCCAGTCAAAGAAATCTATTAGATTTGTCTGACATGACCTTCCTGCTGTGAACCCATGCTGCCTTGGATCCTGTGCTACACTAACCTCTAGGTACTCAACTATTCTTTCCTTCAGAAGTGACTCCATCACTTTCCCTACCACAGAGGTCAGACTGACAGGTCTGTAGTTTCCTGCCTCTGTCTTGGTCCCACTTTGTGAAGGGAATCACATCCGCCTTCCTCCAGTCCTCGGTACCACACCATCCTCCATGATTTATTAAAAGAGTAGCCAGTGGTTTCACTAGTTCCTTCCTTAATTCTTTTAGAATTCTGGGGTGAATTCCATCAGGACCCATTGCTTTTGTCCACCTTCAGTTTTAGGAGTTCTTGCAGAACCCTTTCTTCTGTGAAAGGACTGGGATCGACCCCCCTATCAAGATTGCTTCTGTTAATTGGATTAGGCACTTCCCCCTCCTCTTTTGTGAATACTGAGCAGAAATATTCGTTCAGTATTCCTGCTTTTTCACTGTCCCCCTCTGCCCACCCACCGTTCATTCTATTCAGCCTCAGTATCCCTCCCTTTGTCTTTCTACGCTCGCTGATGTACCTATAAAAGGTTTTATCCCCCTTCTTAACTGAGTTGGCTATCTTTTCCTCAGTTTGGGCCTTTGCTATTCTGACTTCCCTCCCTACTTCTTTCTGCCTTAACTGGTACAGCTCTCTGTCCTGCTCCTTCTGTGTTTCCTTATACTTCCGAGATGCTATCTTTTCTTCCTGACTTTCACAGCCACCTCTCTTGAGAACCATAGTGGCTTTTCTTTCGTTTGATTTGTTTATTTGCTTCACACAAAGGCTTTTTGCCTCTGTGATGGCAGTTTTGATAATTCCCCATTGTTGCTCCACACCTCCTTCTAGCCTGTTTGCTAGTGCTTTTCTGAGGCACTCTCCCATCTTGCCGAAGTCCCCCCTAAAGTCCAGCACCCTCACTTTTGTATGCGCTTGACTCTGTAGCTGAGTTTAACGTGAACCACACTGTTTGATGGTCACTTGTCCCCAGATGGCAACCCACTTCTAGATCTGAGATCCTCTCACTGCCCCCGTTTGAGAGTATGAGGTCTAAGATTGCTCCCTCACGAGTGGGTTCCAAAACTAGCTGTCTAATGCCTGCCACCTGTAGTGCATCAAGAATGGCCCTGCTCTTGGATGTGGCTGCAGCAAATGTGCTCCAGTTAACATCTGGCATATTCAGGTCTCCCATCAACAGTATCTCCCCTTTCTCTGCCATTCTAAGAATGCCTTCCATCATATCCTTGTCCATTCCTTCCCCCTGTACACAACCCCTGTGCGGATTGTGGTACCCTTTCCAGTCTCCAAGGTGACCCACAGTGCCTCCTCTCCTCCCTGTTTACTCTTTTGTTCAGTTGCTTTTATCCCTTCCTTTACATAGAGAGCTACTCCTCCCCCTCTTCTCCCCTGCCTGTCTCTCCTGTAGGTTATGTACCCTGATATGTTAACATCCCAGTCATGGTTCTCTGTGTACCATGTTTCTGTGACTTCCATTAAGGCCACCAGCTCAGGGAGCTTGTTGCCCAGACTACGGGCATTGGTACTCATTACCCTCCATTTCCTGATGGCCTTACCCCCTTTTGCCCCATCCCTGTCCTTCTTGCCTTTGTCACTTTCTCCATTTACCCCTGCCTTTCCCTATCGACACCTCCATGTTGGTGTTTGCACACTTACTACTGTGATTGTTTGGGGGCTAGGATTTTCCTGCTCCTTCCAGTGCCTCCCCTGGCTAGTTTAAAACTTGCCAATGAAGCATTTAAACCTATCACCTAGGATCCTGGTTCCCTCCCGGACAGATGCAGCCCATCATGCCAGTATAGGCTTGCATCACTCAGTGGACCCCAGTCCCCAATGAAGCCAAACCCCTGAGCTCCACACCGGTTTTCAACCACTGATTGGAATCCCGATGTAGGAACACCCTAGCCTCTCCCATGCCATAGATGGGTAGCACCTCCGAGAAGGTTACCGTGTGTGCTACTTGACTAAGGCCCTCCCAATTACACAAACTCTTCCTGCACTTCTCTAATCCCTTTCTTAGCCAGGTCATTTGTCCCTAGGTGGACAATGACATCCAGCTCCCTCCTGTGCAGCTGCTCCAGCAATCCTGAGGATCTGCCCTGTCCCTCCAAGCCATGGTGCCAGGCAGGCACCTACCTCCTCTCCCTTCCTTGCCCAGTTCTACCTTCCTAACAATGGAGTCCCCACCAGGAGTTGTTTTCTCCCTGCAGGGTCCCCTGCCACCCTCCTGTGGGTCTCCTTTGTGGAGGTTCCCAGCATCCTCCTTGGTCTCCACTGTAGGTGCCTCCATAGAGGAACCACACTTTGCCAGAATGGCATAGGAATTGTGGAGAGGTACAACTGGAGGGATGTGCCTCTGTTCCACCACCCTCACCCTCCCTGGGCCTGTGTCCAACCACTCCTCATTCTTGGCAACCTCTGAGGCAGCGGCAGTGGCACTGGTGGTCCCTGGATGGAAGAGGAGGTCCCACAAATCCTGGCCAACTCAGCCTGGAGATGAGCAACCTCCTCCCTCAGCCCAGAGAGGTGCCTGCAGATGGGACAACACCGCATCCTCCAGAATATCTCCGGAAGACTGCTGCTCCACAGCCACTGCACTGCACCACTCCAATCATGTCTTATTTCTGACCCCTTAACTGTTTGCAATCCTTACTCTTTCGTATGTTTTTCTCTCTCTCTCCTTACTTTCTGCCTGTGTGCCCTTTAAGCTCCTGATTGTCCTGTTCTGAGACAAGAATATCCTATATTTCTCAGTAGATCACTTACTTGTTCAGAGGCAGACCTCCAGCAGCTAGAGGGGTTCGGAGAGCTACTCTTGCCCCTTCTAGGATGGTGGGTACTTGGTGGTTCTGTGATCACTCACTTCTTGCCCCTAAACAGGAAGTTCCTGTTGTCAGTCAAATCCTGTGCCTATAAAAATAGAACTAGCTTTGGGTGGGGGGTGGAGGCGAGGGAAGGAGGGCAATATAGTCCCAGTAGGTAATAATGGCTTAGAAGTTTCACCTGCTTGAAATCTCCCACCTTGCTGTGTAATATTGTCCTAAGTCCTTGGGTACTGTATTTCTGACAAACTGACTTCCCACATCCCTACTAAATTGATAGGCGTCACCAGTTTCACAGTATATTCAGAAATAGTATTTTTGGGAAACATTTCAAAAGATGCATTGCTGGGCAATGTAACATAAAACCCATTCTCAAACATTGTTTTATCAATAATGTCTTCTCTCAACTGATGTCCTGCAAAACACGGGAGCACAATCATAATTTTAAATTTGTCAGCTTTTTGGATTCTACCCAGCTGTTACATTTTGATGGCCAGCCTAACCATTCAGCTAAAACCAGTTTTTTCTTCCCTTGTCTTTTTTGTGATACTATTTTTTCAACCCTGTATACCCTGTTTGCAGTGTCTTCAACTTTTACAATTTCTTGCTCATAAAAAGTACCTTTTATTTCTTCTCTGTCATAATCTTTTAATTTGTAAACTGGCATAGGCTTAGGTAAACATCATTCAGAAACTCCTGACATCAACACAGCTCTCTCCTTCTTTACCCAAACTTTTAATAATGCCTGTGATATCTTTGCCCCAGTGTTGACTCACCATTCTAAAAGGAAGAATGCCCCTTGGGTTACCCCAGCTTTGATCCACCAGCTCAAACATAGGGACAACCTATGGCACCGTGCCATTGAGACTGGCCGGCCCAATGACAGGCGGTTATATGCTGCCGCCCGAAACAAGTGCACTTGAGCCATCAGAAAGGCCAAGTCTGAGCACTATCAGTCCTCACTCACTGCCTCATGGGGGAATCCCAGAACCTTCTGGGATAACATTAAACAGTTAAATGGGGTGCACTCCCCCCCACCCAGATCAACATTAATGGTGTGATCTCCTCAGACCCAGCCCTCATAGCCAACCACCTCAACACCTCATTCACTGACCTTAGCCTATCCTCCCTACAAATTTTTTGACCCTCCTCCCCAGCACCTGCCGTGAAATCTTTCTCTCCTTATTTTCTCCTCCACCGTGTTTCTGCCCAAGAACTTAGGCCGCACCTTGTCACTGCCTCAAGAGTAATAGTACAGGCAGTGACACCCTGGATCCATGTATCCCACGGCTGGTCTTAGACACAGTCCTTACCCCGATCACATGCCTCATCAACCACTCTCTTTGCCTGGGAAGGTTCCAACTGCCTGGAAAGTTGCCACTGTCACCCCTATCTTTAAAGGTGGTGATAGGACTGTGGCTGAAACTATCGACCGATCTCCATTCTCTCTCTCTCTCCAAGGCCTTGGAAAAAGTGGTGGCCTCTCAAATCTCTGACTACCTCTCCACCTACAATGTCCTTTGTCCTGAGCAGCATGGCTTCCGAGTGGGCCACAGTACCAACACAGTCCTCCTAGAGTTCTCCAACTTTCTCCACTCCTCCTTAGACACTGGTTCTCTGGCTGGTGCTGTCTTCATTGACCTCTCGAAAGCTTTCAACACTGTCTCCCACCCCCTCCTTCTTGATGCCCTTAGTCTCTCTGGTTTTGCTGCTGGGCCAATCTCCTGGTGCACCAGTTATCCGTCTGACCGCTCACAGTGTGTAAAAATTAATGGGACCTACTCAGACATCTGTCCCATCTTTTCTGGGGTTCCCCAGGGCTCCATTCTGGGCCCCTTACTATTCTCCCTTTACCTTAACACCCTTCCACGCTCTTGCTCGGGAACATTCTATTGTACGCTGATGATGCAGTCATCTTTGCCTCAAATCGTAACCCTACTGCCTCCAAGACTCGCCAGAAGTCCTTCACTGAAGCCGAGGGCTGGTTCAAGGAACATAGATTGGTGATAAATCTTAAAAAACAAAAACCATGTTCTTTACTCATCCCCAAAACAAGTCCTGCAACTTCAAACTCCTCATTCACTCTGGGTCCTCAATCCCACTCAACAAGTTTGCTCCTATAAATACCTGAGGATCCATTTGACCCTCCCTCTCCTTCCATGGACACATCGCTGCCCTAGCCACTGCCACTAATATCCGATTGGGCATCTTACATCGGTATAAACACTGCCTCCCCCAGAGGCTCTTCGACTGCAGTCACCTCCTCTATCCTGTCCCTAGTGGACTATGGACTGTCGCGTATGGTGCTGCTGATCAGACCGCACCCATAAAATTCACACTACTCTGAATAAGGCCTGCAGGTTAATTACTGGAGCACCTAGGATGACACACACCTGTCTACTGTATGCTAAAGTGCTGGTACTTGATCTCGCGGCGCCTCAAATATCTTACCTGACCCTTACAAAAAGACCCTCCTTGGGCTTTCCCCACCAGGATTGACCACCACCATACGCTCTGTCCCACTAGTTCATACTCGGACCTCTGGGAAAACCTCTTTTGTTATCCCTAGAGCTAGGACCTCTCACGGCCAAAGAGCCTTCAGCTTTAGGGCCCCCTCCTGGTTCAACACACTGCCCCCCTCCATCTCCGAAGCTCCAACTATATCGTGCTTCAAAACTTCCTTACGTAACCACCTTATTAACACCTGATGCTGTAACTGCCACTAGTCAAAGCCATACTCAATACTTATGACAAAGCTTATTACTAAGCTGCTAAGGACGACATAACTCTGGTATTGTTTGCATCCATCCTATATGTACCAGCTTGTTTGTATCTATGTCTTAATTTACTGTTATACTTATGTGTTGTACTGCTATACTGTGTATTTTGGTTTGTCTTACTGTGACAAGGTACCTTTGTAAATGAGCCTATGGCTCAAAGGTTTTCCAAACTGCTGTTTAAATAAAATAAAAAAATAAATAAATAATAACTATCTCACTTGTAAAGTTTTGCTCATAACCTGTTTTCAAATGTTTTCTTAACTTTAGAAACCCGCATATGATCACCCACGTGAAATTTAAAAGGCCTTTTCACTTTGTGTGTAAGACCACCATGTAGAATTTTCCAGACATCTAAAGAATTGGCAGCTGTCACATCGGTGGGCCTCATTTTGATGGACCAGTGATAGCTCTGATTGTAGTCCATTGTTAAAGCTTGTAATGCATCTATGTACCTATATCGCCACTAAACTGGGTAAAAGGGAGTATGTCACCCATCTTCAAAAAAACAGCTTAGGTAGCCCAAAACTATTTTGGTCCCATATCAATGAGCTGATCAGAGGAACCACTAAGGCTGAACCAGGCCCCATGGAGTTCAAAGGTAAGCAACTGAGTGATTACTCACAAATTGCCATATACCTCAACCTCCACTTCACCAACCTCGATGCATGCAAGGCCGGACTACCCCCCTCCCAACCCGGTACCAAACATGGCTGAGCCCACAAACCTACATCGACCACTATTTCACCTAAGGCTGGTCAGCACTAAAGAGGTAGAGACTCTCCTGAAGGCCCAAAAAACCAAGGGCCCAGGAGGACCTGATGGAATAAATCCCAGGCTACTCAAGGATGGAGCCCAATCCTTCTCCAGACCCTTGACCTGGCTCATAAACAGATCCCTACTGGAAGGAACCATTCCACACCAGTGGAAACAGGCAAATGTGATTCCCATTCACAAAGGCAGCTCCAGGGAGCACACGTGCAACTACAGGCCAATCTCTCTGCTCTGCTTGCTTGCTAAACTGCAGGAAAGGCTCATATACAGCCAACTCCGAGACTACCTGGAGTCTCACCAACTACTAGCCCCCTCTCTGCACAGATTTTGAACTAACTATGGGACAGACACTGCCCTCACTAACCTCAAGACAGATGTACTCGGAGCCCTGGACAAGGGGAGCCCCTCCTAAGGGGTATTTATTGACCTTTCCAAGGCCTTTGACCTTGCCGACCACAACCTCCTGCTAGTCAAGCTGAACAATATAGGCCTAGACACACTGACTCTCAAGTGGTTCGAGAGCTATTTATCTGGCCGCACCCATAGAGTCATCTGGAAGGGACCGCTATCAGTCCCGCTACCCCTAAAAGAGGGAGTACCTCAAGGCTCAATCCTTGGTCCTCTACTATTCTCTGTGTTCACAGATGACCTAAACCTCCACTGCGGGGGTAGCTCAGATGTACAATATGCAGATGACACAGTCATTTACTGCTCCTCCGACAACCTGAAGGATCTTTGCCCCTTACTCCAAGAGGACCTAACATCACTGGAGGACTGGCTAAAAATGAACAGAATGGTATTGAATGCAGGCAAAACAAAAGCCATGTTGTTCGGGCCCAGATCCCTAGGGCAAGACAGAACCAACTCCCTACAGCTTAACTCACTGGCAGGGACCAGCATTGAAGTGGTGGCCTCCCTAAAATACTTAGGACTCACACTTGATCAAGGTCTCACCTACAAGAACCATGTGGAACAGGTGACCAAGACCATCTATGGGAAACTAGGCATCCTGTATCGGATTAAGGACCAGATTATACCAGAAGCTAGGATTGCCATTGCCTCCAGCATCCTGCTCCCCACACTGACCTACACTGTCCCGGTAATACAGGGTATGGCCAAGCAGGAGGTCCACTGGCTGTAGATCCTATACAATAAGGTAGCATGGTTCACTACCCAGGATCACTCCGGAAGCCACCACTGTGATACCTTAGCCAAACTACAGTGGCCATCTTTTGAAGCACTCCTCCAATACCCCCTCCTTTGCCTAGCATTTAAATTACTCAGCCCGGCATCTCCACCAAGCCTCACAGCTACCATTGCCTCCAAGTAAAACCCTCAGATCCTGAAGACCTCAGGGCAGACACTGCTAGAAACCCCCAGGGTCAGAACCTCCACGAGTGGCAAGTCATTCTCCTTCAACCCCCCCATCTGTGGAACAAACTTCCACCAGTGGTACAGAAAGCCACTTCTCTCATGAACTTCTGTACCAGGCTCAAGGCACACCTGCTTGAGGCCAGTACTTGCCAACGTCAGGTCACCTGACTTCCCCCCACCAACTTATGCTAGCCACCTTACTTGTACAACCAGGCACAGAACTGTCCCTTATCTCAGTAACTCACCAATGCCCAAGGGTCATGCCATACAAATTATAGATGTAATATCATTATTGCTCTGCATCTATGACAAAAACTGTATGTATTTACTCTGTAACCTTCTCACTGCCTGCATTGTTCCATGTAATGTCTCTCCGGGTCACCCCTAAAAAAGGGATCTTCAGAGCTCAGTGGGCCTACCCGGTCATTAAAATGTAATAAATAAATAAATAATTATGTGTTAAATGCAGTAAAATATCTCCACATTTTTGTTTTCAATGTACGGTTAAATCTTTCCACAATACAAGCCTTAACATCATTTGATGTTGTAAAATGATGCATGTCTTGTTTTATTATAAAAACAATTGAAAATTGGAATTAAGAAATTAAGTCCCTTCATCTTTTTGTAATTTTACGGGCTTGCAGCCCTCTCCAAGTATCATTTTGAAAGCCTCTGTCACATCTCTTCCAGATTTTGTTTTTAGCAATTTGGTCCATGCATATTTTGATAGGACATCAATAACTGTTAGAATAAACCAGAAGCCATCATTGAACAAATCAGCCTGCCATTGTGCATCAGTGTTGTTAACAACCACACTGTTTCTAATAAATTGTTTTCTCGCTGGCTTGTGCATAGTGTAAGCATCTTGTAATGACAGCCACTGGGATACCTGAGTGTGAATAATTCTTTTCCCATTTTGCAATAGCACCATGTAGTCTCTGAACACCTCCTAAGCTACCAGGTGTAAGGGGTTCATAATACATTTTTTTCAGTGATTTCTTAACCGTGGCTGCTGTTTAGTAATACGGCAGGGACACAGGTGTTTTTTCAAGTGTCAAAATGTTATTATGACAGACCACACAACAAATAACAATGCAGAGCATGTGTTAGCCATTGTGATAAATTGAAGCTGTACTGCATTATAAATATTACAACAAGAAAAGACATGCCTTGTTTTGCTGTGTAACAAGAAAATGGAATGTAAATTCAATCACATTGCTAGCATCTTACTGTCTCTGACATTTTAAACTATAACAACAAATATGAATAATGTAGGCCACAGCTACCAATACTCGACCATGAGAAACCATACCCAATTTTTCAAATAATAGTGGTAGCACATTTTGAACAGTTTCTAACACATCATTGCTTAGGCACCTGGCCATGTTCATTATTTCACACCAGCATACATCTTTTTTAATGTTACTTATTAAAATCTGTATAAACTGAAGTTTTTCACAGTTTATCAGGTTACCTGGAGATTGAGCAGCACGGTTTGAAATTTGCATGGTTATCAAAGTCTGTTGAAGATTTTCTGTTTTCTGCTTTTCAAACAATCTTTTCTGATTTCCTCACAGGTTACTATGTTATCACCATGCAGTGCTGTGTTTCTTGTCAGAACTACCAATATCATACAAGTACATATAATATGGCACAGGGCTTCCTTTTTCAGTGGGCTTTCTAAAATATTTTTTACAACTTTCTGATGAAACTGCTTCTTCAACAGCACTCCATAGTATTACACTCAATTGTTCATAAAGTGTGTCAAGTCAGTTAGCAATGCATGGCATCTCTTTAAATTCAGACAAAGTGTCATTTATTGCTTGTATCATATAAAAATAGGATGCTGTGCACCCGAGTTTCCATGCTGTTGATTCGACTAGTACCTTGATCCATCATGGGCGTAATCTGTCACAGACTTCAGGAAAAGCAAGCTCCCAGTACCCCTTCTCTGGTTCATATAAACAGCTATGTCTTATCTGCGAGGGGCGTTCTGTGGTACATCCATCACAGTTTATCTTCAAGTCCTGGGCCACCAAGTCTTGCAGTAGCTGTATCTGAATACCCTTTATCAGGTCCAACATAATAATCTTTTCAGGTGGCACTTCAATTGCTGTCTCGGCCACATCAACCTTTTCATCAGGGCATTTCTCAGCATTTGGTACATCTGGTTCTTCCCACTGTTCTTCCATATTAACACACTCATGATTGTCAGGCAAACCATGTCTCATGAATGATTCGATCAATCCAGTCATAACAGAATCCTCCAGTGTGGCACTAGCAGATGTTGATTGGCTGGGTTCATCCATTTCACTGTTTTCCTCAGGCAATCCACACACACAGGAGCAAAACATAAACCAACTTTGGAGGAACAATGCTAAATATTTTTATCAGCATATCCTTTCTAACATGTCCAGGGCTAGCCCAGACAAGCCAACCTTCACTCCACCCATAGCTGCATCACAACATGGAAGGGGTGGGGTGGGGTGGGATGGGTGCTGCATCATTTCTAGTGGACATGGGCATGGAAAGGGGTGGGGATGCTGCATCATATCAGGCACTCACATGGAGGGGGTGGGACATTGCATCATTTCCAGCGCACAAGGGATGTGGAAGGGGCTGGAACATTGCATAATTTCTGGAACACGTGGAAAGGGCAGGACATTACATCACTTCTGGCCATCAATCAAAAAGGGGAGGGGCATTGCATCATCACTTGAAAGGGGTGGGGCAATCTACCATCAATCATCCATAAATCAGATTTTTTCAGTATGTACGTATACTATTGCCAAAGTTCCAAATTGTTTTTAAGACTAGCTTTATGGAATACCAGTGGAGTATAGTACTGTAGGCTCTATTAATTATTTTAGATTGTATTGATGTATAGTATTCCTGAAAGTGTTATGCTCGTTAACTGTGAACAATATTTAGTTCCAGTGAAACTCTGAAATCATACAGTTCAAATCTTTAGACCATTTCTCTATAGCTTTTCTATAAATTATATTTTCATTCAAGTAACTTTCTAACATTAAATATTTAAATAAGCCTTTCCAGTTTCTGTCTTTAAGAATGCCCAGCTCTTTTCATACTTACAATAATTCTGCCCTTTCCTTATTGCCTATATTTTTTGAGAAATAGGTTATGTAACCAAGCATATTTGGAAAAATGTGAGTTTGAAAGCTCAAATGTTTTTTACCAGATTTCCAGTTCTTAAAATTCCTGCCTTTAACTAAAGCTGTCCAATTGATATTTATGTATCTGTTTCAATATCTAGAGAAGGGCTGCCAAAATGATGCACATTCTGCATCTAAAGCCCTATGTGGAGAGGCTACAGGATCTAAACTGTACAACCTGAAAGAGAGGGGGTGTAATAGAGACTTTTAAAATAGCTCATAAGGGTTAATAAGATACAGCAGAGGAGTATTTTTCAAAAAAAAGTGCTCTTCTAGTGTGGGGGACTGAGAGATGGCAGCAGAATAGCAGAGCTCCATTACACACCTGCATGGATTACTTGCAGTTTGCTCTTTTTCAAGTTCTAGGGGTTATTGTGGGCTACTACATTGTTTGTCATAACATTGCCTACCTGGTTGTTGTTTTCATTGGTGGTGATCCAAGGACTTATTGCTGTTATAAAGAAGTGCTCAATCATGTCAGAGGGGGCCCAGGCCAATACAACACTGAACCCCAGAGAGCCATCATTAGTAAATTGAGAAGAGTTAGTGCATATTTGTGAGGTACTTCAAATGCTAATTAAAGACATTCCTATGATTAAAGCATCAGTTGCCGCACTCAAGAATCAAATTGAGGAGGTAGAATTTTGCATTGTGTACACTGAACATTATTGTATGCAAATTGAATCAGGCTCTTCCCAGCAGGAGGACATGAATGTTGCTCTTGAGAGGCAAGTACAAGTATTGACAACTTAAGTTGATAACCTCAAGAACCATGGCTATTAAAATAATATTCATCTTATTGGGTTTCTGGAAGGGACTGAGGGCAATAATCTTGGTGAATTTCCTCAGGTCTTTTTTCCTAGGCTCCTCACCTTTACTTGGTACTGGCCCCTTGAAATCGAGCGTGCCCACCATTCACTGGGCCCCCGGCCCCAACAGGGCTCCCTGCCTTGCCCTATACCTATTTATTTCCTTTGCATTTCTGCCCAAAGAGCAGATTTTACAGTTGTCAAGAGAGAGGAGGTATTTATGTTGGAATGATCACACTGTCCATGTATTCCATGACTTTTCAAAAGACTTCACAAAAGCTTTTTTGGCCATTAAAAAAACAGCTGGTGGAATAAAAGATAATTATTTATATGAGGTACCCTGCTGCTCTACATTTCTGGTAGAGCTCCAATTGGCACAGTTTTGAATCACTCTTGGCTGCTCAGAACTTTGTTAAATCATTGGAGGGCAAGCCCATACCACAACCTCCTTTTCCTCCCTTTGAACAAGTTGTTTCATCTAAAGACATTTTGGCATCCTCATTGGGGCTGGAGGAGATTTGTAAAGTGCCTGGAGGCAGACCACAATGGGAACACCCAGGTGGATGGCAGAACCCCAAGCATCAGAGTGAACCCAGAGGAGGTCTTTTGTTCAATAGCTCTGACATGTCTCAGTGAGGTGGTGTTGGCCGACCAGGATCTGACTCTTTATCATGTATTAATAAAGGCTCACATACCCCAGACCTGTCCCCAAGACTGTTTCCAGCCCTGCCTTCAAGTCCCTCTGAGCGATCTGCAATGGAGTGGGCTCATTACCCGGAGGAAGAATTAGTGGTGGCCTCTCAGGAGACTCTTGAAGTGGGAGGAAAAGATTTCTGAAGCCA
This sequence comes from Neoceratodus forsteri, assembly GCA_016271365.2. Taxonomy (NCBI): domain Eukaryota; kingdom Metazoa; phylum Chordata; order Ceratodontiformes; family Ceratodontidae; genus Neoceratodus; species Neoceratodus forsteri. Next base: position 578,247,967 of record CM057454.1, read on the forward strand.
GGGTGTGTGCAGAAGGCACTATGCTCCAAGGGTCTGCTCTGCATACTTCCGTGAATGGCCAGTCTGAGGTGGAAGATGGGTTGGCTTCATTAGTAGGCTCTAAAAAGAATCTGCTTTCTTGAGTCTGTCTTAACTTGTTTTCAGACTTGGGAGAGGACTGTAATCACTTATCTTTTTGTTTATTTACTAGTGAGCTGTTTCTTTTTCCCCTACAGGTTACCCAGTCTAGGTTTATTATTGGGGTGGGCCATAGTTTTAGAACAGAGTTTAAACAAATAATGATATGTGCATTATGTGTTAGAGTGATGCTTGTTAAATGGGGCATACAGTATGGGTCATAACATTGAGGGGATGGTGGGTTTTAGGGGGTGAATGTATTAGCCCCACTAGGGTAGAGATATGATTGTGGGGGACAGGGGAGTCATTGCTGTTTGTGGGTTAAGGAAACAAGATATATATATATATATATATATATATATATATATATATATATATATATATATGTGCAAATATGTGAGAATTGTGGTCTCTAGTTTGCCTGTTTAGGCTTACCTCCAAATTCACAGGTAGCTAGTGGGCACTGGTGATTGGTGAGTTCATGGCCCAGTCTGATTAGCTTTCCAAGCTTGGTTTTGGTGGAGGGTTTGGGAGTTCTGTGATTTTCAGGTGCTCCTACTATTATCGTCATGTGGGTGGGGGTGGTTATGGGTGGGTGGGAGGGTTGATGATGCTTGTCAGTGTGGAGCTAAAATGGGGGTTATACTCATGGGGATGTATGTTCAATCATTGTTGGGGAATATTTTTGTGAGGGGAGATTATTTTAATATTGGCACAGTTCATGTTCTTGCCCTTATCTATTGTTTTGTATCTGGTTTTATTTGCTAGGCATTATGCCTATGTTTGGGGAATGGGGGCAGCTGGTAAGAGAGGGGCATCACCAACTACCAGGGGTTGTTTAATAATTGTTTTCAAGCCTTCTTATAGACAGGTTTTATTATGGTCCAGCTATATATCATGACTTGGAATGTACAGGGTTAAATATCCCCATTAAACTTTAGAAGATATTTTCATATTTGAAATCATGTAAGGCTGACATGTTTTTACAAGAAACACATTTATTAAAAAAGAGACAAATGTTCTTGCATGGGGTGGGTAGGAAGGGAATACTAAAGTTCCTTTATATCAAAGAAAAGGGGGGGTCTATTTTGTTTAAACAGGGGATGGGATGCAGATAAAGAAGGGAGAGTGGTGATGGTATTGGGCAAGGAGAATATCATTCTGGTTTTGTTGCTAAATATTTATGTCCCAAATGTTGATTTTCCATTTTTTTCATGGCTGACACAGGTGACTATGGATTGGTATTTGTCTCCTATGATGTTGTTTTGAGGGGGGACTTTAATTTGGTTTTAGATCCCTTGGTTGATAGGTCCCCATTGGAAAAAAAGGCCCCCCTTCACAACAGAAAGATTGAAAGGTATTGTTACGTTTGTGTGAGGAATTTTATTTGCTTGACCTTTGGAGACTGTTAAATCCTATGGCTAAGAATTTTACTTTTAGATCTCCACAGTTTAAATACTATAGCTGGTGGATTATTTTTCATGTAGTTCCTTCATCCTGGCTAATGTCATGATGGTGACCCATAGTCCAATTGTTTTGTCAGATCATACCCCTACTTCACTTCTGTGGAAGCCTAGGTAATCTGTCTCTAAGACCCCTTGTTGGTGGTTCAATCTGATCTTGCTTTCCTCAGATATGTTTTGGCAGTGGTTGAGTGGGGAGATTGAGTTTTACTTTCTTTCTAAATCCTCTTTGGAGATTTCCCTTTGGTATGGGATGCTTTCAAAGCATATATTCATGGCAGAATTATTTCTTATGTCTTGTTTATTAATAAAAAATGTAGGGAGGAGGTGGTACATTTATCTGACTGTATTAGGCAGTTGGAGAAACATTTGTATTCTACTCTAGTTGATAATGAATGGCATATTTTAGAACTGGTAAAATGTTAGGACCAACTGAGTACAAATCTCCATCAGAAGGCTGTTCAGGCTCAGTTGTTTGTTAGGTAGGCTTATTGGGAGTCTGGTGATAAAGCATGTAAGTTTTTGGCTTACAGGTTGAGGAAGTGGGCCTTGGAGATGCAGGTCCCTTACTTACAGTGGGTAATGGTGTAATACTATTAGATGTGGAGTCCATTGTGGAGTGTTTTCATGATTTCTACTTGAAGTTGTAATGCCCCACAGTGAATCCCTCACAGGAAGAATTTTAGTTTTTTTTTGCTAGCGTTTCAGTTCCTAAGCTTTCCAATACATTAGCTTCTACATTAGAAGTGGAACATCTCGATTTTTAAGATTCAACAAGCTATTGCATCTTTGTCTTTGGGGTGGGCACCAGGTCTGGATTAGTTTAGTGCAAATTTGTACTCCACCTTTGAACCCCTACTGTTCCAAATGCTTTTACAGCTGTTTTGGTATATTGATAAGTCTGTGGCCTTGCCAGATTCTATGAAGGAGGCAATTATCACTGGCTTGCTGAAACCTGGGAGGGACCCCACTTTATGTACTAATTACAGACCTATCTCATTGTTGAATGTAGACTAACATTTTTGATAAGATTCTTGCTCTGAGATTAGAGAAGGTGGTTGGTCTCCTAGTTAGTAAATTCCAAGCTGGTTTTATGAAGTGTAGGAAAGGGAGTGATTTGTGGGCAGTTATTGACTTAATCCAAGTGGCAGTGTGGGGTTCAGACTCTGCTGCTTTGATTAGTTTGGATGCTGAGAAAGCATTTGACTCTGTGGAATGGCCCTATTTCCATTTCATGCTTACTAAGGTTTGGAGCATTGATTGCACTGAAATTGTTGATTATAATGTAGTTTTATCTGTGTTTTATATTGAATTTTAATGTTTGATTTGTATTGTTTTATTCTGTATATCACCTTGATAACTGAAAGGCGCTTTATAAATAAACATTATTATTATTAAGGTGGGTCTGGGTCTGAGGTTCCGTTGCTGGATTAGCTGTCTGTATTCTGATCCATGAGCCAAGATACAAGGTAATAGGGTATTATCCTCTCATTTCACTTTGCCTAGAGGGACAATGTAGGGGTGTCCACTCAGTTCATTATTATTTCTGCTGGTGATAGAGCCTCTAAATTTGGCTGTATCTCAGCACCAAGACATTGCAGGGATCTACAGGTATGTGTGTGAGAAATCTTTCTTCACACTTCTATTTGCAAATTATTTGCTTCCAAAGTTATCTAAGGTGGAAACCTCCTTACCAGCAGCCTGGGGAATTGTTGACTCTTTTAGTTAAATATCAGGGCTATGTATTAACTGGGAAAATACATAGATGTTGCTGTTATTTCAGGGTGATAGACAATGGACTAGTTTGGGTTCATGATCTCTAAAGTGGTGTCCTGGGCCAGTGAAATATCTAGGGATGTATGTTTCTACTTACTTTTGAATATGTGTGATATTAATTTCAGTGGGGTTCTAGATGAGGTTAAGGTGGATTTGACAAGATGGAAAAAGCTTAATTTGTCTCTCCCAGGCAGGACCACAACTTTTAAAATTATAATTTTCCACATCTTTTTTATAAACATTGCAATTTGCCAATGGTCGCATTGCAATAGTATTGGGTTAAGTTGGACAAAGTTTTGGCTGATTTTATTTGGGAAGGTTCTCATACTCATTTTAGTAGGAGGTTGCATAGGGCCCCCTCAGGGTGGGGGTGAGGGTGGAATTTGCCTTGGCTCTGAGCATATCCTTTGTGTAATGGGGTGAAACAAACTTGGAAATGGGTCTCAGATCCTGACAGGAGCTCCGCTCTTTGGGTGGAAGTTTAATAGAGGTGGTTTCATTAGCAGTTGTATTAAAGAAGGATGGTTCACATATTCAGGACCTTACCATTCCTATGACTTTTTCTAGATGGGCATGGAGTAGATTTTTTAAGATTCTTAAACAGGATGCTTTCTATTTAGGTAGTTGGGAACCTTTATGGCATAATTCAAATTTAATAACTGGGGGTGAGATTATTTGTTGTGATTCTTGGTCAACCAGTGGGATCCATATTTTGGGCAACATTGTGGACAGAGGGAAGGGACTTTCGGCTTATTTTCAGGATTTACAATGTAAATATGGGTTACCAGGGAAGGAATTTTGGTGTTTCTTGCAGCTGAAACACTCCTTGTCAGGTACGTTTCTTTGAACCAATTGGGTTAGAGAATCAGTGGTTACAGGCTATTTAGGGAAATGTTTTCAGTTATCTAAGGGACATATTAGCTGTCTGTATAAAGTTCTTCAGAATTGTTTCCTGCTAGGATGGGCTAGGTGTTGGTCTGCAGCACACAGTTTATCCCCTGATACTAAACTTCAATTATTTCTGAAAAAATATATAGGAGATGGCATTATACTCCAGTACAGCTAGTTAAGTTGGGCCTGTTGGATCTGATTTGTGTTGGAGTTGTTTTTTGGCACCGGGTTCTATTTTCCATATTTTATAGGGCTGTGATTTATTAAAGTCTTGGTAGAATGATATTTTTAAATGCCTGGAAGCTGCTTTGCAAATTCCTATTCCGCAGTCTATGTTTTTTTAGATTCTCGGGGATCCAGACTTACTAGATGAGCTCTCCAGGTGACATAAGGGGCTCCTTTATGGGACTACTTTGGAGGGTAAGCATTTGTTGCCTATGAATTGGAGGTTTCTTGTGATCCTGCCCTTTCAGAAGTGTAAACAGGTGATAACAAAGGCTGCCTTTTTCCATCGCACTTTGTATCAAGGGAGGTCAGCATAACATAGTTTTTGTAAAAGGGAGGTTGGCATTACCTAGATAAAGCAAGGCAATTTTATTTATAGAGTGCCCAGTCCTGGGAGCTCTGGGCACTGAACACAATGAGGACACACAGTAATAGATTAAAACATAATAAAACTTCATTAAAACATAACAAGATTAAAATTGCATAACATAGAGGTTTCCAGAAGGCAAACTTCAAGGAACTGACCAAAACTAAAAAAAAATGTCAACAGTCAAAGGTCAGGCTGAAGAGGTGGGCCTTTAGCCTCCCCTTGAATTCCTCAATTGAGGGAGCCTCCCAAACTGCAGGTGGAAGCGAGTTCCACAGGGTCAGCCCAGAGACACTAAAAGCACAATCTCCTGAGGTCTTGAGCTGAAGTCTGGGAATGTCCAGGAGGTCCCTTGAAGAGGCACAGAGGGAGCAAGCAGAGGACACCAGTGTCAGGAGATCAGACAGGTAACCAGGACCCAGCTCATATAGGGCCTTAAAAGTGAGAAGACCCACCTTGAAAAGGACCCTCCACCTCACTGGCAGCCAGTGCAGAGCAGAGCACACATGACTGTAGTCACATGACTGGACCTCAAAAGGCCCATCAGCAACTGGGCCATTGTGTTCTGCACTAGCTGTAGCCTGCAGAGGGTCCCTCCTGTGACCTCAAAGTATTGAGCATTGCAATAACTGAGTCTAGGAGTCATGAAGGCATGTACTAGTGTTGGTAGGTCCTCTGGTGGAATGAGGGGCTTAACCCAGGCAATGTTCCGCAAATGGTAAAAACTACTGCTGACTACAGCTGACACCTGATCTTCAAAGGTCAATCTGCAATCAAGGATCATGCCCAGATTTCACACCCTCGGAAAAACCACAAATGGAGCAGACCCTAGAACAAGTCCAGAGTCAGCTCCTGGTGGCAGCCCATTATGCCCGGGACCAGGCTAGGTCACCAGCACCTCAGTCTTGGCCAGGTTGAGTATCAGCCAGCTGAAAGCTATCCAGTCATTGATTTTAGCTAGACAGGTGTTAAGCACATCAACTGCTCCCAATGTTCTGGGTGCAAATGACAAATACAGTGAGGGGATAGGTGTCCTTTGACTGGGAGGCATGAGTTGAATATGTTTATTCTATGTACCAGCATATTACAGAAGGTTGAAATGTATTTTATGTTTTGTTAATGATTCATGCCAGGTACCAATATAAACACTGCTGGAAAGTTGTATGCCTGTTAAGTTGTATTGTAATGGTATAAAATGAATAAAGCATATTTAATTAAAAAAAAAAAGACAAATACAGTTAGGTGTCATCTACATAGCAGTGAAACTCCGAACTGTATTGTCAAATGATCTCACCCAGAGCCAGCATATACACTGTGAACAACATCAGCGACAAGATCGAGCCCTGAGGTACTTCACAAGACAGAGGCATTGGGGAGGAGGAGGAGAAATTCACCATCACCACCCACTGCACTCTGTCTGAGAGCTAGGACTCAAACCATTTAACAACAGTGCCAGTGAGTCCACAAAACTCACAGAGCTGATCCAGAAGCACAACATGATCCACAATGCCAAAGCTGAGGAGAGATCGAGGAGCACAAGAACTGACCTGTCTTCTCTATCTCTAGCTCTGAACAGATCAATATGCACTCTCACTAGAGCAGTTTCAGTGCTATGTCTGGCCCAAAAACCTGACTGGAAAGACTCATAGATATCCAAGGACACTAGGTGATCCTCAAGCTGATGTACCACCAATTTCTCATCAACCTTGCTCAAGAAAGGCAGGTTGGAGATCGGATGGTAATTTGCCAGGACGTCTGTGTCGAGAGAAGATTTATTTAGAAGGAGCTTCACCAGTGCTTCTTTCAAAGCAACTGGGAAGACCCCCTCCATCATCGAACACCTGGCAATCCTGGTGAACACCAGGCCAATGGCATCGACACATCCCATTAAAAACTGCATCAGTGCCAGGTCCAGTTTGCAAAAGGTGTGCTTCAGCTCCAAGATCACCTTAGTCATTTCAGACACCTCTACTGGCCTAAACTCCTCCCAAGCAGACAGAGTGCCTCTGAAACTCCCAACTCAATTACTGTGAGGAAAAAGCCTCCCTGTCAGAATCCCCGATCGGATGGCTGACACCCTGTCAAAGAAAAACAGAGCAAACTCTTCACATAAAGAGGTTGAAAAAGAGTTTTTTTTTCCAGAGACAAGAGGGATGTAAAATCCTGTCCCCAGTCCGAAACAGCTGAGATGGTCTGTTTCTCCCCGCAGCAATTTTCCTGGACAAGAATTCTGCCTTCTTATTGGAAATTGTCCCCAGTACTCAGCATAGTGAGAACATTGGGCCAGCCTGTCAGCCTCCAGCCGGGACTTCCACTAGTAGTGCTCCAACTTCTGACCCCTGATCATCACCACCTTGAGATTTCCATCAAACCAAGAGGATCTCAATTTAGAGGATTTGAGTCATATATGGACTGGTACGATGGCATCTAGAGCTTCGTAACCACCCCTTTTTTAGGACACCACAGCCTCTCCAGTGCCAGTCATACATACATACTGCATCAATCCTAGATAGGTCAGCTAACATCAACAGTGCCTCTGGGTCAACACCCCTTAAGGGGTGATAGCTGACAATCTCCACAGGGAAGGGACTTTCAGGGGGGCTGCAAAGCTGAACTCCATGGTGCAATGGTCAGACCAGATGACCTGACCAATCTTGAGATTGTCAATCTCAAGACCCAGCTGGAACACCAGATCAAGTGTGTGGCCATACTGATGGGTAGCAGCAGCAACCACTTGTGACAGGCCTAGAGAGTGCATCAACTGGAGGAGGTCATGACCAAAACACAATGATTCATCATCAACCCAAGCATTTAAGTCCTCTGGGATTAAACACCTGGGGGACTCCAACACCTGGTCGATGACAAAGTCTGCTACCATCTGCGGAAATTCCCCTCCAACCACAGGGGGGTGATAAATGAGGAGAATCCTGCAACCTGCACCTGCACTCCCACACACAGTGATGCACTCAGAAGATCGGGTGTTACTGACTGGGTGCATTGAGAAGCCCAGACTACATCAAAAAGAGATGGCCACTCCCCTACCCCTGCAAGCCTTCCTCAGACAGTACACCACAGTATACCCAGCCAGAATGGCTGCCTCAAAAACATGGCCTGCATCGTTACCCAGCCAGGTCTCCATGATGCAGGCCAGGTTGACAGAAGAAATCAAACCCACAAAAACAGCGGTCTTGTTTCTCATTAACCTGGCATTACAAAGCACTGCCCGAAGATGATTAGAGGACAAAGTCGGTCCTCCAGCTGCCTGCTCTCTCAGTCCAGTGGGAACCCTGGGTATGGAGAACAAACACATCGGGCCTCTCCCTAGGCTCTATTTACACCCAGGGTGTCTCCTGCACTGGACAACCTCTATGCTGCTCACCACCCCCTCCTCAGCTACCCTCAGTGCTTGAGGAACCAAATGCCTCCTGGTAATACTGACCTCCCTGCACCACCTCGCTGCAATACCAGAAACTGGGAGGTCAGTAAAGGGATGAAGGTCATGGAGCCGAGAGGCAGCATAGGTAATACAGGGAAGGCCACGGCAGCAGAATATCTCTTACCTGGCAAGACTTGTCCCAAGACAGCACTAGATGATAATTTACAGGTGCAATGATAAAAGGAAACCCCCAAATGAAGACAAAAAAACACACACACACACACACACACCACCAGTCACTCAAATTTAACAGATTTTCTATTAAATATGCATACACCCCAGTCATACATCTCACACAAACAAACACAATACACAATAATAATCTACTACCCCAATATAATGAAACCCTTCCCTCCCAGAATCCCCAAGTTACAATAAAAACATAGAAATTAACATAAAGAATGCAAAGCCACTGTGAAAATTTGCTAACACTCTCCTGATGGAGAAGTTTCAGTAAGTGTCCTTTAGACCTCTCACATCGAAAGGACAATGTAAATCATACAATCCGTTTAAGTTCCACTCTCCCCAGAACTCCTATGGAGCAAACAGATAACTTGTGGTGTAGAGTTAATTTTGTATTAAGGCAGTCTCACCGCCTTAGTCCTGAATGATAAAAGATGGAATCCTGTCAGTATACTGATGAAGAAGGACCCAAGTTCTAGTAGGAAAGACCAATTATAAAGTTCAATAAACTTGCTGCCACAGTCCACAGAAAGGTCCTGAGAGTAAATCCACTTCAGGCTATATAACATTTCCCTCTGACTAAGTTCATTCACTCAGATAAACCTTTCCAACCGGGCAACAAAACCATTGTTGTTTAAAAGTGTTTCTTTGGCCAGCTGAGATAAGTGGAAGGTGTGCTAAACCTTCCCTTGGGCTCCAAAAGATGAAACAGAGGGGGTTGTTTACCCAAATAATCCCCAGACTGCCCGAAGCTGTGCTCACCCACAGGTGACCACCCCCAAGGAGCCTAGCAGCTTCACTCAGAGAGCAGGCCCTTCAGTCTTCCCCTAAAGTGGACCACTCTAGGACCAGGTAGCAGGTCCCCCTCCCCAGCACAACAGGGCCCCACAGAGAAAGGTAAGCTGACCTCAAAAGCCCAAACTGGCCAGCCAGAGTAGAAGCTAGTTTTTATAAAGTATGGGGTAAATGGTTAAATTGCTTTGGTGCACAGAATGGGGATTTCTATTAGGGTCACTGTTGTTAGATAAGATAGAAAGTAATTTTTTCTGTTGGTGATGTGGGAAGGGTGTGGGGCTGCCAGCTCCCTAGCAATTTTGTTTTTGGTATAGTTCCTCATGGTAGTGGTGATCTTTTAGATTATTGTTTGATTTTTTTTGTGTATTCAGACTTTTTCAATGTTTTTTCAGTATTGCATGTAAGATGTAAATATTACCGGAACACTGTTTTTACTTGTTCATGAAGAGAACCTTCTGACTTAAAATGTTCAATAAAAAAAGAAAAATTGCTTTAGAACAAAGGGACATGTTATGAAGCTGGAGGTGGGTAGATTCAGGAGAGATTCCTGGAATAGCCTTCCAGCAGATGTAGTGGGGGTCAAAACAATGGTGGGGTTCATAAAAACCTGGGATAGGCAGAAATGAATTGTATACTGTAGGTAAGAAAGAGGGCTGAAGAAGAATGCCATAGATCAAATCGGTCTGCAGAAAAAATGAAGGCAGAAAAAAACTGGGTCAGACTGGGTGGGCCAAACAGCCCTTGCCTGCCATCAGATTCCATGTTTCTAAGTACAAAAAAACTGGTTTACCACTAATCCTTACATTTTGATTGTTCCATAGTTTTTTAGATAAAAAAAATGTTGTTTTACCATTAATTGTCGACAGCTACAATTTGCCAGTGAACTTACATTTTTGATTATTTCACTTTTGCATTTTTAAAAGTGTGATGTAGTGTATAAAACACTTGTGGAATGATTTTCAGCAGAAAAATTATTGTTCCATGTAATATTATTCCATGGATCTCAATATTTTCTCTGGAAATTGTTGCAGAATATTTTTCTGCGGAAAAAATGCTGTTCTGTGGAATATTATTCCGTGGATCACAGTAGGCTGAATTCCACAGGTGAACAAGTGAAATTCCAGTGGAAATCCTGCCCGTGGAATAGTCATTCTGCACTAATTCCACTGGTGGAATTCCACATTCTGCACAGCACTACTCAAGGGTATACATATTAAGCTCTTTAGTCTCTCTTTGTATGGCTTCTGGTGCAGACCTTTCACCATTTTAGTTGCCCTCCTGTAGAATGCCTCCATCATGTCTATGTCCTTGCAGATATGGGGTCTCCAGAACTGCATGCAGTATTCCAGATGGGGTCTCACCAACTGTCTCCTGTGCACTGCAATTCCCCAAACACTATCTTTGGTGCCCACATTACAGAGCCCTCTTTGTGGTGCCCTATTGATAGGATACCTTCTTCATTTGTTCTTGCCACCCATTAAATTTACAGTTACTGGACAGGACTCTTCCTTACCTCCTATTTTTTTTGGGGGGGGAGGGGTCAATTCAAGGTTTTGTATCACTCTTAGGTGTTTCAGAGTTGGAATCTCAGAGTTTAGAGACGAGACTGGAAATTGTAGTTTTCAATGCAGTGTCTTTTTGTCATTTATTCAGGATGCCAAAAATTATCAAATTATTTCTCCTGACTCTGTTCTCATGCTCACCCAGTTTAACAGATATTTTCTGTAACTGGATTTGGAGGTTTTGTTTATCTTCCTCCAGTACTGGATACATTTTGTCTTCAAGATCAAATAGCTTGCTTTCTAACACCATTGTATTTTTTGACACTTCATCCCTTTTATGTTCCACAGTATCAACCCCTTTCTTATTTTTTGTAATATTGAGCAAATTACCTTGCAGCTTATCCACACATTTTTTGAAGGGTAGATAACTTGGCCAAAATCTGCCTTGTCCAACTTGATGGATTTTCATCCCTACTTTCTTCACAATTATTATACTCCTCTCTGGTCAGTATCTCCTGAGCAACACCATTACACTAAGAGGAGGAATTAGCTAGGGAGTTAACAATTGGCTCATTCCCCTCAGAATTTGTATCCAACTTGTTCTGTATCTGCTGTTTTTTTTATCTTCCTTTAGATGTTTGTCTTTTTCATCTTTTTTTGTTTTGTTTTTATTATCCAGATTATTTTAAGGTGCCATATTACGCCAGCTATTATACAATTTTCTGTGCTTTTGTGCAGACAGCAAAAGGACCCTGTTCTTGTTAGTATCCTCTTACTGAGGAGAGATGACTCTGCTGTCATAGTCACATTTACAGTTAGAAAATATGGCAACTCTCAGTGCATCCATTCACCAGCAAGCAATTCTTTATTCTGTATTAATCACAGAGTTTGAAAAAGTAATATTGCAGTAATTCAGGTTGAAGGGGGAGATTGGAGAAAAATAGATTAATTCACAGCCCTTCTGTTTACAGATCCATAAACATGAAATTCTGTTTAGACAGTGAGACAAAAGAATTATAAACCACATGATGGAATTTAATATCAAAGTGTAATCAGACAAAAAATGTGTATGCCTTGTGAAGAAATTTAATATCAAAATGGTAAATCAGACAGCAGACAATAGTGATTTTCAGTGCAAGGTAGGTTGAGTAAAAGGTAATTATATAAAGGCTTAGTTCTGGCTCTGTACATTCCAGTTGTGAGCCCCTGGACTCCAGGATTCTCTGATTAGTCCTAGATACTGTACTAGCCCCTCTCACCAACCTTTTAAACTGGTCACTATGTCTTGTTCAATTTCCCAGTGCCTAGAAAATATCAGAAATCACCCCTATCCATAAGAGTGGAGATAGAACCACCTCTAACAGTTTCAGGACCATCTCCATTCTCTCCCCTCTCTCCAAAGCACTAGAAAAAATAGTGGCCATTCAGCTCTCCGAGTATCTGGCCAATTACGTCCTGCTATGTCTGGAACAACATGGATTCTGCCCTGGACACAGCACCACTACAGCCCTCTTGGAGTTCTCCCAGCAACTCCACTCGGCTCTCGACTCTGGTCATGTTGTGGGTGCAGTGTTCATTGACCTCTCCAAGGCCTTTAACACTGTCTGTCACCCCCTCCTACTTGACTCCCTCCACCAACTTGTCTTCTCCCCTGGCCCACTGGCTTAGTTCACCAGTTACCTCTCTACCAGATCACAGCGCATGAAGGTAAATGGCACCCTGTCCAATACCCTGCCCATTCACTCGGGGTTCCCCCAAGGTTCTATCCTGAGCCCTGGTTTGTTCAGCCTATTTCTCAACACCTTCCCCTGCTCCTGCTCAGGCAATATGCTACTCTATGCCAATGATGCAGTTCTCCTTGCCTCCCAACCTGACCCTGCATCTCTTCAGGAATCCCTGCAGCACGCATCCAACCAAGCCGAAAAGTGGTTCCTTGACCACCGGTAGGTCATTAACCTAAAAAAAAAAAAAAACTCTATGCTTTTTTTGCATCACCAGAAAAAGGCCAAAAATGCCCCCCTCTGCATTCTCCCCAGTAATGCTCACCCTCTCGAGCAGGTGTCATCCTATAAGTACCTGGGCATCACCTTCGACTCGGCTCTTACATTCCACACCCACATCAATACCCCGTCCTCAGCCATCAACTCTCAGATTGATCTTCTATATCCCCACAGAGATTGCCTCCCCCAAATCGCCCTCCAACTGGCCATCAACTCCTCCGTCCTAGTGGACTACGGCCTACCTATCTACGCTGCAGCCGACAATACCGCCCTCACCAGAATCCAGACCTCGATAAACAAGGCCTGCGGGCTCCTGACCGGTGCATCTCTCTGCACCCATACTTGCCCTGCTCTATTCACCACCAACCCGCTCCTTGGAGGAGCACCTGTGCTGCAAACCCTACTTACTTGCCAAAAGATCCCTGCTAGAACTCTCCCCCCCAGGGGTCACCACATCCCAGTGGCTTGCATCCCTATCTGTTGACACCTGTAGCTCAGTTAAGGCCACCTTTCTGGTGCACTGTTCCAAGACCTCCCTAGACCAAAGGTCCTTCCACTACTGCACCCCCACATGGTTCAATGCCCTCCCGCCCTCTGTCACTAAGTCTAACAAAACTGGTCCTTTTAAAGTTGGGATCCTTCCCCGTTTCTGGCCCATAGCCTTGACAATGTCCATTGGACTGCTCCCCTTTCTTTCACCCTGCCCCCACCCTTCCACATAGGTATTTCCCAAGTATGACCAGGGTTGTGACTTCTACTATTGTTATACTTTATACGATTGCTATTTACTGCATGTAACTTTATTCCATAAACCACTTTTATACTGTGTTCTTTTGTTATCTGTATTGCACCTGTATGTTACCACTGTTGTATCTCACACTGTAACCATGTCTACTCTTCCTGTGACGAGGTGCCTTTGTAAATGAGTCCCTGCCTCAAAGGTTGTAAATCCAGCTTTCAAAAAATAAATAAATAAATAAGTATTAGTCACAGTAAGAAAACGTTTAGAATTGTTAAATAGAGAAAAGGTGTGTTACCATCATTGACCAGGTGTTATCTGGGTCAACGCAGGATGAGACACTTCCACCACCCATGGATTTCGCCAGACATCATCAAACTCTGCAAAAAATGTGATCATGCTTGGGCTCTCTACTAAGCCTCCTCTTCTCCTAACAACCTCTCAGTCTACTGAACCTAAAGAAGCACTTGCACAAAAGCCATCAGGGTAGTCAAACCCCACTATTTCAAAAACACACTACATGAAAACCTTTACTCTCCCCATATATTTTTGCAGTCTCTTCCCTCCTCTTCCCCAACCCAGCTCCTCCCCCTCCTTCCTTATCAACAACACCCTAGTCTCAGACCATCATTCTGTTGCCTCCACCCTAAACCACTCTTTTATGACTTGCATCCTACCTTCACCACAGCCCGCGCTCCCACCCCAGCCTACTGCCACTCCAACTGACCCCCCCCCTGCATACCCCTCCACAGCACCTCCTTCTCCCACTATCCCAAATGCCTTTAGTTTTCCCCTGCCACAGTCCAGGAGCCACTTCAATCCCTCCAATCCCTGAACCCACATAAATCCAGCCCTGACGGGCTCAACCCTCTCCTACACCAACTCTCGGCCCCAGCCATTGCCCAACCACTGTCTCACCTGTTCAACCTATCATTCACCCTTGGCTCTGTTCCTCATGCTTGGAAATATGCCAAGGTAATCCCCCTCCATAAAGGTAGTGACAGGGCACAATCAAGCAACTATTGACCCATTTTTCTCCTCCCAGTCTTGGCCAAGCTCCTAGAATCCTGTGTCCTTACCAGACTCTCCCACTTCCTCACCTCCACAATTTTCCTGTCCTCTTACCAGTCTGGTTTCTAAAATAATGATTCCATGGTCTCCTCCTCCTCCTCCTTACTCCAGGTGACAGGTGCCATCCTCACTGGTATAGGCTGTGGCCAATTTATATTTGCCATAATTGTAAACCTTGCCAAGCCTTTGATTCAGTATCCCACCCTATCATTATCTTCAAACTGAAATAAGCTGGACGTTCCCCCCAACAGTCCAATGATTCTGCTCCTACCTCTCTGACTGATCCCAAGGCCTTCAGACTGGTGATACTCCCACTCCTCTCAATCCAACAGGCATACCCCAAGGAACTATCCTGAGTCCCATCCTTTTTTCAGTATTCCTTAATGATCTCAACCTTCTATGCTCTCACTGTCATATTTCATTTATACACTAATGATACCATGCTCTACAGTTCTGGGCCCTTAGCTCCTGAGCTATCCTCTCTCTTACAATTTGACTTCAATCATGTCTTAAACTAGTTCCAGGAAAGCCAGCTAAAGATAAAGACAACCAAAACAGTCTCCATGAATATTGACATACCCCAAAAGCTTGCCAAATTCTTTCTCCCTCCTTCTCCACCCTTGATGGCTTTATCTTAGACATTGTCCCAGTTTATAAGTACCATGGAGTTTGGCTCAACAGCCATTTGGACTTTGCCACATGCATAAATCACATCCATTCCAACCTCTGCCCCAAGCTCGGTGCTCTTTACCATAATAAAGATGCCCTCTCCCTCTTTGTTCACCAGATCATCCTTACCAGGACAATCCTCCCACTTTTCGACTATGCTGATGTTGTCTACAGATCAGCCTCTGCTTCCAACCTATCTAGATTGGACGTCCTTTTCAATGCCTTGTGCCACTTCATCTCAAATACTCTTCCCTGAATGCATCATCTCTCCCTATCACTTTCTTCCTTATCCTCCCATGGAGATCTTCACACTTTCAACATCATGGCTAAATATTGGTTTAGCATACTCACTACATACCTTGCTGTCCCATCCCCTTCCCCCCACTCCTACTACAGCTTCCACATGTGGGACCCATGGTCCTTCACCCTTCCTCGACCACACTCCAACTCAGGCAAGGCAACTTTCTCTTTCCACTTTTCCAACCTGTGGAATTCCCTCCCCTTCTCACTCCAAATGCTACCCACTTTTAACCACTTTAAATGAGCCCTCAACCTCATGTGGCTTCTACCCTGCATGGTTCCCCACTCTACCTAATTCACTGCCACATCCCTACAATGCAGACCTCTATGACTTCCCCAAGTCCTACTGCAAGCCATGCTCCAACCTGCCCACGTAGTACTTTAAGTGCTATTTAATCTGGGAACCCATGCTCTAAGCACTGCAGTTTCTGCTTGAGCTGGGACCTGTACTTGCACTTGCCTATTCACAAGGCTACAATAGTTAATCATTTGCTCATACCTTGCCATTTGTACATTTCTGTCTGACCACATCTTGCCATATTTACCAGCCTCACACACAGGCTTGCTCATAACCTGTGCCAAATCTTTGCTCTTATCTACTTCTGAACTGTCTTTTTGCCATTTGCTCTGTATGTCTAATTGCACCTTGTCACCCTTGTACACTAGCTTGGCTGTAATCTGCACCTAATTTGTACTGATGTATTTTCATTCTGTCTCTTTGTTCACCCGCATTGTCACTTTGTATCTGATGTTTTTGATGTATCGGATGTATCTGTTTTGATGTATCTGATGTACTTGATGTATTTGCACCACCTCATCCCTCCTTCCCCTGGGTTACAGATGGAATGGAGCCTTGGCTCAGTGTGCTTCTACCAGTTACCAATTTTTATCCCTTAGGCTGCTGACAGAATTAGACCATATACAAATTTTGGACTGATATGCAGTATTAGTCCGCAGCCCTGCAAGGGTTAAGTAAATTAGTAAACAAATTATCAGCCATATATACATGCTTCTCCAGATTACTTGAGCATGAAAAAGTGGAAGTGTTTGTATCTTCTAAAATACTGTACAGTAGATCTCGTTCAGATGTAGAACACTCCAATTGTATTTCTTTTCTTTATTGGTCTTTCCTTATCTTGGTGATTAATGCTGATGCTTGGAATCATGGGATGTACTATGATCTAACGGATACTATACTGCATTGCTCCTTATGCTGAACAACAAACACCAACACAATATATAAAATACCCCCCTGGCTGGAGGCAGATTCTGCAAGATCAGTACAATGTTGACTGGAAAAAGTTAAACCCTATCACTGAGAATTACCAGACAAATTGAAGCATTCATGTTATATTCATAGAAACATAGAAACATAGAATTTGATGGCAGATAAGGACCGCTTGGCCAACCTAGTCTGCCTATATTCCTACCTAACAGATAAGCTGCAGATCTTAGTTAACCAACAGCTTACTTCCTCCTACCACCCACTAGGACTGCCTTATGTCTGTCCCATGCGTTCTTGAATTCCCCCACTGTTCTTGACTCCACAACCTCCTCAGGGAGGCTGTTCCATGCATCCACAACCCTCTCCATGAAAAAATACTTCCTCACATTACCTCTGAGCCATCCCCCTAGCTTTAAATTGTGCCCCCTTGTTCTTGCACATCTCTTTTTCTGAAAGATGCCACTCTCTTGAACTTTGTTGATTCGCTTGAGGTACTTGAAAGTTTCTATCATGTCCCCCCTCTCCCTCCTTTCCTCAAGGCTAGACATATTAAGCTCTTTTAGTCTCTCTTCATATGTCTTCCGGTGCAGACCCTGCACCATTTTGGTTGCCCTTCTCTGGACAGCTTCCATCTTGTCTATGTCCTTGCAGAGATTGGGTCTCCAGAACTGCACACAGTACTCCAGATGGGGTCTCACCAGCTGTCTGTACAGAGGGATAACAACTTCCTGTTTTCTACTGGTGGTGCCTCTCCCTATGCATCCCAGTATCCCTTCAGCCCTCCTTACTGCCCTCTCACATTGCTTGCCCACCTTTAAGTCATCTGATATTACTACCCCAGGTCCCTTTCCATTTTTGTTGTTGTTAGTATCTCACGCCCCATTGTGTACTCTTCCCCTGGGTTTTTGTTTCCCAGATGCATTACCTTGCACTTCTTAGCATTAAATCTAAGCTGCCATACATTTGACCATTCCTCTAACCTTGACAAGTCCCTTCTCATCCTTTCCACCCCACCTTGTGCATCAACTCTGTTGCAGATCTTTGTGTCATCTGCAAAGAGACATACTTTTCCTTCCAGTCTGTCTGCAATGTTGCTTACAAAGACATTGAAGAGGATCGGTCCTAATACTGAACCCTGCAGCACCCCACTAGTAACCCCCCTTTCTTCAGAGTGGACTCCATTTACTATTACTCTCTGTGTCCTATTCTCCAGCCAATTCTTTACCCAAGCTATCATCTTGGGACCCACTCCCAGGCTGGCTAACTTGTATATTAATCTTTTGTGTGGGACTGAGTCAAATGCCTTGCTAAAGTCTAGGTAGGCCATGTCCACAGCCCCTCCCTGATCTACTACTTTGGTCACCCATCAAAGAAATGTATTAGATTTGTCTGGCATGACCTTCCCACTGTGAATCCATGCTGCCTTGGGTCCTGTGCCCCTCTGGCCTCTAAGTACTCGACAATTCTTTCCTTCAGAAGTGATTCCATCATTTTCCCTATCACTGAGGTTAAACTAACTGGTCTGTAGTTTCCCGCTTCTGCCCTGCTCCCACTTTTGTGAAGGGGAATCACATCGGCCCTCCTCCAGTCCTCAGGTACCACCCCATCCTCCCATGATTTGTTAAACAGGGTAGTCAGTGGTGTCACTAGTTCTACCCTTAGTTCTTTTAGAATACTGGGATGAATCCCATCAGGCCCCATGGCTTTGTCCACCTTCAGTTTTAAGAGTTCTTTCAAGACCCTTTCTTCTGTAAATGAGCTGGTATCAACTTCAGTATCCAGAGTGTTTCTATTGTTTGTTTTAGGTACCTCCCCCTCTTTGTTTGTAAATACTGAGCAAAAATATTTGTTTAGTATCTCTGCCTTTTCACAGTCACCCTCTGCCCACCCCCCTCCCCTTTATTAAGCCTCACTATCCTCCTCCTTAGTCTTCCTTCGCTCCTGATGTACCTAAAAAGGTTTTATCCTCTTAACTGAGTTGGCTATCTTTTCCTCAGTTTGGGCCTTTGCTGTTGTGACTGCCTTCCCAGCTTCCTTTTGCTTTAACTGATACAATTCTCTGTCCTGTTCCTTCTGTGATTCCTTATACTTTCTGAATGCTTTCTTTTTCTCTTGAACCTTCACTGCCACCTCCTTTGAGAACCATAGTGGTTTCTTATATCATTTTGTTTTGTTTATTTGCTTCACACAAAGGCTTGTTACCTCTGTGATGGCAGTTTTTATTATTCCCCATTGTTCTTCCACCCCTCCTTCCTGCCCATTTGCTAGTACATTCCTTAGGCACGCACCCATTTTGGCAAAGTCAGCCCTCTGAAGCTCAGTTACTTTTGCCTTTGTATGGCTTGACTCTATTGCTGTGTTTATTGTGAACCATACTGTTTGGTGTTGCTAGTTCCCAGATGGCTACCCACTTCTACATCTGTGATCCTCTCTCCATCTCCATTTGAGAGGACCAGGTCTAAGATTGCTCCCTCTCGAGTGGGTTCCAATACTAGTTGTCTAAGGCATGCCCCCTATAGGGCACTAGAATAACCCCACTCTTAGAAGTGGCTGCTGCAACTGCACTCCAGTTAACATCTGGCATATTCAGATCACCCATCAGCAATATCTTCCCTTTATCTGCCATTCTAAGTATACTTTCTATCATTTCCTTGTCCATTTCCTCCCCCTGAGAGGGGTGTCTGTATACAACCCCTGTGTGGATTGTGGTGCCATTGCCTGCCTCCAAATTGACCCACAGTGCTTCTTCTCCTCCCTGTTTACCCTTTTGTTCTGTTGCTTTGATTTATTCTCTTATGTAGAGAGCTACTCCTCCTCCTCTTTTACCCTCCCTGTCCCTCCTGTAGATAGTGTATCCTGGTATGTTTATGTCCCAGTCATGGTTCTGTGTGTACCATGTTTCTGTGACTGCCACGATATCCAGAGCTTCCTCCTCCATCAAGGCCACTAATTCAGGAAGCTTGTTACCCAGACTACGGGCATTGGTACTCATTGCTCTCCATTTTTTGATGGCTTTACCTTCTGTAGCAGCATCCTCCACTGACCATTCTACCTTGGTCTTTTTCTCATTTAGTACCCTGTTTTGTAGGGGGAGGCTGGGATTTTCCTGCTGCTTATCAGTGCCTCCCCCCTTGACTAGTTTAAAGGCTTGCCAATGAAGCATTTAAACCGATTGCCCAAAAGACTTGTTCCCTTCCTGGACAGATGCAGACCATCCTGCCAGTATAGGCTGGTGTCCCTCCAGGTAGAAACCCAGTCCCCAATGAAGCCAAACCCCTGTGCTCCACACCATTTTTTCAACCATTTGTTAAACTGCATGGTGCAAAGTACCCTCGCCTCACCCATGCCACTGACAGACAGCACCTCTGAGAAGGATACTGTGTGTGCTACTTGTCTTAAGCCCTTCCCCAACTCTACAAAGTCCTTCTGCACTGCTTTAATCTCATGATGAGCTAAGTCATTTGTCCCTAGGTGGACAATGATGTCCAGCTCAGACTCCCGTGCAACTGTTCTCATGATCCTAAGGATTAGTTCTAAACAACTTAACCACCAACAATGTATTTTAGTTCCTGCTAGGGGGAACAATATTTTAGATTTAGTGTTTCGTAGTAGTCATTTAAATATACAGGATATTGCTACAGTATATTATCTTCCATTAATAATAGTGATCATAGTTCATTACAGTTTTCCTTAAAACAGTCAGTCACTTTAAATAGTAATAGTAAATCTATTATTTATCATTACAACAAAGCTGACTTAGTAAGCATTTCATCTGTGCTAAATGGTACTAATTGGGGCTATACTATGACTACATCACAATTAGAAGAAAGCTGAGATTTTTTCAAAAATACATTATTGGATTTAAGAGATAAATACATTCCATCTTCCATTCAATGGAAGCAAAAAAAAAAAGACTGAAATGGTTTACAAAAAATATTAAACACTTCTTAAAACAAAAAGATAAGAAATATGCTATCTATTTAAAATCTAAAACAAATGAGCATTGGTCTTCTTATCTAAATATCCAAAAGAAGTGTAAATCTATGATAAGAAGGTCAAAAAAGAATTGGAAAATAAATCTTGCAATGAATGCCAGTAATGATAATAGTAAGATGTTCTATTCTTATGTAAACTCTCTTAAGAAGCCTACATGCCAGGTCGGACCCCTATAGGATGATTCTATCCTTTGTCATAATCCATTAGAAATGGCTAACATCTTAAATCAAAAATTTATTGAAGTATATAGTCATAAAACTATACAAAATAATGTAACTGTGGATGTCACAAATGAATCTCCAATTAAATTAACTGATGATATGATACTTGAGAAGCTTAAATTATTAAAAAACAAATATTCTTCTGGACCTGACAACATTTGTGGACACCTATTATATTTATTGGCCACTTCTCTAGCTCATCCACTGTGCATATTTTTTGAATATTGCTTGATGCACCATTTTGTGCTAAAAGACTGGAAGTCTGAAAATGTCATCCCAATATATAAAAAAGGATCTCATTCAAAAATTGGGAAAATTACTGGCCAATCAGTCTAACTTCATCGGTTTTTAAAGTATTAGAGAGTCTAATCAAAGATCTTATTAATGATATATAAATAATGTTGACCCTGAGCAACATGGGTTTAAAAAGGACATAGGGTGCCTCAGTAACCTTGTGTGTTTCTATGAATCTGTTAGTAAAAACATAGACCAAGGATCTCCTTGTGATATTATCTATCTCGATTTCAGTAAAGCTTTTGATGTGATAGCTCATGACTCTCTTATACTCAAATTATTAGATACTAATATTAATAAATATATTATTGCTTGGGTACAAACTTGGTTGTATCAAAGGACACAGAGGATCTTGATTAATGGCCATCTGTCTGCATCTCATAATTTTTATAGTGGCGTTCCCCAGGGGTCTGTCTTGGGCCCCTGTCTATTTTTAGTATTTATAGCAGGTTTGACAAAAAATTGTAAATCTATCTCAATAAAATATGCAGATGATGTAAAACTTGGTGGACCCTGTGGTAGTGATGATAAGATAACTGTAATACAACAGGACTTAAATAACATCGCGATTTGGGTCAGTACATGGGGTATGCATTTAAACTCACCTAAATGTAAGGTAATGCATGTTGAACCTAATAACCCTTTGGCCACATATATCCTAAATGGATTTCCATTACAAACAACTGTTGATGAGAAAGATTTGGGCATATATATTTCAAATGATTTGGGGTATAATAAATAAATAAATGAGGCAATTAATAAAACAAATAGAGCTAGATGGTCAATCAAAAGAAACATTAAATCTAGAGATCCAGGGATAATGCTGCCTCTCTACAGAGCTTATGCTAGACCCCATTTGGAATACTCATCACAATTATGGAATCCTTATAAAAAGAATGAGATCGCTTCTCTTGAAAAAATACAGAGGAAATCCACTAGAAACATTAAAGGACTCTCCAAATGTCCACATGAATTACATTTGGAAAAGTTAAATTTGATGCTCTTATCTTTCAGGCATCTTCGTGGAGATTTAATTTACATGTGTGATGTAATTAATGATCCATACTTATTTTTCAAATGAGTTTTGAGCTTAAAAAAATTATATTTAATACCAGAGGTCACCCATTACAGATTAATAGGGCTGTTTGTTCATGTTTCTAGGAAAAACTACTTTACTCAAAGAATCATTAATCCCTGGAATAATTACCATTAGAAATCGTCACCAGTAATGACAAACTTTTTGTGAAAAACGTCTTGATAAATATTTATTTAACAAACCAAATTTGGGATATTATAATTGAAAAGGTGCAGTTATGGGTCTCACAGCCCCCATTGTGCCATATTACCTTAGAAACCTTAGCAAACTCCATGCCGAACTGTACAATGAAAATCTAGCATTTATTCATGAAAAATCAAGTCTAAGAAAAAACATTTTGGAAAACAAGGATCAAATCCCGAGGATCAGCTTACTTTCTGTCATGTCATGGTCTAACAATAAAAGTTTAAACCACAAAAGAACACTACTTTTACAATGACAAGCAAGAGCTAGGGTATTCCCTGAGGAATTACATGACCCAGCGTGAAAAATTGAGTGCTTGAGGCACTGTCAGAGTCTGGCACCCATCAATGGCCAAACACATCAGCAGCTCAACGGGTCATTAATTCCCCAGCACATGCTCTGGACACTTGGACAGTACTGTAGAGACAAAAGAGTCAGCAGCAAAGCATCCCACTGGTAAGTTTGGTTTCCTGTCAGACTGCATCAGAAAAAATATTTTCCCCTTCCCAATAGGGCTGACCAGCAGGCTGAGACATGATTGGAAAATCTGAATATAAAAAAATGCACAATTTATCAGGAACACTCCTATAATGGACAGGAATGGTCCTGAAAAAATGCGTATTTTTTTAAATTCAGGTCTTGTTCTCAATGATTGGTATTATCTGGGGTATAAGAACAGTGAGAGGTAAAGGAAGGGGAGAGGTTGGATAAAAACAGCAGGTAATGAATCATCTGCAATTTAGCCGAGGGCATATAACACCACCTAATGCACAAACCAGACACTTTAAATTGCCCAACTCAGATATGAGATCTCATTTTCTGTGGTGTCCTGCTTCCACCTATTTTTGCAGTTTATTTGTCTAGGATAGACCAGCTGGGATGTATTATCTCATTTCCAGTGGGGTATTGCTGCACTGCTACTTAGTTTTTACAATGTATTTTACCACAATAGCCCAGCTTAGATGTAATGTCGTTTTTTTCGCAATGTCCTGCTTGTACTCATTTTACAGTTGTATTCACTAAAGCATTGAGAGGTTATATGACTTGCTCAGGGTCATACAATAAGTTTGGGCTGTGATTGGAACAGGCATATTGGATTGGGAAGAAAGGAGAAGGGGAGGGCCTGTAAGAGTAGAGATTAGTAGGGGAGGTGGAAAGGGCAGACTCATGTTCCTTTGCCCCCTCAAACTGGTACTGAATTATTAGTGGGGTCTTGGGATGTAAGCTCCATTAGTTGCATACATGGCAAGTTGTTTAGATTAGTATCAGCTTCAGTTTGAACCTTGGGGGCCCAGGCTTGACTTGCACCCCCCCCCATAATATATTTCAATCTACAGACATTACTCAGGAGCAGTGTGATATACAACACTCCATACCTTGAAAGTTACCAGAGAATAATGTTGGGTTTTACATTGGTTCAGATTGTTCTTTTTTTTACCACCCTGCCCTGTGAGAATGCTGTTTTGTGGTTCCTCTGTATTTCAAACTTGATTGTATAGGACAACTCTTACAGGCTTTCAGGGATTCTTACTATTATATTGTATTTACTTGCAAGACACAGGGCTATTTTTTCTTATTGGTCCCCAAGACTGAGAGGGCATTTTCTTTACAATTGGACTAACTGTTGATAAACCCTATTACATTTTTTTTCTATGGTATCTTTTACTAAAGTAATATCTTACAATGTAAACATGGTACATAATACTGTCAAAGGTTTTTGCCTCCTTCATTATGTTTCATTGAGAGTGTGCAAGAAACATATTGCGGTAAAATGACATTTCAGAGGTGTGTCAGGGATGGTCCAATGCAGAGCACTCTACAGTGAGCTTGTCCCTCACAGATCAATGAGAACGTAACCAGACTGCGACACTAGTCAGAGTTTCACAGCTGGAAGCCATTCTCTATTTGAAAGAAATGAAGTGCACCAATGGGAGAGTGCTTAATTTCTTTTATTTGCATAGTGCTATCAATCCCCACCCTGCGTTCCCTGTCACAGGACACAGCATGCATTTGAACCCTTCATCTGTGCACTGTACACCCTGCACCCTCCGTTCCTCACCCCGGTATCCAGTGAAGCCCTCCCACTCCCTCCTGTATGCTGTCTGCCCCGTACCCTCCGCTCACCCACCAAACTGGCAATATTCTCCAATGCATGCCCATCCCCACCATTGATATAATTTATCAATCACCATCCATATATGTTTTTTCTGTGACCAGATGCCTCAGTGACCTGCTGTGCCCCCCCCCGAAGGGACTCAGGGAAGGGCTGAAAAGCCTGCATCTGTTCCTCCCCCATACCTATTGGTGTTTATTTGGGTGGTGCAGTGTGTGCAGGCATGAAAAAAGGAAGATTGGAGATAGTCGGACTAGAGTAACAAGCAAGGCTAGAATGGTGGCCTGGGTTGGAGAACATCAATGCAATGTTTGCAGAGCAAAATCATGTGTGGTGACACCCAGTATGTAAATTGGGAATCGGGACTTGTGACTGAGTGGGATGGCAATGGTCAGAACTAGAAAGAGATTCAGTTGGTTGGAAAGGGATGAGAGTGACTCAATCAGCACGGGAGGCCCAGTAGGTCATGAGCAAAGCACGGAAGTGGTGGCAGTAAGGAGCAGCACCAGCTCTCAGTCTGGTCCAAGCTTGCCCCAGGAACAGCAGAAACAGTGGTGGCACCAAAACACCCCTCCTCAACCTCCAGCACCTTGCCCTTTATGGATGATGTTTGTCAAAGAAAGATGCTTCCATTGGGGTGGCCACACCATTGAAGACAGTATCATAATGTTAGTAAGTTTGACAGTCGTGTCACAGCCTGCTGCTAAAAAGCACACACGTAATTTATGTGGCATGCAGCCATTGTTAATACCTTTTTATTTTCATAACAAGTGTGATTTGGGAATGGGAATGCAATGGGGTGGTATGGTATATGGGCACGGGGTCATAACGTCACAAGACATTATGCCGCATGGCAAAATCGTGCTGCCAATATAGCGCAATATTGTCATGCGACATAAGTCTTTTTTCTGTGGAGGGCCACATCCCCAACACCCCTGTCCAGTGAGCCACAGCAGCTTCTCGGTGGAACCTACTCCCAAAATAGTTCTTATCCACTGCCTGGGATTGTGTGAATGGTGCAATACCGCGTACAGCGGTATACGTGGTATTGCACCATTCGCTGTCATGGACAGTGCTGTTTTGGGTTACCTATAATGTTGCACGCTATTACGCGTACAACATTATGATCCAGTAGGTTTTATATGCATAGTCAGGACTCTCAATCTGCAGTAAACTCACTTGTTCATGTTTATTCCTTGGTCTTGCAAAACCTGGAACAGCCTTGAGTATAGAAAAAGTACAGCTTTTAAATGCCACATGCCAGCGCATACCTCTCAGCTCTCCCTGATTTTCAGGGATGTGCCTGATGTTGCTTTAGAAGTTTCTTCTGTCCCTCCTAAATTTGGCATTTCTGTCACTGAAGAGTAGGGATTTGAATCACAAAATATTGCCAGACATTGGTTATAATCTAGTTCTCATTAAGAAAATGTTACTCACACTAAGAAGCCTGTTGTACACAGCTTCTGGAACTAATATTACTATTTTGTCAGATGTGTCCTCTGATTTTGGCCATTTGTCCCTGATCATTTTAAGCCTTGTCCCTGATTTGTGATGAGGGAGGTTGAAAGGTATGTGCCAGCAGTGTGCTAAGCCCAAGAAACCAGCCTGAGTTTCAGCCCATCCCACAATGCCTCTACTGAGCTTCGTCAGGGCACCAAGAAATTTCAGTCCAGACATAAGGAAGATGGTTCAAGCAGTAATTCATGCTTATTGCCAAGAAAAGTAAACCAGACAGATGCTTCATCGCCACATGGCTGCTGGCTTTGGCTGCACATTTAAAAGCAAACAACTACTGGATTCTTTTTATGTTAGATCTGTCTTACTCTAAGACCAGTAATACCTCCTGTGACTCTATATTTTCCCATCCCTCTTGGCACAGCATGGAGTAATAGGCCCTTGATTCAAGCAAACTTCTTCTACTTCCCCAGACTAACTCTGGGACCAGTTAGGAAACAATATTGATTAATATTCATTAATGGTGACATAGAGTTGTTTCCCAAATAAAAGTATAAATTAATAAATGTAATTATCTTCCATATTGGTCTCTTCTATTCTGCTGCCCCCCAGGTAATTGAGGTTCTAGGTTCCTGTTACATTACATTATTAAGAACAGTAGGAGGTACTACCTGTTGAGTTTGTTCTTCCAAATATGCATTCAAAAGCCACCTTCTCACCTCCTGCTGGCTGTCAAGTGTCAGCATTCATGAGTTGGAGGGAATTGTAAAAGTTCTGGTGCATCTGAGCAGATTGCAGATTGCATGCCCCCAGAGAGCATTGTAAAGTACATCTTCTCATAGATTTCTGGGGCATTAACTGTGCTGTGGGGTTACAGCAACCCTTTAGAACCCCCCCTCCCCAGCTTGCAAACACTGGCAGATGTTGCTGACAGGGAATAAGATGGCTTGGAGGACTTTGGTGATACATCATGGGAGCTGGAGTAATGCTTCGTGAACAGAAACTGAGTGTGTCTTTGGAAAGGGAAGGGACTTTTTATTTATTTATATATATATATATATATATATTTTTTTTTTTAATGTAAGGAAACTAACCTCAGAACACTGGGCCCACCCTCGTGATATGTTACCTGGGTCTAGCCAAACTTGTTTTGTCCATGTCTGTGACACTCTCCACCCTTCTTTGGGTTGCATGACAGTCCAGGTAGTGTAAAGGTAAAAATATAATTGCTTGCTTTGTGTGTGTTACTAAGCATTTTGTCTCATGGTTTGTACTTATTGTTTCCATGCTTTTTGCGGAGTGACCGTTTTGCTTTTTGCTTTATGTGCTGTCAGATATATTTTCTGCTGCACTACCACTTTGTTACAGATCCTAGGTTAGTATTACGATAAATTGTTCAACACATCAGTTTGCCTTGGTTTCTGAAATTAATTTGAAGTTCAGTTTTGGGACTTATTAATTGATGTTGCAACCAGATTATTCCTAAGCCATATTAAATTGATTTAGAGTACAGCATCAATTTCCCAAGTAATGAATATATTTTCTGTCAGTGGTGCCAGTTGCTATGGTACAGTAATGGAGACTGCTCTTTAAACTGCTGCCTGCTGCACATTGTGTCCCAAAAATCTGTGATAACTGCGTATATGGCAGTGGAAAAAAGTGAAGCTTGTGTGTGTTGTGTGTGTGTTTCCTCTGTTGGTGGTTGGTTTCTTGTGTTGACATTGATAGTGCAGTGATACTGTAGCACAGTGCCTCATTACAAAACTGATTATTACCTTACTGTATGTTACATATTTATAATATAATTTAGTATGCGCCTATCGTCTCAAACTGTGTGTAAGCAGGACAATCTAAGAATGCATTTGCAATTCAGAAGTACCCACAAGGTGTAAGGATATATCAGTTGAGGTGGTGTCTGTACAATACATTGCTAACTAAAAGTGAATGCACTGCAACCCAAGGCACAAATGCAGATAATGTGTCATATATATCTGACCCCCTCTCCTTAGTATAAAGATGAACATAATACTCATGAATACCTTGCACGATCTGCTGTGGTTCAACATGGTTATGATAAGGTGGCATCAGAAATAATGCAGGGAACAGAACTCTCTGTCTCTGGTTTCCATAGCATCATAGCTAAACGTCTGCTGGCCTTGTTCCCCCTTCATAATATTTTTGACTTGTAAAGCGAAGAGAATTTTCCACCTTACACAATGCAGATTTACTAAGATCTTCCCTAATTGTCTGGAGTTGTGGTAAAAGTAAGGGATCCCACATTTGTTTATGGGTATTCTCCAGTTGGAATAGTTGAGTTTCTAATTGGCAATGAAGTTTACAATATTCTTCGTTCTTAAAAGAAGCATGCAAAATCATATGCCCTTGTATCACCACCTTAAGGCCGTCCCACACATATTACAGAGAGATGCCAATCCTCTGATTTTCAGCTAAGTATACTCAAATTGCTGCCCTGATTGAAGAAACAAAAAGATTGTCATGGAGCAGACCAGCATTCAGATGCCATGGACAGATGATCAGGTGTTTATGTCTGAACAATGTTTTAACCATTCTATTATCTTTTGTTGAGTATTGCTTGCTTTTAAAACCTACTCAAATCTGATAATGTTTGTTAGTTTAATAAGCAACAACCATATCCATTCTTTTCATATAAATAGTTCTTTAGATAACCTCAACTATGTGTCTTTCATTGACTTATAGAAAAAGAGTCAGATATAATAACATAAATAAGATCTTCCTGGCAGGAGACCACTAGACACTGGGGGCTGGATTCACAAAGCTTTCAGAAGTTGCAAAACCTTCCCAAAGTCCCCAAAACTGCCGTAGCTATGGAAAAAAGAGGAGATTTTTCTAAATGCTATTCATAAAAACCTCCACAGCTGTGGAAAAACACACTTTGGACTGTGGAAAAAAGTGCAGCTGCGGAAGTTCCTGAGGGGAAAAAAGGTGTGAGATAGGTAACGCACAGCTCCTGCAAGGCTATTCTCAGCAGTTTTTTTCTGCAATTGTGGAAAAAAATGTTACACACAGTGGAATTAGGTGTTTTCCCTCAGCAAACTGCAGTAGTGCCCCAACAATTGGAATCAATTAAGGTGGAAGTGAGGCACAGGTAATAGCATTTCAGATAGTATAGCAGTGGCTGATGTTACAGCAACAAAAGCACACATTGCCATGATATAGGACAGCAACAGACAACAACCACCAGACCATGTGCAGCCCATGACAGAACCCCACAGGCAGTAGAGCCTGACCAGCCTGCAGTGAGTGCTACCCCTGCAGGCAACAGGATCACCCCAGGGAGGGACGATCAGCAGTGACTGTTGGCCACTGGGGTGCCATGGTATTGCTGGTATCTGTGGTGCTGCAGTGGTCCCAGTTGAGGGACTGGTTGCAGGTATCCTTGTGGGTGCTTTCAGCCTCATACAATGGCAATAATGTTAATGTCTGCTGCTTCAGTTACATGGTGTTACTATTGCTGTGCCTTCTCAGCCTTTTCCACAGCTGCGGATACACAGCTGCGGATTCACAGCACTTGCAGGATTCCCACAGCTGTTGGAATTCTGCAGCTGTGGGACTTTTTTGCGGATTTCCCTCAGCTGCAGGATTTTATTTAAGAATGTCTCACAGCTGCATTTCTGCAGTGCTGCAAGCCTTTTTCCCGTAGCTGCAGGATTTTTGCTGTTCTTTGAGAATCCTGCCCCCGGGATTTAATATGTTGTTTACATTGGGGCCATCAGTCAGTGGGGGGGGCACCAAACACCAGGGGCAGGATTCACAAAGAAGGCCCAAAATCCAGCAGCTGCTGAAAAAAAGCCTGCAGCACTGCAGAAACACAGTTGCATGATATTCTCATCGAAAATAGGGCATATAGGGGTGATATGTGCCTGGCGTATAAATCAATTAAGGATCCCTCCTTATGTGAAGCTCTTTGCCTCTTAAAAACTATGAAAGGTTATAACACTAGATCCCATAATTTATAGTTCAAAACTGTAACAAATAATACCTTTAAAAGAAATAAATGTTTTAAGCAAAAGTTACCCTTAATGTGGAACTCATTACCAACTGAGGTTGTTAGCAGTAATAATTTGGCAACATTTAAACATAAGTTGGATGATCATGTGGGAGAAAAGAAATGTAAATTTGGCCAATAGGTGACAAGTTTATTATGGGATCCCCCACTAAACTCATATCACACCTAGGAACTTCGCAAACTGATCAGTGGAGGTCAATTTTGTGACATCACTGAAAATTCACAAACTTTTTGCTGCAGCTTTAGTTCTAATATTCCATGTCCGTGTTCGCCCTCTCTCTCTCCACCCTTGGTCCCCTTGGTTTGATGGGACCCTAAGGGAGTTGAGACGAGTTGAACAAAGGTTAGAGTGACACTGGTGGAAATCAGCCCTTGAGGTTGACCACCTTAGATTGATGGACCATTATCAAATCTATCAATCAGCAATCACTCGTAAGAAGGCAGATTTCCTGTCCAGTGAGATTGCTGGAACTCAGAATTGACTGACTCAGCTCTTTAGAACTGTGGACAGGTTGTGCAGCCCAACCTGTCTGCAGGTTCGAGGTGCATTTTCACAAGTTAAGTGTGACAAGTTTGCTCGATTCTTTGCCGATAAGATGGCCAACATCAGGTCTGAGATCTGTCCAGCACTCTCTATGGCGGTTGACAGTGGTCGGTGCTCAATCACATCTCCTCGGTTCTCTTGGATATCTTTCGACTGACTGGAGATTGTGGACATCGACTGCACAGAGTTTGCAGCCAATGTGCTGTAGTTTGGATCCAGGCCCAACACACCTATTACTGGGGTGTATTGAGTCCATCTGCCCGGTCCCTGCAAAGATTGTGTGGTGCTCCTTAGAGTTGGGTGAGTTTCTCAGCTCCCTGAAGGAAGCGGTGGTGACACTGCTCCTTAAGAAAGCTGCTCTAGACCTGAACTGCTTTGCTAACTACAGGACTATCTCTAACCTTCCCTTTGTTGGGAAGGTGATTGAGAAAGTAGTTGTGCTGCAGCTGGAGAACCATCTTACCATCCACTATGTCTACGATCCCCTCCAGTCTGGTTTCTGGAAAAGACATAGTACCAAGACTGCTCTGGTTCGGGTGGTCAATGATCTTCTGATGGCAAGAGATCAGAAGCATGGTTCCATCCTGGTGTTTCTTGATCTCTCTTCAGTATTCAACACTGTAGACCATGGGGTGCTGCTCGAGTGCCTGAGGTTTATCTGTGGCCTGGCTGGTCCAGTCCTCAGATGGTTTCAATCTTTTCTTTCTGGTAGATCTCAGAGGCAGGTGTCGTTTTTTTCCTCTGATCCATGCTCTCTGCCTAATGGGGTCCCACAAGGCTCAGTACTGTCCCCGATGCTGTTTGCAGTGTACATGTTGCCCCTCAGAGACATTGTAAGATGATATGGGCTGAGATTTCACTGCTATGCAGATGATACACAGCTCTATCTGTCTTTTGTGCCTGACCAGGATAGTGCGGTCTCGGTCTTTAACAGCTGTCTAGTGCAAATCCACAACTGGATGAAATCCAGCTGGCTGAAGTTGAATTCTGAGAAGACTTAGGTGTTGGTGGTGGATTCAGGTCACCAGATAGAGAGGTTAGTAGCGGGGTTACCTTCCAATCTTTGACTTAGAAGTGCCCAGCTGTCTTTCTCTGAACCAGTGCATGATCCGAGGGTGGTTCTTGACAATGGGCTGACACTGCATTCGCAGGTGTCGGCAGTCATTAAGTCTTCCTTTTATTATCTTAAGAACATCACCATGATTAAGCACCTTGTTCTGTCCAGTGACCTGCCTACATTGATCCACGCATTCGTGACTTCATGCATAGACTACTGCAATTCCCTCTACCTGGGGTTTCCGGGGGTTGATATCCAGACCATCGCTTGTAGCTGGTGCAGAACGCTGCAGCACAGTTGTTGACTGGGACTTCTCATTCAAGTCATATCACTCCCATGCTGTGTGAACTGCACTGGCTGCTTGTACAGTGGTGAACTACCTTCAAGGTCAGACTTCTGACCTATAAGACCCTGCATGGACTGGGTCTGAGCTATCTGCAAGAACTCCTGACTCCGTACAGCCCTGGCTGTCCTCTCCACTCAACTGACAAGGGGTGTTTAGAGGTTCCCAGGGTCTGGCTGAAAATGTCTGGGGCCTGGGCTTTTATGTATGGTGCCCCCTACCCTGTGGAACTCTCTACCTCATCAGATTGGAGAGCTTCAAAGCAGGCTTAAAAACCCACCTGTTTCAGCAAGCATTTAATGCTTATTGTATCTGACTTATTCAAATGTTGTATTGCAAGTATTTTTAGACTGTTATGTTCTGTTGTTTTATATGATATTTTAACAATGTACAGTGCTTTGGTTTTTAGAATTGTGCTATACAAATAAAGATTATTATTAGAGTATTATTAATATTAATTACAAATATGGTTCAAGAGAAACAGTTTTTGTTTTAATTGGCTAAAATATTATGAAACCTTTCTAAAGTGTTTTGTTTGCTGGTGTCCATCCAAGTTTGATGATTTTATTGTATCTCCTTGAAATCAACACGTTTTCTAAGACCCAATACCATAGGTATCCCATACTTTTTCCCAGTACAATTTTCCTTAAGAATACTTTCCAGTGTGTATGACAGCCTTCTTTAAATAATGTAAACTTGTTTTATAGAGAATTAGATAATCTGTTATGATTTTGAATGACTAACAAAAAATTAAATAAATGCCAAGCTGCATAACATTTTTCGGAAGTTTGACCCAAACTTGCCCTGACACAATGACCTGGGATAGGAAAGAGGAAGGTTTAATTGATTTTTTAAAACAAATCCATGGGCTTAACCTTTTCTACATTTTTCTCAACATCATAAGCCAAAATCTCTGTTCCATGCTAAGCTTGTGATAGTGTTTTAGCTGTCGGCAGTATGTAAATTGCCTACACATACATCAGCACTGCATCTGAACTGTCATAGATAGTTTGTCATCCCCCCAACACTACATAACATGCTGGGAGCCCACTGCAGCATGCTCATGTGCTCCCCTTCACCCCCACACACTGTATGACCGACGGGTGTGCCCAATCCCCCGTTGGCTCTAATGCCCCCCCAAACAGACTCCTAGGTGCCACACTGGGAGCCCAGCCCCGCATGGCAAAAGTCCTTATGGCCAACAGGGGTGCCTAATCCCCCATTGGCTCCACTGTACCCCCAAAAGAAAAACACAGACTTCTTGGTGCCATGCTGGGAGCCCACCCCAGTGTGGCAAAAGTTGGTATGGCCAATGGGGGTGCCCAATCTCCGTTGGCTCCACTGCCCCCCAAAAGTAACTTTCCAACTGCTACACTGGAAGCCCACCCTACCATGGCTAAAATCCCGAATTGTCTTCCTAAATGAGAAAAAAAAACTGTAAAAAAAAAAAACAGTCCCTCGTTGACTGTCTTGCCCCTCCCCCAACCTGCGACTCCACCTCCCCACAGCCCCCACCCCCACTCCATACTTGCCTCTGGAGCCCAGTGCAATGATCTTTGGTGGACCGGAAACACGTCTGCACTCTTCAAAGCCAACCGCGAACTGAAGAAATGCCGATAAGCTGTATAATGGCATAAATGTTTTTTTTTTCAACTTTGGTGCATATCTCGGCCATTTTGGGGAATTGTTTCACCAGATTTTCAACATGGGGTTTTTGGTGTCCCACCTCATGAACTCAGTCACTGTAATTTTGTTATTCGATCCCAAAAGGTGATTTTGCAGTCACTGAGCAGAACCACCTTTTGGGACTGAGTAACAAAATGACAGTGTCACAGCTAATGAGGTAGACCCCCCCAAAACCCTATGTTAAAAATTTGATGAAAAAATTCCCAAAAATGACTGGTTTACGAGGGTGCATTGTGCAGTTCCTACACACGCTCGTAACTTCACAAATTTTTATTATTTTCACTCCAGATTTTCAGCATTGCCATTTTACCACACCTCCTTATGAACAGTGCAGCTGTCATTTTTCACACCTTGCCCAAAATGTATTTTTGTACATGTAGCGCACAATGGCACAGTCGGTGTGTGAAATCAATGTTCGGGACAGATTAAGAAGATCACAGTGACACTGTTCATGAGCAGAGGTCTTAAAATGGCTATGTTGAAAATTTGGTGACAAAAGTCCATAAAATGACTGTTACGGGTGTGCATTGCGCAGTTTCCACGCACCCTCAGAAGTTCATGAATTTGTACTATTTTCAGTCCAGATTTTCATCACTGGCATTTTTCCACACCTCTGTATGAACAGTACAGCTGTCATTTTTTGCACCCTGGCCAAAATGTGTTTTTGCACTTCTGGCACAGAAATGCGTGGTCACTGTGGGAAATCGGTGTTCGGGACAGATTAAGAAAATCACAGTGACACTGTTCATGAGTAGAGGTCCCAAAATGCCTGTGTTGAAAATCTGCTGTAAAAAATCCCCAAACTAATTACATTATGGGTGTGCGTTGCGCAGTTTCTACGCATGTTCGTGACTTCACCAGTTTTTAATATTTTCACTCCAGATTTTCAACATTGCCATTTTTTACACCTCCCCATGAACAGTACAGCTGTCATTTTTCATATCCTGTTCGAAATGTGTTTTTGCACCTGTGGTGCCAAATGGCATAGTTGCTGTGCAAAATCAGCTTTCGGCTAATGAACTGATATTGCCATTGTTCATAAAGGTAAGGGTCACAAAAAACCCATGTTGAAAATTTAGAGCAAAAATACCAATGATCACCAGGGGTGTTAGGGTTTCCGACCATAACACCCCACCCTGTAGAGACTGACAGGCATCAGGGGTATGACTTGGGATTGTCACCTGTAATGTTCATGCCATTCCACCCCCACCCACACCCTGCAGCCGATGGCAGGCATAGAGGTGTGCCTTGGACTCTTCATCCCCAAAGTTCACCCCATTCCCCTATACTGCACCCATCTCACCATATTTCCTGATAGAATGGGGTGAGCATAAGGTCCAAAGACCCCAAGGTACACTGTGACACTTGTCAGCATCTGCAGGGTAGGGTCTGGTGAAATGGCATGGCCATTATGCTCATACTCATGCTCATTATGCTCATGACCCAGCTCATACATGCCATCCATCTTTGAGATGACCGCCCACAGTCAGTCCTATACAGATATTTGCTCACTTCCTAACTCTCAATCTCCTGCTCCTTGCCACAGGTGACATCCACCCTAACCCCAGCCCCAATACTACCCCTCCTCAAGCCCCTCTCCAGCATTGGCCTCTTCTTCACCAGACTCTGGTGATCTTCTCCCACGTGGCCTGCATCTCCTGCACCTAAATATAAGAAGCCTTGTCCCCACAAGCTAGACTTCCTTCAGGTTCTTACCACCCACTACACTCCAGATATCCTCACACTGTCCGAAACCTGGCTCAACAAAAACATCTACGACTCCTCTGTCGCTATTCCAGGCTACACTATGGCCCGCCAGGACAGAGCCTCCAAAGATGGCAGAATAGCCATCTACGTAAACTCGGACTTGCACTATTCAGTGGTCCTGACCAAGTCCAAACCAAAAGTCCTTGAAGTAATACTAATTCAGCTTGTTCTTCCCTTCTCGCTACCAAGCTACATTGCTAGGATATACTGCCGGCCTGATACACCAGCTTCTGCTGTCACCGACCTCCTCAAGCAAATCTCCTGCCTAATCACAACAGGGAAACGCTACATTATGGGTGATCTTAACCACAACTGGCTAGCTCCTGCCCTTAACAAAACCAGGACTGAAATTTCTGCCCTAAATCTCTCACAAATCATTACTGAGCCTACTCGGCTTAACCTAAAATCTGGTAACCACTCACTCATTGACTGGGTCCTTACCACACATCCCCACTGGGTCAAACAAGCCGATATTCTTCCTGACTCCCTCAGCGACCACCATGTAACCTTCTTAGTGCGTAAAATCCACCGCCCAAAAATCCCCCATTAAATTTGTAGTCCAATGCTCCCATAAATCCCTCAATCTAGCCCCTGTATTAGATGACCTTGCACTAGCAAACTGGGCCACTGCCCCTCCTGCGATCTCCATTGATGATGCCTTCCTACACTTTAAAAACACATTCCTCAGCATCTGAAACACACACACCCCACTGCGTCATACAAGAATACGAGGAAACCACTTACCTTGGATCACCCAAGAACTGATTGCATGTCAAATCACGTGGGACAAAGCCTGGAAAAAGCATAAATCCTCACGCCTCCCACAACACCTCTCCACATACCCTATGCTCTGTAACAAGTGCACCAGAGCCACTCCTCTTGCAAAAGCAGAGTACTTCAGCAGCTCCCTCCAGTCAAACCTAAATAAACCCTCAAAATTCTGGAAGGTCATTCACTCCCTTTTCACCCTACCGACTGCCATACCCTCTCCAATGCTAAATGTTAATAACTCCTTCCTAGCAGAGCCCACAGCAGTCGCCACTGAGTTCAATGTGTACTTCTCCACTTGTGCTGCAACCCTCCTCTCTTCCCTGCCCAACACAACTACACCTCTCACACTGCCTACAGATATAAAGACCCAGAATAGGCCTCGCTCCTTTTCCTTCAAAGACATCTCTGCAACTGAGGGACTAGATGCATTACTTTCTCTCAACCCTTCAAAAGGCAAATCCCTGGATGGATTAGATCCCAAACTTCTATACCTCTCCACCCCTGCTATAGCAACTCCACTTGCCAAACTCCCAAACCAATCATTTGATGCTGCTGCCATCCCCCAAGCATGAAAACATGCCATTGTCATCCCTATCACAAAAGGAGGTACCCCTACCTCCCCCTCTAACTACTGCCCTATCTCCCTCCTCCCAGCCCTAGCAAAACTACAAGAGCACCTTGTGCTCACCCAACTTGCCTCCTTCCTCACTGACTCCAAATTCTTCACGCCATTCCAGTCAGGCTTCAGAAAAGGACACTCCACCACCTCCTCCCTTGATAAGGCTTACAGACACTATCCTGACAGGCATGAACAGTGGACTGATCACTTCAGCCATTTTTGTCGGCCTCGCAAAAGCCTTTGACATCGTCTCCCACCCCATATTGCTCTCAAGCCTCGCTGAATCAGGCCTCTCTGCTGCTGCCACAAACTGGTTCAGATCATACTTCTCTGATAGAACTCAGTCCGTTAGAGTCTCAAATGTGATCTGCACTCCCCTTTCCTTAACTACCGGTGTCCCACAGGGTTCGGTTTTTGGTCCTATTCTGTTCTCTATACAGTTGAAGCCGCTTAAAGGGGACATCTCCATGGATGGCTAATCATCTCCTTTAAGTGACCGTTTCCTATATCAGAAGAAGCAAAAAAGTAGTAACGATAAATAAATACAACGGAGCCAAAACGGTGCTAGAGTACAGATACAGACAGAGACATACAACTACAGCACGCATAGTGATTATAGCTCTTTCTAGAAGTTGTGCTGTTAGTCTATGTTTCAGTCTGTCATTTTTAATTTTATTTTATTTTAATCAACAATTAGAATGTTAAAAAACGTACTGTACAGTACACTGTAGCACACTTATCTGTCTGGTGCCTGGTGAAGTCCTCATTTGAAGAAGTCAGTAATTTTCTTTTGCCGTGACTCTGTTGCCTTCTGCTGGATAATCACATCCTCCAAATTGAAGATATGCTCCCATTCTTCCATTCTTCCTTGCTGTAGGCACCAGTCCCTCAGATGGCTGCAGTGAATCTGTGCATCCTTGCTGCTGACTGACTCCTGTTCAGGGGTGTTTTCCAATTCCTCTGTCTCTTCATCATCAGATCCTGGGTTCAAATTTTGTAACACCTCGAATACTGTTGCCACAGTGAGATCACCTTCCGTTGCCTCGTTAGCATCAATGTCGACGGTGAAAGACAGAAATTCCTCTTCAGTAAGATTTTGAGGCAGGGGAACATCCGCGAGGGGATTATCAGTGTTAAGGAGTGCAACAGCACCCTCTTCTGCTCCCTCAATGTCCACACTATCCACAGTTTCCACCCCATTAATCCAAAACTCACCCTTTCTGAAGCAATTGGCAATTGTTGTGAGCTTTACAGCAGCCCACACCTTGTGCAGCATGTAAATGGCATCCAATAAATTGACCCATCTGACAATCTCAGATGCCAAGGCTGTGGTGCCGCTGTCAATAATGCCCACAATGAGCTCTGAGAAGAGCAAGCAGTAATGCCCTTTCAAATTCCTGATTACCCCATGTCAAGGGGTTGAATCAAACTGGTCATGTTAGGGGAAGGAACTGGACAGCAATGTTGCTAAATCTTCCAGCTATGTGAGAGGGATGGGCAGAACAGTTGTCCACAAACAGAATTATTTTTCGGCGCCTCCTACGCAGTTTGCTGTTCCATACCTCAAGCCAGTCATGGAAAATAGCACTGGTCATCCAGGCATTTGCTGAGCTGACATACTGGACTGGCAGTGTAGACTGATCTTTCGGCAGGCACCTTGGCCGCTTGCTCTTGCCGATGACTAAAAGCGGCAGTTTCTCGGTGCCCAGCATGTTGGCGCAACATAGCAAGGAGACTCAGTCTTTAGCCTTTTTTCCACTGATCAGCTTCATATCCCTCTGGATATGCCCTCGGTCCGGGAAAAAAATGGAAAAAAATGCCAGTCTCGTCGGCATTGAATATGTCAGTGGATGCATAGTCTGCAATTAAGGTAGGCAGAACTGCTTGAACCCATTCAGATGCTGATTGCTCATCAGCGTCTAACCTTTCTCCCAGTTCTTTCTTGCAGACAATATTTCTGCAGCATTTCCAGTGAGATAGCCACCCATCAGTTGCATCAAAATCAACATGATTTACAGGGATGGCTATCTCAGAGGCTTTCTTTTTGAGCTAGCCCTGAAATTTGTGCACCCTTACTAACGGCATTGGCAAACCACAGGTGAAGAGCATCATCTACCTGTGTGTCCTTGCTGTCTCACTTTCTTTTTTGATTTGGGTTGCTGTTTGACTGCCATTTGGACAACAGTTTATTCTTCTTAATGCTAATGTGCCCGACTTGACTTTTAGA
The DNA here is from genome assembly GCA_016271365.2 of Neoceratodus forsteri. Classification (NCBI taxonomy): domain Eukaryota; kingdom Metazoa; phylum Chordata; order Ceratodontiformes; family Ceratodontidae; genus Neoceratodus; species Neoceratodus forsteri. The sequence continues at coordinate 578,287,146 of CM057454.1, forward strand.
GATGTTAAAAAGTGTCGCTACCTTGGCCATTGAAGCACCAGGCTCCTGTAGTGCTTCTAACACCTTAATTTTGTCGGCCAAAAGTAGATCAATTCTTTTTAATGCCATCAGACAGATAAACGAGCACAAGTACTGTAGCAACAAAGACACAGCCAATGAATGCTGAACACTTGAACTGTTTTTTGTAATGCAGGTGTCAGTTGCTTAATTGCTAACAGTTCAGCTGCACCTGAATACTGAGGCAGCCGCAAATCATCCCCAATAACAGGCTTATAATGTCCCCTTTAAAGGTGTGAGAGGTCCATTGAATTACACAGCCACTTAATCAGTGCATGGGTGATCGTCCCTGTTAAGCGAATGTCCCCATTAAGAGTGTCCCGATTAAGTGGCTTCAACTGTATTCCTAAATGACCTGCCACTCATCTGCTCTACTTTCTCAATCCACATGTATGCAGATAATACTATATTCTACTATGCAGGCTCTGCCCCTGATGTGGAATAATCAAACCTCCAAGCTGACTTCAACAAGGTACAGCAGTGGTTTAGCTCTCACCAGCTCTCCCTAAATGCAAAAAAAAACCTGTCACTATGACCTTCAGCACATGATAACGCCTGCCCAGACTCCCCTCCTTTCCCTACTTCACCACCCTGGATGGCCAAAAACTGGAAGATGTCTCCTCGTTGCGTTACTTGGGGGTCTGGCTTGACAGCCATCTCTCCTTCTCTTACCACATTAATGCTATCTCAAAAAAATGATGCCTCATGCTCAGTGCACTATATAGGAACTGCAGCAGCCTCCTTCCCCGAGTCCAATGTGAACCGGTCCTGAAGATGATACTCCCCTCCATCAACTACTGTGACACTGTATACAGTACAGCCCCTAAGTCCACCCTATCTAAACTGCACACACTTTACAATGCCTTCTGCCGCTTTGCTCTTGATGTCTCTCCCCTCACCCACCACTGTGACCTCTACTGAGCCTTGGCACTATCATCCCTTGAAAATTGCCACATTTCTCACTGTGCCAAATTTGTCTCCAAACAATGGCTCGGGTCCATCCCCTCCTACCTTGCCACCATGCTCACAGATGACCCACCCCCGCCTCCCATCATCTCAGACCCAGTGACTCCCACCAACTTTCAGTCCCTAGGTGGAAGACCTCTGCTGGTCAAGCTGCCTTCTCACACCGGCTACCCAAGCTCTAGAATGCCCTCCCACCACAAATTTGGCACTCCTCCTCTTCCTACTCTCTGTCTTCTGCTCTAGCAAACTTACTTACTACAAATTGCCCCTGTCCCTGAACCTGCCATGCTCTACTATCCCCTCCCCAATGCCTGACCAGCAGCCTTAGCCTTGCTACAGAAGCTGGCATAAAATCCTCAACCTTGCACTTACGTCCTGGGCCTATTTTGCCCTATGTACTGTGTATAACTGTATAACTGTGATATATGTCCTCTGTTGTTTACCCTATGTACTGTGTATAACTGAATAACTGATTTATGTCCTCTGTTTCAGCTGTTACTAGTGTGCTAATTTACCTTGTCTGTTGCTTCTTGTCACAAAATTGTTATTTGATACTATAATATCCTAAGCATTCAATGTGCGCTGCTTGTATAGTCATGCAATTGTGTATTCTTATGCTGCTTTTTATTTGCTTCTGTTAATGGTTCACTTGATAACCTGCATGTTGTCATATCCATGTGTACCCCCCAGGTCACACTGGGAGACGAGCATCCTGTTGCTCAGTGTGCCTTTCTTGGTGAAACAATTGCAGTAAATAAATATGCCTGACAACACAAAGGCACACCCCAATGCCTGTCAGTCTTTGCAGGGTGGTGGTGGGGTTGGCTTCAGTTCAATACTTCCCTGTCATTCCTAGTATGCATCTCTCTAACTCCTACACTACCAATGCCAATGCCAGCAAGCAAACATTCGGCACTGACAAATGCTTGTTAAGAACAGGTCTAATGGTAGCAAGCTTCCACTGATTAGGGAAAAAAACCATAGCACAAGGAGAAATTAAAGATAACTGAAAGTGGATAAGCAAATGACTTTATACCCAACTTAATAATCCTGTAGTCAATGATGTCATGTGCTATATAAGGTTGAGGGTCCTGTCTGAGTATATATTCCTTAATTAGTTCAGGGGAGACTTTTCTAAAGTAAACTTTAGGGTGTAAATTAGTTCTATACTGAAGGTAAGTACTGGTAACTGTAGCATGGGGGAGGGGTTATGAAACTATCAGGGTCACGCAGAAATTATTAAAAAGTTCAGAAACTAAACCAGGATCACTTGTAAGTGATTCACCCTTCTGTAAAGCGATAGAAATTTCTTTTTTATCTCTACCTAGTAAATTATTTGGGTCCTCCATATTTTTTTCTAATTAACAGATGAATTTGTTTTGCTCAGTTAGGAAAAACTGTATCTTAGCTTTTCTAATTTCTGATTTACATTTATTTCTCAGTGTTTTGTAAATATGTAGTGAAATAGCTTCCATATTTACTCTATACTGTTTCCAACTATTATCCCTGGTCCTCATTAAATTTAGTAAATCTTATGTAATCCATTCTTATTTACTAGTTCATATTCTCATCTTTTTTAGAGGTGCACGTCTACCAACTATGGAGAAAAAAAGTGATGAAAATGTCTCTAATAATAGATTCAAGTCTCTAATGGAGTCAAGTGGAATACAGGCTACCTACGTACATGCTGCTTCTATAGTTTCTGGGGATAATTGTTTTAAAATTCTAAACTCAGTGTAGTTTGGTGTTTTGGAGGGCTTTAGAATACCATTCACAAAAGACTGGGCAGTTGTCACTCAAAACATCTGGGACAACCTCTGTGATCTTAAGGAATCAGTTATGTAACAGAACTTGTGATCTTATCCATGTGAGTTACCACTATATAGTCAAGAATGGTTCCAGTTCCAGTCTTGTAATTATTCCTTGTCACCTCTGTGATTAGTTCTTGTAATTTTGCCTTGACACCTATGTGATTAGTTGTTGTAAATCTAAGTCAGGGAGAGTTTCTCCAGTATTATTTTTTAAATCAATACTCCGATTGCAATTAAAATCTCCCGATAAAATCTACTCTCTGTTTCAGGGCAATTTATTTTTAACCTTAGTAAAAAAGTTCCATTCCTGGCCTAATACTCCCTGGAGGAACATATATACAGCTTATATTAAGATGTTTGTCTTGGTCCATTAATACACTACTTCAATTGTAATAACGTCATGTCCAGAATTTCCTCCTGGAGTACTGAGTACAGTTTATTGGAACCTTGTATCAACATATACCATGCCCCCCTTCCAAACCTATCTTGTCTAAAAAGATTAAAACACGCTAAAGAAATTTCTGAATCATTGATTTTACTATTCAGCCAGGTTTCAGAAAGTGTGATGATATCAAATCTATTATGTTCAGTCCAAGGAACACATTGTGTCCATTTAGATGTCAAGCTCTGTATGTTTAAATGGATGATTTTCAGTGTGGGGTGATTTGGGAAATTTTGTGTTTGACAGAGAAATCAGGGTTAATATCACCACCATCAGGATAAAAAGGGCCAGGATTAGGGTGAATTGAACCTGAAATAAGCAACAGCAAAACTAGTGACCTTTTCAGTCTCATCTGATTGGCATAATTTCTTTCTAATATTGTAGAGGGTTTGAACAGTTTAGTATTGGCATTTGCAAAAAATGACCAGTTATGTAACAGATAAAATTATTCAAAGTGAGAGATGCAGCCCCACTGGAGAAACATTTATCGGACATTATTTTCTTAAAATGTGGTGTACTATATAACATTGATGTGAAATAGATCCACACTTAACAAATCCAGACTGCAATTATGAAAGAAGGTTATAATAATTTGTGTCCAATAAGTTTACTACATAACACCTTTCTGAGAATTTTGGATGGTGAGTCTAAATGTCTTATTGACCTACAGTATACTTCATTGGGCCCACTATATTTCCATTTCTAAAAATGTGCATTAACAAAATTGCCAGTGATATGGGCAAGAAAAACACATTCACAAACCTGAGGGGAAGCCATCCTATTGGGTTCTTGGGCTTTTCTATTGCTAGTTTATTTAATAGTATGTCTTATTTCAGTTTCAGATATTACCAGATAATTAACATCATCAAGTGATACCTAATTATCTAAAATAGTGCTTTCATTATAAAATAATTTAGAATAATGTTGTTGTCAACCATCCAGTTGTATATGCACATCCACATTATTTTGTAAGAACAAAAAAAAACAAGGTGATGCATCAGCATGTGGTCTGAATACAAAAACAAAAGAATAATATTAAGTGCACTCTGAAAATAGAAAACAGAGTTAGAATTAACATTTTGACCATAGGTCTCCTTAAGAAATTTTCTTGAAGGGGGAAAAAAACAGCAATTTTGCTCATTTCTCTTAGATAATTCACGAAGAAGACTTATGGTCAAAACATTGATTCTAATTCTATTTTCTATTTTCAGCATGCATTTCATTTACATTTTTGTTTTGTCCACATTACTTTGCCATCTGTCTGAACCCGGTGGTTCTAATCTATAGAATACGCATGAGACTGAAGAGTTAACTGCAGTCAACATTCTCTTCCATAAATATTTTTGAAAATGTGTTTTAAGTGCCTGAAAAAGAGCTGTGTTCTCATCAAACAGTATTTAATGGGCTTATTTCAGTTTTAGAAAGGTTATTTCTAAGGATCATCATCAGCGGCTCAGCAGTTAGCACACTCGCCTCTGAGGCTGGGAGATCAGAAGGCTGTGGGTCTATCCTCACACTAGGCACTTTGGTTAAATCACAATACTGACACTGTAATACATCAAGAGAGGGGTGCTGCACTCGTAAGGTGTAGTCTTTTAGATAAGATGTTAAATCAAGGCCCCATCTGCCTGTTCTGGCAGTGGTTCAGGTGGATGTTAGAGATCCCATGGCACTTCTTGAAAGAAGTAGAGGAATTTTTATTAAATCTTTAAAAACACATTTACATGCATGTTTACATCACAGTGAAACAGAACATAGCTTGAAACTAAATATAAACAAATAGTGTTACATCACATAAAATCATATATCAATAAAAAATGTAAAACCAAAAAGTAAGCTTTGCAAACATACACCCTACATGTGACTTCAATATGTACATATCTCACACAATAATATAAAAGGACCCCCCAAAGAGTAGGGGCATTTTTATTATAACTTCAGAATCAAATATTTACAAATAGTGTTAATGTACACAGAATACAAGGAAACAAAATATATACATCAAAGCAAATAAGTATTACTGTTATACATTGATTAGAATATTGAAATGACTCTGCATGCCAAATCACAGCCAAAGGAATATGAACTAAAAGAAGTATAAATAGTCCCCCCATTCCCTACTAAAAGAGTAGTGTTTTTTATTGCAATTTAAAAGCAAAATACATACCAACTAGTGTTACTTCACACAAAATCATACTACAAAAGAGAAGGAAACATAAAAAGGTACGGCATCATACCTCAGTAGATTATACTATTTTATAACTCTAAAGACTTTTTAGTGAAAATGGAGAATGGACCCCCCTCCCCATAGTAAAGGAGATGGGGAATTTTGTTCTAATTTCAAAAATAAAATATGTACATGATATTGGCTTAGTATACAAGAATACCGAATAAAAACATAAATGGTTATTTCATCATGCTTTCAGAATAAGATTTCATTTTATGTTTCCAAAACTTGTTAAACATTTCTGGAAAACCAATCCTGTTCTTCCTTCCTACTCCAAGAGTAAGGGGATAACAACAAGACAAGTGATCAATAATCTTTAAGAAGATTAATGAATTTGTAAAGTGAATGAGGCATACAGTTAACTGTTGTGAGTAATAAGTTGTGGAGGTAGATTTTTCCACTGCACCTTGAATTTTTGGTCTGGGCTATTTTTCTCTCTCTTTCCCTTATATCCTTTTGAATTTGGATTACCTGCTGAAAAGGTTGTTCTTGTGCTAGTAGACATTGTTGAAGAGACTATCTACATCAAGACTGCCACATACAGTACTTGAAACATGTTAAAATGAGTCTGACTATACTGGGGTGAAAAAGTTTCCATCGTTATGGAATAATTCCTAATAGGGTGTCAGGTGGGATATCATAAAATGGTCTCCAGCCACATTTCCTTCTGATGACCTGCCAAAATGTAGTAATGTAAGGACATTCAAAAAAAGATGGTATAGGCGATACACTCTCTTAAATCTGGACATTCTCCGGGTGGAGATGGTTTTCCTGTCGAGTTTTATAAGCTTTATGTTGAACAATTATGCCCTTTATTATGTAAGGTATTTCATGAATCTTCTATGTCAGGATATTTACCTCATACTATGACAGATACAATTATTACAATTCTTCCAAAAAAAGACAAGGACACTACCATCCCTGCTAATTATCGCCCAATATCTTTACTTAATACAGATGGCAAGATTTTTGCAAAGATTTTGGCAAACCGTATAGAGCCATACATTCCCAAACTAATTCACAAATCTCAAGTGAGCTTTGCTAAGGGTAGGATGGGCTCTGACCATCTGCGCTCCCTAATTAATCTTATCTACAGGGCCAAGTCTCTTAATTCTCCAGCAGTAGCCATTGCTATAGACTTTGAAAAAGCTTTTGACTCTTTGGACTGGAATTTTCTTTATTTGGTATTATCCCGATTTGGTTTTAGTAACCAATTTTGTTCTTGGATTAAACTTCTCTATACAAAACCTTATGCAAGGGTACTTACCAATTCTACATTGTCACATTCCTTTATACTAGCAAGGGGTACCAGGCAAGGATGCCCTCTTTCACCATCTCTTTTTATCTTAGCTCTTGAAACTCTTGCCGCCTCTCTCAGACAGAGTAACAATATAAAGGGCATTTCCATCGGACATACGCAATATACAACACTGTCATATGCTGATGATATGCTAATCTTGTTAGAAAACTTAAAAATATCAGAGGAATCACTTAATAATACTCTCAATCTTTTTTCCAGGCTTTCTGGACTTACAGTTAACTATCAAAAATCTGAGGTATTACCATTAAATAAACATTGTAATCCTATTATGAATATACTTCTTGGATTCCGCTGGTCTCCGCTAGATATTACCTACTTAGGGATAAAAATATCAACTGATTTAGATAAGGTATGGGAAAGCAATTTACATCCCTTACTTACAAATATTAAAAAAGATTTAGATAAATGGAAAAATTTGAATCTATCCCTATTTGGCAAAATATCTGCAATTAAGATGAATATTACACCTAAAATTCTTTATCTGTTTGCTTGTATTCCACTTAAAATCTCTCCCCTTCTTCTGAACAATATTGATAAAGTTATTGGAAATTTTCTATGGGAAGGTCGCATACCAAGGTTCAACCATATTAAATTACGCTCTCATTGGACTTATGGTGGCTTTGGAGTACCATGGTATACGGCTTATTTGTGGACTTTCAGAGCTTCACAAACTATTAAGTGGTTTTTTAAACCTAATTATAATGTACCATTATGGTATGATACGGAAGCTTCCCTGGCTCCAAGACATACGCCTAATAGCTTCATTTACTTTACATTAACCCCTAAATTAAAAAAGCATCCCATAATTAATGCATCCATTTGTTATTGGTTTAGAATGCATAATTGGCTTAAATCTGATCCCTCTCCTTTATCTTTTACACCCATTTGGGGTAATTCGAAATTCCTACTAGAGAACAAACCAATATATTGTAAATCCTGGATGTACAAGAACATCTTATTCTTGAACGATATCTTGACTGACAATGGTAACACATTAAACTCTTAATCTTCAAACAAAATGGAATGTCCCTAAGAAAGAATTCTGGAAATATTTACAAATTCGAACTGCTATATTCTCTAACTTTCAACAAATCAATAAGTCGATATCATCTCCCTCATACATTAATATGTAGATTAATACCCCCTCTGGCTTCATTGGTAAAATATACAAACAGATCAGAGACACATTACCGAACCAATCTCTTCTTGCTAGAGATAGATGGAATCGGATATTAAATGAAAATATATCAGACTCCAATTGGGACAGTTGTTGGAAACTTTGTCATGATTCCTTTAAAGATATGTGCAGTAGGTTGATCCAATTTAAAATGTTACATCTATGGTATAAAACACCATCTCATTTACATAATATAGGTTTACTACCCAATAATAAGTGCTGGCATTGTAACTTACCAAATGGTGATCTTCTACATACACTGTGGTCATGTAAACCTAAATCTAATTTATGGCAAGCTATCCATAATTTAGTCTTTAAGATTATCGGACACAACATCTTGTTCGAGCCTAAATTTTGCCTTTTAGGAATTATAAATAATAATATAAATTTAGCAAAATACCAACATAAATGGCTGGAGATCTTATTCATGCAAGTTAAGAGACTGACTTTAATTCACTAGAAAACTCAGTTAACACCTACTCTTAAGGACATTTTAAACAATTTGACTTACATTGCCTCTTTGGAAAGAATTTCATATTTAATATCAGACCGACTCAATGAGTATTATCTGTGCTAGCAGGACTACTTAAATTTTCTTCAAACTCAAAAGTGATGAGTATCATTTAATTTCTCCTTCTCTCTTTTTAAATATACATATTTTTAAGTATGGATTCAGTTGTATAACCAACCTTCTATGCAGCTCCTTACATTTAGTACAAAATTGATAACCATGTTAAGTTGACCTTTTTTCTTATCTTTTCTTCTATTACATTTCCATTATAGTACAAGATGTTAGATATGCATTGTGTCAAGTAAATATACAAGACCCTTTCTTCTAGGGTGTTATACACACAATTTAGTATATTGGTAACTTGACATAACAATATGCCTAAACATATTGTTACCTGTATTACCTACTATAAAATGCGAAATTTTATTTGCTTCTGGTAACGTATACTGTACTATATGTTATGGACAAAGACTTAAATAAATTAACTGCAAAGAAAAAAAAAAGATGGTATATAGATTCCGGTGTGTTAGTACACGTTGGTCAAGGACAGCTGCATTCACTTTCATCTTTATGTTTCAAATTGTCTTTAACATTTAATTTCTGGGGGGCACATAACCATACAACATCCCACATATGGGGGGGGGGGGGGGTCCTGGGATCAGTCAAGGTGCTTTGTATAGCCAGGTGTTTGAAACTTGGGTCAGAAAAAACGGTGGAAGTTTGAGAGAACCAAGATAATAAAATAAAATAATAATAAGCATTCCAGTTCATGGTAAGAAGATAATTTTGTATCGATTTTCCATTGTTTCAATTTGGCAATACAATGGACAAACTGTTGATGTAAATTCTGTATGTGATTTCGTTTAGGGATGGCCATATCAATGGCCCAATCTTTTAGGATTATGCTTGTATGGACTAACACCCAAGTCATCCATAATGTTGTTTTTTGTATAACTGCAGGTTTTATGTTCGCATGAAAAACATACTAGAGAAGAAAACAATGGGGTCAATCATATTTAAATCCCCTTTTGAAATTTGTAAACATGTCAGTGCTTTCTTAACCAGGTTCAATCTACTGCCCCACAGACAGAGAAAAAAACAACTATATAATTTTGTTTCCAGCTGCTTAGAAACATAGAAGTTGATAGCAGATAAGGACCACTAGGCCCCGCTAGTCTACTCATTTCTTTTTCTACCTTATGAATGTGCCATAGGCCTTTACTCTGTCAATGGCCTATCTATTCATACTCACCTGTATTGCTCCCTTATGCCTATCCCATGCCTGTTTGAAGCCCAGCACTGTATTCATATCCACCACTTGCTGAGGTAGGCTGTTCCATGCATCCACCACCCTTTCTGTGAAAAATAACTTCATCACATTACCCCTTAATTGGTCTTCCTCTAATCTCATGCTATGTCCTCTTGACCTGCTATTTTTCTTATATTGAAACATGTTAGACTCTTTCACCTTGTTAATGCCCTTAAGGTGTTTGAATGTTTCAATCATATCACCTCTCTCCCTCCTTTGCTCTAGGGTATACATATTGAGCTCTGTTAATCTGTCCTCATATGTTTTCTGATGCAGTTCCTGCACCATTTTGGTTGCCCTTCTCTGGACTGCCTCCATTTTGTTAATGTCCTTGTGAAGGTGTGGCCTCCAGTACTGCATGCAGTACTCCAGATGGGGCCTAACCAGTGTCTTGTAAAGAGGGATTATTACCTCCCTCTTATGACTTATAATACTCCTACTAATACACCCTAACATCCCCTAGTCTTACCTACTGCTTTCATGGTCTGCTTGGATGATTTCAGGTCATCTGTGATGGTGATGCCCAAGTCTCTTTCTTCCCTTGTGATTGCCAGCAACTCCACTCCCAACCTATGAGTGGCTTAAGGGTTTCTTTTCCCTATGTGCATGATCTTGTGCTTCTTTGTGTTAAACCCCAGTTGCCACTCTTCTGACCATTTTGCCAGTTTATCCAGATCTCTTCCCATTCTGCCCACCCCATCTGGATCATCTACTCTGTTGCAGATCTTGGTGTCATCTGCAAACAGACAAACCTTACCCCCCTGTCCATCTGCAATGTCACTGATGAAGATATTGAAGAGACTGGCCCCAGGACTGATCCCTGAGGTACCCCACTTGTGACTTGCATCTCTTCTGACTGAATACTGATTCCCACCACTCTCTGTTTTCTGCCTGTCAACCAGTTTGCCACCCAGTTGACCAACATCTGACCCACCCTGAGTCTACCCAGTTTGTTAATCAATCTTCTGTGTGGAACAGTATTGAAAGCTTCGCTGAAGTCAAGGTAGGCGACATCAACTGCTCCCCCTTGGTCCACCACTCTGGTTACCCAGCCAAATAAATCTATGAGATTACTTTGACAGGGCCTTCCTGTTGTAAACCCATGCTGTCTTGGATCCTGTGCCCCTATGGATTCCAGGTGTAGCACTATCCTTTCCTTAAGGAGTGCCTCCATAATCTTGCCGACTACTGAGGTAAGACTGACTGGTCTGTAGTTCCCTGGCTCCTTCCTGCTACCACTCTTGTGGAGCAGGATCACATGAGCCCTTCTCCTGTCTTCTGGGACCTCTCCTGTGCTCAGAGATTCACTAAACAGTTCTGATAATGGTTCTGCTAGTTCCACCCTTAACTCCTTTAGTAGCCTGGGATGTATGCCATCAGGTCCCATTGCCTTGTCCACCCTGAGCTTATTGAGCTCTTGAGGGACCCTTTCTTTTGTGAAGGGACTAGTGCACACCTCCCTCCCCCTGTGTCCATGGTGTTGAGCTGTGTTACTGGCCTACTTCTCAGTAAATATTGAACAGAAGTATCTATTACGAATAGATGCCTTTCCATGGTCCTCCTCCTCACACTCCCCTTTATCCCTTTTGATCTTAACAATACCCCCTCCAGACTTTCTCCTTTCCTTTAGGTGGATAAATATGAGTAAGGTGTAGAAACATAGGAATTAAAAAGGTTTTTATGAGATAAATATGTTTTTTCTTACTTATATTCCATCTATTCCATAGTTTGACTTTCTCCATGGCACAGTTTAAGGCCTATTCCCTATTTAGAGTGGCAAGGTCTCACTGATCAAAATAAATGCCCAGAATCTTTTGGGGTGTGTTAGCTACTGGTGTGTCAATTACTGAGTCTACAGTTGAATAATCAAACCCTATGGCAAACATATGCTTTTGTTATAATTCAGTTTTGTTCCTGACATTGATTCAAATTTTGTCAATAAATCTTGTGTTGAAGTCACTGATTGTGTGTCTGCTAGAATCAAAATGAAGTCATCGGCATATGCCAATGTCTTTATTTCAGGGTCCTAGCTAGAAACAGATAAACTTTTTATGTACTTATTGTTTTGAATGGCTCTAATTAGGGGGTCTAATATTAGAATATATGGTGCCGGACTCATTGGGCTTCCCTGTCTTACCTCTTTTTTATGTCACATTTGCGTCCTATCCACCCATTGATGTATGGATGTACTGAAGCTAGAGTGTAATGTTTTTATACCCACTTAATGAAAGTTTTAGGAAAACCATAACTAGGCAGAACTGATCAAAAATAAGAGTGGACAACAGAGCTGAATGCCTTTGATTGGGCAAGACACATCACATGACCTGTAACTTCCCCTTCTATAACTTTAGCCATGATTTCTTTTCTCAAAATTAATGCATCTATTATCTTCCTCCCTGGAACAGAACAGACTTGTGTAGCATGTAAAGTTGGGGGGTAAAGTAATGGATATTCTGTTGCTAAGAATTTCATAAGGATTTTAAAGTCACAGTTTAATAGAGAGACTGGACTCCAATTATTTAACATGGATTTGTCACCTTTTTTGTGTATAAAAATGATTAACTCTTGAGATATAATGTTTGGTATTCTATCTTCTGTTAACATAAATTATATACATTGGTAAGTTCCTGTAATAAATCTTGTGATATTACTTTCATGTAAAATTATATTGGTAAGCCATCTATACCAGGTGCTGGCCCTGTTTTAAGTTGTTGAATAGTGCTGTGAACTTCCATTTCATTAACTGGTTGTTGTAAGATGTCTGAAAGTTCTTTTGATATTTTAGGTAAGTTCTGTTGATGGAGCCATTTAATCATTTCTTTTTTATTTATGTCAAGGGGAACTAAAAGCTTTGGAAATATACTGTGCAGCAGTTTTTAGAATCTCTTTGTTGTATGTCACAAGCACACCAGATTCATTTTTATGTTTGCTTGCACACATGTGCAAGAAACATAGTGCCGTGATCTAAAAATGTAATGCCGTACAGTTGAAAGGGAGAGCTACGCTTCAGTGAGCAGCAATAAGATATCACGTGCTCATGCATGCCTCCCACAGACACACACACATACACGCATATTGCATGCTCATGCACTCCCCCATGCACACACACTGTATAGCCAATGGGGGTGCCCAATCCCCTGTCGGCTGTGCTGCACCCCCCCCAACAGAGTTCCAGGTGCAACGCTGGGAGCCCACCCCAGCATGGCAACAGTTCCTAAGGCCAACAGGGGTGCCCAATCCCCCATCAGCTCCTTGCCCCCCAAACAGCCATCCAGCTGCCACTCCGGGAGCCCACCCTAGTGTAGCACAAGTCCCGCGTAATCTTCCTAAAAAGAAACCTGAAAGAAAAAAACCTTCCCTTGCTGACTGGTCCTGACCCCATTCCTCCACCCGCACCCACGCCTCATGCACTCTGCCTCCCACACCCACGCCTCACCTCCTCACCCCACCCCATACTCACCTCCAGAGCTTGGCGCGATGATCTTCGGTGGACTGGGAACATATCTGCACTCTTCAAAGCCGACCGCGAACTGAGGAAATGCTGGTAAGCTGTATAATGGAATAAATAGGTTTTTTGCAATTTTAGTGCTTATCTCAGGCATTTTGGGGAATCTTTTCACCAAATTTTCAACATGGGGATTTTAGGACCCCACCTCATGAATTCTGTCTCTGTCATGGTGTTAATCAGCCCCAAAAGGTGATTTCGTGGTCACTGCACGGAATCACCGTTTGGGACTGATTTATAAAATGACAGTGTCACGTTCGGTGGGCCCTAAAAACCTATGTTGAAAATTGGATGATCATAAAATGACAGTTTTGGCAGGTATGTTGCGCTGTTCCTATGTACGCCATAAGTTCATGAATTTTCAATATTTTCACTCCAGATTTTCAACATTGCCATTGCACCTCACCTCCTTATGAGCAGTACAGCTGTCATTTTTCACATCTCACCCAAAATGTGTTTCAACCCGTGTAGCACACAATGGCGCAGTCGGTGTGCAAAATCAATGTTCGGGACAGATTAAGAAAATCACAGTGACACTGTTCATGAGCAGAGGTGTTAAAATGGCTGTGTTAAAAATTGGGCGAAAAATATCCACAAAATGACTGTGTTACAAGCGACCATTGCACAGGTTCCATGCACCCTTGTAACTTCATGGATTTCTAATATTTTCAGTCCAGATTTTCACCACTGGCATTTTTCCACACTTCCTTATGAACAGTACAGCTGTCATTTTTCACACCATGGCCAAAATGTGTTTTTGCACTTCCAGCACAGAAATGCTTGGTCGCTGTGGGAAATCACTGTTCGGGACAGATTAAGAAAATCACAGTGACACTGTTCATGAGCGGAGGTTGCAAAATCCCTGTGTTGACAATCTGCTGTACAAAATCCCCAAACTAATTGAATTATGGGTGTGCATTGTGCATTTTCTATGCACGCTCGTGACTTCAGCAGTTTTTTTAATATTTTCACTGCAGAATTTCAACATTGCCATTTTTTGTACCTCCCCATGAACAGTACAGCTGTCATTTTTCACATCCTGTTCGAAATGTGTTTTCGCACCTGTGGTGCCTTATGGCGTTGTCGCTGTGCAAAATCAGCTTTCAGCTAACAAACTGATATTACCACTGTTCATAAGGTGGGGGGTCACAAAAAATCCATGTTGAAAATTTGGAGTAAAAATGCCAATGAACGCCTGAGGCATTAGGGTTTCCAACCATAATGCCCCACCCTGTAGAGATTGACAGGCATCAGTGGTGTGACTTGGGATTCTCACCTGTAATGCTCATACCATTCCACACTCTGCAGCCAGTGAGGGGCATTGAGGTGTGTCTTGTACTCTTCAGCCCCAAAGTTCACCCCATTCTCCTATACAGGACCCACCTCACCATATTTCCTGATGAAATGGGGTGAGCATAAGGGCCAAAGACCCCAAGGCACACCATGACACTTGTCAGTGTCTGCAGGGTAGGGTGTGGTGAAAATGGCATGGCCATTATGCCTGACTACCCAAAGACACACCCCAGTGCCTGTCAGTCTCTGCTGGGTGGTGGTGGGGTTGACTTCAGTTCAATACTTCACTGCCATTCCTATTATGCAGCTCTCTAACACCTACACTACCAATGCCAATGCCAGCAAGCAAACATTCGGCATTGACAAATGCTTGTTTAAGAATGGCATCATTCTTTGTTTCCTTCTAGCTTGGCAACTGTCAAAAGGAATAGCAAAAAAAGATATGCCCTGTGTCTCAAATTTTTGTTTTTCATTTAAAGAGGCCATTCTTTCATATTGACATTGTGCCATATGTTCTTAAAGTTGAGTTATCTGTGTTGAGCAGTCTATATTAGTAGTATTCTGTAGAGAGACTAATTGATATACATTTTTGTGCAAAGCTCTGTAAGTCTTTTTTTTTTTTGCAGTCCTTTCAGTTGTCCTGTAACTTTAAGAAAATCTATTCAGTCTGTTTGGGCATCTAGCCACCAATTCACAGGTGTATCATACATAAAATCTACTGATTTTTCTTGCTAAAATGGTATATTGTAAATCCTGTATTATTTATTGATCTTTTAATAAGGTAATGTTAAGTTTCCAGTACCTCTTACCAAAATTTGTTTCTTTATAATTTGCAGTCGTGATTTCTAGTATATCATGATCTGATGATGGAGCTGTCTCTGTTTGAACTGAAACTAATGGTAAGGTTGGAGAGATGAAAAATTAGTCTATATGCGATGAGAGTTTACCTCTGTGATATGTGTGTGCAGGTTTAGTTTGCATTTATGAAAAGCTATCTATTAATCCAGTTTGTAATAAGAATTGGTTTAGAAAAAAAGAATATCGCAAAAAAACCTTTTAGTTTGGAGACCTGTGTCCAAGTGTAACCTTCCTCAATTAAAATCTCTTGCAAACATTATTTGCCTAGATTTAATAAGAAAGGATTGTACTGCCTTAAATAAATCCACTCTTTCTGCCTTAGTCTTTCCTGCATAAATATTTAATAACCTAAAGTCAGTGTTATTAAAAGGTATGTCTATAAACAATGTTGTCCTGAACTGAAATCTATTAAATGTGTGTTTTTCATATTTGAATTATTAGTACCAATTCCTAGATCGCAACATTGATCCTCTCCAATGGATCACACACTTTGGCTCCAAAACCAAGAGGCTTTGGCTGCTATCACTCTATTAGTATGGAGCCTGGTATCCTGTGAAAAACAGATCATAGTAATGTTCTTCAAAATAAGCAAAAGTTGGACCTCTCTTTCTCTCAGACCTAATACTAAGGAGGCAATTTTAACTCTATTAAAGTCCTTGAAAGAGAGGAGTGTTTGTGCCATTTGTAAATGTCCTTTTTCTCCTTTTTTTTTTGGTTCAGCTCTGGTTTTCCATTTTTCCCCAATGTGTTCAGTTTAGGGTCAGATTTTTCTGGGTCTTCAGAATCCAAAGGCATCTCCACTTGAGAAAAATAAATCAAAATGGAATCTAATTCCTCTTCCATGTTGTCTGTCCCTACTGAAGGGCAGTATATTGATTCAATACTAATACAGGTTCAGTTTCTGTTGTCAGTTTGGCAGGGGTCTTATTTCTTCCATGGGAGACTATCTGAAATTCTTCTTCTTCTTCCTCCGGGGTGGAGTAGGGGAGGGGGTGGAGGTGGGCATCATTACATAAGGTTGCTGACTCCTGTCATCTGGAGGGTTGTCACCTGATTGTTTACTACCTGTATCGGTTCTGCCTGGGGAGGCTCCATGTGCACTGCAGTGGGATCTGAATTTATCCTATTGGAAGATGTTCTGTGCTGTGTGCAGGCTGGTTATTTATATAAAAGTCCTGTTCAGCATAATCTGCATTAGTGTTATTGTGAGCAGCTCATGGACATGTAGTAAATAAAGTACTTTCTTCATTGCATAAATTACATTTCAGGGCAGCAGTGCAGTGATAATCTGCATGTCCAAGTAATCCACAGACTGAGCATGTGATTTTCTCACAGTTAGTACTAATGTGTCTAAAACAGCCACATTTAAAACACTCATGGGGTTGCCCCTGGTAAAGATAATCCCCCTATCTCTCCTCATGAAAAACAATTCAGCAGGTGTTCAATTCCCTGTAATGTACTACATAACTTTATTTTGAATTTCCACCCCCTGTCCAAAACACCCCCTGGTCTACTATTGGTTCAGGTGTGCCCTGAATGTCACACCTCTTTTCCAGCCAGTACATAATGACAGTTAGATTCACCCCCTCATTTCTAAACAAAATAGTCACAAGCTTAATAGTGGGTCTAGTCAGAGGGATAGCCTAAAAGTGTGTCCAGATAACCTTATTTTTTGTGCTGAATGAAGTACCCAGAATTTGTTTAGTAATTCTTCTGAACTAAAACTGATGTCATAAGTCATTTCTTCTGTAGCGTGAATGAGGGCATATACCTCTGACTATGCAAAAAAGAAATGTTGGATTATCTCCTTGCCAACAAAAAAACTATCTGGTGGACATTACATTCCCCCCAAATACCTTATTTGCACTGAGTGTCTCCGTATTGCATTCTCTACTGGTTTCTGAAGGAAGCTGGAAAAGGTAGGTCTCTGTGGTTCCGTCAAGGTTTCAGTGATCAAAGTAATTATTAATTGCTTGGGTTTAGGAGCATCTAATACTGTTATGTTGTTAATTACATTTACAGTATGAGTATCATAAAAAAATTCTTCTACTGAGTAAAAATGTAAAAGTGGAGGGTTACCTGTAAGGTCTTGTGCACTGGACTTTTCTCCTGTCTGCAGTTCTTTTTTTTTTTTTTGAAATTTCTATTTTTCCTGCCCCCGTCAAGCCAATCCTTCAGGAGCACCCATGAAGCCCTGCTCCTGCCAGCACCCCCCTGCTTCCTCAGTCCCATCATTGCACCACGGAACATCCCCTGGGTGGGGTCAGGTCTGGGGATCCCCGAATCTTGGGTACTTATCAGGTCCTGGGTTGCGGGTGGGTGCTGGCACATTAGGATCCTCGGCTTGGTGCTCCTTCATCCAGGCTCTGCAGAGGTACTTTTTCTCCCATGTTCCCCCATGGGACGCTGCATGCCTAAGCGTCAGGGCATCCTCTGGTGTTTGCAACGTCACCCCCCCTCCTTCCGCGAAGGAGCAGCCTCTGGGGTTGATTGGCTGCCGGCTTCCGCCCATGACCAATCATACCCCCTGAGACTGAGCTTTCCGTCGCTCTCCCCAGTCTCCACCAGGGGTCACCGCTTGCTGGTATGGAAGTCTCTCCCCCCGGAGAAGGCGAGCTGTCCCCCGATGCTCCAGCCTGTCTCCCCCCGGCCAACCCCCGTCTGCAGTTCTTTTGCCTATTAATTTGTCTGGTCCGGTGCTACACAGTGACTACCAGGTTGTAGGTTTTGTATAGTGACTTGTTCCATGGGCAAGTGAGGCAAATTAGAGTGTTCTGTTGGCTTGCATTCTGGCATACCTGGTAAAGGAATATCTAGGTCTGGAAGACAAATGCCAGTCTATGCTTGTTTCCAGCCAGCTGATTCCAAAGCTAATTCAGGCAACCATTTTGTGCTAGTAGAAGCCTCTTCTCCTCCTCTGGCTGATTCTGAAGTTTGATCCGGGACCTCCTTGGAAGCACCAAACTGAAAAATTTGTTGTTGAACTGATTTTGTTCCCAGTAGTGCCAGGGAAGTGTTAGTAAGTTGTTTTCCCTTTTTTTCTTCCTCCAATCTATTTTTCTCAAGAGTATATTATTTTTCAACATTTTGAAGTTGTTCTTGTAATTTTTGTTTTTTTTCTCTTCCATTAATTTTTGTAGTTTTTCCTCCATTTTGGCAATCATTTCCTCTTCTGTAATATCCATGTTGTTTGGTTAAGAAATTTGTATAGCTACAATTTCTGCTGACACTGGGCAACTAGGAATGCCCTCAGCTTGCACATCAGTGTGTTCCTCACCGTGCCCTGGAACAGACTGTCCAGAATCCTCCATCCACTGACAAGGGATCCCCCTTCAGGTCAGTAGGGGAATTTCTGCGGTGCCCTGGCCAAATTTCCCCCATTCACTAAAAATACCACCAACAGCTTAATCTGGTTCAAGGTCAATTGGCATTCATCCGTATTCCCCCTCTCCTGGGTCATGCCTGAAAATAGGCAGAATTTGTCTAGTGCACTTACCCAGTCAACAAACACTAAATAAAATACATTTCTAACTGATTGTAACAGTTTATTTTTTATTTTGTTATTGCTACTGTTTGTTTGTTTACACTCAATGTCAAATCACCAAGTAGCTTTAATTGTGTTTTGCTTCTGAGTAACACAGAGGCAAACATCAGGCTATATAATTATTACTGGCATCAAGTTGTTTTTTATAATTCCCACCTTGTAAAATCTCATCTATTAATTGCAGACTACTTTTTTCTACCAAGAATTTGCTCATAATTTAAGTATCTAGATCATTCAAAATTATTGTTTATTTGTTTTGAAAATTAAAATGTAGTCATTGTGAAGCAGGATTAAATTGAGAACCACTGATAACAATTTGCAAACATAAAGGCAGGTGGTCACTCTCCAATATTGAGGGTATTACTATCCAGTATATTTAAATGCATCTGAAGCAGTAAGTATGGCATAATCAATAACATATACAATAATGGATGGGGAAGTGTGCTTAATGAGAATGTAATGGTCGTCCAAGGTGTGGGATGCTACATAAACCCCAAGGGTGAACCCCATGGGGTTTATTAAAGCATCCCACCCCGAAGCTGACCATTACATTTGAGTAGGACACACTTTTCCATCTTTTATTATTTATAATTGCTGATCAGCAATCTTTTCTAAATTTATTTACTATGTGTTACACACACACACTCTATGACAGTCTTTTTTCCTCTGCTTTAGGTTTTTCTTGTATAGCTGCTTTTATACTTTTTTTATTTTAACTTGTGCTTTGTTTGAGAACAGTTTACAGTTTAGATTGTGCTCATGATCACTGCTTACCCCAGTCAATGAGATTGGAGCCATTCCCTGGTGACGGTTCTTGTCCGCTGTGGCCACTGGGATCAATCAGAGATTTTGTTTTTGTTTTTGATTTTAACTGGAGGAACTGCTTATTTACAAAAAAAAAAACACAATGAAGACTCTCAGTCTGACAGCTCCTTACTGCTCTGGGAAAAGGAGCCCCCACGTTTCCAAATGTGATTAGCCTGCCAAGGAGGAGGTGAACAGTCAATAGGGGAGTGGCTGTTTTTTATTGACTGGGCACATGCTTGCAGTTATAACCTATGGCTTATAACAGCAAATTATAACTGGTTCAGCACATAGAAAAAATTGCTGACCAGTTATTATAGTTGCAATATGAGCTGAAAAGTGGGTGAAAGCATAATAGGTCAAAATGTTGTATGCTTAATAGTGTACGGCATTTCCACAAAACTGCAACAGTGCAGTGTAATAGAGTGATAGGGTGTAATACCGCTAATGGGTCTCTGTGTGGTATTACATCCTCTCACTGTCCCAGGCACAGGATAAAACCTCTGCTGGGATAGAGTTCTACTGAGCAGCTGCTGTAGCTCAATGGAGTGAACTACTGGCATCAAGAGAACCACGCAATATGTTTGGGACCAGGTTTAATTCCCAGTCCCAGATGCAAAGTGATTTATTTTTTTTTTATACTTTGTGCAATGTTATTGGCAACCCCCCGAGTTGGTTAATTTAGTTGTTGGGTATTCAGGGGGTGCAGCCCCTCATAATAGGGGGTGTGGGTGTGGAGCGCCCTGCAAAAAAAAAGACTTGTTCTGCATGGAATATATTGCACTGTATTGGCAGCATGGTATATGACATTATGACCCCATGCTGGTGAAAGCACCCCTCATCTCACCTTCCAATCTACCATTAGTAGTTCAAAGAGACAAATTACTGCAAGCTCAATTTCTTGTTTCAATTACTGTTAACTGTTTTATCCTAAATATAGAATCATAGAATCATGGAATTGTGCCAGCAGAAAAAAGACCATTCGGCCCATCGACTCTGCCCAAGATAGCCCCCCAACTCCCTTTTACCTCCCACCCCTCTGTCCTCTCTCCCCTCCCTTCCCTTGTCCCATGTAGTTATCCCATGCTCTTTCGAATTTCTCCACTGTATCCACCTCCACCACCCACTTTGGTAACCCATTCCATGGTTGTACAACACTCAGAGAAATAATGCCCCCTCCAGTTTATATGCATACCCTCTGGTGGATTTTGTTTTCACTTAGCCTGAAAATGCTGTCCCCCAACCTTGTTTATTCCTTTCCTATAGTTGAAGGTTTCCACCATGTACCCCCTCTCCTATTTAATTTCCAGCATATATGACCAAGCTCCTCCAGCCTCTCCCCATATGTTCTCCCCTGCATCCCCTGGATCATCTTGGTCACCCTTCTCTGTATCCATTCCAGCCTATCCTTGTCCCCCTTGCAAATGGGAAGTCCAGAACTGAACTCCATACTTCAGCTGTGGTGTGACTAGTGTTTTATATAATGGCATGATCACCTCTCTCTTTCTACTAGTGAAGCATCTCCCAATGCATGCCAACATTCTTGTTTCTTTCCCAGCTGCCCATTCACATTGACTCCTAGTCTTTAATGTGTCTGTGATCCAAAATCCAGGTCCTTTTCCTGTTCTATGACCTGAAGTGATACCCCCCCAGGCAGTAAGTCACTCTTGGGTTGTTTCATTCTATGTGCATTACTTTGTACTTTTCTGCATTGAATAGCAACTGCCACTTTTCTGATCACTCCTCCTGGCTAGATCCTGCTTAATCCTCCCCACCCCCAGAGTGTCCACCCTGTTATATAACTTTGTGTGATCTGCAAACAAACAAGCCTTTCCATTTAAGCCCTCTGCTAAGTCCCTCACGTACACATTAAATAGTATGGGCCCCAACACCAACCCCTATGGCACCCCACTCATCACCCCTAATTCATGGGAGTACTTCCCATTGATCACTACTCTCTAGGTCCTTCCACCCAGTCAATTCTCTATCCACTTTGTAAGCCTAGCTCCCACTTCCAGACTGTTCAACTTGCTTACCAACCTTCTGTGTGGGACAGAGTCAAACACCTTCTGGAAATCCAGACAGGCCACATCCACCACCCCTCCTCCCCATTATATACCTCCATAACCCCCTCAAAGAATTTGATCAGGTTGGTCTGACAAGACCTGCCACCTGTGAACCCATGTTGGTTATCGTCAATCAGATCCTCCTCATCTAGGTACCCTACCAGTCTCTCTTTTATGAGAGTCTCCATCAGTTTGCCTACAACAGAGGTAAGACTGACTGAGCGGTAGTTGCCAGACTCCTCTGTTCTCCCTTCCAGGGATAGATTAAACAGGATACAGAGCAGTGGAGCAACTTGCCGACTGATGAAAACAACCTGAGTAATAGGTCAAGTTAACTAGCATTTGTCAATGCATAGAGTTCGCTGTTGGTATTGCTCTTGTAAATGCCTCCCATATGTTTCTCTGTATATTCCTCTGTCTTGCATTTTAAGGGTGGGCACTGGGAGTGGGCATCTTGGTGTTGGGAGGAAAAAAATAACAGCATGGAGGAGGCAGGCAGGAAAGCGCCTCTTCCCAGCCAGTGCAGAGACGTCAGGATGCAATCAGCTGTTTGCTCTGTGGTGACCTGCAGATGAAAGGAAAAAGCTGGCTCTTTATTGGCATGGCTTTTTCTTTTCAGGTGCAGACCACTGCAGGCAAAACAGCATCAGGACCAGCCTGACTGAGGATTGGTGTGATACTGTTGAGCACCATGCAGAGCATTCTGCATTGGACAGACAGCGTCACACCCCTCAAAGCCTACTCTCCCAAGCAGTTTGACATACATGCACAAACTCAGAAATCACTTTGGGGGAAAAAAGGCCTTGATAAAGCATAAGAGTTATGTGGAGGTGGAATGGCGTGTCTTTACAGGAGCGCTGTACAGCACTCAGTCGGCGGCTGGCCATGGAGGTGAGAGGTGGGCTGTGCCAGTCACCAACTGGGGATGGGTGGGGGGTACTGGCTGGGCTGGCACAGCTGGGTGGTGGGCCACTAGACTACCAGGGACATGTTGGTATTGCCTTGGTGTATTACACTGCTGGGGGCGCTAGACTACCAGGGCACTGGGGAGTTCTGTACACTTATACATTGATTGGGGGCCACTAGACTACCAGGGCTTCTCAGAATGTTTGCCACATATGCGGCCGGCAACTCTGGGGGTCAGGGCATGCTCGGATGGGGGCTGCCAGCACCATGCTGTGGGGCATGTTACACTGGGGATTTGGGGGCTGGGGGTATGAGATGCCCTGTGGGGCATGGTTACCACAGGGAGTTGGGGGACAGGGGGTGGCCTGCCCTGGGGGCAGTTACTGTATGGGGATATGGGGGGTATGTACCAGATGGGGGTTGGGGCAGGGTGTGCGATGCCCATTGGGGCACCTACAAAGGCAGTCAGGGCATGAAGAGGAGGGTACATGGCTGGGTCTATTGGACCCTCAGAGGAGGCTGTAAGTTATACCAGCTAAATGCAGGTGTAACTTACATTGCCAGTTCTCCTCCGGGGGTTCTTATAGAATCCTGATGGTGGGGACTTTGTGGCTGCCCTTCTAGAATGGGGCACAACTGCTGCCATAAACCCCCTAGTGCCATGGCACAGGGGGTCTATGGTGCAACTGCCGGCGTAACTGCTGTTTGCCACAAGTGGCTTGTGCCATGTCGCAGGCCACATTGTAGAATCATGTATGTCACAACTGCTGGTGTAAGTTGCTACATACATCATTCTTCTTGGTGCAACTGCAGTTATGCCAGATGTAACTCATCTAGAATCTGGCCCATGGTGCTCATTTCTAGGCACATTTAAGCTAAATAACAGCTTCTAATAATTATCTGTTACACTAATGTTCTATTTATAATTGTAATGTTCATAAATCTAGAGAAATATGACAATTAATCTGACTGTGCAGATTTTTGATATATTGTAAGCTGAACATTTTTAATAGAAAGAATAATTTAGAAAAGTGTCAGTGACCATGGTGAGTAAATCATGTCAAAATACTGTATGTAAAACTATGCAGTTTGCAAACTAACAGAGTTAAAACAAATACATTTGTTTATGTTTAAAATCATTCACCATTATTTTAGCCCCACAAATCTCAAAACAATGGGTCTCCTAGATGAAGACCTGTATAAAGAGATACACCACTAAACATGTTCCTCTAGGACACATGCTTATATAATGTGCCTACAGAGAACCTATTCTAATTGAAGTGATGTCCAGTTGAAGGGATGTCCCAGGAAAAGGGTGCATGATCTCCAACTTGAGGGGGGTTAGGAGTAACATCAGGAAATATTTCTTTATTGGGAGGGTGATAGACACCTGGAGTGGGCTTGCAGGAACAGTGGTAGGTGCAAATACAGTGGGAGGGTTCAAGAGTGCTTGGGACAGACATCGAGGGCTGTTGAAGGGAGGGGGAGGGAAATCAGAGCAAGCCTAGGGGATGCTAGGCAAATGAGTAGACTAAGTGGGCCTGGTGGTCCGTTTCTGCTATCACTTTCCTATGTTCCTGTTTGACACCTAACTACTGCTTAGACAGTGTAGGTCAAATCACATGCTGTCCTTTTCTTCCTTTACATAAATATGTATGGTGATGCAGCCCTAAGTATCACAGGACACCCTGGGTTTAAAATCGTTTTAGACTTAGAAGCATCACATTTTGGAAGAGGTGAGGTGCTGAAATGTTACCACACCATAGACAGTGGCACAGAAGAAAAACATTACATGTGATAAAGGAAGTTAAATCTCTGCCATCTTCACAACACCTCACTTGTGTATCTTTAGTTTCATGGCACACAAGAGAGAATACTGTATGTCAAAGGATACACTGACTTTGTAAAACTGACAAATATGATTAGCTGCAGGCATGCTGATAAATGTGTGTTATAATTTGCATCATTGAACTTGGAATTTTTATATTTGTAAAACTAGTGCTAATAATAACAATCATGAGTCCCACATAATTTTATTCAGCCACAATATGAGTTCATTACCTTCATCACTGTCAAATGGTTTCAATAGTTTCAATGTTTCAATTGAAATAAGCTTGGAATTTTCCTCAGTTGCAGAAACATCTCCTTTAAAAAAAAATGAACAAAACATGAATAGACATGCAATTAGTAATGAAGGTAAACTATGAATTTAATTTTGTATATTTTATATTTCAAATATGTATCATACAGATGGTTGTATAGTCCCCTAAGATGCAATATTTCATTTTCATGGTGTCCTTTGGTACAATTAGGGTATGAAACGAAGTTTGAAGTTATTCTATTTTAGTTCCTACAAAACTGGAGTTGCTGAATAGCTTTATCCCACCTTTAATTGCACGAACAAATATCTTGTTTCCAGATCTCATAATACACACACTTTTAGGACCTCACATGTCCCAGACAGATATTAGATTCAAGTTTTAGACCTAATGAAGAAAGCTTGTGGACTACTTAAGCAATATGGCACAACAGGGTGTGGGTTATTGGGGATTATACAATGGCAAGAAAGAATCCTGGCTTCTGATTGGTCAGTTGGCCATCACAGCAGGGATGTTATCCTGGCATAACATCTCAGCTGATGATGGGATTGAGATTGAGATTGATGATGATTGTTTGCATCTTCTCTTAAAAAAAATATTTTTAAACACTAAAAAAAATTCTTTAAAATTATTTTTTTCTGTATAAAACAATAAGCCATTGTATAATAGGAATGATGCCCTCCAGGGTGGGTGTTATGCTGAGATAACATCCCTTCTTGGGTGTTGGACACCCTCGGCCAGTGGCCGAGGGCCCAACCACCCAAGGCGGGATGTTATCCCTGCATAACACCCACCCTGTCAGGCATTGTTCCTTTATTATATAATGGCAAGAAAGAATCATGGAATCTGATTGGTCAGTCTTGGGCTGGACCCATGATGTTATCCTAGTACAACATCACGGGTCTAGTCTCAACACTGTGAACCTCTTGATGATTGTTTGTCACAGCATGATTGTCTTTGCATCTTCTCTTAAGAAACAGAAATATTTTTACACACTAAAACATTTTTAAACTGATTTTTTTTATTCAGTATAAGAATGAGCCATTGTATAATAGCAATAATGCCCTCCAGGGTGTGTGTCATGGTGGGATAATGTCATGCCTCAGGTGTTGAACACTCTTGGCCTATGGCCTCATGCCCAACCACCTGAAGCATGACGTTATCCCAGCACGACACGCACACCCTGTCTGGCATTATTGAGTAATTTACCTACTCCTTGTGGGGTGTGTCACGAGGCACAGCCAAGTGACTGAACCACACAGGAAGTGAATAAATCACCCAATGACTCACACCTTGGAGTGCCTTATTGTGATTATACAATGGACCCATGTGTAAAAAAAATTTAAAATGTGTTTACATTAATTTGTGGAAAATTGTAAATTATTACGGTGTATTTACATTTTTCCACTCTGCAGTGGGAAATGCATTTCTTCATTAACACTGTTTTTAAGATAACATTACAAAATCTCAAAATAGTTTCATTCTTGGATGGAAAAAATATCAGTTTCACATTTGCTTACAATGCTCCTGACATTGTTATAAAAATGGTTATGTGTCACTAAGATGTGGATTATGGAACAAGGTGTTATTTAATGCAGTGTCTAAACTGTGCATTTTAAAAATAATCTGATCAGGATTTTCAGAGGGGTCAGTCCAGGATTCATCCTCTGTGTTTTTCAAAAGCAGAGATTTGTCTGCACTGTTAAACCTACTGATTGGTTTACATAAAAATGCCATTGCATTTAAAATTACACAAACTGCATATGAGACATTGTTTGCTATGTATCAAGATGTTTTGTTGCAAATGGATGGAACTTTTTAAAGCAGAAGCAGGGTGGCTTGATACAAATAGGCAAATGCAGGCATAGGCACACATTGCATTTGTGTCTGTGTCCAGCTCTACTGAAAGCCTAGTCAGCATTATTTCCCCATGATTTCTAGTCATTACCCACTGAGCATGCATCCCATTCCTTGACAAATGGCCAACATCATTGGAAAGGTGGTTATAGGAACATTAGGCTAAGATGCTAAACATAATGATTATTACTGTAATTAATCAGAGCAAACATCAAATTTATTTTCTATTATTTTTGCTTATCATTCCTTGACAAAAGTACAGGTATTATGAGGAAAACAATTCCTGAGCTAACACGCCTAAGGACTTTGACTAATCAATTCTGCAAATTGGCTATTATATGGACAGGCAATGAAAGAAAAATCAGTTTAAGGAATAAGGAAGGAAAGAGTTAATTTCCATAGATGGAAATCACAGACATTAAGACTGGAATAAAGACTGGACCAGATAGCTTGCATCTGTTGTATGAGGTACCCACAGCGTTATTAGCTGAGCAGCTAAAATATACATCAGAGGTCAAATAGACAATAGGAAGCCATCTTCATCTGGAATTCACCCCCCCAAATTCACCACTCATCCTCTTGCTACTCCATTAACTCTACCCTCAAGAACTTCCTTGCACCTTCCTGTGCCTGCCATGACCCTCCCTAATCCCCCCACATCTCCTCTAAGCCCATATTTCACATGCCTACTTCCCCACCACTCCTATTTCTCTCTGATCATGCTACTCTTTGTCCCCTACTTTCCCTTCTCATAAAGTGTTCCTCCCCCTTTGTTCTCTAGCCTTTTTTTTATTTAAAATGCTTTATTCAGTTTTCAGTACAATACATGTGTAAGTATTCAGAAAAACAATTGAGGAGCAGTTACAAAATAAATGCAACATTCTATGAAAGGCAGCCTCCTCTGTCTGGACATTTAAAATAAACACTATAACATCCCTTAAACCCCTCCCTAGTTATTCAAGTATCTAATTAACCCCTGCCCCCATGCCAAAATCTCAAATTAGGTATTTTATTATTAGTACTGCATTTTCTATCTAACCTGTGGATACTTAAGACTTCCAAACTGTGAGTAGAGCTTCCAGTGGTCTCCGCTCATCTAGATACACCTGATTCTCTTTGACCATCATGGCAATGTGTTTTTCTAATTGAAGAGCCAATAACACTTCTTTATGCCACTCTAGTATAGATGGAAGTGATTCATCTTTCCAGTGTCTCATAATCACAAGTTTGACCACTGCAGAGATGAGAGCCATGTAGTTTTTCCTACTCTTAATAGTTCCCAGAGACAATCTATTGAGGAGGCAAATCTCCAGGGTAAATAATGACTCTAACCCCAACAGTGGATCCAAAGAACTTTTAACACTGAGCCAGAAGTTCATGACCTTGGGACAAGACCATAGCATATGGTAAAGGTCCCCAGAGGAACCAGTACAACATTGACATTGTGGGGATGGAAGTCTTCCAAATTTTGAATAATCTTTCTGGGGTGAAATACAGGTTATGCATGATATTAAATTGTATTAGCCAGAGCCTATCCTGTTTAATGTATCTGTATAAGTTACATCAAATTGGATGCCAGTTATTAACATCCACTGGTAGTGCGAGCTTGTTAACCCAGTACTAACAAGTGCCTTTGTAAACTGGAATCTTGAGTTTGGAGTTCTTTATATACCTTGGCTATGGAGTGTGGTTGATTTACAACCGTTAAGAGGGGGTGTAGATACATAACAGCTGAGACAATTTGTGATGTTCTACCAAAAAGTGATGCAACAGCTTGTTTTAACTGCCAGTACTTAAAGGGGTTTCTCTCCTGAATGTTGAGAGACTGACACACCTGTGAAAAACGTAGAACCTTGCCATCTAAAACAATATCGTTAAGTTTGGCACTTTCCAAAGGAATCCAAAAAGAAGGTGAAATAGGGGTTTTACCAATATGGAAATATGGGTTCCCTACCAGTGGTTCTTCTAGGGATTTGTGCCAATCTAAATTTCAATGGTTTTGTAGCTGATGTAGAGCCCTGATTGACCATCCAATATGAGTATTTCTTAATATTTTGAGTATACATTGAGGTACGGCATGCAGTAGAGAGGGTAATGTACAAGAGGCTTTCCTCATCAGATCTATCTCTATGTCCAGCCATAGTGGTTTGGGGGTTCTCAAGTCTCTTTGATCTGGTGTCAAGATCCAGTGAACCAATTTACTAATATGGATTGCACTATAGTACATGAAAAATGAGGGGAGTGCAAAGCCTCCTTGTGATTTTGGGGCAGTGAGCTTAATATATGCTTGTCAGACTCCTTTTCCTTTCCACAAGTATTTATTAATCAAAGTTTGCAGTTGTACGAACCACCTCTTAGGGAGAAAGAGACTCAGCATTCCCAGAGGATAACAAATGCAGGGCAAGAAATTCATCTTTACTGTGGCTATTTATCCCCATAATGGATTGGTAATTCTCCCCATCTGGTTAGATCTGATTTAAGGGTAGTAAGCAAGGTGGTAAAATGTTCTTTCACTATGGTGGAGAATTCCTTGTAGATTTTAATACCCAAATATGTCAAGGATTTTGGTTCCCATACTAGATTATACCCCTCAATATCTGATGGCAAAGTTTTCCCATTCAATGGGAAAACTTTGGTTTCAGACAGGTTAAGTTTATTATAAGAAACTTTTGCAAATAGATCAAATTCTCTGAGTAAAGCTGGTATTCCATTGATTGGATTTTTCAGGTGCAATAATAAGTCATCTGCATATGCAGATATTAGGTGGTGACCGCGTTCTCTACCCTTAATCTATCTCCCGCCTGTGAGCTTGATCACTGCATTGTGTAGGCAGGATCCATAGTGGACTATGCACGGTGGGCAACAACTTTATCCCCTTCCCCCATTTCTCTTTTTTCTCATGCTCTCAGTCACTGCTAGATCACTACCTGTGTGGGTAGGGTCACCCAGCAGACTGGTGGGGTACTACCCCCCACTATAGTTGACCTCTGCTCAGGCTTATATGCCTACTCCCTGCCACTCCTATTTCCCTCTGATCATGCTCCTCCTTGTCCCATACTCTCCCTCATCCTAAAGTCTTCCTCCACCTTCATTCTCTACCCTTAATCTATCTCCCTCCTGTGAGCTCAATCACTGCCTTGTGCAGGCAGTATCCATAAAGCATGGAGGCAAACAACCTTACCCCCTTTCCCCTATTGCTCCTTTTACTGCACCCCCTCAGTCACTGCTAGATCACTGCCTTGTGCAGGCAGGGTCATCCAGCACACTGGTGAGGTACTACCCCCCCTACTATAGTTGACCTCTGCTACCCCCTCCCACAACATCCTTCCCCCCAACACCCCTCGCATCACTATATATAAATAACTCATCTCCTATAACCAGTGTCATACCAGTACAGCTGTCCACCACTCTGCCCAGATAGGGATAACCGGACATTGTTGAATTTCAACTCCCCACCCTTTCCCCCCTTGGATACCCCAAACCAACAATACCTCTCTCTCATTCACCCTGCCACACTCTAACTCTCTTCTCCTCCTGCCCCCCTTCCGGTTAACGTAGCCTAACACTGGCCTACCCTGACACTCAATTAAGCACTTGTAGCCTACCCCTGTACCCCTCTTACATGCACTTTAGTCCACCCTGTCATCTCTATTTGCCTTAAAACTCATGCTCTGTCTGCGTCTCTCCATATATTTCCTTTCCTTCTTCCATTCTACCCTCCACAACTTTTCATTCCCTCCTTCCAATTTTCCTCTTTTTACTCCAATCACTGTAAATCTTGAATATCTATGTTACACTAATGGCTACCAATTACTACTGGGTCACCTTAACATCTAGTGCTACATACTGTTGTCAAGTTATTATATGTGTTCCAGTGTTATCATCTGTCACTAACTGCTGCCAGTTTGCTATATGTGTCTTCATATCTACTATACTTAACTGTTGCATTGTTAGCCAATGATATCCACCTGTAACCCCTCCTGCTCTCATTGTATGCAAGTAAGCAAATTGTATTCCAACATTGTAACATTTCTCTGTATTATATCCCATTGTTCCCTACCCCCCAGGTTGCACCAGGAGATGAGAAACTTGTTGTTCAGCATGCCTTCCGTGTGAAACATTTCAATAAATAAATCTTCACTTGGTGTGTGTGTAATGGTGTGAAGAAAAGGGCTACTAGATTAAAACCAGTAAAGTCTTTTTTTTTATTTAGTTGTTTAACCAGGAGTAGCACACTAAGCTAAAAGCTTTTTTACAGGAGTGACCTGGGAGCACAGGGAAGTTATGTGACTTCTCAGGGTCACACAGTATGCAAGTGGAAGCTGTGGGATTCAAACCCAGGTCTGGTCTGCTGGGTGTCACCAGATTTGCAGCTCAGAGCCTAAAACCACTGCACTATACTGTGTCCTCAATGTGCATTTTATGGAAGAATGCAAATGTCACAAACTTATAAGTTACACTATTTCAAAGATCTCAGTAAGACTAATATCAGAATACCTCCAAATATCATGTGAAAATATTAAACTTTTATTTTAAAAATCCCAACATTTTAAATATGAATTGTTCACCCTCATGAGAAATAAAGTAGTGGGTGATACACCTCTATTTAAAATATCAGTGTAGAGATACTGACTCTCTTTTCCCATTCATTTCTCTTTTTGTAATTTATATTTTTTTTTAACCAGGAAAGGTGTACTAAGCACTGATAGATTGTTTCAAGCTGCATTCTGCAGAGCAGATTGCATGAACCTGTTTTATTGACAGGGGAAATGTTGGCCATGTCACTAGAGGAACTCTCCTCCTTATCTTTGATAATTGCCATGGGATCTTTAACTGTCACCTGGACAGTGACCAGAAATAGGCAGAAGGGACATCAGATTAACATCTGTTCAAAAGGATGGCACCTCAACAGTGCATCAGTCCCCTCATACTGCACTACATTGTCAGTTATGGGTATTACCCTGAGTACCTGGTGTGAGGCTTGCATCTACAACCATCCAATGTTCTGATATACCATTAGTGTGATGACTTAAATTTGCTGCCACAATTAGGGTGCCACAAGAGGGCAACAGTGAAAGGGACAATCTTTATATTAGATCACCCCTTACTCATGTTTCCCTTTGCACCCAAATAATTTCTGCCTCCTCTGGGGCATTCTTACCCTGGAGGATGTTATATTTAGTTTCAGGGGGTTCAGGAGCAAAGCCTCCTGCATTGGGGGGCATGGTGGGCAAAGCCCCCGGCAAACACTGGCTGTTTTCCCAAGAGGGCACTTTGGAGCAGTAACTCCCATGAGACATGATGCCTTTCACTGTAATGCCAGGCAACATGTTGCTGGCAGATTATTCCATTCTGGCAAGATGTTTGTTGCTACTGCATCAGTGAACAAAATTGTCCAGCCCCTGAGGTGTGCATGCTATCAGCTGAGCCACTGATACAGATCTGAGTCACTGAAAGGCATATGACAAGAGGGAATTTCTCTCTAGGCAACAGTATACATGAGAATGATACAAAACAGTGAAAAGGTACTTTTAGACACCACATTGAAATGTCAGAAAAGACGGAATAATCCTGGAGACTTGATGAACTTGTTTATAATGGGGCTTTGAACTGTTCATGAGTAACCTTGAAATTGTGTGCCCGACTAATGATAACTGATGTCATAACACAGCATGCTTCATGGACGATGGCAGCAGAATTACCCTGTGGCTCAGAGGTCTACCAGCTAAATGCACGCTGTCACTTTTCAGTCTGCAGAAAAAGATGCTTCATGCCACCAGCAAAACTGAAGCATTCATTATTGTTTAAAGGCATGCACTTAGAGTAGTATTGGGAAGGAAGCAGTGCATCCTGTATTGTTTTGCAGTGCCTCACTAAGGCATTTGACACTGTTAATCACCAACTGCTCAAACACTGTCTCCAATCCACAGGGCTGTCCACTGGCACTGTTGCCTGGTTCAACAGTTATCTACACTATCTCATAAGATACAACATGTAAGAATCGGTGGTACTCTCTCTGAACCTGAGGAGGTAAGCCTAGTTGTCCACCAAGGGTCAATCCTAGGTCCACCCCTTTTTAGCCTCTTTGTTAATACTCTATCCACTGCCTGCCCAGCACACATTTTGCTCTATGTGGATGATGCCATCATTTCAACACCTGACAGTGAATTGGCATCAATTGCAGCCAAAATTCAAAACAACTTTCAAAGACTGGAATCATGGTTCTCTCAGAACAAACTATTGCTCAACTATAAAAAGACTAAAATCATGCTCTTCCTTACACCCCAGAACAAGAAGAGATGTGTTCCACTGAGGATTCTGAGCCACAAAGGTGGCACACTTGAATGAGTAGACATGTTTAAATATTTAAGTGTCCACCTGGATGACACCCTCACCTCCATTCACGTTCATCAGCTTGTCAAATCTGCTAATATGAAACTAGGTGTTCTCTACCACCACCATTTATCAATGATGCTGGATGCCTTAAAATTACTAACAAGCAGCTCTGTCCTGTCCTCTGTGGGCTACAGACTTGTGAGCTATGATGCTGGCTCTGACACTGCATTAAAGAGTGTCAAAACCCTCCTAAATAAGGCCCATCACCTGGTCCTGGGATCCCATCACCTAACACATAGGTGTGCCCTTTACAGTGAGCCTGGTTGGCACCCCTCCATCTCAGGCTGCTTTTTGGCTAAAACATCCTTGCTAGGGCTCATGTCAGAATCCACCTCCACCCTTTTTGAAACTGCCCAACCTACTATAATGACTAGAAGTGCAACAAAGGGAGGATTTATAGTACCCTTTAAGTGCACCTCTTTTGCCCAGAGGTCCCTTTTGTATCATGGAACCAAGTGGCTCAATGAACTACCTCAAGCCCTACTCCAATGTAACAAACTCAATCAGTTCTGATCAGGGCAATGAGCACACCTAACCAACAAAAATGCCTGCCATTGCTCTACCTAATCAGTGATGTTCCATCTGTATCTGATACTGCCCTGCCTTACTTACTCACCCCACTCTCCTCCCCCTTCATACTCCCCTTTATCTCTCTGGCTCCCCATCCCCATCCTTCTCAGACTCCCTTGCCCCCTCACCCCTGCTTAAAGGTTCCTCCTCCCATCCTGCTCCCTTCTTTCCCTACAACCCCTCCCCACCCCACATCTGCCCCTTCCGCCCCTTACCTCCCCCTACCTCTCAATGGACAAAGTTATGTCCTGCTGCTTCTTCTTTTTCTACCCCTCTGCAGCCTGGGATACTGTTCTGGCCACTTCCAGTGCTCTCCTAAGCATAGTGCCACACTCATTTAGCATATTAGGTAGAGGGGAATTGCTCATAGTAACATTGTTTACTTACTTGCTGATCCTGTAATCCTGTAATGCTATACTTGCTGTGAATGCACTTGTTAGCTTGCTGTCTGTTTTGTTGTCACATGTATGTACTGTTTTGTCTTGCTTTGTATTGTTTTATGATGACTTGGAGCCTTTGTAAATGAGCCCTCAGCTCAAAGGTACTAATCCTAAACTGCAATAAAAAAATAATGGGTACGTATTATAGCCGAACATATTGGTCTATGTTTGCAAAATAGATAAATTATACTATTATCTAAAAATAAATAATTTTGTTTCCCATTTTGTTGCAGTCTTGCTAATTGATAAGTTGAGTTGAATACCAAGTGATGACTACTGTTTTCAATGCAATGCATATAAGTAAAACCTAATGCAATCTAATATCTTTTGCAGTGTAGCTTAGTTACTAAATATATTTATAAAAAATGCTTAGTCTTTTCAGAGTGATGAATGCTTGATATATAAATATATACATGTACCTCTTAATTTATGTTCTTCCCCTTCACTGAAACATTTTAAACAAAATGTTGAGATATATGTACAGTCAGGGGAAGTTTTTAAGTGATTGCTAGGGATGTAAGTTTGTCATGGATGAGGTTTAATGACTCATTGTTCATTCATGAAATCATTAGTAAACAGTAGTAAATGTTGTGGCACTGTCATCATTGCTACATTCTGATGACACTAGTGAAAGTCATGGAAGTCCTGAATAAAGATCAAACGTCATGGAATCAATGACGTGTATGACTGCCATGACAAACTTACATCCCTAGTGACTGCTGTAAAGTTGTTATGTAATTTGTTATATCTGTGAATTGTGTGATTTCAAATGTTGTCTAAGTGTTGAGTCAGAACTGAAAATTGACTTGTTCCAGTGTCCCTCTCTCTCTCTCTCTATCTCTCTCTAAAACAACCCACACCATCCCTACACAGATGAAGAGGCATCGAGGTGGCATTGGGGTTGTCAGCCCTAATGCTCACCCCAATCTCCTAGGCTGCACCAACCCAGCTTGTTTTCTAATGGAATGGTGTAAGCGTTAGGGCAGATGATCCAAATGCCACCCCCAGATGCCTTTTGCCTGTGCAGGGTGTGTGGGAGGGGGGGGAGTGTTAGGGTTGGAAACCCTAATGCTACCTTTTCCTGCCTTTATTGCTTTAACCCTAACTGATACATTAATGAAGTGTTTGCAACTTATTTCCTTGCTTTTTGAGATAATGTAATCATGTCCTAATGTGCTTGTTGGAGTAAATGGCTCTCTGGGCTCTAGGCTCCAATTCCTCCATGGAACATGTATGTATGTATGTGAGACCCTGCACACCCACAGTATCTCAGACAGCAGTGCAGTGCCACATAGATCCTGTGCTACAATAAGTTTAGGGGTGGGAGCACAGGGTCCTTCAAACCCTGCACTCCCACAGTATCTCTGGCACCAGCACTGTGACCCACAGGCCAGGTGCTACAATGCCTTTATGGGTAGGAGCACAGGGTCCTTCAGACCATGTACCCCAGCAGTATCTTAAGCACCAGCACAATGGCCCACAAATTTTGCACTACAACGTCTTTATAAGTGGAAGCAAGGGTCTGAAAACAGGCACCAGTACAGTAGCACACAAACTCTGCACTACATCTTTAGGGGTGGGAGTACAGGTTTCTTTTGGACCTGCACTCCCACATTATTTCAAGCACTAACATAATGCCCCATTGTCCCTGCATCAGAAAAGCCCTAATCCTTTTTCGTCATGACTACAAAGGGATGTTGTCATATCTCAAAATAGGAATCATTTCATGAAAAAGGATGTTGGTGTCTCACCAAAGAGGAATTAAAAATATTTTTTTTTTCATGAGCTGTCATGAAATGATTCCTTTTTTGTGAGATGACAAAATTATTTGTCAGCATCATGAAAGAGGATTAGCAGCAGGGCCATCTGGTCAGAGATTCCTAATCCTTTTTTATGAGGACGACAAAGGATTCTGTCACCTCAAGGAAAAGGAATCAACTGATGA
Source organism: Neoceratodus forsteri (assembly GCA_016271365.2). Taxonomy (NCBI): domain Eukaryota; kingdom Metazoa; phylum Chordata; order Ceratodontiformes; family Ceratodontidae; genus Neoceratodus; species Neoceratodus forsteri. The sequence goes on from CM057454.1 coordinate 578,323,250, forward strand.
AAAAAGATTTTGACAACTGTTGAAAAAGCATTTAAAATTTGTTTTTGGAGAGCTGTCAAATCCTTTTTTTTTTTTTGAGATGATTCCTATTTTTGAGATGGCAAAATCCTTTGTAGTCATCACAAAAATTTATTAGGATTCTCTGACCAGATGGTCCTGCCACTAATCACCTTTTGTCAGATAAATTTGTTTTTCATGAGCTGTCAAATCCCTTTTTGTCATGCAGAAAATGGATCAGAAGTGAGTCATGAAAAAGAATTAAAAACACTTTTTCATGAGCTGTCAAAATCCTTTTTTCGTGAGATGATTCCTACTTCATGAGATGACAAAATCCTTTATTGTCATCACAAAAAAGGATTAGGATTCTTTAACCAGATGGTCATGCTACCAATCCTCTGTTGTCAGATAAATTATTTTCTCATGAAATTGTCAAAATCCTTTTTCATCATGACAAAAAAGGATAGGAAGCGAGTCACAAAAAAAGGATTTAAAAAATAAAAATAAGCTTTCTGAGGTTACATAAAATTAAAGTAAAGGCACACAACAACAAAGGACATCCTGAAGAACAAGATGAATACTTGGATGTCTGCAGAAGACATCCCTGGGAAGAGTTATGACAGTTTGGGCAAAAAAGAAAAAACAAAACAAGATAGTTGCTGAAGAAAAAGGAATTTGTTTCTCACAAAAAAGGATCCTTTTTCATGAGCTGTCAAAATCCTTTTTTGTCAGGCTAGAATCTTTGTTCATTCCATGCAACTATCCAAAAGACAGAAATGATAATGTTCAGAACATGATCTTTCAAAATGTAATAACTTTAAAATTGATTCATATTGTTTCACCAAACCACTGCTGACTTGTTCTTTGTGACAAGTACATTCTACCCTGAAAATTTCACACCACAATTTCAGTTGGTTTGGCTGCTGTGTGATAAGGAAAAAACTGCCCCAAAAGGCACATTTTTGCATTTTTTTCACAATATGCAGCATAAAATGTGCCAGTTTTCCCAACACATAGCTTAGTACATCGAGAGATCTACCCCACGGGACAGCACATACCAAATTCTATTAAAATCAGTTAAACAGTTGAAAAGTTAAACTGCAAAATTTCAGGTTTAACATTAATATATTTATCTATTCATATACTGTATACCAGGAAATATTCGCTATCCTTTTATTTTCGCTATTTTAGTGTTTTCTACAAAAGCGCTAATTTAAAGGGATAGCAAATATTTCCGATTTATGCAAACCTCTGTGTTGTGGTGTTGGTGTAGGCGAACACTGAAAGAATCAAGAATAGGATCAACACTGATAGGGTCAACCATACCAGATAAACAATACCAGAAATATCCTAAAGCTGTACACAGTATATCCATCACCTTTATTTAATCAATTCACAGCAAACTCATAACAATCCATAATGAAATAAATGAAAAAGTGTAAAGACACCACAGTTTATGCAGACAGCAAGCAATACAATGGATCTCATGTGATCTTAATTCTCTTGTTGATCTGCTGGCAAGTTATCTGACAGACACAGATGAGGGAAAACACTCTTAAAAAACAGAAAAAATGCTGCACTTAAATCTTAAATTAACTGACAGCATAGAATGGAATGGAATGGATGACAGCACTCAGAGATTGGTCCATCCAAGCTTTTTTCATCTACTTCCTTAACACTAGATTCTACAAATCCACAGATACAATCATCTCTTTTCTCTTTTAGTTTGTTAAAACTAGACTCCAGCCAGCATGCATGCTTTTCCTAGACAACTGACATGTAGAGATCGACTCGTACATTTTCTGCTCCTTCAGAAATCTGTGCAGAGATTAGGCCAGCATACCAGTCTGAAAACAATGCTTCAGCTCATCCTTAAACAGTTTATTCAGCATTAGGTCCAGCAGTTGAAGTAAGTCTGCACAGAATGCAGGCACAAAAACAGGGATGTGCCCAGACTTTCCAGTGGTTGAATTACTGATGCCATAGTGTGGGCCCTGAACAAATCCACAATCAAAAGACCCTTTTGCTCATGTGGCAGCCCAAGAGACAGCTCTGTTTTCTCCAGATGGGGGGAGAGTACTGATTCTATATATCCTATAGGTGTCAGCGTGGCTCAGTTGGTAGCACATCCGCCTCTGGACCAGAAGGTCATGGGTTCTCGTCCCACACCAGGATTGGACTTGCACCTGAAAATCACTGGCGTCAGAGTGCAGTATTGGGGGGTGCTGTACTGCTGGGGTATGCTGTCCTTCGGATGAGACGTTAAACCGAGGTCCCTTCTGCCCATCCTGTTGTTGTCCTGGTGAGTGTCCAGGTGGAAGTAAAAGAACCCAGGGCACTCTTTGCAAAGAGTAGGGAACATTCCCGGTGTCCTGGCCAAAATTCCCCTTCCCATAAACTGGTTCATGCAATTATCCAGGCTGTGTGTGGGTGATGATGTGCGATATGGCTGCCACCACACATTCAGTCACTTCACTACCAGTCTAGCATTGCTTGTAAAGCACTTTGGATATATGAAAAGCACTATATAAATGCTGATTCTTCTTCTTCTTCTTCTTCTATTGTGGTGATCTTGTTTGCCCAGTGGTTTGGTGAGTGGGTGACAGATCAGTCCTTGGGGAATTTATAAATTGGGTGGAAAGCAGGAGTTTTGCCTCAGTAAATGACTTGAGGCAGTAGCAGATCTCCTGAAAGGGTGCATGCAAGGACAACTGATACTTGTCGTTTATCACCAGCGCCAGTTAAAGCCACTTGTTGTGACCCAGTCTGAGCCATGGTCCATTGTGATACTGATTGAGACTGACTCCAGTCTCATCCAAATTTACAACTAACTCAGGAGGGATCAGTTCCTGTGCTGCGGCCCTGGCAATTCTAGCAAGGAAACCTTGTTTCAATTTGACAAAGTCTAGTGGTGTTTTATGGGCAGCCTTGGTGCCCTTCTTTTTGCTAAACTCCATATGGTTAAGAAATCCCCAAGCCCATTTTGTGGTTATGCATACACTAACACCGTTCTCTGTTAGTATCTGGGGACAGTTTTATTTGACTATGCCAATTGCTAATGCATGCACCACCCGTGCATTGATTACTGCACCCTTAGCCCTCAGGCTTCTAATAATACTTTTTAATTTTTCCTTCACATCCTCTCTTAATAAAGTTGGCCTGCCCCTTGGTTTTGTTGGCAGTGAGGGTGGGAGAGTACTCATATTTTGGGTCTGCATTAATTGTTTCCTGTAATCAGTTTTAAAATTGTGCACAGTAGATTCATTTATGGTGCTGTGATACTTCGCATGATAGTAACGCACATCGGACATTACACCATTCTCACTTGCATATCTACCAATCTCAAATCAGACTTCACCTAAATAAGTGCTGTAGGTAGATGGACTTCTTTTTTTTGCGGTGGTGGATTACATGCTTTTGGTTTGGCAACAATGCTATTTGCTGTATCACTGTCTAATCCAGACCGAGTAAGATGCTCGCTCGAAACTTCCCCTACATCAACAGGATAGTCTTACTTTGCAGCCTTGTTTGAGTTAATCCACTAAAGAACTGACATTCTGTTAACATGCTGTAAGTTGTAAGCATGCTGTCTGAACTCCGGAGTGGAACTAGGAAACACCAAAACTGCTTGATTAAGGTAGGGCAGTAACATACTTGTACTGTAGTCATGACAGCCAACTGATTGCTGTAACTGACAGTGCTGACACCAGCAGATTACTGTTCTAGCAGGTCATTGTAGTCATGACAGCTGACTGATTGCTGTAATTGACAGCCATTTACAGAAGAGCTACCAGCAGGTACAATTAACTGTGCTTCTGTTTGCTTCTTAATGTTTTCCATGTCTTTCAAATTTAGTACACCTTTCAAAATGTGAACATTAGAGGGCACGGATCTGTTTCTGTGACTCAGAGTGCTAGTATTAGAGGATGTGAATATATTCTGTTATACAGTATTATCTCTGCTAATTGGTTGAAACACATCACATAACCATGTATATATCAAAGGGAAAACACACATCTGCACTTTCACCCCCTCCAAAACAAATTTGCCATTTTATAAAACAGATAACCCACTCTAGGGTGTGTTGTCATGCTCCAATATATGCACACTTTGAGTGGTTAACAATGCATACCAAGGCATGCATATATTAGAACGCGACCACACACCTTAGAGTGGGTTATCTATTACATATACACATATGTATGTGTGTGTGTATATATATATATATATATATATATATATATATATATATATGCGTGTGTGCATATATATATATATATATATATATATATATATAGAACAAAAAACTCCATTTAATGCATCAGTTAGGGTTGTTCCACAGCGACAAAAGTGAGAAATTCTGTGTTAGGTTGAAAACCCCCTTGGACCCCAGCCTACCTCCCACTGGCATTGGGGTGTGCATCAGGGTCAATCGGCCTAACTCTCACCCATCACATATGTAAAGAAGCAGAGGTATAGGAGAATGTGGTGAGAGTTAGGACCAAGACCCCAATGCCAGTTGGGGGTGGCTGGGGTCCAAGGGGGGTTTTCAACCCTAACACCAGATTTCCTCACTTTTGTCACTGTGGAACAACCCTAACTGATGCATTAAATGGAGTTTTTTGCCTCTAATTTCCCTTCTTTTTGAGAATGATAATGACAAATAGTGAATGTAATGCAGCAGCACCACATGATGTCTTCACACAAAGTAATGCAGTGCCCACAAACACAAATGGTAATGCATATGGTGACACAAAGCGAAACACAAAGATAAACAGTACTGAGAAATAGTGAATGTAATACAGCGACGGGACCAGCTATGGGAGCACGGGGCCCAAAGGGCCCCACATTCCCACCACATATTGTCTTCTTGTAACATAGTAACACAGTGCCCACAAACAGAAATGGTAATGCACATAGTGTGACAAAGCAAAACAGAAAGATAACTAGTACTGTAGACACAAATGGTTAAAATTACAGAAACAGAAGCACAAATGAAAACATAAAGGGTAACGCAGAAGGTGATGTAGACAGGAAAAGTAAGTTAAACAGGTACAGAACCAGAAGCAGAAGCACTAAGGGTAAGAGTTATGGAAATGCTCACAATAGTTTTCCCCAAAAGCTGCATATAGAAAGACAGTGAGTACCAAGAATGTATGCAAAATAATGACTCTTGGAACAGAAAATGAGGACTTGGAATAGTAAATTGCTTATATCTCAGGAACCATACGACATAGAAAAAAAATTTAAAAGTCATATGAATTATCACTTTCCTGGCTAGTTTCATCTAAGCATTTTTCTGATGAAAAGTCCGTATCTTGCACCGTTTCCGAGATACGGGCACTGAAAGGCGCAGTGAATGCCGTAATGTTATCCTATGGGACAAAAAGTGAAGTTCAGAGTGCCATAACTTTGCCTCCCTGTAATATTTTTTCACCAAACTACTGAAAGGCTCATCTGTGGGATGTTGGCTGTCCCTTCCAAATTTCAGCCCAAAAGGCCAAACTGTTATTTTGCAGCAGGACGTCAAAGGATTGCTTCAATGCGTTGGATGCCGTAATGTTATCCTATGGGAAAAAGTGTCAACTTTGGAGTGCCGTAACTTTGCCACCATGTAATATTTTTTCAATGAAGCACTGAAAGGCACATCTGTGAGATGTCAGCTGCCTTCCCTACAAATTTCAGCCCAAAACACAAAACTGTTCTTTTGCAGTGGGGTGTCAAAGAATTGCTGCCATTTTCCCACAGCCTAGAAAAGTACTGTTGCAATTTGTGAAAGCTTTCACAAATTCATTCGACAGTGTCACAAGTGCAAAAGTACTTTGTGAAAGTACTTTTTCCAGAAATTTGAAAAAACATATTTCTGGGCTGTTTTACCCCAAAATAAAGACATGCCTATCATCCTCAGGGTCCAACTAGGTGAATACAAAAAGAATTAGGTTGCTAGAGGGTCCCAAATTTAAATGCCAAGCATTTTTCTGATGACCAACTGAAAACAAAATGGCAGATTTGCGACAGTAAAAGGGTCATTTGGGAAAGTAAAAACTGCATTTGCGATACTGTTGAACTTTTTAACTTTTGCCATTGACTTATAATTCGGAACTTGTTTTCTTGAATAACTTTTGAACCGTTTAATATTTTTTCACAAAATCTTCAACAGGCACATCGAGAACCCTGGCTGCATGTTCCCCGAAGATATCGGACCAGTCGCGCAAACCGTGCGACCTGTAGGCGTGACTGTAGAATTCAAAAAAAGCATCAACGCGCGCACAAATCATGCTTAATAACTCCATAGCCATATATCCGACGGGTACGAAACTTGGCAGATCCCAAGGCAAATCCATTGAATGGTTGAAAAGTTATTAAGGTGCAAAATTTTACGTTTAACATGTAAATGGCTCCTCAACCCTGACTATGGTAGCACTACCATGCTACCATAATATATATACATGTATATCTGTGTATGTTATATATATATATATATATTTTTTTTTTTTTTCTATATATATACTTTGCAAAAAACTACGTAAATGCCACATTTACAGTTCAGGCTAAAGTAAAAAAATGTAGGGAAATGTGGTTTTAGTATTTCAAACCCTAAACCCCCACTCCCACCCCTAAAGCAAATCATGTGTGCAGTCTTCCTCTAGGTGTGTATCTTTCTGGAGTGGATAGAATGGGATAAACTTTAGGGTTAACAAGCCCAAGGAAGCAATCCCCCCGATTTATTTTAGGGGCAGGGTAGGGTTTTGGGTTGGAAACCCTAAAACCACATTTCCATACTTTTTCACTTTAGCCTGAACCCTAAATTTTGTATTAATGCAGTACAAAGATTTTCCTTACTTTTGAGATAGTACAATTGTATCCTCATTTGTCTGTGTACCCTTATTCATCCATATTTTCTGAGATAGTGTAATTGTATCCTTATTTGCCTGTGGGAGTGCAGGGCCCTCTGGGCCATGCATTTTAATTTGTAACAAAATGGCAACCAAATTTTCAGAATAGCTGTGTTATTACCTCACCTCATGAATGCATTGCTGAAAATGTTCAAATTCTTACTAGAATGAGATTCCACACCACTGCAACATCGTGAGCGTGAAGTCACTTTTTGTGCTGGATTTTCATACATCAATCACCACTGCTCTTGAGGTGGGTTCTCAATAAGGCCATGTTGAAAATTTGGTGTAAAATATGCAAAAATTGCAGTTAGACATCAGAGTTGAAAACCCCATTGAAATAAATTGAACAGCACTTCTCATACTGCAGTTGGCAGTTCCTGCAGCAAGATGTGTCTCCCATAGCAGAGTGGATCTTCACACTGAGATCTGTTCAGGTGAGTGAGGGTCTTTGGGGGGATCTGGGGTGCAGGGTGGTGGGTGTTGAGTGGGATGTCAGTGGGGGACTGTTTTCTTTTTTACAGTTTAAAAAATACATTGAAGGACCCTTTTCTATATTTTAGTTGGGGATGGTGATCTGAGACTGGGGGTGCAGCTAGACACAAGGGACAGATACTGTCATTACAGGGACAGTAATTGAAGGGTGGGGATAGCCACTAGACATCAGGGAAATATTTAAAAAGTATGAGAATAGCATTTGAATGGTGGGGAGTGCCACTAGATACCAGTGAAAATTCCATAATTCTGGGGATGGTGATCAGAAGGTGGGGGTGTCACTAAATACCAGGGACAAATACTATAATAATAACGGTGATGGTGATCAGACACTGGGAGGTGCCACTAGACACCAGAGTAAAAAGAAAGAATTATGGGGATGGCAATTGCAGGGTGTTGGTGCAACTAGACACTAGGGGAAGGGGAAAATCCCATAGCATGAGGAAGGTGATCAAAAAGTGGAAGTGTGCCAATAGATATGAGAGAAAAATACCATATTTATGGAGATGGCAATTGTAGGGTGAGGGGCATCACTAGACACCAGAGAAATAATAATTATGGAGATGGCAATCGGACAATAGTAGGTCCAACAAGACACTAGGGTAAAATTAAAGAATTATAGTATAGCAATCAGAGGGTGGGGGCTGCCACTAGTCACCAGGGTCAAATATAAAAATATTGGAATGGCAATCAGAGGGTGAGGAGCCACTAGACAAGAAGGGAAAAACTTTAAAATTACAGAGACAGCGATTGGAGAGTGGGAGTTTCTGACTGTTAAAACAGTAAAATGTTACAAATAACAATCTAGACTAAATTGTTGAAGTCTTTTTTCACCAGTCACCACAGACATTATCTGTGCCCCTAGGGTAGGCAGGGGCCAGAGGGGCATCCTTACTTCCAGTGCCCACTATTAGCTTTCTGACTGTTGAGTAAAAAGTTATAAACAACAATATCAAATACACTGCAAAAGTCTTTTTGTCTCTGGACCAGATGCCACAGTCTTTGTGTCCTAGGATAGGCAGGAACGAGGGGAGAATGCTTGTTGCCCAATATTATCTGTCAGTTTCTGACCATTGTTAAAACAGTAAAAAGTTAAAAGTTACAAATGAACTACAATATTTAAAGAATTGTTGAAGTCTTCTTGTCTTGATACTACAGAAGTTGTCTGAGACATCAGTCACATTTGCTGACTGCCACTGCTGGATAAACAAATGACAAGACAGTAATTCTTCCTGTTTCTGGTTCTTGAAAAAAATAATATATATATATATTATGGTAGCAAGGTAGTGCTACCATAGTTAGGGTTGAGGAGCCATTTCTATGTTAAACCCCAAAACTTTGTACCTTAATAACTTTGCAACTGTTTGACAGATTGGGCTGACATTTGGAATACATGATAAAGAACTATAGGCCTTGGGATCTGCCAAGTTTTGTAATGGTTGGATATACGGCTGCGGAGTTATTAAGCGTGATCTGTGCGTGTGTTTATGCTTTTTTCTGGAGTTCTACGGTCACGTATACAGGTCGCACGGTTTGTGCGATGCACCCAAAATCTTCAGGAATCGTGCATCCAGGGTCCCCAATGTGCCTTTCAAAGATTTGGTGAAAAAATATTAAACGGTTCAAAAGTTATTCAAAAAACAATTTCCCATTATAAGTCAATGGGAAAAGTTAACAAAAAGTTCGACAGTGTCGCAAATGCATTTTTACTTTTGCAAATGGTCCTGTTACTTTCGCAAATCAGCCATTTTGTTTTCAGCTGGTGATCAGAAAAATGGTTGGCATTTAAATTTGGGACCCTCTAGCAACCTAATTCTTTTTGTATTCACCTAGTCTGACCCTGAGGATGCCAGCCATGTCTTTATTTTGGGGTAAAACACCCCAGAAATATGTTTTTCAAATTTCTGGAAAAAGTACTTTCGCAAAGTACTTTTGTGCTCATGAAAGTGTCACAAATTTTTGCGAAAGCTTTCACAAATTGCGACAGTAGTTTTCTAGTCTGTGGGAAAATAACAGCAATTCTTTGGCACTGCACTGCAAAAGAACGGTTGGGAGTTTTAGGCTGAAATTTGGAGGATACGCAGCCAACATCTCACAGATGTGCCTTTCAGTGTTGTGTTGAAACAATATTACATGGCAGCAAAGTTATAGCACTCCAAAGTTGACAGTTTTTCCCATAGGATAACATTACGGCACCCGATGCATTACAGGAATACTTTGGCACCCTGCTGCAAAATAACGGTTTGGCCTTTTTTCCTGAAATTTGGAGAGAAGACAGCCAACAGCCCACAGATATGCCTTACAGTGGTTTGATGAAACAATATTACAGGGAGGCAAAGTTATGGCACTCTGAACTTCTCTTTTTTCCCATAGGATAACATTCACAGTGATTCGCCCTTCTTCGAGCCCGTGTCTGGGCTTGATTGCAAGACACGGACTTTTCTTCAGAAAAATAGCCCCCTAAAGGGGGCTAAGTACACAACTAGCCAGGACAGTTGTAAATCATATGACTTTTACATTTTTTTTCTATGTCATACAGCTCCTGAGATATAACCTATTTAGTATTCCAAGTCCTCATTTCCTGCTCCGTCTGGGTGCATTGGTGTCATCGGTCCTAACTCTCACCCCATTCTCCTATACTTCAGATGCTTTACACATGTGATGGGGTGAGAGTTAGGGCTGATGACCCCAATGCGCACCCCAATGCCGGTTGGGGGGTGGGCAGGGGACTCCAAGGGGGGGTTCAACCCTAACACTGAATTTCCTCACTTTTGTCACTGTGGAACAACCCTAACTAATGCATTAAATGGAGTTTTTGCCTCTAATATATATATATATATATATATATATATATATATATATATATACACACACACACACATATATATATATATATAGCATACAGTGTACAATAACAGCTTGCAAGACAATTCAAGAGGCAATATTACATTCAAGAGACAGTATAAGAGTAAAATAACCATCATCATTCTGAATCTAAGATGGCAGTTTGTTGCAGGATTTTGCATTGAACTAGATATGTGAATGGATCTGGAATGTGTAGTATGGGCTGCATGCCCATTGGCTCACGCTGTGGACCAATGGGTGTACAGCCAATGGGTGTCTAGCTCTACCAACAGTGTCAGTCAGAGGGCAGTGGGAGGCAGGCGGGTGGGGTTCTGCCACCGCCGCTGACCCGAGGAGGCTGGGGTGGTGGGGGCTCAGTGGGAGGGTGGGGGTGGGGTCCACTAGATCACCAGGGATTTCGGACTTGGGGGGGTGAGGAATGCCACTCGTGATCAGGCTCCGTGCAGTCCACTGAACTACCAGGGATATTGGACTTTGGGAAGGGGGATACAGTGATGCCTGCGATCAGGCTAATCGCGGTCCACTGGACCACCAGGGATATTGGACTGGGGGGGATGACTGATGCCCGTGATCAGGCTAATCGTGGTCCACTGGACCACCAGGGATAGGAGACGTTCTTTGTCCCTTACGGGACGGCCCATGATCGGGCTTCAGGGGGCGTCGGTCCCCGATGGCTGCTGCCTGGCAGGGCACCAGGTACAAGTCATCGGGAATCAGTGCACCTGCATGCCAATGGAAAGCAAATGGGGCCATAATCAGATGAAAATGGCCCCCCCATGCACCTTGCATAAATTATGACCCCATTTGCATGTCACCCTTTGAATATCTCAATGCTCCATTCTGACCACTTGTGCTGGCGCAGTTCTACTGCGCCATGCACAGTGGGGGTGGCCAGGGTGTGATATTCAAAGCAGTTGCTCCATAGCACAACTCAGCTGAATATAGCCCTGGCCACACCCCTGCACAACAAATTTGAGCAGTGCACAGGCTTGTGCCACAGCCTGGCACAGTTTGAATATCTGGGCCCCTGTACTAATGTGATGAATAGAGTATAAGGATGATTTTAGAGTTTATAATGATAAATCTATCAGAGTTTGGAATAGAGTAATAGTGGTATTATAAAGCTAAGAATAATAAGATATCCATTGAGTACTGTATAAGAATCATTACAGAGTTATTGAATACTAAGTTACATTATAGATTGGTTGTACACTGCTTGACCTCTTCAGTGCTTTGCACCCAGTAAACCTGTTTCCATTCACTGGGTTTGTCTCCTGCCTCTCCTTACTCAAGTACCACTACAACATCAGTGAGAATAGACCTTGTGCATTACAAGAAGAATTTTTGGCATCACAGACAGGATTAAAAGGAGTACAAAGCAGGCAGTGGCTCATTCAGAATGGAAGCTAGAGAGTCAAGCAGCAGTTCTGCAATCAGTGGAGGTTCTGGAGAGGATCCCTGTGTACACTTGGGCATGATACCATGCCCAATTACTTTGGTGCACCTTGGCTACCACAATTTACAGGTGATGTAAAAGACCCTGCATCCACCAACCTTAGGGAGTTTCAAAATAAGACCCATGCCATGTTCCATCTCTATGATGTTTTGGAACAACAAAAGGTGGAAATCCTGATCTGACAGTTGGGAGGAGCTGCACACACAGAGTAGTCAGTGCCTGGCCAGAAGCAGAAAAGACCACAGTGGCCCAAATCTTTACCCAGCTGCAATAGATGTTCGACCTCCAAACTGCATGTGATTTAATAGAAACATAGAAATATAGAAACATAGACTTTGATGGCAGATAAGGACTGCTTGGCCCACCTAGTCTGCCCATTTCCCTACCTACAGGATAAGCTGCAGATCCTAGTTAACCAGCAACTTATTTCTTCCTATCCCCCACAAGAATTTCCTTATGTCTGTCCCATGCATTCTTGAATTCTCCCACAGTTTTAGACCCCACAACCTCCTCAGGAAGGCTGTTCCATGCATCCACTAACCTCGCTGTGAAAAAATACTTCCTCATATTGCCCCTGAGCCATCCCTCCTTCTTTAAGTTGTGTCCGCTTGTTCTTGCACATCTCTTTTTTCTGAAAGATGCTATCCTCTTGTACTTTGTTGATTCTACTGAGGTACTTTAAAGTTTCTATTATGTCCCCCTCTCCCTCCTTTCCTCAAGGGTATACATATTAAGCTCCTTTAAAGAAATACAAAACCACACATGCCCCACAATGCAAATCACCACAGAATATTATACTGGTTCAACTTTAAGCAGAAATGCACAGTGCTGAAAGGCCTCTCACACAGTTTGCAAAGAGTACCAACAGAAGACATAAACACGTGTTTCATCCTACCAGGACTCATCAATATGCCTCGTCTGTCTGACACCTCAGTGGAATGAACCAGCTACCCTAAGATGGTCTATCTGGGTTATGTTGTGGTGAATCCCATTAAAACAAAAAACTATTTAAAAGACAAAGAACACCTGTGTGCAAGCACTGAGGCAATGGTTACCCCAAAGGGCATTTGGCTGGGAAGCCAAGTTTCAAAGAAATACGAAATCACACATGCCCCCACAATGCAAAGCATCATGGGCTGCATATGCAAATCACCATAGAATATTATACTGGTTCAGCTTTGGTAAGCTCCTTTAGTCTCTCCTCATAAGGCTTCTCTTGCAGTCCCTGCACCATTTTATTTGCCCTCCTCTGGGCTGCCTCCATTCTGTCTATGTCCTTGTGGAGATGGGGTCTCCAGAACTGGATACAGTAGTCTAGATGGGGTCTCACAAACTGTCTGTACAGAGCAACAACAACTTCCTGTTTTCTGCTGGTGATGCCTCTCCCTATGCATCCCAGTGTCCCTGCAGCCCTCCCTACTGCCCTCTCACATTGCTTGCTAACCTTAAGGTCATCCGATATGATTACTACAGGTCCCTTTCCATTGTTGTTGTTGATACTACCTCCCCCCATTGTGTATTCTTCCCCTGGGTTTTTGTTTCCCAGGTACATTATTTTGCACTTCTTTGCATTGAATCCAAGCTGCCATACTTCTGACCATTCCTCCAACCTTGCCAAGTTCCTTCTCATCCTTTCCACGCCACCTTGTGTATCAACCATGTTGCAGATCTTTGTGTCATCTTTTCCACACTTTTCCTTTGAGTCCCTCTGCAATGTCACTTATAAGGTTATTGAAAAGGCCAACCCGGTTGCACTGAGGGTTGAGGTGCTGGATGCCACACCTTGCGCCATGTCGATGACCTGGGTTTGGGAACAGACTCGGGGCTCCAGGGGCTGGCAAGGGAGAGGAAGGATTGAGCATCCTATGACTGATCTCCTTACTCTGGGGTGGGTGCCAGGTATGTGACACACTGCAGTGGCACCTAGCGGAGGCTAGGTGCACTGACAGAGGCATGCATTCCATGGGGAGGGAGTGTGGCAGACATCTGCACATTGGCGCATCAGATGTCACTGCACATCTGGCGCCCTGGGGGCAGTAACAGTGGAAAATTGTGGGCCGGCCACAGTGACTCATGGCCAAACCCTGAGCCCCAGGACATGAGAGGTGTGGCCACCTGAAGTTCCAGTCACGGGCCAGATGTCTCATATTTCATCAGGGTCTGTTGAGTCAAGTGCATGCAGCATATGCCAGACCTTGTCTGGGGTTTGGGTGCCGGTGGCTGGTGGTCATTGTGGCCCACTCTGCAATGGAGGAGCAAAAATGTTGACTGATTAAAAAAAAAAGACATTAAAAAGGACTGGACCCAGTACTGAACCCTGCAGTACCCCACTAGTAATCACTCTTTCTCAATTTACAATTGCCTTCTGTGTCCTGCTGTGGTGCCACTAGTTCTCCCCTTAATTATTTTATAATTCTGGGGTGAATTCCATCAGGCCCCATTGCTTTGTCCACCTTCAATTTTAGGAGATCTTTCAGAACCCTTTCTTCTGTGAAAGAACTGGGATCAACCTCCCTATCTAGAGTGCTTCTGTTAATTGGATTAGGCATATCCCCCTCCTCCTCCTCCTCCTTTGTGAATACTGAGCAGAAGTATTCGTTCAGTATCCCTGCTTTTTCACTGTCCCTCTCTGCCCATTCACTGTCCTTTCTATTCAGCCTCACTATCCCTCCCTTTGTCTTTCTATGCTCCCTGATGTACCTATAAAAGGTTTTTTCCCCCTTCTTAACCAAGTTGGCTATCTTTTCTTCAGGTTGGGCCTTTGCTATTTTCACTTCCCTCCCTGCTTCCTTCTGTCTTAACTGGTACAGTTCTCTGTCCTGCACCTTCTGTGTTTCCTTGTACTTTCTAAATACTATCTTTTTCTCCCTAACCTTCCCCACCACCTCTTTTGAGAACAATAGTGTTTTTTTCTTTTGTTTTGATTTGTTTATTTGCTTCACACAAAGGCTTGCAGCCTCTGTGATGGCAGTCTTGATGTTTCCCCATTGTTGCTTCATCCCTCCTTCTAGCCTGTTTGCTAGTGCTTTTCTAAGGCACTCTCCCATCTTGCCAAAGTCAGCCCTCCTGAAGTCCAGTACCCTCACTTTTGTATGACTTGCCTCTGTAGCTGAGTTTATCGTGAACTACACTGTTTAGTGATCACTGGTTCCCAGATGGCTACCCACTTCTAGATCAGAGATCCTCTCATTGTCCCCATTTGAGAGTATGAGGTCTAAGATTTCTCCCTTACCAGTGGGTTCTAAAACTAGTTGTCTGAGGCATGCCACCTGTAGGGCATCAAGAATGGCCCTGCTCTTGTATGTGGCTGCAGCAAAGGTGCTCCAGTTAACATCTAGCATATTCAGGTCCCCCATTAACAGTATCTCCCCTTTCTCTGCCATCCTAAGGATGCCTTCTATCATATCCTCGTCCATTCCTTCCACCTGACATGGAGGTCTGTATACAACCTCTGTATGTATTGTGGTGAAATTTCCAGTCTCTAAGGTGACCCCCAGTGCCTCTTCTTCTCTCATGTCCAAGGACTCACATAAACCCTCAGAGAGTATGTGCTCAGTCTACAAGGAGGCATTGAAGGCTATCCAGCAGATAGACCTGGAGGAAGTATGGAACTCAGACCAGGCTTTAAAAGACCATTTCATTGAGGGCATCAGAATGGATATGCATCACAGAGAACTATGACTATTATCCAGACAATACCCAGGTGCAGTCTTTCTGAACTTTAAGGAATAGGCAATCGAGCTGCTATCTGAACAAACCCATCATGGCATGGTGAATTCCCAGCACTGCAATAAGGGCAATAAGAAAGATCCCTGGTGCTGACCTAGAGGGATGGTGGAGACTGAATCCACCAGAAGAGATCAGAAAAATCCTGAATCAGACTTGATGGCTTTTATCATGAGCGAGATTAGATGGGAAATCCAGAACTTAAAAGACGATCTCTGTTGTGAATATCAGGGATAAGCCCAACCTGGTCATTTGGACTGGCGTAATCTTAGAGCACATGGTCAGAGAACTAATATGGTACAGAAGTTTATGGATCAATTTGCCTGACAAAGATGGCCAATCTGTCAAAGACATGGTGTCAGTAACCATGTGGAATGGAGATGCTCCCAGTAGGCCCATAGCAGAGAGATGGTTTTAAACAGGAAGTCCCCCAAACAGAGGACCAAACCCTGTGACATCAGGCAATAGGTCCACAGAAATATCCAGAACAGTTGAGATTCATAGGTAACTGCTCTACTGTTTTGATACAGATAAATGGAGTAACCCTACCTGCACTTTTAGACACTGGATCTCAGGTGACCACCATCCAGAGTGGATATTTCTTTGAGCACTGGTCCAGGGATCAGCTACTGCAGCCTCCTGAAAGCTGGATCAATCTTGTCACCAGTAATGGGACAAGAATTCCAATAATTGGATATGCAGAGGCCTCCGTGAAGCTTGTGGACAGTGAGCACAGCCGGCAGGGTATACTCGTAAGCAACACTTATGACCCTTCTGTACAGTCTGTTATCGGGGGGATGAACATACTGCAACATTATTGGAGTGCTCTGATGAATGTGATGAAGAAACAAACTCAATCCATGCAGGTTCAAGAAGGGAAAATCTGTCAGACTGCTCTCCAATATCTCCAAAAGTACTGTACCAAAAGTTCACCAATGAGCAAGGAGAGTTAGGAAAGATCTGAGTGATGGATTGCTGTCCTATTCAGCTTGAAACAGGCATGGAGACACTGATGATGTGTAAAACTAAAGTGGGTCTTGGAGGAAAGGACTATGTAGCCATGGTGGAACCCTTTTCTGGACTCAAGAGGGAAACCCGGTGATGGCAGCCAGGAGCCTAGTGACTTTAAAAGAGGGGAGGATTCCTGTCTGCTTATTGAACTGTGGATCCCAATCTGTGAAACTTTACAAATGACAGGCAGTGGGATGGCTTGTCAGAGTATATTGGGATGAAATTGTCATTCTGACTGAGATGAAGACAAATCACCCCTCATACCTGCAGGCCAACATCAGTGAGAATAATACAGATGACCAAGAGGAAGCATGGGTACAGAAGATAGACATGGGGCAGCAAAATAACGCTGTGGCCCAGAGAGCCCAACTCACGGCACTGATACAACACCACCAGCAGGTGTTTTCTCATCACTATCTGGATTTTGGCTGTGCTTCACAGTTCAAACACTATATCAATGCAGAGAACCATCCTCCAATTAGAAAGAGATTGCACCAACTAACCAAACAACTGATCTAGGAGATGCTGGATGCTGACATCATCAAGGAAAGTTATAGCTCCTGAGCTGTGTCGATCAGGCTGGTTAGGAAGAAAGATGGCAAGATCAGGTTTTGCATAGACTACCACAAGCTAAATCAGATCACCCACAAGGATTCTTATCCTCTACCTAGAATCAAGGATACCTTAACCACTCTGAAGTTCTCCACCTTCTTTTCTACCACTGACTTGGTGAGTGGCTCCTGGCAGGTCCCTATTGCCCAGGAAGATCAACAGAAAACTGCTTTCATTACCCGACAGGTCAGTACGAGTTCACAAGACTGCCATTTGGCCTCTGCAATGCACGTGGGACCTTTCAGAGACTGATTGAGCACTGTCTGGGAAGAAAAGTTTGATACAGTGTTACTCTGCCTCGATGACATAATTGTTTACTCCAAGACATTCAAGGCACACCTCAAGCATCTGGATATGGCTTTCAGATGTCTGACACAGTATGGACTAAACATCAAGTTATCAAAGGGCCACTTTCTAAAAGAACAAGTAAGTTACCTGGGACATGTAGTATTGGTGGAAGGAATATCACTAGATCCCAGTATGGTGGAGGCAGTGAGGGATTGGCTCAGACCTATAACCATTCAGGGCAAGAGACATTTTTGGGATTCATAGGGTATTATTGCATATTCATAAAGGACTTTGCAAAAATTGCCTCACCTCTGCATGAGTTACTGTGGTACCCAAAAGGCAAGAAGCTGCCAAAGACAAGTGTTGTGAGGTGGTCCCCTCAGTGCCAAGAAGCTTTTTTTTTGTATTATCTTTTTCCCCCAACGTGCTACCACTCTTAGCCACCCCCTCAGGCTGTGCCAAGACACCTCTGATCTGTCGTGTTCCCATGCCCCATCCCTCATATTTGTAGTCATCCCCAGGGTAACCCAGATGTGACTCTTCACCAGGTGGGCCCCCTTCCTCCGAGTGTGGGGCAGGCAAGTGCACTATTTGGCCCCGGGGTACTTCTGAGGGATGGATGGCTCCTGGGACATTGACAGCATTGGACTGCTAGGCAGCCATCATCCGGTTGGGTGTGGAGCCAGTTTCCATTTTCCAGTGACATTCCCTCACTTGTGTACATCTGCATTAATCTCTGGTCTCAACTGGAAGTCACTGCAGAGTGATGCATTCCAACAACCCACCCCAGGAGAGGAGAGAAATCCTCTGGACAATCAATCCTCTCCTCCCCTGCTGACCCCCAGTGCCCCAAGTCCATTCCCGAACCCGGGTCACTGGCATTGGAAAGGTAAGGCACCAGTGCCTCAACCCTCTATGCCACCAGGTCAACCTTTTTTTTGTTGTTCTTAATAATCATAGTTTATTAAGGTTTCTAAAATTATTTACAATAAATAAAAACATCCAAAGGGGAATGTCAAGTCCAAAAGTTAAACAATTTAAAATGCATATAGAATAAGAGTTTTTAGAAAACAATCCATGCAACTCTAAGACCAGTATCTACCAGGAAGCACTCTAAAACATTTCAATAGGGCTTAAAAGAATTCTAAGTAAAGACAAACGTTTAAAAATGTTCAAAGATACCAGTTACAGAAATAGAAAATTAGAAAACTTATATTTAAAGAGGAGGGCACTCCAAGCCAGCAATGCCACAGCCAACTATTTAGGGCACAAAACCTGGATAATTTATCCAAGGTTTCCAGTAGTCACTACAAACTGTCTGCCTATCAAGGCAGTTATAATGAAATTTCTCAGCTTCATATACAGAATTAATAACCGGATACTAACCTTCCACTGTTGGTATTTTGTCTTGTAACCAAAGCTTAGAGCCTTTTTCGCACATACTGTAATATCAATAATAATAGAAGGCAGGTCTGACGCCTTGAAAAATTATAAGACTGAAGAAATACTTGAAATAAAACCAACTTACCAGACAGAAGCAAATTCTCAGAAAGAAATTACTTGCAGGGCCCTCTCAGCCGCTTGCCAAAAAGGGAGTAGTGTTGGGCAGCTCCAAAAAATATGTACCTGAGCTGCCTAGGGTTCTCCACAATTCCTCTAACAGTGAGCATGCTGCCATCCCATATATTTAGCCATATATACTGGTGTTAAAAAAATCTGATCCTACATTTCCATGAAAATTCTTTAATATAAGGAGATACAAATAACTGATAACTTGGTAAAGCCGATTGTAACCATTCCTCCCAACTACAAACTTCATCTAGGTCCCACTCCCAATGGATGAAGGTAGTTCTAATTTCCTCTGTTTTTGATGTACATATAACTGTATACAAGTTACCTATTAAATGAGTAAGCACCTCTGCACTCTGAGCCAAAATAATAAACTTATTCTCTAAAGCATCAAGTAACATTGGAAGGAAATTAATAAATGGGATATTATGCAATTTACAACCCATTTGAAGAAACTTAAAATGCTCCCTATTCTCCATGTCATATTTAACCTGAATTTCTTCAAAGGACAGTGGGCCTGTAAATTTAAAGAGTTGGTAATAGTACTCCAAGCCTAGATGTGACCATCCTTGTACGAACACCTCCCCCCCCTATAAAACAGGGTGGCTCCATCCCAGGCCATGGCTGTGATTAGAAAATGATGTTGCTGGGAGAGAGAAGATTGATACTCATACCAGATCCTAACAAACACCTTAGTATAATGGAAGAAATGGAATAGTGGAATCCAGGGGATAGAGGATGTAAATAAAATTCGGCCCAAATGATGCAAGTCATTCAAAACAAATTCAATGTTCTTCTAGAGTGTGGAGTAAGAGGAACTAACTCACAAGCAGACAATATGCAAAAACACTGCTTTAACAAACCATTCTAAGTTTGGGAGCCCAATACCCCTTTGGTCTGGTGAAAGGTAAAAAATCAAGGCGCAAACTCTTTGTCACGCACCCTGCCATATAAACTGCAGAAAAGATTTCTGTCATTCTCTAATAAGGGCCTTTAATGGGATAATAGGGAGAGTTTGTAACAGAAATAGAAGTTTTCATAAAATCACCATACGAATGACCTCTATCCATCTCAAAAAAAGAAAGGGGCATGGTTGACCACAATTGAAAGTCATGCTGTATCTCCTGGGTTAAGGGCTCAAAATTTAAAATGTCTGCATGATCAAGAGATTTTGTTAACATCACCCCCAAATATCTAATTGAATTTCTGTCCCATCTTATGGGTAATAAAATACGAGTCTCAAGTGGGGGCTTGTAATTATATACTATAACCTAAGTTCTGGTCTTATTTAAACGAAACCCAGCTAAGTATTCAAACTTATCCAAAATCTACATTACAGCCCTTAAAGATACAGAAGGGTTAATCAAGGTTAGAAGAATATCCTCTGCAAGCAATGCAATTCTATAATCCTTCCTCCCCCAGTGAAATACCCTCTATAGTCTGAGCCAGTTGAACATGTGAAGTCAAAGGTTCGAAATACAAAGCAAATAATAGCGGGGATAAGGGGCAACTCTGACAGGTTCCCCAGGCTAGTGGAAAGGAAGTCAGTAAGGAGCTATTAACCCAAACATAAGCCATGGGGTTAGAATACATTTGATGAAGCACTGTGATAAAGGCTGACTGGAGACCAAAAGCATCTAAGATCTACCAGAGATAAGGTCAGTAGATCTTGTCAAAGGCCTTTTCTGCAGGGGTGTAGTGGGGCAAAAATGTAGGTTGGGCAGAAAATTCCATAATTCCCAACAAGAAGGCCAGGGGTATGGGGGCCTGGCGGTCCCCAGAAGCTCTGCTTGTTTAGATGCTCTGTGGTGAGTTTTGGGGCTTTTATTGAAGATAAAACACACTTTTGTTACATCTTACCTACCCCGTACTCCAGGGATTTTATTCCCTAGAGTCAGGGGTGTTGTTGACTCTAAAGACTGCAGCTGCAACTGGCTGACCAACAATGCCATCAGCCACTCACCCAGCAGGCATTATTGTAACATGCTGTGCAAGAGTTTTGTGTAAAAGCTGGTGGTCTGGGGGCTCCCAGGCCCCCAGAAGCTCTGTAGATGTAGCTACTTTGTGGTGAGTCTTTGTGCATTTATTAAAGATAAAACTCACCTTTGTTGCAACTTACCTACCCCTGACTGCAGGATTTTTTTTTTCCTCTGGAGTCATGGGTGTGGGAGACTATAGCTGGCTTTAAAGTCTGCAGCTGCAACTGTGGTGGGCAACTGACTGACCAACAATGCCATCAGCCACCCGCCCCATAGACATTCTTGTAATGTGCTGTGAATGTGTTTAGCCTGCAGTGTTGAGTGTCTTCTCTTAGAGTATTTTCTGCATATTGCAAAATGCAATTTATTGTATTGCATATATTTGTAATTGTAAATTGAGTTATGAACTATGGCTGCTTTGTACTGGGGCTCCAGGCTGCACCTGAAAAAGAGCCTTTGGAACAATATGCCACCCTGGTAAACAAATGAAATGGAGGGGGGTTGGGGTGGAATATAGCAACAAAAAGTGCCAAAGCAAAATGCATCTAAAACAACAGTAATAGAGTCGAAT
This sequence comes from Neoceratodus forsteri, assembly GCA_016271365.2. Taxonomy (NCBI): domain Eukaryota; kingdom Metazoa; phylum Chordata; order Ceratodontiformes; family Ceratodontidae; genus Neoceratodus; species Neoceratodus forsteri. Next base: position 578,344,715 of record CM057454.1, read on the forward strand.
CGATGAAAGTGGACATGGTTATTTGGCCATGGTAAATTTATTTATTGAAAATGTTTTGCAGGCTGTCTTGTTGGCATAGCTGTAGGGCTATTGGTAGGTCCTGTGCTTTCCGAACATTGTTGAAATTACCAGTTTTTCCTGAAATTGGTTTGAATTATGTAGTACTGTATATCCAAAATTGCAATTTATAGTGAAATTCCATCCAAATTGCTGCTTTTCCCTCATTTGCCTTTTTCAGTCCATAAACAAAACCTATGTCACCCTCACAACACATCTTAAATGTTCAGAGAGGCTATACTGTGTTAAGAGACACATTCCAAAGTTCTCTAACTTCAGATAAAACTCTGCACTGTTGGCTCAGTATTTAAAAGGTTTAAAGGCGTTGACACTAATGCCTTATTAAGGTGAATGGAAAGTAGTTTACATGTTTGCTCTAGTCCCTTTGTTTCTGTTCAGTTTTATAGTAATCTGGCTTCTTGCATTGGTGCAATCATTGATTTATTCTATAAAGGATATTTTTAAAAATGAATCTGCTTTTAAAGTAAATATTTAGATGCTTTGGAATACCTTTCAGGAAACAGTGAACCACATTTTCCAGCACCTGAATTGTTTAGTGTCTCTCTCCAAAAATGTACCATTCACTTACATACGTATCTATATCTTTAGTAGCTCTAGTAATTCACTTTTTACTAGATGTCTGTGATAACCTAGTCATTGGAATTTTGTACCCTGTGACACTATGTGTTGGTATCCTGCTGCAGTATAATGATTACTGATGAGAAACTTTTAGCAACTGTTATGTCCAGAATTATCCAAAATGGTATCATTTGTATCAAAAAACTTGAAAAATTTCATATCCAGAAATAACTGACTTGGGTGTGGGAATGATGAAAGATTATCAGGCACCTCCTTGGGGAGGAGAAAAGAGCATCCCAGAGGATGCACTCCTCCTCCATGGAGGAAGGGGGAACCATCATATTTGCACTTGCAATGTACTGCTCTGTATTTTTGATGTGTTTGTTTTGTTCTCCCAACATTGTAACCCCTCCTCCCCCCAGGGAGCTTCTGGAAACAAGCTGTTTATAGCTCATGATGTCTTTTCTGGTGAAACATTTTCCAAATAAATAAAAAAATAAAAATCATCTGCTACGATACTGCCATCTGGGTGATAGCAGGTGGTATTGGAGTTGGAGAGCTGGCAAGCTGGTGAGAATGTAGTTGACATACTGTAGGCACCACAGTATGCTTACATGTGCATGCCCATGATGTCTCCTAGTGTAGAAGAAAAAGGATGCAACATCAGAGAAAACACCCCAGTTCGAAGCTGGATTAAAGTTGGCTTTTGGGCTCCCAAGCTCTGATAGACTTGTCCTACCACGGAGGGGGGGGGGTAGGCCCCAGGGGCAAGAAGAGGAGTGTGATACTGTATGTATCAGAGAAGGTGGGGTGATGGACTTAGAGGGAAGAGTAGGAGGATAGGGAGCAGATAGAAAAGCAGTGGTATACATCAATAGCAACAAAAAAATGTTTTACCAGGGGAAACACAGAGACAAAGTACACAATAAACCTCATTTATGGATTCACTTCTTACTGGATGTGAGGGCAAATAGGTTGGAAGGTAGCAAACATTATTAGTCAGACTAGATTGATCTCAGGGTCCCCATTCTGCCATCAAATTCTATGTTTCTGTAATTGATTTGGGGATCAATAGGACAGTAAGCAACAATATTTAAGTGTTATGAAGACAGATCACAAATAGTATTACACAATATTCAAAGACTACAGGAACAGCAATGCTGGCAGGTACAGTACAGTATTATATTAGTGTTGATAAAAATGGCAAAGTGCAAACATTATAGTATCTACAAATTTACAATTCAACTGTTTATTGAAAATCAAGGAAAGATGTTACAACTATTTAGCCATGGCTCATTTTTAATAGTGTCCTTTATAATAGCTCACTTTTTTTATTGTAGGTACAAAAGTAACACTATATATATATATATATATATATATATATATATATATATATGAAGGTTACACAGTGCCTACAAAAATATAAATTTATTCCATCACCTTTGAATTAAATAGAAGTAAACACAATATAATTCCATCATTACATCATACATACTGTAGAAACAAAGAATCTGTTGGCAGAAAGATATCAATGGTCCATCAAGTTTGCACATTTTATACTACTATACCTCATCCCTGGACCTAGTGGCCTGTTGGGTTGTCACCCTTTCTCCTCTTCATGCAAATAACAACCTCCTGATTCCCCTGTTGGGCTATGAGCACTCTTGTGCTATCCCAGTCATGGTTGAATACTTTTAGGGTACCAGCCCCACCACTTCCACCTGTTTTCTGTTTCATGGCTCCACAACCCTCCAGTGAAGTAAACCTTCCTTTCATCCCTCCTGACTTTACCCCAACTTAACCTCAAATCATGTCCTCTTGTGACTGTGTCCCTATTTCAAACAAACATGTCTTCACTTTACACCATTATACAACTCAGAAACATATATGTCCCTATGATGCCCCCCCATCTGGTTTCTAGCGAGTACATGTTCCAGGCCACTAGCCATTCCTCATAGCATCTGCCTTGTTAGCCCTGGCTGATTTTGGTAACCCTTTTTTGCACTAACTCCAGCTTGTCTGTGTCCTTTCTCATGTGAGGGCTCCAAAACTGGGGTCAGTATTCCAGGTGAGACCTCAACAAAAGATCTGTTTAGGTGAAGTATCACTTCACCTTACTTCTCCTGCTATTAAAACCCCTCCAATACACCCCAGCATGCCTTAGTGCACTGATTGGTTTGCTTGAGGCAGTCATTGATGAAATGTTGATCTTCCTTTTGGTGTGGTTGTCAGCCTGACTTCTCATATCCAATACTCCATGCATGGGTTCCTTTTCCCTAAGTACATCATCTTGCACTTCTTGATGTTTGATCTCAACTGTCAGATATGTGACCCCACCCTTTCCAGTGTCTCTAAGTCTTTATGAAGTTTTCTAACCCCTTTCTTGAAATTTGCCCTGCTGCATAGTGTTGCATCATAACAGCAAATAGGCATATCTTGCCCTGGATAGCATCTCCTATGTCACTAATGAACAGACTGAATAGGATGGGTCCCATGACCAGGGACCAATCCCTGTGGCACTCCACTTATGAATCCCCCATCTCAACAACATACTTGCATTGGCAGTAAATGGTATCCAGCATTCAAGTTAAGTAGTTCTGTATCAGTGTTTATCAGGTCATATGGTGGGTCCGGAGATGGGTAAATTCCCTGGTTTGTGAACAGGGGAAAGCAACTGTGTAGGGAGTCAGAAAAGGGGTGAATAAACTTCTAGAATGTAACAGGGAAATTAAGGTTACTCTGAAGGTTTGTAGCAGAGTAATTTGAATAGAGGAGTTTGGATACTGTAGACATAGAAACATAGAAACATAGATTTTGACAGCAGATAAGGACCACTTGGCCCACCCAGTCTGCCCATTTCCCCTACCTAATGGATAAGCTGCAGATCCTAGTTAACCAGCAGCCTACTTCTTCCTACCCCCACCCCCCTAGAATTGCCTTATGACTGTCCCAGGCATGCTTGAATTCCACCACTGTTCTTGACTCCACAACCTCCTCTGGAAGGCCATTCCATGCATCCACAACCCTCTCTGTGAAAAAATACTTCCTTAAATTACCTCTGAGCCACCCCCTTCTATCTTCAAATTGTGCCCCCTTGTTCTTGCACACCTCTTTTTTTGAAAGATGCTACCCTCTTGGACTTTGTTGATTCCCTAGAGGTACTTGAAAGTTTCTATCATGTCCCCCCTCTCCCTCCTTTCCTCGAGGCTATACATATTAAGCTCCTTAAGTCTCTCTTCATATGTCTTCTGGTGCAGACCCTGCACCATTTTAGTTTCCCTCTTCTGGACAGCTTCCATCCTGTCTATGTCTTTGCAGAGATTGGGTCTCCAGAACTGCATGCAGTACTCCAGATGGGGTCTCACCAACTGTCTGTACAGAGGGATTATAACTTCCAGTTTTCTACTGGTGATGCCTCTCCCTATGCATCCCAGTATCTCCCCAGCCCTCCTTGCTACCCTCTCACATTGCTTGCCCACCTTTAGGTCATCTGATATGACTACCCCCAGGTCCCTTTCCATTTTGCTGTTGTTAGTATCTCACCCCATTGTGTAATCTTCCCTGGGTTTTGCTTCCAGGTGCATTACCTTACTTCTTATCATTGACTCTAAGCTGACATACATTTGACCATTCCTCTAACCTTGCCAAGTCCCTTCTCATCCTTTCCACCCCACCTTGTGCATCAACTCTGTGGCAGATCTTTGTGTCATCTGCAAAGAGACATACTTTTCCTTCCAGTCCCTCTGCAATGTCGCTTATAAAGACATTGAAGAGGACCAGTCCTAATACTGAACCCTGCGGTACCCCACTAGTAAGCCCCCTTTCTTTAGAGTGGACTCCATTTACTATTACTCTCTGTGTCCTATTCTCCAGCCAATTCTTTACCCAGGCTGTCATCTTGGGACCTACTCCCAGGCTGGTTAACTTGTATATTAATATTTTGTGTGGGACTGTGTCAAATGCCTTGCTAAAGTCTAGGTAGGCCATGTCCACAGGCCCTCCCCAATCTCCTACTTTGGCCACCCAGTCAAAGAAATCTATCAGATTTGTCTGGCATGACCTTCCCGCTGTGAATCCATGATGTCTTGGGTCCTGTGCCCCTCTGGCCTCTAGATACTCAACAATTCTTTCCTTCGGAAGTGATTCCATCATTTTCCCTACCACTGAGGTTAAACTAACAGGTCTGTAGTTTCCTGCTTCTGCCTTGCTCCCACTTTTGTGAAGAGGAATCACATCTGCCCTCCTCCAGTCCTCAGGTACCACCCCATCCTCCCATGATTTGTTAAAGAGGGTAGTCAGTGGTGTCACTAGTTCTACCCTTAGTTCTTTTAGAATTCTGGGATGAATCCGATCAGGCCCCATTGCTTTGTCCACCTTCAGTTTTAAGAGTTCTTTCAGAACCCTTTCTTCTGTAAATGGGCTGTTATCAACTTCTGTATCCAGAGTGTTTCTACTGTTTGTTTTAGGTACCTCCCCCACTTCCTTTTAAATACTGAGCAAAATATTTGTTTAGTATCTCTGCCTTTTCACAGTCACCCTCTCCCACCCTCCCCCTTTATTAAGCCTCACTAACCCTCCCTTGGTCTTCCTTTGCTCCCTGATGTACCTATAAAAGGTTTTATCCCCTTCTTAACTGAGTTGGCTATCTTTTCTTTGGTTTGGGCCTTTACTGGTCTGACTGCCTTTCCAGCTTCCTTTTGCTTTAACTGATAAAATTCTCTGTCCTGCTACTTCTGTGATTCCTTGTACTTCCTGAATGCTTTCTTTTTCTCTTGAACCTTCACTACTACTTCTTTTGAGAACCATAGTGGTTTCTTACATCATTTCATTTTGTTTATTTGCTTCACACAAAGGCTTGTTACCTCTGTGATGGCAGTTTTTATTATTCCCCATTGTTCTTCCACCCCTCCTTCCTGCCCATTTGCTAGTGCATTCCTTAGGCACTCACCCATTTTGGCAAATTCAGCCCTCCTGAAGTCCAGTACTTTTGCCTTTGTATGGCTTGACTCTATTGCTGTGTTTATTGTGAACCATACTGTTTGATGGTCGCTAGTTCCCAGATGGCTACCCACTTCTACAGCTGTGATCCTCTCTTCATCTCCATTTGAGAGAACCAGGTCTAATATTGCTCCCTCTCGAGTGGGCTCCAATACTAGTTGTCTAAGGCATGCCCCTGTAGGGCATCTAGAATAACCCCATTCTTTGAAGTGGCTGCTGCAACTGCACTCCAGTTAACATCTGGCATATTCAGATCACCCATCAGCAATATCTCCCCTTTTTCTGCCATTCTAAGTATTCTTTCTATCATTTCCTTGTCCATTTCCTCCCCCTGAGAACGGGGTCTGTATACAACCCCTGTGTGGATTGTGGTGCCATTGCTGGTCTCCAAATTTACCCACAGTGCTTCTTCTCCTCCCTGTTTTCCAATTTGTTCTGTTGCTTTGATTTCTTCCCTTATGTAAAGAGCTACTCCTCCTCCTCTTTTACCCTCCCTGTCCCTCCTGTAGATAGTGTATCCTGGTATGTTTACATCCCAGTCATGGTTTTGTGTGTACCATGTTTCTGTGACTGCCACAATATCCAGATGTTCCTCCTCCATCAAGGCCACAAATTCAGGAAGCTTGTTACTCAGACTACGGGCATTGGTACTCATTGCTCTCCATTTTTTGATGACTTTACCTTCATTTGCAGCATCCCCCACTGACCTTTCTACCTCAGTCTTTTTCTCATTTAGTACCCTGTTTTGTAGGGAGAGGCTGGGATTTTCCTGCTGCTTATCACTGCCTCCCCCCTTGACTAGTTTAAAAGCTTGCCAATGAAGCATTTAAACCAATTGCTCAAAAGACTTGTTCCCTTCCTGGACAGATGCAGACCATCCTGCCAGTATAGGCTGGTGTCCCTCCAGGTGGAACCCCAGTCCCCAGTGAAGCCAAACCCCTGTGCTTCACACCATTTTATCAACCATTCATTAAACTGCATGGTGCAAAGTACCCTCACCTCACTCATGCCATTGACAGGCAGCACCTCAGAGAAGGAAATTGTGTGTGCTACTTGTCATAGGCCCATCCCCAATTCTACAAAGTCCTTCTGCACTGCTCTAATCTCATGATGAGCCAAGTCATTTGTCCCTAGGTGAACAATGACGTCCAGCTCAGACTCCGTGCAGCTGCTCTCATGATCCTGAGGACCTTCCTGTCTCTCAAGCCATGGCACCAGGCAGGCACCTTACTTCAGTTTTCCCTGCTCCCCAGTTCTATCCCCCTAATAATTGAGTCCACCACCAGGAGCTGCTTCCTTTCCTTGTGGTGTCCTCTGCCTCCTTCCTGTGGGCCTCCCTTGTGACAGCTGTCCTCAGCCTCCTTAGTCTCCTCTGTGGGTGCATCCGTAGGGGAGCTATGCTCCCCCAGAATGGTGTATGGATTGTGGTGTGGAACAACTGACTGGGTGTGCCTCTGTTCCACCATCCTCACCCTCCCTGAGCCCACTGTGGTCCAACTGCTGTGCTTTCTTTGCAACCTCTGAGGTAGTGGTGGTGGCTCTGGTGCTCCCTGGATGGGGGAGGTTCCCTTCCTACTGTCCAGTGTGGCCTGGGGGAAGGTTCCCTTACTACTGTCCAGTGTGGCCTGAAGACAGGCAACTTCCTCCCTCAGGGCAGATAGTTGTCTGCAAATAGGGCAGCATCTCAGCCTCCAGAAAGACCCCCAGAAGACTGCTGCCCCACAGCCATTACATTTCACTACTCCCAACATTTTTTGTGCATGTGTGTGTGATTGGTTTGTTATATAGAAACATATATATATTACACAATGTGTATGCTTATATTGTCAGTGCAGTGTGCTAGACAGGATATGACAGTGATATGCACCTTGCACTCTTGAGGAAATGAAGTCAGAACCCCAGGTATAAAGGAACTATTTCCAGGGGTGGGTGGGGGTGAGGGTGGGAAGGGGTTGGCCTAAACTGTGCCCTCACAAAACAATCAGCTAAAAGCTCTGACCCACCACTGTGATGAGTGCCTTCCTGTCAGCAAGATGCCCTACACAACAATTCAACAGAGAAAATACCCTGCTAATCAAACAGAGAAAAATCCACACATCCAAGTCAGACACAGGTAAACCTCCCCAGCCCCAAAACAGGCCTGGTGGTTTGTGCTCTGAAAGCTGTCAGCCCCAAAATAAGTTAGCTGTGCTTTAAACTCTTCCTGCACTGAAAATCTTGAGAATTGTAACAAACAAACGTAAACCTAGATCCACCTCCCTCTGTTGCTTGAAAGACTGTCTTTTCCTTTTTCACACTGCAGGTTTTGCTATGACAACTCCTTAACCACAGTAACTTATTTAAAAATAGTTTAACTATTACAAACTCCTATGCACCAGTAAATTATTTAAAAATAGTTTCTGTCCCCAAATCCTAGTAGTCAATCCAGCTACCCACAAGGGGCAACCAAAATGCAGTATTCAAACACCTGTGAAGTTACTTCCAAGATAAGCAGAGTTTGCAAGCTCCAGTTTCAACTCCTCAGCCACCTGTAATTTATTTAAAAATAGTTTAACTGTCAGAAAATCCTAGTAGACAATCTAGCTACCTCCAAGGATCTACTCAAATGCAGTATTTAAATCCTTCTGAAGTTACTAACAAGATAAACAGAGTTTGCAAGCCCCTTCTTGGTTAAACACTAAATAAATATGTGAATAAAAAGCAATTACCAAGGGTAGTTAGTTTCACCTCCCACAGAATTAAGCAAAAGTGCATGTTGTTGCAGATATCAAGTGCAATATAGAATTTCTCACACAGCTCACAGCTGAATAAAGCAGTAGTGTCCTTCCAGGGCAAGAAAATGTGCTTTGAAAAGTAACTTATGCCATTATTTGGTTCCAATACAACATAAAACCAGATATTTTGGTTGGATTGGATAATGATTATCTGGTTTGATTACTCAATTATTCTCTTTTCCAGCATCATTTAATGGGACTTGTTCTCTGCCAGTCTGGTCTGGGACTTTCAGATTTGTCCTTGGTAGTAACAGCCTGGTGGTTTTACAGATAAACAGCTGATGTGGATGACCATCACTTACAGTAGCACCTCATCTCCACATTTGTCCTCTACACCCATCATGCTCTACACCCATCACCCCCACACCACCACCACTATAAAGGTGTCAGCAGGAGCTATGGGGGATTTTAAAAAAACTGCCTGCTTTATGGCTGTCCCTTTAAGACCTCAGGCTTGCTTTCCTTGCAGAGGCTATTGGTAAGGCACTAAGTGGAAAGTGTTTTTGAGACACACATGGGAGTCCCATAAAAAGGGACCAGGAAAGAGAGTGAGAAGAGATGAATAGCTGGGAGGCTGGCAGAAGCACATAGACTGACCATTGTGAATCTGTTGTGTTAAATTGTACATCACACTGAATACAAACTCCTTATTTCTCTTTTGTGTCTTTGCTGAAATAAAGTTGAATTTATTCACTTCAAAACCAGTGTCCATGCAAAATATTTGTCTATGAGGGTTCCCTTGAAAAACTGCCCAGCCCAATGCCCTCTCACACTGGCTTAATGGGTCTGATGGGAGGATTGGATTGATAACAAGACAATGACAGGGAGGAAACTCAAGTGTCATGAGTGACTTCAAGCCACTGCAAAATGCAAGTCATGACACTTAGCTTCTTAGACTCCCGCATCAGTAAAGGCAGTAACTTAATTCTGTCATTTCACTCAGTGCAAACCTCTGCTAGACAAAATCCATGTCTTCATTTTAAAATCAAATGATCCAAACAATTTTACACAATTTAAACTGTTTATGCTAACTTGTACTGCAATGCTAACTTTAAAAATCACCTCTAGTCACTCCAAGAAAGACTGTGACTTACTGATGAATTTAACAAAGTGCAGTGCAAGCGATGATGAGGCAAGCCACCTCATATAATTGACAAACAGATACATTTTGCTCCATTCTCTCACTCCTCAAGAGTGAGGAGGATGACAACACCAACTGTGCAAGTTAACAATTACTGAAATGCGCTGTATAGCCTGTAGGTTCTACTAACTTACCACATGACTGTCATGGCAGTCCACTAACAGTGTCAATGTGGTAGTTAAGTTGAAGTTCATGGAGCATGCCCCCCAACTCACCCATCTACCAATGCTGATAAACATGGCATGTACTGCTTACTATAACACAGGCATTTTAAAAGTCAGTGTGTGCATGTATGTCAAACAGACTGGAGTGAGCTGTGATCCATTGGGGAGGAGCGAGAAGGAATGAATGTCTGGACTGTGATGGGGCAAGAGTAGGTGAGGATTATAAAAAAAAAAGAAAAGAGTTGCAATTTTCCAACAGAAGTCTGACTGAATTTCCCAAAAGAAGTCTGGTTACAATGATGGTCGAGCATTCGCCTGACCTGCCTTCCCCCCACCACGCCACTGCTTCTAGCATCAAAGCTGGCAAGAATCAGTGGGACTGAATGCTCACAAATGTAATCCAATAGCAAAAAAGTTCACCTGACATTGTTAAATACCTTAGACCATGAATCATTCCAGTCTGATCCTGATCAACCAACAACATGATAATGCCTTCCAGCCTATTTGCCATAATCAACATAAACAACTTATAATCGATGTTTAACATTGAAATAGTCCTGTAAGAATCCTTGTCTGATTGAATCTTCATCAGGTTTTAATATAGTTGCAATAATCGCACTATTCCAAGAAGGTGGGGGAGATTCCCCTTCTGTATCCCACTCATAGCCCACAACAAAATTGGGCGCAATTACTGCTGCAACACCTGTAACTTATAAAATTCAGAAGGAAACCCATCAGTGCCTGAGCATCTCCCTACCTTTGAGAGCTTAATTGCCTCAAGTAACTCAATATGTGTAATGGGGGAAATTAAACTGGCTGGTTGTTGACAAGAGAGCTTAGATAACTTAGCTTGAGCTAAGAACTGCAAGATATCCTCCACAGATGGCTCCATTTGATCCAGATGTATAATTTTTATAGAAACACTGAAAAACCTTTAAAATGTCTCCCATCCTATGAGTAAGTTTAGATGTAGCAGGTTCTCTGATTTTTGAAACAGTGGAATCCACTTTTTGTGCTCTTAGACAACATGCATATTTAGCCCCCCTAGCACCACCCAATAATACTCTTTGTTTTAAACAATATAAAGCATGTTCAATTTTTGTATCCATAGACTTTTGCAACATGGCCTTAACTTTGAGTAATTGAGCCCGGGCTGACTTGTCCCCAAGGGAGACAGATTGTTGTAGCAGTTGAGCCTCTTTATAAAGTTCCAGTGTTTTTGCCCTCCAATCTCTCTGCTTGGCAGTGGCATAAGCTATCAATTAACTTCGAATTGTAGCTTTCAAAGCAGCCCAGAGAGTAGTGTCACTCATCTCTCCTGTATCATTAAATTCCAAAAAAAAACATGAATATGCTCGGTGAGGTTATGATAGTTCCCAGTCTTTTAGATGAGCCATATGAAGCTGACAAAATTTAGTGGTGGGTTCATTAATATGTCCTATGGTGATCAAAATAGGAGCATGATCAGATAACCAGATTGGGTCAAAATCCACCTGTTATATATCTCCTAAATGTTCAACAGTCATAAAAAAATAGTCCAGCCTTGCCGAGCTACCATGTCTCACTGAGTAATGTGTGTATTTTCTATCATTAGGAAACAGAAACCTCCAACTATCCACCAAACCCAAGTGTTTCAAAGTCCTATTTATATGTTGAACAGTAGGAGAATGGCAATAATGCTAAGGTTTAGAGGCGTCTAATGAGGGGTTCAAAGTAACATTGAGGTCACCACTACAAATAACTCTCCCACAAATTACTGATGTCAATTGCGAAAAAAACATAATGAATACTTGTTTAGGTGAACTCGGAGGAAAACAGGTATTAATAAGTGTCACCTCTTGGCCATATAGCAAACCATTCACTAAGACATACCTGCCCTCTGGATCAGAAAATGAATGTCTAACCTCTATTGGGAGACCGGGTCTAATCAAAATTAAAACCCCTCAACGCCTGCCTTTCTCCATCAATGCGTAGAAAACCTGGAAAAAAAATGTTAAAAACTTGTCATGCTTACCCAGGGAGAGGTGCATCTCTTGAAAAAATATTAGATCTGCTTGCTGTTGACATGCATAATGAACGAGTCAATATCTTTTAATGGGATTCAACACCCCACTAATATTGTATGATAAAACAGTTGATTTATGTAATCTAGAACTTGCCATGACTATAGATGATACAAACTCTGGCTGACATAATCTTCCTGCTGTCCCAGAATGTCCCCAGATCACAATCTCTAAATGGCCCTTTTAGTTAATATTACACTATCTACTAAAAGTCAACCTTCATCCATAAAAACTTTGGCAAAATATTCTGACAGGAGCAACCAATAAACAAGTTCTATTCCAGCTAATAGAGACCCTAGAGTTATTATACAGCATAAACATAACAGGAATTGCCTAAGAGAGTTACTATGAAACAGTAATATTATGCAGTACAGCACCGAAAATGTTAATCTGTAAATTATACCCAAAACCAACATTGGCACTGTTATAACAGCAACAATTAAGTATAATCTTGCATGGAAAGTTATACTGAAAATTAGGTGAAATCTAGAGCGTATATTACCCATACCCATTATTTTAAGTGTCAATCAATAAATATTAATTTTAAGAAGAAAAATAACTAACCAATTTGACCCCTATACTTAAAACCCATGTCATAAGGTGTTACAAAAAGGCAATAAGATAATACAAGCTCAAATAATTGAATTAGAGAAATTAAATACATCTTACTTAACCAAAAGTACTGTACCTAGAGAACATACACTGACTCCCCTTGATGAGGAAGTTTAATACTCCCAAAATAGGCTTTGAATATAATTTTAACAACCAAAAATATATAGAAAAAGAAAAATTCTAACTTACCAAAAAAGAATAAAACTGCAAAATGTCTCCCAAAATACTAATAATTATCTCTACACTAACATTTAACATTGCTAGCCCAACTATAAAAATAAAAACTATTCCCACTACCTTTAGAATAGTACCTTGCCTATAAATTTCAAACATACCAAACAACACATATACTAAGAATAAATGACTTTCACAATGGGGAGCCATCTCTTTCTGGCTGATGGGTGGTACCAAGATAACAGAAAGCACTGCAGGGGTATTAATCTGGTGTGACCAGAAGACACAGAGTGGGAAAATACCCCCAGCACCAAAAGAACACCAAACCAGGCCAATATCATCACTGTTTTAGGGAGATTAGCGGACCCCCAAAAAGAAAAAATACAACAACCTTAAAACCAGGATTGTAGGAGCAAGATGGAACAGTTAAGCTATTAAAGATCCAAAATAATAATTTCCTAATGACCAGATAAAATGAGGTTTCCCAGATCCCCCAAAACTGACATATAACATGTTTCCAGTGTCTCATCCAAGAAAAATCCACAACCCCCCTAACTAATCTCAACACACCCTATACTTCATGAAATAAAATATAAAACCTGAGGGGGGGGGAGAGGGGAATAATGTAGATCAAACATCAATGAGAGAAAAGTAACATAAAACCTGAGTGAGAGCTGAAGATAGAAAAAAAAATCAGGTTAACTAGTTAAAGACAGCTACCTAATATTGCTGTAATAAAACATAGCAGCTAAATTACCTCGGGTGACAAAATATAAACCCATATAACTTTGTAAATAGCACCCAAACCCCAAATGAGCTAGATTATCATACTTGACTCAAGGAGCTGACTAATTAAAACAGTATAGCTCCAAAATTAAAACTAAAATGCGACAATCGCGAACAGTGAAAACCTTTGTATAAGCCCTATAGAAATAGTAATATGGGCTTTATAACAGCTAAAAACTTATACTTTAAATAGCAAATTAACAGTACCCCAATGATATAATCAAACAGTGTTTTCAAGCTGCAGCACATTAACTATCCCAATCAGCTCCAATGCTAGTTCGGAAAAATAATTTAACCCAATTCAGAAACCTCAATCGAACAAGGATTTGCTTGGAGATGGTTATTTGAATGGGATTTGCTTGGAGATGGTTATTTGAATTGAGACCTATATCTGTTAATTTCAAGCCTATTTTGATGTGGTGTTAGTGAAGCTGATTAAATTGGAGACCTGTTTCCTTTGGCAGCAAACATATTTTGGGGGCTTTGACTTGAATTTTGATTCCTTGTGCTGACTCCATTAGCTGTAAAGGTTAGTTCATAGTGGGAGGGTGTTAATGGTCTGGCCAGGTCTCACTCAGCCAATTGACTGGAGGCAGAGCTGAATCAGGTTGAGGTGTTAGCTGCTTTGTCTTCTCAGAAAGAACTGGAAGGGGACAGGATCAGTTGTGTTCCAGGACAGTAGCTGGTGCTGTTGTTTTCATAGGGTTCTTGTGGATTTTACTTGGTAGGTTAGTTCTTTTCTTTCTTACTTCTAAGGGGCTAGCAGGGTATTGTTTTGGGGGCTGCTGGATGTTTGCAGACTGATTTGGTGGCTGTAAGTGGGGCTCATTTTGTGGACGTTTCACTGTGTAACAGGCTGCGCTGGTAGAGGCCTATTTCTTCTGATTTAAAACCTATTTGGTGGGATTTGCTTGGGCCTGGTTCTTTGGCTGCTGGGCTTGGAGGGGAGACACAGGGCTGATACACTCTCTCCTCGAGTCAGGTGTCTGCCCAGGACCCGCCCTCCTCCCAGAGTCTGCAATTTATAGGGAACACCTGCCCTGCAATTGGAGGAAAAGGCTGCAGGTGCAGCTCATGTAGTTCTAGCCACTGGGGTTGGATTTAAAGGCTGGGAGAGAGAGCTTGGGAGTTGTTCATTTCCCTTATAAGTTTAATGTGTTGTACTGCACCTAGTAACAGGGTTACTGGTGTACAGTGGGACTGTCTCTAAGATTAGTGGGTGACCTGATTAGGCAGTAGGGGTATCTTGGACTAGGGGAACCTGGTGGCTCACCCAAGGAAACCTATTTGGAAGGGATGGAACCACACATCATTAGGGCTGGCATCTTTGGGAGGGTGGTGGGGTGCACAGGTGTGGAGCAGCCATGATACTGGACTGGGCTTGGAAGTTGGGTGGTTGCCCAGTGTGCTACCAGCTAGCACAGCTTAGGTAGGAGGTTCAGGGGATTAGGAGAAAGCTGGGGAAGGGGGTATGGTTGGGGAAGGGCTGGGAATCTCCACAGGGTTGCACAAGCACTGGGGTGGGGGCATAGGGAAAGGAATGCAGGAGAATACTCAGGGTCACATAGGGACCCTGGCAGAGGATCCAAAGGACACTACCAAGGAAGCAGGCAGGTAACTGGGGACCCTCACAAAGGGGGACGGAGGACAACATTCTCAGGGAAGTAGGCAGATGGCCAGGGCTGGACAGAAGGAAGCAAGGGGGGAGGTGGATCAGATCTTACACTCAGTAACGCTTCAATTCTCTTCTTCTGCTCAAGGATGAGGGGGGTGATGTACCACGACAGAGGTGGTTAGAGGCGGAAAGGGAGTGGGAGTGGGAGGCAGGAGGCAGGGCCAGATAGCAGGAAGAACAGGGGGACCTGGAATGCAGGAGAATGGGAGAGCAGTGAATCAGAGCAGGAGGGCAGGGAAGAGGAGGAAAGCACAAGGAGAAGGACCAGTTGGGAAAGGTAAGAGAAGGACCAGAAGTACAAGGAGGATTCAGTAAAGG
This sequence comes from Neoceratodus forsteri, assembly GCA_016271365.2. NCBI lineage: Eukaryota > Metazoa > Chordata > Ceratodontiformes > Ceratodontidae > Neoceratodus > Neoceratodus forsteri. Next base: position 578,360,056 of record CM057454.1, read on the forward strand.
GAGCTGAGGGTTTAGGCCAGGGCACCTGCAGAGCAAGGAGGAACTAAATTGAGACAGGAAGGAAGGGAGGATGAGCCAGGCTAGTTTAGCAGATGGGGAGAAGGACCAGTTGCGAGAGCAGTGAGGGGAATTAGCAAGGTACAGAAGGATACTCAGGAGGAGGAGAGGCATAGAACTGGAGGGAGGGGTGGCCATGGTAAATAAGGAGGGGGTGTATGGCACCCAGATAGGGGAACAAGGGCCAGCTGGGTGGAGGGCCTGTAGAAAGGATGAGGGACATGGAAGGGGGAATGGAGGAAAGGAGTGGTCAGAGTGCTCCTGCTGGGGGATTCTATGATCAGGGGTATCAAATGGGATAGGGAGGGAGAAGCCTGGCCAGTTAGAACAAGATGCTTCCCTGGAATAACGGTGCACAGGGCTAAGCACGAGGTATATCAGCTGGCAAAGGATTGTGGGGGTTCCCCAGACATACTGGTCCACCTGGGTACAAATGACATTGAGGGAAATAGCGAGCTAGAGATACAGGCAAGATTCAGGGAGCTCGCCAGGGTCTGTCATGACATAGGATGCACAGTTTCCTTCTCAGAAATCCTGCCAGTGCCAAGGGCTAGTGAGAACACAAAAGGAAAATTAGGGAGATAAACCAGTGGCTCAGGGGTGGTGTGAGGCCAGAGGGTATGGGTTGATGGGGATTGGGGGAGACCTGGGAGGATAAGGAGCTGTATGCTAGAGATAGACTATATCTCAATTTGGAGGAGGAATCCTTAAGTTGAAAATAGAGGGTTCATTGGTAAAAGTGGGTTTAAACTTGTGAAGGGAGTGGGATGGGAGAAAAAGGCTGTCAAGGGGTGCCGATAAAGGAGGGACTCTGTCTCCACCCCTGGGGACCAGGAGGATTGCAGGAAAAGGCCAGCTGGCAAAGTGCAGACCAGGGAAAACAGAATCCCCATGGGAACACGAGCAGGGAAATGGAACTATAGGGAAAGGGTGGAAGGTAGTCCATAAATGCCAGGAGCTTGGGCAATAAAATGCCTGGAACTCCAGGCAATGCTAACTGAGGAGCAGTGGATGTGGCAGCGGTCACTGAGACTTGGGCCACTGCAAGACATGACTGGGACCTGAACCTGGAGGTTACACTATGTTCAGGAAGGACAGGGGAGGGAAGGGAGGAGGGGTAGCAATGATAGTCAAAACTGCATTGGCATGGGGAGTAGAGGACGAAGAGGGAACCGTGGAGGCAATTTGGGTCACCTTGATAACAAGGGGGGTCAAGAGAGTAAAAATAGGAGTGGTGTATAGACCCCCTGCCCTGGCGGAGGAGCTGGAGAACAGTCTGGTGGCAGATGTTAGGAGACACTGAAGACTGGGCAGAGGACAGTGGTGGTGTTGGGGACTTAAACATGCCAGGAACAGACTGGGAGACTATGACATCCTCTGTGACCAGGGAACAGAGGTTGTTGGATGTCTTTCAAGGCAGCGTTCCTAACTCAGCAAGTGAGGGAACCGACCAGGACGCGGATACTGGATGTGGTCCTGGCAGACAGTGACCAGATTGGGGGCCTGAGGTAAGGGACCCATTGGCGGGAGTGACCATGCCACGGTCTGGTTCTGCCTGGACCTAGGAGGGTAGAAGGCTGCACAAAGGCGGAGTAACTGACTTCAGGGCGGATTTTAAGAAATGGAAGGATCCTTAAGGAGCATTTGGATGGGATTGGGTCAGACATGGACGCTGATAGTAGGTGGGAAATCATCAGGAGAGGGTGCAGGATGCTACCAGCACCTGTGCAAGAGTAAAGGACAATCACGGTGGGGCCCAAAAACCTGTTGGTGGACCAGGGAGGTCCAGGAGGTGGTCTTGAGGAAAGAAAGCAGCCTATAAGCAATTCAAGTGCTCAAGGGTGAAAGGGATCGAGGGAGTATGAGCTGATGGCTAGAAGGGCCACTAGAGTGGTGAGGGCGGCTAAGGCAAGGAAGGAGCAGAACCTGGCCAGGAAATTAGGAGAGGAACAAGGGTTCTTTAGATACATTGGGGGAAAGGCGAAGGTGAAGGGGCAGATTAGCAGGATTAAATCAGGGAGAGATGGGCACAAGACCCGGGGGAGCAGGCTGAGGTACTAAATGAGTACTTCACCTCAGTTTTCACCAGGGAAAATGGGGGTGCTGCATCATACATGGGAGGAGACAGAGATACTGAGGAGGGGGGGACTCTTACCGATCGGCAGGTCTGGGGAGAGGGGGAGGCATCACTGGCAGGTGGGGGGAGGGCTAAGCAGGGAGAAGAGGTACCGGAAGTGGAAATCACAGCAGAGAGAGTGAGGGAAGCCCTCAGCTCCCTTAAGATGGAGAAAGCACCGGGGCCGGATAAATTACATCCCAGAGTGCTGAAGGAACTTGCAGATGTCCTGGCGAAACCCCTGGCAGAGCTTTTCACCATCTCTCTGAGGACAGGGTGGGTGCCCCAAGACTGGAAGGTGGCGCATATAGTGCCTATCCACAAGAGGGATCAAGGGAGGTGGCAGGAACTACAGGCCTGTCAGCCTGACATCGGTGGTGGGCAAGGTGATGGAGGGCATTGTCAAGGAGAGGCTGGGGGACCTGGATAAGTCAGGGTGCCTGGATGATAGACAGCATGGATTCATCCCGGAAATCGTGTCAGACAAACCTGGTGGAGTTCTATGACTGGGTGACAGTGCCTTGGACCTGGGTGAACCAGTGGATGTCCTCTTTCTAGACTTCAGCAAGGCATTTGACTCTGTTCCTCACGTGGGCCTGTTGGATAAGCTGGGAGAAATGGGGTGGGAACCAGATGATCAGATGGATAGGCAATTGGCTCAGGACCAGACCCAGAGGGTCGTAGTTGGTGGGATAGTCTCATCCCCAAGGAGGGTCGTTAGTGGGGTCCCACAGGATCAGTCCTTGGGCCCCTTCTTCAACGCCTATGTATCTGACAGGACAGGAATCAGGAGTGAGATGAGTCTCTTTGCAGATGACTCGAAACTGGGGGCGGTGGTGGATGGGGAGGAGGGAAGGGTGGCCCTACAGGGGGACCTGGAGGCTCTGGAAGCATGGTCTAGAAAGTGGAAGCTGAGGTTCAATGCAGGGAAATGCAAGGTACTCCACCTGGGGGCCAGAAACCCAGGCCAAGTGTACACCCTGAGGGGGGGGAATGATACAAGTCTCAATGGCTGAGAGGGACCTGGGGGTGGTGGTGGATGTCAAGATGAACAACTCTGAGACTTGTAGGAGGGCAGCAGCCAAGGCCAACAGGATGCTGGGATGCATCGCTAGGGGGATCACCTCCAGAAGGAGGGAAGTAATACTCCCTCTGTATAACTGCTTGGTGAGGCCGCACCTTGAGTACTGCGTGTAGTTTTGGAGGCCACACTTAAAGAGGGACATCAACCTCCTGGAGAGGGTCCAGAGGAGGGCAACCAAAATGATTTGGGGCTTGGGGGACAGGACCTATGAGGAGAAGCTCGAAGAGCTAAATATGTACACATTGGAAGAGAGAAGGGACCGGGCGGACATGATAGAGGTCTTCAGGTACATGAAGAGGGTAAATAGGGGAGGAACAGTCAGGGTGCTTTGAAGGAAGGAGGAAGGGGCCACTAGAGGGCATGGGTGGAAGCTGGAGGGAAGATTCAGGGGAGAAAGGAGGAGGTGCTACTTCACTGAGAGGGTGGTGGAGCCATGGAATGCACTGCCTAGGGGCTGGTGGAGGCAGAGACAGTGGAGGGTTCAAGAGGGTGGGACAGGTACAGGGGAAGGGTTCTGGAAGCAAAATCCAATGCAGCAAGAATATCCAGAACTGGGAAGGGAGAAGCCAGAGAAGGCGAGGGGGACAGCAAGGTCAGCACCCAGGGTGGGGGCTGACAAAATGAGCAGACACCAAAGACCGTTAGGCCTATTCTGCTGGCATTTTAGTATGTTAGTAAGGATTGAAGCCTCTGTCGAATCAAATAAAACATGCTGCTAGTACAAAAAATAAGTGCCAAAAGATACTTAAGTAATGTCACAGTCCACCAGAAATAACAGATCATGCTTTGCCGCTTCCCAGTCCTTCGATCCGATCGAGCAAAGTCAGATGAAACACTTGAATAGGTCAACCCAAGATCAAGTCTCGATTTATGCAAACAGTAGTCCGAAGAGAAAAATCAAAGGATCCGTGAGCTCAAAAAGAAAATATCCAGTCCAGTTGAAGTTATCCAGAACAACTACCACAAAAGTCCAGTCCAGGTTCAGAGCATCAAAATAACAACCACAGATGACAACTCCCTCAATCAGAAGCTAGAATGAATCCCCTGAAGAGAGTGCATATTCAAGAGGAGACAAAGTAACTGCAACAGTCCAAAGTCCAACTGCAGCCACAAGTTAGGATCTGCGGTGATGGCCACCTCTCTGAATCTTAACCGAACCGAAATTAGTTGCCTCCCCAAAAACGTTCCCGAATACAGTATAATCAGTCAGTCTGATGGGTCTCTCCTGAAGGACTGTAATAAAGAGCTTATCTCCTCCAGTGCCTATTCCTTCTTCTTTTTCTTTCCTTCAGTAGAAGCATTACACCAAATGTATTTCTGCAGGACTCGCTTTTCATGAACTTCCTGTACCTCCATCGCATCTTGAGAAATTAACTGATGATCCTGTAATACAACCTAAACGGAATCTGGGTAATCAAAAATGCGTGGACCATCTGGAAAAAATATTTTCATCCTTTCCAGATACATAGTAGTAAATTTAAGATTGTTTGCCTGTAGTATATGAAATATTGGGGCATATGATCTCCGGTGGCACTAGCAATGGTGGGGAATAATCCTTGTCCATACGTAGTCTATGACCCTCAAAAAACAACTGATTCTTCTTCCAGGCTCTGGTCGGTATCTGGTGTTAAACAACATAGTTGAAAAATCAGATCAAAGTAGATCTTGGATGAGCTCCAGGTTCTTGAGAAGAGGTGGGGAAGAGGGCTCGGTGAGCTCGGTCAATTGGAAGTGGGAGCAAGTCTGTAATCTCCATAACAGAGGACAGCAGATGTTGAAGAAAAACAATTATATCCCCTTCACCCTCACAACCCATTGGATCTCTGTATAGATGGATATTGTTGTTTCTTAAATGGTTTTCAAGGTCATCACATCTGTCACAAAGCTGCTTTGAGTCCTGTAAGAGAAGGGTGACTAATCATTCCAAAGATTCATCCTGCTGTCCATTTCGGTAACCTGCTGCTCCAAAGCAGTTGCTCGGCCCTCAACCTGCTTTAATGATGTTTGCAATTGCTGATAAACAGATTGCATTTCCTCCCTAAATGCTTGGATTTCATGGAGCAAATCCCCATTAGATGGCTGCTCATTGTGGATAGGTTGTTGCGTCGCCATAATCGGACCAGGCCTCTTTTGCGTAGGTAAGGAAGACAATGTATTTTCTGGCATCTGTGTACATTTCAAAGATCAGCACCATTTGCCCATAAAGTACTGACCTCCTCTATGACAAAATGTAAATTGAAGTAGGAATTTATAGTGTGTAAGGAGGCAAAGTTTCGGGTGTCATGCCGGAGCTCTCCCCTCAGGCAGCCATTCCACCATGTTCCCAACTGTAAGTCAGTGCCAAGAAGCTTTTGATCTTTTGAAGAAGGTATTGATGACAGAACCCATCTTGGCCTACCTGGACTATGCTCATCCATAGATGCCATCAGTCATGATCTTGGGGCAGTCCTGGCTCAGGAACAGAATGGAGAGGAGAAGGCGATTGCTTATAGCAGTCGAGGCCCTAAGAGATCAGAGAGAAATGATGAGAACCACAACTCACTCAAGTTAGAGTTCCTGGCCTTAGTGTGGGTGGTAACAGAGAATTTCAGACTTTATCTGGCGGCTCCACATTTCACTGTTTACATAGAAAATAATCGCCTCACTCATCTTGGGTCAGCCAAGCTAGCAGCATTGGAACAATGATGGGCCTCCAGCCTCACCAGTTTTAACTTCTTAATCAAGTATAGGTCAGGAAGATCTAATGGAAATGCTGACATCCTGTCCTGATTGCCTATTGCAGATGAGCCGAAAAGGAGTGAGGCAGAGCAAGAAGACCTTGAAATGCTACCTTTCATGCGAGTACCCGCTGAGATAGTTTGAATTTGCTGCCAGCGCCAGATGGATCCCGAACAGAATTCAGACCCACCGGTGTGTCCTATGTCTGATGGGCTGGAAGACATGTGGAGGCAACTCCAGGACCAGAGTCCAGTAATGACTGAACTGAAAGATATTCTCCAGACTGGAAGAAAGATCAACAAAAAGGATATAATGAACATGCCCCCAGAACTGGTCAAGTTGTTACGACAATGAGAATACTTCAGAATTGAGGAGGACCGCCTAGTCCAAGTGACCCGAGATCCTACCAGTCATGGAGAACATGGAGAAATTCTAATTCCTCATCAGGAAGCTGATCCAGTGTTGGAAGCCTACCACAATGTATCTGGACATTTTGGAACAAAGAAAACAGAGAGTAACATTTGTCAGAGGTTCTACTGGGTGGTCAAGAGAGAGGACATTGAGCATTGGTGCTCAGACAGTATGGCATGCAGCTTCAAGGAAGGTGATGGCAATGTTCAGCGAGCACCTCTGCAACCCATTGTCACCAAGTCTCCATTAGAAATTGTGGCAATGTATCACTTGAAGGTTGAGAACAGTCACAGTGGACTTAACCAGATTACTATATAACTATAGTAGATCATTATTCAAAATTTGTAGTGGCTGTTCCAGTGAAAGAGTTATCGGCAAGGTGCACCGCTGAAGCATTCTTGAAGTATTTTGTCAAGCCGTATGGTTGCCCTACTAAAACTCTGACAGACCAAGAAGGGGCATTTGAATCTCAGTTGTTTAAAGAACTGTGTTCCCTGTATGGATGTCCCAAAATGCAAACAGCCCAATACCACCCTCAAACAAATGGGTTATGCCAATGCTCAAACCATATTCTAATTGAAATGCTTTGAGCGCTGCCTGCACACCAGAAACCTCTATGGCCTGATATGTTATGTATACAACATAGTGCATTGCTCCACAGTTTTTATGCCTTATTTTCTCATGTTTGGTAGACAAGGATGATTACCTATGGACCTGGTGATGACTGTCGAAGTCGAAACTTGCAAAAACATTTCTGACTCAAACCAGTAGGCAGAAGAGCATTATCAGTGCCTCAGAAAGGCAGGCAACCTGGTACAATCTAAAATGGAACAAGATCATGCTCAACAGAAGGAACAATATGACCGCAGAGCTCGAGCTGGACCTTTGTGTCCTGTTGAAGAATTAAGACATCCATGGGCACAAGTTAGCACCCAGATGGAAACCAGAGCAGTTTGTAGTAGTGGAGATTTTCTATGATGATTTGCATGTCTATCAGATCCAGTCAGAAATGGATGGACAGTTCACTAAGGTAGTGCATCGCAATCAAATCAAGCCATGTACTTTCCAGGTTGCAGACATGGATGAGTCAGAGAATGAAGAAGACTCTGTAAGTGAGAGTTAGGAGAAAGCTTCCTTGGGTACTCCTGAAGATAACCCCCTCCTAGAGTGGCCTGGGGTATACAATCATATGGGGCACTAGCAAGTGGGCATCTGCTGAAATGGCGACCCACATTCGGGTAGTGCCCAGACAGTGGGGGTGTGGGGTCAGTGACCAGATGGGGTGGGTTGTGAAATGGCGACAGGATGCCGCTTGTGTATATACACACGCGTGGGGTGGGAGCAAGCTCGGCGAATGTGGGGCAGGAAGGTATGTGAGGGGTGGTGCCATGGGGTTCCAGTGAGCTGACATCATGGCGTGGTGGGCTAGGTGCTGTCTTGGGGTGGCAGGGATACAGGGTTCGGGACCGGGCACTGGTAGTTTTTGTTGTGCCCGACCCAAGATAGTGTTTTTTTTTTGAGATGTACCCCCAACATACACCCCTGGGTTTAGAATTCTAATTTAGGAGGGTGCGGGGGCCAACCCCACATAAAACAAAAAGTTTTTGGGCCACGCTTTCTCTCATCGGGATCCCACATCGCTGAAATTGAATTTCGGTGACGTGGGGTTGTGATAAGGGCATTCGGCATGTCAAATTCACCCTTATCACAAAGAACCGTGGCCTGGCATTGGTATATATAGCACTCCATTCACCTATTCTGCACCTAGTACATCCCTCACCTGTTCTGAACCATATGTGGTGAAGCTATCTGAAGGTCTAATTGAAGCAATTGAGGTCAGTCTCCCAGATGGTTGATAGAAGAGTCTGACTAAAGGAGAGCTATCCAAACAGTAGTTAGTAATGCATTTCAGAAATGAATGTAGATATGTACAGTTATACAAGGTTATTTGCTTAAAAACTCATTCTACCCATTAGTGCCCCTAGACATCACTTACTTTTGCAGCCTGTGTTGCCAGTAGCGCCCTGAGACATCTCCACATTCCATCTGTTCTTTGCGATGGACGTCCTGTGGCATCATCATGTTTTAAGTGAAACTGCAAGCCAGCCAATCGGCAGACACCTATTTGTATGGTGTCTGCCAATAGAGGGCCAGCTTACTTACAGTTTTTAAAAAAATGCATCATCACAATTGAAGTTTAACCCATTACAAGCCCTGGAAACTTTTTTCTCTTGGCAGAGAACCAGAAGTGCCAGTCTGACTGGCTGAGCTGCACTTAGGAGCCATTTAGTTATACTACAGAACCAAACTAAAAAAATGTAAAGTGGCAGTTTTGTAGAGCATAAAGTTTAAAAGCTAAATAGTGCCCTGTATAGTGCAGCAGCTTTATTTTTAACAAAACAGAGCTTCTATAACATCATGCTGGTCCCCATAAAACACGTGAGACAGGAAGTGTCCTGTAACCCAAGGAGAGGGTGCCTAAGTTGGTGAGTTCGCTGCCCAGGGAGTTAAACATCTTAGGGGCTGTACCTGCAAAACACCACTGGCCTTGGGCGGTGCGACAGCGGGGAACAGCCAGAGAATAATTGTCAGAGCTTCTTGTGTAATGGGGGTGGTTGGCTGGGCTTAAGAGAGACTAAACCCCAGAGGGCATGAGTCCCATCAATGACTTTTTTGCTAGTAGGCAGGTTTGGAAAGTAATCCTTCCCTGAAGTTGTAGCCAGTTTGACTGTTCGTAGAGGTTGCAGGTATGTGTGTGGTGGGCAGCACCAGTAAGCAGTCTGCAGGCCCTATTCAGCACTGTAAGAATTCACCATAGTGCCGTAGCTGTGGCTGCTCTGTAGAAAACAAGCCCATAATATATGATGGAGACAATAGAGCTGTGTATTGCTAGCTTAAGGGCATCCAGTGTCAGGCAGTGTCTATGTTTATAGAGAAGGCCTATACGGATATTTACAGATTTTGCTACTGAATTGATATGTCTGGAGAAGGACAGAGTAGGGTCCAGGGTTATACAAGGTATTCGAAAGTCTGCGTCTTGTTCAGGGTCACTCCTGAGCTGTTTTTGATTGCCAACTGTTGGTGTTTATGTTTGTTATTGTGCCATGGAACAGCATAGTCTTTGTTTTCTTGTAATTTAGCACTAGTTTCTGTGAGATGAACCAGGCCTAAACTTGCTTGAAATTTTCTTGCAGTCGTTTCTCCAAGAGGAAGGGGTCAGAATTCTTAGAGACAATCACTGCGTCGTCAACATACAGAATAATGTTTTCATCACAGGCAAAAGGAAGATTGTTCAGGAAGATGCTGAAAAGAAGGGGTCCCAATATTAACCCTTTGGGAACACCAGCCCGGACAGGTAGTTTGGATGAGACAGAGTCACCAATCTTAACTTGTTGTGACCGGTTGGAGAGATAACTGTTGAACCATTGTAAAGTGTCATGAGAAAGCCCTAAGTTGCCAAGTTGTTCCAGTAGTAATGGATGGTTGACTGTATTGAAGGCCTTCAAGAGGTCTATAAAGGTGGCACCAGCAAGTTGTCCTTGGTCTAGTGCTAGATGAATGTGGCCTGTAAATTCAAGGAGGGCAGAGATGGTGCTATGTCCTTTGCAAAAGCCATGTTGCTGTGGGCATTGCAAGTTGTATTTCTCCAAGTACTCCACCAATTGGTCTGCGATGATTCTTTCAAGAGCTTTGGATAAAGGGGGTAGGATGGAGATGGGCCTGTAGTTACAGTGTAATGTCCTATCCCCAGACTTGTGTATTGGGGTCACAAGGGCTGACTTCCACTTGAGCGGGAACTGGGAGAGCATGAGGAACCAGTTAATAATCTTGGTAAGAAGGTGCAGGACATTGTCAAGGGTGAGGGTGATGAGCTTCAGGTCAAGTGTGTCCCCACTTGATCTGGATTTTCTGAGCACCTTGAGGAGGTATTTTTTGGCATCCCTTTCGGTAACTACCTTGAAATAGAAATGTGGATGATTTGTATCCTGAGTCTGTTGATACTGGGAGAACGTGGTTTGGTTGGTGTCAAAGAAGTTAGAGGGAAGCACATGGCTGAGGTCAGTGAATGCCAGATTGAAAGTATTGGCAATTGTGGTGGGGTCCAGGGTGTTGCTGCCATCAACTTTTAGCATATTAGGAGTTGCTTTGGACTTTTTCCTCTATCACTTTAGAGAGACTTTGCCAGAATTTCTTCCCATCCAACCATGAGTTTGATAGGGTGCTCCTGTAGTAGTTGTTTTTTTCAGTGCGGATAGCTCTGGCACAGGCATTCCTGGAGGCCCTGTATGCCTGAAAGTTTGCTTGGTTGCCAGAGGCTGTAGCACAAGCCCATAGCAGGTCCCAAGCTTTTAGTTAGTCTAGAAGTTTGCCTGTGATCCAAGGGTTGTCAAGGCCTTTAATTTTGTGTTTCTTAAAGGGGGCATGGATATCACATGCTGCATTGAACTTTGAGATGAAGTATTGAAGTGCAGCATCAACATCCAGAGCGGTGTCAATCGGGAACCAGTCTTGTTGTCGCAGGAGTGCCTTAAGTGGTGCAAGGTGTCCCTTGATTAGCATCCGACTGTTGATAGTTTTTGCGGGGGGGGTATATTGAATTGATTTGACCATATGCACTGGACTGGGGAATGGTCACTAATGGCATCAGCGAGAACTGTAGTGTGGCTAATATGGTCAGGGTGATTTGAGAGAACCCAGTCCAGTAAGGTACTGGTCCCTGTTCTATAGTTGATCCTAGTGGGTGAGGTAACTAGCTGTGTAAAATGTGTAGCTTCCAAGGCATCCTTGTAGTTGCTTGCACTGGGGGGCAAACCAGTTGACATTAAAATCCCCTAGCAATATAACTTATGAGTTAAGAGTTAAGCTTTAGACTACTGATGCAGGTAAGGAATGGGGTCAGGCTTGTTGTTGTAAGTTTGGGTGGAATATATACAGAGGCTCTTGTCAGAGCTTTGTTATGGGCCCTAAGAATGACTTTAATAGCAAGGACCTGAAGCTCATCTCCATTAGTGGGTAGGGTCAGGGCATGCTCTGTCATAGAATCTTTAACGTAAAGGGCACAGCCACCCCCTTTTTTGGATAGTCGATCCTGCCGAATGATAGTATACCCAGGTATTGCCACAGCAGTGTCAGGGATAATTGGAGACAACCAAGTTTCAACTACAGATAGTACATCTGGGCTATGTTGTACTGTCCAGGCAGTGAGGGCATGTAATTTTTTTGGTAAGGCTGCAGATGTTGATGCCAGCTAGCGAGAGGATTCCTGATCTATGTTGTTCCCTGCGGATAGCTAGGGGTGGTCCACGGTTGGGGTGAACGTTGCCCGATATTAGCAGGAGTAGTACAGTGACTCAGTCCTGCTCCTGCCCCCCCGCACTGACCACCGACAACCAGGGCTCATTCCAGAACCCGAATTGCCAACTTGGTGTGAGGTGTGGATTGTAGTGCCTCAACCCTCCGTGCTCCCTGGTTGTCAGAACTGTACATTGTACAGCCATCCGGCCCACCCCAAATCACATAAATTTTCTGTAAATACTTGTAAATAGTTAATTCCCTGCCTTGGCCTTCCAATTCCAAAGTGTTCATTTTCCTGCATCTCCCTTGACAGTTTGTATGTTTTAGATGTTATTAACATTTCTAAAAGTTTTTAATTGCTAGTATGATTATAAATAAAGTGCCCTTTATTTGAAAAAAAATACGTTTCCATAACTGACCCCCAAAACACACACACACACACACACACACATAGCGTCATAGGTTGAAATATATATTTTATTAACGATAATCAAAACATTCATTTTAGGAACTTTTTAGCTTTATTACTGTTACAATATCAACACACTTTGAAACTTGCTTTGTATTGAATGATGTTGATGAGGGATACTTCAGTGGTGCTCAAAATCTTCACCCTGCAACGTACTGTCTTCAGAGGCACAATGCATTCTTCAACATGATTTGCATCGTTTCTTCGCTCAACGTCTTCTGGAAAGGTAAGATATTTATTCTTCTCCTCTTCCAGACTTGTGCTGGGGGGGGGGCCTTCACTGTTTCCACTAATGAGATGTACCTGGTTTTCAAGATAAAAATACATATTTTTATTTATATGAAGACTAACAACCCTAATAACTCTGAGGAATCTATATACTTGTTTACTTTTGCTGCTGGTTCTGTGTGTGTAGCATTTGTAGTTTTCCAGATATTCACACTTGTTTGACATCTGTGCTACTGTGTGCACTCGGGATGTAAATGTCTTGAAAACTAAAAATGCTACACCCACACAACCAGCAGCAAAGTTGTTCAGGAGAATAAGACCTTTACAATGAGGGTAATCACTAAGCTGAAATAATTATACTTTTTAAATTATGGCCATTTGAGTATCTGAATTTCAGAGTTTTTGTGATGAATCTAACACTTCAAATGGCCATAATTTAAAATGTATAATGATTTCAGCTTAGTGGTTACCCTCATTGTAAAGGTCTTATTCTGCTGTAAAACTTTGCCACTGTATGTTTTCCAGTAGCTCATGTAGTTTTCCAGATATTTACACCTTGTTTGATGTGTGCAAATATGTTTAGAATTCTGTGCAGTGCATTAGGAATGTCACAGCAAAATAGCCTGGAGTCCCATCACCAACATTCTAAAGTCAGAATAGAGTTGAATGAGTTAAACATATAGTATGAGTTTAAGAAAAATAGGTATAATAAAATGCAGAAAATAACTAAAGGAAAAGGTACGAAAAAGGGTTTTGGGCCAAACATGGGGACATGTATGTTTAAGTGGGGCCAAATTTGTAATGCCCCAATGTTAGGGCTCCTCAGTGTCCCCAGTTCATCTCCAGTGTCCCCTGTTAGTCCTCTATTCCCCCCCATATTCCATGTGCCCAGGTGCCCCTGCAAAAAAAATGAAACTGCAGCCTGCAGTTTAATGTTTTTTTTTATTTCTCCTGCAGTCTGCCCAATCCTAGCACAAGATAGTGCCTTCCTCACACAATTGGCAGCTGTTTGCCTCCCTGGTCACTAGGGACTCGGTGTCTAAATGCCAGGGAGGGCTTCTGTGTGGCCAGTAAGGGCAGTTTTTGAATTGGTGTGTGGCCAGCAGCTGGGATGGTCGGGTGAGCACTCTCAGGTGCAAGAAACTATTGGATTAACTCTGCATTTGCTTTGCTTATATCAAAATGTCCTGTCTGCTTGAATTCACTGGATTGTTCTTAAAGACTATTGGATTAATCCTGCACTAGCTTTTCCTCCCAAAGAACTGCCTTGCATGTCATCGAACTGCCAACTCATCTAAGAATTCTTTAGCCTAATGATAATCTTCTTCACTTGATTATCATCCACTTCATAGACTATCGATAGCAGTGACCAGTTAGAGACTTATACCATCATTCTTCTCTGACAAGTTGGAGCCAGTCGCCGCCTGCATAGGTATAACATAGATAGTTCCCAGTCACCTGTTTCACATCCAGAACTACAAGCCATTCCCCTTCCTAACAGTTTATAGGTAGTACAGGGAACCGTCCTGGTTCTCAGATAGGGATCCATCATAAAAATAGGGGTGGGGCTTCAAACACAGGAACCCAGAAGTCTTCATTCAGTTGTCTGCATCCTGTCTCATTTCCCTGGGTTCCAGCTTCAGACCAGTTATCAACATCCTGAGTTTCCTTGGAGTCCAGCTTTGGCCCAGTTATCTGCATCCCAAGTTTCCCTGGAGTCCAGTTTCAGCCTAGGAGTCTTCATTCAGTTGTCTGCATCCTGTCTCATTTCCCTGGGGCCCAGCTTCAGACCAGTTGTCTGCATCCTGAGTTTTCCTGGAGTCCAATTTCTGACTAGGAGTCTTCATTCAACTGTTTTCATCCTTTCTCATTTCCCCAGGGTCTTCCACTAACCAGGAGGTCTTACACTTGCATTGCATTGTTTGCTTCAGTTTCTTCACAGTTCAATTTCCTTGGAGCCCTATTCAGCCAGAAGGCTTACCATTGCTTGGGCTCTTGTTTGTTCTAGTTCTTTTATCCTTCATTTTTTTCTGATTCAGCCAAAAAACAACCAACAAAGCACACTGGTGGCCACCACTCACGACTTATGAAAGATTCTATGCTCTTTTGATTTCTGCTTGGCATGCTGTATTAATGTGATGAATAGGGTACAAGGCTGATTTTAGCGTTCATAATGATAAATCTGTCATACAGTTTGGGATAGAGCAATAGGGGTGTTATAAAGCTTAGAATTATAAGATATCCACAGAGTATAAGAATCACAATAGTTATAGAATACTAAGTTACAGTACAGATTGGTTGTACATTGCTTGACCTCTTCAGTACTTTGCACCCAATAAACCTGTTTCCATTCACTGAGTTTGTGTCCTGCCTCCCCTTACTCAAGCACTGCTATACCATCAGCGAGAATAGACCTTGTGCATTACAATTATCCCTCTGAGGTTGAACAGTTGGTTCAAAACTAGTCAGGGAGCTTGAGTGTTCTGTATAGTTTGGCTGTCTTTGGTGACATTCATTAAAACACTGCAGATCATGCATGCTGGCTTTTGAATCTTTTTTAACTGCTTTGTATAAGCCTGGCACCCTTTATGTGGCTTGAGTGGTTGCTTACTGCTTACATTTCAATTTACTTTTCAGTCACCCACCATGAACTGCTGTTAGATATGGGTGTTTCAGGAAGCAGAATTGCTCCATTGAAATATATGCACACCTTTTAAAACTGTGCGGCATGAAGTCTAGTGGCGTCTTTGTGGAGCTCTCTTTAAGAGGGCAAGCGCGAAAGTTTTTCCAGTATCTCTTTGTGCAGCTCTCTCCAAGAGAGTGAGCTTGTAAGTTTTGTCGGTGTCTCTTTTGAATGGTGGAAACTGTCATTTCCTATACCTGGAGACTTTTGGAATTTTCCCTGGGACACTCGGTCATGCTTGAGCACATGACCGGATGCCAGAAACAAACCCAGGTTTGTTTAATATCCTTTTTAGAGACAACCTGGGAGAACACATGCACTTTTTCTACTAATGTTTTCAGCACTAGAGGGGAGGCTGATTTGTATAATGATGAAGTGCGCATAACAATACCTGGCCCAATCAACCAAACAGGAAGTAGACCAGAGACTGAAGCTGCAGACATACATGTTGCATTTTTACCACTGGAACAGGCAATATTCAGGGATAGACAACATCACTGGGGTAAGATAAACCTGAAGGCATATTTAAAAGTGGGTCACTCTCCTAACTCATTCTATCCTATTGTCACTTAGAATGTTCAGGTATCCTCTGCCTGCTGCTAGAACACCTGTGTTCCTGCAGGGGTTTTAGTTCTGCAGCATTCATACAAACACACTGTGCTTAAACCTACATATCTTAAAAACCATACATCCAGTTTTAAAACTGTAAAAAGAATAGTTTTTCAGGAAAAAAGGTTTTTGAAAATGAGTGAGGTCTGGTAATGTCTATTTAACTTGATTTAATGTTGTGTAAGGTTGTTTTCATATTTTTTATAAATTCTGATGATGTTATCTAAATACAATTATGCTCTGTTTACTTAGTCATGCAAAAATAATAAATTTCTTTAAAATTGTTGGTTAAAATTGTTAAAAGTATACAATAAACATCTGTCATTGTCTAAATATAAATTTTGCAAGTTTTTACCATTTTTTTTAGTCAGAAATCAATATCCAAATCTCTTGTTATTACAGTTTGAGATTTTTGTTCCACTCCACTGGTTGGAATTTTTGCAGTGTTTAATTCTTCTTACCCACTGATTTCAGTTTATAAATCTGATTATCAATTGTTTTGTTTTTCCCCTAGTTTAGTAAGAACATATTTACACATTACCTAAGAAGGACATATCAGGAAGTGATGCAGGAAGGAAGTGCTTTGTGAAGTCAAGTGATGTAAATAGGAAGAACACTTTCAGTGTAGGTCAGTGAGCTGGCACAGGAAATTGATACATTTTTTAGTGCTGGAGGTCTTTCTATGATTAATTGCATATTTGCTGTAGTTAAAATGTGTAATTTCATTGAAATAAACTATTTTATTTTTGTAATAACATCCCTTAATAAGTATAGGAAACTGTATTTTATTTGTGCAGTTTGCTTTATCATACTGCAAATGAAGCATGATGTTGTTCATGTAAATGTTCACAGTCTTTCAGTAAACATCATGTTACATAAATCTGTGTAGTATTTAATTTCCTGGCATAGTTTATTTTTGGGGGTTGTATTATGGGATGGTTTAAGGTGAGGGAATGACTGTATGATGAAGCACTGTGTGTTAGTGGCAGGGGGGGGTGTCCTGCATTTATAATACATGCTCAGATGTACTTCATATGCTCTGGGAAAATGAGAGGGGCTGTATGCATGTAATAATGGTGCTAACAGACACTGTAGATACATTATGGGTATACGTATAGGATGATGAAATTGCTGCAAAGGCACTGGTAATTTTGGGTACACTGTGTCATGGGGAAGGGGGTGGGTGTGCCTGTACCAAGGAATGATGCTCATAGGCACTGCAATCATTTTGTGTCATGAACTGGCACCCGTCCTTAGGGTATAGTCAGCTGTAAGGAAGTAGGTGGGGCTGTCTACACCTGGTAATGGTGTTCATATGTCATGCAGAGACATTGTGGGTACACATACAGGGTGATGACATGGGCACCTGTAAAGGTTGTGTACTATGTGCTGTGTCACATGGTTTGCCTGCATACACATGTGATATGTTGCAGCATTCAATATGGTGCACTGTGTGGGTGGGAAGGAGTGTGGGTGTGCCTGCACCATGGAGTGATGCTCATTGGTGCACATGTGTACTATGTGCATGTTTCATTTGAACGGACTGTATAAGTCATACACTGGCACTGATCATAGCACAGTGCATCAGAGGTAAGGGCTGGTCTGAAGCATTATGAGCACGAGGGACTAAACAAGTTGTTGTGGAGTGATTCGAACTTGAATAGAACATTACAGTGCATCTGAGGGTAGTGTTGGAATGAATTTTGATGTGCACAATGGACTACACCATGGTGACTGAGGAGGGATCCATATCAGTAATGCACATCACAGAGTGGCAGAGATAAAGGTTGGACTGAAGACTGATGAACTGATGGACTAAATCAGTGACTCTGGTGGGATCTGAACTTGAACAGCACTTTACAGTGCACTAGAGGTTGGGGCTGGACTGACACCAGATCAGTCAATGGACAACACCATCTGCTGTGGAGGGATCTGAATCTTAAATGCACTTCACTGTTCACTACAGTTTGGGGCTCGACTGACACATGGTAAGGAGCTAGATCTTACAAGTGGCTGTGGAGGGATTTGAACCTGAAGAATACTTTACAGTGCATCACAGATTGGGGCTGAACTGATGTCATATGAATTGATGGACTACTCCAGTGGATGTGGAGGGTTTTGAACATGAAATCCACTTCACAGTGCATTATGGGATTGGTCTGGACTGATGCATGGTAAGTCGACGGACAACACCATCAGCTGAGGAGGGATCTGAACCTGAAATGCACTTCACTGTTCACTACAGTTTGGGGCTCGACTGATGCATGGTAAGGAGCTAGATCTTACAAGTGGCTGTGGAGGGATTTTAACCCGAAGAACACTTTACTTTATCACTTTATTACTTTATACTTTATCAGAGGTTGAGTCTGGGCTGACATCATATGAGTTGATGGACAACAGCAGTGACTGTTGAGGGATTCAAAACTAATTTGGCCTTTACAGTGCATCTGAGATTGGGGCTGGACTAATGCCAGATAAGTTGAAGGCAACACCATTATTTTTTCATTTTAAACAATCAGCAACTGCGTATTAGGGAGAAAACTCAAGTGCAGAGCATGAGACAAACATGCTACTGACCCTAACCCATTTATCATCCATAATGCAGGGAGCAACATGCCACATAGATTTTAACATAGCCATAATCCGAACATAAACTCTTTAAAAAGTAACAAAAGGTGCTGAATTCATGTGACCTCATCTAGTATATGCACAAGAAACTCTCTCTCCCATCAGGAATGCCAGCCGAATCCACAAGATGTGATCACACGATGATCAGAAATTATCCCAAAATGAACAAAGTGACAACTATGAAAACTTTTATCATAAATAAAAATAAAAATTAATAAAGTAAATACAGATTACAAATCGAGGTTTTAGCACCAAAATGAAGTGAGTATTTTAGGATAGGAGCAGCACCTCCATCTTGAAACTAAGTTTCCAGTCACCATGCTCTTCCTGCACCAGTGTGTGCTCTGAATGGTGAATGGAAATAGTGACATATACAATAAGTATAGAGCAAGCATGGCAACAGTGAGGATCAATATGACCAAATGGTGATGCACTTCAGAGCTAGGGCAGGTGCAGGTGAGGACTGTGACCCCTAACTGAAACATCAAAAAAAAAAAAATCACTGTACACTCCAGAGCCCAGAGAGCCACTTTCACTCCAGCGATGATTGTAAAAAAATATGAGTCCTTGCTTGAATGCTAAATAAAGATTTAGTCTAACATTTCAGGCACACACATTGAATAGAATAGTGGAAGGCACAACAAAAAGACCTGCGTGCAGGTTCCCTGGTGCTTTGACAACTAAGGCTTCATCAGGGGGATTGTACCTGCATCTAAGACAATCCCCTTATACCAATTAAATTAAGAATTGATGATGTCAGAAAATTCGACCAATCACAGAGCTTGATTTTTAAATACAGAAATATTCAGCTCACTTAGTGGTATAAATGGACTAATAGTTATAACAATCATAATATCAGTGACAACATGTTATTGTAGAAAAATACCCCAAAAGACATAAAAAAAGACACCAAAAGTGGTGCTGGCCAATCGGATTGCTCGAATTAAAAAAAAATATATGTTATGAAATTAATTATAGTGTCAACCTGATCAGCTTAACATGTTACACTAAAACAAAATTATTTATTGTTACAAGACAAGCTAATGGTAAAATGAACATAATACATTTTTCACAGCACATGCACAAAATAGTAAATTTATTTATTTATGTATTAAGGCTTGTTTTCTCAAAAATAGCCAATGGGAACACATATTATATTAGGTAAAATCATTAAGGGTATGATGTCCCCTATTAGCTGGTACAACTCAATTCATCAAATGTAAACAAATGCTTGAGCTGCACCAAGAGAAAGACATGGCACGTTCAGTCATCAAACTTCTAGCACATGATTTAGGATGCCATATGGTGTCATCAGGAAAAAGAGGTATGTTTTTTTATGATGCCATATGGCGGCATCAGGAAGGAATGAGCTAGAGGGTTGCGTGCATTAAGGAAACCTAGCTATGGGACTGAAAGAGATTTTTTTTGATTGATTGGAAGGCATTTCTGCAGCTAGGTACCGATGTTTTAATAAGAACTGTTATCAAACATCACTAGTCACAGCAACCTGAAGCAGCAGCAGCTATAAAAGAAAAAGAAATAGCAGTACAGAGATTTAAAGAAGACCCTGAATTTGCTGACTATGAGAAAAGGTTTAAAAATAACATAACGCATCAGGATAACAATAAAAAATGAGAAGCTTAAAAAATTTAAAAGAGAAAGTCAAGACTATCTGAATGATCGTGTCTTTGACTGGAATAAAAAGAGTCATAAAAATCAACAAGAAAAAGAAGCCAGGGAAGAATCGCAAACAACTCAAAGAGCAAGTACAAACATGTTCCATCCTGAAGAACAAGGGCAACTAATCAACATATACCACCTCTAATAGTGAATTAGAGGTGAATAGAGTGGAATAAGTTTTTTTAGAGGAAGAGGAGGAGGAGGAGGTAGAAGAGGAGTAACAGGCACATCGACCTTTACAGAGGTGCAAGAAAGTACATTTTGAGGATCCAGTAGTAGATCCAAGGAACCGGGTGAGAAAACCAACATACAGTCCAAGAACAAGAGGCACCACATGAGGAGGGGCAGCCAGAAACACAAGGGGAAGAGGCAGAGGAAGGATACAGAAAGGCAAACAAGAGAAGAAGTTAAGAACTTCGTGAATTATATTTCAGACATCAGGCTCACAATTACAACCCAGGACTCTAAACCTTTGATGTTTATGTACACCTGCATAGAGTCACAAGAAATTTAAATTTAAAAACTTTTGCTGATAAAGGAAAGATGTGGAGTCACGTGATGTACCTCAGCGGGTATGACGCATTCGTCTTGGCTCCGCTCCCTGGCTCGACTTTTCAGGCTGTTTTACTGTCTTTTTGCATTGTAATTGTGCAGTGTAGCACTTGTATAGTGCCAGTAAGGTTTTTCTGCATCTTACCAGATCCATGTGGGAGGCAAATTCAGGGAGGTAGCATACTTGCAGATGGAGGCCGAAATGTGGCCTGTGGGCCCAATTCATACCCTGCCAACCACCCCGGAAAAGGCCAAGGCTGCCAAGAAATCCAAACTGCAACCAGCGGCCACCACTAAGTCCAGTGCTGCGTCTACATCTCTATCTAAAGAAAAATTTCTCCAAGAGCTTTCCCCAATAAAAGAGACTCTTCTCAGTATCACTGGACAGTTAGCCACTCTTCAGAAGGCTTCGGAAACCCTATCTCAATGAATCTGAGATGTGGAGGTGAAAACTAGTTCTCTGGAGGACTGGAGGGCTCATCAAGAAGCTGAAACAGTGGCTGCTGGTTGGAGAATCTCTGAGCTAGAAGATAAGTTTGAGGACTTAGAGAGCCGCAGCAGATGAAATAATCTTCTTTTAATTGGTCTGCTGGAAGGATCAGAGGGCCAAAATCCAATCTTATTTATGCAAACATTTTGTGAGAAAGTGGCTGGTCCATCGCCTAATGGCCCAGGCTATATAACTGAGAGGGCCCACAGGGCACTGAGACCTACCCCTCCCCCCACCACCACCAAATTCATCACCTCGGCCTTTGATTTTCAAATTGCTGAACTTTTGAGATAAGGTTCATATCTTGGCCCAACTAAAAGATGTTAAAGAATTACTCTGGGAGGGCAGTAAGCATAGGATGACCCAGGATCTACCCTGCTCAGTGAGGCTGAAAAGGGCAGAATTCAACTCAGTAATCTCGAAACTGCTGGCTGCAGGGATCTGCTTTAAAATGCTATATCCCACTTGATTACAAGTTACCCACCATGGGACACTGAAAATATTTGATTCTGAAGCCCATGTCAAGTGAAATGGCTTCACAGCGAGCTCCTCTCCCTTATGAAGTGGCGAGACAAGTCCTGGACAAAATACAGGGCATCTCACAACCAAAAAGACCTCCAGGAGTACCGACAGCTAAGGAACTCCTGCAAACAGGTCATATGTACCGCGAAAAGCGAGTACGGCAGTGCAGCACTGATTGCCACTGCAAATGACCCACGACGTTTCTGGAAGAACGTAAAAAATCTAGTCGGTGGTTCGACCAAAGTACAAGTCACTGACATGACCATTGGTGAGGCCAACTGTAATAACTCCCTAACCATTGCCTCCTCTTTTAACTGCCTCTTCACAGACCTGCTGGCCGCCACCCACCCACAGTCCTCTGCCCCAGCTCACGCTTGCAGGTCTCCACCCCATCTTTCACCTTTCTACCTCAAAAAGATAACTGAGGGTGAGACCCAGGCTCTCCTTGCTGGTCTCTCTCACCATACAGGAGTGGGTCAGAACAGCCTGGAACACAGGCTACTCAGCCTGGGTGTCCCCTTCATCACCTGACCTCTTGCCCACATATTCAAAGCCTTGCTTATTTCAGGGGTCATCCCAGACATATGGAAAGTCACCAGGGTTGTCCCCATCTTGAAAAGTGGTGACCCTAAGGATATCAACAATTACCGCCCTATCGCCATACTATCGGCTGCCTGCAAGCTCCTGGAAAAAGCTGTTGCCTCACAACTATCCCACTACCTAAAGGGATATGATGTCCTTTCCTTATCTCAGCATGGCTTCCATAAAGGCCACAGCACCTCGACAGCGCTTGCTGAGGTCACCACTAGGATCAGGACCACAATCGACCAGGACAAGCTGACAGGGGCTATATTTGTTGATCTATCCAAAGCCTTTGACCGTGTGGACCATCCCCCTCCTCCTCTCCACACTACAGACCCTTGTCTTTTCCCTCTGTGCCCTCCACTGGTTCACCAACTACCTCGGGGGCAGGCAGCAGCTCATCTGTTTCAATAGTACCCTCTCACCCCTTTTACCTGTGAACAGTGGGGTACCACAGGGATCTGTCCTTGGACCTATCCTGTTCTCCCTGTTCATCAATGATTTACCCTCTGTTGCCACAAAAGGGCACCTAACCCTGTATGTGGATGACCTGGTCATCTTAGCCAGCACCCCTGATGCCACCAGCATCAATACCCAGCTCAACTCGGACTTTGCTCGTATCAGAGTGTGGCTAGATGGGCACAAACTCACAGTCAACTTGAAGAAAACACAGGCCATGCTCTTTGGCACTGCGGCCAAAATCTCCTCTTGCACAACGCCCCTCAAAATCCATGGGTCCAACAACTCCCTCCTGCCGACAATCGACTCTGCCAAGTACCTGGGAGTCACCCTCGACCCTCACCTTGACCTCTCCGGACATACCAGAAACATATGTAATACTACAAATGGCAAACTTGGCCTAGCGTATAGGGCTAAAGACTGTCTTACCCTCGCCACCCGGCTGGCTATAGCCAGGGGGATATTACTGCCCACCCTTTCCTATGGTCTCGTTGCCTTTGCTTCTGTCCCATCCTCAAGCCTCACAAAGTGGGACACCACGTACAACAACATCTGCCACTTTGCACTCTCGGCTTCCTGTCTCACACACCGATGTACGCTCTACTCTCGATTGGAATGGCTCTCCCCTGAAAAACACCGGACCTACATCATGGGAAACTTCATTGACAACATAATTCGTACGGCCACTCCTGCCTCGCTTGCCCTCCCCCTGAAACATGCCTCCCCATCTACCACCTCAGGTCTTGTGTGTTTCAGACCCGCCTGGTCCCAAGACCCGCACCCTCACAGGAGATCTGGTGTTTACCACCCATGCCCCCAAACTGTGGAACTCCCTTCCTTTACAAGTTTGTGCTTCCCTTCCCATTCCACCTTCAAAACCTCCCTCTGGAACTTCCTAAAATCTGCTGCGACCTGCCTGTGTGCCACTAAACGCCCAGTCCTACAGCCCTCCTACCTTCAATGGTACCCCAGCTAGGCTCTTTCTGCCCCGCCACCTTGGTGATGCACTTTACTGGTGGTTATGTTATGTATTGTTTCTAATCAGCCTAGGGGAGGTCCTATACCCCCATGTTGCCCCTGGGCCTGTATGTACCCTATGATATTTGACCCACTGTTGTTGCATCTATGCTAATCCCTATGCTATGCTCTACTGCTTTTAAAACCCTTGTTGTTTTATCCCACTGTTGGAGCATGCTGCTCCAGGTTTGTAATGTTGACAATGTATTTCTCTCATGTATACATTGTAATTCTCCCGGGTCGCACCTGAAAATAGGCACTAGCTGTCTAGTGTGCTTACCCAGTTACCAAAAGCAAATAAATAAGCTAGAATTACCCAATATGTTCTCAGATCTCTTTCAAGCTCCAAAATGACTGTCCTTAACATGTGCTAAGGGTTCAGTTTTCCTGGGGACTGTTAAAAATTCTAGTTTTGGTTCAAGTTAATAACCTAGGACATAAGTTTTATAATGACACTTTGACTGTTTAAGTGCTGAGAACTATGGACCATATGTAGTAAAATTGGACTCTCGGTTTACTGTTCTCTGCAGTACAAGGGCTGGGATGATAGCACAAGGCATGGGAATGTGCGGTATGGTGTGAGTCAAATGGCAGGGGAGTCAGGGCATTGTGCCTCCAGAGAATTGCCATCTCAAAGGTGGAAAGATTAAGGTAGTTCTGTGGTTTTGTCCAGTATGAGGGCAGGAGCGGCAGCAGGGGTGGGCAGCAAGGCCTCAACTGACTCTCCTTATGTGGTACTCTGGGCATTTTTATCAGCTACATAGGAGCATATCCTACTGAGGGCCTTGAGCATGCATGCCGGACTCTGCTGGGAGTGACATTGGGTGTGGATGGCCTGATTCTTGGCAGGTTCCTAGGCAAACTGCAAACTGTGGCTGCAGGGGGTGTGTGTGCTATAGCCCTTTTAGCGGAGGTTCTGGAGCTGAAATTGGTAAAACATGGAGTCCGGGAGTAGGAAGCTGATTTTTCCCACCTCTCCTCCCACCCCCAAATAGCAAAACAAAGACGAATCTAAAACTTTGCCACCAGTCAGCAGTTACACTGGGCTGGGGGGCACTTTGCCATTTGAGTTCCGGAGATAAACCTTTACGACAATGGCAGCCCCGAGTCCTAAAGTATATCCTCCTCCCATGAGGGGGCATGGGGTGCAACCCCCTCCAATATGCCCAGTGCTCCAGTTTGACCCTAGTTGCCAGGTATTTTTGCCTTGAGAGGTTGCCTGTGAGTCCTCGGCAGACAGTGGGGTGGAGGTGGATGGCTGTGCCTGCTCTTTTTTCCGGCCACACTGGATGAATTCTGCATTCACTGCTCTTTAACTGACATGTTGTGGGGCAGGATGATGCTGGGAAACACTGCCCACTTCCTTGGCTTCCATGCACTGAGTTCCCAAGTTATTATAGCCACCTTGGGTCTGGAATATTATATTGTTTAAGCTTAATAAGCTCTTTTCTCACTGAGCTGGCCTGCTAAGCAGGGGGAGGTTGGTTTATTGTACATACTTATACCTATATGTTACTTGGTTGGGTGCTTATGATTGTTCATGTTAAAACTACTCTGTTAATCTGGGTGTTGGCTTGAGCTTGGGGTGGGGGCAGGGGCCTGCTTTGTGGATAGTATCCATCACAGGCGGAGGAATGCAGGAGTGTCATCCTATAGGGCTGGGGGGAGAGAGTGTTTTTGATGTGGGCATGGAAATTATATCTATTTTACTGTCAAATTGGTCCATGGAGAGGGGTGGAGACAGAAGGGGGGGATGGCTAGACAAAGAGTGTTTTTGAAGGAAGTGCTTTGACTAATGTTTCAGTTGTGTTGGATGGGAAGGGGGTCTTGGGGGAGCTCAGGGAGGTTATGGAAACGGAGCACTCTACACTATTGCAAACAGGTGGGTGGAGACTTAGGCAACACACATTGTAAGGAGTAAACATGGAGACTATATATAAATTTATATTGTGGAATGTAAAGGGGGAGAATGATAAGCGTTAAAGATATATGATCTTACGCCATCTTAAGAAATACCATCCAGACGTGGTGTTTCTACAAGAAACTCATCTCAAACAAAATGATATACAATACTTTCACAGAGATCGGCAGGCATTTGGAGTAGGTAACAGTAATAAAAGTGGAGGGGGTAGGCATCCTAATTCACAGAGGGACCCCCTCTCAGGCCCTCAGTGAATGCAGAGATCCTAAGGGTCGCTACCGCTTGCTTCACAGGCAGCTGGGCCAAACAGAGCTGCTGTTAGGAGGGATTTATGATCCAAATGCAGACTCTCTGGAGTTTTTCTCTACTCTTTTGATCCAACTACTGGCTTTCTTACATATTCTATTCATCCTAGGCAGGAACTGGAACCTAGTGAGCCACCCAGATTTGGACAGATCTGGTCTACGCCATATATTCCTCTTTCTGGCTCAACATGGGCTGAGAGAGCTTATGGACTCACTGGGCCTGGGAGACCCATGGTGAATATTAAACCCTGCTGATAGACAATATACCTTTTTCTCACCCCCACATAAGTCATACTCATGCATCGATTACTTCTTGATCTCTACCTTAAGTTTTCCGAGACTTCTGGCCTGCAATATTTTGCCTATGGTGACCATGTGCCAATCTTAATGGAGCACTCGCTGGGGGGGTAGTAGATAGAGACTGGGCCTAGTGCTTTAATTCTAATCATCTGAAGGACCCGCAATTCATCAAAACCCTTACTGATTTCATTCAAAACTTCTTTCAGGAAAATGAGGGTACTGTGGCTTCTCTGGATGTACTCTGGGGGCAGGGAAATGTGTGGTACGGGCAGAATGCATAAGGCTTACCATCAAGCTGAAAAGACAAAGAGCAGAACTAACATGGCAACTGCTAGCCCAGATCTGTGATTTAGAACACCGACTATCAGCCTCGGCTGACCACACTTATCCAAACACCCTCAGGGCCCAATATCACGGGATTCTAGCCGAGCAGGCTGATCTCACTTTGCAGAGAGTTAAATTTCGGTATCTGGAGTCAGGGGAGAGAGCATGTAGACTCTTAGCCTTGAGACTGATACAACTTGAGAGCCACAGTGTGATCTAGAATCTTCAACCACTCCCTGGTGGTGAAATTTATGCATTCTGCCCTCACCACCTTGCTGAAATCCAGGACTGGACAAATTCAAGCTGGCTAAAGTTGAATGTGGGAAAGACTGAGGTGATGGCCGTGGAGCCGGGTCACCGGATAGAGTGGTTAATGATTGGTCAGCTCTCTGGAATTTACCTAGGGGGTGCCCAGATCCTTACCTGTGAATGGGTCCTGGACCTGGCGGTGGTGCTTGACGACAGGCTACCTTAGGATCTCAAGTGTTGGCTGTTGTCAAGTCTTCCTTTTACCATCTGAGGAACATCACCAGGATTAAGCACCTTGTTCCATCTGGAGACTGCCCTACACTTGTAGACGCCTTTGTGACCTTGCGCCTTGATTACTGCAACTCTCTGTACTTAGGGCTTCCTAGGGTTGATATCCACTGCTTGCAGCTAGTGCAGAACGGTGGCAGCACGATTGCTGACAGGGGTCTCTCAACCATCTCATATTACTCCTGTTCTGCGCAGTCTGCTCTGGCTGCTGATTCAGTGGTGGATCACCTTTAAATTGGTTTACTGACTTATAAAGCCCTACATGGACTTGGCCTTGACTACTTGAAAGAGCTTCTGGTCCCCTATTGCCCAGAGCGACAGCTCTGTTCAGACACCGAAGGGTTGCTAGAGAGCCTGAGGGTGTCTTTGAAGTCCTCTGGGGCCCATGCTTTTATGTACGTCACCCCTACCCTCTGTAATTCTCTACTCCGTCAGCTTCCAGAGTGCACAGCAGTGGAAGGCTTTAAACACATGTTAAAAACGTTTTTATGGTGCCAGGCTTTTAATGGCATTTAGTGAATTGAACCCTGCTAGATTATTGTTTGTTTTATACTGTATTTATTGTTTCTACTACTTTTATTTTAATCTTTTATAAAGCATCATATCTGAAAGGCGCTTTTGTGAAATAAAGATATTATCATTATTATTAAATTTTGACTCACCCCCACGAATAGCTGAGGCATTTCATCATTTTTATAAATCCTCGTACACTCCAGAAGGGCAAAAACTCGACGAGGATCTTATTAAGAGATTTTTGGATTCAGTGGCACTACCCTCTCTCTTTGAAATCCCAGCAAGAGGTCTTGCAAGCCCCTATCTCCTTATCTGAAGTGAGGTGGGTAATTGGACAGCTTCCTAGGGACAAGGCTCCAGGCCCAGATGGGTTTAATAATGCCTTTTATGTCACCTTTATAGACGACTTGGCACCATTTCTTATGAGACTGTTCAATTAGCTATGCCAATTTGGTTTATCAGACTGCTCATTCACACAGCTGTGGATAACGGTCTTACCTAAACCTGGCAAATCACAACTGGTTTTGGGAAATTATCCTCCTATATCTCTTTTAAATTCTGATCTGAAACTACTTGCCAAAGTATTGGCCAACCATTTGCTTCAAGTTTGGCAATGTCTTCTTATTTGTGGCGGGGCGGCCATCTTCAGACCACATGCATAAGGTCTTACATCTAATATCGATTGCAGGAGAGAGAAAAGTACCCTCGGTTCTGGTCTCACTTGATGCAGAGAAGGCCTTTGACTGTGTTTCGTGGCCCTTCATGCTTGCCACTTTGCAGAAGTATGGTTTTCTTGCCCAGTTTTGTGATTGGCTTAAAGTCATTTACCACTGTCCTACAGCCAGAGTCTGATGTAATGGAGTGTTTTCCACCCCCTTTCTTCTAGCTAGGGGCACCAGGCAAGGGTTCCCTCTCTCTCCCTTCCTATTCTACTTATATCAGAAGCCTCTCATCTGTTCCCTCCAGAATAGCCCTGAGGTCACGGGCATTCAAGTAGATAATGATAGTTCTAGGCTATCGGCCTATGCAGATGATCTCTTGCTACATCTGGAGAATCCTCATACCTCTATACCAGCTGCTGTGGGCATTATCAACAGATTCTCTCAGGTGGTGGGCTATATACTCAGTCTGGATAAAGCTAAAGTCATGCCTCTTAACATCCATGTCTGAAAACAAGGGGTCAAGAGCCTGAGCTTTTTTTGGGAACCCAAAGTTTTCACCTATCTAGGAATTAAGGTTTCCTGCTCTCTCTCCAGTCTGGTTAAACTTAATATTTCCCATATTTGTAACACTATCCAAGTGGACCTACAAAGGTGGAAATCTTTGCCACTCTTGTTATGGGGACAAGTGAATTTGATAAAAATGATTTTCTTACTTAGAATACTCTAGCCAATGAACATGGTGGCTCCATTTCTCCCAATGCGCTGTTTACTTCTTTTACAAGCCACTCTCTCCAAGTTTTTGTGGAATGGGAGAGCAGTATGGAGGGTGTACTCTAAGTTGTCCCATCGGAAAGATTTAGTGGTTTTGCAGCTTCCTAACATTTTTTTTAATACTGTGCAGTATACTGTTGTAAAATCTTCAGGTGGGGTACAGGCCTGGAAGGCTCACTGGAAGATTACACTCCTCAATGGATCTTCCTAGAAAGGCAGTTAAGCCACACTCAGGGTCTTGATCTAGGTTGCCTAATATATGCCAAACCTTCTGAAATCCCTAACTCCTTACAGAGTCTTCCAGTCTGGTGGTCTCTCAAAGCTCTTCACCAGATCTGCTCCTATTTGAAGTCATCATTGCACAAGGATCTGCCTCAGCCTCTTTTAGGTACCCCACATGTCAGAATAGCCAATTGACTCAATCCCTTGCACTTCTGTACAGCTATTGGTAGAGTACCTGCATCTTCTGTGATCTTGGAGGGTAGGGTCTGCCCAGAAAGTATACTACAGGAAAGGTTCTCTATTCCCATTTATCACTTTTTTAAACATTTTCAACTGCAGGGCATGGTTTCTTCCTTTCTGGGCCCCTCTCCTTGGCAAGCCTCTCCTAATCCCCTCCTGCAGGAACTCATAGATACTACTACTCAACCTCACCCAGTTTTCAGGTTCTATAATATCTTACAACATCATGATCCCAATAGGCCTTGAATGGGTTGTTTCTACTGGAGGCAAGAGTTCAATCTTAGCATAGAAGACAAGGAGTTTGCATCAAGGCTGGAAAAATTTGTATAGGTTTGTTAAATAGGATCGGCTGTTATTCTAGCAATTTTGCATACTTCATAACCTGTACTTCTCCCCCTCTAGACTGTACAAGATGGGCAGAATGGTGTCTCCCCTGTGTACTAGATATGGGTACTCAGAAGGTACATTAAAACACATTCTTTGGAACTGTGCTTTGCTGGTCCCTTTCTGGCAGGCATGCAGGAGTGCTTTGGACCCTATGCTAGGCCTGGAATCCTTCTTCGTAGGTTTCATAGGTTGTATGAGTTCGAGGGCAAGCCCATATTGAACTCACCGCCGTAATACCTAACGGCGGAGAAAAAAATTTTTGTCTCCTGTATACAGATCTAGTCTACTTTTAAACAGTTCAATATTTTCACTTGTCACAATCGCCACTGGTAATGTGTTCCATAAATGTGGAAGTCTTTGTGTTATAAAGTTATTCCTATGTACGGTCTTACACATTTCAGCATGTAACCTTAGTTTATGTGATCTTGTAAAGTCAGGGGGTGTTTGCCTAACCATACAATTTAATTCAAAGAGTTTGGTCCCTGAAAGCCTTGTAGGCCCAACAAAGTTCTCCTCTTGTAATTCTGTAATCCAAGGACTATAAACCCAGATTTTTCAACATGTCTTCATATCCCACAGAGTATTGATTTTTGATATTTTTTGTTAGTTTGCGTTGGACAGATTCATGAATTGTTTTGTCCCTGATTGATGTAGGGGAACAAAAGGGGGCACAATACTCCAAATTAGTCCATATTAAGCTAGTATACAGTGGAATTATGACATCAGGGTTACGACTTTTGATATGCTTAAAAATACATTGGAGAATCGCATGACATTGTTTTACTGTTTGGTTTGTAAGTGTACCAAATTTCAGATTATTTGTGATAGTGATGCCAAGATCTCATTCTGATGTTGTAAGTTGTAATTTAGTATTGTTTATAGTGTAACTTGCCTGTTTATTGTTTTTTCCAAAATGCATTACCTTACATTTTGTTATATTGAAAGCCATTTTATTTTTCACTGCCCAGGTGTAGATGTTATCAAGATAAAAATTATTAACAATGCAACCTAGCTTGCTGTCATCTGCATTTTTCTGGATCCATGCTCCCTCATTAGTTTGCATAACAGAAATCATAATGTTAAACAAAGTCATTCCCAACACAGATCCCTGAGGTACACCACTAGTCACGTTTCCCCCATTTAGACTCATACCCTTTAAGGATAACCCTTTGTTGTCTATTGTCCAGCCAAGAGTTTGTCCATTTTATAACAGGCGGATGAAGATTGAACTTTATTAGTTGTTCGATTAGGATCTTATGGGACACAGTATTGAAAGCTTTCTCATAGTCAAGGAAAATGATGTCCACAGGAAAATTGTTATCTAGAGCTTTACTGACAGGCTCAAAGAAACCAATCAGATTACTCATACATGACCTTCCCCGACTAAATCCGTGCTGTGATAAGTCAGTTCCCTGTGCTATTTAGGTGGATGATAATTTCATTTTGTAGTAACCTCTCCATTAGCTTACCAATGCAGGATGTCAGACTTATAGGCCTATAGTTACAAACATTCTGTTTTGATCCCTGTTTATATATAGGTGTAATATTACTTAGTTTCTTATCTTCAAGTACTTTCCTTTCATTGGTGGACGTATTGAACACTAACGTAAGAATTCCTGCTAGTTCTTACGAAAGGTTTTTAATGAAAATTGAGGGGATACCATCAGTTCCTAAAGCTGTACTAGATTTGGTATTGTGAATTGCAGTCTAAACTTCCTTTTTTGTAAAGAATATTTGATTTTCAGAAAGGTTCGAATTTCTGAGGCATCTATCTTCTTTTGTTTTAAATACTCTAATGAAATATTTATTAAATTCATCAGCCATATTTTTCTCATCAGTGATAAGGGCATTCTGTATTACAAGTGGTCCATCACTGACTTGTTTTCCTTTAAGTGATCCAATATAATTGCCTTTTTTTTATTACCTGTAGTATCCTTAATTAATTTTAATTCTAGGTTCTTTTTAGCTTGTCTTATCAGTGTTTTTGTTTTATTTGAAATATTTTTTAAATTTTGCCAGGATTCACTAGAGGGATCCTTTTTACGATGGTGGAAAGCTTTCTTTTTCCTTTTAATATTCCTCTTAATTTTAGTATTCCACCACATAGGGACACTGTTACACTGTTAATTGTTGCTGTATTTTGTAAGTACAGGAACTCATGATTTTATGCAAAGCTCTGATTTTTCACGGAGAACCTTCCACATTGTGTTAACATCAAGTCCTTACAGTTCTGACTTCCAATCCCAGATGTTAAGGAAATGTTTGATAAGTGTATAATTAGCCTTATTAAAATGTTTAATAGGACATAGGACAGCCTCCCTGTTATATGCATATGAATTGTTCTATACACTTGCACTAAGAGCATTGATGATATACTGTAAATCGGCAACTATCTCTTGATTTTCATCTAATCCAGCAGTAACTATCTAGTCACAAGCTTGTCCTAAATGAGTCCAAAACCCAGGCTATGCTCTTTGGATCAAGTGCCAAACTCAGACTCACCCACACAAATTTCAAAATCTCCTCCATAAATGGTTCAACAGTTGGGGTGGTAAATTCCTTTAAATATCTGGGCATCACACTGGACACATCGCTAAATTTTGACCGTCACATCCAACAGACCTGCATGCTGGTCAGCTCTAAACTGGAAATTGCCTACTGAACCAGCTATGCACTCATGCCCTCAGCTAGGCTTGGCATTGCCCGTGGCATACTCTTGCCCTCACTTACCTATGGTGTCACTACATTTACCTCTGCATGCAAAACTAGCCTTCAGAAGTGGGTTATCACTTATAATAACATGTGTTGCTAAGCATCCTCCTCCCATCAGCTGAAACACCACTGTCTTCTCTATTCAGACCTGGGTTGGCTTCCTCCCCTCGAGTTAAGGCTGTATGCCTATAGCTCTGTCATTGACAATGTTATCCAACACCAAATACCTAAACCTATAGCTGACCTCTTCCAAAACCGAACACCTTGTTATGGACTGCAGTCTGCTGCCAAAACCCCCGTCTTCATCCCCAGACATAACACCACCAAAGGTGCTAGCGCTTTCACCTGTCATGCCCCCCCAATACTGGAACACCCTCCCACTTTCCCTACGCCTATCCACATCCCACATATCTTTTAAGAAAGGATTGAGTAACCATCTCAGCATGTCCAGCAAGTGCTCCTGTTTCAAACCACCCTAGCTCATAGGTCCCTTCTATCCTCATCTTGCATTCCTACTTCTTATTTTGCCCTACTAAATGCAAAGCACTTTTTTTGCCCTACCCCCCACCTTGATTCATCCTCAACCCTATTCTTGCCTCTTACTTCTACCTCCCTTACTCTTATCCCTCCCTTAATTATCCTAATTTGATACTATAATACTTACAACTGTTTCCTTGTTTTTCCTCAAATCAATTATTGTGATCTAGCCTTGAAAATGAAATAATTTTCTGCATATCTTTTTCCTACACTGTTAATATATCTACCCCGTCAGTAACTATGTTTTCTGTATTATATTACCAACATTGTCAAATGTATATTGTAATGTTTACCTGTATTGTTGTACTGTACCCTCCTGGGTCATGCCTGAAAATAGTCATTGCTATGGCTAGCTCACCTATCTGGTAAACAAAAACTAAATTAATTAATTCATTCATTCATTCATATTTGCATTTACAGATGATTTAGCTTTAATGTTTGTGAAGCTCCATAATACAGTGTTGTGGTCGATGTCACCAAGAGGTTCCAGAATTTGAAGGCTAGTGTCAAAATCATTAATGTTCATAAGAATCAAATCCAGTATATTATTATTTTCTCAGCAAATCTGCCTAGCTGGCCACTTCCCTAGTGACATGATTGCTTGCCACAAATTCTTCATGCCGCTAATCTCTGTAGTGGCCAAAATGGTCATCACTCAGCACCGGTTAGACCATACTAGACTCTCTTTAAGGGAATGGCACTCGGAAATTATTTTGGCCTTGGAATTCAAGAAACACATTGTCCCCCAGCAGAACCATCTGGAGACCATCTATAGGAGATGGAACTCACTTATAGCCCTTTTACCCATCATGCGCTGTACTCCTACGACTCCTAATACTTAAGGAGGTGGGGAATCCCCTTTGTACACTGTATCTCCCACTTATAACATGATGTGAATGGTTACTCCAGTCTTCACCAACCTGGCAATTACCCAAAGACAATTCAGGTATATGTCTAAGTTTCAGGCAATTACAGCAGAAGCTCCATTTGGGGTGGGGGTGGGGGGAGACTTAACTACAGGATGTGGATGTGATGTTCTGATGAGGCCAGTCCTGTTACAGTTTTGGAGTAGATGATCCAATGGCCTTTCTGATACACGGTCCTGGCTTCTCAAGGAGGCTTAATTTTGTTTGTCATCTGTAGAGGGGGACTGTTGAAGTTGTTGATCTGAATCAAGTGCTGTTATTTGGTGGTGTTTTATGTGTCACAAATTTCAATAAAGTATATTAAATTGTAAAAAAAAGAAAAAGGAAAGATGTGTAAAGGCACACAACCATGAGGGGACTCTTTAACACATTCACCAGTGGATCATGAAACAGAGGACACTATAACAAGCTATGAGGTAAGAAATAACTTTTACCCACCATCTTCCTTTATGCCACCTATACTGACAAGGTTAGGGTATTTGAAAGAGTTTGTGAAGACCAGATTAAAGAAATACTGTATAATCCCAGTCAGCCAAACTTTATCAGCATTACATCAGAGGAGGCTGCATCTATTACTAGCCTGGAGGAAAATCTTGACATAACAATCAAAAGGGCAGATGGGGGGGGGAGGTTCAATCATGGTGATGGATACTATAAATTATAATAATGAAATCAATAGACAATTGCAAAGTACTGATTTCTATAGAAAACTGTGCTTGGACCCCACCCTCATCTTTAAGGGAAACAGGCATATTTTTAGCAGAGACACATACTGATGGGATTATTTCAAATGAAGAAAAGGGTTTCCTAACAGTTGATTCACCCATCACAGTATGTATATATATGCTGTCAAAAATACACCAAAACCTTGTAAACCCACCCAGAAGGTCAACTGTGTATGGAACTGGGTCTTTGACTGAGCCTCTATCCAAATATGTGGACTTCCATATAATGAAATATGTGATGGACTTGTGATCCTATATAAGAGACACTGCACATTCTAAACATTGTAGAGAATATGCAATTGGAACAAGACTGATAGCTAGTGTCCTTTGACATCACTTCAGTCTGTGCAAACATACCCCATGAGTGAGGCCTTGAAGCCTTGGATTACTACATGGGGATGGATGTAAAAATATAAGATAGAGAAATGAACTTCATTTTAGAATGTACGGAACATGTTCTTACAAAGAATTTTTTTTCAAGGGGACTTTTATCTCCAGACTAAAGGGACTGCTATGGGGGCAACATTTGCCCCCAATTATGCAAACCTCTATATGGACAAATGGGAGACAGAATATGTCTATGATCCAGATGCCAATCCTTTCTACAATAAGGTTTACATCTGGAAATGCTTTATAGACAACATATGTATGATGTGGTCTGGCACAGAGGAGGAGTTGCAGGAGTTCATACAATACTTATAAAAAATTATTATAATCCTAAATTCACTTTACAAAGTGACTTTAAGAAAAATCTAATTTTGGATATAGAGATTCACAAAGATTTGGAGGGTAATCTAAAAACAAAATGGTTCAGGAAAGAAACTAAAAGGAACTCATTGCCGTTGCTTCTTCTTGTCACCTATGCTATATAGTCCAGAATACTCCCAAGGCCCTGTTTCAAAGAGTTAGGAGAAAATGCAGCGAGATACTTTATAACGCAAAATGTCAGCACAGCTTATTTTTCCATGCTCCCACAGTTGTGGCAGATATCTGCATCAATTTATATTAGCAAATAAACAGTATCACGTTAATCATTATTTCTGCATGCTACAAAAAGCCTTTACTACTTCATTATTGTCAGGAACAGTTAAATATCCCTTAAATGTTGCTCTTTTTAAGTTTCGCAAGATTCACCTCCAGAAATACCACTTTACTGTCTGTACCTATGGCAGCAGCTGGAACATCAGATGAACGGTTACTCTAGCCACTGAGGAGAGCCATGAGATCAGTGCGATATGTACGCTGGGGCGGCATAGTGATAAGCAGGGCAATACAAATAATGGAGCAAGCAGGAGTGATGGTAATATGAGGGGTAATATTACCAGAGTTAAGGAAGTAAGTAAGGAATGAGGTTAAGGCAATGTTTGGGTAGCAGAGTCAAAGTGATGGATACCCCGCACTGGAGATTTGAACAATGAGGATGGGACACTAGCCGCTGAGGAGGTGAACCATGAGGTCAGTTCAGTATGGATGCCGGGGGGGGCAGCATGGTGATATGAGGGGTAATACAAATAATGGAGTGAGCAGAGGTAATGAATGGTAATGAATGGAGTGAGGGTAATACTGTATAAGGGGTAATACTACCAGAATTAAGGAAGTATGAATGAAGGAATGGGGTTATGGCAATGCGAATGATGGAGCCACCGGAACCATGCGGATGGGACATTTATAAGATGGCAGGATGAGAAGGACAAAGAGGACAAAGAGGTTAAGGAGAAAGGAAAAAGGACAACACAGGTACTGTATTTACTCATGCACAGTTGAATAAAATGTTAACATGGGTCATTATACAGAATCTGATTAAGATTACTATTGTAAGTATTTTTACGCTTCAAAAAATATTAGCTGTCTTCATATTTCCGCGCTTTACTGCAGTCCCTCCGATATAGCTAATATTATTTGTCAGTGAAATTAAGCAGTTATACAGTATCAGACTATATTTTTATGGTACAGAACTGAGAGACAGGTTTGGAGAAAGGGGATATAATGCTGTAATTGTTGAGAAAGCATTTTCTGAGGCTTATGATATGGGACTGGGTGACCTCTTGACAGTTAAGGAGCAGAAAATACCATCAGAGAGAATGTACTTTGTTACATCTTACTCTAGACAATCAGGAGAGAGATTGGGAATGTGATAAAAAACAACTGGAGTATTTTACAAACTGATCCCTTGCTAAAACAAGTAGTGTTGTATGAAACTGCCGAATTTAGTTCTACAAAATATTTCGCAAAATTCGCGATGTCGAAATATGGAATTTCACCAGCAAAATGAGAAATTTTGCCCATACAATGTGGAATTTCACTGCTCACAGGTGAAATTCCGCATTCACTGGTAAAATTCTACATTTCACACCCGCAAAATATTTCACATAATG
Source organism: Neoceratodus forsteri (assembly GCA_016271365.2). Taxonomy (NCBI): domain Eukaryota; kingdom Metazoa; phylum Chordata; order Ceratodontiformes; family Ceratodontidae; genus Neoceratodus; species Neoceratodus forsteri. Next base: position 578,397,113 of record CM057454.1, read on the forward strand.
TGCAGAATTTTGCTAAATATTTTGTACAGCAAAATTTGTGATTTCACCAGAATTTCGCTGGCAAAATAACATTTTTCTGCATCTCTAAAAGCAAGTCACCTCTATACCACCCAGGATAGAGCATAAGAGGGGCAGAAATTTGGGAAACAGGGTTACTAATAGGTATGTATCAGCCCACAAGAAAGAACAAGAAAAAATGTTGGTTACATTGTCTTCATAGGACATACCCATGTGGAAACTGTAAGTTCTGCCCATCCATATTGAAAACAATTACTTTCATGACAGTAAACTCCACAGAGGTGTATACATGCAGATCCTTCTTTAGTTGTGTTATCACCTATCTTGTATACTTAGCAGTCTGTGAGTGTGGGGTATTCTATGTGGGCAAGAACACTAGAATGTTTAAATCCAGAACAGGTGAACAACTCCATAGGATAGCAGCAGGAGATTATATAAGTGCACTTACCCAACACTGCAAAAGACAGAATAGAGGTAACCATGAATTTAAATTTTATGGTGTGGAACAGGGTTCACCTTGGGACAAGAGGAGGTAATCTAGATGACAAACTGATGGAAAAGGAGTCCTTCTGGATATATACATTAGGTGCGTTACATGCACAGGGATTAAATGGTAAAATAGTGTTCTTGAAATGTTTTAAAAGAAATTATACAATGGCAAGAAAAAAATCTAGCAACCTGATTGGCTGCTGCCCCCTTGAGACAGTGATGTTATTACATGATAACATCAATTTATCAAGGTCATTCTCAAAGATGACTACACTTCAGTAACAGATATCCCTTCCAGCTACTACCTTGAAGCCAACAGAGCTTCATATCCCCCCCCCATAGACAAACTAAGAAATGGCTGTTCCAGACACACAACCCCATAACTGTCACAATCTGTTTTATGAGCATAGGTTCTGGATACAAAAGTTACAAAAAGCAATAACAGCAGCTTCTCAGTCCTCCACTATTAGTGAAGAGCGACTGTTGCAACATGTGGGCAGACTCCATGCTCGCTTCACAGTCAGTCACCATGCAGACAAACATTCCTCAAACCAAAGAAAACACCCAAAAAAAGTAAGATCAACTATATAAGAAGTTCAAGGAAGCCGTACCTATTGGCTTTCTTCTCCACAACACAGCCACAGTACCATCAGTCTCCGATCAGCTCCCGCTCACTGCCTGCACTCAATGATCTGCTGATGCTCCATGAGTCACATAGGGGATCCATACTAAAGTTCTTCATTAGCACAAAGCAAAATGAAGAAACAGAAATGTAACACTGCAGGGCAAGAGGCAGTGTGTACAATAATGGCACTTTCACACAGAAACAAATGCAGACCTGTACACCAGGAGAGAAGAAAAACACCATGCAGCATAACAAAATGCAGTTCAGACTCACAGCAACATCTAGTAGACAAAACAGGTACTGGGGACTTTTTTCCAAAGCATAAACCTTCACACATTAAAAATAATGAAAACAATTTTCAAAAAAGATTATTTTCATATTTTTTTCTTTATCAGCTAGCCATTGTATAGTAGCAATACGGCACTCCAGGGTGTGTGCGTTATTGTGTAATAATGCCACTTCTTGGGTATTGAACACACTCAGCCTGCGGCCTCATGCTTCCACCACCCGCGGCATGATGTTATTATACAATAACACACACCCTGTCATGCCTTATTGCTTACATAATTCAATGTAAATTGGTTGTTTTCAGCAGACCCTCCATTACCTTCTTTCCTCTCCCACCCATCTCCCTTCCTTCCCCTTTTTCCCTCCCTTCCCTTTTCCTCCCCTTCCCCCTCCACTCATCCCTTTTTTCTATCTGCTTCCATCTCCCCTGCCCCTTCCCGTTCCCCCTCACCATCACTTCTTCTGTTCTCCTTTTTCTTCCCTCCTTTTAACTCTCTCCCTCTCCTACCACCCCGCTATCCAACCCCCCCACACACACTTTTCTTCCTCCCCTACTGTTAGCAGTAATCTTGTCTGTAGCTTTAGTTGTATATACTTGTTATATTTATGATCATTTTTCACTAACTATAATTGTAAAAATTTATTTTGATATAATCTGTTTGCTCCCTTTAAGTGTAATACCATTTTACTAACTACAGTATTGCTATATTTTCCTTGCAGGTATCCGAGGAAGCATTAAAATATGAGCTCCTACAGACCATATAACTGGGACTAATGGCAACTGTTTGGTAAAACAGAATATGCAAAATATTTGCTTAAAACAAAGCATTTTTGGATTAGCTGAGAAAGAGAATATATGTCCTTTGCTGCACAGATTATTTAATTATTTATTACTATACATGTTATATAAGTGTTGCACTTAGATGTTTTGCACTTTAGGTTAAGAGCTATACAGTATATGCACAGCTTGACATATAGTGACACTGTGACTTTATATGTGTAACCCTATTTAAGACTGATGTAATTGGTGGAAATTATCCCTCTGAGGATGAACAGTGGGTTTGAAACCGGTCAGGGAGCTTGAGTGTTCTGTGCTGTTTGGCTGTCTTTGGTGGCATTCATTAAAACGCTGCAGACACTGAGTGCTGGCTTTTGGATCTTTTTTGACTGCTTTGTATAAGCCTGGCATCTTTTATGTGACTTGAGCAGTTGCTTGCTGCTTACATTTCCTCAAAAGAAGAGCCTCTTTCAAGGAATCTGGAGAGACCCCCCTTTGACAGCGAGCACTGGACAATAATGGCAAAAACTGGGCCATCAGAACAACATATCCCATTAGAAAACATGTCAGGACCAGGTCCAGATCACAGTATGTGTGCTTCAGCTTTAAAGCAACCTCTGTGACCTCATCCACCTCCACCAGTTTAAACTCCTCTCAGACAAACGGAGTGACTCTGCTACATCCAAGACAATCACTGAAAGTCGTAATATGACTCACTGATGGAATTCCCTGTCAGAAAGAGGACTATCTGCCAGTGAAGAACTGAGCAAACATCACACAAGGTGGCAGAAAGGGCTTTTTTCAGCTGCAGACAAGACAGATGTAAAAGCCTTTCTACAGTCTGCATTAGCCCAGCTGGTCAGTTCTGCCATGCAGCAATCTCTTGGGACAGGAACTCTGCCTTCTTATGGTAGTTTGCTCCCTGATGTAGACACACAGTGCCATTTTGCCCTATTTCAGCCTGGTCCTCTGCCAGCAATGCTAAAAGTCCATCCTTTAATCTTCATCACCTTGAACTCTCCATCAAACCAAGGAGACCTCAATAAGAGAGGACTTGAGTCATACACAGACCAGTGCAAGGGCATCGAGTGCTGTGGACATCACTATTATAGGTGGCAACTGCCTTACTCATAGCATTAGCACATACAGCACCTACACAAAGCAGCCACCACCAGAAACCTCTCTGGGGACATTTCATTCAAAGGGCAGTAGCTGACCATCTCAACAAGGGGATGGTTCTCAGGGGAGGCCCTGAATGAGAACCTCACCATGCAGTATTCAGACCAAATGACCAGATCAATCTTGATTTTAAGTATCTCGAGCCCCAATGAGAACACCAGGTCCAACATGTGGCCGCCATGGTGGGTGATGGAAGAAACTTCTTGTGTCATACCCAGTGATGACATCATCTGGAGGAGACTGGAACCAAGCTGGGAGGACTCATCATCGGCCCAGGCACTGAAGTCCCCCAACACCAAACAGATAGAGGACTCCAACAACTCACTGACGACAAGACCATCCTGTCCTGCAGGAACTCTCCTCCTGCCCCAGGAGGGCATTACACAAGGAGGAACCTGCACCCAACACCCAGACCCCCACACACTGCCACACATTCAAAGGCACTGGTATTTCCCACTGGTTGCACAGTGAAACCCAGTTCAGATCTAAAACAGAGGGCCACTCCCCCACCCCTGCATTCCACCCTAGGGCAGTGCACTACAGAGTATCCAAGGGGGATGGCTGCCTCCAAAACTGGCCAGGCATCATCACCCACCCAGATCTGCATGATGTAAGCCAGATCAGTCGAGGAAATCATATCTGTCATAATTGTGGTCTTGTTCCTAATTGATCTGACATTGCAGAGCACTGCCCTAAGAGTACTGGCAGGAGCTACAGCCCCTCCAGCTATCTGCCCACGTAGTCTGGTGGAATCCCTGGGGATGGAAACCAAATACATCTGGCTTATCTCCAGGCTCTGTCTGAACCCAGGATGTCTCCTAGACCTCAACACCCCTATCATACCCACCTCCATCATATCTACAGCACCCCTCCACAGCTGACCATCACACTCCCTCAAAATCCCAACCACACAACAGCACCTCACTGCTACTGTTATATTATTTCCATTCTCACCAACCTTCTGCCTTCTCTTTGACTTTCCCTATACCCTCAACACTAGCTGGGTTTACATTTAACAGCATGAAATTTGTTCCTGAGAATAATGGTTTGCCTTCCGCTCCACTCTCCACCCTCCCACATTGTCCCTTCTCTCCTACTCTGTTCTTCACAACTTTGACTCTCATCATCTGCATTTCTTCTCCTCTCTCCTGCTACTGCCAAGTTTTCCAACTTCTACCCCCATTCTGCCCCTTGCCTGGCATGTCATAAGCATAGCACTGGCTGGGTTTACATCAAGCAGTGTGGCTTTATAGCTAACCTTTCACCCCACCACCTAAACCATCACTGGCTTCTACCCCCTCCTCTCTTTCACTTTTCTCTTTTCCTCTATTACTGCTCTATTCTTTCCATTCTCACCCCTTTTCTGTCTTCTCCTTGGCTTTCCTTATACTTTCAATACTGGCTGGGTTCACATCGAGCAGTGTGGATTTTTTTCCTGATGATATTGCCTTCATGACCTCCCCCCCATTGTCTCCTCTCCTCTCCTACTCTATTCTTCACAACTTTATCTACTTTGTGCACTTGTTTCATCTCAATGCTGTCTGCTCACATTTGTTATGATCTACGCTATTTTAAATAGTAATACCAGCTTTCTTGTTTCTATTTACCCCCAAGCAAATATCTCTTCCTGTGCACTTTCATTCTTCTCATGGGGTATGCATTGTCACAAACACACTCCACAGGTCAGGCACCTCAGAGCTCAATGGTGTGAACAGATAACAGACAGGGTAATCTTCCTGTATGCTTTGGGCCTGAATCACCTTTTAACCTCAAGTTCTGGGAGGATTCAAACTGTGAATCTTATGCTAGCATACCCAATGTACAGGCTGAGATATGTACCCTCTTCGGGGACTGTGGTACAATCTTTCACCAGGGGCACCAAGCCACGTCCCCAAAATGAACCCTTAAAACTCCAAAAGAGACCTTAGACATATATTCTTACCTTCTTTCCCAAAGCTCAGTAACACCATCAAGCTGTTGAACAGTTGTCAGACTTAACCACCTATATGTCACATGCAAAAAGAACTGAGAGACACCCAGGCAGTCTTTCACAGAAAATGTTCTTTACTAAAAATTGCAAAGCAAGTAAGATAAAATACATAACAAATATCAAAGAGCATACAATCATTTAAAATAAATAGGAAGTTACAGACAAAACATTCCTACCACAAAAGGCTTATATTACTAAGTATTACCTTTCTAAGTGCGTTTTAAAGTTAGAGGGATGTTACCCTCTTCTTTCAGAGCCCAAGAGATATACACCCATTTCAGACACACTGATACATTTCCAACTCTATCTCCCCACCCCCTTTTGGATGAGGTCAGCAGGATCCTCCCTTTAGAATTAATTCTAGCATCAATTCTACCAGGAGGTATTTTAATAAATGTGAACATCAGCAAGAAGTAATTTCCTACATATGACAGTCTTTGATCAAACATTTACTTGAATTGGTTGTGGTTTCTGTTTCCCAAGGAAGAGCAAAGGAGTTTTACAGCTTTTAACACAATGTTGTTATCAATAGGTTCCTCTAGAAAATCATAAAAGTTTATGAGGCTTATCCTCTGGCAGATGGACAGAGTCTTAATTAAGAACAGAACAGGAAACTCTAGGTTTTCCCTTCACTAATCAGCTTCAGACATCCTCTGGTCAGTTTACATATCCTGTAGCTTCACTGCAACCCATGTGTGTGGGGGGGCACCCATGGAAGCACAGGCTGACTTATGTGAGACAATCACATACTATATTTTTATATTACAAATATCATACATAATAATATTAGAGGGTTTTTCCCTTGACACCCCTCCCTCCTTAGACTGAATTTTGGGGGCTGTATTCCTAGATGGGATGAGTTTCACAAATTCAGTTTACACCTCAAAACAATGGGACAAACCATCTGCATTTCCATTCGCTGCACCAGCCCTATGTGAGACAGTCAGGTCACACCCTTGCAAGGCTAGACTCCATCTTAATAGTCTACCAATTGTCTTATCCATCTGTGCCAGCCAAACCAGGGGGTTGTGGTCAGTTTGTACCTCAAACCACTGCCCATATAGGTATGGCTCTAACTTTTTTAGGGCCCACACCTTGGCAAGACATTATTTTCCACAGTAGCGTAAGCCTGCTCTCTGGGAAGTAACTTTTTACTCAAGTACACTATGGGGTGGTCTTTCCCTCGGTTGGATGTCTGACATAGCACTGCCCCAATACCCACATCTGAGGTGTCAGTCTCAACTACAAAGGGTCTGCTATAGTATGAACTTGTCAACACAGGAGCACTGCACAGTGCCCCCTTCAGTCTGGTAAAGACTTTTTCACAGGCTGGTTCCCAGGTAATTTTCTTAGGCATCCTTTTCTTTACCAGGTCAGGTAGGGGAGCAGCCAGGACACTGTAATAGGGTACACATTTCCTATAGTACCTTGCTGTCCCCAGAAAACTCTTGACCTGCTTCTGCATTTCTGGTGTGGGCCATGCCTTAATCACTTCTATTTTCACTTGGTTAGGATGGAGCTGTCCCCAGCCTACAACATGCCCGAGGTATGCTACTTCAGCCATGGCCACCTGGCACTTCTCAGCTTTGACAATGAGCCCGGCCATCTGTATCCTGCCCAGCACTTACCTAAGGTGGGACAGGTGTTCCTCCCAGCTGGCACTAAAGATGGCAATGTCATCCAGGTATGCCACGGCATACTCCTCAGCACCATTTAACACCTGGTTCACCAACCTTTGGAAAGTGGCTGGGGCGTTCTTCATTCCAAAAGGCATTACTTTGAATTCAAATAACCCTATTGGAGTGATAAAGGCTGACCATTCCCTAGCTCTGGCAGTTAACTCTACCTGCCAATACCCCTTTGTCAGGTCAATAGTCATAAGGTAGGTCACCCCTCCCAACTTGTCCAGGAGTTTGTCCGTTCTTGACATCAGGTGGGCATCTGAATTTGTGACTGCATTCAGTCCATGACAGTCCACACAAAAATAAGTAGAGCCATCTGGCATGGGCACAAGGACTATGGGTGAGGCCCAGGGGCTGTGGGATCTCTGGATTACCACTAAATCCAGCATTTCATCCACCTCCCTCCTAATGTCCTTTTGGACAGCATCTGATGCCTGATATGCTGTCTGCCGTATGGGCATCTGTGTCTCTGTCTCCACATCATGCATCACTAAGAGGTTTAGTTCAGGTTTGGGGCTAAACAGTGGGGCAAAGTCTGCTAAAACCTTCCTTACTTCTTGGATCTTGTCTGGGGCCAGCCAGGATGACATTTTAACTGCCTTCACAGAGGACTCTCACCTGCTTTATTCCAGCAAATCCAGAAAGGGAGTCTCCTTCATCTGTCCCCTCCCCAGGACTACATACTGCAAACACCATGTCAGCCCTATTAGCATATGGCTATCATGTTGACATGGTACATTCTTTCTGTATGTCTTCTGTCAGGTAGCACTATGATATATAGTTTACATCTTTTACCTTTCTGACTACTTTGTATGGTCCTGCTCACTCAGCCTGCAGTTTGTCTTTCCAGATCGGGATATGGGCCATGACTTCCTGACCCACCATGTACAAGTGAGCTCTGGCTCTGTGGTAATACCACACTTTTTGTTTCTGCTGGGCAGCTGCCAGGTTTCTCTGGGCTGTCCCCATAAGCTCCTTCAGCCTTTCCCTAAACCGAAGGACATAATCCACTATGGGAGTTCCCTGGGTGGTGTGCTTGCTTTCCTAGTCCTCCCATATCAAGTCTAGGGGCCCATGTACCAGGTGTCCATATAAGTGCTCAAATGGGGAAAACCTTGTCGACTCTTGGGGCACCTTCCTCTATGCAAAGAGGTGGGGAAGGTATTTCTTCCAGTCCCTCCCATGCTGTTCAGCAAATGCTTGGTGCATTGACTTCAGGGTACCATTAAATCTTTCCACAAGCTCATTGCCTTGCAGGTGATAAGGTGTCATGCATCTCTGCACCACCCCACACTTCTCCCACAAACATTTCATCAGGTCCAACATGAAGGAACCCCCTTGACTGGTGATAACCTCCTGCAGAAACCCAACATATGAGAAAATCCCAAGTAAGGCATTTGCCACTTTGACTGTCCTCAGTGAGGATAGGGCGACTGCCTCCAGGTACTGGGTGGCATAATCCACCACAGTCAGGATGAACCTCTTCCCAGAAGAGCTGGGGATATTTAAAGGCCACACAATGTCCATTCCCACCCTCTGGAATATATCCTCCACTATGGGAAATGGAATTAAGGTGGCTTGGGTTCTCTTACCTGCCTTCCCTATTTCTTGGCACCAGTGACAAGACCTGCAATACTTCTTCACCTGCTGAGTGAAGTTGGGCCAATAGAAATTCTGGGCCAATCGCTGCATAGTGCACATGGAACACAGGTGACCAGACATGGGAATAGCATGTGCAATCTTGAGCAACTGCTCACGGTGCCCCTGGGGAATGACAAGCTGCCTGCCTATCACCCCTCCCTCTAGCTTAGCATCCTGCGTGTACAGCAGTCCATTGTCCCAATAAACTTTGTGTTTCCCGCCACCTCCTTGTACTCCATCAGAGTCTGCCCAAGCCCTCAGCTTCTCTAGACTAGGGTCACTTTTTTGAGCAGCTGAAAACTCCTTACACATTCCCAAGGCATGGGACAGGTCCCCTTCAGTCTCTAAACTAGGGTCCCTAGCTCCAGCATCAGGGCACTCAGGGTCACTGCCATCCCTAACCCTCAGACATTGGGTCACCCCTCCTTCTTTGGAGTAACCCTCTGTAGCTATTTGTTTAACTGGGGAATGTGTCAATTCACTCCCGACAATACGTGCTGCGACAACTCGCTCCCGATAATATGCTCCTGTCAACTCACTCCTGATGTCAACTCACTCCTGATAGACTAAAGGAACAGAAGAGAAGAGGACTTTAAGTCCATTGAGTCTGCCCTGAAGCTCTACCTTACTCTAGTTCCCAGCACTACTATTTCCAAATCAGTCCACTGTTCTTTCAGCAGTGATTTCATCCCAGCCCCCATTCTGATGACCCACAGTGTTTTGAATGCATTTATGGTCTTTGACTGGAGCTGGGATGCCCCTGTTGCAGTACAAAAATGAGTGAAGCACATGTGCTGGAGGGTCCAGCAGTCAGAGGACGGATGGACTAGATGTCAGACTCCCTGAAAATTAAGGTACAGACAGTTGCCGTGGGTCTCCTACTTAGGGTTCCCTGGGAGATGGAGCAAGAAAATATATGTGGTGTGGTGTGGTGTGACAGATGTGAACCAGAATGTATAAGAAAATTGATTTTTTTTTAATTAAAGTATATGCAGTGTGGGAAAAGTTTTTTTTTTTTTTGCTTTTTTTTGTTTTGTTTAGTGGAGGCTACAAGGAAGTGCTTATGGTGAAAACAGTCTTGATAGTGGCAAATTAAAGTTAAGAAAGAGAAGGGGAACGTAGGAGTCACATTTTCTGGGTATGAGCAGTAAAGAAAACACTACCCTCTGTGACTCAAGCTAGCTCTCACTAAAGAGTGGGGAGGCCAGTAAGCAATTTAAATGTGAGTACTATAGCTGTTATGCAGATTTAGCCTCAGCCAGAGCTAAGGAGTCAGGAGCGAAAGTTTTATCAGAATGTTGTCAGAGAAGGAGCCAAAAGTTCTTGGATAACAAGAATAGGAGTGAAAATATGCAAAGTGGAAAGTACGGGAGTTAATTGATGTGGATATGAATTGTCAGGAACAAGTTGTCGCAGCGTATATTGTCGGGAGTGAATTGACATTGACCCGTTTAACTACTACTGGTGAAATTTCTACCCTTCTTTCATTAGTCTCTATCTCAGAAGACCCAGGCTGGGGAACCAGCCTCCCAGTGGTTTCCACAGTGGCTTCTTTGGGGTCTAGGGAACTACAATTTTCCCTTGCCGCTTGGCTATGGGTAACTGCACACACCCTCTCCTGTCTGAGATTGTTGCTTAGGATGACGTCAACTGCTAAAGTTTTGGCTACAGCCACCTGTTGCACAGTTCCCCCTGTTTCACCCCAGTCTAGGGGAACACTAGTGAGTGGCAGTGTTTTCTCCTCACCAGTGAACCCTTGTACAGTTACAAATTTATTGGGTATAAGCTGACCAGGCTCTACCAGATCCCCTTTTACCAACGTCAGGGATGCCCCTGTGTTTCTTAACCCTTGTGTCTGTGCACCATTCACAGTGACTGGGTGAATGTGTTCCCTCATGTTTGCAGGTATGCTTTCAGGGACACACAAACAACCCACTTCTTTCCTAGCACCACTTTGCATGTTGCTCATCCTTTTGGGACACTGTCTGGCAATATGCCCAGTTTCTTTACAAACCCAACATTCATTTCTTTTCTCAAAAAAATATTTTCTTTGAAACCTGGAGCTAACTGGTTTCGGTGGAGGCAATGAAGGTTTTAGCTGCCCTGAAGGTGTGCTTTTCCCTTTCTGCACTGCCACCCCTGCCCCACTTGCTCTCAGAGCAGGTCTGCTCCTGGCATAGTAGTCCGAGAGTTCAGCAGCCTCTTGCACTATTTTGGGATTGCGATCTTTGAGCCAGGTTTTCAGCTCTTCTGGGCATGCCTCAAAAAACTGCTCTAACAATACAGCATTTTCAATTTTATCTACAGAGTTTGCTTCAATTCCTTCCTACCAACATTTTAAAAACTAATGTTGTTTCATGGCTAGCTCCTCATAGTTCATGTCAGGGCTTCTCTTGAGCTTACGGAATTTAGCTTTGTATGTTTCTGCAGTTAAATCAAACTTTTTTTAAAGTGCAGCTTTAAGTTTGCTGTAATCATTACTGTCCTCATTGTCCATTTGACCCAATGCATCCCAAGCTTTCCCGGTAAGTAGCAGGGATAGCTGGAAGCTCCAGGACCCTCTAGGAATTTTTGCCTGAATACAAACTTTTTCAAAGGAATTTAAAAAGGCCTCCATATCCTCCACCTCTTTAAATTTGGCTATCAATTTGGAATTCAGTTTGTAACCTAGTCCTGTAGTTCCAGATAAACCCAAGCTCTGCTCTGGTGCTGGTGGTTGGAGTTGTAGCTTCTCCAGTTCGTGTTGCCTCTGGTGCTCACGCTCTTCAAGGTCAGCATCTCACTGTTCATGCTCCATTTCTCAATGTTCTCACTCCCTCTTCTCCTCTGTGGCTCGTTTCTCTTGCTCCACTTCTCGCCATTCTCACTCAGCCTCTCTCTGGAACTCCAGCTCCATTCTGTGTAACTCAATCTGCACTTTATTGCATCTGGCTCCAGAATGCTGGTGACCTTCCCCTGATGATATGGCCCTTGTCTTGCACTGGCCCTGCTGTCCTTCTCACTGGATATGGACATTGCACTGGTTGCTGGCCCCTCCATGACCAAGGTATGGTCCTTTCCAGTCACAGACTGTGACTCAATGCTCTGGCCATCGGCTACCATCAGAGCATCTATGAGGGTCTGCTTGTTGGCTTTCCCCTCATACTGGACTCCTCTGTCCTGGCACAACTGCCTCAAGTAGTCTGCAGTGAACCCACTGTAGTTGGAAGTCATCTTCTTCCCTAACTACAGCTACTCTAAATTGCACTCGAAAAAAAAATAAAATAAAACAGGTAGGAACTTGACTGTAAGCAAAATGATATGGTTCTGTTTCTTTTTAAAATAAGTCACTGCCTTCTTTTGCAAGTGAGCTGTACAGTATTAAGCTGACACACTGAACTACTAAAGCTTGTGTTACCAGTATTTTATCACACCGCTGCCAACCAAATCTGTCACAAACACACTCCACAGGTCAGGCCCTCTGCTCCCACAGTGCCAACCTCAGAGCGCAATAGTGTGAACAGGTAACAGACAGGGTAACCCTCCTGTATGCTTTGGGTCCATATCACCTTTTAGCCTCAAGTTCTGGGGGATTCAAACTGTGAACCTCATGCTAGCATACCCAATGTACAGGCTCAGATATGTACCCTCTTCAGGGATTGCGGTACAATCTTTCACCAGGGCACCAAGCCAGGTCTCCGGAATGAGCCCTTAAAACTCTATAAGAGATTAGGTATATTCTTACCTTCTTTCCCAAGCTCAGTAACACCATCAAGCTGTTGAACAGTTGTTAGATTTAACCACCTATATGTCACATGCAAAAATAACTGACAGACACCCAGGCAGTCTTTCAAAGAAAATGTTCTTTACTAAAAATTGTAAAACAAATAAGATAAAATACAGAACAAATATCAAAGACCATACAATCATTTAAAATAAACGTGAAGTTACAGACAAAACATTCCTACCACAAAAGGCTTAAATTTCTTTCTAAGTATTATCTTTCTAAGTGCGTTCTAAAGTTAGAGAGATGTTATCCTCTTCTTTCAGAGTCCACTAGATATACACCCATTTCAGACACACTGATACATTTCCAACTCTATCTCCCCACCCCTTTTTGGATGAGGTCAGCAGGATCCTACCTTTAGAATTAATTCTAGCATAATTTCTACCAGGAGGTATTTTAATAAATGTGAACATCAGCAAAAAGTAATTTCCTACATATGACAGTCTTTAATCAAACATTTCTTTGAACTGGTTGTGGTTCCTGACTATTTCCCAAGGAAGATCAAAGGGGTTTTACAGATTTTAATACAATGCTGTTATCATTAGGCTCCTCTAGGAAATCATAAAAGTTTATGAGGCATATCCTTTGGCAGATGGCCAGAGTTTTAATTAAGAATGGAACAGGAAACTCTAGGCTTTCCCTTCAATAGTGAATTTTAGACATCCTCTGGTCACTTTACATATCCTGTTGCTTCACTGCAACCTGTGTGTGTGTGTGTGTGTGTGTGTGTGTGTGTGTGTGTGTGTGTGTGTATGTGTGTGTGTGTGTGTGTGTGTGTGTGTGTGTGTGGGGGAACCCATGGAAGCACAGGCTGACTTATGTGAGACAATCACATACTATATTTTGATATTACAAATATCATACATACTAATATTAGAGGGTTTTTCCTGTGACACCATCACAGAGGGAAGGAGAGGAACAGGTGCTCCTTACTCCTTCAATTCTCCCTCCTCCCATCCACCCAGTCTGGCTGCATTTACTACTTAATAGCAATGGTATTGCATTGTGTGTATGTTTATGCTTTATGTCTATGTTATTGCAAGCATATGTTTTGGGGATTGTTTGTTTATTCACTGTTTTTCTTAATCTTACTATTTTTCTACATATGTGATGTAACTTTTACACGTGTATGTATACAATTGTATACAGTTGTTTTGTTTTCCTTCTTTTTATCTGGTTGACATGTGCTGCTATATTTTACACAAAAGTCAGTTAGTTTTAAATGTTTTAGGTTGCTTGTCCAAGCTTCACTCCTTGCATTTGTACAGTACCTTGTCTTATCAGTTGTATTCCCCTTTTCCCCTTACCCTAGGATGCATCTGCATAAAGCTCTGCATATCTTTCCTGGTAAAACTCTTTCAAATGGATAAATACATGCTAAATCTTCAGGTATCCACTAATGAATGCTCTTTCACTGTTTGTAACAGCGCCTTTACATTACCTGACAAGGGCAGCAGCATAGGAGAGGATCTATCTATGACAGTATCCCTCATGCACTTATAGTCTCCACTCAGCAACCATGGGGCCTTAAAGTCAGCCATCTGGACAGATGGTTTGCAGTAGAAGTATGGGCAGTTACCATTGGGCTCCTACACAGAGACAATAGTATCCACCTTTACTAAGAGTCACCACCCCTCACACTCCATGCACCCCTCCTTTCCATCCGCCTCCCCTTAATCCCTTGTCATATATCACAGCCCTATACCCCTGTTATACAAACCTCCCAGTGCCGCCCTCCTGCCCTCTTCATAGGCCCACAGTTTATCCGTTCCACAGTATAGGCCCCCACCATCTTCCTCCTCCCCCACCAGCCAGGCACACCACTTCCCGCTCCCCTTCCCCTCACCCCTTATTACCACTGCACCTGAATTTAATGTATAGTCTGATTAGAATGTATCCTTAGACTGTGTGTATACTGAATATTCTATGTAGTATCCTAGACTGTGTGTATACTGAATATTCTATGTAGTGTCCTAGAGTGTGTGTATATATTGAATATTTTTTATGTATCTATGTAAATTTAACCTTGACCTTACCAGGTCCATCTTGCAAATGAGCTGTGCTCAACGATGTTCACCTGGATAAATAAAGATTTGATTAATTGACTGATTGATAGTCAGTTTGATCCTTGTATTTATCTGTAGCTCTACTAGGATGTATCTTGGTACGAACAGCCTTGTATGTTTTATACACACTGTGAGGGAATTTTTATATATGCTTCTTTTTATATCCTAAAGCTATATTTGCTATAATATGCCTTGAAGTTATGCTTGCTTTAAAAGCCATGCTGTAACAAAGTAATAATGAATGTAGTAGAAATTTCTGAGTTCATGTTTTCTTTTTTAAGGGTTATAGAATTTGTACTGAGGTTACTTGAGGTACATTTGGGAAAACAGAAAGTTAGATAAAACTGAGCAGAACTGGTTGTACCAGCCTGAATAGCAGACTTGGACAAAATATAGAGATAAGAGCATGCCTGGGCAAAATATAAAAAGATAACAGCACGTAGTGGCATTGAAGGCAAGCTGTACATTGCTATGGTGTGAGTGAAACTAATTGTCTCTCTCAGGTCAGCTTGACCCAGGCATATGTATCAAGCAGTAATGGGAAAGAAATGAATTGCAGTGGAAAAGTACCTTATACAAATCAACATGTTTTTTTTACATTGCTGAAAACTTGTTATGCTGTTTTATGATTGGCTCATACTGAAATGTTGGTATTTTTTCAAGATAAGAAGTGCAAAATCTAGCTTATAAAAAGCTGCTGTAAACTTTAATCAGGGACGATCTCCTTAGTAGAAGTCCCACATGCATGTGTGAGATTTGATCAAATAAAGCGACGTTAAGACAAAACCCAGTGGTGTGGTTTTGGCCCCGTGACGACAGGAGTGGTTGCTCAGGTAATACTTACAGTGAGAGAATTTGCGATCACAGTTTTGGCATAGTCGGCAGGATGAGTTCTTCGGTCCGTGTCACCTCGTGATCGGGTTGTTTCCCTTGGACAAAAAGAAGGACATTTTTGTGGAACCCCATCAGGATGTGACGCCTAGGGGCCGGCGACACTCATCATCACTGTAAGTATATAGTATACCTTGAGGCGAGGTGTGCACTATAAAGAACAGGCCTAGATAAAATGGGAAACAAGGGAACAAAAAATAACCTAGGTCCAGAGTTAGTATTATCTGGACCAGCAAAATGTATGGTTGATAAGTTTGGCCAGGATTCAGTCTCTGAGATAGGACAATGGCATAAGTTGACCAGGAGAATATTTCCCCTTATAGGTACTTTTAGTATAGATGTACTAAAGGAAGCAAGGATAGCATTGGAAGAAAAAGAAAAGAGCAAACAAAAAGGGTGCAAGGTAGACTGATCAAGGTTTAGAATATGGGAAAGAGAGGCAGAAAGGTGACATGAAAATCAAGTAAAGGGATTAATGGTAAAGCAAGAGGAGGAAGAAACTGAACGCTGTAGGAGGGTGTTTCACCATCACGATACCCCCCCACCATATCGGCCCCTTCCACCAACTGTTCTGCCGGAACCACAGGCAGGGATGGTGCCAGAAGGGCCACCAATACAGGGAGTAGTGCAGCCTGAACAACAAGCTGCCCCAGCTGTACAGGCTGCCCTTCCTGCTCAGCAAGTACAGGTGGCCCAACCAGCCCAAGCAGTACAACCAGCGCAGGTTGTACAACAGGCTGCCCTACCAACTCAGGTCCCACCAATTCAAAAACAGCCTGTTCAACCTCCTGTGACTCCAATGAGGGAGGTTGTGGTCAAAACCCCCCAATGGTCCCCCACCCCTGTTCAGTTGGACACTGACTCAGATGAGGAGATAGAAATAGAGGGGATGGAAGAGAACCTGGTTGAAGCAGTGGAATCTATGTCACTGGTGGGAAAGGTACAGGGCAAGGGAGATGGGAAGGCTTGGGTGTTTAGGCAAACTAATGCAAGGGCTAAGGGCCCAAAACAGGCAGGGGGAAGACAGAAACTAGAACAGCAGTTGCCTTTGATACGTTATCCCAACCCACACCCCGAGACAGGGAGACTGGCTACCGCAGACCAGCCTGCAGTCCCTAAATACATTGAAGTGGACCGCCCATGGAACCCTGAGGAGTTGAGAGAGGCCTGAAAGATATACCAAAGCCTCAGAATAACATAGAAGAATATATCAAGGAGTTAACAAACTTAATCAAAATGTATGAACTATCTATGACTGAGGTTGGAGAATGTTTTAGACAAACATTAAAGGGCATGTGGGAGGAAGTAAAGAAGCCTGGGACCCAGAAGCCAGGGCTGACATTATGCCACAATTTAATGCTGTGTGCATAAAACTACGGGAAAAATACAAGGATGTGACAGACTGGCCTCGCATCTGGGATACGAGACAGAAAGATGAGGAATCAGTATGCGATTACAAGGAAAGATTGCAGGGGGTCTTTAGGCAATTTTCCGGTATTGGACCGGATAATCCCGATACCAGCATCAGTTGGGTATGGCTTTTTGCGCTGGACTGAGTGAGACAATCAGATTGGGAGTTACCACAGTGTGCATTGGATGGGAGACAATGAAAATGGTTGACCTAGTGTCATATGCTGAACATGCTGAGAGACAGCAGAAGGAGATACAAAAGGAAAAGAAAGAAAAGCTAGAAAAGGCTCAGCTAATGTATTTTGAAAGAGACAATAAGCAGCCCCAACAGGGAGGTGGAAATGGCAACAGAAGAAGACAGAGAGGACGAAATAATGGAGGTTATCCACAGGGAGGAGGGGGAAAGGGGCAAGAAGGAATGGCAGGACAAAGACCCGGACCGGGAGGGTATCATCTGCTTTGCTTGTGGAGAACAGGGACACATAGCAAGAAATTGTGTAAAGGCAAACCAGTGGCAGCGTAATCAAGATTCCAATGCCCTCCTCCGCCACCACCCCTCCTGCTCCACAACAGTGGCAGCCAAATCAGCAGCAAGGATGGAGTGAAATCCTGGGATCCTCAGTTCTGGACTAATAATGTTGGCTTTGCCAATGACAGCTGAAGGTTAGAGGAACACTCCCCCTCCCCCTTTTCACAAATGCTATGTGCTTCAACAACGCCAGAAGGTAGTCCAGTAATAGACTTAATAATCATGAACACCAAGTTGACCTTCTTAATAGACACAGGTGCCTCAATGTCAGTAATTCAAATAAGCAAGTTAAATGCACCCTTATCCAGTCAAATGGTGACAACAATAGGGGCATCAGGAGTACCACAAAGAGAGCAATTGACAATCTCATTACCAGTTCAGTGTGGAAAAATGGAATTACAACATATTTTCCTCAGTAGCACGACCTGTCCTGTGAATTTATTGGGAAGGGATCTCCTGTCAAAAGTAAATGCACAAATTACATGTACCTCAGAGGGGGTCAATATAGAAGCACCAGGAATAGGCTTGTACCATGTATAGCTGAAAGAACAGGGGTTGGCTGTATAGCTGGGAACCGACAGAACCAAGGGAAATGTGTTGGTTACAAGGGTGGGCAGAAGAAATAACACATCATAGGTTGCAGTTACAAACAGATTTGCATTGCACTACATACTATGCAGTAGGGGTAGGGACATGGATTATGAGTGCAAAGTGGGAAAACAGCCCGTAGAGCAGACCATCTGGGTGTCAGAGATATATGTGGCAAAGAATTGTTGTGCAGCCTCAGTCAGACTAAATGCAGAGCAATTGAAAGTATTCCAAGTGCCAGGGTCATATCCACACATTTCTTTGGTCAGAGAGCCCCCTTGAGTGGAAAGACTTGGGGTCATGGGTAGCAGAAATGGTACAGTTGCGTGATTGGGAATGTGTAGGAGCAAGCTAATATCAAAGGCTGGAAATTGTGAAAATACATAATCAACAGAAAAGTTCGAATGCAGTGGATGAAAGAGAAGTGAATGTGCGAAAGGTTTGTGAAGAAATAGGCATGCAGGAGAGTGTAAGTTGGATAAATGAGTTGCCAGCAAAGCTATGGGCAGAATCAAAGTATGATGTGGATTACTGAAGAATGCACAACCCCTTATGGTCAAGCCAAAGTCCTCTTACAGACCGAATAGGCATCAATATCCGCTGGGTAAAGAGGGGAGGAGGAATAGCCCAGTGCATGCAGCATTAGTGGAGAGGGTAATCGTCCCTGCCCATATGCAATGGTAAATACACCAATTTTACCAGTGAGAAAGCCAAATGGAAGTTACCGCTTTGTGCAGGACCTGAGGCGGTAAATGAAGCAGTACATGTCAATACCCGGTAGTGCCAAACCCAATTACAGTATTGTCATCCATTCCACATAACAGCTGTTATTTCACAGTCATTGATTTAGCAAATCTGTTTTATAGTATCCCCGTAGAACCCAGTAGCCAGGAATGGTTTGCATTCACTTACAAAGGGGAAAAGTGGACCTGGACTCGCATGCCCCAAGGCTATGCTGAGTCTCCAGCAGTATTCTCAGCTCAAATGAGAGAGAGAATCTATCCACTTTTGTGCCCCCATTGGGCAGTACCCTAATACAGTATGTGGATGATTTATTGCTTGCTAGCCCCAGTAAGGAAGCAAATGAACAGGATACAAAAGCTTTATTACTTTTCTTGGCTGAGAATGGGCATAAAGTGTCTCGAGAAAAATTGCAATTGTTGTTAAGAGCAAGTGAAATATTTGGGTCATGTGTTGTCTGGCAGTGGTAGAAAGTTAGACCCTAGAGAATTAAAAACATAGCAGCATGGCCACGCCCAGTTACAAAGCAGCAAATGATGTCTTTTGGGTATGGTGGGCTATTGCAGAGCTTGGATTGTGGATTATGCTATGTTGGCACAACCCCTCCATGAAGCCATATAGTGCGAAAATGCAGATGAATGAGGAGATCAGGTGGACACCTGGTCTAGAGACCAGTTTTGCAAAACTTAAAATGTATTGATCACAAGTCCTGTTTGGGACTACCAAATTATGAAAAGGGTTTCAATTTGTTCGTAAATGGTAAGGAGGTTACATGTCAGCTGTATTGACACAGGAGCATGGAGGGGGCAGAGGCCCATAGCATATTACTCGAGCGTTTGGACTCAGTGGTATGTGGGATGGTGTCTTGCTTGCAGTCAGTGGCAGCTACTGAAGCGGTGTTGGCATGCGTGGATTGGTAGGATTCTGTGCTTTGACAGTGCATGTGCCTCATTCTGTACATTCTATTCTGCTACAAGCTCGCACAGCTCATTTAACGCCTGCGATTGCTTCAGTATCAAAATGTGTTACTAACCATGTCTAACATAACTTTGAAAAGGTGCACCATTTTAAACCCAGCGGCGTTGCTCCCCACCCGGAGGAGGGAGGAGCATGACTGTGGGCAAGTAATTGACTTAGACTGTAAGCCTCGCCGGATATCACTGGCGTACCCATACAAACGCAGACTTAGAATTATTTGTTGGGCTCAGCACAAAGAGATGAAAAAGGATCCCCCTTGGTAGGTTATGCAGTGTGTACTCCAAACTACGTCGTGGAAGGAGCAAAGTTACCCCCACGAACGTCAGCCCAAGCTGCTGAACTCATAGCTCTGATGAGAGCTTGTATAATAGCCGAGGGTAAAACAGTTAACATATACACAGATAGTCGATATGCATTTGGGGTAGCTCATGATTTTGGCACCTTATGGAAACACAGAGGGTTTTTAACAGCATCTGGAAAACCTATTGCACATGCGAATTTGGTAAAAAATCTTTTGTTAGCAATCCAGAAGCCAGAAAAGTTAGCAATTGTAAAATGTCAAGCCCATACTTCTAACCAAGATTTTGTCTCTGCAGGAAACGAGGGCTGATGCAGCTGCAAAGGAAGCAGCTCTTTCTGGGAGTGTTCGAAATTTCTAATGTCTTTGACTATAACTAACCAACTTGATTTATTCTCAGTAAAGGATGTTGCAACTTTACAACAGTCAAGAGTAAAAGAAAGCGTAACTGGCAAACAAACTGTAAATTTGATGCTAGCACTAAGGTGTGGACAAACCCGATGGCAGGCTCTGCCTGCCCTCGGCAGTATTACTCTTTTTGGCAAAATTGGCCCATGGGGCCGATCATGTTTCAAAAAGTGGAGTGGTCGACCTTGTAAATAAACATTGGTATGTTGTTGGCTTTACCGTATATGCTGAAGATTTTTGTAAAAAGTGTGTAATATGTATGCAAAATAATGTTGGCAGAGGACTCCAAGTAACCCCTTGCCCATCCTTTTCCTACAGGACCTTTTGAACATTTAATGATGGATTTTATTGAGCTAAACCTGTGTGAAGGGTATAAATATTGCTTAGTGATTATAGACATGTTTTCCAAGTGGGTAGAAGCATTCCCAGTACGGAAAACCACGGCCTGTACAGTAGCAAAGGCCCTGATTAGAGAAATCATACCAAGGTGGGGGATTCCCACCCGGCTCTCCAGCGATAATGGCTCGCATTTTGCAAATGAAGTCATCAGAACCTTGTGTGAGGCACTGCAAGTGGATTTACGAATGCACTGTGCCTACCACCCTCAATCGGGAGGGGCAGTAGAAAGGGCTAATCAGACACTAAAGCTAAAATTGACCAAAATTATGCAGATACTGGCCTTAGTTGGGTAAAAGCACTACCAATAGCCCTAATGAGTATGAGGGAGAGCTGGCCCCGTGGGTTTATCACCTCAAGAAATTTTGATGGGAAGGCCTCTCAGAATGACAAATGTCCCCTTCCCACAAAACCGAATAACACTGCACGGTTTAGATAATGAAATGATTGCCTATTGTTTATCTCTTAATGCTGTTTTAAGATCTCTCTATCCTAGGGTAAAAGCTGTACTTCCAG
Organism: Neoceratodus forsteri; assembly: GCA_016271365.2. Lineage (NCBI taxonomy): Eukaryota > Metazoa > Chordata > Ceratodontiformes > Ceratodontidae > Neoceratodus > Neoceratodus forsteri. The sequence goes on from CM057454.1 coordinate 578,418,390, forward strand.
TTCCCTTGGAGGGACCCTTGCATAGGATAGAGCCAGGAGACTCCATGGTTATCAAGGACTTCCGAAGAAAAAAGTGGTGCGCCCCGAGGTGGCGAGGACTGTTTCAAGTGCTCCTGACTACCGCCACTGCCATAAAGATCACGGAGAGAGAAACGTGGATTCACGCATCTCATTGTCGTTTGGTGACAGCATCTACAGTCGATACCATTGCACAGTGAACTGAGCAACCATGAAAATTGTTATCGTTCTGTTTTCGTTCGGACTATCGCTGCTATTTTTGCTATGGGGCTCTGGATACGAGGGAGGCAACTGCTCCCGCCGCAGCACAGAGCCATTGCACATTATGAACACTTGGTGGACTTTAATGAACTTACATGCTAATAATGCTAATGTCTCTGATTGCTATGTATGCACTAGCTCTCCTTTCTCTGCAGCCGTGGGGCTCCACCTAAAACCCAAGCCTGTAAATAGCACTGAGGCCAGCGAGATTCTCGGTGCCATCAGGGGAAGAAACATCACTAATGCCCCAGATTATGCTACAAACAAAATAAAGAACCTAACTGTGTTTCGGGGGCATGATTTTACTGCATGGTACAGCCCACCGAATGATACAAATGTGTCAACCCCGTTGTATCTAGATGTTAGACAACAGAAAATATCAGCCAGGCTTTTCCTGTGTAATAAACAATTAACCGTGAGTTTAGCGCCACTGGGATGGTCCACGTGCCAATATTGTAGGCACTACAACAGCATCACCAAGTCCGAGTCCACCATAACCAACTGCTCTCAAGCAGATGCCCACACAGTACATCCTGATTTCACTGCGGTGGGCAGTCTGTCAGAGTCTATACTGGGTATGTGGGGATAGGGCTTATTTTTTCCTACCTATAGGGTGGAGCGGTGATGCTATCTAGCCACACTCCACCCTCGGCCCATGTATATAAGTACAATGCATCTGCTATACATCAGCGTGTAAGCTATATAAATCAAATTCAAAAGGGAGGTGCCAGCGCGAATAAACGTGTCCCAGTGGAGAAAATTTGGGGCAGGAATCTTCCCATGGTGGGGTGTTGTTCAAAACATGCATTACATTGACCAGTTAAGCTATGAGTTAGAAACGTTAATTAATGATACCTTGAAATCAACTGACTTGCTGACAGCTGAAATTAAAGCACTTAGAATCGTAGCTTTGCAGAATAGAGGCGCACTTGATTATGTATTAGCCGCAAGGGGTATCGCCATTGTAGGGAAGAATGCTGCACCTATACCAGATAATTCCCAAGAACTTGAGCAAGTAATTGAGAATCAAGACGCTACAACAACGTGTTCTAAGTGAGCATGCACCTGTATCGCAGGGCTGGGACCCCTGGTCATGGTTCTCAAGCATATTTGGTTACTGGGGCACTACCCTCCTCCACTGGGTGGCAGTAATCGTGGTGGTGATACTGGCATTATGGCTCCTAATTGTATGTTGCTCAAATTACTCTTGCGACAATTGTGTAGCACCTTATGCGCCACATACAATCACCAGCTGCACCTTACTACACCCGAGGACCAAGACCCTAGCGAATTAGCCAGGGTGTTCCCGTTCTGTGATATACCAGATGTGACTAAAGTATAATAGTTAACAAGTTGATACAAAGTATCAAAAGGGGGGAGAGTGTGAGGGAATTTTTATATATGCTTCTTTTTATATCCTAAAGCTATATTTGCTATAATATGCCTTGAAGTTATGCTTGCTTTAAAAGCCATGCTGTAACAAAGTAATAATGAATGTAGTAGAAATTTCTGAGTTCATGTTTTCTTTTTAAGGGTTATAGAATTTGTACTGAGGTTACTTGAGGTACATTTGGGAAAACAGAAAGTTAGATAAAACTGAGCAGAACTGGTTGTACCAGCCTGAATAGCAGACTTGGACAAAATATAGAGATAAGAGCATGCCTGGGCAAAATATAAAAAGATAACAGCACGTAGTAGCATTGAAGGCAAGCTATGCGTTGCTATGGTGTGAGTGAAACTAATTGTCTCTCTCAGGTCAGCTTGACCCAGGCATATGTATCAAGCAGTAATGGGAAAGAAATGAATTGCAGTGGAAAAGTACCTTATACAAATCAACATGTTTTTTTACATTGCTGAAAACTTGTTATGCTGTTTTATGATTGGCTCATACTGAAATGTTGGTATTTTTTCAAGATAAGAAGTGCAAAATCTAGCTTATAAAAAGCTGCTGTAAACTTTAATCAGGGATGATCTCCTTAGTAGAATTCCCACATGCATGTGTGAGATTTGATCAAATAAAGCGACGTTAAGACAAAACCCAGTGGTGTGGTTTTGGCCCCGTGTCGACGGGAGTGGTTGCTCAGGTAATACTTACAGTGAGAGAATTTGCGATCACAACACCCAAGGACCACTAGACAGTTGAGATCAGATATTTCATTAACTGTAATAGTCAGGTAGTGCTGTACTTGTTGACATGCAGTTGCGGAGCATTCTGCGTCAGCCATACCACACAACAGTTTAAAATTGGGTTGGGGGAGTTCTGCAAGGAGGCAACAAGACCTATTCTATAGTTAAGCATGTCAATGGTTCTCCTAACTTAGAGCATAACAAATTCATTGGCATAGACTTGGTGAAAGTAATACCACGAGGGGGAGAGGACCTGGAAAAGTTATTTGGGAGGAGACAGAGCTTCTGGATTTATGAACTTGGTGCCAAAAATGCAGAGGGAATCAAATGACGGCATAGATCTGTCAGCATTTTTAAAGAACTTTAGATACTAATTTCCTAAACCTAGTTTTCTTATCCGTACACAAAATGTGAATTAAATTAAGTTATGGGATTAGACTTCATACTGCATTTAGATATATAAAAATATAAGTTTATGCCTTGTTAAAGCACACCGTTCTTCCCATTCTTACTTTAGTAGGTTGTGAGTGTATTGGATATCTGATTAAAAGGCATATTACCTTTATTTCTCTATGTTTGTGACCAATAATATTGGGTGCTTGTAATTTAGGCTGCAACTCAGATTTTGATTCACTGAATGGAATTGAGCAGTGGAGGTGCTTAACCACTACTGCTTTTTAAAAAAGATTTTAAAATATTTGCCTTCCCTGAATGGAGGCTTTTGATTGGAGGGTGACATGGAGGTTGTACCTTTTACGACATAAATGGTGGGCACTTTTGTAACTGAATTTAGATCACTCTGAGGAAGCTTGGCAGACAGGCAAGTGAAACGTTGGTGTTTAGCGGCGTTTGCTTTAACGATTCTTTGCTAGCTCATGTGATTTTGTTCTGCATAAATAAAAAGGTCATAAATTTGGACCAAGTCTTTGTGGTTCCTGCAGCGACAGATGCTTGTAAACTGTGTAGCTGGATTGAACGCATGATTCTAATACTGTGTGGAAATTAGGTTTGAGCACCTAAAATAAAAAAATAGGTCAATGTTCCTTTTAAGTAATATATCTGCTGTCATGTGTGCAAGATAGAAGTGTCGTCCTACTATTTTTTGTCCACTCTTTAATACAAGTACACAATGCAACTTAAATATTGCAATGTATAGTACAGTAACATTTATTTATAATTTCTGATACAGACATACATTATTTAAAGGCTGGCTTCAAAATGTGGCCCCATTTCAGACACAATGTGTGACAGAGCAAACTGGGGCCAACAGTAACCCTTTTGTACCACCACCCAATTGTAGTATACAGAAACTTTGCTCATGGTCTCAAGGAGAAGTTCTCTTTATGACTTTGTTGCTGATTAGATCTGATATAGAAATATTAGGGGTGCAAAGGGAAAGTGACACCCATAGAGTTGCAGCATGGCATAATGCAAGACACATGCCATACTGTGTGCATGACAGTCTTTGCTAACCAGGTCAGAGACATTAGTGACATCATTGATGGTAGAACTCCAACGGGTTGTAGGTTGCTGAAACTCTGACTGCGTCCTCCAGGGCCACTGGGAAAGAAGTCTGAGGATACATGCAGACACTGGGTCCACAATTAAATGGAAATGGGGCTCAAGAGGTGGGTTCCACTGGATGGCAGAGATGCATCATAAAGGCGCTTTATAGCTGGGAGCCATTTGCTCAACACTAAAAACATAGAAAGATAGACATTGACAGCAGAAAAAGGCCCAACAGCCCATCCACTCTGCCCACCCCTACCTATGATCGTACTGCATATGATGGCTCTAGTTGTCACTAGAAAACTAGAAAATGTACTGTAGGAGTTCTACCAGCTGTAATGTCACAGATGTATTTGGCCTGGTTCACAAGGATAGCCGTGCTATGTAAATGCTTTGCAGCCATACTGTGTTAAGTAATTGTGCAGGGAATTGCTAAAATCCATGTTGTGCATAGCATAACAAGGTCACAAAGAGGTTGTTGGTAAGTGGTCACAATACCAGTCAGTAACAGTGCCTACAACTAAGAACAAGTCCCCAAATATTTTTGACTACCATTAGTGATATTTTATGGGCAGAAAATGATTTGCCATTCCAGCAAAATGATGATCCATGTAAGTGGGATTGCTTTCATATGCGTGGTTCACAACATTTACTCAGAAGGTCTGTTGTAAAATAAACTAAAAAGAAAAATAACAGTACTATACTTGCAATCATTTAAGTCTGTTACCTGCAGTGATCCTTGGAATGATCATCTCAGTTGTATGGCATAGCAAAACAAGTGTTAAGAACTTCAGGTTCCTCATTTCTTAGCTTGTGGTTGACGTTTTGATGTAGAAAATGTGTTTAAATATTCACGTGTCGCCTGTAGTCCTTGAATACCATCCGTGAAAATTGAAAGCCAAGAATGAACTGCAACAAATAGATGTCAACTCGTAAATATGCTATATATGGTAGTAATATTTGCCTGCGTATGTGAAGACAAACTTGTGAGTGGTTCATGAACTAGTACAGAAGGAAGTTACATCAGTCAAGATAGTAAGCCACATATCAATTTAACAAACGTATCTGTTTCTTCTGAAAAGTCCCTAAAATGACAGGAACATTTTGACCAAATCAGACTGTGAGCAAAAACAAGTAACAGTAGAGTACAGAAGCTTGATGTGTCTATTTGGAAATCCTGGTTGCGTTATCTGGAGCTCCACAGCATGGAGTAGGCAATGCACTAAACTAATTTCCTCTGTTATTCCTGTGGCTGTTCTGAAATATATCTCTGTGATGGGACCTCCTCATAGTACCCTACTGTAGTAAAATAGTTTCCCTGGCTAACACTACACCCTGGATTTTAATTGGTCACAGATGTCCCCCCACCTTTGATATACAGTACTTATGTGCCTATCCCATGCATATTTTGAAGTCCACTGTCTTCTTTTAAACTGCATCTCAAGAAACATTATTTCAGTCTTATAACTTGTAATTGTAATTACTGAATATAATGTATTATTGATGTATCATATTACTGTACAGTGGAGTCCACTTAATTGCACATCTGATAAGTGCACATCCTGCTTAAATTCACATTTTTTTCCATATCCCAACTGTTTTTCTTATTCATCCATTGTCAAATGTACCTCCTAAGTACACTACATGCAAATGCACATTTTTGCTATATGCAAATTTTTTTAACTTTTCCTATTAATACTTAGTCCAACCCAGCTTTTAAGTGCACATGTTGTACAGTATCACCTTAAACATCTTAACATCTTAACTGCAGCCACAATCCTGTCTAGCATGGCCACAGTAAGAAAACTCATTTTGTCAAAACAAAAGACTGAATTTTGCCTTCTGTTTAATTGTGAATCCTACACTGGGACACCCAAAGCAGAAGATTACTGAATTTTATGTTTGCTCACGCGTGCGCAGCCAACATATTGCGGTAGTAGCAGATTTGGAGGCGCAGTCACTGTTGGACGAATGCAGGGCACGCATCAGTAGGCGAGTCCCTCATTCCCCAATCAGGCAGCAGCAGGCACCACATCAGCAATTTGGAATGTGGCCACCAGATCTAACAAAAGGCCCACTGCAATGACAGCTGAGCTTTCATGCAGTGTAACCACAACACGCCTCCAAATGTGCATGCAACACTGCCACCGCCTCCTGTCATAATAACCCCCATCCCATTTACAATGTATGCCGAGGGGGTGTCCAATCACCCTCAACTTCATGCATGCCCCCCAACAGTTTTTCTTTGCGACAGGGGCCCCAATCCTGTCGGCTTTGGTACCCAGTGATGTTGCTGATGGAGAGCCCTCGTGTCGGCATTATGTAACACCCCCGCTTTTTGTTGTGTGCCGATGGGGTGCCCAATCCCCATCGGCATAATGTTACCCCTAGCTTTTGTTGTGTGCCGATGGGGGTGCCCAATCCCGTCAAGCATAATGTAAGCCCCCTTTTGTTGTGTGCTGACAGGTGTGCCTAATCCCCATTGGCTACAGCTGCCCCAAAAAGTCTGTTGGCATGCTGGGAGCCCACCCCAGCATGCCACATGCTCCCAAAAAATGGTCCCGCAGTGTTTTTTGTTTTTACCATGTCAAAAAAGCGGTCCTCTTGGGTCTCCCTGTCCCCTCCCACAACTCACGTCCACCCACTGCGCACCCTGCCTCCCCACACCCTCACCCCATACTTACCTCCAGAGTCTGGAGTGATGATCTTCGATGGATCAGGAACATGTCTGCACTCTTCAAAGCTGACTGCAAACTGAGGAAATGCCGGTAAGCTGTATAATGGAATAAATAGGGGGTTTTCAACTTTGATGTGTATCTCAGGCATTTTTGGGAATTTTGGCACCAGATTTTCAACATGGGGTTTTTGGAACCCCTCCTCATGAATTCTGGCACTGTCATAGCATTAATCATCCCCAAAAGGTGATTTTGCGGTCACTGCGTGGAATCATCTTTCGGGACCAGTTAATGAAACGACAGTGCCAGTGTTCATGAGGTGGGCTCTCCAAAAGCCTATGTTTCAAATTTGGTGGAAAAAATCCCCAAAATGACTGTTTTATGAGCGTGCATTGCGCAGTATCCACACAGGCTCGTAATTTCGTGAATTTGTAATATTTTCACTCCAGGTATTCAAAACTGGCATTTTTCCACACCTCCTTATGAACTGTACAGCTGTCATTTTACATATCCTGGTCAAAATGTGTTTTCGCACATCCGACACAGAATAACTCGGTCGCTGTGTGAAATCAGTTTTTGGGGCAGTTTCAGGAAATGGCGGTGACACTGTTCATGAGCAGAAGTCCTAAAATGCCTATGTTGAAAATTTGGTGACAAAATTCCATAAAATGACTGTGTTACAAGAATGTGTTGCTCAATTTCCAAGCACCCTTGTAACTTTGAAAATTTGCACTATTTTCATGCCAGATTTTCAACACTGGCATTTTTTTACACCTCCTTATGAACAGTACAGCTGTCATTTTTCACATCCTGCCCTAAATGTGTTTCCGCACCTGTGGCGCACAACGGCGTGGTCCCTGTGTGAAATCAACGTTTTGGACACATTAACAAAATTACACTGCCACTGTTCATGAGGGGATGTCTCAAAATGCCTATGTTAAAGATGTGGTTAAAAAATCCCAAACATAATTGGGTTGCTGACATGTGTTGCACAGTTTCTATGCATGCTCATACCTTCACCAATTTTTTATATTTTCACTCCAGATTTTCAAGGTTGCCATTTTTTTACATCTCCTCCTGAACAATATAGTTGTCATTTCCCACATCCTGCCCAAAATATGTTTTTGTCCCTGTGTCACCAAATGGCATAGCCGCTGTGCAAAACTACCATTCAGCTAACAAACTGATAGTACTGCTTTTCATGAGGTGGGCTCACAAAAAGCCCATGTTGAAAATTTGGAGTTAAAATACCAACGCACGTCTACAGTGTTAGGGTTTCCAACTGTAGCACCCCACCCTGTAGAAACTGACAGGTGTCAGGGGTGTGACTTGGGATCTTCGGCTGTAATGCTCACGCCATTCCACCCCACCCCCACCCCTGCAGCCAGTGACAGGCATTGTGGTGTGCCTTGCACTGTTCAGCCACAAAGTTCACCTCATTCTCCTATACTGCACCCACCTCAGCATATTTCCTTATGGAATGGGGTAAGTATAATGCCCAAAGACCCCAAAGCACACCATGACACTTGTCAGTGTCTACAGGGTAGGGTGAGGTGAAATGGCATGAGCGTTATAGCTGATGACCCAAAGGCACACCTCAATGCCTGTCAGTCTCTACATGGTGGGGGTGGGGTTGGCATAATTTTAATACTTCACTGCCATTCCTATTTTGCGTCTCTAACTCCAGCACTTCCAATGCCAATGCCAGTGAGACAACATTCGGCATTGACAAATGCCTGTTTTAAGCAACACTGTGTTGTAGGACAGTGCTGTATTGTCATTTTACTTGAGTACCCAGTATTTAATAAATCACATTACAGAAACGGTGAAATGTGCCTGGAAGTGATTTTCTGATTAAATGCACAGCCTGCTTAAGTGCACAAAAAACTTTCATCCTGAGGGTGTGCACTTAAGAGGGATCCACTTTATTATGTTGGCTTGCCATGCACGTTCAAGCCAACATCTTGTGCTAATTGCACATTTTAGAGGTGTGTCAGTGTGGGTGAATGCAGGGCATGCTTTAGTAGGTGCGTCTGTCATTCCCCAATAAGCCAGCATGCAGGCGCCGACACCAACATTATGTAAAGGGGACACAACTTTTAAAGAAAGTGTCACTGTAATCAAAGAAAAGCTCACCATGCTGTGGCTCTGATGACACGCCTCATGATATGCCTTTCCCAGTGGAGCAGTTCAATAAAAATATGGTGGCAGCGTCTGCCACCATCTGCCACACACTCCTCACAAAGCCAACTTCGAGGGTGCCCAATCCTCCTGTCGGCATGTTTAATAACCTCCCCCCAATATTGTGTGGCACATTGGGAGCCCACCCCAGTGTGCCTCCATGTTCCAATTGCTGTTGCATGTTCCTGCCCCCGCCCCACCCCCCATTGTGTGCCACACTGGGAGCCTACCCTAGTGTGGTTAACAACACCCTCCCAAAGTCATGGGGCACACTGGAAGCCAACCCCAGGGTACCCAACAGTTCTCTTACACCTGTAAAAAAAGAAAAAGGTCTGCAGTGTTCATTTACTTATTTTTTTTAAATACCTGAAACAAAGGAAATGGTCCCTCACTGTTGGTTCCCTCCCCCAACCTGCACCCACCCTCGATGCACCCCACCTCGCCACAACACCCCTTCACCCCATACTTACCTCTGGAGGGCCGGCACTGTGATTTTCGGTGGAGCAGGAATACGTCTGCACTCTTCAGAGCCAACAGTGAACTGAAGAAATGCTGGGAAGCTGTAGAATGGCATAAATGAGAGGTTTTCAACTTAGGTGGATATCTCAGCCATTTCTTGGAAATTTTCCTCCAAATTTTCAACATGGGGTGCTTGGGACCCCACCTCATGAACACATGCACTTATCTAGTTACTCGGTCCTGAAAGGTCATTTTGCGATCATTGTGTGGAATCAACTTTTGGACCGATTAACAAAATGACAATGCCACTGTTCTTGTGGTGAAATGTGTTTCTGCCCTTGTGGTGCACAATGGTGCAGTCACTGTGTGAAATCAACATTCAAGACACAGTAACAAAATTACAGTGACGCTGTTCATAAGCGGAGATCCCAAAATGCCTATGTTGAAAATTTGGTTAAAACAATCCCCATTGCGTAATGGGTGTGCATTATGCAGTTTCTACACATGCTCATGACTTCACCAGTTTTCATATTTTCACTCCAGATTTTCAACATTGCCATTTTTGTACACCTCCTTATGAACAGTACAGCTGTCATTTTTCACAACCTGCCCAAAACGTGTTTTCGTGCATGTGACACAAAATGTCGCAGTCACTGTGAGAAATCAATGATCAGGACAAAGTAACAAAACCACAGTGACACTGTTCATGACCAGAGTTCCCAAAATGCCTATGTTGAAAATTTGGTTAAAACAATCCCCAAAATAATTGCGTTACGGGCATGCGTTGCACAGTTTCTACGCACCATCTTGACTTCACCAGTTTTTCATAGTTTCACTCCAGATTTTCAATAACGCCATTTTTTACACCTTCTCATGAACAGTGCAGCTGTCATTTTTCACATCCTGCCTGAACTGAGTTTTTGCACCTGTGGAGCCAAATGTCACAGTTGCCGTGGAAAATCACCTTTTGGTTAATGAACTCATACTGTCTCTGTTCATGAGGTGGGGTCATAAACAGCCCATGTTGAACATTTGGAGTGAAAATACCAGCAAACACCTTGAGCATTAGGGATTCCAACCATAACACCCCACCTTGTAGAGACTGACAGACGTCAGGAGTGTTACTTGGCACTGTCGGCTGTAATGCTTATGCCATTCCAGCCCCACCCTGAGAGGCATCAAGGTGTGCCTTGGATGCTTTGGCCTCAAAGTTCATCCCATTCTCCTATACTGCACCCATCTCAGCATATTTCTTTATGGAATGGGTGAGCATAAGGCCTGAAGACCCCAAGGCACACTGCAACACTTATCTGTGGGGCAGAGAATGGTGAAATGGCATGAGTGTTATGGCCAATGGCCCAAATGCACACTCTAATGCCTGTCACCCTCTGCAGGGTAGGGCGGGGTCAGCATCAGTTCACTACTTCACTGCCATTGTGCATCTCCCTAACTCCTGCACTACCAATGCCAATGCCAACAAGCCAACATTCGGCATTGACAAATGTTTGTTATGTTTGTGTCTTAACTGTTTGTTGTTAAATGCAACATCTTGACTATTATCATGGTCCCAGGTTGTGTATGAAAAAAGGCATTGGGTCATTACACTTACCTGGTTAACAAAAATTTAAATAAAAATTAAAAAAAAAACAGAATTCACTCCTATCACTTTTTACCACTCCTACCACTTCTAGCAGGCAGTTCAATGTGTCCACCACACTTTCTGTAAAGAAGTACAACATTTTCTCATACTGTATCTTTCTTAAATGTCCACCTCAGGATTCACAGCATGCCCCTATATTCTGGTGCTCCTCCAACCATGAAAAAGGCTCCCCGTCTGCACTGTTTTAACCCCTATGAGGTACTTATAGGTCTCAATCATGTCCCCTCTCAATCTACTCTCTTCCAGGGACTTCATGTTGAGCTCCTGCAACTTCTCATCATATGGTTTCTCATTCAATCCCCACACCATTTTAGTTGCCCTTCTCTGGACCACTTTCACCCTGTTGATGTCCTTGTGCTGGTGTAGACTCCAGTACTGGACACAGTACTCCAGGTGGGGTCTCACAAGTGAATAATACAGAGGTGACACCACCACCCACCACCACCCTTCCCTGCTAGAAATCTCCCTCCCAGTGCACCCCACCATCCAGCTCACCTTGCCGACTGCCCTGTCACATTGCCCTGCCACCTTGAGATCATCTGATATGATCATCCCAAGGTCCCTCCCTTGCTTGGTCACTGTAAGTACCTCACTCCCCCATCTAATACATAGATTCCAGGTTTCCCCACGTTAGCGGCATTGAGGCCAACTGCCACTCCCTAGACCACTCATCTAGTTTCACCAGATCCTTTTGAGGTGTGAAATTTATCTCTCAAATTCCACAACTCATGATGAAATTTTGCACTTTGTGAGCAAAATTATGAGTAAAAAACGATGAAGTCAGATCTGAGAATTTTTAGCCTGGAAGCACATCTTCGCAATTTGCTCCACAAAGGTGAATTTCCTGACTTAACCAAAACTTCGAAAGTGAAGTAAAACTTTGAAACATCTCTAGCTACCCACTTCATGCCCTTCCCCAGCTCACTAAACACCCCCACACAAAGAGGAGAGTGAGGAGCCCCAATACTAAATGGCTGCAAAGGGGGCTTACTCTCCCTTATAAAGTTAAGAGGCAAATGCTCAGTGAAATTTAAGGCCTCCCAGGATATGTCAATATTCAAGGAATATAGACATCTCAGAAACACTTGCAAAAAAGCCATCCACTCTGCCAACAGTGAATTTCTTAAATCCACCCTGTTATCCTCAGCTAGGGATCCGAGGAGTTTCTGGTGAAACATCAAAAATATTGTTAGTGGCTCCTCTAGAGTCAATGTCTCTGAAATGCTTATTGGAGGGTTAAACTGTATCAGTGCTGTGACCACTGCCAATGCCTTCAATTCGTAGTTAGATACATAGATACATAGACAGTGTCGGCAGATAAGGGCCTATGGCCCACCCAGTCTGCCCATTTGAGCTTGTAAGTTCAGTTTGTTTTCCTAGAAGTCTGTTGCCCCTTACCCCTGACCTCCAGAATTCCTTTATGTCTATCCCATGCATTCTTAAATCCTGTGATTGTTTCAGCCCCCACCACTTCCTCTGGCAGGGTGTTCCACTTGTCCACCACCCGTTCTGTGAAGAAATTCTCTCATGTTTCCTCTGAATCGTCCTCCCTCCAACTTCATCCCATGCCCTCTAGTCCTGGAACATCTTTTTCGCTTAAAAATAGTGTTTTCCTGCACCCTGTTCCTCCCTGTAAGATACTTGTATGTCTCTATCATATTCCCTCTCTCCCTCCTCTCCTCCAGGTAGTACATGTTCAGTTCCTTCAACCTGTCTTCATAGGACTTGTGATGCAATCCATGCACCATCTTTGTTGTCCTCCTCTGAACCTTCTCTACCCTGTCTATGTCCTTACGTAGGTATGGTCTCCAGAACTGTACACTGTACTCCAGGTGGGGCCTCACTAGTGTCTTGTATAGCGGAATCATGACCTCCCTTTTCCTGCTGGTGATGCCCTGCCCTAACATCCCAGCATCCTATTTGCTTTACCTGCTGCCTTGTCACACTGTTTCCCTACCTTGAGGTCATCAGAGATGATAACACCAAGATCCCTTTCCTGCTTGGTGCATGCTATATCCTCACCCCAACTGATATATTGTGCCAGGGTTTTGTGCCCCATATGCATTATCTTGCACTTCTTGATTGAATTTCAACTGCCAAACCCTGACCATTCTTCAAGTTTCTGCAGGTCGCTTCTCATTCTGTCTACACCCTCTGGTGTGTCTACTCTGTTACAGAGCTTTGTGTCATCAGCGAACAGTGAAATTCTGCCTTCTAGGTCCTGCGCAATGTCACTGATGAAGATGTTGAATAGGACCGGTCCCAACACTGATCCTGGTACCACTGGTCACTCTTCCCTCTGTGGAGTGACAGCCATTTACCACCACCCTCTGTGTCCTGCCACCCAGCCAGTTACCTACCCACCACACTACTGTCCTGCCCACACCCATATTCCCCAGTTTGTGTAATAGTCTTCTATGTGGCACAGTGTCAAGGCCTTGCTGAAGTCCAGATAAGCCATGTCACCGCCCTCCTGATCCACCTCCTAGTCACCCAGTCAAAATTCAATGAGGTTGGTCTGACATGACCTCCCCTGGTGAAACCATGCTGCCTTGAGTCCTGTAGTCCATTGACAACCAGATGTTCCACCAATCTCTCCTTCAGTAGTGCTTCCATGATCTTCCCACTACCAAGGTGAGGCTGACTGGTCTGTAGTTCCCTGCTTCCTCTTTGTTCCCACTTTTGTATAAGGGGACTACATCTGCTTCCAGTCTTTGGGTACCTCCCTGTTTCCAGTGATCAGCTAAACAGGATAGCCAGAGGTTCAGCCACCACCTCTCTTAGTTCTTTAAGGACCCTGGGGTGCACCCCATCTGGCCCCATTGCTTTATCAACTCTGTATCTTCCAGTTCCTTCAGGACCCTTTCTAGTGTAAAGGGACTTGTGTCCATTCTGCACCATTCTCACCCCTTGTACTCCTTCAGACCCATTACCCTCCTCTTCCTCAGTAAAGACTGAGCAGAAATACCTGTTCAATATATCAGCTTTACTGTTGTCATCCTCCACGTGGCTCCCATCCTCCCCTTCAGTCTCACTATCCCTCCCTTTGTCTTTCTTTTTTTTTCACTTATGCACCTATGTGGTTTTGTCCCCTCTACCCACTGATTTTGCAATGTGCTCTTCTATCTGAGCTTTGGCTTCCCTTACTGACTCCTGCCTCCCTTTGCTTCTCCTGGTACTTCTCCCTATCCCCTTCTGCCTGTGTCTTTTTGTATTGCCTGAATGCAATCTTTTTGGCTTTCACTTTCTTTGCTACCTCTTTGGAAAACCATAATGGTCTCCTTTCCTTTTCCCCTTGCTAACCTGCTTAATGCATAATTCTGTTGTTCTTGTAATCCCCATTTTAAATACTGCCCACTGTTCCTCAACCCCTGATTTCTGTCCCATTCCCCTTAATGCCTCTTTCAAGTATCTCCCCATTTTCCCAAAGTCTGCCCCCCTAAAATCCAGGATACGTGTTTTTGTGTGGTTTGGTTCTGCTCTTTCTGTGATTTCAAACCACAATGACTGGTGGTCACTGTTTCCCTGGTGTTCCCCCAACTGTTACCCCATCACAATGTCCCTGTTTGTGAGCTAGGGTCAGTATTGCCTTCTGCGAGTTGGTTCCGTGACCAGTTGCTTGAGAAGGCACCCTGAAGGAGTCCAGGATAAATCTGCTCCTAGTTGATGCTGCTGCTGGGATGCTCCAGTCCACGTCTGGAATATTGAAGTCTCCAACCAGTACTACCTCACCCTTGTCTGCCATCCTTTGGATGGCTAGCATCAACTCCTATCTGTTTCTTCCTCCTGTGCTGGTGGTCTATAGACCACACCTGTGCAGATGGCTGTCCCATTTTCCTTTCCAGCTTAACCCACAGTATCTCTCCCCCATTTTGTTCCTCCTGGATCTCTGTGGCCCTTATGTCATTTTCACATACAGTGCCCTCCTCCTCCCTTCCTGCCTGCTCTGTCTCTTCTGAATATGTTGTAGCCAGGTATGGCCATCTCCCAGTCGTGGTTATCATTACACAGGTTTCAGTGATGGCCACACATGTCCAGGTCTGACTGCACCATGACAGCCTCAGATCTTCCATCTTGTTGCTAAGGCTCCTGGCATTTGCACACATGGCTTTCCATGATTTGACCTCCCTAGACTGTTTCACAGTTCTACTCCAGCCCCTTTCTTGGTTGTCATTTATCCCTGGTTCTCCTTGCTGTCTGCCTTCTGATGAATTTTGCCCCTTTTCTGCTTATCCACCTCTTGGGCACAATCTCCATCTTTTGCACACTGCTTTTGCAGAGATAGACACTCCTCTGGTTCATTGGTTCCACTGCTAGCTGTGGGGGTGAGCAAGTAGGGTACCTCCTTGCTGGCTCAAGCTACCTCTTTGCTAGTTTAAATGCTTGTCAATGTAGCATTTAAACTTATCATTGAGTGCTTGGATTCTCCTCCAGGATGGATGCAGGCCGTCAGGCTTGAAAAACCTCCATCCCTCCAGGTGGGTCCCCAGTCATCAATGAATCCAAACCCTTCCTCACAACACCAGTTCTTCGACCATGAGTTAAAGTTCCTGGTGCATGCACTCCTATTCTCTCCCTTGCCTCTCACAGGTAGTACTTCTGAGAAAGTGACAGAAGTAGCTACTTGCTTGAGACCCCTCCCCAGTTTCTCTGGCCTATCTGCCCATACCTCCCAGTTCCCTGACCAAAGCAAACCGAGTTCTGACTGTTGAGCTCAGCCCGGGACTACCCATGACCTACATTCTACATCAAGGCCATCTCTATCAGTGAAACTCAAAAAACTCCTTGCTGGCCTCTCTCCCCACACTGGTGCTGGCCATGATAGTATTGAACCCAAACTCACTTGCCTAGGGGCCCCTTACCTCACCCTGCCCATCTCCCATATATTTAATACAGCTCTTGTTACTGGGATCATGCCTGACATAAGGAAAATGGCCAGAGTCATGCCTATGTTCAAGCAAGGTGACCCAAAAATACTTGACAACTACCGTCCTATGGCTATCCTTTCTGCTGTTAGCAAACTGCTTGAAATGGTGGTCGCTACTCAGCTCACAGACTACATCCAAAGCTATAACCTACTTACCCCAGCACAACATGGCTTCTGCAAGGGGCATAGTACCTCTATTGCCCTGGCCAAGGTCACCTCCAAGATTAGGACTGCTACTGACCAGGGCAAGTTAATGGGGGCTATCTTCATTGATCTATTGAAACCCTTCAATCTGGTTGACCACTCTTTCCCTTGTGTTCCAAACTCTAGTCCCTTGGCTTCTCCCTTCTCACCATGGCCTGGTTCGCCAACTACCTGACTGGAAGGCAGCAACTCACTAAATTTAACAAAACCTTCTCGGAGCCCACACCTGTTACCTCTAGGGCCCATTCTATTTTCCCTCTTTGTCAACAACTTGATCTTGGCCCCAGCGCATGGTTGCTCGGCCCTATATACCCCTCCTACTTTGATCCTACAGATTTCAGAGGGTTGGTGAGAGTACCCTGCACTTTATCTTACTTTTCTTAAGTTTTGTTAATTTCTTTCTCCACTATGTGAAAGGTGGTGTTGGGACTGAAGTTTATTTGGTCATTTATCCGGAGTGATTGGAGCTCCCTGGGTTCAACCTGCACTTTATCTTGCAATATACTGTGACTGGTAGTTTTTTCTTGACCTGCTTCCACTAACGGTTTTCAGTTTTATGGACTGGCAGTTTATTTGTTTGGGTGTTTATTTTTGTTTTGTAATTATTTGGGGTGGGTGGGTGGGATTAATTTAATTGTATTAATTTCTCTTTTTATTTTAATTGTTTTATTGTTCATAGTTACTGGCTGCTATTATCAAGCCTGGCTGCCATGGTATCAAGATTGCTCACCTCAATGTATATAGCCTTCCTTCCAAGTTCACAGAGAGAGAGAGGCCTGGGTGACCCTATATAAGCCCCATGTGCTCGGTCTCTCAGAGACCTGGCTAAAACCACATCATGACAATGCCTTGTACCAACTTCAAGGCTTATCATTACTCCAGCAAGATAAGCCAGGCGGGAAGAAAGGAGGAGGCATTGCACTCTATGTTCAGAACCAAATATCAGCTGCCACTGTTTCCTGCTCCACTGCCATCTCAATTAGCGAATGGATTATTACTGAGCTAACCATTAGTGCCTCAAAAAACTATATGTTGGCTGTTGCTACAACCCACCCCCAGCTACTACCCAGGGACTTTCAAGCCAGCTATCTGGTCTAGCATGCATCACCCCATCTAGAGAGGTCTTCCTACTGAGGGATTTCAATCTCAGTTAGACTGCAAACTTAATATCAAACTACGCAGCCGTACTAAAGCCACAAAACCTAGAGCAAGTAATCTCGACCACAACAAGATTTAACCTACACACACCTAACTACTCTGTCCTTGATTGGATTCTAACTAACCGATCTGACCAACTCCTCCAAACAGGCACCATGTCGGACGCAATTAGTGACCACTCCCCCACCTACATCGTTGTGAACAACAAGTCAGTTCACCCACCAGCAAAATTACTGTCCTTTAGACATTTCAGCAGCCAGAATCACGAACCTGTGACTAGAGAAGCAATGTCCTTAAACTGGTCCTCCCTTTACTGGTTTGAAAATGTCTCCTATGTTCCCCAATACTTCACCAGCACCCTTCAGAAACTACAGGACCAGTATTTTCCTATCAAAACCAGAAGGGTTAGGGGAGGCTGCATGCACTGGATAACAAAAGAACTGTTACTGAAACTGAAGGTCAGAGACTCCAAATAGAGAGCTTTCAAAGAGTCTCCATTCCCCCAACTATGGAATGCCTACAGGCAACTGCGAAATGCCTGCAAGCAGCTGGCAAGGTCACTAAAAAAGAAATATTTCACGGAACTACAAAGTAATACTCTGGGGAATCCTAATAGCTTCTGGACTTCTATTGGGTCCATCCTAAGCCCAAAGACCAATAAGCAGATAACACAACTCATATCCCCAGCAGGCACCATTAATGACCCTGTTCACATCGCTGCCCTCCTCACCACTATGTTTACTGACCTGACCCCTTACCTTAGCAATCTCCCTCCTCACCCTCCTTCCAACCCAAACAGTAATGGTAGCACCTCCACTCCCACAAACACTTAATCCTCCACACCTCCTTTCTATTTCAGGGCCATTGCTCCTAAGACCATCAACAAACTTCTGACAACCCTCCCATCTAGCGGCAGCCCTGGAAGTGACATGCTGTACCCTGCTTTCCTGAGGCTCATCTCCCCAGCCCTTGTCAAACCACTAACACACATTTTTAACCTCATCCTGTCTTCAGCAACAGTGCCTGACACCTAGAAACATGCAAGTGTGGTTCCCATTTTCAAGGCAGGAGACCCCAGTTGCCCAGAAAACTATCGGCCCAGCTCCCTGCTACCACATCTCAGTAAACTACTTGAGAAAGTAGTACATTCCCAACTAACTGAACATCTCAGTAAATATAACCTTCTATGTCCCTTCCAACACAGTTTCCATAAACACCACAGCACCTCCTCTGCCCTGGCAGTCTTCTCAAACCATGTCCTCAGAAATATGGACATAGGTAAGGCCACTGGTGCAATCTTTGTTGATTTGTCAAAGGTGTTTGACCTTTTGGATCATCAACTTCTTCTCTTCACACTTCAGCATCTTGGTTGTGCCCCTGGACCTGCAGCTTGGTTTCACAGCTTGTCTTGCCATTGCACAGGGAAATCTCCTCCTTCTCCTTGACTACTGCGCTCCCATCTACTCACACATGTCCACAAAACAACTCTCTCACCTCAACATGACCTACAATGCCATATGTCACTTTGTTCTCAAAGCCTCCTTAACTCATCACTGTACACTCTACCAGTCCCTTGGATGGCTCCATCTCCAGGCACGCTTTGACTATACCACAGGCTGCCTAGTCGATAATGCCCTCAGGAGTAACCAGCTGTCCCCTTATGCCCCACTACTCATGACTAGAGCATCCATGAGACCTCTTAGAACATCCTCCTTTCAATTCCTAGAAGTCCCCCACGTCTCTACAGCAATGAGTAGCAATGCCTTCTCTGTCTCTGCCCCCTCCCTCTGGAATCATCTTCCTGTGTCTTTTCATATAACCACATACCATGCATCTTTTAAGTCTAACCTAAAGGCCTGGCTTTTGAAAGGCTCCACCTTTACATCCACACAGGGCAGCGCAGGAGACCGAAAGCCACCATAATCCTACCACTGTTCTGGTATCTTTCTGTCCACCCTCCTTTCCCCCCCACCACATACCTAAAGCACAAACCCACATGCGTGTCCCTCATACCACCTCACAAATCATGCCTGGGAGACCTCCTCCCTCTCTACTGTACCAGGTTTCAGATCGTGGCTCAAGAATGCACCAAGACTTGGTAGCGCACATCACTAAATATCCTGCTCTCTCAGCCTAACTCAGTGCACTGACTGGTAGCCATGATCTATTTTACCTCAAGCTCCTCAGGTAGGCCTACCCTCACCTCTCAGGCCATGCATGTTACCTTGACTAGATATAGATAAGTTCATTTATTTTCAAATTGATCTTTGTTAACCTGTGTAATATTTCATAACTATCCATCCATGTACTGCTGCAAGTATCCCTATGGTATTTCACTCACCGTGTTTGTATACCTTAAGTATACATTATCTGTTTGTTGCATATTGCTGCTTGTATTGTATAATTTCAAGGTGTATATCATGTCTACTGCTTGTATGTATGTAACACCACCTTGTGGCCCAGGTCGTGACTGAAAATGGTCCTGTGGATCAGTGCACTTATCTGGTTACCAAAAACATAAATAAATAAAATAAAAATAAAGGATGTGCTGGCAGTTAGCTCTCCCGGTCAGGTGCTACTCTTCCTCTGAGCTTTGGGGCCTCCACCCCTTTATTTGCCCTCCGCTGCCAGTCACAGTTTATGGGCGGTGTACAGCTTTGGGAATAGTGAGTAGGAGGTGAAAGGGGGCTGGGCACCATGAACCTTAGGGAAGGGGTGAGCGGGGGTCGGATTGGGGAGGTCAGGCCCAGGAGATGCCCTGGGGATAAATGGGCTCCAGATCATGGGCTTCCATATCTGGTCCCTACACTCAAGGGTTCCTGTGTTTCATGGCCAGCAGGCCGGCTGGCTCTGGACTCTCCTCCATCTCGAGCGGTGTTATGTAATGCCAGGTCTATAAAGAACAAGACAGCTATTATTGCTGATCTTGTTGGGACAGCAGACCTGGCATGCATCACCGAGACCTGGCTCGATGAGAATGCAGGCCTAATTTTGGAGGTGGCCATTCCTGCCAGGTTCTTGGTGATACATCACTTGAGATTGGACCGCAGGGGTGGGGGTTTAGCCATCTGTTTTAGATCAGAATTGTGCCTCACAGAGGTTCCAGTTGAGGTACCCAGCTCATTTGAGTGGACCGTGGCTGCAGGTGTGGGGTGCAGGATCATTCTCATCTACCAGCAACCTAGAGGAGAGAAATTGTTCCTGCAGGAGGTCATGGACTTCATTGCCGACATGGCATTGGAGTCGCCCTGGCTGATGATCCTGGGTGATTTCAATGCCTGGGTCGACAGCGAACTCTAGCGATTTGGTCAGGACTTCCTCCAACTTATGAATTCATTGGACTTCACACAGGTAGTTGCCTCTGTAACCCATAATCAGGGCCACTCACTTGACCTTGTTTTCCTCCTGGGGATGGAGGCCTCTGACCTGATGGTGGAACCAGTTGGATGGTCTGACCATCACAGTGTAAGGTTCAATGTCCAGGCTCCCCCATATGCCTGCCCCTGTGGAGATTGTCCGATACCATCCGTTAAGGGATGTTACTCCTGCTGGCCTGTTGGCAGTATTAATAATAATAATAATATTAATAATTTTGTATTTATACAGTGCTTTTCCAAATTCAAAGCACTTTATTGATTAAACAATTTAAAACAAACATTAAAATCCATAAAATATCAAATTCCAAGTACAATTCAGTTTTCTAAAAAGGCCAACTGCCGGAGGAAAGTTTTAGTCCACTCTTAAATTCCTCCATGGAGGTGCACTCCTGTAACCGATGAGGTAGAAAATTCCAAAGGGTTGGCGCAGCATAAGAAAATGCTCTAGAGCCAGATGATTTAAGATTCACCCTAGGAATCTCTAGCAACCCCTTGGTTGAGCGGAACGATTGACCAGGGGAGTAAGGAACCAGAAGTTCTTTCAGATAGGCCGGACACTGACCGTGAAGGGCTTTAAAAGTCAGTAAACCAAATTTAAAGGTGACTGCCACCTTATAGGCAGCCAGTGCAGTTCGCACAACACCGGAGTAATATGACAGGATCTACTACAACCTGTCAAAACCCGGGCCGCTGCTTTCTGCACCAGCTGCAGGCAGTGAATTTCAACCCCTGAAAGCCCAAAGTAAAGGGAGTTGCAGTAGTCTAAGTGCAAGGGCACAAAGGCGTGGACCAATGTTGGAAGGTCGTCGGATGGAACTAGGTGCTTAACTCTGGCAATATTACTAAGATGGTAAAAGAAGGTCTTGATGACAACCCACATCTGTGACTGCAAAGTTAGTCTGTCATCCAAGACAACTCCCAGGTTACGCACCCGTTCAGAGGTTGGGAGGGAAATGCCACCAAGGAAAATTCCTGAGGGCACACCATCACCCAACCCCTCTATCTGTCGACCAGGGTCCACAACCAATACCGCCGTCTTTTCTGAGTTCAACTTCAGCCAGCTAGAATCCATCCACTCCTGGATTTCATTCAGACAGTTGTTAAAGACCGAGAAAGCTCCATCCTGGTCGGGTGCAAAAGACAGGTATAGCTGAGTATCATCTGCGTAACAGTGAAACCTCAGCCCATACCTTCTTACAAGGTCTCCGAGGGGAAGCACATACACCTCGAATAACATGAGTGACAGCACAGAGTCCTGAGGCACCCCACACAACAAAGTCATTGGGGTATTGGAACCATTGGGATTGCTGGATGCTAGCAGAACCTGAAAGTAGTCGCCCTTCAGCAGGAGAGCCATTTGACCATCCTGGTCCAGACCTATAATAAGGCCATGGGTGGCAGTCTGGACTCTATCACTCCTGTCTGTGTTCATCCTCTCACTCTCTGCCCTCAGTCCCATTGGTTTGATGGGACCTTGATGGAGCAGAAACAAGTTGGACAAAGGCTAGAACAGTGGTGGCAGAAATCTGCTTTGGATGCTGACCACCTTAGATTGATGGAACATTATCGTGTCTATCAATCAGCAATCTCACATAAGAAGGCAGAGTTCCTGTCCAGGGAGATTGCTGTAGCTCAGAATTGACTGGCTCAGCTCTTTCGAACTGCGGACAGGTTGTGCAGTCCAACCTGTCTACAAGCTTGAAGAGCATTTTCACAGGAGAAGTGTGACAAGTTTGCTTGATTCTTTGCTAATAAGGTGGCCGACACCAGGGCGGAAATCTGATCAGCCCACTCTGTGGGGGCTGTCAGCAGTCAGTGTGTGGTAACTACTCCTCAGTCTTTCTGGGTATACTTCAACCGGCCAGAGATCTCTGATGTACTGCAGATTGTTCAGAGCATGCAGCTGACTTGGTGTTGTTTGGACCCAGCCCCATATGCCTCTTACTGGGGTGTGATGATACCATCAGCCCTGTCCTGGCAGAGATAGTTTGGTGCTCTTTAGAGTCAAGTGAGTTTCCTAGCTCCCTGAAGGAGGCTGTGGTGATGCCACTCCTTAAAAAATCTTCTCTGGACCCAAACTGCCCTGCTAACTTCAGACCAATCTCTACCCTTCCTTTTGTTGGGCAGGTGATTGAGAAAGCAGTCACCCTTCTGCTGGAGAACCATTTGACCATCCATGACATCTAAGATCCACTCCAATCCAGTTTTCAGAAGAGGCACAGTACTGAGATTGCTCTGGTTCAGGTGCTCAATGATATTCTGATTGCGATAGATCAGAAGTGCCGTTCCATCCTGGTCCTTCTAGATCTCTCTTCAGCCTTTGACACCATGGACCATGGGGGACTGCTTGAGTGTCTGAGAGACATCTGTGGTCTGTCTGGTATTAGATGGCTTCAGTCCTTCCTCACTGGCAGGTTTCAGAGGGTAATGTCCAGGATTTATTCCTCTGCCTCATTTTCCCTGTCATGTGGGGTTCCTCAGGGCTCTGTGCTGTCCCCGATGTTGTTCGTGGTGTATCTGCTGTCTTTGGAAGACATTGGGACACATTATGGACTGAGGTTTCACTGCTATACAGATGACACTCAGCTATACCTGTCCTTTGCACCTGACCAGGATAGTGCGATCTCAGTCTTCAATAACTGCCTCTCAGAAATCCAGGATTGGATGCCAGCCAGCTGGTTGAGGTTGAATCCAGATACGACTGAGGTGTTGTTCCTGGATCCAGGTCACAGGATAGAGAGGGCAGGGTCAGGTTCTGCCTCTGGGCTTTGGCTCAGAGGTAGCCAGCTGATGTCCTCTGAACAGGTGTGGAATCTGGGGGTGATTCTTGACAACGGGCTGACACTGCGTTCGCAGGTGTCTGCAGTAGTCAAGTCCTCTTTATACCGCCTGAGGAACATTGCCTGGATTAAGCATCTTGTTCCATACAGTGACCTTTCAATGCTGATCCCTGCCTTTGTGACATCGCTCCTTGACTACTTCAACTCCCTTTACCTAGGGCTTCTGGGGGTTGATATCCGCCACTTGCAGCTGGTGCAGAACGCAGCTGCTAGGCTATTGACATGGGTCTCCCGCATTAGTCACATCTCGACTATGCTGCACTATCTACACTGGCTGCCTGTTCAGTGGTGGATCACCTTTGAGGTCAGTTTACTGACCTATAAAGCCCTACATAGACAGGGTCTGGGCTACCTGCAAGAGCTCCTGGTTTTCTACTGCCCCCTCCAACCTCTCCGCTCAGCCAAAGAAGGATTGCTAGAGGTTCCCAGGGTACTACTGAAAACTTCAGGGCACGAGCTTTCGCATATGCTGCCCCTACCCTGTGGAACTCTCTACCTCGTCAGATTCGAGAGTACCAGACTGTGGAGAGCTTTTAGAAGGCCTTAAAGACCTACTTGTTCCATCTTGCCTTTGGTGATTTTACATGATGTCATTATTTATTATTAACCAGTGTATAAGCTGGGTTGTACTGTGATTTTATTGTTTTATTTGTTTGCCATACTGTTTTTATCTGTACAGCGCTTTGAGAATTTGAATTGCACCATATAAATAAAGAATATTATTATTATTGTTATAGTATTTTTTTTCCTGCTCTTTTTTAGCCACAAGCACAAATCAGGCTCTCCACTTCAGCCAAGCAGCCTTGGCACTGCTACCTGCCAGAGGCCAGACCTCTGCATCCTGCCCACCACCACTGACCAAGGAAAGCAGGTACGATCAAGCAGCTCATAGCTCAGAGTTGCCAGCCTTCAATCCCCATAATTGGACTGGCTACTGGGGACTGTGGCCATTTTCTGATTGGATGCTGCAGATCTCCTTTGAGAAAGCAAGCACCCAAGGCACCTTTTTCAAATCACAGCTCGGCCACTGCCTTGCTATACTACTCTCCGGATAGGTTTTTTTTCGCCTATCCCCCACCCTCTCCCTTCTTTATTAAATACATTTCCCCAGTGATCTCCACCCCCTGAGGCCTCATACTAGTCAATTACAGCAACTTCTTAAAGGGGCTTTCCTTTGCTGCAACTTCTTAAAGGGGTGATCCTCTCTCGTGCTCAAATTTAACAAACAATGCTGCTGCCTTATCTTTATCAGCTCTTCAGTCCTTACATTTTTCTAGAGTAGTATTAATCTTAGACTTCCCCCTGTACCAATCATGACTTTGGTGACTAGATTAATGCCTTTTTATATTCTTCTGACCACTCTCTTTATGCTTTCAGGGTAGCCATGCAATGGCCCTAAACTGCCTACCCTCCTTATCACTGAGCATACCCATAGCAATACTTACTGTACCATAACGTCAGTGCTTGACTCCAACCTACCTGCCACTTGCAGGCCTGACAACACAGCCTGGCATGCCTGGTCCAGAACTCAGTGCACCCAGCCATGGCTTCCTCCTCCCACACTCCTGCTCAGACTGCCCTCGCTCTCCGACAAGCACGTCATCAGAATAAACTCAAGAAGGCAGCACAAAGCTAACACCAAATACTTTAAAAGTTATTTAGTTAGACTAGCCCTCCTGTTGCTACTTCTGTCAGGCAACACCCACCCTAATCCAGGCCCCTCTCAAAATCAGGGTACGATTGCCCAGAAAACAGGCATGTTAACCTTTGAATCCCTAAATATTTGCAGCCTGGCAGCAAAGTTTGACAATCTACAAGCCTGGGTAGCGCCCCATAATCCTGATGTGCTGTCGAGACATGGCTCTCTTCCAGGATCCCCGATGGTGCCATCAGTCTACCGGGTTACACAATTTTTAGGCAAGATCGAGTATCTAAAAGAGGTGGTGGTTGTGCACTCTACCTTAAGGATAGCTTACAGGGCATAGTCCTAAATTTACACAGCCTAGGGCCGTTCTCCCAGGCCCTTGCCATTAAAGTCCTTCTTGGGGTCCATAATAAAACAATTACACTGTTATCAGTCTACATCCCACCAAAGAACTCAGCCCAAGGTCTCCAAGCCATCATAGACTGCCTTGGAAGCCTAACCCTAAGCTCTGAGGTTATACTTCTTGGTGATTTCAATATTAATTGGCTTGTCCTTGAAGCTAACCACTTCAAAGATGCAATTCAGGCTGTCCACTTTACACAGCTCATTAAAGCCCCCAGTAGGACCAATTACAGAATGGTCACTAGTACTTTGCTCGACTAGGTATTCATGAACCGACCTGAGCATATTTCCAATGCCTCTGTCCTCCTGAATTATATCAGTGACCACTGCCCTGTCATGTTCAGTTGGGCTAATAATTTCACCAAACCCTCTCCAAGAACAGTCACCAACAGAGTCCTCAAGCCTGGTCACATGGGCCGCTTTAAAGCCGATCTCCTCAACACTGACTGGTCAGCAGTGTTTGGGGCTTCTGACACTGATAGCATGCTTGACCATTTCATCCTGCTATTCAATACAATCTGCAACACTCACACACCTTTCAAAAAGCATAAAATCAAAGGTCATTTCAACCCCTGGATGAGCCCGGACACCCTTGAACTTATGAAAAATAGAGACCATCTCTGACATGTAGCCAGAGCCACAGGGAAGCAGTCCAACATTCTGAACTACAAATAGGCCAGGAATAACTGTACCAGGGCCATCCAAACAGCCAAAAACTTGTACTACAAGGAGGCCCAAGCCAAGAACTGGAATGATGGTCGTAAATTCTGGGCAAACCTAAAAGAGGTCACTGGATGTGAGCCCAAAATGGCCCCCACCATGCTCAGCATTGATAGAGTCCCCATCTTTGATTCTAAATCTATAGCCAACACCTTCAACCTTTCTTTCACTGACCTCCATAATGTTCTCCCTACTGACTTCTCCCTCACCAACCCTGCTGCTCCTTCACAGACCCCAGTGCATCCCCCTTTTTTCTTCAGTACTATTACTATCGGAAAGCCAGGAAATACCTGCGTGAGGTGCTGGGTAAGGGAAGATGCAGTGGAGATAACCTAGATCTGAAACTAACCTCACTCTCTCTAGAAGAAATCTTGTCTCCCCTTACACATATCCTCAACCTATCACTCCGGTTCGCAGTATTTCCTCAAAAATGGAAAGCTGCAGTAGTTACCTCTGTGTACAAGAGCCGGGATCAGGCCATGCCCGAAAACTATAAATCCATCTCTATACTTCCACCACTCTTGAAGGCCCTGGAATGAATCATCATGGATCAACTTGTCGAATACCTGGACAAACATAAGCTCCTATGCCCTGAGCAGCATGGCTTTGGGGCAGGGCACAGCACCACTACAGCCCTCATGGAATTCATGGGCTTCATCCATAAATCTCTCGATCTTGGACAGCTTGCTGGGGCAATCTAAATCAATCTAACAAAGGCCTTCAATACAGTCAACCATGGCCTCCTAGTTGAGCAACTCACTGCTACAGGCCTTGCCCCTGAGGCAGTTGCATGGTTCTGCAGTACCTGCACTACTGCTCCCAGCAAGTCAGGATAGGTACTGTCCTCTCAGACAGCAAATCTGTCTGCACAGGCATTCTGCAGGGGTCAATACTGGGTCCCCTACTATTCAGCTTATTCTTGAATTGCCTCCCCCAAGCCAGTCAAGGCTGCATCCTCATTTATGCAGGTGATGCGGTTGTCATCTCAAATGGCTCAGACCCCTGTGCCCTTGAGCAGCAACTACAGAGTGACTTCACTAGTGTGGAGATATGGTTCAAAGATCGTAAACTGGTAACGAACTACAAGAAAACAAAAACCATGCTGTTTTCCAGCTCTAAACAAACACAAAAACTACTCACTATCAATATGCAATAGTGGCGGGGTTTCCTTTAAACTTGTTCAACACTTTAAATACCTCAGTATCACTATTGACAACTCGCTCTCCTATACTCTCCACATTGACAACACAGCCAAAGCTATCAACAAGAGCATAGGGGTACTATATCGTCACAAGTATAGCCTCTCCACTGAAGCCCTCAGCATAGCTGTTCACTGTTCTGTGGGTTCCCTGGTGGACTATGAGCTGCCTATATATGGTTCAGCTACAGATACTGCTCTCCGGTGCATAAAAACTGCACTCAACAAAGTCTGCCGGCTCACCTTAGGTGCTCACCGACTGACTCACACCAGTGATTTCTATGCCAGGGCACACTGGCTCTCACTTAGTAGCCAACTAAAATATCAATCCTTCCTTCTGGTCAAAAGATCTGCCTTGGTCAGCTATCACCAAGGGTCCAACAACTTCTGGTTCCCCGCAATAATCCACAGCACACCCATAAGTCTTAACACCAGTGCTTCCGAACTCCAAAATGTCAAACATCTCATGGACAAAGGTCCTTTGCTTACTGTGCACCACTGTAGTTCAACTCCTTCCAGAACATTGCATGCCTGCCCACACTGGATACTTTAAAAATGAACTTGAAGCTTCTTGTGATACGCGAATCTTGTTGTTCCTGCCATCGCTAGCACCACCTTTCCACCCCCCATCACTACTGACATCCCCTGCCCCCTCAGCCCTTCCCTCTCTCCCCTGAGTATGCCCTCTTGCTCCCTCCACACACCTAGCACCCTCTCCCTCTGCCTCCAGTCTAGTCCCTTCCCTCCAGTCCCTACTGCTACACTGATATTACGCTGTCCTTTTGCACATTGCACTTGGGCTCCTCCTCTTCACCCCCTTTTTTCTTCTTTTCTTTAGCACTTAGCAATGCTCTAAACAACCTCTTGTTTGCTGACAACTGACTGGTTTCACCTTTGGGCACTGTAAATTGTTTGTTTTCCTGTGACCTATAATGTGCTTGATATATAATCCTGTTTGTTTACCTTTGTATTTCTGCAATCCTTTGTATAATTTCACCAATCTTTTGTACTGAAATGTCCTGATGTGGAACCTATGTAAAGAGCTCCAAGCTTAAATGGTTTTCCAAGCACTGAAATAAATTAAATAAATAAATAAACATGTGGATGACCTTATGATCCTTACCAGCTCTCATGACATCAGTGTCATCCACTCCCAGCTCAGTGCTGACTTTGACCTCATACAAGCCTGGCTAAAGACCCATAAGCTAGCCATCAATCTCAAAAAAACAGGTAATGCTCTTTGGATACTTGACCAAAACCAAAGTATGTCCTACACTACTGAGTGTCACTGGAGCGGATGGATCCCTTGTGTGGGTTGCCGACTCCCTCAAATATTTGGGGGTTACACTTGATCCTAAGCTTGACTTTTCACTACACATACACAATGTGTGCAAGGCTACTAATAGCAAGCTAGGCTTGGCCTACAGAGACAAAAGCTGTCTCACTTGAGCTGCGCACCATGCCCTAGCCAAGGGGGTCCTGCTGCCCACTCTCTGCTATGGGCTGGTCTCCTTTGCACAAGCCCCAAAAAACCTGTTTAAACAAAATGGGATGTTGCATATAATAATATATGCCACTTTGCTCTCTCTGCCCCTCATCTCACCCTCCACTGCAAGCTCTACAGCATACTTGAGTGGCTCTCCCCAGACAGTCATCGTACCTTTGTAATGGGCATCTTCACTGACAATGTCATCAGAATTGCCACTCCCACAGTACTAACTGGGCTATTCAGGCCTGCCAATCCATCCTATCAACTAAGTCCTAATGGCTTGCAAGTTTTCCAAGTTGCCAAAACCTGTTCCCTCACTGGAGAGCAAGCGTTCACCATCTGTGCTCCCAGACTATGTAACTTCCTCCCTGTACAAGTCCGTACCTCCACCTCCCATATTTGCTTCAAAAACTTCCTCTGGAGCTTCATCAAACTTACCTTGGCCTGTTACTGTACCTAAGGTACCTACCCCCTTTCCCACACTGTGCTGCACTTTTTGGTCTTGCCTTGCCACGGCCTCAAGTTGGTATGTTAACAATATAAGTTATATGTTAATTAAGTACTATTGTCTATGGCTGTCAAATGTACCATGTTATTGTATGCTAAATTACATGTTATGTTGTTCTACATGCTTCCTTTTAAGTCATGATGTGCCTGACTATTACCTTTCCCTGTACTCCTGTAATACCTGCCTTTGTCTGTAATCTCCATGTAAACTCCTGGGTAGCACCTAAAAATAGGCATTTAACTGTCTAGTTGTGCTTACTTGGTTAACAAAGCTGAATAAATAAATAAACTCCTGTACCATGCAAGTTGTATCCCCTACAGGTCATTTGTCACAAGATGGACAATGTCATCTAGCTCCCCTACCTGTCTCACTACCCTAGCAATCCTAAGGATCCACTCCTCTTTCCTCCTTGCTGAGGAGCAGGATAGGCATCTCACCTCTCTCTTTCCTTCCCGTGAAGTTCCTAAAACTATCC
The DNA here is from genome assembly GCA_016271365.2 of Neoceratodus forsteri. Lineage (NCBI taxonomy): Eukaryota > Metazoa > Chordata > Ceratodontiformes > Ceratodontidae > Neoceratodus > Neoceratodus forsteri. The sequence continues at coordinate 578,448,223 of CM057454.1, forward strand.
CCTGATGACTGAGTCCCCCACCAGAAGTTACTTCCTTGTCTTGGCAGTCCCATCTCACCAGGGTGGTGAAGGAGCCATGACACTGATTCAACAAATTGATTGTTGACCTATTTTACAGTGACAACTTTATGTTGACTGCAATTGCAGTTGGCATAAAGCCATTCCGTGAAGACTTTGTTTTCTTTGGCGGGGTTTCACTCTCTAAATCCCCCATGTGGGGGCTCTGCCACCTGCATCCCCTGTAATTTAAATATCAACTCCGAGTTGGAGTTGATTCGGGGAGGGAGTGCAAGACCCCCAAAAAGCAATGCCAAGATCCCGCACTGACATTACAGTGACCTGTCGTTGTTGTCACTATAACATTGGTCGTGGTAAAATTATCTAACAGGCATCGGTATACGGTGATGAAAAAGTTCTGTAGTAAGGCTCGCTGATGAATGCATTCACTTGCCCCACATCCCACCCTCCTGGAGCCACCTAAATTCTATCTGGCCCTGATTCTAAGCACCCTTTGAGGCAACAGTGGTGAACTTGGTGGCCCTGGAGATTTGAAAATCATGCACAAATATTGACGCATTTATAGTTCAGCAGTTACAGCAAATAAAGAGGCAAGTGTTGCACCAATACCTCTAAAAATCCAGCCCTATGTGTCTATGAAGGCTGTCTTGATGTTTATTGCTGGCTAGATTCGATACCTTCCTGCGGGGCAGAAAAGTATTAAAGGCCAGAACTCTACCAGTACACTAAATGAGTAACTCCCCAACCAGACAGGGGTGCTTAGTGTTATGTTCCTTCTTGTCTAGCCATGTTAATCGGTATCTTTGGATTCCAAGTCACTCAGCTTTTTGATCAGTCTCCTGTAGGGGACTGAGTGAAGATCCTTGCTGAAATCTGTATACCCTATGTTAACTGCCTGTTCCTTATCAGCCAACCTTGTTACACAGTTAAAGAAGTCAATTAGATTTGTCTAACAAGATGTCTTCCTTGTGAACCCATGCTGCATTGCATCCTGTAGGTAATTTCCATCCAGGAAGTTTACTAATTCATCCCTCAGCAAGGACTCCATTACCTTTCCTGCTATACACATAAAGCTGAGTTGTGTATAGTTCCCTTGCTCATTTTGTCCTTTCTTTCTCGTGTAGAGGCACCACATTTGCTGTCTTCCAGTATTTAGGGACCACCCATGTGAACAGCAAAGGAGTTGAATTTGTCTGCATGTGGCACTATCACTTTAGCAGTCACCATGAACATCTCAGGGTGCAAACCACCAGGTCCCAAATATTTATTTACTTTCAACCTTTTTAGCTTTTCCAACACACTTTCATCATTATTTTGCCCATGCTGCTTGATGTGCCCCTCTATTACCTCAAATTATGACAGTGGACCATCCTTTCCCATGGTAAATCTGAACAAAAGTATTTGTTCAGTGTCTTTTTTTTTCTTTGTCCCTCTACTCATATCCTTCCTCTTTTTTAAGCCTCTTGATTCCCCCTTTAACCATTTACTTCTCCTGCATATACCTGAAGAATGCCTTTTCCTACTTGCTTCGCTGCCCCTTTCCTAGACTGAGTTCTCAGCCTTGGTCTCACTGACCTTCCCACTAGCTATGTTTGCTGCCTCAAGGTAATCTTTCCAATCCACCCCTCTTCAACTTCTCATATTTTATGAATACCTTCCTTTTAGCTTACACTTTTTTACTTCTACCAAGAACCGGCACAGGGTCAAAAACCGCGCACAACAGAATGCCGTGTTGCATAAGCGTGCTTCACTTGTATATTTTCTTCTGTGGGGGATCTGACCCCCTCACCCCCTGTTACAGGGGTCTGTGCCTCCCAGACCCCCCCACTTTGGATTCTAACTCCAGGGGGGTCCAACACAGAGAGCACACAGGTCCGGGATGCGCATAATGTCATGTGCTATTATACGTATGACATTATGACCCGGTACACCAAGAACCACACTGGATCTCTTGACCATTTCCCTTCCATACCCTCCAAACTGAACTTTTAGCTGAACTTAGCACTCATTTTTAGGGATATGGGCAGAGCTTACAGCCCTATTGGGATTGGATCATAGCTCTAAAAATAGCCATTCGTGGAACCTGTCATTGGACTTTTGGAAGTATCCTTCTGAATGCCCGATGAAGCTTGAACCCCTCTGCTATGATCCGCCAGTATTGAATAACAGCCACACTATTTCAGCATTCTGGTACATGAACTGCATATGTCCTACTCGCATGCATGTGCAATACAGCTGGCGTGTCATGTGAATGGCAAAATGCCATTCACTGCAAATGCACATATGCAAATGCTGCACATGTACAGTTGTTGCACCGCCACCAGCTCTGCAGCATTCTGTGCTCCCACCAACCACCTACTCAAGTGGCACACTAGGAGCCCACCCTAGTATGCCAAAAGATTCACCACCACCAGTTCTGAGTCATTCTGTGCCCCTACCACCCAGCAACTCAAGTAGAACACTAGGAACCCACCCTAGTGTGGCAAAAATGTGTCTGTGACCCTCCAACTCATGTGACACACTGAGAGCCCACCCAGCTGGCACATTATGTGAATGGCAAAATGCCATTCACCACAACTGTGCACACATGAGTGCTGCACATGCGCAGTTGTGATGCTGCCACCAGCTCCAAGGCATTCTGTACCCCCATCAACTCAAGTGGCACACTGAGAGCCCACCCCAGTGTGCTGAAATATTTGCTGTCACCAGCTCTGTGGCATTCTGTGCCCCCACCAACTCAAGTGGCACACTAGGAGGATATCCCAGTGTGACGAAAGATTCACCACCACCAGCTCCATGGCATTCTTTGCCCCCACCAACTCAAGTGGCACACAGGGAGCCCACCCCAGTGTGCCAAAAGATTTGTCTGTGCCCCCCCCACTCATGTGGCACACTGGGAGCCCACCCCAGTGTGCCTACCTTTTTTTCTTCTCCCGCACCCCGGAGCACACCCCAGTGTGCCCAAATGTTTTCTGTTTCCTGTAAACAAGAAAAACGGTCACTCATCATCGCTCCACTCATTTTTTTTTCAGTAAAAAGGAAAATGATCCCTCATTGTCACTCTAGTCCCCCTCTCCCATCCCCACCCTCCCACTGAGCACCCACCTCCCCATCCATCCTTACCCCATACTTACCTCTGGAGGTCAGCACCATCTTCTTCTCCAGACCATGACATGTCTGAACTCTTCAAAGCTAAACCACAAACTGAAGAATCTAAGGTAAGCATGTTATAATGCCATTCAATGGAGTAAATCAGCCATTTTTTGGAATTTTTGCCCCAAGTTTTCAACATGGCATTCTTGGGACCCCACCTCATGAAAACTGTCACTGTCATTTTGTTACTTGGTCATGAAGGTGATTTCACGGTCACTGCATGGAATCACCTTTCAGACCGATTCATGAACTGACAGTGCCACTGTTCATGAGGTGGAGTCCCAAAAAGCCCATGTTGCAACTTTCATGAAATAGTTCCAAAAAAATATTGTTACGAGTGTGCATTGCATAATTTCTATGTTTGCTCCTAACTTCACCAATTTTTAATATTTTCACTCCACATTTCCAACATTGCCATTTTTGTACACCTCCTTCAAAATAGTACAGCTGTCATTTTCCACAATCTGTCCAAAATGTGTTTTTGCACCTGTGGCACAGAATAGTGTGTTCACTCTGCGATGTCACCTTTTGGGGCAAATGAACAAAATAACACTGGCACTCTTCATGAGGAGGGGTCCCAAAAATGCCATCTTGGAAGTTTAGTGCAACATTTCCAAAAAATGGCCATGCTACACGCGGGCATTGAATAATTTCTACACACATATGTAACTTTGGTAGCTCTTCGCAGACCTATCGGCTCTGGCTAGACCTTGCTTTTAAATGTTTCATTTTATGTTGCTTTGCACATGTGCAAGAAACATAGTGCCATCATCCGAGTTTTTGGAGGTGTGACACCCATCTTCCAATGCAGTCAGTGTGTTTGCAGGCACGGCCCCAGTTCCCCAATCACTGCTGCAGCTGTCTATGACAGCGTTGAAAATGCAGTGGCATACAGTTGAAAGGGAGAGCTCCACTTCAGTGAGCAGAGCTCCCCCCTCCACACACACACACACACACACACACACACATATGCACACACACTGCGTGCTCATGCACCTTCCCCTTCCCCCCACTATACGGCCGACGAGGGTGCCCATTCCCCCGTCAGCTCCTGCCCCTAAAGCATCCAGCGTGCTGCGCTGGGAGCCCACCCCAGCATGGTGGCAAAATGTTTTATGGCCAATGGGGTGCCCAACTCCCATTGGCTCCTGCCCCCACCAACATCCTTCCAGCTGCTACGCTGTGAGCTCACCCCAGTGTGGCAAACATCCCTCATTGTCTTAGGAAATAAAAATACCTATAAATACAAAAACCATCCCTCTGCGCTTCTCCTGCCCCTCCCACAACCCGCTTCCCACCCTGTGTACCCTGTCTCCCCACACTCACCCCTTGCCCCACCTCTGGAGCTCGGCGCGGCTTGATCTTGGCGGACCGGAACACGTCTGCACTCTTCAAAGCCAACCGTGAACTGAGGAAATGCTGGTAAGCTGTATACTGGGATAGATAGGGTTTTTTCAACTTTATTGCATATCTCAGGCATTTTGGGGAATTTTGGGCCCAAATTTTCAACATGGGGTTTTTGGGACCCCTCCTCATGAATTCTTCCACTGTCATGGCGTTAATTTGGCCCGGAGGGTGATTTTGTGGTCACTGTGTGAAATCACCTTTCAGGACCAGTTAATGAAATGACACTGCCAGTGTTCATAAGGTGGTCTCTCAAAAAGTCTATGTTGAAAATTTGGTGAAAAAATTCCTAAAAATGACTGTTTTAGGAGCGTGCATTGCACAGTTCCTACACACGCTCGTAAGTTCATGAATTTTCAATTTTCACCCAGATTTTCAACATTACCATTTTACCACACCTCCTTTTGAGTAGTAGAGCTGTCATTTTTCACATCTCATCCAAAATGTTTCTGCCCATGTAGCGCACAATGGCACAGCCGGTGTGCGAAATCAATGTATGGGACACATTAAGAAAATCACAGTGACACTGTTCATGAGCAGAGGTCTTAAAATGGCTATGTTGAAAATCTGGTGAAAATTCCAAAATGACTGTTTTATGAGCATGCGTTTGCAGTTCTCACGTAGCTCAGAAGTTTGTGAATTTTAATATTTGCACTCCAGATTTTCAACATTGCCATTTTACCACACCTCCTCATGAGCAGTACAGCTGTCATTTTTCACATATCACCAAAATGTGTTTTCGTGGCATGTGCATGATAATGGCGCAGTTGGTGTGCGAATCAATGTTTGGGACAGATTAAGAAAATCACAGTGACACTGTTCATGAGCAGAGGTCTTAAAATGGCTATGTTGAAAATTTGGTGAAAAAATTCCTAAAAATGACTGTTTTACAAGCGTATGTTGCGCAGTTCCTACGCACGCTCGTAAGTTCGCAAATTTTTAATACCTCCTTATGAGCAGTACAGCTGTCATTTTTCACATGTCGCCCAAAATGTGTTTCCATGCATGTAGTGCACAATGGCGCATTCAATGTGTGCAATCAATGTTTGGGACAGATTAAGAAAATCACAGTGACACTGTTCATGAGCAGAGATCTTAAAATGGCTATGTTGAAAATTTGGTGAAAAAATTCTCTTCAGACGTTCTGCAATATTACTAATGAAGACATTGAACAGACCTGGCCCCAGGACCGATTCCTGCAACACCCCACTGGTCGCCCCCTCTCCCTAGACTGCACACCATATACCACCACTCTCTGCCTCCTGTCTGTTAGCCAGTTTCTAACCCAGTTTACCACACTTTCCCCCATGCCCAGCCTACCCAGCTAGTTTATCAGTCTCCCATATGGTAGGTAGGTAAAATATTTATTCATAAAATAATGAATATGGATAACTCCACTGAGCGAAGGCTCCTTTATAGTGAGGTCCAAAGCATCAACACCAGTTACTCTTCAGGTCACTTATACATAAGTCATATCAAAGATAATAAATACAACATATCACTTGATATTAAACAGGATCACATAGAAAGACAAATGGAAATACATATGTCTTTACACTAACTTGAAGAACAATACACTCAACACATAAAAGACAAATACAAAATGCAAATTTTCCATACTTTTTCCTAAACTAAATCCCCCTCAATACTTATGTGCTATACAAGCCAGTCCTTGATTAGATTTAACTGGAATTGCTTATTTAAAGGTCTTAACATCCCAGGTAAGGAATTCCACAGGAGAGGTCCAATACTTATAAAGTGATTATTTCCCCAGACCATTCTCCATTTTGGTACCATACATTCCAGACTATTTGCAGAACGCAATCCCCTTATGGGATCCTTAATTTCAATACCCCCTCCCAAATACTCTGGGACTTTCCCGGATATACATTTATCACAAATAAAATTAAACTTAAGCCTCTCCTTTGAGATAAGATATACCAGCCCAAGTCCCTATACATATCTAGTCTATGTGTCATCCTTGGTACACCTAATATAAATCTTTCCAGTTTATTATACATAACATCAAGCTTGTATAACTGCTCTTTTGAAGCACCCATGTAAATCAAGTTCCCATATTCTAACATGGGTAATACCACCACAGTGACCACAAGTTTTCTAACTTCCAGAGACATGTTATTCCTTACTCTGTATAGAGATCCTAAACACTTTCCTACTTTCATCAAAGCATGCTCAAAATGACTATGCCAATTAAGTTTTTTGTCTAAATAAACCCCAAAATATTTATATTTATCAACTTGTTGCAAAGTACCACCAGTATAAGTTATAATTTGCAATCCATCTTGCTTCAAGTTTACCCCATTCCCCCTATGGAATACCATTACCTGGGATTTTTTTTTCATTTAAAACTAATTTAGATCTCAACAAAAAATCCTGTAACTAATCAAAAGCCTGCTGTAATACTGACTGAATAAGTACCACTGAAGAATCAGCCAAATATATAATTGTAACGTCAGCATAAAGGTGATATTGTACTCCCGGTTGCACAAACTTTAAATCATTCATGTAGAGATTATACAATATGGGGCCCAATATAGATCCCTGTGGTACACCCCAAACAATTACTTTTAAACCCAGAGACCACTCCTTAATAGTTACTTGTTGCTGTCTTGAATCCAAATAATTTCTAAACCAATTCACCACTGGCTCAGATATACTACAGGATTTCAATCTGGACAGGAGGATGCCATGGTCCAAGGTATCAAAGGCCTTTGAAAGATCAACAAAAATGGCCCCCACTGGCATCCCCCTGTCCAGATCCTCTACAATATCTCTCGCAACCTTCAATAGAGCTGTAGCGGTTCCATGTTCTGGTCTAAAACCCAATTGGTATTTATTAAACATAGAAACATAGAAACATAGAATTTGACGGCAGATAAGGACCGCTTGGCCCACCCAGTCTGCCCATTTCCCTACCTACTGGATAAGCTGCAGATCCTAGTTAACCAGCAGCCTACTTCTTCCTACCCCCACCCCCTAGAATTGCCTTATGACTATCCCATGCATGCTTGAATTCCACCACTGATTTTGACTCCACAACCTCCTCCGGAAGGCCATTCCATGCATCCACAACCCTCTCTGTGAGAAAATACTTCCTTAAATTACCTCTGAGCCGCCCCCCTATCTTCAAATTGTGCCCTCTTGTTCTTGCACACTCTTTTTTGAAAGATGCTACCCTCTTGACTTTGTTGATTCCTTGAGGTACTTGAAAGTTTCTATCATGTCCCCTCTCCCTCCTTTCCTCGAGGCTATACATATTAAGCTCCTTAAGTCTCTTCATATGTCCTCCGTGCAGACCCTGCACCATTTTAGTTGCCCTCCTCTGACAGCTTCCATCCTGTCTATGTCTTTATGGAGATTGGGTCTCCAGAACTGCACACAGTACTCCAGATGGGGTCTCACCAGCTGTCTGTACAGAGGGATAATAACTTCCTGTTTTCTACTGGTGATGCCTCTCCCATGCATCCCAGTATCCCCCAGCCCTCCTTGCTGCCTTCTCACATTGCTTGCCCACCTTAGGTCATCTGATATGTCTCCACCCCAGGTCCCTTTCCATTTTTGTTGTTGTTAGTATCTCACCCCCATTGTGTACTCTTCCCTGGGTTTTGTTTCCAGGTGCATTACCTTGCACTTCTTAGCATTGAATCTAAGCTGCCATACATTTGACCATTCCTCTAACCTTGCCAAGTCCCTCTCATCCTTTCCACCCCACCCTGTGCATCAACTCTGTTGCAGATCTTAGTGTCATCTGCAAAGAGACATACTTTTCCTTCCAGTCCTTCTGCAATGTCGCTTATAAAGACGCTGAAGAGGACTGGTCCTAGTACTGAACCCTGCGGTACCCCGCTAGTAACCCTCCTTTCTTCTGAGTGGACTCCATTTACTATTACTCTCTGTGTCCTATTCTCCAGCCAATTCTTTACCCAGGCTGTCATCTTGGGACCCACCCCAGGCTGGCTAACTTATATATTAATCTTTGTGTGGGACTGTGTCAAATGCCTGTTAAAGTCTAGGTAGGCCATGTCCACAGCACCTCCCTGATCTACTACTTGGTCACCCAGTCAAAGAAATCTATCAGATTCGTCTGCCATGACCTTCCCACTGTGAATCCATGCTGCCTAGGGTCCTGTGCCCTTCTGGCCTCTAGATACGCGGACAATTCTTTCCTTTAGAAGTGATTCCATCATTTTCCCTATCACTGAGGTTAAACTAACAGGTCTATAGTTTTCTGCTTCTGCCTTGCTCCCACTTTTGTGAAGGGGAATCACATCTGCCCTCCTCCAGTCCTCGGGTACCACCCCATCCTCCCATGATTTGTTAAAGAGGGTAGTCAGTGGTGTCAGTAGTTCTACCCTTAGTTCTAAGGACACCATTATCTTTTAAAAATGCCTGTAGTTGTCTCGCTACAATCTTTTCCAAAATTTTTGATATTGTTGGTAACAGGGAAATTGGTCTATAGTTTTCCATGGGATGGTGTCAAATGCTTTGCTGAAATCAAGGTAAGCGTTGTCCACTGTCCCACCCTGATTCACTTCCTTTGTCGCCCAGTCAAAGAAATCAACCAGATTTATCTAACATGATGTCCCCACTGTGAATCCATGTTGTCTATGGTCCTGGGCTCTGATGGCATCTAGCTGCCCCACTATCCTTTCTTTAAGCAATGTCTCCATGATCTTCCCCTCTACTGAGGTGAGGCTGAATGGCCTATTGTTCTCTGCTTCCTCCCTGCTGCCGGACTTGTGTAGAGAGACCACATGTGCCCTCCTCCAGTTCACTCATGTTGAATGACTCAGTGAACATGGCTGCCAGAGGTACTACTATCTCCCTCGCAGCTCCTGTTAATATCCTTGGGCGATGCCATCTGGTTCCATCGCTTGTCCACCTTCAATTTAGTGAGCTCCTGCAGGACTCTCTTGCCTTTGAATGGACTATTGTCCACCTCTTCACTCCCTTGGCAACTGCTGTACTGCTGTGGCCCCTGCCCCTCCCACTCTTCTCTGAATACTGAATGGAAAGACACAGTGGATGTCTTGGGAGGAAGGCATGGAACTATCACTTCCAAATACCTAAACAGCACACACAAGCAAGCAACATTTGGCATTGACAAATGCTTGTTCTTCTACTACTTGTAAGTAACTGCTCTTTCAGTGTTTTTTCTAATAGTCTCCTAATCCTGTCAGAATCTGCCTCCTTGAAATTCCATATCATTCCTGTATCATCTCATTTGGTGGCCCCTATTTGAACCTCCAAACTCACTATTTTGTGGTCTATGGAAACTATTGGTTCTTGGAATACCACAAGCTGGATAGTTTCACTGTTGGTGAGCTCCAGATCCAGTCAAATTCCTTCCCTTGTCAGGCCCTGGTTCAGTTTTACTAGGAACAATTCCTGACATCTACTACCTAGTGTTTGCTGAAATCAGAACTTTCAGTCCAAATACAGCACATTAAAGTGCCCTACTACTACCACCCCCCCCCCCAAAATTCACTGCCTTCATTAGCATCCCCCCAATACTTTCTCCACCCCTGGTCCTGGCCTCTTGTCTGTAGACCACTCTAATCCTAATTTGTTTCCCATTCCCTGCCACTGCTCTAACTATATGGTTCCTGTTTTTTTTCCAAATCCTGAGGCTGTCTGTTTCTGTTGTTGCTAAAATATATATATATTTATTTATTTATTTATTTAGTTAAACATCAGTTTAGAAACCTTTGAGCCAGAGGCTCATTTACAAAGGTACCTCGTCACAAAGAGGACATCAGAACAGTAGTACAAGGACACAGTACTTACAAACAAACAAGTTACAGTTCAATTACAATTTTATTTACAATAGAATACAATCTCCAACGAGCAAAAGATAACAAAGGTACAAAACTTATGGTCGGGAGAGCTGGTGGGAGTAGAAGGGAGGGAGATAGGGGAGGAGGAATTAGTAGGGAAAGGAAGGGGGGGAGCCGCTCAGTGAGCATTGTCAAACAGAGTATATATCTTTTTTTTTTTTTTTTTTTTTTTACACTAGGCTAGCGGCAGTTGCATTTGTGAGAGCTAAGCAGGAAGTTTCTGAGCCTGGGCTTAAATGCACTTTACAAATTAACAAACAGTCCCCAGTGAGATTTGCACAGGGGGGGATTTCAGATAGAACACAGGTCCTGGGCTTGCAGTGACTCTAAGCTTTTAAATACAGTTACAGGCAAATGCAAATAGTTTTAGCTGGTTCGTTTAAAAGTTTCAAAATCAGGCACAAAGTAACAGTTCTGCTCCGTTTGAGCCTGGGCAGCAACTCGAGGTGCTACTCTGGCGGGATTCATCGCTGAGCAGGGAGCTTATTGCCGTTCAGAAAAGGTGCCAGATGTGTGCCAACAATGGTGGCAGCAGCCTGGATCAAGGTAGAAATTACCTGGTGTGTCTCGGTTCGGGGCTTCTATGGGCAGGAGGGCTTCAGAGCAGGCCCTCGCGACCTCCGGTCTCCTCAGGGAAGGGGGGTGGTCTCTGCGGGAGAATGAAGAGAGAGGGGGATTAAATATGCAGCACAGGCAAAAGATTAACTTGCTGGGGCGGGCTGGTAGTGTGTGGGGAGAAGAGCAAATGGGCTGTGGGCTATCAGGTACTATTGTGATTCAAAAAAGAAGGTGATTACTAGCAGGGCAAACTGAAATTCTGCACTCAGGAAAAGCACTTAGAAGTTAAACAGTCCCCAAATGAGTTTTTCACAGGGGGTAATTCAGTTACAACTGGAAATGCACTTTACAAATTAACAAACAGTCCCCAGTGAGATTTGCACAGGGGGGGATTTCAGATAGAACACAGGTCCTGGGCTTGCAGTGACTCTAAGCTTTTAAATACAGTTACAAGCAAATGCAAATAGTTTTAGCTGGTTCATTTTAAAAGTTTCAAAATCAGGCACAAAAGTAACAGTTCTGCTCCATTTGAGCCTGGGCAGCAACTCGAGGTGCTGCTCTGGCTGGGATTCATGCGCTGAGCAGGGGAGCTTGTGGCCGTTTCAGAAAAGGCACCAGATGGCCAACGATGGTGGCAGCAGCCTGGATCAAGGTAGAAATTACCTGGTGTGTCTTGGGTTCGGGGCTTCTGCGGGCAGGGAGGGCTTCAGAGCAGGGCCTCGTGACCTCCGGTCTCCTCAGGGAAGGGGGGTGGTCTCTGGTGTGTCTCGGGTTCGGGGCTTCTGCGGGCAGGGAGGGCTTCAGAGCAGGCCCTCACGACCTCCGGTCTCCTCAGGGGAGGGGGGTGGTCTCTGGTGTGTCTCGGGTACAGGGCTTCTGCGGGCAGGGAGGGCTTCAGAGCAGGCCCTCGCGACCTCCGGTCTCCTCAGGGAGGGTGGTCTCTGGTGTGTCTCGGGTTCGGGGCTTCTGCGGGCAGGGAGGGCTTCAGAGCAGGCCCTCGCGACCTCCGGTCTCCTCAGGGGTGGTCTCTGGTGTGTCTCAGGTTCGGGCTTCTGCGGGCAGGAGGGCTTCAGAGCAGGCCTCGCGACCTCCGGTCTCCCTCAGGGAGAGGTGGTCTCTGGTGTGTCTCGGGTTGGGGCTTCTGCAGGCAGGGAGGGCTTCAGAGCAGGCCCTCACGACCTCCAGTCTCCTCAGGGAAGGGGGTGGTCTCTGGTGTGTCTCGGGTTCGGGGCTTCTGCAGGAAGGGAGGGCTTTAGAGCAGGCCCTCGTGACCTCCGGTCTCCTCAGGGAGGGGTGGTCTCTGGTGTGTCTCAGGTTCGGGCTTCTGCGGGCAGGGAGGGCTTCAGAGCAGGCCCTCGCGACCTCCGGTCTCCTCAGGGAGGGGTGGTCTCTGGTGTGTCTCAGGTTTGGGGCTTCTGCGGGCAGGGAGGGCTTCAGAGCAGGCCCTCGCGACCTCCGGTCTCCTCAGGGAGGGTGGTCTCTGGTGTGTCTCGGGTTCGGGGCTTCTGTGGGCAGGGAGGGCTTCAGAGCAGGCCCTCGCGACCTCCGGTCTCCTCAGGGCAGGGGGGTGGTCTCTAGTGTGTCTCGGGTTCCAGGGCTTCTGCGGGCAGGGAGGGCTTCAGAGCAGGCCTCGCGACCTCCAGTCTCCTCAGGAGGTGGTCTCTGGTGTGTCTCGGGTTTGGGGCTTCTGGGCAGGGAGGGCTTCAGAGCAGGCCTCGTGATCTTCGGGTCTCCTCAGGGGAGGGGGTGGTCTCTGTGTGTCTGGGTCTGGGCTTCTGTGGGCAGGAGGGCTTCAGAGCAGGCCCTGTGACCTCCGGTCTCCTCAGGGAGGGTGGTGGTCTCTGGTGTGTCTCGGTTCGGGTTTCTGCAGGCAGGAGGGCTTCAGAGCAGGCCCTCGCGACCTCCGGTCTCCTCAGGGAGGGGTGGTCTCATATATATATATATATATATATATATATGTATTAGAGGCAAAAAACTCCATTTAATGCATCAGTTAGGGTTGTTCCACAGTGACAAAAGCAAGGAAATTCGATGTTAGGGTTGAAACCCCCTTTGCACCCTTCCAGCCCATCCCCCCAACTGGAATCGGGGTGCTCATTGGGGTTGTCGGCCCTAACTGTCACCCCATCACATGTGGAAAGAAGCTGAGGAATAGGAGAATGGGTGACAGTTAAGACCGATGACCCCAATGCGCACCCCGATTACAGTTGGGGGGTGGGCTGAAGGGGTGCAAAGGGGGTTTCAACCCTAACATCGAATTTCCTCACTTTTGTTGCTGTGGAACAACCCTAACTGATGCATTAAACAGAGTTTTTTGCCTCTAATTTACCTTCTTTTTGAGAGTGATAACGAGAAATAGTGAATGTAATGCGGCAGTGGGAGCGCAGGGCCCTGTGGGCCCCGCACTCCCGCCACGTGATGTCTTGTCACATAGTAACATTGTGCCCGCAAACGCAAATCGTAATGCGCATGGTGACACAAAGTGAAACAGAAATAGAAACAGTACTGTAGACAGAAATGTTAAAAACAATGGAAATGCAACTGCAAATGAAAACGCAAAGGGTAACGCACATGGTGGCGTAAACGTGAACGGTAAGTGAAACAGGTACGGAACTGCAAGCAGAAACGGTAATGGTAACAGTAATGTAAGTGCACAGGTTGGTTTTCCCCAAAAGCTGTATAGAGAAAGACAGTGAGTAGAAAGAATTTATGCAAAATAATGACTCTCGGAACACAAAAATGAGGACTCGGAATAGTAAATTGCTTATATCTCAGTAACCGTACAGCATAGAAAACAAATTTAAAAGTCATATGTATTATCAGTTTCCTGGCTAGTTTTGTACTTAGCCCCATCAGGGGGCTAAGAACTTTTTTGACAAAAAGTCCATATCTCACACCGTTTTCGAGATACGGGCCCTGAAAGGCGCGATGAACGCTGTAATGTTATCCTATGGGAAAAAAACAGAAGTTTGGACTGCCATAATTTTGCCACCCTGTAATATTTTTTTCACCAAACCACTGAAAGGCACATCTGTGGGATGTTGGCTGTGTTCCCTGCAAATTTCAGCCCAAAAGACCAAACGGTTATTTTGCAGCGTCAAACGATTGCTGCAATGCGTCGTATGCGGTAATGTTATCCTATGGGAAAAATGTCAACTTTGGAGTACTGTACCTTTGCCGCCATGTAATATTTTTTCAGCAAAATACCGAAAGGCACATCTGTGAGACATCAGCTGCGTTCCCTCCAAATTTCAGCCCAAAACTCCAAACCGTTCTTTTGCAGCGGGCTGCCAAAGAATTACTGTTATTTTGGGCATAGTGTCACAAAGTAGTGTCGTGATTTGCGAAAGCTTTCACAAAAATTTGCAACACTTTCATGAGTGTGACAGTACTTTATGAAAGTACATTTTCCAGAAATCTGAAAAATATATTTCTGGGGTTCTTTACCCCAAAATAAAGACATGGCTAGCATCCTCAGGACCCGACTAGGTGAATACAAAAATAATTAGGTTGTTAGAGGGTCTCAATTTTAAATGCCAAGCATTTTTCTGATCACTAACTGAAAACAAAATGGCAGATTTGCGACAGTAAAAGGGCCATTTGCGACAGTAAAAAGTGCATTTGTGAAAGTGTTGAACTTTTTGTTAACTTTTCCCATTGACTTATAATGGGAACTTGTTTTTTGAATAACTTTTGAACCGTTTAATATTTTTTTCATGAAATCTTGAAGGCACATCGGGGACCTGGCTACCTGCTTCCCTGAAGATTTCAGACCGGTCGCGCAAACCGTGTGACCTGTAGGCACGACCGTAAAATTCCAAAAAAAGCATAAACGCACGTGCAGATCATGCTTAATAACTCCACAGCCGTATATCCAACTGGTACAAAACTTGGCAGACCCCAAGGTGTATGGGTCTTGATTCTGTATTCCAAATTTCAGGCAAATCCGTTGAACAGTTGCAAAGTTATTAAGGTGCAAAATTTTGGGTTTAACATGTAAATGGCTCCTCTACCATAATATATACATAGTATATATTATGGGGGCACATTAGTGCCTCTATATTTAGAGTTGAATAGCCTCTTTAATGTTAAACCTCAAAGTTTGAAAATTGATATCCTTTGCTCCCTTGAACAAAATGAGCTGAAATTTTGTATGTGTTGTCTATGAGGCAAGATCTTGATGTGTAGAAACCATTTGGATGGCATTTGTGCAGATTCTGAGATACACAAGTGTCATTTAAAGGAAAAACTAAATGTTTTCTTATACTTAACATTTGTATTTTTTGCTCTTGCCTGCAGACTACATGGAAAGGAACTGTTGCCCCCAGACTTGCTGGTGACATGTTTCATATCCTGAAGTAGTTCCTTTGACAGGTCAATAAAAAATATAAAAGGGTTCCAGAGTTATGAGACTTTAAGTGTTAGTGTTTTCCAACTTGCGCATGCACAGTAGGAGTTTTGAGATAACATTTTGTGGCAAAAGTAAAATTTTGGTGCTGCAAATACCTGGCTTGCTTTCACGCCACTTATTTGGCATGGCACCAAACTTATTTTTGTGCTGTGCCAATTGCCATCTTGTTGATTATTTCCACAAACTGGCAAATGTGGAAAACGAATACAAATGCTGCAATTTTTAAAAATAAACATCAAAACCTAGCTAAATGGGATGTGTTTAGATAGGTTCTGAGGGTTTGTTTTTTAACATTGTGCCCAGTAATATGTTTTTTGGGCACCCAAAATCTCAGAAATCCAGCTTAGTGAGAGAAGCACTTCCCCCGATGTTCTCTGTATGAAAACATCAGGAATTTCTTGACTTCTGCAGCTGAAGTCATGCTGCCAGCTGCAGTGTTAGCTATGAGATGCACCATTCCCTGGTGTCTAACGGCTTCTCCACATGCTGATCACTGTCCCCTAATTATTTTTTTTCATCTCTGGTTTCTAGTGGCACCTAGAGTTGGATGAAGTCCACAAAATTTGCATGTGAATAAATTTGTGAATTTCGTGCAATTCATGAATTAATCCACGGATGCCGATTTTGAAGTTCAACCCACGAAGTGCGGAATTTTGCCAATGAAAGTGCAGAATTTCACTGCAAATGGCAGAATTTCACCACTCACAGGCAAAATTCTATACTTTGTGGTGAAATTCCACAAAAAAAAAAAACACCCAGCAAAGTTAGATAGGTGAATTTGCAGCCTAGCAGCAACATTTCACAAATTGCTTTGCGGAGGTGAATTTCCTGACTTTGCCAGAACTTCACCAGCTATTTCAAATTTTGCTGCATCCCTAGTAGCACCCATCACCCTCTGATTGCCATCCCCTAATATTCTAATTTTATTTATTTATATAATCCAACATCGGGATGTCCACCCCATTGTGGAATGCCCCCCTCAGACCCTCACTTTATCACAGTGCCAACATTGGGGGCCCAGTCTCAGAGTTGGCATCCCCCTGAGCAGAGGGGAACACTGGGAAGGCCACTCCTAGGGCCCCAAAATAGTTTTTTCCCTACAAAAGAAAACCATCCTACAACATCTTTTATTTTTTTTAAACCCTGCAATAAAGGAAACCATCTCTTGTCTTTCCTGGCATCCCCCTCCCCCCATCCTGACCATCCCACTAAACACCCATCACCCCACATCCTCCTTATCCTTTACTTGCTTCCAGAGATTGTACGCGGCTATCTTCTTTTGACTGAGACATGTCAGCACTCTTCAAAGCCGAACTGTGAACTGATGAGCTAAGGCATGTGTCGTATAATGTATTTCAATGGCATTTGAACTTATGTTCATAACTTTGGCATTTTAAGGTATTGTTTCACCAAATTTTCAGTATGGCCTTTTTGGGACCCCACCTCATGAACGCTGCCACATGCCATCTTGTTAATTGGGACTTGAAGGTGATTTTATGGTCACTGTGTAAAGTCACCTTTTGTTACCGAATAATGTAATTTTACCACCTTTGTTCATGAGGTGGGGTCCCATAAAGTCCATGTTAAAAATGTGATGACAAAATTCCTAAAAATACAGGAGTTATAAGTGTTTATTAATTTTTTTCTATGTGCGAGCATAACTTTGGTAATTTTAAATATTTTGACCCCAAATTTTCAACATAGCCATTTTTTCACATCACCTCATGACCATTACAGCTGTCATTTTTGACATCCTGTCCAAAATGTGTTTTTGTACATGTGGCCCGCAATGGCATTTTGGCACATATTTGAACATTTACACCTATGGGGTTTATAAGGGCAGGTCAAAAGAATACTACATTGAAAATTTGGGGTCAAAATGTGAAAAAAGGCCAAAGTTATAACCATTTGTTGCAATTTCACTATAACTGCTCGTAACTTTGTAAATTTAAAATATTTTGACCCACATTTGTCAACACAGCCTTCTTATTACCCCACCTCATGTATGTCACAGCTGTCATTTTTCAAATCCTGCCCAAAATGTGTTTTCACACTTGTGACATGGAATGGGGTTGCAGTTGCACAGAATTACATATGGTGGGGATTCAAACATATTCTGTACTAGGAATATGAGGTGAAGTAATAAGATGCCTAAACTGACAATTTATTCCAGAGGGCCCTGTGCCTTCACAGCTACATACATATACATATTTATGGAACGATGGGAGCACAGGATCCAAAAGACCCTGTGCTCCCACATAAAATAAGAATACGCTAGCCAGCCTGGTAGTGCAGAGGGCTGAGGCACTAGACACCTTAAGTCCCACTATGCCAGTGACTCAGGATCGGGAATGCCCTCAGGTTGCTTGGAATCGGCCGGGTTGAGGAAGGATTGAGCATCAACAGACAGCTCTCCTTCCTAGGGGGTGGGAGGGTCTCAGGATTGTGCTGTAGACTGACACCCAGTAGAGGCTGAGGGTCAGCACAGGTGCGATGCTAGAATGAAGTAGACCAATGTACAGGGCATAAGTCTAGTTCCGCAGAGGTGGAGACCATTGCCCCACCCATTATATGTGTGTATGTCTGGGGAAAAAATGGAAAAAGGGTTCAAAGCTGGCAAGCTTGATGATGGCAGGCTTTGCCCATGTTTACCCCTGGCAATCTTGATGTTGGCTTCTGGGGTTGGGGGGAGGCTGGCACCCCTTGCCACCAGCCCTTTCACGTAGGTGGGGCAACCTGTGGGGTAGATGCAGGGAAAGCCTTCCAGAAACAAGTCCCCTCCAAGGGAGAGGTGAGAGACATGTGCCAGCACTGAAGGAGGAGTAAAAGTATATATGGAAAAAAATAAGGATACGATTAATTTATCTCAAAAAGTAAGGAAATAAATTGCAAAAAAACTGCATTAATGCTCTAGTTAGAGTTAAAGTTACAAAAGTAGAGAAATGTGGTGTTAGAATTTTCAACACTAACATCCCCCATACCCACCCTGCACACACCAATAGTCATTGGGGATGTGCCTTGGGGTCATCAGCCCTAACAGGGGCACAGGACCTAAGGCAGCATGGATTCACAGTGGGAAGGTTGTGCCAGACAAATCTGATAGATTTCTTTGACTGGGTGACCAAAATAGTAGATCAGGGAGGGGCTGTGGACATGGCCTACCTAGACTTTAGCAAGGCATTTGACACAGTCCCACACAAAAGATTAAAATATGAGTTAGCCAGCCTGGGAGTGGGTCCCAAGATGACAGCCTGGGTAAAGAATTGGCTGGAGAATAGGACACAGAGAGTAATAGTAAATGGAGTCCACTCTGAAGAAAGGGGGTTACTAGTGGGGTACCGAGGGTTCAGTATTAGACTGGTCCTCTTCAATGTCTTTATAGCTTACATTGCAGAGGGACTGGAAGGAAAGTATGTCTCTTTGCAGATGACACAAAGATCTGCAACAGAGTTGATGCACAAGGTGGGTGGAAAGGATGAGAAGGGACTTGGCAAGGTTAGAGGAATGGTCAAATGTATGGCAGCTTAGATTCAATGCTAAGAAGTGCAAGGTAATGCACCTAGGAAACAAAAACCAAGGGGAAGAGTACACAATGGGGGTGAGATACTAACAAAAACAAAAATGGAAAGGGACCTGGGGGTAGTCATATCAGATGACCTAAAGGTGGGCAAGCAATGTGAGAAGGCAGCAAGGAGGGCTGGGGGGATACTGAGATGCATAGGGAGAGGCATCACCAATAGAAAACAGGAAGTTATTATTCCTCTGTACAGACAGTTGGTGAGACCCCATCTGGAGTACAGCGTGCAGTTCTGGAGACCCAATCTCTGCAAGGACATAGACAGGATGGAGGCTGTTCAGAGGAGGGCAACTAAAATGGTACAGGGTCTGCACCGGAAGACATATGAAGAGAGACTTAAGGAGCTGAATATGTATAGCCTCGAGGAAAGGAGGGAGAGAGGGGACATGATAAAAACTTTCAAGTATCTCAAGGAATCAACAAAGTCCAAGAGGGTAGCATCTTTCAAAAAAGAGGTGTGCAAGAACAAGGGGCACAATTTGAAGAAGAGGAGGCGGCTCAGAGGTAATTTAAGGAAGTATTTTTCACAGAGAGGGTTGTGGATGCATGGAGCGCCTTCGGAGGAGGTTGTGGAGTCAAAAACAGTGGTGGAATTCAAGCATGCATGGGATAGTCATAAGGCAATTCTGGGGGTTGGGGGTAGGAAGAAGTAGGCTGCTGGTTAAGTAGGATCTGCAGCTTATCCATTAGGTATGAAATGGGCAGACTGGGTGGGCCAAGCAGTCCTTATCTGCCGTCAAAATCTATGTTTCTATGTTTCTATAACACTCAACTCATTCTTCTATACTGTACCCATCGCAGCTTATTTACTTATAGAATGGGGTGAGCGTTAGGGCTGATGACCCCAAGGCACACCCTGACAACTCTTGTTGTGTGCAGGGTGGGGCGTTAGGGTTGGAAACCCTAATGCCACATTTCCCTACTTTTGTCACATATGTGCTCCCACTTAACTTCAACAGAGATATAACCTAACCTGCATCGAAAACCTAACCCAAACACCTCACAATATATATATATATATATTTTTTATAACTTTTTTTCTGCTCCAAATTTTTCCCTGGGGAACTCTCTCCAGCAACCTCGGGGACTCCAAGTCTCTACTTCCCACCTGAAACCTCTAGCTCCCCTCCCTCATGCAGCCTGACACAACCCCCAGATCTGAACCCCCCAGAGGAAGGGCCACCCTATCCACCCAGGATGCTCTATCTGTAGTATAGAGTGCTGGACTACACTAGTCAGCCCTGGAGAGGAAATGGGTCTGGTGCTTGGAGTGTGGTCCCGGAGGCCGAGGTGCCTTCACATATCCCCAGGAGAGGGGATTTTTCTCTTATATTTCCTGCCCCCTCAGAGTTTGGATATGCAAGGCAATGTTGCACCGCAACTCCAACCTCTACTTAGGCAAGCATTGCTACATTGTGTGCCCCCAACCACCACCAGAGGCTGCTTTTGAGTGACAGCTCCCCTGAAACCCTTCCCAGTAAGATAGAGCAGTCCTCTGGATGCTCAATCTCTTCTCTCCCCTGCCGACCCCCGCTGACCTGGGCTCATTCCCGAACCCGAGTCACAGATGTGGCACAAGGTGTGGCATCCAGCACCTCAACCCTCAGTGCCACCAGACTGGCATACACCCCACAATATTTAAAGGGACATGTGACAGAACGTGTACCTGAGCACTCTGAGCAATATTAGATATGTGCCCCCCTTTAGCTGCAACAGACACATAACCTAACCTGCACTGAAACCGAACCATAACACTAACTGCAGAAAAAGTAATATTTGAGGAAGGCACATGTGATGGAAGGTGTACCACAGCACCCTGAATAATAAGAGATTATGTGAACCCCTTAACTGCAACAGAGATATATCCTAACCCACAATATTTAAGGGGGGGCACACACAACAGAAGGGGTACCTCAGCACTAGAGATGCAGCAAAGTTTTAATTCACTGGTGAAGTTCCAGCAAAGTTGGAAAATTTGCCTCTGCAAGGCAATTTGTGAAATTTTGCTGATAGGCTGCAAATTTGCCTAACTTTGCCATTTTTTTCATTGGAATTTCTCTGTGAAATGTGGAATTTCACTCACAAATGGCAGAATTTTGCCTGCACAAGTGAAATTCTGCACTTTTGCTGGTTGAACTTCACAATTCGCATCCACAGAATAATTCACGAATTGCTTGAAATTTGCAGATTAATTCGTGTAGTGAATTTTGAGGACAGTGCTCATCTCTACTCAGCATCCTGAGCAATATCAAATATGTTTTGCCCCTTAACTGTAACAGACATATAACCTAACCAGCAACCAAACCTGAACCCTGACGTTAACTCCTAAGCAAGTAATATTTAATGGGGCCACGCACAATTGAAAGTGTACCTCAGCACCCTGCACAATATCACATATGTGCCCACAATTAATTCCAGCAGATAAAGAGATGAACTGTAACCTACATCATTGTAGGCCTTGTGGTCTCATATATGCATAACTTCTGAAATACTGTAGTGCTTGGGGTCATCAACCCTAAGACTCACCCTGTTCTGTAAGTAAAGAAGCTGAGATGGGTACAGTATAGGAGAATGGGTTGAGAGTTAGTGCTGATAAGCCCAAGGCACACCCTTGATGCCTATGTCCATGTGGGATCACAGAGGACACTGGGCCCTGTGCTCCCATGAATGCATATTGTAATTGTCCCTCATTGACATGTAGGAATGCTGGGCCCTCTGGGCCCTGTGCTCCCATCAGTTCATTACGGTGTCCATATGTCCATATGGGAGCACAGCCTAAGTGTCCCTCATTTACATGTGGGAGCACAGGGCCAGAAAGGCCCTGCACTCCCATCAGTCCATAATGGTATCCATTTGTCCATGTGTGAGCAGAGGACCCTATGGGCCCTTTGCTCCCATTTCTATCAGTCTGTAATGGTATGCATATATCCATGTGAGAGGGAAGGTCGCTCCAGGACCTCTGCTCCCATGCATGCATATTGTCCCTCATTTATGGGTGGAAACACAGGGCCTTCCAGGCCCTGCATGCCCATTAGTCCATAATGGTATGGGCACTCCCATCAGTTTGTAATGGTATCCATATGTCCATGCGTGAACACAGGACCCAATGGGCCCTGTAGTCACACTCCTATCAGTTCATAATGGCATGCATACATCCATATGGGAGAACAGGGCATTCCAGGACATAGGCTCCCATGCATGCATACAGTATTGTAATTGTCCCTCAGTTATGGGTGGGAACACAAGGCCCTCTAGGCCCTGTGCTCCCATCAGTCCATAATAGTGTGGGCCCTCCCATCAGTCTGTAATGGTATCCATATATCCATGTGTGAGCACAGGACCCTATGGGCCCTGTGGTTACACTCCTATCAGTTCATAATGGTATGCATATGTCCATGTGGGAGCACTGGGCCCTCTGGGCCCTGTGCTCACATGCATGCATATTGTAATTGTTCCTCATTTACAAGTGGGAGCGCAAGACTCTCTGGGCCCTGCACTTCCATCAGTCCGTAATGGTATCCATATGTCCAAGCTACTCTGTACACCTCACTCTCAGCCTTTGTTTCTTGCTACTGCTTCCTTTGATGTTTCATCTATTCACATTTCTCTCTTTCCCTTCCCATTACTCCTCTCCCATCACCAGTACTTTTCCCCTTGTCCCCTCTTTCCTCTACCTGTAATTGTTATCCCTTTGCCTTAGGTTGATAAACTGTAGCCTTGCTTGTCTTAAGCATTTTAACTTTTTTTCATGATGTGCATATACCTTAACTGCTTTTGCCTTATGTATGTATAATATTTTATTACTTTCTCATGCTGTATGTTTACTTTTACCATTTTGATTTGATTCTCTGTTTCTGTGCATTGTGTTGTATTGTTTGTTGTAACCCCGGTTTGACCCTGAAAAAGAGAGTGCATTTGTCTCACTGATCTTACCCAGTCACAAAAACTCAAATAAATAAATATGTTCATGTGTGAGCACAGGTCTCTACAGACCTTTTGCTCTCACCCCATCACTCCATAACAGTATGCATATGTCCATGTGGGAGAACAGGGCACTCCTTGCACACTGCTCCCATTCACGCTTATTGTTATTGTTCCTCATTAATGTATGGGAGTTCAGAGCCCTCCAGACCATGCACTCCCATTACTCTATAGTGAGAGGTGGGAGTACAGAGTCCTCCAAAGCAGTGCTGATGGCACATTGAGAATGCAAGCTACAGTATCAGTCAGATTTACACCATTCATTGCAATTTACCAACAGTTTTAAACAAGGGCAGGAAACATGCAAAATAGCTTAGTACACCTAAATGGTGTACTAAGCTGCGAATTGTAGTGAGTCCATATCTTGAAGCATTTTTGAGATACAGCTCCCAAAAGGTACGCAACCATTACAATGTTATCCTATGGAAAATCACTAAACTTCAAATTTTTATAACTATGGACCAGGTGTAGATTTTCTCAGCAAACTAGCAAAAGGCACATCTGTGTGAGAAGCTCTTTGTACCCTGAAAACGTTAGCCAATAAGTGCAAACCATTTCTTTTTAATGAAGTGACAGAGAAACAGACATTTGTTAAAAAGCAGTGTTGCAAGCTGCGGTATAACCTCCATTTTTTCATGAAACAATGCCCAGTTTGTAACAATACCCCAGGGTTTTCACAAAATAATTACATATTTTGCAACAATTTTGCAAAAATACTGTCACAAATCGTGGCACTAGTGCCGCAGTCTGCAAAAGTAAAAATGGCCTGATTAAAATAAAAACATTTCTGGCCATTTTTGTGATAAAAATAATCACAGAATCTGATTTCCTGGGTCTTGATTAGGTAAACACAAGTGTTGCTATTTACCAAGGCACAGTATTTTTAAGTTATTTAGTTTTTTCTGCATTGCTAACTGAAGACAAGATGGTAGAATCTTGACACTACATACCACATTTGCGAAAGCAGAAAATGCTTTTGTGACAACAAAACAGTACTTTTGCATGACACATCAAATTTTTCCCATAATTAATAATGGAAAACTTTCAACTTTAATAACTTTTTTATGGATTCAATTTTTTTCACAAATATTCATAAGACACACCTTTAATTCATATCCCACATACCCTAAACATTTCAGACCAAGCCTCCAAGCCATATCTGAGAAAAGACATGACAAAGATTTTACACAAAAATGGTAATTTCCAAATTTTTGGGCAATCTGTATCTCCATGACCACACATCCGACTAGAACAAAACTTACCACATCAAGAGATAGTTGGTCCCTGATGATGCTTACAAAATTTCATGTGACTTGGTGAAATGGTAGTAAAGTTATTGAAGTGCAATATTTTGGGTTTAACATAAAAGTGAAGACTGAACCTTGACTATACTGGTGCTACTGTGCCTATATATATATATATATATATATATTCATTGCAAAACACTTTATTAATGCATCAGTTAGGGTTGATAGCACAGCAACAAAAATATGGAAATGTGATGTTAGTGTTACCACCACCACCCCCTCCCTACACACACCAACAGATGTTGGGGTATGCCATGGGGTCATCAGGCCTAACTGTCACCCCATTCCATGTGTAAACAAGCTGACATGCTTCAGTATAGGAGAATGGGGTGAGAGTTAGGACAGATGACCCCATGACACGCCCCAATGTCTGTTGGTGTGTTGAGGGTGGGGGGGTGGTAGGAGGTAACCCTAACATCACATTCCCATACTTTTGTTGCTGTGCTATCAACCCTAACTGATGCATCAACAAAGTTTTTTGCAATGAATTTCCCTTCTTTTTCAGAAAGTGTAATGTTACTGGTAACCGGTATGTGTTTGTGGGAGCGTGGGCCCTCTGGGCCCTGCACTATCTTCACATCACCCATTTTTTTGCAAACATGCATGTATATGTGGGAGCACAGGCCATCTGGTCCCTGCACTCCCACTTACACATAAGTACGGAGCCATACAGCAGCCTCATAGTACTGAAAAGGAACCCTTGTAACACTTAATTGGCAATATCTCAGTACCTGTATCACTATGAAAAAATTCCACTGCACTTGCAATCAAGACCTTGAAATCTCAACTTAAGCTTAGTCCAATAGCAAATAATCTGTATCTCAAATCATTTTCACTATATGGGAGCCGAAACGTGCCATGGGGGCTGCAGTGTTAGCCATGGGGAAATTTCTCAAATTCAGAGCACTGTAACTTTGTAACCATTTACATTTTTGTTTTACCAAACCACCAAAAGGCACATCTGTGGGGTCAGGGCTTGACACCATGCAAATTTCAGCCAAAAAGCCCTAACCATTTAGGTGCAGTGGTGTGGCAAAGAAATGTTATGTTTTTGGTGCAGTTGTGTCACAAATTGTGACAGTACAGATGCAACAGTGTCATGATTTGTGAAAGTGTTGCAAATATACTGTTGTGATTTGCAACACTATGGGGGGCCCAATTTAAAAAATATGTATTTCTAGGGGTCCTAGAAGAAAACAGATGGCACCATTGTGTTCCTCTGGCCCTGTTAAGGTAAACACAACTGTTAGTGTTTACTTAGGAGCAGCAGAATTTGAATTACAGACTTTTTTCTTTACCACTAACTGAAACAAGATGGTGGCAGCACGACACTACTGAGTGGATTTGTGGCAGTAAAATATGGTTTTGCGACAGTTTCAAGAGGCACATATATTTTTCCCCATTGACTTCAATGTTTAAACTTAAAGACTGAAAAACTTTTGAACGGTTTAATATTTTTTCACCAAATCATTAAAAGGCACATCAGTGACCCAGGCTGCATCTTCCCTAAAGATTTCAGACCAGATGGATAAATCATGTGGGCTGCAGCCCTGAGCAAAGAAACATACAATCCCCCAATTTTTTGTACATTTTGTGGTGCTCTACAGCTCCACAACCTTTCATCTGACCATAACACAACTTGCCAGATCCAGACAGCTATAGTACCACACCGCACATGCAAGATGTCAGGCAAATCTATTGTACAGTGGAAAAGTTATTAAAGTGCAAACTTTAGGGTTTAACATACCAGTGGCCGGGCAACCCTGACTATAGCTGCACTACTGTGCAGCTATGATATATTAAATATTAACTTGTTTAATGTTAAACCCCATTTTTGCATCTTAACTTTTGTGTTTGATGAAATAGCCCAAATATTGCCATGGGTGGTCAGGCAGCCAGAATCTTAACATGCGAAAAGTTTCGTGACATCTTGTATGGTTATCAAGATAGAGTGCCAAAAACAAACAAAAAAAAAGGCTAGTTTCCCTATACTTAAATTTGGCAATTGTTTGCTCTCACCTACAGCCTAGACTGTGTAAAACTTTTTCACATAATTTTCAAGGTTGTAGGGGACCATACCAAGGGTGTGCCTTTGGAAGGCTTGGTGAAAAAATATTACCGGGTTCCAGAGTTATAATGATTTTAGAGTTGATGTTCTGATGGACTGGTAAAAAAACTGTCACAAAAGGTAAAAAAAAAAACTATATGCAGCAAAAAAACAGAATGACTTCTCATAGAAGTTGGGGGGCTACTTAGCAGTGTAAAACAGGGGAGTGCACAGTTACCTCAGAGTTGTTATTAGCACAAAAAAGATAGACCAGCCAAAACTGGATTTGTGGGTTTAGCGCTATCTAAAAAGTTTGTCAGAAAGGGATAGTTGAAACAACTGTCAAAAATAAATCTCCTTTATTAAATACACAGGCCCGGACAGTCAAATGGGTTGCACCTGGCGCAATGGAGTTGCACTGGTGCAACCCCGCATTGTGCCCTAGTGGGATATTGAAAAGGCTGCCTGGTGCAGCACAAATCCCGAGGTGCTGGGGCGCAATGTAATCATATGCAGTGCAGATGCAGGGGACGTGCCCATGATATTCAGCCTGGGATGTGCGGCGCATATGCCAGCACACCCCTGCACTGCGCCGCATGGGGGGGTTCAAAGTTGGGCCCATCCAGAGTAGGAACGAATCCTGGCCACCCACAGGTGCACTGCTATATTGCAGGGTGCAACACAGCAGCCCAGCCATGGGTGGCTATCCACCCACCAAGAATACTGTCCCCAAGCACTCACAACCCTAGTGGTCAAGTGGAACCCCCCTGCCCGTTGCCGTGATCACAGTATATGTGTATACACAGTAAACCCTGGTAGTCTAGTGGCCCCCCATCCCAATACCCCAATGAATAAAATACATGACCAGCTCCTATTGTTCTAGTGGTCCCCCATCCCACTCAAGTCCCCGATTCCACGATAAATGCATAACCGCTGGTCCCTGGTGGTCTAGTGGACCCCCCACCCATTGCCGCAATCACGGTAAACTTCCAAAAGAAATGCCCTGGTGATACAGTGGCACCCCCCACCCCTTCCACCCTCACAGAACCCCTTCCCCACTCTGCTCCACCCTGTCATTGGTGGGTGGCTGCAACCCGCCTGCATACTGCCTGACCGCCCGCTGAATGACAGGTACAGTATGGGCTTTAAGCCCATTGGTACTCAGTGTGGACCAATGGGCTTGCAGGGCATACTGTACTAGACAGTTCCAAATATGTGAATGAAGTCATTCACATATCTTGTCTAGAATATGTTCTGCAAGCCCATTGGTCCACATTAGACCAATGGCTTACAGCCCATACTGTACTTGTCATTCAGCAGGTGGCCAGGCAGTATGCAAGCAGGTTGCAGCTGGCCACCAATGATGGAGGGGAATGGGGTGGGCAAGGGGTTCTGTGTGGGTAGGAGGCATGGGGGGGTGCCACTGGATCCCCAGGGCATTCCTTTTGGAGGTTTATCACGATTGCAGCAATGAATGGGGGGGAGGTTCCACTAGATCACCAAGGGCCAGTGGTTATGCATTTTTTGGGGAATCAGGGACTCGGGTGGGGGGGGACCACTAGACTACCAAGGCTGGTCATGTATTTTAGGCATTGGGGTATCAGGGATGGGAGGGCCACTAGACTACCAGGGATTACTGTTCATACTTAGACCGTGATTGTGGCTACGGGGTGGAGGATGCCCCGGGATCCCCACTGCACATATCTTGCTGTGCAGGGTGCCAGGTGCAAGTCGCCAGGCTGCGCTGTGCAAGGCATGCAAATGGGGCCATAATGACATGCAAATGGCCCAGTTTGCACCTTGCATGTATTATGGCCTCATTTGCATGCCCCCCACTGAATATCATGGGTAATGCGCCTAGCACTACTGCACTTATACTGGCGTATCCCCATACTCCCTATCTGTGGCTTGCGCCAGCACAGTGCATGCCATATTCAACAGTGCAACACCATGGTGCATCACCATTGAACATCACCTGCTCCTGGCCCCGGCACATCCCAGTTGTGAGGTGCCCAGGCTTGTGCCACTGCCTGGTGCAGTCTGAATATCCGGGCCACAGAACACAACAAGATGTGACTATTAAAAATGTGTTCTGGTCTGAAGCCAGTAAAACTCTCACCCAAACATGGAAATTGGTCCTATTGGAGCCCCATTTTATAGACTTGCTACTTGTTTCTAAATCCAATTGTAGAAATGAAAGGAAAAGTGTGACTCTCACTGGGATTTGAATGCAGGACCTCAGCAGTTCGTGCTTTAGCTCTTAACCAACTGAGCTATTACAGTTCAGCCAATTAAGGCCCATGAGTTTTCCCATGTGAATCACACATACATTCCTATCTGGTGTTGCAATGAGCAACCAGAATGTCTTTTTACAGACTCAAATAACTCCTCCTCAATCTCTTCCACTCTCTCCTAAGTGCAATATTTATTTATTTATTTATTTATTTATGTATTTATTTATTTCAATTTGGGATTAAAGACCTTTGAACCTAGGCTCATTTACAAAGGTTCCACATCACGCAAAGTACAGTACAAACAAGACTAGACAACAGTTAAGTATGTGGTTACAAAACAAAAAATATAAACATTGAGGTGCACAGGAATAACATTTATATACAGCAGGATTCCAATAGGTTTGAATGTTGACCAGTCATCAGGAATGGAGGATAATACCTCGGTATAAAGTAGCTGTTCAAGTTATCACCATAAGTTAGAAATTCTCTAGAAGATTTTCTTGTCATTATGAACAAGAAGGAAAGGAAAATATAGGGTGAAATGCAGAAACAGGCAGCTCTGGACTAGGAGCACTGGCAACCTGCAAGCCAGAGTATGACTAGAAGGAGGGGCAGGGTAGATTAAGCAGCCAGAGATAGGCTTTGTTCAGGATGTGCAAGAGAGGCAGCCTGAGAAGTCTTAGTCTGGGGGGGGAGAGAAGGGAGAGATAGAAGGATAGTGAGTATAGGGAGGGGGTATCTGAGGAGAGGGAGAGGTGGAAGAAGGTCGAATGGGAAATGTTTGCCAAGGGAGAATAAAGGGGTTAAGGAAGTAGTGGGGGAAAGGGAGGGTGGAAGAAGGAGAGGGGGGAGGAGGAGACGAGGTGGGAAGGCGAGCCATAGGGTGAGGAGGGAGAGGAGGGACTGTTAAGGGGGGGCAGGAGAGGGTGAGGAAGAAGGAAGGAGTAGTAAGGGACAGGCTGGGGAGAAATGGGGATGGAGAAGATTGGAGTGGAGGAGTTATCTTAAGTAAATCCTTTATAAGAAGATTGTTTAGGCATTCAGGATGATTCTATCATATGTCATGAGGGCAGGGTAAGCAAGTGTATATGCAGTATATGCTACTGCAAGACAAATTTAGAAATCCAATTGTAGAAATAAAAGGAAAAGTGTGCCTTTTCTGGGATTTGAACCCAGGACCTCAGCAATCTGTGCTTTAACTCTTAACCAACTGATCTATGAGAGTTCAGCCAGTTAAGACCCCTGAGTTGTCCCATGTGAATCACACATACATTTCTTTCTGGTGTTGCAATGAGCAACCAGGAAGTCTTTTTACAGACTCAGATAACTCCTTCTCAATCTCTCCCACTTGTTTCTTGTTAATATACTCGTTTCTAGAAATCCAAAGTTTTTGTCCCAGTGGTGCAAACTGCTTACTCGAATCGTGCTGTGGCAATGCTCTAACTTCAAAAGCACAACACATAGCACAGAAAGCACTCACAATAATGATTGCTAAAACTAATGTTGCAGCTAACAAACAAGCATGCAGCAGACTGGCTTCCAGGTAGAGCGCTTAGCGCATTGACCGCCCCATGGTCATCATCAGAGCATGCTACATCAGGAAAGCAGAGTTAAAGAACAGTCGACGCCTTCAACAGAACTTTCACAAAACATAATGTTTAGACACAGTTCAGCTTGTATTTCACATTAGCTGTGTATGTCTCCTTCCCATTATTTATTATTCAGGACTTCTGCATGAAAACAGGAGCTTTGCTCCTAAACGTCATCTATTTCAATTGCTTTCTCTCTAACTGATGTCATGATGCACTGCTTGTGACATCACAGTTACTTCTATGGCAACAGAGTGTGATGTAACAACAGAAAATTGTGACTTGAAGTAGGGAGTAAGCTATAGAGGCAGATGAACTCTAAGGGCTAAAGATCATATAGTCATGCAAATTTCCTCCTTGATAAATAAATAGGAAAAGTAATCTGTAATGTACATATGGAATGCAAGCTGAATTTTACCTAATTATTATGTTTTTCAAAGTTATATTGGAGGCATCAGCAGCTCTTTAATTTATGCCAGTGTTTCTTAAAGTGCTCAGAAATTTAAAACAGTTGTGCAAGATGCAAAGTGCTGGTGCAAAGTACAGAAAATATGCAAAAAACTAGTGGCATAATAAAAATATAAATATTGCAAAAATATTAGAAATGAGAGAATAAATTGCATCAACAAAGGTAGCCAAAAGGCTGTGGCAGAGCTGGCAAGTCATGTCATTTAATACAGACAGAGCTCGAAAAGTCTTGTCTGTATTTTCACAGATGTCACAAAAGGGAAACAGAGCCAGAAAGTCTTATCTACCACAAGGGTAGAGGCCATAAAGTCACACCCATGTAGAGATTACCTATGCTCTGCAGGAAAAATTTTACAAAAGATTCCTATCTGGTCAAGGCTTGGGGGGAGGGGCACAGGCTTATTGGTTGATATAGCTAGCCTCATTAAGGCCTAATGGAGCCAGGCTATTCAGATGAAAATACAGTATAAAAATTATGTATTTAGAAAAAATTGCAAAAAAAAAAAAAACAGTAAGAAAATAACAAGAAACGGTTGCTCTAGTGCCAATGGAATCTTTGCACCACACACCAAAAGTTTTGTTCATAGGCAGTATTCTTTTATTTTTTCTTTATATTTGACCAGCCCCAACATTTTGCCAAATGGCGTCTTCGGGGTGACTGTAAAAACAAAATAAAAATACACTTTAACCAATCTTTCATTTGTATTTTTTGCTCATATATAGTATCTATATTACAGTTTTACTTAACTGGATTATCAAATACTGCTTTGGCTGTAATTAAGTCATTAAATACATTCAAATAGAGGCTTTATATGTTGTTTCATATGCTTTTAAGAAAGATAGAAATGAAATAAATATGAAACATAAAATGTCTACATAATACAGCCTTCTTTGTTCACAATGGTATTTTAAATACTCTCAGTTGCTTTAACTGGCCCATAGGCTCTCTGGGCTGTCTCATCTACAGATTCCTGTTTTTTAGAGAACATACAATATTGTATTCAAAAATCATAATGCACACTTTTCTTTATATTAAACCTTTTTAAAGAATAACTCTTTATACCTTTATTTGTCATGATGACATTTGTTAAGAATTTTATACCATCACTTTAAAGGGTATTGACTCCTTCAGAAACAAACTGTAAATTAATTAAAAAGCAACATTTCTTAATGTTAACTCACTGTTTTTACCATTTCTTTTTTTTTCATTTTTTTATACATTTGTATTGAATGTGCACCTGTTTTTCTGTATTCATGGTTCATCTTAGCACTGCTAAAAAATTAAAAAAATAGCTTGTTTATCACTTTATTCCTATTACATATATAATTGTCCATTTATAGTTTCTGTTCCCTTATGTTAGCCAATGCTGTAGCTAGTTCCCTTTTCTATAGTCTGTTACTAATAGTTATGTAATCACCCCCACTTGCTCTACTCGCTTTAGTTCCTGAAATGTATGGTCATGAAACTGTAGGAAATGTTCCGTATACTTACCGTATGTTTTAAGTCTTATTCTGTTCCTTGCATCCTCGCTCAGTAAACGTTATTTCTTATTTGTTTTATAAACTAATTCACTTTATCCTATTGCATTCATTTCTAGTGTGTAAAAAAGTTTACAGCAGAGGGGTAACTTACATTTTGTTTCACTGTATTCTTGGTGTGTTGTTAGCTGGATGGCAGATCGGGCAACCCTGAGGCCCACTATGGACCTGCCTCTTGTACCTGTATGGAGTCATGTAACAGGAAGTCTGTTACCCATCATCATGGCAACGACGCAGATGGGAGCAATAGTAGCTTCCATAGGGGCACACGGCTGTCTCTTTGAGTAAACATAGTCAGCAGTGTTATGCTATGGTGCTGCAAAGTGTGCTATTTTTCTTTCAATTTTAAGTGTGTTTTAAACAGTGATATAGCTGAGCCTCTTAACTGCACTGTTAAATCCTGAAGTGGAATATAACTTGTATTTACACATATAGTAACCTTTTTTTTAATCATATTTTTCCTGCAAGTTGCAGTGCGATTGGCGGGGGCGTCCAGCAGCCGTCTCGACCTACCCAGAGGGCAACAGGCTCACTCATATGATGAGGGGGTTGGTACAGCCATCCTCTGACCTTCTGGGAGGCCTCCCTATGCCTTCCCATGCCGGGTCGAGACAGAATCCCTCCAGCGCAATTCCATGACAGACCTCCAGGTGGGCCGAGCACGGCCATCAAGCCACTCACTCGCGTCCGTCCTTTTCCTCTGTTATTTGACCCCTCTGGAGTGCAGACATGCAATGATGTCCAGGCACTGCGTGCTGATGTCTGCCACACTCCACCCACATACACCAGCGTTAGTAGTGCCCCCGGTCATTACCAGGGGCCACTACAGTGTGGTGGAGTCCCTCAGACCTTCCCAGGGATAGGGGAACAGTCTCTGGATGCTCGATCCTAACCCTCCCTTGCCAACTCCTGATGACCCGGGCTCATTACCAAATGCGGGTTGCCAGCATGGTGCAAGGTGTGACATCCAGCGCCTCAACCCTCAGCGCCACTTGGCCGGCCACATATAGTAACCTTTTGAAATAGGAGTTAAATCATCACTTTTAGTTCTATTTGTTGTATAGGGTGATCAAAGTCAATATATCTTCCTTTCCTCACTTGAAAAGTACATTGACAGATGTTTCCTCTTACTTTAGATCTCATTACCCATTTGTATTATGGGAGGTAACTCTCTTGACCTTTGGAATTTGAGAATATGTTTCACCTACACCTTTTAAACATTTTGTATTTAGTTTTTTAGGATAATATTCTCTTACTTTTTAGGAGATGAACATGTTGTTAAGATATCACTACTCATTTTTATTATGGGAGGTTACTCTTTTGACCTTTGGAATGAGAGCTTATCATGTTTCAACTAAACTTGTTAAACGTTTTGTATTTTGTTTTTTAAAAGATATTCTTGTACTTTTCAGAAGATGCACATGTGTTATCTTCCAATATAGTATATGATCTGGTGTGTGTGCCTGTTAGGAACAAACAGCTTTCATATTTAGAGATGCAGCAAAATAAAATTTCGCTGGTGAAATTGCCTCAAAATCAGCAATTTCACGGGACAAAGGCATTTTGTGACATTGTGTGAGAAATTTCTAATTTACATACAATTCTTCCCTATGCCACCGTTACAAGTCTGTAAATTGGACCCCTCACATGCACACATAGTTGCCCTGCCCCCCCATTTGTTTTCTTTAAAAAAAATTCACCTTCCTTCAATCCCTGGTGTCTAGTGGCTCCCCAGTCATCTCTACCATAAACAGTAAATAAGCGCTCCCCAAAGTTACTATGCCACCTCTGTTATTGTTTAAAAAATTTCACCATTCACTCCCTGGTGTCTAGTGGACCCCCCTACCCCATCAGTAGATAGCAGGACCCACCCAGCTCCCCCTTCAGTACCCCATTCGGGTCACCGGCACAGACCTCCACCCACCTCCATGGCTGGCAGCCCAACTGAGCACCACTGAGTGCTTGAATGAATGAATATAAATTCAAACAAGGGACACATAAACACCTGTGTGTGTGTGTGTGTGTGTGGGTGGGGTTGGAGCGCTCCCCACAGAAAAGCTTAAATGTAATAATAAATAAAATGACAACTTAAGCACCTGAGGGTGTGGAGGGGGGCAGAGCACCCCCACAGAAAAGCTTAAACTGAAACATCTCACAGCTATACCAGCATAAATAAAGATATTTAGAAAATGCCTAATAAGACAAGATGGCTTGAGGGGGTTATCTGCATTCTCCGATACTTGAATTAACTGTATGTTAATGGCAGCAATTGCTGATGAACGAATGCCAATCCACTCCGATGAGAGCTATGTGTGCAATAATAATTTTCTTTCATTTGGTTTGTGTGCAATAAATATATTTTTTTTGGATAGAATAGCAATGGTTTTGGTTGATTTCTTTTGCTGTCGAATGCATTGCATGTAAGGCTTGCTGGTAGCAGTGTCTGCCTGATGTTTGCATAGGCACCGTATTTGATGCAAAAACATTTGAAGGGCAAGGGGGACCTTTAGATCTCCAGTAACCACAATCACAATAGAATTACTATTTTATAGATTTAAATTTTATGTTATCCTAACACACACAAACAGAAGTTGGCTGACTTTTAGTTACAATGTTTAAGAAACATTGTGATAAGCCTCTGTACCAAATCAAGGAAGCAAAGCCTGAGAGAGGTCCATTTACTCCAGCAATCATGCATGCATATGAATCAGGCCATTCTGGCCTCTAAAACTCACACTCCAACACACACACACAAACACACACACACACACACACACTCATCCACACTCATCCACTACACATACATACTCACATCACACACACACACACACACACACACACACACTCATCCACACTCATCCACTACACATACATACTCACATCACACACACACACACACACACTCAACCACACTCATCCACTACACATACATACTCACATCACACACACACACACACACACACACACAGTGTCATGTAAAGAACAGAAAGACACCATCCACAGTGCACTCAGGAGGACTCTACAGGAGACAAACATCCTCACCATAAATACAACAAGCAGCTATTTACATTAAACACACATAAGGGGCAATAAAAGTACAATAAAGCTAACAGGCAAATGTAGAAGACAAATCACAGCAGACAAATGGAAAGACACACTAGGACTACATGACAAAATAAAAACATGTTTTTGTAAAAAGAGATTTCAGCCATATTGGTCCTTGCAAAACAGGAGAAGATGGAAGGTTTGATACCTTTTATTGGACCAACAAGTGTCTTGCACAAAGATGGAATTATACACAAGCTTTCGGGGCCACACAGGTCCCTTCTTCAGGTGAATAGCAAAACTGAGCAACAAGCAGTATTTATATCCACTGTGGAGCAATTAAAAATCCGGAAGTGAAGTAGGAAGGTGATAAAGTGGACATCTTTTTGTAAATTCTGACTGACTGCAGTACTCCTTTCTAGTGAATCTCGCAAAGGCAGCACTGAATGAATACAAATAAATCAGTAACATTCCCAAATATTGAGCCCTATGCACAAATGTGCAGAGTGGCTTCATGGCACATAACTGTGGTGCATAGGCACCCCACACCTCCCCATGCCCAGTGCACCCCACACGCAGTAGTCACAAAATGGATACTCAACCCCTACACACCCGATCCCCTGATCAACAGCAGAGTTCCATGTGGGGCCAGACCACGGACAATGTAGGTGGTGTGCCAGCTCTCTGCATCATTCCATAAGGTGCAGAGTGCTGTGTACATGGGGCTGCCAGCTACACCATTGCAGGGCAGCTATAAACCAGTTAAGTTCCTCCCAAGTTGCAGC
Source organism: Neoceratodus forsteri (assembly GCA_016271365.2). Lineage (NCBI taxonomy): Eukaryota > Metazoa > Chordata > Ceratodontiformes > Ceratodontidae > Neoceratodus > Neoceratodus forsteri. The sequence goes on from CM057454.1 coordinate 578,484,197, forward strand.
TGCTGGCTGCAGTGGTGATGTCGGGGATCTGCAGACCCTGAAAACAGATGCTCCAGCCATCGGGGCACTCTTGCAGGGCTGTGGGCGGCCAACCAGGCACAGTCCACCCCATGCAGTTGGTGAACTTTGCACTGGCTGCCAACGTGGTGCACTGCAGGTGCAAGTAATCTACTGTCAGGACCCAGATCGGGCAACTGATTGGCAGCCTGAGTCCACCAATTTACACCCAGAGACCCCCAGGATTCCTGCACACCAGGAGGTCTGGCCGTGGAAGCTAGCTGTGCAGTGGCTGGTGTTAATAAAGGCAGCCCCAAGTGGATCTCCACGAATGTGGAGCCACTCGGGCAGAACATATACCTTTGGTGCGTAGCTTCCACCCGTTTGTGCATAACCCCCATTATGAATAATAATGTGTGCACTGGGCTGGGGAAGGGAGACTGTAACATTAACATAAGGAGCATGAGATACAACTACTACCAAAAATGCAAAAACTCTTCAAAAAGCAAACATTCAGAATATGACGTTTCCAGAGGTAGAGAAAGAGAGAGAAAACACCTTTGAACTGGTAACAAGGCACACACTACAAACATGAGTCTTGCATAATCCAGTTTCTGAAATGGTTGCACTACAAATGCAACATAGTGGTGTTATAGTAACAGAAAGGGATTTAAAGTGAAGCTGGCAAAAGCAGCACTGTGTGACTACAAATCACAAACATTCCCAGATATTATGCTGCAAGCACAGGCCTGCGGAAGGGAGGCTGAGCACAAGGACCCCCAATTCATGAGACACAAACTACAGAAAATCTAAAAATTCATCAAAATGCAGATACCCAGAATATGTTGGTGCCAGCAGAACAGAGAGAGAAAAACATAACAAACAAATTAAAAAGAAATTGAATTGTTAACCAGGTCCACACTACAAAAAGGAGTCTGACCATGTCTGCCTCCCCCAACCCCCAAGATGTGTTTGTTGCATTGTCCAATTTCTGAAATGGCTACATTACAAACACAACATAATGATGTATCATCTGTGCTGTGTTTGTTGGAATTCACTTTAAAAAGTAACAGAAAGGGATTTAAAGTGAAATTGCCAAAAGCAGCACTGAGTGAATGCAAACAAATCACAAATATTCCCCAACTATTATGTTGCAAGCACTTGCCTGAGGGAGAGAGGCTGAGCACAAGGAACTCGTGAGATACCAACTACCAACCAAACATCAAATGCCAATAAAACATTTGAAACATTTGTTAAAAAACACAATACCTTTTTTCCTGAAATGCTCTGCCAATAAACCACGCAGATAGGAACCTGTACACAGTCACAGAAATTGTAGCCTGTGTTTTGTCTGTGCCTCTGTCTTCTTAGCTTTTGCTGCTCACTTCCCTTTTCCTAGTCAGAGACTGGTGTGCATCTAGCATTTTTATAGCCCAGGTTGCCCCCGCCCCAACAGCTGACTCTGAAACTGTAAACCTTAGCTCCCCTCACCCTCTACTGCAGATTTTAGAATTGTAAACCCTAGCCCCCCTGCGCAACATACATTGAAACTGTAAACCCTAGCCCCTCCCCCTTTCTGCAGCAGATTTATCTCCCCTCTGTCCCTCTTCAGATTCTGCTCTGCTTGATACCATTGCCCTTGGCCAGCATGCCAGTTCTCCTACCCTTTTTTACCAGTATGTTTATTCTCCCATTTCTTCCACAATACTGTATCTATCTGTCTGTCTATATATATTTATTTATTTAACATACTTTAGGATTACAACCTTTGAGTCAGGGACTCATTTACAAAGGCTCTGCGTCAGAGTACAAGAAAACAGAATTTACAGAATACATAGTAACAGCAAAATGGAATTACACTAGAGTTAAGCACATGAAATTATAGAAACAGCAGTAGTACATGATTACAGTTACATACAGCCATATTTCAAAGAAACAGTTTGAATAGATAGGCAGAGTTTGGTTGTTGTCTATCAGATATCAACTGTTATCATCATACGTTAGGCACTGGCTAGCTCTGACTGTACTTTAGTGGAGTGGAAGACTAGCGCAGCTGACAGATGCAAGCAGCCCAACAAGGCATTGTCCAGAGGATTGACAGTGAGGTAGCCGTAAGGTAGGGCCTAACTAGAGGGTACATAGGCACCTCCGAGAGGAGAGTATTTGTTCTTTAAGTGCTACTTTGAAGGGACCTAGGTTGGAGATGGAGGATATATCAGTCAGGAGTTCAGTGTACCAAGTTGGTGCTCTGAAGGAGAAGGACCTTTGTGTTAGTGAGGTCCTGACTCTCGGGATTGACCATACCTGTTTGTTAGTGGAGCGCATATTTACCGTGGTGTAGGAACATTGGAGTGCAGCAGATACCCCCAGTGGGGAGAGCCCCAGGTGAATTTTCTTTGTAAGGAGACAGGTTTGGTAATGTATTCTCTCATCCAGGTCTAGGAGGTTTGTAAGGGAATACAGGGTGCAGGTTTGGGTAAGCTTATCTGTCCCTGACAGGAGTCTGCACGCTGTATTTATGGCCAGATGGATTTTGTTCAGTGCCGTATGATCGGCGGCTGAGTAGATGGTTAGCCCGTAGTCCACAAGAGAGAGGACCGATGCAGTGACAGCCAGGATAAGGGCTTCAGGGGGCAAGCAGGTTTTGTGCCTGTACAGAAGCCCTATGCGGCCATTGATGGCTGATGACAGGTTGTTTATGTGTGAGTGGAAGGAGAGGTGGGAGTCAAAAGTTACACCTAGGTATGTATATGTGTGTACCTGCTCTAGGGGAAGGAGAGAATGGGAGAGGATGGATATTTGCATATTCTTGGCCTTATTCTGATAGTAGGCAAAGAGCATGGCTTTTGTTTTTTCACATTAACTATGAGTCTTTGGTCTGTGAACCAGTTCTCAATTTGGTTATATGCATATTGGAGGGATGGTTGCAGAGAACATGGATCTTGCTGTGAGGCAAAGAGAACTGCGTCATCTGCATACAGCAACAGATTACTGGTGTAAGACTTGGGTAGGGCATTCAGGTAGGGATGCTGAACAGCAGTGGGCCAAGAATTGAACCCTGAGGAACCCCAGAGCAGACTGGCAGGGTGGAGGACTGGGTGGTGTGTATTTTGGTGCATTGCAATCGGGTTGTGAGGTAGCTAGTGAACCAGGCTTAAGATCCACTGGATTGGCCAAGATATTGTAGTGTGCGTATGAGTAAGGGGTGGGACACAGAGTCAAAGGCCTTTGACAGGTCGATGAAGATGGCTCCCACAAGGTGTTTCTTATCCAGGGCAGAATGAATATAATTGGAGAACTCAGTCAGGGCCCTGGTGGTGCTGTGACCCATCCTGAAGCCATGTTGTTCCCTACATAGCAGATTGTAAGTGAGAAGATAATCAGTAAGTTGGGTGGCTATAATCTTTTCAAGAGCTTTGGTGGGGGGGAGGATGGAGATGGGTCAGTAGTTATTGGGGAGAGTACTGTCACCACTCTTTAGTATTGGGGTGATGGTGGCCATCTTCCATATTGAGGGGAACTGCCCCAGACACAGGGAGCGATTCAGAAGGTCAGTCAATGGGGACAGAACAGTATCAAGTACAAGACCGAGGACCCTCATATCAAAAGAGTTCTTACAGTAGCAAGATCCCCTGAGGGCATTGGTGCCTTGTTCACGGTCACTACTTTGAAGTGGAAGGGGAGATGCTGTAAGTTAGGAGGCTGGGTTTCTGGAATAGGATCAAAGAAGCTGAGTGGGAGCACAGCACTAAGGTTGGAAAAAGATGCATTAAGGTAGTCAGCTATGGCCTGCAGGTTGGTGGTAGGTACATTGTTTATGGTAAACAGGGATGGGGGGAGCCAGGTTTTGACGTTCAGTTCCTTGATGTTGTCTTAAAACAGCCAGGAGTTCCCAAGGAGGAGGACAGGGTTGTTTTGTAGTATTCAGATTTTGCCTGTTTTATAGTCCAGGTGCATTTGTTGTGGGCTGCCTTATAGGCCTGCCTATCTGCTTGTGAACTGGAGGAAATGGATTTCCTCCAGAGGTCGTCTCTGCATTTGAGCTGATGGAGCAGTTCAGTAAAGACCCAGGCAGCATTGCGCTTCTTGGTCTGTACATTAGAAAAAAGGACATAAATATCACAAGCTTTATTAAAAGAACAGGCAAAGTAGCCAAGGGCTTCATCTATGGTTGGTGCCCGAGAGATCGAGGACCAGTCCCAGCTGGTTAGGTAATTCCTAAGTTTGGCGAGGCCACCAGGTCTGAGGCGGCGCCAGGACATTTTGTGCAGTTTGGGTTTCTGCTGGAAGCATGATCTTGAGAATATAATGGGAGAGTGATCACTTAGAGATTCAGGGAGGACCAAAAGATTAGAAATTTTGTTGGGATGGTTTGTGAGTAGGAGGTCGAGCAGGGTGCTGGAGCCATTAGTGGAGTTTACCCTTGTGGGTTGGTTGACCAGCTGGGTAAGATCAAGAGCAGCGAAAGTGTCTTTGATAGGCAAGGTTGTGCCTGCAAGCCAGTTCACATTCAAATCACCTACTATAGTGTGCTCTGTATTGGGTGGGATGCTGGCGATGAAGTTAGTGATAGTCTGAATTGCCTGAACTTGGTTTATCGGGGGACATATGCCATCATCAAAGTTAGAGGGGCCCTGGAGGGGTCTGGAGTGAGCTTTAGGGATAGGGCTTGGGCACTGTGGTCAAGTGAGGGTATAGGAAGCACATGACAAATGATGGAATCACGGATGTACACTGCACCCCCCCTCCCATGCTTACCTACCCTATCAGTTCGGTGGAGGGTGAAGCCTGGAAAAGCGACTTTCGAGTCAAGTATTTTTTTGGAGAGCCAGGTTTCTGTAATGGTCAGAACATCTGGTTGATGTTGCAATAGCCAGCAGTGGAGGCCTGCGGTTTTCTTGGGGAGGCTGCAGATATTCATTGCTGCTATTCTAAGCCCATGTTGTGAGAAGCTAGGGATGGGCAAGGCAGGGCCTGGGTTAGGATGGACATTCCCTGAGATGAGAAGGAGAAAGGCAATGATTCTGAGCAGTGCAAAGGATCGCTGTCTGAGTGTCCTGAGGTGCTGCTGCCTTGTTATCACACAGGTAGAGCAAGGAATGGCCAGGGCAATGAGTGAGGGATGGGATAGGAGTATGACCAAGCACGGCAGTAGATGTAGATAGGAGACCATGAGGAGAAGTATAGGAGGGGGCAGGGTGTGTGCAGCCAGCCTTGGTAGAGTCGGCAACATCAAAGATTGTGTGGGGGGGTGGGGTGTGCATGGGAGGGGTCCTCAGGTGGTGGACTTGTGGGACCTAGAAGCAGGAATAGTGCAATCAGGAGGAGCCTTGGACTGCAAGCGGGAGGGTGTCCAAAGGGGAGCATTAGCGAGGCAGGTGCCTGGTGTAAGAATAAGGGAGGTATAGTAACAGTCAAAATTGTGGCAGTCACCATGACTTAATGGTAGGGTACTGGACTGTGGTGTGGAGGGTACAGGGTTTGAATCCCAGAGGGGGACACAGATTTGGGACCCTCATGAAGCCCTTCGGCTGGGAGCAAAGAGTTATCCTGCAGTGGGCAGAAGAGGTTAAAATAGGGGTGCAGCAGCGACTCCTAGAGGTGGCTAGGGGAATGACACTACAGGGGTGGTGGGCCTGAGAGAATGAATGTGTGGAGGTAGAAAGTAAATAGAGAGCAGAGGGGTAGTGGAGTGGAGAGGTGGGTGAGAGAGGCAGTGGGAATAGAGGGGATGGGAGAGCTAGTGGGACATGACACCTGGAGGACTGAAACCCTCTAGTGGCTAGCTTATATAACCTGCAAATGGGAAACTTGAGACTTAGTAACTGAACCAACAGGAAGTCATGTGACCAGGGAGGTGCTTAAATTAAGGGTTGAGAATGGGAGGGTGGCTGGGGCAGTTGATGTGAAGTGTCTATGGGCTAACACCCCCAACAAACAGTGCAGGAAGTTAGGTCAGGTCAGTGGTTACCTGTTGAGCCTCTCTTGGGACAAGTTACCCTGTCTGTGTGCTGCTGCAGGCAGTAGGAGCTGGTACTGTGGGTGGGGAATCCAGGGAGGCCTAATGTGGAACAAAGGATTTCATTAGTATGCAGCGGGAGGCCTGCAGCTCTACTGCGCATGTGCAGGCTCTTTACCAGATTCAGATGCCTTGCCTCTACTGTGCATGCACTAACTATCGGGAGAGGATGCCAAGATCGAGATTCCCCATAATCACGACTAAGATCAGGTACTGAAATTGTATTCAAACACTGCTTATAACAGAGCTCTCCCACTTAGAATATAACTCTAGCTGCATGCACAAGCTTAGAAGACACTCCAGTCACACAATTAGAGTACAATGCCTAAATGCAGCCTCTTAAAGCTCCCATTACAGCGAGGTGAAATCCTGGTGCCTGGGATGCAGTCCACAGAGTCTATCAGCCCACTTTGGAGTGCAGAAAAGGTTGAACAAGCTAAAGTACAACACCCCCAACAAACAGTGCAAAGGGGTAGGTCGGTGGTTACCTCTTGAGCCTCTCTTGGGACGCGTTACCCTGTCTGTGTTGCTGCAGGCAGCGGGAGCTGGTGCTGATATATATGTAGGTCCCAGGCCTGCCTCCCCCCACATATTTAAGCAGTTATACAAGCTAACACAGCTGTAACCAAGAATAGTGGAAGCGGACAGGCAGAAGTCATATTCAGAAACCCCTTGTGTGCCATGTAATTGACAGCACGAATGAGCAAAATATACTGCTGTGCCTGTTGAAATGAAATACTCCCATGCACTGGCCTCCCCACATTCAAAAAGGTCAACAGCATTAAACAGCCATAGCAGCCCTTTTAGCACTGACTGTACCCTGCCCTTTATGTGGGGCCATGCCTGTCTCCCAATCCCCCGATCCCTGTTTCCTGTTTCAATAAATGAAGCATAGTGCATCGTACTCTAGTGCCCCCAATCACCAGGCCCCCACCAAAGAAGCATATCCCCTAGTAGTCTAGTCCCCAGGGGACTCATGAAGTCACAGAAACAGAATTTGTCCACAAAAAGGAAGCAGCACTTCACTTATTAGCCCACAGTGGCCAGCTGTCTGCCCAGATATTCCCTGACTTGTAGTCTGTCTCTACACAGACCATAACTAGTCTAGAGAACCACCCTCTCCCAGCCTATTTACTAATACTTCCACATGTCCCTATGCTATCCCACAGACCCTTTGTTTTTTACCTCCACCATCTGCTGGCAGTCTCTTCCAGGCATCTAGCACCCTTTCAAAGAAGCAGTACTTCTTTACATCCCTTTCCAACCCCCCCCCCCCATTTCATTGCATGCCCCCTGGTCTTGGTGCTCTGTTTCACTTGAAGGAGACTCCTCACCTGTGCCCTCTTTGCTCCCTTTTGAGGTACAAAATGAATCTGAAAGAGACAGGAGAAGGCTCTGAATATTTGTAGTAAGGGCTCAGCCAGGTCCAAATCATATAAACAGCTCTTGTAGTCATGGAACCCATATCCCAGCAATTGTCCAGTTCCTATAGTAATATACACATACAGTGGTGTCTCATAATACCCACCCTGAACCCCCACCCCGGACACTGGTCTGTACTCACAGAGTCTGTGACTGGCATGGCTTTCTGCTGCTCACCTCCTCGATCAGCCTTCATCTGACTGTCAGTGCATGATCCAAGTACTGGAAACAACACTGGCAATTGCCCACTGACCAGTCAGATAGTGGCTGGCTGAGGAGGCTAGTGGAAGGCTGTGCTGCTGGTCACTGTCAGTAAGTAAAGACTGGTGTTCAGGGATAGGTGAGATGGGGCCGGAGGTGTGTGCAGTTACTGTTCGGGGGCGCTAGACACCAGGGTATGTGCATATTATTACAAGGACTTTGCAATTGTGGGGGTCCACTACACTACCCATTCTCCTCTTTTTTAGCAGTATATGTTAGTCCACCACCCCTAGAACAGTCCTAGAACAGTCAGTCAACATGCATGTGTTGCTTCCCCCCCGTCCTGGTTCCATAAGATGCTTCCATTCCGTAAGTAGCCACCTCTGGGGAGGGTGCCCTGCCCCATATGCTGGTTCATTATCAAATACTGAAAAAATGCAGCATCCTATTTTTATCTGACAGAGGGACTCCAAGGGTCATTTCCAGGTGCAACCCGAGGAAAGGTGAGATGTACAATTAGAAACAAATTATAGCCAGTGATGTGGTTTTATAATGAGTATATAACATAAAGAGCATACATGGAATACAGTACGGACAAACAACAGGAAAAGTAAACTATTGTAAAATGCAATAAATAAATTTATTATGTTTGAATAGAATAACCAAAAGGTAACAGTTACAGAAACCAAAGTCCGTCAGTTACTTGTTTGTATGTACTGTATGTGTTATTTTGTACTGTTGCATTTAATAAACCCCTTCAGTCAAGTCAGATAATGCATGGCTTCTGAATTTGGCATCACTACTGCTTTTTAAACAAACGCATGAATCTGTATTCTAAATCTAGAAATATGACATTCTGTGCCAACGTATGTAAGTAATAAAACAATACAGCTTAATCATGTGTGCTTTTCCAATATCAAAATAAACATTTTTACTAGGCAAGTTACATTATTGTCACTGTTAGACCCCATTCTTACGTCTTTAGCCACTGTTGGGACCAGGACCACAGGCATTCACTGAAGGTGAAATATGATGGTCAGGCAGAAAGGAGTGCCCACCCTGGACCAGGAGTTGATAAAGTAAAAATAAAAGGCATGCACCCCTAAAGCTTTATTTATTTAGTTGTTTTTAACCAGGTATAGCACACTAAGCTGAAAGCTTTTTTACAGGAGCAACCTGTGAGCACAAGGAGGTTAAGTGGTTTGCTCAGGGTCACACAGTGTGCAAGTGGAAGCTGTGGGATTCAAACCCAGGTTTAGTCTGCTGGATATTGCCAGATTTGCAGCGCAAAGCCTTAGACCACAGCGCTATACTGCCTCCTAAAGCTTCATTCCATTGGTACTGCTGTGAAACCAGTAATGTGTCTCAGAGTGATACAAAATATGTTAAAACAATGAAAAGAAGTTTCATGAAGTAAAACAGAAAGAGGTGCCCCTTTAAAAACTAGTTCTGTGACCTAAGTGACCCCAGCTATTAGCCCAAAAATAAACTGTGATGCACCAAAGGGTTTACTTTGCACCACATCAAATTACTATGGTAACACACTAGAGATATACTATAGTCACATGGACCAAAATAAGGATTTGGCAATCCAGAACCATAAACAGCTCCTGTGTATCAACATTTTCCAGACAACCAGGAGCTACTTAGGCCAACCTAGGAGCTCATGTAAACAAAAAAGTGACAAAAGAAAAAGTGAATTTTTAAATCATGCATTGAAACTCATCCCACAGTAAAACTGACAATGCAAAGGAGTGACAGCGTTCAAGTATTATGTGTTGTCTAGGAACGCTAAAGCAGTCAGAACTCTGCAAGTTCTGCAAAGTAAGTTCCTTCTGGCAACCAAATCCTTACTTCAGCCCCTGTTGCATTCTTTCATCAGGGGGAAACTTAACTGAAACTCATTGCCCTGCATGATGCAATAATTAGTAATAGTTTTCAGTTGGCTGTTTATAACACTGACACAAGACTTTCAGCCACTTAATACTATAACATTTGGATGTGTACTAATGGCAAACTTCTTATATTAAAAGAGTATTGCTTTAATAAATGATTTATGCGTTAAGCAGCGGCTAATGCTATTGTTCTGGAGACCTGGCGGAGCCATATATTAAAGATTAAAATGTAATAAATAAACGTTTGCAGTGTCAGTGTGATTTTTCCTCTTTTTTTAGTATTTGTTTGTTTTACCGTTCTTTGCCCAGTGCTCATATTTTCCATACATAACCTTTTTAGCATTTTTTTTTCTTTTTATCTTGGCTTGAATATTCCTCTCCTCGGCTTTCTTTCATTCTTTTTGGCCCCTCCAACACACATGCATGCATGCTCCTTCTAATATACATATGCACATAAGCAGCAGCATCCCCATACTCCCCCCACAACCATGCAGCCGCAACACTCAACCTCTCCCATCCATTCATTCATGTGTGGTCATATTCTCCCTACCCCCAACAGTATCCATGCCTCATCCATCCCCATACTAACCCCCAAAACACACACACAACACATGCTTGTTGGGCTGGCTGCTAACTAAATTCTAATGTCAATATCCAACCTCCGTAACCATGAACATTGAAACGGAATTTGATAGCCAGCTTCCAGAATACGAATTTGCTGCCCTTCCCCACATACAACACAACATATGATAATGACTGTCTGACCTTCTCTCTCACAATATTGCAGTCACAGTAAGTGATCCTACCCTCAAATACACTCACTTGTTGCATGCTGTCCACCGGTGTTCCATCTGCGGACTCAGGCTTCTCTGCTTAACCCATCATGCATATTACCACTCATTCATCTGCCCGCCCTTCTGATTCTATGATCCTCACCTAAGTGAGTCACATGCTCCTGCTCTTTTTTTTTTATTCTTTTATGCGCCTCCCCGAATGGCCCCTACCTAACCGACTTCCCCAGCTCCGTCTCCCGGAATTACCGGGGCTTACCTTACTCCCAGTCTGGGAGCAGTGCTTGCAGAGTTGGTCATCATCCTGTCACTGGAGTTTTTTCATCCATCGTTTTCTCCCCATGTTCCCAAGGGCCCCAGGAGAAGGTTGCAGGCGCGTGGAGGCATGCATGCCCCTTACAGCCCCCGTGACAACCCTCTTCCGCCGACCCAATTGGCCTAATGCTGGCACCCTTGCCTGTGCAGACTCCTGGCCACCACCAGGGGGCAGCCTTGAGCAAGGGGCACCACTCCACCCCCCCAGAGAGGAGAGCTGCCTGCCGGCTGCTTCATCCAGCTCCGCCCTATCCCCCGTGCTGACCTCCGATGACCAAGGCTCTCTCCCAAACCCGGATCACTGGTGTGCCGCAAGGTAAGATGTCCAGCGTCTCAGCCCTCTGCACCACCAGGCTGGCCCATGCTCCTGCTCTTTGATGCAAAATCAGATGTGCATGTGCTTTACAGAGAGAGAGAGTGTGAGCAAATCCCTCCAGAGAGATGGAGCAAGAGTCATCCTCTCGATGATGTAGTGCCAGAAAGAATCACGCCATGATGGCAATGTCTGTTCCCGCCCACCCACCACTCAAGTTCTGTCTCTTTCTCCTCTGCCTTCACTTCCCTCTCCCACTAAGGTCCTGCCAGTTCTTCTGTTTTTCTCATCATCTCCCACTCCCTCAGGCTTCAAAATTATTCTAGCTCTCCTTCCCCACCTTCTCGCCACATTCTATTAATTTCCTTCCACCCTCCACTCTTTCTTACCACTCCCCCACCCCCTCTAACTCCAAGCTTAGCAGGATCTAGTATCCCCCAACCATCAGCCTTAAGGGGATATCCACCTAAACACCAAGCTTAAAGAATAACTAAAATCCTCCCCTAGAACTCTAACACAAAGGGAGTAGTGCTGAATACTAAAATGAGTTACCCTAGAATCCACCATGTAATATTGTTTCAGTAATATATTTTTTTTACTTTGGCTGCAGCCTTGGCAGCTAAGACTGCTGGGAATGTGCAATGCAATCATGTCACCGAAGCATGACATCTAGTCTGTAACAGTGACTCCATATGGAGTCTTATATTTCATGTCTAGGATTAGCACCTTATGTTTATCTTATCATCTTTATCGATATTTAACTTGTCATTAGAACGTAATGCACACGATAAACATTGATACGCCTTGTCATTATTATCAGTGTTTATCGTGTACAATAAGCTGTAATGACAAGTTAAATATTAATAAAGATGATATGGTAAAAAAGGTAAACATAAAGCACTAATCCGAGACGTGAAACATAAAGCTTCATATGGAGTCACTGCTACACACTAGTGGCCCGATTCAAAAAGCCCTGAATTGACGCAAAGTGCCTGCACCAAACAAAAATTGCACAAGTGGCATCTTGCATCAAATACTGCCCCCGTACCTATTCACAAAGGCAGCCTGCATCAACTGCAGGCAGCTTGCCCCAAACAGGGCTTGTGCCACCCATGCTCATGGATTTGGGCTGCGACATGAGGCTAGGGGCTTGTGGCAGACACAGGCTACCATAGCTCCACAATCAGGATTCACAAATCTCACCCAGAGTGTGAATTTTTAAGTATCCCTAAACCAACCAGGGCTAGTTTAAGGATATTTAGAAAGTCACCCTCTGGGTGAGATGAGCACTGTATGGCAAAGTGCTATGGTCCTCCGCCCCAGCGATAGCACCTGGTGTTATATACATATATAAGTTACTCCATCCAGATGGGCAAGTGAACCTCCCTCCCTCATACATCAAATGGGAAGAACACCCTTCCCCCCTCAGCTAGTGATCAAACAGGAGTTCAGCATGTTTATAGTTCATTTGCATCACCAGGTAAGGTAAAAGTTCCGGTTCCCCATATGATGCACAGGAGAAATGCTGAATCTCGTCCAACAACTAACACACCAAAATCTGGCCAATGAAAAATCATGTACATAACGCCCAGAGTCTGGGAAACAAGATCCCAGACCTGTAGGCAACAATGATAGACGATAAACTGGACATAGTAGCCACTAGCGCAACATGATTTACCAGTAACCATACTTTGGAGTCTTTAGTGTCCAGCTATGTACTGTTCAGAAGAGACTGAGGTACAAAAAGAGGGTGGGGGTAGAGTGGTCCTTTATGTCAATTAAAATATCAAAGCTACAGAAATTCAGAATACACATAAGGAGCCAGAAGAACTGTGGGTCACCCTGAAAACAGAAAATGAGACAGCCATATGAATTGGGGTTGTCTACAGGCCTCCAGACCAGGGGGAGGACCTAGACACATTACTGTAGGAAGATATACAAAACATGACAGCTAAAGTGGAGGTTCTGATAATGGGAGACTTCAACATGCCAGATACAGATTGATCAATACCAGCAGGAACATCTGACAGAACTAGATACATGGTGGATTCCCTGCAGGTGGAGGGCCTCAAACAACTGGTATAACAAACCACAAGAGACAGGGCTATCCTAGATCTAGTACTGACTAACGGGGAAAGGATCACAGATTTCCAGGTAGAAGGTAACCTGGGGGCCAGTGACCACCACATGGTATGGTTCAATTTGGCCACTAGGACTAAATCATCCCATTCCAAAGCAAAGATATGGGACTTCAGGGGAGCTGACTTTGATATGATGGCAACAGAGTTAAGCTAGCCCTGGCAAGAAGAAATACAGGTGAGGGGGTACAGACACAGTGGGCAAGCATTAAGGATGCAATACTTGAAGCAACATCCCATTGTGTTAAAGAGAAAAGCAACAGCAGAAGGACGAAACCACTTTGGTTCTCAAAAACAGTAGCAGAAAAGGTCAGAGCCAAACTTCTGGCCATCAGGAAATATAAGGAAAAGCAGTGGGACAGGACAAATATAGGGAGGCGTACCAAACTTCCCTTAGGGAAGCAGCAAAGGCAGTAAGGCAGGCAAAGGCCCAAACCGAGGAAACACTAGCACGAACAGTAAAAGAAGGGGATAAGACTTTCTATAGACACATTAGTTAAAGGAGGAATTCCAGAGGGGGTATTGCTAAGATCAAAGGGGATGAGGGGAGTGTGTGGAGGAGGACCAAGGAAAAGCACATGTCCTAAATAGATACTTCTGCTCAGTATTTACTGAGGAGAAGGTAGCACAGGGTTAACAGATCAGCACCATGGACACAGGGGTGAAGGAGGTGTGCATTAGTCCCTTCACAGAAGAAAGGGTCCTACAAGAGCTCGCTAAGCTCAGGGTGGACAAGGCAATGGGACCTGATGGCATACATCCCAGGGTACTAAAGGAGCTAAGGGTGAAACTAGCAGAGTCATTAGCAAAACTGTTTAGTGAGTCTCTGAGCACAGAAGAGGTTCCAAAAGACTGGAGAAGGGCTCATGTGATCCCGCTTCACAAGAGTGGTAGCAGGGAGGAGGCAGGGAACTACAGACCAGTCAGTCTGATCTTAGTAGTGGGCAAGATTATGGAGGCACTTCTTAAGGAAAAGATAGTGTAACACCTGGACTCCATAGGAGCACAAGATCAAAGACAGTATGGGTTTACAGCAGGAAGGGCCTGTCAAGCTAATCTCATAGATTTCTTTGACTGGGTAACCAGAGTGATGGACCAAGGAGGTGCACTTGATGTCACGTACCTTGACTTCAGCAAAGCTTTCAATACTGTTCCACATAGAAGATTGATTAATAAGCTGGGTGGGATCTGGGTGGGTCAGAAGTTGGTCAACTGGGTGGCAAATTGGTTGGTGGACAGAAAACAGAGTGGTGGTAAATGGCATACAGTCAGAAGAGATGCAAGTCATAAGTGGGGTACCTCAGGGATCAGTCCTGGGGCCAGTCCTCTTCAGTATCTTCATCAGTGACATTGCAGATGGACAGGAGGGTAAGGTTTGTCTGTTTGCAGATGACACCAAGCTCTACAACAGAGTAGATGATCCAGATGGGGTGGACAGAATGAGAAGAGATCTGGATAAACCGGCAAACTGGTCGGAAGAGTGGCAACTGGGGTTTAATGCAAAGAAGTGCAAGATCATGCAGATGGGTAAGAGAAACCTTGAAGCCACCTGTAGGCTGGGAGGGGAGTTGCTGGCAATTACAAGGGAAGAAAGAGACTTGGACATCATCTTCACAGATGACCGGAAATCATCCAAGCAGACCATTAAAGCAGTAGGTAAGGCTAGAGGGATGTTGGGGTGTATTAGTAGGGGTATCGCAAGTCATAAGAGGGAGGTAATAGTCCCTCTTTACAAGACACTGGTTAGGCCCCATCTGGAGAACTGCGTGCAGTACTAGAGGCAGCACCTGCACAAGTACATTAACATAATGGAGGCAGTCCAGAGAAGGGCAACCAAAATGGTGCAGGGACTGCATCAGAAAGCGCATGAGGACAGAGTAACAGAGCTCAGTATGTATACCGCAGAGCAAAGGAAGAAGAAAGGTGATATGATCGAAATATTAAAACATCATAAGGGCATTAACAAGGTGAAAGAGTCTAATACATTTCAATATAAGAAAAATAGCAGGACAAGAGGACACAGCATGAGATTAGAGGGAGGCAGATTAAGGGGTAATGTGAGGAAGTTCTTTTTCACAGAAAGGGTGGTGGATGCATGGAACAGCCTACCTCAGGAAGTGGTAGATATGAATACAATGAAGGGCTTCAGACAGGCATGGGATAGGCATAAGGGCGCAATACAGATGTGTATGACTAGATAGGCCATTGACAGAGTAAAAGCCTATAGCACATTCATAAGGTAGAAAAAATAGACAGACTGGATGGGCCTTGCAGTCCTTATCTGCCTTCAACTTCTATGTTTCTATGTTTCTATCCTGGTGGTCTGGTGGTCCCCTCTCCTTGATTCCCGATAGCACATGGTGTTAATTTAATAAATGAGTTACCCCATCATGGTGGTCTAGTGGCCCCCACCATAGCAGGTAGTGCCTACCACCCCACTCCTCCCCAATCCCGGAACGCAGCCGGTGACTGGCACAGCCCACCTCTCACCTTCGTGGTCGAACAACAGACTGAACTGTCAGTGAGCACCTCTACTAGATAGTGTACGCGCCCATGAATATGAGCATGTACACTATACAATAGAGGCCCTCTCTGACAGTTCAGTCTGGCAGCCGGCCGCAGAGGTGTGCGGTGAGAGGTGGGCTGTGCTGGACACAGGCTGTGTTCTGGGATTGGGAGGAGTGGGTTGGTGGGCACTACCTGCTGGGGTGGGGTGCTACTAGACCACCAGGATGGGGTAACTCATTTATTAATTTAACACCGGGCGCTATCCGGGTTTGGGGAGTGGGGACCACAGGACCACCAGGATGGGAGATCTTATTTAGTTATATAGCACTGGGTGCTATCTTGTATCTGGAAGGGGGGGACAATAAACCACCAGGACTGGGTAACTTATTTATTAACTTAACACCTAGTGCTGTTGGGGAAGTGGGACCACTAGACCCCAAGGAGGGGATATCTTATTTATGTAGCACTGGGTGCTATCGGGGATTAGGGAGGGATGACCATTAGACCACCATGGATGGGTACTGTTTCTATTACTGCAGATGGGGGGGACCACCTGCATTTACCACAAGGAGCCTGTGGCAGACCTTTTCCATGCACCATGTATTTGCCACATGGGAGAGGGTGCCACATGTGTGAGGACTTAGGCACTGGAACCCCTCCTGTACCAAAATCTGGTGCAGGGTCCCTGGTGCACTGGGCTTCAGTTCAAGCTGCTGTTTGCCACTGCTTGTGCTGGTCTAAGCCCACTTTGTGAATTGGGCCCTAGATATCTTACTTTGATGACATCATCACGTTGCACATTCCAGGCAGTCTTAGGTGCCAGTCAGCATGGTTCTGCTCAAATTCTTTCTGAATGCTACCAAAGTGGAAAGAAAACAAAAACTTGCTGAGGTGTGGTCTAGCTTCTAACCAAGATGGCAGTGTAGTCTCTAAGCTCCCTGTCCCTGTGGGCTTTATCCTGCAACATCCTGCTGTGAGAGGCCATAAATTTCTTTGAACTATATAAGAAAAAGAAGAGGAACTCACCGTCAGTATATCTGCAATCTCATTTTCCTGTTCTGGTGGTACTGCTGCCTCCTACAACTGCTTTTGTCAGCCCAGGGCCCTCAGGACGGTGTCCCTCTCTCCTATTCAAGATGAACCTGCAACAACGGAGCACTTGTTTTCCCAGTTAATGGAGCAGATGACTCAAATGACTGTAGCCCTTAAAGCTAATACAAAGACGCTGCAGACTATTGAAACCAGAATATTTCATAGCGAGAAACATTTAAAAGCTCATAATGTGGCCTTACAGGAGCTCATGGCCACAACTCGGGATCAGGCCTGCCTTATAGCTCTTTTACAAGATAAGGTGGATGACTTGGAAAATCGGGGCCGACTAAATAATCTACAATTTGTCGGGTTTCCTGAAGGGACTGAACAGCAAGATACAGTGTTTTTCTTACAAGATGTATTGCCTCATATTCTTGGCCTACCTATGGATACTACTCTTCAGATCGGATGGGCGCATCGTTCTCTCGCTCCACTTCCCAAGCCAGGAGAGCACCCACGTCGAATCCTAGCCAGGTTTCTGGATTATTAGCAAAAAGAACAGATCACTGCTGCAGCAAGGGACCAGGGATCTATTTCTTGGCAAGGGCATACGATCCGAATTTTTCAGGACTTTTCCTGAGATCTCACCCAAAGGCGTAAGGCATACACGCCCTGCAGAAAAATACTGCATGCTCACCGGATATCTTTCTCGCTCCGCTACCCTGCCACCATGTGGGTAATGCTCAATGGCTCTCCTACCTTCTTCTCTACTCCGGAAAGCCTGATGGATTTTCTCCAAAAAGAATACTCTCAAGACTTCAGAGACCCAGAGCTGTTTTGTACATCTGACAGCTCCACAGACTCTTCTCGCCGCATGGAGGTGTCCACTAGATCCCCACCTCAATCTTCCCAGCCTCCGGTGCTCTGCTTTGAAGCATCCTTAACTCCAAGAAGCAGGAAACGCTATCCGTTGCAGCAGCACGAAATACGTCCACATCCTATTTTCAGGCAAACTGATAAAGAAGCCCAGGAAGATGTGGCTGATGACCTGCAACATTTGTATTCGCCTAACCGCTATGCCCCTCTGATCACCCTCTCTGACCAGCCAGCGCATAAAATAGACTGTTTTACAGAAGACTCTCCTTCAGAGCCGCCAAGCTCCTGGACTGCAGTGGTGGCAGCGGAACCCAAGTCGGTTCCTTCAGAACAAACTCCCCCTGTGCCATCAATTCCATCCCGCCAGCGTTCCCCACCCTCCGAGGAATCAAGATGTGAGCCCTCACAACTGACCGAGGAACTGCCTCCCTGATTGAACAGATAAGTGCTTTTCCACTCACTTGCACTTGCTATTTGGGTGTTATCTGGCTGAGCTAGGGGGCCGGTCTTTCATAGCCATACGGCTAGGCTGATCATTGGGAACTGAAATATTCTGGCTGCTGAATGACCCACCTCCCCTCCTTGGGCGGATCTGGTGTTGTTTCTCCCTTCTTCTTGCCCACAGTATGCGGTAAGGAACATCAGAAGGGAGTATTTAGAGGGGGAAACAATGAATGGTCCCATCTATTCTGTAACAGCCAACCATCACCGCCAGCGCTGCAGGGGGCTCCGTAATGGTACCATCCCGAACCTGCGGGGACTGATATCATCAGAATGAAGACCACAACTACAAGATGAACACTCATAATATGAGGTGTATGCTTCGGGAAACTAGCAACAAGTGGGGAATGTCCCAGATGTTTCATTTCCGTGGGCAACATCAGAAATGTGTAATGGGGCGGTTTTGTGTTTAGTCTGCTCTAAAACTCACTCCCCTTGCAGTGTCAATACTCGCTCTGAATTTTGATGTGGTCAGAAACAAGGAGCATGATCGTGCCTTTCAGTTATTTATGTTTTTTGCTGTATGCTCCCCCTCTCTTCTCCTTGTTGAGGAGGCCTAGCATAAATACAGTACAGATCATTCGAGTTCCTCACCTTTAGGCGATTTAACCTGTCCACAATTTACTGATATCTCTCTGGCACACCTTAGGTCTTCAGCTCCCCGTGTGGTAGTTGGAGGAATTCCCTGATGCCCCCTTAAATATGTTATACTGTATTTTGGCTATTTACACCTCCATTTGGCCCCCCAGCATTTCCTATCATTCTCCCTCCTATGCTCTCAAAGGGCATGGAGCCGGAGATGCCAACTGCCAGTTAGCAAACATGTGGAGCTGCAGTCCTTACAGTGCTCCATTTCTTCCCCCTACATATCCACCCTACAAGAGGACAATGGATGGCCATGGAAGTTGATCTTCCGGTCTAACCGCTGGCCTCCGTCTAATGTAAGTTTCCAGATAGGTCCAATGTTGTATATACTTAGATATATACGTAGGCTGTTAAGCCCATTGTTTTGGATATTAATTTTCATAGACTGAGTTTGTTCTAAGAAGACATTCAAACAAAATGCTGCAGGGTTCATCTCAGGTATATGGGAAAATGTTTTAAAGAGTCTCAGGAGGGGTAGTCCGGTTGTGACCTCAGCCTGCTCATCCTATGATGCTACTATAGTATCTAGCACCAATTTTAATCACTTTAATTATGGCTGACCTTCATGCATACACCGGGAACGTGCGGGGCTTAAATACCCCAGTCAAATATAAACAGCTGTTATCTCATTTGTAAAGGCTGAGGGCCACGCTGGCCTTTTTACAAGAAACTAAACTGACCAAACAAGACCATGATAGGTTAGTAAAAGACTGGGTAGGGCAGGTATTCTCCACCACCTTTGCAACTAAAAAGAGAGGGGTGGCCATCCTTATTCGTAAGTCACTTGCTTGGAAATGCTTGCGGTCCCGTTCTGACCTTCAGGGCAGATGGGTGATGGCACTAATGACGACCCCTGAAGAGCCCCTACTTCTTTTATGTTTGTATGCCCTGAATGAAGACAGCCCCTCCTTGTATCATTCATTAGCACAGGAGCTAAGCTCCATATCTACAAACCCCTTCTCCACCATTTTGGGGCTGGATTTCAATTTGGTACTGGTGCACCAATTAGACCACAGTGCCCTCATGTCAGAACACCACCCTAAAGCTCGACTAGCTTTACACCAGCTCATAACAGAAGTGGGCCTAAACGATGTATGGAGAACTCTACATTCGCAGATGAAGGATTTTTCCTTCACCTCTGTGGTGAATGGCTCTCATAGCAGACTTGATTTCTGGCTGGTGTCGGCTGACATCTGACAGAGTACCATAGACTCTACGATCATGCCTAAAGTTATCTCGGATCATGCCCCTGTACATCTCCATATTTTATGGGGTTTACAGCCACGTAAGTCTGCTAAATAGAAACTAGATCCCCCTTTTGCTTAAGGACCCATTCTTTGTTCCCTGGATAACCTCAGAAACAGCTCTTTTCCTAACCGAAAATCACCCTCAGCATACCTCGTCGAGCACCCGCTGGGAGGCTCTCAAGGCCACCATACGTGGGACTATAATTGGTTTCGCATCCCTTCACCGAAAAAAATGGGAACATCTCCTTAGCTCCTTGGAAGCCAAGCTAAAAGATTTAGAAACCCGGGCTAAACAGCTGCCTCACCTAGCAGCTGATTCTGTAATATATAAAGACATGCTCTCTACTCGTATGGAGATTAATCATTTGCTAACCCACAAAGCGGAACTGGCCATGCTATGACTACGCCATCAATACTGGTAGGGGGTGAAAGGCCAGCAAGCTTTCAGCCTACCGTCTTCGAAAACAACAGGCAGAATGCCATATCGCTGGTCTGAGAGACTGGTCTGACACAATCTGTTCTGATTCTAACTCTATTAATGGTATTATGAAACAGTTTTACTCCGAATTATACTCCTCCACTAAAACCTAGACCGATGCCTCAATGAATGCTTTATTGACCTCGCTTCAACTTTCCACTCTCCAACCCTCCCAAGCAGAGTCCTTAGATCTTCCTATTACACCTGAGGAAGTCACAATAGCCATTAAAAGCCTCAACGAGGGTAAGACTCCGGGAGGGGATGGCTTCCCAATCGAGCTGTGGCAGATACTGGCCCCTCAGGTTGCCCTCCTCCTCACACAGGTCTATAATGAGGCACTGCAGAAAGGCATTTTCCCTCCTACCCTTTGAGAAGCAATTATTACTGTATTTCCCAAAAAAGATGAAGACCCCATGCTCCCTTCAAGCTACCATCCGATTTCCTTAATTAATACAGACAGCAAAATCTTTGCAAAAGTTATAACTCTCAGGCTTAGCCCCCTCCTTTCTTGTCTTATCCACCCTTCGCAGGTGGGCTTTGTGCCCAGGAGTCTGAGCCGGGACCATCTCAGATCGCTATTTAATATTGTCTACCAGGCTAAATCTCTTCCCACCCCTGCAGCTGCCATTGCAGTTAACTTCGAGAAAGCTTTCGACTCCCAGGAATGGGATTACCTAGAGTGTGTGCTGCAGAGGTTTGGCTTCGGCCCTCTATTTTGACAATGGATCATGGCATTGTACCACCAACAAATGGCCAGGATCCAGACCAACGCGGTAATCTCCAGCCCCTTCCAGCTTGGTAGAGGCACTCATCAAGGATGCTCCCTTTCCCCTCTTTTATTTATTTTAGCAGTTGAGCCACTAGCAGTGGCCATCCGACACCACCCACTTATTCATGGTATCTCTATCGAGACTCAGACTTATACTACACTTATGTACACTGACAATCTTCTGGTCCCCGTCACAGATGTTGTAACAGCTCTCCCGGCCCTACTCACACTTCTGACCAACTTCACAACTGCCTCTGGCCTTTGGATAAATGTATCTAAAACCAAAATACTACCTCTCAAATCAAAATTTACACAACACTGTTCCTCTCCCTTTGGACTGAATTGGGCCCCAAACTCCCTTAAATACTTCGGCATTCATATTTCTTTGGATTTGTAGAAAATTTGGGACCTCAACTTCAGCTCCTTGGTTGCTGACCTCAGAACAGAAGTGGATAGATGGAAACTGCTTCACCTTACCCTGGCAGGGAAAATAGAGACTTTAAAAATGATTGCGATCCCAAAACTTTTATATCCTCTCTCCCATATTCCTCTAGCCCCGAAATGGCTTCGCATTATTGATAAAATTGTGGGTAAATTTCTTTGGGAAGACAAAAATCCCTGATACAGCAGGGGTAAGCTTCTCTCTCACTGGAGAGAAGGTGGCTGGGGCCTCCCCTGGCTTGAAGGCTATACTTGGGCCTATTCAATGGTGCAGTCCCTGAAATGGTTCACTACTGTGACTCCAGACTCCCCTCAATGGCTCCATTTGGAAAAGGCCATAGCTCAGGTCCATAGCCTCCCTCTTCTGGTATACAATCCACTACTTAAGCCACTATGAGCCCACCCCACTATAATGCCAGCGATTAATATCTGGCATAAGGTCCCCAAAAGGATTAGAGCTAATCCCACCCCAACTATCCACACACCTATCTTTCACAACAAGCTTATTTTAATAGACAATAAACCTGTCCATTGGCCTCATTGGGAGCAAGCTGGCATTAAAGTTGGCAGATATTTTAGACGAAACAGGATCAAGACTGAAACCCTTTCAAGCCCTAGTACAAACAAACACCATAAGCAAAGTGGATTTTTGGAGATACTTACAGCTCCGCAGCTCCGTAACCACAATCCTCAAACCTAACCCGCTAGCTCAGACTACTCCTCAAAGAATCTCTGCCTGGCTTAAGCTTCCTAAGAGACAAGTCAGTAAAATATATGCAGATATTAGAGGGAGTATCCCCTCTCAATCTGAGGCTTAAAATCAAAATGAGAAAAGGCAATGGACATTAAGCTAGATGACACCCAATGGGATCTCTGCTGGAAACTGGCACACTTTAGCTACCCGGATGCCCATAGTAAACTTATTCAAAATAAAATGCTGCACCACTGGTACAGATCACCAGTGGTACTGTATAAAGCAACGCTCCTGAATACTAACCTATGCTGGAGATGTCAGGCTCAAGTGGGAGATCTCTTTCACATTATTTGGCAATGTTCCTTGCTGGCCCCCTTTTGGCAAGCTGTTGTTCAACTAGTCAAGGATGTCCTGGGCCTAGCAATTCCACCAAACTCCCTTTTATGGATCCTGGGCATACCCTTTCCTGGATTTTATCTTAAACCCCACTTCATCCGTTGGCTGGCACTGCTTAGTATTTCTGCCAAATGCCTTATACTTTCACGGTGGAGATCTAGCGAAATCCCCACTATATCAGAGCTCCAGCATGCTCTCACCCTCCGCGCTACACTTGATCGTATGTCCCACTTAACACTCAATAAGTTAGCGACTCATGCATGCATTATGCTGGGCCCCCTACCTAACCTATTTGAAGCCTAGAACTGGTATAGGATGAACCCTTTTTGGTGGCTTATAATCTATGTTATTCTTAAAGTGCTCCGAGATGTGAGACTCTTAATTCTCATGTGATGCAACAAGCTATGCTCCTATTTTACTCTTCTAACCCTAGCAGTGTGTATGCGCTTCCTTACTTTTACTAGATACCCAGTCTTTTTTTATTATAATATGCTTTATTAAAATTTTCCACAATATACATACATGAAAAAGAGCACAGAAAAAAAAACATACAATGCCATACGTTACAAAACTTCCCCTGGCATTTAACTCATTGCTTTGAGTATTTACCCTCTCCTCCCTCCCTCCCCTCCACCTTCCCTGTACACACCCCTCCCATCCACCCGTTTAACACATTTCAGTAATTCACCACAATTTACTCCTCCTCTCCCTACCTCCTACCCCGAAATAGGACTGCATATCCCTTACACTCTAAAATAATGTCTTGGACACCTCATCTTACGAAGATAGATGCTTTCCCTTTGTCGCCATCCTGCTTTATTCAAAACTGGAATATTATTCTCTGTCAAGCGATTTGAACCTCCCAGCCATAAATTCTGAAAATTGTTTCCATCTCTCCTTAAACTTGCCTATATTGCAGAATTGCATTGAGATCAATATTTCTGCATAAAACGCTGTGTAGATTTCTTGAATCCGTTCCCTAAGAGATGGCGCAGTATCCTTAATCCAGTACCTAAGAATAAGAAGCAATGCTACTGCTGAGATAAGGGGATACCCAGTCTTAACATGCAAGCTTGGTGTTGCTTTGCTGATGGCCTTATTTTGCTACATAATAGTGCAGAGATGTGAGGGCTTCCCCCTCCTACCCCTGCTAAGTCCATCATAATTGAAATGTGTAGTTCATATGATATGTATAAGGATGTACTATGAACATTTTGCTGTAAGATCCTTCTCTACTGTAATATTTTATCATGTTTGTATGTATAATACTGTCCTCTAAGTTGAAAAACTTAATAAAAACTATTAACTGAAAAAAAAACTTTCTGAAACAATACTAAATGATGAATTTTCACCTATTCTTCAGCAGATTGTCCCCCTTCTGCCAACAGTCTTCCAAACCTCATCTTCCGCCCTCTCTGGGACTTGCCCTTGGGATCCACCTGTTCCTCTGCAGATTGCCACCCCCCCCCCCAAGTAGCAGAGCATCAGGGGTACCCCAAGCCCACTACAGATGCCACACTCAGTTCAAAGGGGTCAGCTCCTAGTAAGCAGCATGGGGCTGCAATGGACCAAGGGCACCATCCTGCAGCAGCTAGAGGTCTTTTGTCCCATTTTAACCCCACCCTCAGACACTCCACGGAGCTGATAGCATGATGTGTGCAGACAGAGCATGCTTACATCTTCTGTGGCCCTGCTGCTCCAGCCTGCACCTCTAGCTATGATCCTCTAGGTGGCAATGTTGCAGCAGAGCTCACTACCCTTCCTTTCTGGAGGAGACAGTCCTTTGAGATACTCAAACTCCCCCCCCAGCCCTCAATGAGCTAGATTAACTCCCAAATCAGAGTCACAATGTAATGAGTGGCAGCACTTCCACTGCATCAACGGGCTGGCCCATAAATAACGAACTTTAAGGTAAACAATTTTATTATTCAGCATTACTCCCTTTGCACTAAAGTGCTACCAGAAGATTTCAGGAAAGGTACAGCCAACAAAAGTACCATTCAGGTATCCATAAAAGGGATCTAGGATTCTCCTAACCACTAGGCTTAAAGAGAAAAGGGAAATTGTTTAATCTGGAAAGGCACAATAAGTCAGAGCCTGTTTCCAGGTGTGACCTGACGGCATAAAGAAGTCAAGTGACTTGCTTAAGGTCACACGGTATGCAAGTGGGAGCGAACGGGATTCAAACCCAGGTCTCCAGGTTTGCAGCTCAGTGTGCTTAACCACAATGCTATACTGCCTCCTAAAGGAAAATTAATCTAAGATCCCCCTAAGCACCAAGCTTAAAGAGATCTAGGATGCCCTAGGCACCAGGCTTAAAGGGATTCAGGATCCCCCTAACCATGAGGTTTAAAGGGAACCAGGATCCCCCCAACACCAGGTTTAAAGGGATCCAGGATCCCCCAAACCACCAGGCTAAAAGGGATCTAGGATCCCCCTAACCACCAGGTACAAAGGGATCCAGGATGCCCCTAACAATCAGGCACAAAGGGATCTAGGATCCCTGATTCCCCTTAACCAGCAGGCTTAAAAGGATCTAGAATCCCCAAACCACCAGACTTAGAGAGACCTACCACCTCTCTAGAACACCAGCAAACATCTTTAGATGGACCCATTCCTCAACACAACAGATTTACAGATCTCCAACACCACCACTCTCCCTTGCAAACCTTTAAGCTTAGATGGCCCTACAACCCACAAACCACCAAGAACAAAGGGCCCTACAAACTCCTTCACCTTCAGGCAAAGGGAGGCTTATAAACCCTCTCACCAACAGGCACAGAGGAACCTACAACCCCCCACACCAACAGGCACAGAAGGACCTATAAACCCCTTCACCAAGAGGCACAGAGGGACCTATAAACCCTTTCATCAGTAGGCACAGAGGGACCTATAAACCCCTTCTCCAACAGGCACAGAGGGTCCTACAAACCCCTTCACCAACAGGCACAGAGGGACATATAAACCCCTTCTCCAACAGGCACAGAGGGACCTAGAAACCCCTTCATCAAAAGACACAGAAGGACCTATAAACCCCTTCACCAACATTCACAGAGGAACCTATAAACCCTTTCACCAACAGGCACAGGACTTATAAACCCCCAAACTTCAAAGCACAGAGGGACCTATAAACTCCCAAATGACCAAGCACAGGTGGACCGATAAACCCCCAAATTATTAAGCATAGAGGAACCCATAGACCCCCAAACCATCAAGCACAGAGGGACAAACCCTCAAACCACCAAGCAAAAAAGGACATATGACTCCACTCACCACCAGGCACAGAGGAAGCTATGATCCCCTTTTCACCAAATGTACAAAGACGGTGGTGCCAATATAATCCCCTTACCATCAGGTTTTGCTGGATCACTAATCTCTTTACCACCAGCTAGCTTAGAGGGGCCTAAAACCCCTTATCACTAGGCAAAGAGACCTATAAAACCCTTACCATCATGCACTGATGGACCTATAAACACCCTTGCCACCAGGCATAGAGAGACCTATAACAACCCCATTAGCAACAGGCTTTTTGAAAGACTCATAAACCCACCAGGATTAGGGGAACCTATAACCCTTAGTCTAAACCATAACAAACAGACTT
The DNA here is from genome assembly GCA_016271365.2 of Neoceratodus forsteri. NCBI lineage: Eukaryota > Metazoa > Chordata > Ceratodontiformes > Ceratodontidae > Neoceratodus > Neoceratodus forsteri. The sequence goes on from CM057454.1 coordinate 578,510,476, forward strand.
AGAAGGGCCCATACACCCCACTGGAGAAAAGAACAAGTTTGAAGCAGTGACAATGGGCTGTGATCATTCCTGGCCGTCATCCCCTAAGTGGCCTTGTCCAGCCCCCGCACCATCTGTCCACACAGGCAGCAGTAGATGTGCAGCAGTTTCTCCCCATCATCGTACTCTTCCAGATCCTTGTATCAGAGCAAATGATGGAGTGTGACACCACTTTTGGCAAGTTCAGCATCTCGATTCACTAAATGCCTCCCAGTAGCAGTTCCCGCTTCATTCTCCATTCTCCACAATAACAAGCTTTCCAGCGAACCGTCCCCAACACCAGGAACCAAACATACTTTTAATGAGGAGGTATCAGCGCAGAACCTGTACACCATACTGCACATCATAATATCTCCCCCTGGCAAGTGAAGCTGCTCTATCTCTGAGTCTATTGACTTTCCACTGCATGTATGTGACGTATGCACTATGTAACAAAAAGCGACAAAAAGAAAAAGCCCAGGAAGGATTAGCACTGCAGGGAAGGGGTTCTGACCAAGGACAGACAGAATGAGAAGTCTGAACCTCAGACAGCAGCTGAGCATCAGCGTGGCTGGTGCCCCCCCTTCAGTAATTCTTCGCATACCAAACTCGAGTTGGGAGGACACCAGGCATACTGCAATTTTGTCTTGGGGCAGGTAAGCTTGTAATACAAACTACTTTCATTTGTTGCCCCTGCTCTGCCTGCTTTCAAGGTATACTCTCCAGAGTACACTGTGTATGTCTATCGATGTCCATGGTCAGTGATGTTGCTGTCCTCTGCAGTCCCTATGATCTTGTCTTATGCTGGCCATCAAACTTTTCAAGGTATCATTAGTGCCCTGCTTTATTCTGTAGTGTAAAGTGTATTTGAGTTAGAAAAAATATTTTTAGAGAATACAAGGACTTCATCAGACATGTAGCAGAACAGAATGAAAGTATAACTTCTGCTGGCTTCAGTAGATATACATAATCAACTCCCATGATGCCTTGCATGAGTGGGGTCATGACCTTTAGAATGGAGAAAAACAGGTTTTCACTCCAGGTCAAAACAGAGTGAAGCAAACTCATTACTATTTAAATTAGGATGACATTAGGGGATGCAAGAGAGGGGATCATTGTTAATGCCTACAAACTACACAGGTATGCAGAAAATAGGCTGAGGGATCTTTCTCTTTAAAGCTGCCAGAAATATAATTTCTGGACACCCAAAATCCAGGGTGTCCAGCTTAGCGAGAGGAGCTGTTTGCTCACGTTCATTGTATGAGAACAGCGGGACTTTCTTGACTTCTGCAGCTGAAGCTGGAACTCATGCTGTGGGCTGCAGTAACAGCAGTAAGCCACCATTTCCCTGGTATTTAGTAGTACCCACCCTACAGTGCAATCACCATCCACATAATAAATTTAGCTTTTCCCAGTGTTTAATGACAGCCCCACCCTCTGATTGCCATCCTCCTAAGTTATTTATATTTCCCTTGTGCCTAGTGGTACCCCTCACTAATCCCTGTCTACATCATTGTTACATAGTTCCCTGATGTCTAGTGGCATCCCTCCCCTTCTGATCACCATCCCTGTTGTTTTTGTGTTCTTTCCCTGGTGTCTAGTGCCACCCCACCCTCTGATCACCACCAATGTAATTTATTTATATTTCACTGGTGACTAGTGGCACCCCCAGCCTCCAATTGCCATCCCCATAATTATTTGATAGTTCACCGATGTCTAGTGGCACCCCCCCGATCGCCATTCCTGTTAAGGTTGAATCTTTCCCTAGTGTCTACTGGCACTTCCTGCCTTCCTATTGCCATCACTGTTATTTTGTCATTTTTTCTAATTTATTTTATTTTTTTATTCATTTCTTGGAGTACAGTACCTTTGAACTAGCAGGTCATTTACAAAGGTTCCACTTTAATTCAGAAAGAGATTGTATAAAAACAAGAGGAACATTGTGAGAAAACAGGAAACAGGCAGGATCATAACATGATTATTACAAAAACATGGAAAGATCAATTATAAAAACAAATTCCAGTGGAATGCATATGACATGAAGAAACAGGCAGGTCAGATTGATAGTATATTAATTACAGAATGAGTTACAAGTGTTGAAGAAGGTACAGAAGTTTACAAGGAGAAGGGATTTTACAACAAACATGATAGAACTGTTCTTGTCAAAGTGTGCTTCATAAAATGTATCAAGTAAAAATTAAGATAAAAAAGTCTCTAACCCCAGAGGTGGGAGGGCCTAGGATAGTAGGGAGGAGTAGAGGGGTGGGCCTTAGGGGGAAAATTTCAGGATAATAGGGGCATACTTGGTAGGAGACTGAGGACAAGGTAGGGTAGATGATTGCTTAGAAGGACGATGTCTAGGAGTAAAGGATATTGGGGTGGACTAGGACAAATGGAGGTGGGGGTCAGGGTGGGTGGGGGTTACGTGTAGGGAAGACAGTGGGGGGTGAAATCTTTGGATACATCCTGAGTAAGGGCAAGGTAGAAGTTATAGAGGCACCCCCTGCCTTCAGATCACCATCTCTGTTGTCTAATGCCACCCCCACCCTCAGATTGCTGTCCTTAGTAAGGTTTTGTCTTTCCCTGGTGTCTACCAACACCCTCCACCCTCTGATCACCATCCCTATCTGAAATGAAGAAAATGGTACCTCAATGTTTTGTTAACCTGAAAAAAGAAAACAGTCCCATGTCAATCTAACCCCCCACCACCCACTCAGCATGCACCCCCCATTCCCCCAGTATACCCCCACACACACTCTCAGTCACCTAAATAGGTCACAGGGTGAAGATCTACTCTCCCATCAAAGACATATCTTGCTGCTAGAACTGCCAACTGCAATATGAGAAACTAAGGAAGCAGCATAGCACAGTGGTTTAAGGTTCTGAGCTGGAAATCTGGTGACATCTAGCAGACCAGACCTGGGTTTGAATCCCATAGTTTCTACTTGCATACTATGTGGCTCTGAGCAAGGAACTTAACTTCCCTGTGCTCCCAGATCACTCTTGTATAAAAGCTTTTGGCTTAGTGTGCTACTCCTGGTTAAACAACTAAAAAAAAAAGGTAAGTGCGATTCAATGAGTTTCAATTGGGTTTTCAACTTTGATGTGTAGCTTAGCCTTTGTTTGCATATATTTAAACCACATTTTCAACATGGCCTTCTAGGGACCCTACCTCATGAACAATGGTAATGAAATTCCACAAATATGGCCTTAAAAGTGATTTCATGATCTGATGGCAAAATCACCTTTCTGGTGTGATTTGAAAATTTTCACCACTTGTTCATTAGAAGGGGTCATATGAAGGCAATGTTGAAAGTATGGGGTCAAAATACAGTATGTAAAATTGGCAAAGTTATGTGTATGTGTTAAAATTGTACTACATTACCTCATAACTTTGATAATTTTAAATGTTTTGATCCCAAATTTTCAGCTTAGCATTTTTTCATGTCACCTTATGAAAAGAGATGCAACAAAATTTTAATTTGCCGGTGAAGTTATGGCAAAATTGGGAAAGTCACCTCTGCACAGCAATTCATGAAATTCTGCTGATAGGCTGTAAATTAGCCTATCTAACATTGCCATTTTGTTTGGTGTAATTTCGCCACAAAGTGCAGAATTTTGTCTGCAAACCATGGAAATTTGCCTGTGAATGGTGAAATTTCCCCCACGAGTTGTGAAATTCTACTGTTCGCAGTGAAATTCCACCAGTCACAGGTAAAATTCCACACTTCACAGTGAAATAGCTCAGTCTGCAAGTTGAACTTTGCAATTTGCATCTGCGGATTCATTTTAAAATTGCAGCAAATTTGTGGATTAATTCACATAGCGAATTTTGTGGACTTTGCCCATCTCTACTTATAAACATGACGGCAGTCATTTTTCAAATCCTGGCCAAAATGTGTTTTTTCACCTGTGGTGTGAATTGGTGCTGCAGTGGTGCAGAATAACATTTCAGTGAGGATTCAAAAAATTCTTAGCATGGTGTACATGAGTTGGGGTAATAACAATGCTATGCTTACAATTTGTTTGCTGTTTTGGCTAAAAAGGAGGCACAGGGCCTGGATGGCCCCACACTTCCACAGGGACATACAGTACATGTACACATTTATGGAGGGATGGGAGCACAGGGTACAGAGGGCCCTGTGCTTCCACAGGGAAACGAGGATACATTTACAATATCTCAAAAAGTGAGGAGATTCTTTGCAAAAACTGTGTTAATGCACCAGTTAGGGTAACTTAGTGCCATAAAGGTAGGAAAATGTACTGTTAGATTTCCAACCCTAATGCCCCCCCCACCTCCCCCAAGCAGCAAATGGAAGAAACACCAGGGATTTGGGACTCCAGAGTCTTGGCAAATCCTTTGTTGGGTCTTCCTTGGGGGTTGTCCCTCTGGGCCCTGTACTCTCATCCACCCTTGAGTGTAGAGTCACAGCATTGGAGGGCCTAGTGCTCACAGTTTAGCATAAATAGTATGCATAAGTGACAGCACAAGCCCTCTGGGCCCTGAGCTCCCACCTACCCACAAATACAGACACATAGCACAGGCCTAGAGGCATTTCAGCTAACCGTTGTGATGCTTATTTGGCAATATCTCAGTAACCATAGCAACTGCAGACAAAATCTTTAGCAGTTGTATTCATGGCCTAGCTACCTCCATGCATGTTTAGTATACCTACTGCATTTAGCAAAAAATCTGTATCTCAAACCATTTTTGAGATATAGGCATTGAAAGGTGCCACAGCTGCTACAATGTTATCCTAAGGGGAAATTTGCAACTTCGGAGTGCTGTAACTCTGGAATCGGTGAACATTTTTGCACCAAACCAGCAAAAGTCATATCTGTGGGGGCAAGGGCTTGCCACTCTACAATTTTCAGCCCAAAGGTCCTAACTGTTGTCTTGCTGTGAAGTGGCAAAGAAACTGGGCTCTTGGAAAAGTTTGCCTGTGGTACTTTCATGAAATTCCAAGGACTTTTTCGAAAGAACCATTGATTTACAAGGTTAAGCTTTTGTGGAAGTCCTATAATACTTTCATGAAAGTCCTGCCATTATAGATGTGGGACATTTACGAATCTGCCCATGGGATTTTCACAAATGTCCTCAGAACATTTGTGAAAGTTCCATGGCTACAATGGTGAAAAAACTTTAAAAACATATTTCTGGGCATTCTTGTGAAAAACTAATGCCAGGGTCATGTTCCTAGGGCCCCAATTAGGTAAATCCAAATGTTGGCATTTACCTAGGGCAAGTAATTTTTGGAACTACAATGTTTTTCCACCTTGCTAACTCAAAACAAGATGTCAGAAGCACGAAAGTACCAAACCCTTTTATGAAAGTAAAAAGTGCTTTCGCAAAAGTAAAAAAGTCCTTTGAGGGCGACATATATTTTTTTCCCATAGGCTATAATGGGAACCTTTAAACTTTAATAACTTTTTAACAGATTAATATTTTTTCACCAAAATATCAAAAAGCACTTCCCTGTCCTAGTCCCTATTCACCCTGAAAATTTTGGACCAGATTGACAAACCATTTGGGCTGTAGAGATGAGCAAAGCAATTACCAAAAGTGGCTAAAAAAGTGTTGTTTTGCACTCTGCAGCTCCATAGCCACACATTCACCTGGAAAATATCTTGCCAGATCCAGAGATCTATAGCAGCAGATAGTGCATGCAACATTTCAGGCAGATCGGATGAACAGTTTCAAAGTTATTAAAGGGCTAAATTTGAGGCTTTAACAGTAAAGCCTACTCAACCCTAACTATAGTTGCATTACCGTGCAGCTATAATATATATTCTATGCAAAAAACTTTGTTAATGCATCAGTTAGGGTTCTTCTTCACTGATGAAAGTGAGGAAATGCGCCATTAGGGTTCCCACCCGTTGAACCCCACCCCCACCAACAGGCATCTGGGTGTGCATTGGGGTCATTGGCCCTAACTTTCACCCCATCCCATGTGTAAACAAGCTGAGGTGGTGCAGTGTAGAGCATTAGGGTGAGAGTTAGTGCCAACGACCCCAACGCACACCCCGATGCCTGTTGGTGGGGCAGGGTTGCAGTGGGGTTCAATGGGTGGGAACCCTAATGGTGAATTTCCTTGCTTTTTTCACTGTAGAAGAACCCTAACTGGTGCATTAGCAAACTTTTTTGCATAGAATTTCCTTACTTTTTAAGAAAGAATAGAAAAGTAGAAAGTTGCGCTCCCACCAACTTGTAAGGGTCGGGCCACATTACATACCCAATGACTAAAAAGTACATTGACAACAGCAAGGCCACCCACCAAACAAATGTTAATCTAGTAGAGCAATAGAAAATGCTGTCCATGAAATGTAAGGCGCCACACAATATCTCTGAAAAAACTATATTGTCCGACACATAAACACCGCTATTGACACCTACAGGGCACGCCATCAACACCTTCCAAATTTCAAGTAAAAAGACCAAGCTGTGTCTGAGATATAACATATCAAAATTTGACATTTTCATTCATCAGAGTGGCACAGTTCTTCACCTGTTGACATTTAACACACACAACAACCGAAAACTACATCCATGATACTAAGACTAGGCACCCTATCAATTTCAAGCCACCAACACAATCCAAAACACTGTCCACAACATGCAATATCTCAGCAAAAAAATGTTTTTTGACACGTAGACAGCATATTTCACATCTACAGGACATGCTGTAAACACCCTCCAAATTTCAAGTAAAAAGACCAAACCATTTTTGAGATATTCAATCTTAAAGATTAGTAAATTTACCCTATCTATTCCATTATAAAAAATCTGGCCATCTTGTCCACCCTCGCGATCAAAGAATCTCACGATCAAAGAATTTACAGGGTCACAACCAAACAATAAAAAGTGTTCTGATTTTAAAAAATTCAAAGAATTGCAGTAAACCACCACCATGGTTCATCAGAACGAAGCCCACTGAGTAAAACCAACCCTCATTTGTCTTCCTTGGACACCCCTGGGCTGAGAAAATTAATTTTTTATCTGGCCATCTCATCGCTCACTCGTGATGCACGATCGTGATCAAAGAATCTCGTGATCAAAGAATTTACAGGCTCATGATCAAAGAATTTGCAGGGTCACTCAAAGAAATTGCCCACTCTCGAACAAAGAGTGAGGGACGAGATGGCCAGATTTAAAAATCTATTTTCTCAGCCCAGGGGTGCCCTAGAAAGTTAAATGAGGGTGGGTTTTGCTAAGGGGGCTTCATTCTGCCTCATCCAAATAAAATAAAATGATGTTTTCAATATCCCTAGTAGTCTAGTACCCCCCCAATCATGATAAAATTGATAACAGCCTCTGTATCCTTGGTAGTCTAGTGGCTCCCCATGTGTATTTTATTAATATTGCTTTTTTATATATCCCTGGTAGTCTAGTGGCCCCCCCAATCTGTATTAAATTATTATTATTGTTGATATCCCTGGTAGTCTAGCGGGCCCCCCAATCATGATAAAATAGATTACGATGTCTGTATCCCTGTAGTCTAGTGGCCCGCCCAATGTGTATTTCATTCATATTTCTTTTTTATATCCCTGGTAGTCTAGTGGCTCCCCGATCTGTATTAAATTATTATTATTCTTCATATCCCTGGTAGTCTAGCACCCTCCCCATCATAAAAAAATAGATAAGCATCTGCAATTTCCTAGTAGTCTAGTGGCCCCCACCCCCTCATCCAGCCATGCCAGCCCACCTAGCACTCCCCCACCCTTCCCTTGCCTAGCAACTGGCACAGCCCACCTCTCACCTCCATGGCCAGCCACTGACTGTGTGTATTAGGATCACTAATGCAAACAGGAGCTCTGAAATTATCTGCATGATCGCAATCAAAGAATCTCGCAATCAAAGAATTTGCAAGCTCGCAATCAAAGATCGTTAGCGAGCCACGAATTAAGATTTTAAAAGCTCAGCACTCTATTTTTTTATTGATTTGGATGAAACCAAAGGCACGGCTCGATAGATCGAAGTCCCCTGCAGAGACATTTTTAAGGCTGGGCCTCCAGGGCTAGAGCCCAGAACATTTTGACTGGGGCCCCTAACCTTTCCTGTGCTGTGAGCTGTCTCTGACTCCCGTTTCTGTACACTGCCCATTGCCCCTGATTTTGTGACCATTTCTCCCCCGCTCCCTGAGCCACTCACATACCCCCAAGTGACCCGCATTTCGGGGGTCCGGACCTGATTTTAAGCTAAAGAACCTGCAGAACCATTAATCCCTGAGGTCCACGCATGCTCAGAATGACAGCACTGCTGCGTGTCCCTGGTGGTAGTTCCTGGCGCTTCTTTTGCTCCCTGCACAGCCATGGAATTATCCAATGCATCCTGTCACTGGGGATGTCGGAGCAAGCATGGGCAAATCAGCGTGAGCAGGAGAACGAGGATGAGCCCAGCCAGGCAGACCGAGAACGAGACGGGCTTTTTTCCGACAAGCCAGGACAAGAAACATAAGTTATAAATATTTGTCCGGTCACCACAATGTTGTCTGACATCATTGAATCTAGGAGTCGGGGGGTTATTAGGTGGAACCAGAACTTGGAAGACTCGGAGGTTGATCAGCAGCAAGAATTAGAGCATGGTCCAGGATGTGGCCCTCTGTGCAGCCTGTGAAAAAAAGGCAATGGGTCAGGAAAGCCTTGTGTTTGGGTAAGGAAGCAACCTGCAATTTATTGAAGTCATTGCTGCCTCCACAGTAAATTTGTCAGGAAGTGAACAGAGTCGGAGCTAGACCACTATGTGAGGGTGTGACTGCGGATTTGCAAAAGATGAGAGATGGATTGGGGGGGGTGAGGTGATCATAACAGTGTGCTGCACTTGACTGAGAAAGTGAGAAGTGGCCCAAGTTTGAATGAAAAATGAAGTAACATTTAATTTAATAGCACTGTGAATTGTGAAAGCAGAAGTTTATATATGAGTGGTGACAGACTGACAGGTCGGCTACTAAACGCCATTACTGCATGCAGACTGAAAGTTAAGCAAGGCAGACCACCACTTGGGTGAATCTGTGAGAAAACTAACACAGTTAGTGTCTCATTGGTGCACCAGTCTGAAGTGCACCCATCTCAAGTAAGTGTATCTATCGAGGTGATATCTTGTAATGTTTACTTTTTCCTTTTTTAGGTTTTGTTTAGGAAAATTTTCCATGGTTTAATGCTGCTCCCCATCAGACAGAAATTTTTAAACCAGCCCCCCCTCCCGCTGCAGTGACCAGCATTCCAGATGGTAAAAATTGGGACCTATGCACTCACCTGGTGGTCCTAAGCCCTGCTGGACTAGTCCTGTAGTAAAATTCCCTGTCCTGTTTGAAATTCATATGGGTCAGTCTCCTAAACTCAGTGTCCCAAGATCCGTAGTGTCCGTGGAACTCCTGTGCACATGCAGGAGGGACACCTGACTTGGCGGGGACGTCATCCTAAAAGAGCGGGACTCACGGGAGAGAAGCCGCCTGCTGCCGCTATGACTCAAGCTGTCCGCAAGTGTGTCTGGCCAGGCATGCTCAACAAGGGTTTAGTAAATCATTACCGAGTAACTGGAATCGGATTCAGTCTCTGCTCTGTGGGACCGGGACACGGGTTGTGTTATTCAGGGCCTGTGGGGTTCACACTCTTTGGACTCTAGACTCGGGGGTGGAGTCTTTGGTCTATGCTAGTGCTGCTGAGATAAGGAGGAGATGGAGTCAGTGTCAGTTGGAGCCAGAGGAGAGGCCTGATGATCAGCGTGGGGACTGCTGGCTGCACAGAGAATCTTCTTCTGTTTGGAACTTTGGACTGAGCAAAAAAGTAAGTGCTGCACACACACTCAATGTCAAATTGTCAATCAAACTGTTGACTCTCCAGAGGAGATCGTGCCTGGCAGTTGCCTGCCAAGCTGGGCTGCCTTGGTCTGAGTGCCTAGTTTCGGGGGGGGGAGCTCCTTTTTCTGAGCTGACTGTGGGTTATTTTAGGCCTTGCTATTTGATGGGAATTTTAATGGGCTTCTATTAGTGAGAAATGAGCAGATCTTTGGGCTTCCGGCACACAGTTAGAACAGGCTCATCAAAATAACAAGACAAGCTAGAGTTGCTCTGGTGGAGCAAAAATGTGTGGGCCTCGCTGACAAATCCAATACCTGCCTGGCCTGCATAAGCAAGAATGATATCAGGACTCTGTCTCACTGTTTGCCACTAGCAAGCATTGCCTCTTTACCACAGTACAGTCCATTAAAACAACAACTTTGTTAGGGGTAAACTGCCTGTGCATATTGCAGCATAAGAATTATTGTGGGTTTTTTTTAAACATGGGGTCCGTAATTGCAGTACAGTCCATTAAAACAGCACTGTCTGTGCTGATTAGAGCACAAGAATTTATTGGGGGCTTTTTTCAAAGATGGGCCCATAATTACAGTACAGTCCAGTAAAACAAAAATAAACTTTGCTTAGGGGCAAACTGCCTGTGTTTATTAGAGCCCAAGAGTTAATCAATACCTTTCCGTGAAGCCTGGGAAGTGGCCGGGGGTAGGGAAGGGGTGAGGAAGGGGTGGGGCAAAGGCAGGGTGGTGTCTGTCCCTTATTTTTGAAATCTGCCTGGAGAAAACTAAAGCGAGGAAGGGAAGGGTGTGGGCTGTGGGGTCTTAGAGATAGAGACTCTGGCAGGCAGCAAAATTCAATAAAGTCAAGTAGTGTTAGTGCAGTAGTGGAGTGGGCACTGACACCCAGTGTGTGTATACCTGGGTGGTCTGCACTATGGCGGCTGACGAGCAATTGCAATGCATTGCATATGATTTAAAGTGAGCAGTAGCTGCAGGCCCGGCCCTCCTTCATGCCCCGTGTACTTCTTAAATATCAGTAGATTTAGCCCAGATATACTGATATTTAAGATGTATGCTATTGACTGTATGACTTTTAATCCACAACATGAAGGTTTTACCTGACAACTGACAAGCCAACCAGAAAAAGAACACAAAATAATGGAACAGGAGTGGGGGAATAAACGAGGCTAAAATAGCAGAAAATGTGTTATTTTGCACGAGAGAGCACCAAGATATTGTTAGCTTCTGGGGGCCTAGGTGGCCCCGGACTTTTGCTTGGAGCCCCAAATAATATCTCATGCTAGCAACGTCTCTGGTCCCCTGAGTAAAACTCATCCAAGTTTTACTTCAGAAATGACCTCTGAGACAAGATATTTGTGTTTTTCCAATTGGAAAATTGAAAACAAGATGGCGGACCTCATGATCAGAGAATTTTTAAAATTCTCGGGACAAAGATTCTTGAACCGCAATGCTGCAAATTCTTTGATTGCTAGGCAGGACAAGATGGCCAGAACCCCATCCTTTGTTCGCAAAACATACATATAAATTTTCCCATTGACTTATAATGGGAACTTAAAAGTGGCATAACTTTTGAATGCCTTTATATTTTTTCACCAAACGAAAAGTGGCATGTTTGGCCACCAATGCTCTTTCAAAGGAGCAATCCCACAGAGTGGCACACCACACAACAGCCATGCAGGGCCACATCCAAAATCCCAAAAGCTGCCTCCAAAAATGGATAATTTTGTATTTTTCAGCAGTTTCATACGCAAAGACCGTAAGTCTGACCGAAATGCAACTTAGCGATCAAAATACCGCTTACGCCCATCAAGACATACTGTCAGGCAAATCTGTGGAATGGGTCCAAAGTTATTAACGTAAATTTTTGAGTTTAATATAGAAGTGACCACTAAACCCTAATTATAGTGGTGCAATCGTTCACTATAATATATATATATATATATATATATATATATATATATATATATTATTATGGTAGCACGATAGTGCTACCATGATTAGGGTTGAGTAGCCCTTTTAAGGTTAAAGGGTCAAACTTTGCCCTTAATAACTTTTCCACCGTTCAACAGATTTGCCTGAATTTTGGAATGCTCGATCAAGAACCATACATCTTGGGATCTGCTAACTTTTGTAGTGGTCAGATATACAGCTGCATAGTTATTAAGTGAGATCTGTGCACGCGTTTACAGTTTTTGGTGAATTCTTTGCTCATGCCTACAGGTCACACGGTTTGTGCGACCAGTCCGAACTTGTAGCCGGGGTCCCCGATGTGCCTTTTGAAGATTTTGTGAAAAAATATTAAACGGTTCAAAAATTATTCAAAAAACAAGTTCCCATTATAAGTCAATGGGAAAAGTTAACAAAAAGTGTGACAGTGCCACAAATGCACTTTTTACTGTTGCAAATGGCCTTGGTAGCATCGCAAATCTGCCATTTTGTTTTCAGTTGGTGATTAGAAAAATGCTTGGCATTTAAAATTGGGACAATCTAGGGACACAATTATTTTTGTGTTTACCTAGTTGGACCCTGAGGATGCTAGGCATGTCTTTATTTTGGAGTTAAATACCCTAGAAATATGTTTTTCAAATTTCTGGAAAAAGTAGTGTCGCACTCACGGCCCTTTCTCAAATGTTTGCAAAAGCTTTCAGAAATCACGACACTACTTTTTCAGACTATGGCCAAAATGACAGCAGTTCTTTGCCATCCTGCTACAAAAGAACGGTTTGGTCTTTTGAGCTGAAATTTGGAGGGAAGGCAGCCAACATCTCACAGATGTGCACTTTGTTTGGTTGGTGAAAAAATATTGCAAGGCTGCAAAGTTACGATACTCTGAATTTGGCATTTTTTCTCTTAGACTAACATGGTGGTGTCCGCAGCGTCTTTCGGGGCTCATTTCTTAGAAATGGTGCGAGATATGGAATTTTCGTCACGACAATGGATTTAGCAAAAGGCAGGCAGGAAAATCAATGATCATGGGAATTTTTTTTCTACAATGTACGGTTCCTGAGATATAAGCAATTCAGTCTTCCAACAGCTCATTTTCTGCTCTGAGGCCTATTATTATACATAAATTCTTTGTAAACACTGTGTTTCTCTATGCGGCTGTTGGGCAAAAACAGGGTGTGCACTCACATTACTGTTACACTTAGCATTACCACTTGTGTTTCCATACCAGTTTGTGTTACTGTTCCCATGTACGCCACCATGTGCGTTACGCTTTGCGTTCTCGTTTGCGTACGCGCTTCTGTTCGCATTTCCATTTCTGTTTCCTTTGCTGTTATTTGTGCTGTTAATGTTACCATTTGTGCTTCCAATTGCAGTTCTGAGACTGCGCACATCACGGTTTGTGTTTCCATACGCTCTTGCATCTCCCTTTGCATTTCTGTTTCCTTTACCGTTATTGTTGCTGTTACTGTTACCATTTACATTTACAATTGCGGTACTGTGGCCATGTATGTTACGGTTTGCGTTTCCATACGTGCTTGTGTTCCCATTCCCATATCTGTTTTCCATTGCCATAATTCTTCATGTTAACTTTACCAGTTGCATTTACAATTGTGGTACCATGCCTGTGTGCATTACGGTTTGCATTTCCATACATGCTTCTGTTCCCGTTTCCATTTCTATTTCCTTTGGTGTTATTCTTCATGTTAACTTTACCATTTGTGTTTACGATTGCGGTACCATGCCCATTACAGTTTGTGTTTACATGAGCGCTTGCGTTTGCATTTCTGTTTCTGTTCCCTTTGGCATTTTTTTTGCTGTAATACTTAACATTTATGCTTAAAATACCACTGCCATCACTGGGCACATTACCAGTTCCATTTTTGTACATGCTTATGGGTTTTCATCCCTAACACCGAATTTCCTCACTTTTGTCACTGTTGAACAACCCTAACTGATGCATTAAATGGGGTTTTTTGCCTCTAATCTCCCTTCTTTTTGAGAATGAGGATGATAAATAGTGAATAGAATGTGGTGGTGGACACTCCCACCACGTGATGTCTTGTCCCATAGTAAATGGAGTTTTTTGGCTCTAATATATATATATATATATATATATACGCATATAGACACACACATATATATATGTATATTATGGTAGCACGGTAGTGCTACCATATTTAGGGTTGAGTAGCACTTTTAAGGTTAAAGGGTCAAATTTTGCACCTTAATAACTTTGCAACCATTCAACGGATTTGCCTAAAATTTAGCACACACGGTGGGGCACCATATATCTTGGGATATGCCAAATTTCATACAAGTTGAATATACAGCTGCGGAGCTATTAAGCGACATCCGTGTGCACAATTACTTTTTTTTGTGAATTCTTTGCTCAAGCCTACAGGTCACACAGTTTGCGCGACCAGTCCAAAAACTTCAGGGAGCATGTGACCGGGGTCCTCAATGTGCCTTTTGAAGATTTCATGAAAAATATTGAACGATTCAAAAGTTACTCAAAAAACAAGTTCCCATTATAAGTCAAAGGGAAAAGTTAATAAAAAGTTTGAAAGTGTCGCAAATGCACTTTTTAGTGTCGCATATGGCCCCAGTAGTGTTGCAAATTCACCATTTTGTTTTCAGTTACTGATCACGGAAATGCTTGGCATTTAAAATTGGGACCATCTAGGGACATAATTATTTTTGTGCTTATCTATTCGAGCCCTGAGGATGCGAGCCATGTCTTTATTTTGGGGTTAAACACCCCAGAAATATGTTTTTCAAATTTCTGGAAAAAGTAGTGTCACAAAGTAGTGTAGCATTTGTGACACTTTCGCAAACTTTTGTGAAAGGTGTAGCAAGTTGCCACACTACTTTTCCAGACTATGGCCAAAATGACAGGATTTCTTTGCCACCCTACTGCAAAAGAAAGCTTTTGTCTTTTGGGCTCAAATTTGGAGGGAAGGCAGCCAACATCTCCCAGATGTGCCTTTTCATGGTTTGGTGACAAAATATTGCATGGATGCCAAGTTACCATACTCCAAATTGACGTTTTTCCCGATAGACTAACATGGCGGCATCCGCTGTGACTTTCGGGGCTCGTATCTCGGAAATGGTGCAAGATACTGAATTTTTGTCACGACAATGCGTAGCCCTGTCGGCTATGCATTCAGTGAAAATCTAGCCAGGAAACTACTGAATCATGTGAAATTAAATTTTTTTTTCTACGTTGCACAGTTACTGAGATATAATTAATTTAGTATTGCAACAGCTCATTTTCTGCTCCAAAGCCTATTATTATGCACACATTCTTTGTACACACTGTGTTTCTCTATGCAGCTGTTGGGCAAAAACAGGATGTGCCCTTCTGTTACTGTTACAGTTAGCATTTCCACTTGCGTTTCCATGCCTGTTTGTGTTACCATTCCCGTGTACACCACCGTGTGCATTACCGTTTGCGTTCCCACTTGTGTACATGCTTGCATTTGCATTTGCATTTCTGTTTCCTTTGGCATTCTTTCTGCTGTTAACATTACCATTTGTGTTTCCAATTGTGGTACCGTCACTGTGAGCATCACGGTTTGCGTTTCCTTATGCGCTTGTGTCTCTTTTGTGTCACTGTTCACTTTGGTGTCACTTTGCGCTTGCGTATCTACTAACGTTTGCTTTTCCATTTACGTTGCAGTCACCATGTGCGCAACCATTAGCGGTTGCATTTGTCTTACACTTACCATTACTATGTCACAAAAAAATCACGTGGTAGGAGAGCGGGGCCCTCCTCCACCACATTCCATTCACTATTTCTACTGCGCATTCTCAAAAAGAAAGGAAATTAGAGGCAAAAAACTCTGTTTAATGTATCAGTTAGAGTTGTTCCACAGCGAGAAAAGTAAGGAAATTTGGTGTTAGGGTTGAAGGCCCCCCTGCACCTCCCCAGCCCACCACCCCAACTGCCAATGGGGTGTGTGTTGGAGTCGTAGGTTCTAACACTCACCCCATTTCCCTATACCTCATGTGATGGGGTGAGAGTTAGTGCTGATGACCCCAATACACACTCCGTTGGCAGTTGGGGTGGCGGGCTGGGGGGTACAAGGGGCTTTCAACCCTAACACCAAATTTTCTCGCTTACCACTGCGTGAACAACCTAACTGAAAACTCAGTTTAATGCATTTGTGACACCTCAACCTCGCCCTCCAACCGCTCGTGTGTGCGTGAATATCGTCCTAACCTCACCCCATCACATGTGTAAACGAGCTGAGGTATAGGAGAATGGGATGAGAGTTAAGACTGATGATCCTAATGCACACCAACGCGGTGGGGGCAGGTGAGGTAAAGGGCTTTCAACCCTAACACAGAATTTCCTCACTTTTGTCACTGTGGAACAACTCTAACTGATGCATTAAATGAATTTTTTTCAATGAATTTCCCTTCTTTTTGAGAATAAGGACTATAAATAGTGACTAGAATGCAGTGGTGGGAGCATGGGCCCTTCGAACCCTGCACTCCCACCATGTGATGTCTTGTGACATAGTAACAGGAACTGCAACGCAAACACAAGTGCTAACGGTTATGCATATGGTGATGCAAACGTAAATGTTAACGCAAATGTTAATAGAAATGGAAGCACAAAGTGATGCCAAAGTGAACAGTGATGCAAACAGAGATGCAAGCACATACAGAAACTCAACTGATAATGTGCACGGTCATGGTACCGCTATTGTAAATGCAAATGTCAACTGTTACAGCAACAATAACACCAAAGGGAACAGAAACAGAAATGTGAATGCAAGCAGGTACGGAAATGCAAAGCGTAATGCTCATGGTCACAGTACTGCAATTGCAAATGCAAATGGTAATTTTAACCGCAAAAATAACACCAAAGGAAACAGAAATGCAAATGCAAGCGTGTATTGAAACATAAACCATAACGCGCACGGGCACGGGAATGTAATTGGAAATGCAAACAGTAATGGTAACAACAACAATGATGCAAAACGAAAGAGAAATGCAGAGAAGGGCAGCCACAAATGCAAAGTGAAACAGAAACAGTACTGTAGACACAAATGGTAAGAGTAATGCAAATGCAAGCGCGAACAAAAATGCAAAGGATAATGCACACAGTGGCATACACAGGGACGCTAAAGCTAAAGCAAACAGGTACGGAAACGCAAGTGGAAACGTTACATGTAACTGTAACTGGAGCATACACTCTGGTTTTCCCCAACAGCTGCATAGAGACACACAGTGAGTACAAACAATGTATGCATAATAATGGCTTTCAGAGTAGAAAATGAGGAGTTGGAATACTAAATTGCTTATATCTCAGGAACTGTACGACGTAAGAAAAAAATTAAAATTTCTTATGAATTATGACTTTCCTGGCTAGTTTTGTACTTAGCACTCTGTCTGGGGGGGGGGACTAAGCATTTTTCCAATGAAAATTCTGTATCTTGCACTGTTTCTGAGATACAGGCCCTGAAAGGCACGGTGGATGCCACAATGTTAGTCTATGGGAAAAAGTGTCAACTTTGGAGTGCCGTAACTTTGCATCCCTGCAATATTTTTTTCACCAAACCACCAAAAGGCACATCTGTGAGATATTGGCTTTCTTCCTTCCAAATGTCAGACCAAAACACCAAACCGTTGTTTTGCAGCAGGGTGGCAAAGAAATCCTGTCATTTTGACCATAGTGTTGCAAAGCAGTATTGTGTTTTGCAACACTTTTGCAAAAAAAAAATCATTAAAGTGTCGCAAGTGTGACACTACTTTGCACCACTACTTTTCCCAAAAATTTAAAAAATATATTTCTGAGGTGTTTAACCCCAAAATAAAGACATGCCTAGAATCCTCAGGGCTCGACTAGGAAAACACAAAAATAATTGTGCCGCTAGATGGTCCCAATTTTAAATGCCAAGCATTTCTGTGATCAGTAACTGAGAAAAAATGGCTGACTCACAACACTACGGGGGGTCATTTGCAACACTAAAAACTGCATTTGTGACACTGTCAAACTTTTTGTTAACTTTTCCCATTGACTATAATGGGTAACTTGTTTTTTGAATAACTTTTGAACCATTCAATATTTTTCACGAAATCTTCAAAAGGCACATTGGAGACCCAGCCACATGTTCCCTGAAGTTTTTGGACCAGTCACACAGACTGTGTGACCTGTAGGCATGAGCAAAGAATGCCCCAAAAAATGTACATGCACCCCAGAATGTCACTTAATAACTCCGCAGTTGTATATCTGACCAGTACGAAAGTTAGCAGATCCCAAGAACTATGCTTACACCTCATGCCTGCCAAATTTCAGGCAAATCCATTGAACAGTGGAAAAGTTATTAAGATGCAAAGTTTCACCATTTAACCTTAAATGGTAGCACCATTATATATATATATATATATATATATATATATATACACACATATATACATTAGAGGCAAAAAACTCTGTTTAATACATCAGTTAGGGTTGTTCCACAGTGACAAAAGTGAGAAATTATGTGTTAGGTTGAAAACCCTAACTCTGCATTCTCCCCCACCCCCGCTACACACACACACACACACACACACACACACACACACACACATATGCAAGTAGGGGGCAGGATCAAGGCAACATGACTAATCACAGACAACCAGCAGCAGGTGACAGAAATAACATACAACTGTGTAAACGTACTACAAGACACATCCATCATCATGGGACAACAACTGTTGCATTTCAACAGTCATGTGTGTACAGAGTGTTGTGAACATCTTCATATGGTCACATGTCACAGCAATACTGTTACACACAGAATTTCTATTATATAGATTGTTCATGCTGTGATGATATTATGACGTATCAACATACAAGAAACTATGTATGATATTTTACGTTATGTAATGTGGACAGACACAGAAAAAAACATAGTATGAGACTGCTTAAGTAGCATGTATTGTTAAATATTACTTGTTTAAATCAAGATGTGCTTGTTCGCATTGAGACACACATGTAGCGTGAATGTTGATTTCTTCTCACATATCTATTGAAACATACAGTAGTCAGTACTTGTGTGCCAGTTGTGTCATTAGCGATGCAAAAAAGTATGTTAAACAAATATTTTGTAATTTTATTGCCTCATGCAGAGCCACTGACAAAACTAATACTGTTATAGATGGCTCATGATTTTTGCCAGCCCTATGATAATAGTCATATGACAATCAATATGTGAAAATGTTTGCATGATAATTTGCACCATGGGACCATTATTATATTTCACATTTTGTTATGCACAGGTTGACATTGCTGTTGATGTGTTTAGGATGACATAGCAGTGAGCAGCTTACCATTGATTATTGCATTAAAATTCATTATTTGCTACTGTTGGGGTCATATTAGGAGCCATTTTACAGACATGAAACCCTGTTATTAAGCCTGCCTAATATCATTCATTCATAGCTACAGAAGTGGAAAAATGTTTTGCTTGAACACCACTAACATTACATGGGTACCAATGTGTATACAAACATATACATGCACTAACAGTTACAGAGTCAGAGCAAAGGAAAAAGAGTGAAGTAGTGACATAGAATGGCTTGGGTGACACAATGTCAAACTGAACTGTTAAGGTTCAAATTATAGTGGAGAATGACTTATTAGATAATACTGTGCTGCTGCAATTTTGTTTTTTATAGGATGGTAAGATCAGTGCATTTTTAGACACACTAATGTGTCTTCAACTGATTTCTGCTACTATCTGCTCATGGAGATGTACATCTAGACATTAATGGTTTGAATACCATAGTAGTAGCACTATATCAAACAATAAAGGCACACAATTTTCTGTTTAAAATGACAAAGTTTTAACAACTGAGCTATTGTATAGTGTTACCATGTGAATTATCAGGTCTCAGATTTCCACAGTAATGTTATATTCTACAATATAAGATGATTGTACAGTACTGCTGTGCAGAGAATATTATACTGACACAGGATTGTCTTATTTTGGGGTAACATCAGGAAGCATTAAAAGTCAATAAAGGGCTGTAACACTAGTGCCAGATATTAGCATGTTATTACAGTGATGATTATCAACACACTGTGATTGAGAAGATATACAAAATCTTTTAGACATAAAAAATGTATACTGTTACACAGTAACAACTGATGGTTAATATCATTGCAGAAGATAAACTCCCTTGGATGCCAGCAGAACTTGCACACTTGTTGGCCCATGATAATGGATGTGTCTTGTAGTATGTTTAGATAGCTGAAAGTTATTTCTGTCACCTGCTGCTGGTTGTCTGTGATTGGTCATGTTGCCTTGGTCCTGCCCCCTACTTGCGTGTATATGTGTGTGTTTGTGTGTGTGTGTGTGCGTGTGTGTGTGAGTGTGTGTGTGTGTGTGTGTGTGGAGCTGGGGGTGGGGGGAATGCGGAGTTAGGGTTTTCAACCCTAACACATAATTTCCTCACTTTTGTCGCTGTGGAGCAATCCTAACTGATGCATTAAACAGAGTTTTTGCCTCTAATTTCCCTTCTTTTTGAGAATGAGGACAATAAATAGTGAAGAAGGGCCCTGCGCTCCCACCACGTGATGTCTTGTCACATAGTTACAGGAACAGCAATGCAAAAGCAAGCGCCAAGAGTTAAGCACATGAACGTAAACATAAATGGTAAGCAAACGTTAATAGAAACGCAAGCGCAAAGTGACACCGGTGTGAACAGTGAAAGAAACAGAGACGCAAGCACGTATGAAAACACAACCAGCTAAAAGAACACCAAAGGGAACAGAAACGGAAACACGAACTCAAGCATGCACGTAAACACAAACTGTAGTGTACATGGGTACAGTACTGCAATTGTAAATGCAAATGGTAAAGTTAACATGAAGAATAATGCCAAAGAAAATAGAAACAGAAATGGGAACAGAAGCGTGTATGGAAACGCAAACCGTAATGCGCATGGGCACGGTACCGCAATTGTAAATGCAAGTGATAAAGTTAACATGAAGAATAGTGCCAAAGGAAACAGAAATGGAAACAGGAATGCAAGCATGTACAGAAATGCAAACCATAATGCGCACGGTCACATTACCGCAATTGTAAATGTAAATGATAACAGTAACAGCAACAATAACGGCGAAGGAAACAGAAACGCAAACGGAAATGCAAGCGCATATGGAAATGCAAACCGTGATGTGCACGGTCACAGTACTGCAACTGGAAGCACAAACGTTAATGTTAACAGCAGAAATAACAGCAAGGAAACAGAAATGGAAATGCAAGCGCGTACGCAAATGAGAACGCAAAGCGTGACACACATGGTGGCATACACGGGAACAGTAATGCAAAAGGGTACGGAAACACAAGTGGTAATGATAACTGTAACAGCAACGTAAACACACACCCTATTTTTGCCCAACAGCTGCATAGAGAAACACAGTGTGTACAAAGAATGTATGCATAATAATGGGCCTCAGAGCAGAAAATGAACTGTTGGAAGACTAAATTGCTTATATCTCAGGAACCGAATGACATAGAAAAAAAAAATCCCATGATTCATGATTTTCTTGCCTGCGTTTTGCTGACGCAACAAAAATTCCGTATCTCGCACCATTTCCGAGTTACGGGCCCCGAAAGGCTCGAGGGATGCCACCATGTTAGTCTGTGGGAAAAAACGTCAATTTCAGAGTACCGTAACTTGGCAGCCATGCAATATGTTTTCACCAAACCACCAAAAGGCACATCTGTGAGATGTTGGCTGCCTTCCCTTCAAATTTCAGCCCAGAAGACCAAACTGTTTGTTTGCAGCAGGGTGGCAAAGAATTCCTGTCATTTTGGCCATATCCTGAAAAGCAGTGTCGCAATTTGTGACCCTTTTTGCAAAAAATTGTGAAAGTGTCATGCGTGCAACGCTACTTTGCAACACTACTGTTTCCAGAAATTTTAACAACATTTTTCTGGGTTGTTAAACCCCAAAATAAAGACATGGCTAGCATCCCCAGGGTCTGACTAGGTGAACACAAAAATAATTGTGTCCCTAGAGGGTCCCAAACTTAAATGCCAAGCATTTTTCTGATCACCAACTGAAAACAAAATGGTGGATTTGTGACACTACTAGGGCTATTTGCAACACTAAAAAGTGCATTTGCGAAAGTGTCAAACTTTTTGTTAACTTTTCCCATTGACTTATAATGGGAACTTGTTTTTTGAATAACTTTTGAACCGTTCAATATTTTTTCACAAAATCTTCAAAAGCCACATCAGGTGTCCCAGCTGCACGTTCCTCGAAGTTTACAGACCAGTTGCACAAACCTTGCGACCTGTAGGCGAGAGCAAACAAATTGCAAAAAAGCGTAATTGCACAATTGGTAATTGGTTGTCGCTTAATAATGCCACAGCCATATATCCAACCAGTACGAAACTTGGCAGATCCACAATCTATAATGCCCAATCATGCGTACTAAATTTCAGGCAAATCCGTTGAACGCTGGTAAAGTTGTTAAGGTGCAAAATTTGACCCTTTAACCTCAAAAGTGCTACTCAACCCTAACTATGGTAGCACTATCGTGCTACTATAATATATATATATATTATAGTGGCATGATTGCACCACTATAGTTAGGGTTCAGTGGTCACTACCATAATATATATATATATATATAATATAATGGTAGCACGGTAGTGCTACCATATTTAGGGTTGAGGAGCCATTTCCATGTTAAACCTAAAATCTTGCACCTTAATAACTTTGCAACTATTCAACAGATTTGCCTGAAATTTGGAATACACAATCAAGAACCATAGATCTTGGGATCTGCCAACTTTTGTACTGTTCAGATAGACAGCTGCGGAGTTATTAAGCGTGATCTGTGCTCGCATTTACGCTTTTTTGGAATTCTTTATGCATCTCTACAGGTCACACAATTTGTGTAACCAGTCCAAAATTTTCAGGGAATGTGTGGCCAGGGTCCCCAATGTGCCTTTTGAAGATTTTGTGAAAAAATATTAAACGCTTTAAAAGTTATTCAAAAAACAAGTTCCCATTATAAGTCAATGGGAAAAGTTAACAAAAGTTCGACAGTGTCGCAAATGCAGTTTTTACTTTCACAAATAGCCCTTTTACTGTCACAATCTGCCATTTTGTTTTCAGTTGGTGATCAGAAAAATGCTTGGCATTTAAATTTGGGACCTTCTAGCAACCTAATTCTTTTTCTATTCACCTAGTCGGACCCTGAGGATGCTAGGCATGTCTTTATTTTGGGAAAAAACACCTCAGAAATATGTTTTTCAAATTTCTGGAAAAAGTACTTTCACAAAGTAGTGTCGAACGTGTGACACTGTCGAATAAATTTACAAAAGCTTTCTCAAAGTTTGACAGTACTTTTCCAGGCTGTGGGAAAATGACAGCAATTATTTGTCACCCTGCTGCAAAAGAACGGTTTAGTGTTTTGGGCTGAAATTTGGCGAGAACACAGCCAACATGTCACAGATGTGCCTTTCAGTGTTTTGGTGAAAAAATATTACATGGCAGCAAAGTGACGGCACTCCAAAGTTGATGCTTTTTCCCATTGGATAACATTATGGTGTCATTACAGGAATCCTTTGTCGCCCTTCTGCAAAATAATGGTTTGGTCTTTTGGGATGAAATTTAGAGGGAAGAAAGGCAACATCCCACAGATGTGCCTTTTAGTGGTTTGGTAAAAAAAATATTACAGGAAGGGAAAGTAATGGCACTGTGAATTTGTCTTTTTTTCCCATAGGATAACATTACGGCGTGCGTCGCGCCTTTCGGGGCCCATATCTCAGAAATGGTACGAGATACGGACTAATGGGGGCTAAGTACAAAACTAGACAGGTAAGTGATAATTCATATGACTTTTACATTTTTTTTCTATGTCGTAAGGTTTCTGAGATATAAGCAATTTAGTAT
Source organism: Neoceratodus forsteri (assembly GCA_016271365.2). Classification (NCBI taxonomy): domain Eukaryota; kingdom Metazoa; phylum Chordata; order Ceratodontiformes; family Ceratodontidae; genus Neoceratodus; species Neoceratodus forsteri. The sequence continues at coordinate 578,534,165 of CM057454.1, forward strand.
TCCAAGTCCTCATTTTCTGTTCCGAGAGCCATTATTATGCATTCATTCTTTGAACTCACTGTCTTTCTATATGCAGCTTTTGGGGAAAACTATTGTGCATGTTTCTATGACTGTTACCCTTACCGCTTCTGCTTGTGGTTCTGTACCTGTTTCAGTTACTTTTTGTGTCTACGCCACCTTGTGCGTTACCCTTTGCAGTTTCATTTGCGCTTGTGTTTCTGTAATTTTAACCATTTGTGTCTACAGTACTGTTTATCTTTGTGTTTCACTTTGTGTCACTATGTGCAATACCATTTGTGTTTGTGGGCACTGTGTTACTACGTGACAAGACAATATGTGGCGGGAGCGCGGGGCCCTTTCGTCGCTGTATTACATTCACTATTTCTTGGTACTGTTTATCTTTGTGTTTCACTTTGTGTTACCATGTGCATTACCATTTGCATTTGCTGGCACTGTGTTAGTATGTGTGAAGACATCACGTGGTGGGAGCGTGGGGCCCAAAGGGCCCTGCACTCTCGTCGCTGTATTACATTCAGTATTTTTCAGTACTGTTTATCTTTGTGTCTCACTTTGTGTTACCATGTGCATTAACATTTGTGTTTGCTGGCACTGTGTTAGTATGTGTGAAGACATCACGTGGCGGGAGCGTGGGGCCCAAAGGGCCCCGCGCTTCCATCGCTGTATTACATTAACTATTTCTTAGTACTGTTTATCTTTGTGTTTCTGTTTGTGTTATCATGTGCATTTACATTTGTGTTTGTGAGCACTGTGTTAGTATGTGTAAAGACATCACATGGCGTGAGCGTGTTTATGCGCACTGTGTCAGTGTGTGAAAAGACATCACGTGGCAGGAGCATGGGGCCTGTGCTCCTGCCACTGTATTACATTCAATATTTGTCAGAGTAATTTTTAAAAAGAAGGGAAATTAGAGAGAAACACTCTGTTTACTGTTTTAGTTAGTGTTGTTCCACAGTGACAGAAGTGAGGAAATTCTGTGTTAGGCTTCAAAAGCATAAATGTGCATTCACTCCCCAACCCCCCTGAGCACCAGTGGCACACAGAGACACACACACACACACACGAAGTAAAGGGGAGAACCAAGGCAACAGGACCAATCACAGATGATCAGCAGGAGGTGTCGGAAATAATATACAACTAGTCTGCATACTGCATACTAAGTGGACAGTCACAGCAAAAATATGCCTATGGACATGAATAGTGTAGCTCTGTCATTGCAGCTGTAGAGAACTTAGTAAACTTAAGAGTATCATTGCAGGTGTACAGAAGTTAGTACGCTTAGGAGTTGCACAGTCTCATGGGGTAGGGGACTACACGTCCAGAGCACTTGCTGTATGTTAAGTGAAGAGGCACTGGCAAAGAAGGGTGATGCAGATCACTTGTACACTTCCATAATTACAGGTACAGTGTAGTTATCACAATTATCACTTAAATGGCCTCAGCCAGGTAATGCCTTTCCAAGCTGTGACATCAAGTACTGGATCCTCAGTAGAGACCCACAGCACAGCTGAGGGTATGGACATCAGTGGTAGTGTCAGTGATTGCAGGGGCACTCAAGTTACCATAGTTAGTGTTTGTGGGGGGTGGGTCAGACAAGTAATGCTTTCCCCAAAAAATTTGTACTGCATCATGAGTACTGATGAACAGACAGAGTGAGGCAATGGACATCAATGGTACACCTCTGTATTTGTTGGTTGACACAAGTTTGCACAGTTAGGATTTGTATGGGCTCACCCAGAAAATTGTTTCATGCATACCAGTTACTAATTGTCACTGTACAGCCACAGCTTCATGGACTTGGACTTAGTTAGCAATGTTGCATATCTCTTTACAACAGCTACTGCACTCTGACTGCAGACTCAGAGGAAAATTAAGGGTGGTTCATACTAGTTAATTTAGTTAGGAATTACAGGAGCTCTGTCAGGCAATGTCTGAACCCCTTGCACACATACTGTATACTGAGTGGAAAGTACAGAACAAAAAAGCCTATGGAGATGAACAGTGTCATGGGGGAACTGCACTTGCAGACCAAGTGCTGCATCCTGAGTGAACAGTCACAGGAAAAGATAGGCAATGTACATCAGTTGTACAGCTCCCTGATTACAGGAACAGTGCAGTTATCACAGTTATCACTTGAATGGATTCAGGCAGGCAATGTGTCTTCAAATGTGACAGCAAGTACTGCATTGTCAGTGGAGATACACAATACAGGTGAGGGTATGGACATCTCAGTGGAGATACACAACACATGTGAGGGTATGGACATCAATGGTAGACATCATGGATTGCAGGGATACTGAAGTTAGCCGAGTTAGGATTTGCATGAATTTAGGCAGCTAATGCTGCTCCCCCCCAAAACAAATGTGCACTGCATCATGAGTGGTGATCCACAGGAACAATAAGTCACTGGAGATCAATGGTACACCTCTGTAATTGTAGGTACAGTGAAGTTAGCACAGTTAGGAGTTGCATGGGCTCAGCCAGGGAATTGCAGCACACATAGGAGTTACTGTATCCTGAATGTATAGCCACAGCTGGAGAGTGTTACACTGCGATGCACCACACCTCGCTACAGCAGCTACTGCCCACTGACTGGAGAGGCACAGGAAAACTAAGAGCGGTACAGACTACTTAATTAATTAGGAGTTACAGGAACTGTGTTAGGCAATGTGCCATGCCCTAGCCCACATGGTGGATACTGAGTGGAGAGCCATAGCAAAACATAAGCCCATGGACACATAGGTGTGGTAGTATTTCTTCCAGTTGGTTTGCATGCTTAATAGAAACAAGAGTTACATTCTAATGTTATTATGCTATGGTTCAGTAAAGACTCAACACAGGTGGCTAAGTTTAAAAAAGATTTATTGCCAATTGGTGAAACTGAAAAAGGGCCAATTAAGATACATTTTTTTTTTCAAAATCAGTCTCACAATGCAATCCTTTCATGTGTGTAATCATTGCTTGGAATATATCTAAATGTGTGTCATTTATAGTAAGTAGATGATATGAATTGGAATAAGTATGTACATATGGAAATATAGCATAGAAAAAAGGCAGCAGAAGAAGGCAATTTGGTCTATTAAGTCTGCTCGTGTTGCAGGGTTCACATCTTGAGCTAATGTCTCTGCTATCCCTGCACAGTCCTCCCATCTTCCCTAGGCATGATTCTTATCTTCCCCCTATGCATATACCTGGATCTTTTATAGCTGGTCACTGTTTTTAACAAGGTGATCTCTTTTAGCAGTGCAGTGTAAGTGTTCACTACTCTTTGTGGTAAGAAGTGCTTTCTGACATTCCTCCTGAACCTCCCACCATCAAGCTGAAGCCTGTGCCCCTTCATGATATGTTTGCCACTCAATTTGAATATTCTTTGGTTAACAATATTATTTATACCTTTTAAGTAGTTGAATGTTTCAATCATGTCTCATCGCTTAGTCCTGTCGTACATTAATGAAGGTATGTCAGGAGCTTCTAAGCAGTAATTACACACATGAAACAGTGATGATTAGTTGTTATTGTGTGACTGATAATGTGTATGTTCCTGGGGTGGGTGAAAAAACAGATGCTAAGTGTTCAAGTAATAGAATATAAAAAGTTTATGATTTCAGTGACATTAGATAACAGGTATGTTCAGTTAAATATTTTAAGATATATCACTGACTAGGTGCATATGGAAAGTTCCCACCCTACCCCTCAATAGAGGCAATCATAAACATTGTCAGGAACAGGTATGAAGAGCATTGTGATCAGTAACAGTGTCTGATTTACAATTTTCAATATTATTAACATAGATTACATTTACTTGTGTGACAAGTACAACAGATTTCATATTATTACAGGTACAATATACATTTCTTTCAATGGCTACATTAGTTACTATGTCAGCTCTGAACTAGTAAATAAATGTGTGTAGCACATTGTTTTTATGAAAGATATGGGTTACTGAACTTAATCACTATAGTATTCTATTATATGTTAAGGATTAATTGTTGCTTGACTCTTATTTTAATACTTTTACTAGAACAATTAAACTAGTTAACAACAATGGTGAGATGAAATGAGAATGTAAATATTATTTACATGTCATTACATAGGTATGCAAGAGTAATTTAATAATAAGCTGCAATACTTCAGTATTTACACTGCTTCATTTCACTTGCTTCATTATGACTAAAGAGTTTATTTTTACATATGTACAGTTTCAGTGTAACAAATACATCAGGCATAGTTCAACACTGTTGCATGGTGAAAGAATGATGCTGTTGTCTAGATGTCAACAGCCAATAGACAACAAAACTGGTGATAGAAAATCTTGTGACAGAGTGTCTTTGGTGAATGAGACGTGTGTTACACACTCTATTTGAAAATGATAAGGAGAACTTTTGTGTTCTGCAGAGGCAAAAAGTTAGGAACTGGCAACAACTTCTTGTTACAGAGTGGGGTCATGATACACTTACAAGAAAAGATATGTACAGAACAGGGGAGCCAGAAAGGACTCTGTTTTGACATGTACAATCTTTGATAGACATGTAAGCATGGTTTCTCTAGTGACTGTGAATACTGTTGGCGCCGATTGAAGCCACTACAACAATTTCCATGTTGTCACTGATCCACACAAGATCTTAGATGTCATATTGCATGAAATGTGTCTGTCAGTATAGCATTTTGTTGAAATGCTATGGTTTATTGAGAGTCTTAGTTTGGAAACAATTGTACTGACCTACGACTGATTCTGTCACAAAGTAGTAATTTTAAAAATGCCACATGTTGTCTGCTATTCTTCTGAAATATGAAGGTCATCATAATTCTTCAATATTAGAAGATATGCATTTTTTAAGTGTTGTGGCAGTCTCTGTTTAAAACTGCTTGTAGAGTCATCACACTCTACCCATCCACTTCTGTACCTTAGCAAACAGGTGTAATAGCCAGAATGCATAGATTGACCATGGTGATAGACTACACTGTGAGTGTCAAACACTGATTGGTTAAAAACTATTCTACCAGCTGTGTAATCTGTGATAGGAGTGTCAACTCTGAGCCTGTTGGAGTCAAATATGTGCAATATAAGCAACTGATATTGAGATGAACTCCTGAGACGTATGGACTGAGTACATCTGCCTCCACACCTTTTACAGGAGTGACCACATTGAGCATTGGTAAATAGCTATCAAAATTTTACACTTTTGGCTTAAGGGACGAAAAGAGTAATCCACAGCATGTTTTCTGTGGTTTTACGCTATGAATGACCACATGATACACATATATATTTAGTTACATATGACACAGTGAAGTACTGGTGCATTGGAGTGCTGTCTTCATCCAAGTTGTTTATGATAGCCATCATAAACTCAATAGTGTCTAGCTGTATGTCAGCAGCAAATCTACTACATCCATCATATGTGCCTAACACCTGGCATAGTGGTGTTAGTGACTGCACATCACTGAGACTGGTCAGAAGTCATGTTGATAATCTGCTTCAATGCACTTGTATAGAGTTCTGTATAGATATTGCCTGCACAAAGTGTGGTATGTAGAAAACTTGCATAGCTGGTTAGCATAAAGAAGCCACTCTAGTGCTCTTTGTCAAAGACTGGTACAGCAGCACACCAAGCTTAATTTATTGAACCGCTGGCCTGAATGTTTAGTTGACATGACCTTTGTTGAACTTCTTTTGAGTTGAATCATTTAGAAGCTCGCGCTCGTTTGCTGACACCTGTAGATATGACTGCTACGATGAGACACACAGATATGTAGGCAGTGGCATTAAAGACATTTGTGGCTGATGAAGAGTACATAACCTATTGTACTCAACAATGCATCGCTTGTCAGCTCGTATCTTCTGAGGTGCAAGAGTTATAATGTGCAACCCAGAAAGATTACGGACACATGAAAGTGCCACGTAGCTCATGCCATCCTTGAAAATGTCTGTACCTATGTCCACCATTGCTGAATCCAAACTCAAGCCCAGAGATTTGTGAATAGAAATAGCATATGCAACACATAGTGGAAACTGTTTCCTGTTTACAGATATCCTTAAATACTCCGAAATTTCACATAGGTATGTTCTATGTGTACAGGAAGTTCCATGTTGTCAATGAACTACAAGCATCTTGATATATGTCTTCTGGACATTGTAGACAAAGTCAGTAGAAGTTTCATAAACCGCTTACCATGCCTTGTTCAACATCAATATTACATCGTAGCATGACACGCATATCTAACAAGTGTAAGAACAGCTTCAGGCCAGTTGTGCATGAAACATCTGACTTCGTTCAAGTCATTCAGTCATCTTTGCTACTATATAGGGTTGCATCGAGAATGACAATTATCAACTGTATCAACAGCATGCAGAGTTAGAATTTATGGGTTTTCTCAGCAGCATAACATTGTTGAACCCAGTGCATTTCTTTAGTCATGGCATAAGACACTATGTGTTCCATTGCAGAGTACACATCACTGAAACATAACATGCTGTTTCTATGGGATGTAGTATCTACTCTGATTCTGATCGTTAACATAGCAACATGTTCAGGTGATAGAACCTATACGAACTTCATCTAAAGTGATTTAAGCCAGATCACCACTTTGAAGCATGTTCTCATATAACTCAACACAGGTAAAGAACCCAAATGTTATAACTGCAATGCAACAAAGAAAGTTCTTAGCTTGGCAATCAAGTTGCAAACACATGCTCTGCATTAACTGGTCAAGCATAAAGGTCCCCAATACAACAATACTTTCACCACAAATAGTACCCATCATCACCACCTAAGATCTCCTGTAGAGATGGATACAGGCAAGCATTACTGAGACCATGCTGATTTCCTCAATGATGAGTAACCATCTTGTGAACATGGAACGAACTGAGATCTATCTCAAATATAGTTTACGACACTCTCCTGTTTACCATGCCTACACACGAAATATAAAGAGACAATTAATTAACTCCACCAATGTTGTATGCAGCTAGTCCTGTGGGAGCAATACAGCAACAACATTGATAACTCTGTCAGGCTCTGTATTTCAGCAGTGATGCTTCAATAGGAAACTCTTTCCAGAGCAGCTGAACCACTAACAGATCAGTAAAAGTTTATAGTCAAGACAGTCACATTTTTTGTTTCATGTAGTAGGCCATGTTGAACACATCAATGACTTGAGAAACATTCCATGCTGCTGCTGATTCACTATTTCTCCAAAGCAGCTGGGTTGACAGTGGAGGTTCCATGTTCATGGCTGTCTCAATTTCTAAGTTAACACTTGGGCATTTAAAGGCAGAGGTTAGCCTGGACAGCTTGTCCTTCTGGATCAAGATTGTCTTGCAAGTAACAGGAGTGTATTCTGAGCACAACTCTGTCTTCAAGCTGTTCTTCAGCCTGTAGTCTCTATGTATGTCTCTGAGTATTCAGTTTTGAAAGTCCCAACTGAGATTGAATCTTCCTAATGCATCACAGTCACCTTTTAATTCAGACTCATTCTCCAGGCTTAATAGAACAGGAAGCAAAGTAGTAATGCCTCTGCTCCGATGTGCCCAGATATAATTTACAGGGTCTATGGTATGGCTTGTGTCTCTTTATGAGACACCCATCCACCCACCACCTTGTAAATGTGCGTGTTAGCTCAGGTGATATACCTTGATCATACTTAGCACCTGAAAGAGCACATATCTCCATGTCATCGGGTCCAAAAGGGTACATGTAATTATCAGGGTTATTCTTCAAGATAGCTGAGGAAGGTCTATTGGCAGCGAGTTCCTCAATTTCAGCATGGGGAATCAGTACACGCCAATTTCTCTTGTAGTTCACATGAGACGGACAGCATCAGACTGCAGATGTGTGCCATTAAACAGTCACTGTATTCCATAGCTCCACATTCTCTGTGTGAAAGGTCTTCAGCCCAATACAGCTGAGATGTCAGGCCCTGTGAACTGGTAATATCTTCCCAAAGGTCTTGCGTTAGTCTGCTATTTGGTTATGTACGACCATACCGCACCAGGGCCAATGAGTTGTCAGCCACGTAACTGAACATCTATGTTTGTTTTCGCTACATTAGGAGAAGAGTTGGGTTGTAGTCATTGATGTACACCCCTTATCTCTGGGTATCGTATCCCTCTTGGTTGACTTGCCTTCAAGTGGTGTTGCATTGCTGAAAAATTCATTCATGGAGCCATCTGACAAACTCATCTAGAAATCTGAAGTGACATTGTAAAATAAGACGAGCCCTTACTACTCGCCAGCAGTATTTTTGCACAAATATGTTGCTGGAACTTTGTACCAACTTCCACAGTGTGACTGTTGCACGTCTGGATCGTGACAAGGATATATTTCGATGAATGCTAGCACTTGTGCTGCTTCATGTTCTCCTATGTGGTGGTGCATCGATCACAATAACATATGGATATGATGGCATCCGTGCTTGATATTCCATCCTCAAAAGTAATGCCTACCACAGTACCAAGAGGTGGATTGTCCTTTGACAATATGAAAGTCAGGTGTCATGGAACCATGGAGAAAATCTTCAGACAGACACAGGATCAAGGGAACACATTTCTTCAACAGTCATTGATACATCAACATCAAATTTGCCCCTAACAGTTCAATGGCTCATCCGGCATATTCAGCACAATGGTGTGACAAACGTGGCTCACCATACTCGCAGCATTGTCATCATTGAATATCACGATACCAATATTTTTGGTGCCAATGAACTTGAAAGTATGGATGACAGATTCCTTGCATTTCATCTTTCTGCTTTAATTTCTCTAGAAATTGAGCAGCTATTATTCCATCAAGTGAGCTGTGAGATGATAGTATGTGCAATAGAGGCAGACAGAATACAAGTTCTATCAGAAGATGAAACAGGTACAACATGTTACGCCTGATTGCCATCTTTACACAGCACACGGCTAGTGTGGTACTCAAACCCTGCACAAGCACTTCCCTTTCATCTAGCTGTCCACCTGACCTTTTGGGAATAAGTCTGAAACAGCGTACTTCAGTGTTGCCTCCAAATGCTGACAGGCTCACCCCACATTTCATTTAGAGATCAATGTTGTCTCCCATTGATCTCTGCCATGTAGTGGGTGAATTGTGCATTGTCTACATTAAAAGTCATACTATTCGTCCACTGACCTTCTCAATCATTGGCTTAATGTTTCTAAGAGATCATGTTGAACAGAGAGACTGTCATGTGATTATATCAAGGTCTGCAGAAAAGGGTTACTCTTTAAAATAACTAAGAGCAAGCTTTAACTTCTGTACATTGACAACATCTTGCCAGATGACCTTGGACTTAGTTGGAACACCATTTACAAGAATAACTATTTTTCATAAGATTGCTCCACATTTTCCCAGAGGAAATGGGAGATACATCACGGAACCCTTTAGAGATCTATAATGAGTTCTTTCTTGTGAATATTCCGTGTCTTTGTGTTCAGACATAGAATGGTTTGAATACCATTGTCTGAATTAGAATGCACTCAAACACATTCAATGTGCAATCTCACTTGGTATGACATGTGCCTCCATATTATTCAACAGTGACCCAGCTTCATGTCATATTCACTTGTTCCTGAGCATCTTTTTTCTGAAAAATACTTCCCTCCTGTACCTTTTATTTACTCCTGTGAGATATTTATAGGTCTTGATTCTCTTCCTGGTTTTAGGGGTGGACATGCTGAAGTCCATATGTATCTTATTCTAGGGTTTTTGATGTAGACCCAGCACTATTTCAGTTGTCAGCCTTATGGACTGCCTCCACTCTGCCTATGTCCTTCTTGATATAAGGGCTCCAGAACTGGAAACAGTATCAATGTAGGGTCTTAACAGCAATCTATAAAGGGACAATAACACCTTTGACTTTCTGTTTGGAGATACCCCTTCCTATGCACCCCCATCATCCCACTAGCCCTCCAGACTACATTGTCACACTGCCTGGCCACCTTGATGTCATCCAGTATGATTATCCCTTGGTTTCTTTCCTGCTTGGTCATTGTAAATACCACTCCAACCATTTTGTCATTTGCCCCTGGATCTCTGTGCACCAAGTGCTTTATTTTGCAGGGCGGGAGTTGCATTTAAATCCAGCTGCCACACCCCTGAACACTTCTCAACTTTTCTAAGATCTCTCCTCATCTTTTTCACCCTCAAGAGAATGTCCACCCTGTTGCAGATTTTGGCATCATCCACAAAGAGGTCACCCTTCCCTTCTTGCATCTTTACAATGTCCATTATAAAGAGATTAAAGAGAACCAGTCACAACACTGATCCCTGAAGTATCCCACTGGTCACCCTCCCTTCCACAGAGCAAACTCATTCACTGCCACCCTCTATAGCCTACCCCTAATCAATTTCTTACCCACTTACTGTCCTTTTACCCATCCATTAACTACCCAGTTTGCTGACAAGTCTCCTATGTGAAAAAGGTGTTAATAGCCTTACTGAATTCTAGATAGGCCATGTACACCACTCCTCAATGATTTAATTCCTTGGTCACCCAGTCAAAGAATCTATCAGATTTGTCTGACATGACCACCCCCCCCACCCCGTGAATCCTTGCTACGCCGGGTCCTGTAACCTGTTAGACTGATAACATCACAGTGAGATGATCATCAGAAAGTTTTTCAATTGCATTCAAAGAAACAACATCATGTAAAGAAAGACAATCCAGTTTTAATAGGTTAGTAGTGGAGCCTCCATGTTTTGTTTTATAAGTTAATTTTTAACCTGTACCTCCCCTTCTCCTTCCATTTAGGATTTAAATTTATTGTCAGATAAAAGTGATAATGGTAAGTTACCCATGTGGTTAACATTTTTGTGTTCAGAGGATCTCATTTGTATGGACAAAGTGCATTAACATCCCACATTTCAGTAGCTTTCAAAGTCTCCACTCTTCTCGTATCTCAGCATTTAAATCTCTCCAATTATAATAAATGTAACATTCATTGGTTCAAACATCTCTTCCAATATAATTTGGAAAGATGCAAATATTTCATTTACATCACTGATGCTTTGTCCTGAAGATATATGTTCAGTAACATCAATTTTTCATTCTTACTGTCCTTTGGTATATGTAGCAGACAATAATCATAAAATAACTGTACATGTTTAATTTTGATGAAACCAGAGTCACCATATCACCATTATGTCTTCACATCTTACTGTATGTATTTTTCCCTTTTACTTAAAATGTTTGGATACAGTAGAATTTAGCTTAATTAGAATTTGATTCCCAAATCTCCATAGGAGTAGAATATCTCCAAATAAAATTGAACTACAGTCTATCATTTCACTTAAACTTAAGCCTGAGATGTTCCAGGTCACTATGGAGATGAGGTAAAAATGCTCGATTGGTTGTCCTTTATGTTATATCAATCTGAATATTGGGGGTCAAGGGCATTTCAGCTTCAAGCATACCGTCTGTATCAACAGAAACTAAAAGCCACTATAACAGAAATAATAGATCTCGAACAAAACTGTTACTTCATTCTACATTAGATATTGCCCATGCATTTAAAGAATTGTATTCTGTACTTTATAAAGCTGATCCTCCCCTGATTCAGACATCTTGCCCACCTTCCTTGCATGGTTAAAGCTCCCCAAAGCCACAGAAGATGATCATTTACTAATGCACCTATTGGCTAAGCAGAATGTTAGCCGAGATAAAGCATTTAAAGATGGGAAAATGCTCAGAAACTGATGAGCTTCCCAGGGAGTTTTATAAGCTCTTCCAAGAGCCAGTTTTCCCCTAACACTACAGGGCTTTTCAGTCAGTTCTGCACAATGAGGGAGCCATGGCCCCTTCATGGACCAGAGTGACTCTGTCCATGCTTCTGAAGCCTCCTACCACCCCATTTCCATATTAAATACAGACTATAAAATTTTAATGAGGATTATAACACATAGATTAGAATACATTATACTCAAACATTTTCACCTTGATCAAATGGGATTTATTCCAGGGTGCCAGACGCATAACAATTTTCAAAGGGCTGTACATGTTATAGACCTCATCAATAGCGCTATTATTCCAACTTTGATAATGAGTTTTGACGTGGAAAAGGCCTCCATTAAGGTCTCATGGACATAATTACTGGGGGTTCTGGCTGGCTTCAGCCTTGCGTGCACTTTTATAAAACTAATTGGAAAAATATACTTCACCCCTTCAGGATTTATCCGTGTAAATGGACATATTGTTGAACATTTTCAACCGCAAAAGGAGAACTCATCAGGGCTGCCCCTTCGCCTCTTTTATTTGCCTTATATTTGAAACCATTGGCCCCAAAAACTGACAATACCCTAATATAGAGGGAATAGAACTAGGTGGGTAAGAACACAAATTAGCCTTGTATGGAAATGAAGTGTTGCTTTTCTTGATGTGTTAACCACTCCCTGCCGGAAATGCTTAAGTAAATACAATATTTTTCTACTATGGGTTATACCTTAAATATTAACAAAAACGATGCCTTATCTCTCATTTCCTGTTCCAAAAAGCTTGCAAAATCAATATCCATGAAATGTGGTCTTTCCACCATGAAATACCTAGGGATCAACTTGGGTCTCTCATCGGACATATTTTTCAGGATAATTATCGACTACTTTTTACAACTACAAACTCTAACTATAATTGTTGGAGTTTACTCCTATTCCTTGTAATCTCAGGTACAAGCTGTAAAATGGATATACTACCTAAGTTTTATTCTTATTTCAAAGTGTTTCTTGTCTCATTCCTAAACAAGAATTCTAAAGTGGCAAATAACATTACTCACAATCATCTGGAGAGTATAATGTCCCAGGAATGCCCAAGAAATTCATCTACCGAAGGTACAAGGATGTCTAGCAGTCCCTTCTTAATAGGTTATTAGATAGCAGCCCAAATGAAAATAGTTATGCTCTAATCGAATATTCAATGCCACTCTCACTGTAAACAGTTTGAGCTTAATGAGATTAGCTCCCCCATTGCAAGCATGGCCCTTCATACCTTGTCCAGCATGTAATTTGGAGGGCTATAACCTCCTGGGTATAAGCACAACTCTGGAAGGCTGCAGCTAGGGTGTTGGAGGGAATTACAGTGCAGTCTCTATGGAAATACTCATGGTAGATATGGGACCCAGCCTTCAAACTGGCTCTTTTGGACACCGGGTTTAACTGCCAGGCCCTGCAGGGTTTGCATTACCTTATCAACTTCTCCAGGTGAACACAGTCATTTCCTTTGAAGCAGCATCTCAGAAATAGACATTTCTACCTGAAAACTGGATTTTGTACTATCAATTAAGGATTTTATTAACGCACAACTACATACAAATACAACCAATTTACTGAATCCTCCTCCCTTTCCATTTTGAAATCATATGGGCTTCCCCGTTAGGTAAAGGAGCTATTACTTTACTTAATGCAAATTACATTAAAGATAAAGGAACAACTATAAGTAAACCCAGAATAATTGGGAGAGGAAGTTGGGGTTGAGATTAATCCATATGGACTGGAATAAGATTTGAACTGTAATTTGGCACACCACCTGATCCCGGGGCTGGCAAGAGTTTGCTTGGAAAGCACAAATCAGGTACTTCTTGGTGCTGGTTATACAGGAAAAAAGGAGTCCTGTGTTCTCCCCGAAGTGCTGCAGGCCCTGTGGCTCTTCTGAAGCCTCACATGCCAATATTGTTTGGCTATGCGCTGTGCTTAGTGAATACTGGAAAGCAGCGCAGGTGAATTTACAATAACTAGATCTCCCCCTCTGCTAGGCCCTGAGCATCTTTTATTTGGGGATTTATCCTCCTTCATTAAGAGGTTGTGGAGGGAGGTGGGCATATGGGGGCAGCTGCAGCCTAATGGCCTAAAGTGCTGCACACTCAGGCAGACTAGATAGAACTATTGGCCTGTACCTGCTGGCAATTCAGTATGTTTGTAAGAGGTTGTAAATAGAAACATAGAAAAATAGAATATGACAGCAGATAAGGACCACTTGGCCCACCTAGTCTGCCCATGTTCCTACCTAACTGATAAGCTGCAGATCCTAGTTAACCAACAGCTTACTTCCTCCTACCCCCCACTAGGACTGCCTTATGTCTGTCCCATGCATTCTTGAATTCCCCCACTGTTCTTGACTCCACAACCTCCTCAGAGAGGCTGTTCCATGCATCCACAACCCTCTCCATGAAAAAATACTTCCTCACATTACCTCTGAGCTGTCCACCCTCTATCTTCAAATTGTGCCCCCTTGTTCTTGCACATCTCTTTTTCTGAAAGATGCTACCCTCTTGGACTTTGTTGATTCCCTTGAGGTACTTTAAAGTTTCTATCATGTCCCCTCTCTCTTATGGAATATTTTAATAATAGCTGCCCTAAAACCTATGACAAGATAGTGGCTCTACCCAGATCCACCCTCTATTAAAAATGGATTAAAACAATTGATCAAGTTAATACAATGGAGAGATTAACATTTGTCCTACAGCAAAGATTACCCACTTATACCATTAGATGGATACACTGGGTGATCTACAAGTGCTACTAATACATTACTTGAACCTTAAGAACTCTCCTTATGAATACCCTTAGAAAACTAATAGCTATCATATGGGAATATCTGAAAGTTGAGATCTCTCTTTTTCTTTCTCACAAAAGTAATTTATGAATACTTACTTGAAGACAGGTGTAAATTGACTTATAATAATCCTATGTAAATTATGACCTTGTTGAAGATGGCAGCACTGTTTATTGTCATAACCACACATTGATTCTATTTTTTCTTTTCTTTTTTTTAATATTTACTTCGTTTTAGACTTGGAAGTTGTGCCTTTTTTAAACATTATGTAACTTAATTATCGTCGTATGTACAGTGGGTGGAATATTTGGAAATGCGCCACAGGCAGGCGCAGGAGCGGTGCAGCGCAAATCCTGTGCAACATGGTGCACCGAGCATGATATTCAAAGGATGCACATGATGAGAAGTGCCTCGCGCAACACAGCTGAATATTGCAGGATGTGCCATAGCGCTAAACCGAGGGATTGCCAGGGAGCAAGCCATGAAGCGCAATAGCTCAACCAGGGATGCGCAAGGGAGCAAGTCAACAGACACAATAGCAGCAACCAGGGATGCACAAAGGGCAGAGGTGCATGTGCCAGGACACAGCTGGACTGGCAACAGGAACAGCAAGGAGCAAGCCACAGGGGTGGGAGCTTCCACCACCAGGGTACAGAGTGTGCCAGGAGTGAGGCATGGCAGGCACATGATGGAACACTGTCCAGTGTGCATGGGGCAGCAGTGGGCCCCAGACGATGTGCACCACAATGGCGCATGGAGGCAGGGTGGCAACAATGGCCACTGGTATACAGCCACTGGCAACCCCCACAGGAAGGCACGAGACATGCCACCTGGACCCCAGCCAGCAACACACAGGCAAACAGCACACAAAGCACATGCCACATGACCTAAACAGAGAGCCCAAAGCCATCCCAGCATCCAATGGTTGTACACCTGTACACCACCAGGCTCAACCACCTGTCCACCCCAGTCATACCACACAGCAGCCATGCACACCACTACAGCATGGCTCCACACGCCAGCCACAAAGCAGACAAGGGCAGAGAGAGCTAACCATATAAAAGTGTATTATAACAGGCATTAAATAACTATTTATAAATGTACAGGTAACAGGGGACAGGGAACAGGGAATGCCACCTGCGCATCTTCTGTTGCAGCAGCTGTGCCACCTGGAGTGTGGCAGTGGTGACCCACAGGATCTGTCGTAGGAGCCTGGTGTTAACATCAGGGTGAGGGACACCTATGACAAAGGAGGGAACATGGTATGAGTGCATGTCCAGAACACTGTAGCCCACCCACCGTGTGCAGCAGACAGCGGTGACATGCACTCCTGGGATGGCACCCAGCCACCCACAGTGTGTGCACCCACATGTGCCGCCAACCCAGTGATCCACAGCCATGGAGAACACTGCACACCAACACCACCCATGTGCACACACCACCGCCATGGCAGGCAGGAGACATGGCTAAGTGGCAGTACAGCAGTGGCACAGCCTGGATACAGGTGCACCCACAACCCACCTGCAGCAGCTGCACACGTGTGCATAACTACAGCATGGTGCAACGATCACCACAGGCAGTGCACAGCTGGAAAGGTCATGTGCACAGGGGCCATGGCCCACCCCACTCTGCTGCCCATCCTGCACAATAATGTTGCATGAAACAGTGCCTATCTGCATGCTGCAGCGCACCTTGTGCCTGTCCAGATGCACCACCTATGCATCCTGCACATGGGCCCCTGTGGTGGCCCGCCCTGGACCACTCACAGTGCCAGCCAGTCAGGCCTGCCTCCTATCCTCAGGGCCTAGGAAGGAAACATGGAGAAAGACACATCAGTACTTCTCAACACTACATACCGTTCCGGGACAGTGTGCTCCCCTTTCCAATGCAGCATCATTGTGGTGGCACAGCGCACCCATGGTGCACCACCCTGGCCAACAGGATATGCAACCCCGGTCCCCCTTGCAGCATGGTGTGCCAGCGTGCTTGCCCCAAGGATCACTGGTTGGGCATGGACACGGGCGTAGCACACTTACCTGGCCGTGGCATGGCACCCCTCAGGACACGTGCCAGAAGTGACTGGAGGTGCTCATGGTCCCTCCACTGCAAGTCCCTGTAGTGTCTGCTTTGCTCTGCTGCTGCTGTGCTGTGCACCCATGTCCTCCTCCAGCCCATCAGTGACCTCCTGCCACACCTCCATCCGTGGCCTATTCAGGGGCATCTGTCCAAACAAACTGCCTGCATGTGGCTCCACAAGGGTCACAAGTTTCACTAGCTCCACCTGTGACCAATTACAGTTGTGGCCAAAAATATTGGTGCCCTTGCACTTTTTCAGATAACTCACAATTTCCTCTAAACATAAGTTGAAATTAACAACAGTCCGGTATTTGGTCTCCACAATTCTTTATTTCTCTGTTAATATTACAGAACTTTTGTTTTTGATTCAGAATTTAATATATCATTTTAAATCAGAAAATGAAAAGAAAGGCATTGACAAAATTATTGACACCCTAGACTTAATATTTGGTAGCACAGCCTTTGGTCAAAATGACTGCAATCAACCGCTTCCTATAGCCATGGATGAGCTTCCTGCACCTCTCTACTGGCAGTTTGGCCACTCTTCTTGTGCAAACTGCTCCAATTCTCCCAGATTTGAAGGGTGCCTTCTCCCAACTGTTGTTTTCAGATCTCTCCTCGGGTTTTCAATGGGATTTAGATCTGGACTCATTGCTGGCAACTTCAGAACAGTCCAGCGTCTTGTCTTGAACCATTCCTGGGTGTTTTTTGAAAAGTATTTGGGGTCATTGTCCTGCTGGAAGACCCATGACCTTTGACAGAGACCCAGCTTTCTGACACTGGGTTCAACATTGTGCTCCAAAATGGCCTGGTAATCTCCAGATTCCATGATGCCATGCACACGTTCAAGGCACCCAGTGCCAGAGGCAGCACAGCAACCTCAAAACATCACTGAACCTCCTCCATGTTTGACTGTAGGGAAGGTGTTCTTTTCTTTGAAGGCTTCATTTTGTTTTCTGTAAACATAGAGATGATGTGCTTTACCAAAAAGCTCTAATTTGGTCTCATCTGTCCACAGTACATTCTCCAAGGATGATTTTGGCTTGTTCAGGTGTGTTTTGGCAAACCAGTTGGGCTTTCTTATGCCTCTCTCTCAGCAGTGGGGTCCTCCTGTGCCTGCTACCATATAACCCCCTTTCATTGAGCTGGTGATAGATGGTGCAAGTTGAAACTGTCATACCTTGTGTCTGAAGGACAGCTTGAATCTGTTTGGCAGTTGATCAAGGTGCTTTCTCCACCGTTCAAACAATCTTGTGCTGCAATCTTCTATCAAGTTTTCTCTCGCAGCCACGTCCAGGGAGGTTGGCTACAGTGCCATAGGTCTTAAACATCCTGATAACATTACGTACTGTGGAAACAGGAACATCAAGGTCTCTGGAGATTGATTTGTAGCCTTGAGATTGTCCATGCTTGGCTACAATCTTTTGTCTGACCTCCTCAGACAATTCTCTAGCTGTCTTTCTTTTCTCCATGCTCATTGCGGTACACACAGTGACACAAAACAGAAGAATGAGTCCTTTTCTCTATTTAAACTGGTTGAATGAGTGATTTTTATATTGCAGGCACCTGCAACTCACCACAGGTGAGTTCAATTCCAAAGTGAAGAAGAATCACCTGCTTGAAATCTAATTATTTCTAACTACTTCTAAAAGGTGCCAATAATTTTGTCTGGGCCATTTAAGGTTTTCTGTGTGGAATAAGCTAAGACTTAATAATTTTTCCGCTTTTTGTGTTTTATTCCACTGCAAACAAAAGAAATACATATGTGGAAACCAAAATATTTTTAATTTTAACAATTTTCTGGAAGGAATGGTGCAGTATTAGAAAAAAAAATGCAAGGGCACCAATATTTTGGCCATGACTGTAGGTGCCCTGGCACTACTGCAGAAGTGGCATGGCTATATCACAGTAAGATAACCAAAATGGCACCCAATAGCATATAGAGCCTCACATGCTGGGGATGTCAGACTCGCCGCGGTGATGCACTGCAAATGCCAACTGTGCAGCCACGGAGATGCACGATACGGTGAATGCAGCACTGGCACATGCTGCAGGGCTCCCAGAAGGGCAAAGGGCAACCATGGGGTCAAGGGGTGGCAAGCACACCATGCGCGACTGTGCTATTGGGCCCTCCATGCATGGTGCGCATTAGGGGCATGTGGGCACCACAGTGCATGACCCAATAGTTCACGGGCACCATGGAACCCATGGTGCAGGAGTGCCATCAGCAGCATGGTGCCACAGTGCCATTGACACTATGGTGCCCAGGTGCCATAGGCCATAAAGTGCACGAGTGCCACATGTCCAATAGTGGCCAAGCGCTGTAATGCTTAGCGTGCATTGTTCATAGGCTGTGCCGATGGCGTGCTACGCGCAGTACTGCAGGGCCTATTGTGCATGTCACATGGTTGCACCATGACTTGAGCATATGCAAGTCCATTGTGCAATGCAAGAATGCAATATTTAGCCAGCATATGCAGATTAGCTTATCAGCCTATCCGTGGTGCATCGGAGGCATTTACATCTCATTACAGTTGCGCATCTCCTAATTTGCATGCGATGCGCTATAAAGGCGCCACAGGACTGCACAGGGTATGGACCGGTATTGCATCCTTCAAAGGTAAGAAGCACGCTGTGGGGCTGTCAGGACAGTGGAATGGGAAGGTGGTGTGGGTAGTAGCTGTCATTTACCACATGTCTATCCCCACAGGACTCAGCATGACAGAACAAGAGGAGGTTGAGGAGTGTGGGCCTGCATGCAGCGTGAGGCCCAAGTTCATGAGGGCAGAGACAGATGCCCTATTCAAGCTTACCTGGACCAGGAGCCTCTGCTAAGTGGCTCGACAGGCACTCCACAGGCCCGGGCCACAGCATGGCAGAGGTGGCCGAGCCATGAATCGAGGAATCCATCAAAGGTCTGTGCAGGAGTGCAAGAAAAATGTTGGCACAGACCGGAGGCGGATAAAGAGAAGGTGGCAGCCATCCAGGCTGCATGTGCTGCCATAGGTGGTGGACAGCCTGTCATACCACATCTGATGCCACAGGAGGAGTTGGTGGTGGCTACCATGCAGCGCAGTGCCCTTGAGGGTGTGCCCGGTGGAGGCTTCCAGATAGGTGGCAGCCCATTACTGCTTGGTAGGTATGGCAGTGCCAGGGCCAGGGTGCAGGGGGGGCAGGGGTGCAGGGATGTGTTCCTGCGGCACTAATATGACTGTGTTCCCTTTCAGCTCCCGAGGACTTGCATGCAGCGGCAGAGGGTGATGGTGTCCACCTTGGTGGTGGTCCTGAACCCGGAGGACCATCCTTCCATCTCCACCAGTGTCTTGGGGCGGAACACATGCAGCCCAGCACCACTATCCATCTGGATGCCTGTGGCATGCCTGCGGACAAAGCCCTGGCTGTGCTTCAGCATGACACCAGGCATGGCATTCAGTATGCTAAGACACAGATCGGGGCCGGGTCTGGGACCGATGACGATGAGACCTTTATCCCGGATAGCGATGTTGTGGTTGTGGGGGAGGCACCCATACCACACACCTGCCACAGCAGCACAGATGGTGCCCTGAAAGCAGTTGTCTGCCCACCAGCCACTGCCCCCGGTGTTGCCGTGGGCACCACTGGTGCAGTGCCGGCTGATGGTAGTGGTGGTGATGCAGCTGCACCAGCACTGCTCTGCACACAGCAGCTGGAGGGGCAGCAGTGGCAGTTAGATGGTGTCGAAGGGGGGCCGGGTGCAGTGCCCTCGGACGGTGCACCACTTAATGAGCAGCCTCAAGAGGGCCAAGCTGTGCAGTACCCACCTTCACGGGTCACTGGGTTGCAGGGCTGAACATGACCTGTGGTTGGCACAATGCCCATGTGCCCCCAGGGTGCCGACTCCTTGGCCTAGCACACCCATCTGCTACGGGCACCCATTGAACAACAGGTGCTAGTCATGGCAGAGGTGCGTGCACTCCATGCAGAGCTGCAGCAGGCTACAGAGCAGTGCGACAGGGACTTGAACAGCTCCTGGCTGACAACACACATATATGGGAGGACCGCGACCATAGCCTGGATCAGCTTGCGCTGTGGTTAGGCCGACCTAGCACTACTGGCCACCTTAACGGTGCATGGCCATCTACCGCAGAACATGCAGTGTATTCTCTATCCCTCTGTCACATCATTGGTGACCGCCTATGTGTCGATGCCAGATCCACTGTGGCCATTCCAGGCACACCTGGAGTGGGTATGTTCGGGAGAATGCAGACACCTGCAGGACTCAGTCATGTTCCCACAGTAACACCCTGGGGCCATCACAGATACCCCTATGGCCATCGCACAGCTTGTGTCAGCTGGGTGGTCTCAGGAAGGCCATCCACATGTCCGCAGTGGCAGTGCAACTGTGCGGCAGTCCTGACCACCCACCTCCCTGTCTGCTGCTGCCCTGTGAGCATATTGGTGTGGTGTGTGCTTCCTACAGACGTGGCATCCATGGGTGATGCCACACACAGGCCTGTGCATGCCAACCCAGGTGCTGTGGCATGTGCATGATGATGCCAGCAAAGCATTAACTGCCACTGTGTACCGGTGCTCAGTGTCTGACACTTGCCTGGTGCCTGCCTCTGGGCACTGGTATAATGGTTCCTGTTTGCAAGTGCGTGTGTGTGCGGGGGAGTGTAGGGGTGTGTGGGTAGGGTGTGCAGAGCTGTGCTGAGTGCTTCCACAGTGTCTGGTCCCACATCTGTCTGTGCTCCCCTCCTGCCATTCCTGTCACAGGGCCCGCCCATGCATGCCTGTATGCTGTGCCATAGTCCCTGGGATATGCATGTGGACATATTCACCTACCTGCATGCTCCATAGTGCTCCTCTGCAATTGTGTCCTGGTGCTGCTGGGCCATCCTGTTCATCCGGGGTTCTCTTCGCCTGGAGGGGCTGCCCCCCACCACCTGGCTGGGCAGTCACGTAGTCCCCACTGCTGTTCCCTTTCAACCTCAACAGCTATCTCACAGTCGATGGCCATGTTGTGTAGTATACAACAGGCCAGGAATAGGCTGCAGGCCTTTGAGGGGCTGTACTGTAGGGCACTGCCTTACCTGTCCAGCAACAGAACTGAGTTTTTAGGAGCCCAAACACTTCTCGATGATGTTCTGTGTGCTGGCGCAGTGCCTCACTGTATTGCTCCTGCACTGGAGGTGATGGGCAAGCATGGGGTGAGCAGCTAGGGCTGGAGCGGGTAGCCACTGTCACCTGTGTGTAGAGATGTCTGGTTAGCATGGTGGACTGTGTTGCTCCACCCCCCAGCCATTCTGGCCACAACCTCTGGTACCCCTGCCCTAGCATCCCCCAAACCCTGCCCTGTTGTGCCAGGCTGCCCATTTCCACAGCACACTTATCAACTAGGTGGCCAGTGGGGATGTCCCCACTCTCGAACCTGTGGCACAGTGCCAACTGGTGCCAGAGGTAGGAATTGTGTGCTCCACTAGGGTGTGTGGCACAGACATTGATTATGTGCCCTCTGGCATCGCACACTACCTGGCAGTTGACACTGGGGTAGCCCTTTCTGTTGATGTACGCTACCCCTCCGGTCTGGTGGTGTGTGGATGTCAACATGGGTGCAGTCAATGGTCCCTAGCACACCAGGCATATATGCCACCCTGTGGAACTCCTGCATGTTCACTGTACACTCTGCCTGTGTGCTGGGGAAATGGATGTATTCAGCAGCATGTGGCAGCAGCGCTGAGGAACTGTGTGAGGAGCTGTGAGCGGCTGACTGGGTTATGCCTGTGGTGTCCGTGTTGGTCTCTGGAAGGTGCTGTGGTGAGCAGGCACATGACAGCTGTTACTTTCATCTCCACCATCAGGGCATGGCTCTGTCTAGTGGGTGTCTGCATCTCCTCACTACTCAGCTCACAAAGCTGCCTCAGAATCACCGGTTCAGGTGATACTGGCCCAATCTCCATATTGGTGTACTGTTCAAAGGTGGTGTGGACACAGTACCACCTGTTCTGGGTGTACCACCGATGGGCCCTTCCATGGCCATGCTGCCCTGCCTCCTGCCTCCCCAAACCCCTCATTGCTGCCTCCATCTGGAAGATGGCACTGGCCATAGCTCCTGTTGTCCAGTCCCCCCTGAGTGGCTGACTCCATTGGACATCCCAGCTGTGTGCTGCTTTGTGGACAGCTCCGCAGGGCCCATGCCTGAGTGCCCTTCCCCCAGCTACAAGTCTGCTGGCTATGGCCTCTGCCACACACCCCTGTGGGTTTCTGTGCTGCTCCTCCTGTACCTGGTGTCACAGGCACACACACACACACACACACACACACACACACACACACCGTCACCTCCCTGCCTGTCTCACTCACACACACACACTCACTTTCTCACACAGATTCACTCCCTCACTGCCTCTGTCCCTCTCCTTGACCCCTTCAGTGCTTCTGGCTGGACTCTCTGTCTCCCTCCTTCCTGCTCCCCTATGGCACATGTGTCCTTCTACTACTTGCTCCTTGTTTTTATAGGCTGAAGTGTGCTCCGCACTAGTGCCATTTGCTCCACGCTTGCGCTGTTTCTCCAGTGTTGAATATTGCACTGTGCCACATATTCATGGCTACACCCCCTGCACTTGTGCATGTATACATTCCCATTGCACATTGGCGCATGGTCAATTGCACTGCGCAGTTGCTGCCACTGAATATCGCTCTCCGGCGCATGTCCACATTTGCGCAGGTGCAACTCTGTTGCACACTATGCAACTGCTTTGAATATCCCACCCAAGGAGTGTTTAGAATCTTTCCTCTTAGAAAACTAAGCAGATAAGCATGCAGTCCTTTATGTGTATATTTTTGTAAGGGAAAATTACTCTCTGATATTAAAATATCCAGCACAACATAAACATATTTTATTTATGTCAGAGAAGAATAGGAAACATTTGACAGCTTTATTTAACAAAAAGATATTGCCCCCTATTCATTTGGGCACTGCAACATTCCTTTTAGACTCCCAGGGACCTTGTAGGTTTCCTAGATAGCTGAAATCTTTCAGCCATCGGTTGTAAATTACATTGTTAGCCTCATTGTGCAGCGAGTAACAGCTTCACCTCTTAAAAAGAGCTTTGCACATTTGTAGGATATTTAAGGCAGACACTCTGGTACAGGGACATTTTCCAAGTCCCCTTAACTCACCAGGGTGTTAAATCTGCGTTTTTTATTTCTACTTTCTGGCATTGGACCCCTGCCCACAAACACTGACTCTGCATTCAATTTCTCGAGTCTGAAATGGCTCCTGCCACTAAACAGCGCTCTCTCAACATTGCAGGTATTCCCAGATCCATGAACATTGTAACCAATGGTTTCTTTCTATATTTTACAATTTTCTTTTTCAGGATGCATTCCTCTCGATCGTGCACACAAGGAGCTGTGCAGCAGTACGATCATGCGCCCTATCACGCTGGGCTGCATGAACATGCGAATATGCGCACATCTATCAGGGCTCCAATTAAATCACAGTTTTGCCACAATATATTCACCAGGATACCTTTTTCATAGGCAACAGGGTATCTTAAACAGGGAAATAGCATACTACATTGGCTATCAAAATACTGGTGAAATATCCCATGACTTGGGGGGGGGGGTTCAGGCTGTTTTTATATGGCAAAAGCATTAAAGAAACATCAGGTTGGCCACCCTGATAAGAATCAAAGGATAGTGAGAAATAAGGGAAGAAGATAGGACAGAGTGAATAGAAGTTAGGTATTGCCTGAAGAACAAAGTGATACTGGCACACTCATCCCCACACAGGAAGGCAACAAAATAAACTCAATGTTGCCTCAAGACCATTCACCCTTAAGAAGGGTTGGAACTGCCCCACCCTCCAGAAGTTCTGCTCAGGGACCCTTTAATAAAACAGTAACTGAATAAGTCACAACAGACTATACAATACCGTTTGTAATGCATTCATTTCCCTAAGATTGTGCCTTTTCAGCACCTTATATTACACTTTCCTTTCTTTCATTCAAATCTGGAACGATTGTACCACTTTGATCAGCAACAAAGCATGACAGGAAGTCCACATTCTGGTGTTGTGAACCAGCCCTATGTCTTACAGAAAATTTGTAATGTTGCAGGGACAAATATCAACTTAAAATAAGTTGTTTCTTATCTTTCATCAAATTCAGAGAACATAACGGGTTGTGATCAGTCACCACTGTAAATTAATTTCCCCATAAGTAATATTTAAGGACTACTGCCCATTTCATGGTTAGACTTTTTTTCCACCATTCAATAATTTTTTTCCTTGTCATGCAATTTCCTGGTGAGATACAATATGGGGTGTTTTTCTTCATGGCTATGCTGGGTTAATACCACCCCATGCCTGTGTCAGAGGCACCGGTTTGTATTTCAAAAGGTTTAGTGAAGTCAGGGCTACATAACACTGGGGCTGAACTCAAAATGGTCTTGATCTGTTTAAATGCCTTATCACAAGCCTGACTCCATTTTACCTTATTAGGAAATTGACTTTTTTGTAAGGTCAGTGAGGGGGTAGGAATTGTGGAGAAATCTGGAATAAAACATCTAAAATGACTTGCCAGGCCGAGGAAGGACCTGACATGGCACTTTGTAGTGGGCATGGGACTGTTTTCCACAGCTTCAACTTTATCTACCTCTGGTTTAATTCTCCCATGTCCCATGATGAAGCCCAGGTAGCGGGTTTCTGTTTTGCCTATAGCACAAGTGGATGGATTAATGATAAGCCCTGCATTTTTAATACCTTGGACTACAGCACTAAGGTGTATTAAGTGTGTCTCCCAGTCAGAAGCGATAGATGACAACATCATCCAAATAAGCAGCACTGTAACCTTTGTGAGGTCTAAATACATAGTCCATGTACCGTTGGAAGGTAACTGGAGCTCCATGTTTGCCTAACGGCATTGTGGTGAAATGATATAAGCCAAGTGGGGTATAAAAAGAAGTCAATTCATGGGTTTTCGGGGCTAAGAGAATTTGCCAGTACACTTTTGTTAAATCGAGAGTGCTACTGTATTTATCAGACCCAATCTGGTCTAGGAGATCATCAATGCGTGTTATTGGGAACCCATCAAAGTCTGATACCTCATCGATTTTCCAAAAGTCAAGGCATAGCCTGATGCCACCTTTTTTTTTATGTACTACTACTAGTGGAGATGACTGGGTGACTAGGGAGGTGAATCAGGGAAGGGTGGTGGATGTGATCTTCCAGGATTTCAGGAAGCCCTTTAACACTGTCCCACATAGGACAGTAAACAGTTAGTAAACAAGCTGGGCAGCCTGGGAGTGGGTTCCAGGGTGATAAATCAGGTAAAAAATTGGCTGAGCAATAGGACACTGAGGATGGTGATGAATGGAGTTCAATCCAAATAGAGGGGGGTAACCAGCGGGATCCCACAGGGATCAATGCTTGGAGCAGTCCTCTTTAATGTCTTCATATGCAGCATTGCAGAGGGCTAGAAGGGACAGTGTGTCTCTTTACAAATGACGCAAAGATCTGAAATAGGGCTGCACTCCAGGAGGGGATGAGAAAATGAAAAGGGACCTAAGCAAGCTTGAGGAGTGGTCAAGGGTGTGGCAGCTAAGAGTCAATGCAAAGAAGTGCAAGATCAATCACTTGGGGCACAGAAATGTAGGGGCAGAGCACATGATGGAGGGAGGCACTGACAGCCCTCAAACAAACAAGCATTTGTCAATGCCGAACTTTCGCTTGCAGGTATTTGCAGTGGTGTTTGGCATGTATGGTGCTTTACCCTAATGCCCTGTGCGATTGCTGGTATTTGCACAATAAATTGTCAGCATGATCTTTTTGTTACCCCCATTGTGCGCTACATAGGTGGAAACATGTTTTGGGCAGGATGTGAAAAATGACAGCTGTACTGCTCATGAGGAAGTGTGGTAAAATGCCAATGTTGAAAATCTGGAGTGGAAATATTGAAAATTCGCAAACCTATGAGCGTGTGTGGGAACTGTGCAATGCACGCTCGTAAAACAGTCATTTTTAAGAACTTTTTCACCAAATTTTCAACATTGCCATTTTAAAACTTCTGCTAATGAACAGTGTCACTGTGATTTTCTTACTGTGTCCCATACATTGATTTCGCACACCGACTGCGCCATTGTGCACTACATGGGGGCAAAGACGTTTTGGGCAGGATGTGAAAAATGACAGCTGTACTGCTCATAAGGAGGTGTGGTAAAATGGCAATGTTGAAAATCTGTAGTGAAAATATTGAAATCAAAACCACGAGTGTGCGTAGAACCGCACAACACACGTCAGAAAACAGTTATTTGTAGGAATTTTTTGCCAGATTTTCAACATAGCCATTTTAAGATCTCTGCTCATGAACAGTGACACTGTGATTTTCTTAATGTGTCCCATACACTGAGTTCGCACACTGACTGTGCCATTGTGCGCTACATGGGCGGAAACACGTTTTGGGCAAGATGTGAAAAATGACAGCTGCAGTGCTCATAAGGAGGTGTGGTAAAATGGCAATGTTGAAAATCTGGAGTGAAAATATTGAAAATTCGCAAACTTATGAGCGTGCGTAGGAACTGCGCAACGCAGACTCATAAAACAGTCATTTTTAGGAATTTTTCACCAAATTTTCAGCACAGCCATTTTAAGACGTCTGCTCATGATCAGTGTCACTGTGATTTTCTTAATGTGTCCCATACATTGAGTTCGTACACCGACTGTGCCATTGTGCGCTATATGGGCAGAAACACATTTTGGGCAGGATGTGAAAAATTACATCTGTACTGCTCATGAGGAGGTGTGGTAAAATGGCAATGTTGAAAATCTGGAGTGCAAATATTGAAAATTCGCAAATGTACGAGCGTGCGTAGAAACTACTTAGCATGCAGCTCGTCAAAAACATTAGTATTTTTGAATTTTCCCAAATTTTCAACATCGCTATTTTAAGACCTCTGCTCATGAACAGTGTCATTGTGATTTTCTTAATGTGTTCCATACATTGATTTCGCACACCGACTGCGACATTGTGCGCTACATGGGTGGAAACACGTTTTGGGTGAGATGTGAAAAATGACAGCAGTACAACTCATAAGAAGGTGTGATAAAATGGCAATGTTAAAAATCTGGAGTGAAAATATTGAAAATTTGAGAACCTACGAGCCTGTGTAGGAACTGCGCAACGCACGCTCGTAAAACAGTCATTTTTTGGAATTTTTGCACCAAATTTTCAACATGGGGTTTTTGGGACCCCTTCTCATGAATGATGTCATTGTCATGGCATTATTCGAGGCCGAAGGGTGATTTCGCACAGTGACTATGCAGTGCCAGTGAAATCGCCTGGCCTGAATAATGCCATGAAAGTGACATCATTCATGAGAAGGTCCCAACAACCCCATGTTGGAAAATTTTTGCAAAATTCAAAATGACTGAGATATGCAATAAAGTTGAAACCCCCAATGTAGCCCATTATACAGCTTACCAGCATTTCCTCAGTTGCGGCCGGCTTTGAAGAGTGCAGATGTGTTCCCCATCCACCGAAGATCATCGCTGGAGTCCGGAGATAAGTATGGGGTGGGGGTGGGAGGCTGGGTGTGCAGTGGGTGGGTGTGGATTGTGGGAGGGAGGGTTGGGAGATGCGCCGTGGGACTGTTTTTGTTTTACAGGTGTTAAAAAAAAAGACAACGTGGAACATTTGCCACGCTGGGGTGGGCTCCCAGCGTGGCAGAAGATGTGTGGGGTGGACCGAGGAGCCGATGGGGGATTGGGCACCCCCGTTGGCAAACTATGCGGGGGGGCCGAGTAGCCGACGGGGGATTGGGCACCCCGTTGGCAAAACAAAGGAATGGTTTGCCACTCTGGGGTGAACTCCCAGCGTGGCAGCACGGATGGCTTGGGGGACGTGGAGCCGACGGGGGATTGGGCACCCTGCTGGCAAAACAAACAATGTTTGCCATGCTGGGATGGGCTTCCAGTGGCAGGAAAGCTCGGGTGGCATGATGCGCTGGGGAGCACGCGTGATGGAGGGGATGATGGCGCTCAGCATGGCAGCAGTGTTTTCCTTGAAGCAGAGGAACACCGCTGTCATCTGAGCTCCTGCACCATTGTAGAGATCACCACGCCTGCTCAAGGGCAGTGCATTGGATGGGAGAGGCACACCTCCAAGTGTGCTACTCTCCCAAAATGTTCCGTGTGCATGTGCGCAAGCGAATGTAAAAAGGGACATGGGAGTAATCATATCTGATGATCTAGAGGTTTCAAACAACAAATAACAGAAGGCTGTTAGGAGAGCCAGTGGAATACTGGGGTTCATAGTGAGAGGTATCTCCAGCAGAAGGAAGAAGGTGGTAATGCCACTGTATAGAACATTGGTGAGACATTATCTAGAGTTCTGTGACCAGTTCTGGAGGCTGCATCTCTGGAAGGACATAGACTAGAAGCAGTTCAGAGAAGGGTGACAGAAATAATGCAGGGGCTGCACCAAAAGTCATATGAGGGAAGTAAGTATGTAAGTAACTAAGAAAGTAAAACTTTATTTCTAAAGTGCATTTCAAATACCAAGGCGCTGTACAAAAACAGAAATAGACAATATAAAACAGTAACATCCATAAAACAAATATTTAAAAACCCTCTGGGAAGGCCTGATAAAATAAATATGTTTTGAGCTCCGATTTAAAACTTGAGATGGTCAGGCATTCCCTTAACTGATGAGGTAGAGAATTTCTCAGGGTAGAGGCAGCATAAGAAAAAGCATGTGCGCGCTACGTTTTTAACCGAACCCTGGGAGTCTGTAACAATCCCTCATTGGTGAATCGGAGAGAGTGGGAGGGGCAGTAGAGAGAAAGGAGATCTTGCAGATACTAGGGTTCCTGTTCTCATAGGTCTTTATAGGTCAGTAGCCCAATCTTGAAGATGATCCACCACTGTAAGGGCAGCCAGTGCAGTCCATGCAGCACAGGCGTAATATGACTAGTCCTAGATGTACCAGTCAAAAGCCTGGCTGCCACATTCTGCACTAGCTGCAAGTGATGTATATCAACCCCGGGAAACCCTAGGTAGAGGGCATTGCAGTAATCAAGGCAGGTGATCACGAAGGCATGGACCAGTGTAAAAAGGTCAGCCGGAGGAACCAGGTGTTTCACCTGGGCAATATTTCTTAGATGGTAAAAAGAGATTTTGACAATGGGAGACACCTGCAATTTCAGGGTCAGACCACTGTCAAGAATAACACCCAGGTTACACACCTGATCTGAGGCCATCAGCTGGACACCATCAAGCCATTAGCCTTGACTGGAGGATCTCAATATGCATTCTCAGGAGGATAGGTGAGTGGGTATGATATAGACTTTCAAATACCTCAAAGGTGCAAATAAGGCACAAGAGGTAGCATATTAAGAAAAAGATGTTCAAGAACAAGGGGCCATGATATGAAGGTAGAGGGATAGACTTAGGGGTAATGTGAGAAAGTATTTTTTCATGGAAGGAATGGTGGATCCATGGAACAGCCTCCTGGCAGAGGTTGCAGGGAAAAAATGGTAGGGGAATTAGGACAGCCCACCTGTGCAGTGGCAAGGTGTCCATCTGTAGTGCTGACATCCTGGGTAAAGGGACAGACTTGAGAGTCAGAGGGCTGGCTGGGAGGAGAAGGACTGTTTGTCCCAGGGACTGCTTTCCTTCTCCAGGGGGAGGGGGGCAAGAGTAGCTGGTGCAATGCAGACCTCTGGCAGAGGCTGGGGGTACAGCCATGGCCAGCACCACATATCAGGTGGCAGGGGTGGATGCTGGAGTCATTGCATATCCCCACCTTCAGGAAAAAATTACAGCAAAAAATGGCAGCCACTACTGAGGACCCCACTTCTGATGAAACTTCCTCTCAGAAAATGGTCAGCTGGGGGGGTCCAGCTCTGGAGAGTAAACCAGGGCTAGTACCATGTTTCCTGGAAGGGGGTACCAGGTGGACCCGTCCAGTGTCTCTGCTCAGGAGTAAGCCTGGAGATAGGGGAGCAGTGAGGAGAGCAGAGCAGGGACCAGAACCCTGCAGGTGGGGAAGTAGTTGGGGCAAAATTGGTAGGGAATTCAAAAATGCATGGGACAGACATAAAGGAACTCTAGTAACAGGAAAGAGATGGTAAGTCACAGGTCATTAAGCATCTGCAGTGTATGAAACAGGTAGGAAAATGGACAGACTATGTGTGCCAAGTAATCTTTATCAAGTTTAGGGCTTCTGTTTTGAACTTGAAAGATGTCATTGCCTATAAAGCTGACAACGCTTCAGTGGATTATGTTAAGAACTGTTACATGTTTGGTAAACAGAAAGTTATTCAACCACAGATAGTCAAACTAGCTGCAACTGCCATGTCTTACATAATGCAGCAAAGAATATATGAAAGACCTCAGCTTTGATGAGCAAGGTTCGTTTTAAAGATTTTCAATGAGTTTTCATGCAGTGCAAAAGTCAAACACCTTCAATCTTGTTTTGAATTTGTGTAGCAGCAGTACGCCAAGTGCTTTTCATGTGCCTACTCACTGGTTAAGCCTCTTTGCTGTAGTTGAAAGGCTTCTGTTGAACTGGGAAGCTACCATGATGTATTTCCCAGAGCTTGGAGTATTGGACAGTGACAGGCTGATTTGGTGATTCATCGGAGATCAGGCGTACACCTAAATGAAAAGCTGACATTTCCCTAAGTGCTACATTTATTTTCTGTATGCTGCAATGGCTCTTTCAGAATGCAGTCTCCATTCTTGTGAAGGATTCTTTGAGTGCCACAGAACTTTTTTATGTTGTGTCTGATCTCAGACACAAGCTTATTAATAGAGTAAAGGATGACTTATTTGGTTACCAGGTGAATAAAGCTTGCCACACCTGTCAGAGAGAGGTCCAGGAAACGTTTAAGGAAGAAGCAAAATATGCTTACAATTGAGGAGCAGCCTATCTGGAGAAATTATTTTCTTTTAACAACTCTCCTTTTAAGTTATTTTCTTGCCTAAACTTTAATAAAGTGCCATCTTTTCATGACTTTATGAAGCTGAATGACCTTTTGAAATTGAACAATGATGGGATGACCTGTACAGGGGTTCTGTCTACTACAAACTGCTGCACCAGTTCTAATGAGAGACAATAGACTCACTGGACCTGCTGATAAGTGACTTGCCTTTTCAGGGCAGTTGAAGTCCCAAATACCTTGAAAATTGTTCAGTATATGTTTTCTGTGCCATGCAGTAATGCATATGTGGAGTGAGTTTTAACATGATGGAAAACCTTGGACTGATGAGAGGAATCGCCACCGTGGACTTGGTCAAGAGTTCACTTGTTAGATACAACCTCGAGTTTTTGTCTGGAATTACATGATGTCACAATTAAAAATAAGAACTTGTTAGATGTGGTAAAACTCAAATAGCAAGTACAAAATTAGACTCAAATGACAATGGACATTATTATGTATAATGTTCAAAATATAAGTTAAAATGTTAACGTAATACATCTTGAGAGGTCCACATTCAAGTATATAGTTCCAAATGTTTACAAGGCACATCTTTCATTCTCATTCTTTATATCTATCTAATAACTGTATCTATATTTATTTGTCCATAAGACTGGGTACTCTAAGTTGGTGCAGTATGTATTATACAGTAGTTGGCAAAAAAGAAGGCAGAAGATTAAGGAACATATGTTTAAATTGTGGTTATGCGTGCTGGTGGTAGTGTGAAATGTTGTTGCTGGTAGCGGGGAGGTGGAATTTTTTTTGCATTCCCAATGTGGCACTGTAGAGTAATTTAAATACACTAATAATTTTCAAATTTTCTCCAAATTACTGCAAATTAAACCTGATTTGGGAAAAGTGCAGAAAGTGGAATTTTTCAATTGTGCTCTCCACTTGTTGTTGGATAAATTGAAACCTTTATTGGATCAACATTTGTGGTATTGTAGACAAATATGTTATATCATAGAACACAAACTTTCTGGATAACTCAGGTCCATTCATCAAATATTAATATTTATTTATTTATTGAAATCTTCAGAGATTACCTTTGAATACAAGTGCTTATTCACAAAGATTCCATGTCAACTACATAGTCACAAAAATGTTACAGTACAATAAGCATTTCCAGTGGAAATGCAATCAAATCAGGCTCCAAAGTGTAGAACGTTATTATCCAGGTGTGACCTGTGAGGCCCTTAAAGCTTGAGCATGAGACCTGAAAACAAAATGTTTGTACAATAATAGGTGGGATCAAACTATTCAGCATCTACAGTTTTCCTGGAACTAAAATATAATAACTACAAACCTTGTTTCCTACCCTAATTGTACCAAAGGATACCCATGAAAATGAGATTTGCATCTCATGGGGCCATACCAGGATCTTTATTATATGGATTTGAAATATAAAATAAAACACAATTAAACACTTTATCTTCATTAGCAAATAATTGCATGTCTACCCATGTTTTGATCATCTTGTGTTTAAAGGTGGAGATGCACCTGCAAGTGAGGAAGATCCAAAGAATATTTCAAATGTCACATTGGAACCATTGGGACCATCTGATGATGACGATGACGTGATGTAAAGATACACATGTGAAAGTTCATGAGGATGGCAGAGACTTAACTTCCTTTATCACACTGGATGTTTTCTTCTGTGCCACTGTGCACTGAGGCCCCATATTCAAAACTTCCCTACAAAATTGCACAAGTTCCTGTGCCGTGGACTAAAATAATAAGATATTCAGATGATGCACCATGAGATGTGCCTGCATATATCTGGCTGAATATCCCAAAGATGCACAACTTCACAGTTGTAGATGCATGGCACAGCAGGTGGGCTGAACCCTATGCAGAGCATGGGGAAACGTGCAATGCAAAATCACTTGTGCGGTGCGCAAAGTTGCAATATTCAGCTGGAATGAAGCAAATGACCTCATTGCATATTCCAGTCCCATCGCTCACATGTGCAGCTCATTACTGGAATGCATTCAGGCCATTTGCATACCCAGCAGTGCTTAGTTCCTACTTTGCAATGTTGTCACACCACTTCACAAAGGTGAACAGGAGGTACTGCTGCCTATCAGGCAAGTGTGATGGACTGTTTGTGTGTGGATGGGTGGACTGCAATGGCCTGGGTGCAGTGCTATTACTCATAGCCATGTATAGGGTTGGACTGGGGTACAGGGTGCCCAGCTAGACAGTGGCCACAGGGGCACACTGAGACATGCAACAGGGGTGGCACAGGGTGGCACAGTCTGAACA
Organism: Neoceratodus forsteri; assembly: GCA_016271365.2. NCBI lineage: Eukaryota > Metazoa > Chordata > Ceratodontiformes > Ceratodontidae > Neoceratodus > Neoceratodus forsteri. The sequence goes on from CM057454.1 coordinate 578,568,023, forward strand.
GTATACCACCTGCATATGATGCACCAGCTCCATATGTAGGGTACAGTCACCTGCAATGCCCCACACCCCTGTATTAGAGGAACATGGCGATGACTGTAAGGAAGGGTAGTGTGCAGAGGGTGACCAGGTACCTGAGTGGGTGGGTCTCACTTGTGTGCACATATAGGGTACCACCATGGGTGTGTGCCACAGATCAATCCCTGGCCTGTGTCAGGCTGCCACCCATCCACCAAGCTATCTGGGCACTGTGCCCCAGATGGCACCCTGGGGCACATAGGTGCAGGCCATGGCCCCCAGTACATCTGCTGCATTGTGGCTGTCTGCTCTGCTGGTGTGTCAGGGAGCACCTGACAGCACAGTCATGTGGCTGCTGGGTGTCTACATCCAGGATGTGGTGTGAGGGGCTGCTTCCTGGATGGTGCTGGTAGTGGCATGGCACCTGTGGCTCTGGGTATGTCGATCCTGGAATGACAGTTGTGTGTGGGTGCCTAGAGCAGGTTCTGGTACAACTCCAAGAGCTGTCTCCAGATGGTCTACCTGCAGTTCTTTGTTCTGCCTGTCGGTGTTTGTCCGATTTAGGCATGCCTTTTACATTTCTAACTTTGGGCTACACATTTCCGAGATGTGCAGCAGTTGCACCGCACATGTTGGATGAATGTAGGGATGCATGGCACTTTCATGGGAAGGCCCCTTTCTTTGCTCCACATACATTATCTTTGTGCTATGGTGCATCTGGAGTTGATTGACACATCTCTCTTCAATATTGTACTTCAGCGCATTATTTGAGATGGGCAGTGCATCTCTACTTTGCGCTGAGCATCTCCTTTGAAAATATGGGCCTCTGTGGTCATGATTCTGCACCTCACATCTTTCAAAATATGATGCTTCTATTTTGTATAAGGATTTCAACATAGGGTGTCCCTTAATACTTAAGAGAACATTGCCTTAATGTTTATGTGAAGGAAGATGAGGACAGTATGTTATTTGACCTACACTGCCTAAGTAGTAGTGCAGTGTAAAATGTATTTATTTTAACGTTGTTACTTTGCAAACTGCATATGTAGTTTTACATAGCTTGGCATGATTTATTAACCAAGACTGCGGGTATTTTTTTAAGTTATTCTTTTTATTGACATTTTTCAATTTTTAATATATAAGAAATCTGTACAGAAAAGTATAGTAACATATTTCTCTAGATATGTGAACACCAGTTATAAATAAAACATTAATTTTGATGATTAGCAGTTTTATTGAATTTTACTGAATTTTTGAGATAACAAGAAAATATATACCATGAACCTATCAAACCCAATATAAGTAGCATAAACAACACATAACAGTTCAAAGTGTACATATGAAGAAACTGCATAGCTGGGGAGACCTCTTGGATGTACAACATTGGTAGAAAGGAGGAACATATAATTCAAACTGCACCTAATATAAATATTAACATTGCACAACAAATCTTCAAAGGCTATCAATAAATACATTATGTGTGCTCTGGTGAAACAAACTAAGAAATAGATAGTTGGACAATTGAATCTGTAATGCAGTTGTACCAGTAGCATCAGACATCAATGTATCCTATATGTCAAGCTAGATATCAACATAAATACACTGTGAGGGTGTACAAGCCTCAACGGCTAATTAATCAAAAGAATGTTTAATGCGTAAGACATGAAAGCATATAAAAGCTTTTAGGAATGACAACAGTATGTGGGATGCAAAGGTATGCCATTAGCACAGTGAACACATAGCGGTGAACTTTCTCACAGCGACTATCTCAACATGTTTCAAGATTGTTGCTGTGAGGGACCTGAGGGTGAACTTTTGCCCTTTCACTGTCTTTAACCCCTTCCTTTGAAATAACTCTGACTCAGCATTAGATATCTTAAGAAGGGGTGGTGCAGGGGGTGCAGCCCCCCACATAGGGGGTTTGAGGGCTAATGTTATGCAAAATTGGAATATTTCGACCAGCAAAATATTTGTATAATTAACGCATTACGCAAAATATTTTGCTGTGCAAAATGTGAACTTTTGCCCATGGTTGTGAGTGAAATTTCACCCCCAAGCCAGTGGAATTTCACCTATGGGTGAAGTATCACCACCATGTGTGAAATTTCAGCACTTCTGGTGAAATTCACCCACTTCTGAAGAAATTTCACCATCCGTGGGTGAAATTTCACCTTCTGCAAGTGAAATTTCTCTACTGGTGGTGGACTGGTGAGCTGGCGAAATTGTTGGCGAAATTCCACTTCATTTTTGTGAAACATTTTGCATGACGAAATTGCCGATTTCACCACAATTTCACTGGCAAAATGTAATTTTGCTGCATCTCTACATGGGGCAAAGCCCCCAGATAGAAAACACACAATGTCTGACAGGCAAAATTTCACCTGCCAACATTTGGGATCTTGCCATGCCAAACTTCAATGACGCTGTTGTCATTTCGGCATGGTAGAACCGAATGCAAATATGGGGCCCAGATATCCAAATAGTTATCTAAGCTATGTGACTCAGCGTGGTGAACCCTTTGGTAGCAGGCCATCTTTCCCAGCTCTTCTAGTCATTCTTGGACAGAGGGGGATAGAGGATATCTCCAATGCCTTAGAATCACTAACTGTGCTGCTATTAATGCTCCCTATAACCACCTAGGTTTGCCAGAGGGGTTTGTGCGAGTAGCAGCGGAGTCTTAGGAAATACCTATCATTACCAGTGGGACTGTGAAGGTGAAGTCTGTGCCTAGTATCTGTCTTCAAATTTCACTGATCTCTGTCCAGTAGCCCTGGAGAGTGGTGCAACCCCAAAAGAGGTGAGTAATATTTTGATAGGCTTACTGGCATCTCCAGCAAGCCTCTGTAGGTATTATACCCCACTTAAATAGTTTTGGGGGAGTTCTGTGCCACCTGTGCAGGATCTTAAACTGGGTAAATCTGTTCTAGGTGTCCTTGACTACTCTGTTTAACAGTTTCCAGCAGCTGTCCCACTCCCCAGATGAGATTTCGATGCCTAACTTGGCACCCTACCCCTACAGCTGACCTGTAGTTTTGTCACCCTCTAGGGTTAATAGTTCTTTTAAGATTTGTCCTACTCTCATGGGAGTGGAAGCTTCTATCCAGCCTAGCGATGTGTCTAAAATGGTTGGGTTAGGCCTTCTATAGCTGCTGCTAGAGCCTGGCATCTGTAAAAGGGCATAACACAGTTGCAGATACTGCCAGTAGTGGGACTATTTCAGCTGGAACTCTATTTGCAACTGTCCAAAAGATTTGAGGTGCCCCACCCCAGGTCTAAAATGTGCACAAGTGTGAAGATGCCCATAACTTGCCACTGTATCCATTTAATTGGGCAATACCCTATCTTAAGCATGGGGGTATTCCGCAGGGGTATGGCAGTTAACAACAACTTAATCTGGTTCAAGGTCAGTAAGCATTCATCTGTATCCCCCTTCCCTGGCCGTACCTGAAAATAGATGGAATGTGTCTAGTGCTCTTACCGAGTCAACAAAAATGAAATAAATAAACAGTGATGCCCCTGGTCTCCTGCAGGCTTTTCGTGCATATTTTTGCCAGATCTTAGCCAAGTAAAAATATAGTAGGGTAGGAGCCAGGTGGGCTGGGGTGTACCATACAGTATTATTTAAAGCAGGTAATTTCCCAAGAAAGAGGCTTAGTTTGTGCCTGTTTTGCCCTCCCAATTGGTGGCACCTGCAGACGTGGGAGGAAGAGCTGCTGGAGCATATGGACTGCATCTTTCTGTTGGAAATGTCATTTGGAGCGGAGCAGTCAGGGGGGAGAGAAGTTCAGGGAGACGCCCACAAGGATCTGGCAGAGTGATTCAGTAAGAGGATTTTCATGATCCTAATGAGTACTGAAGGTGTCTGATGGCCTGTTTGGATCCCAGGATATGAGTATAACTGAAGGAGGGGAGACGTCACAGTCATCAGCTGCATTTTGTGGTGGGTTTGCACCACGCTATTAGAAAGAGGGGAGCAGCAGTGGAAAGGAAAGCACTGGGGATACAGCAGAGCACAGGTAAGCTGAATGACAGTTAATGGGAGTTATTGGCTGATTGTCTCTCTTGGGAGATGAGAACTGGCCCAGACACCACCCTTTCCCATCTCTCTCCCTCCCCAAGCTAGTCCTGCTTTGTGGTGTGGAAGGCACACTCCTACCACTTATACAGCTCTGAGTGGAATGTCTCTCCTAAACTGCACAGGAGAATACTGTGTTAGAGGACTATAGATTATACAGAAGGAGGAATAGCTTGAAAGTGGAGGAGAATAAGAAGAAAAAGAAAGAAAGAAAGGAGGGAAAAAATTAGAACTTGCTTGCATTAGGGCCAAGGCTCGGGGTGTCTAGAGAAAGGGGGGTCCTGTGGAATGTAGCGGACAGGATCAAAGGGTGGAGAAGGAAAAGTGGAATGAATAGGGTAGAGCAGGATGGGATAGAGAAAGTATGGTAGGATGCAGTGCCTGTGGAGCAGCCATATTCCTAAGGGTTACATGCTTGATCTCTACATAGCTCCCAGCAGAAGTTTGAATCATGCAGGAAGGAGGACTTGAATCTCCACTGCCTCAGCGGGTAGGGGTAGTGTCTGTTGATATCCATGTGAAAATGACAGGTGCATGATCAAAAATGATTATTGTCCCTATAGTCACGTTTGAGACTTCTGGAATTCACTGGTTAGGGATTAGCCAGAAATCAGTTCTTGAGAAGGAGTGGTGGGATGAGTAAAAGGTGAAGGTCCCTCTGTGTGGATGTTCCAACCACCAAATGTTGGTAAGATCAAGCTCCTCCATCAGGTTCCTTAGAGCTTGGGAGGAAGGTGGGTGCCATCAGCCCTAATCCTATCTAGGAAATCATACATCATGGTATTGAAGTCCCCACCCAAGACTAACTGCCCCTTGAGGATAACTTAACTACTGCAATGTTCTATATCTAGGGCTACTGGGGGTGGACATCTGTTGCCTGCAGCTGATGCAGAACACAGAAGCCAGTTTGCTGATGGATTTGTTTAGCTCTAGCCATGTCTCACCTGTGCTCCATGAACTGCACTGGCTGCCTGTGTGGTGGAGAATCCTTTCAAGGTCACTTTGCTTACTTATAAGGCCCTACACTGACAGGGACCATGTTATTTGTACTGTAAGACCTCCTCAGACCCTACTGCCCCTCCACCCACTCTGTTCCTCTGGCGAGGATTGCTAGAGATTCCCAGGGTCTGTTTACAAACCTCTGGGGCAAAGCATTTTCTTTTGCAGCCTGACCCTGTGGAATTTCTACCTCATCAGATTAGAGAGTGCCTGTCCACTGATACTTTTACGTATTCATTGAAAACGTTTTTGTTTGGCCTAGCTTTTGCAGATACTGTTTAACTGATCGTTATTGCTCTGCTGTTTTAATTTGTGTGTTTTAATTGTGAGCTTTTATGTTTTATTGTCTACAAGTGCTTTGGCTTTTGAAAAGCACTGTTTAAAAATTAAGTCTGACTTGACTTGATTAACTAGGGGTGTGTGGGCTACTGAGGACTAAAAGGCTGTATCTATGTGGAGGCTGAAGACATTACATATAGTGACTGCTAAACTTTCCAGCAAGCCCTGCATTATAACCCACCATTCTTCTGGGCCCTTGAGTGTGTTTTCAGCGTTCAAGGAGACATACTTATGGATCAGTATGACAATCCCTATGCTTTTAGAGTTAAATTAACTCAGAAGACTTGGAGACCCAGCACTGTGCAGTTTGGCTGTTTAAGTGGGGTGAGGTGGGTTTCCTAGATAAAAGCTACCCCTGTCCCTTCCCTGCAAATGTCATCCTGTGCTTAACTGGGGAGTTGATACCTTAAACATTCCAAGTGACCCATTTAATCAATCCAGAAACCATTGGTATATCCATGCAGAGGGTTTACCAAGACTGGTGTATACTGTTCCATCCTTATCTTCCCTACAATTAATGTAACTGATGTAGAATTTTTGAGAAACTGGATCAGTTGAGTATCAGGGAACGGGAAGACTTGAATACCAGTATCCTTCCTTTAAAGCACCCCTGAAGCCATCGGTTCTGTAGTGCATACAGAAGTTAGTCACTATAGCATTGCAGCCAGATCAGCCATCATACCAGACAATGAAAAATCCACAGCAGTGGAAGAACCAAAACGCATGATACAGTCCTAACCAGAAAATGGAATGCATACATGTTACATGTGTGAGAGAAGAGGGATTAAACCTGCATGGCTGATAACACCGCCTATTCAGACTCTCTCTCCTCCTTGCACTCCTACCAAAACCATAAGTTATTATGCAAGTGTGTTTAGATCTGGGCCATCAATGCTATTTTAGGAGAATGGCACAATCCCAGGAGGTGGTAGGGTGATGGAGTGGCATTTATGGGGTGCATCTATGTAAAGGCCTACCCCTGCTGCAATGGCTCATGTGACAGTCCGGAGTGGGAGATTAACCAGGTCAAAGATGGTACCATCATGACTGGTGGGGTGGGGGGTTCCTGAGTGAGTCCTGGGCATTTGGGTTGTGGAGCTAAGAGCTATGGGGTATATGGAAAATTAGTGTAACAGATAATTATTATGCACTGTTATTTAGATTCCATTTACCCAAAAATGATGACCAGATCACATTGACTTTATCCATTCTGCCTAACATAGTACTGCTCATCCATTCATTCTGAGCTGAAGCAGACATGTCACATCACCTAACACATACACAAATGGAATGTTTGCTCTTCCAGTTTCATAAAATAATGAATTTCAGGCATAATACAGAAAGGGGGATCCAAGTCCTGTGAAAGTAAGGAATAAAAGAGACAAGTGTTACCCAGTTTCTCGAGTCATATGTTTAGAAACAATTTTTGAACTGGGTATATCAGAGCAAATAGAAGAAACCTTTCTCCATTCAGTGGTATGCAGTATTTCTGACTACATTCACTTAATTGTCATTTTATTCTCAACAGCTGAAATGCTCCAGGAGGCGTTGTTTCTATGTAGATGTGCTTGCTAAGTTTAACATTGCTTGCAAGTGTCCCCATATTCCATAACTATCTCCTTTCCTCCCTTTACTGTACATTGCAACACTGATCTGACAGGTATCAAAAGCACATTTCATTGTGAAAGAAAGCATGGTGGCAACAAAATTGCTTTATTTTATAATGTTTGCATATGTAGCCAACTGAGCAAATAGAAATGGAAAAGGCAATTCAGTGTTAGCAAATCCCACCTCCTTGAAGGCATGGTGCAAGTTCTGAAAGAAATGATCCTGACAAAATAGCAAACACTGTTTTAAAAATATGATCTAAGATTCTGTCATTGTAGTTGTATTTCTTGAGTCCTGTGCATAAGAGATGTAAATTTTATTCAAACATGATTTGACCACATGCATACTGTAACTACATGGATATTAATACTTTATTTCAGTTTGCTTTTGTTTACGATTGTATCTGTGCAAAGTAGACATTTTATTCAGTTGTTGGGATAAATACTGAACTGTGTGAACTGGTGCTTAAGATATTTTTTTTTTCTCATCCACATAATGTTATTATGAATCGTCACTTCAGTAAAATACATTAAAGCTATTTAAATGGGGGGTGCAGCACTTTCTATAATTTGAAAAGTTAAATGTCAGGTCAGAAAGTTTCTATACCATAATTGCAGCAAACAGTACTCCCCTGCACCTATGTCATAATAAGGCTCTACCTATGATAAAATGGAACACATACAGTACAAACAATGGAGAGAAACTAGTATGTACTGTATGTGTTCTATCTCTACAGTACAAACAATGGAGAAAAAGTATGTGCTGTATGTGTTCTATGCATATCTAGTACAAACAATGGCGAGAAAGAAGTATGTGCTGTGTGTGTTCCATACATATACAGTACAAACAATGGAGAGAAAGTATGTGCTGTATGTGTTCCATACATATACAGTACAAACAATGGAGAGAAACAAATATGTACTGTATGTGTTCCAAGCATATACAGTACAAACAATGGACAGAAAGAAGTATGTGCTGTATGTGTTCCATACATATACAGTACAAACAATGGAGAGAAAGAAGTATGTACTGTATGTGTTCCATACACATAAGAGAAAGAAGTATGTGCTGTATGTGTTCCATACACATACAGTACAAACAATGGAGAGAAAGAAGTATGTGCTATATGTGTTCCATACATATACAGTACAAACAATGGAGAGAAAGAAGTATGTACTGTATGTGTTCCATACATATACAGTACAAACAATGGAGAAAAAGAAGTATCTGCCTCAGCTGGGACATGAACCCATGCCACTCAGAATACCATACCAATTACATTACCAGCTGCACCACTGAAGCAACTGTCAGCAGTAATAACTTATAGCTGACCCTGTTTTGTCATCTGTTCCTAGGTAAGTGTGCCTCTTCTTGTCTCTGCCTTGCCTGTTTTAGTGTCAGGGTAAGCCCTGTACTAATACTGCAATCTGTACTACAGAGCATCCATTTTATCCCTGTCAGTGTCATTTGTTTAGAATATCCTCTAAGCTTGAGGTGAGTGGATACGGGATCAACATTAAGTCAAAGGCAGCAAAGACCCCTCCAAGATGCCAGATGTTAGTCCAGAGAGGCAGATTAGTTGTATCGAGCAGGAAGGCTGCACTGCTGGGCTCCATGGAGCTGTTGATTAGGCACTAAACGTACAAGCATATAGCTGCTGATACCTGAGAGCTGGGGACCTGCCAAAAGCAGTTTGCCACTTGTCAACAATAATAGGTGATGCACCTGGGTTACAGAAATTGGCAAACTCCACGGACAGTAGCAAGTTGGCCTCAATGAGCTAAGTTAGGCCATAGGAGTACACTATGGGAAACCATGCTGCTCATCAAAATGGAACAGCTGGATGGGGAAGAGCTGGCCCTGATAGCTATTTACAGTATGTTATAATCTATTTGTTGTTTTTGATAATCCTTCTACATACTGTGGATTGTCCTTCATAGATTTAGTGGAAAGGCTTCTACATTTTTTCAACAATTTTTGTACTGAAAGACAAAGTCTTGACAATATCCTATTTTTTCTCATTCCTCTTTTCCTCACTATATTCCTGTTATGAAGCATCATCTCCATTTTAATGGATAAAATAAAACAATCAGGGGGATAATACTGGTTGTATTGTTAAACATTTTATGGTTCACATTTTAATTAGAGTCTAGTAAATATTATAATTTTATTATAGTATGATTGTATGTATAAGCAGATTTACATCCATAAAGCAAGCCATAAGAAATGGAAGGAAAAAAGAGAACGAATTAAAAGAAAAGAAGGGAAAATAAACTCATGGGCCAAAGTGAGCAGTCTCCAGATGAGAACTGAAAGGAAAAACAAAACCTGCATCTGACACTAATGTGTTTAAAAAAATGCAAGAACGATAAATATATAAGCAACTTAAATAACTTTTAAAATTAAAAAATTATGGGCTGTTTAGAATAGATTGATTGAGGGACATGGAGTTATATAAAAAAAAAGTGATGGCTTGCACTTCCCTATTGTTGGCTGATAAGACTGGAGGTAACCAGCAGGAGACCCAAAGCAAGGTGTGGGTGGTGACTATGAGGGGTCAAATAGCTAGATGGGAAAACATTATGTGAAAACAAAAGAATTCCATTAAAAATAAAAGATGTAATATGATTATGTTTACATGAGCAATCTCTGATGAAAGTACATGTAAAGCATAAACATTTGAATGAATGTAAATGCCCCAGTGGAACCTATGTGGAGCACAGAACCTGTGTGAAGTGAAATGAAACAATAAAACATTCATTCTAGAATGTCACTACGTAAACCAGTTTTGGGCTAAGATTTCTGAGGTTTTAATGAAGCCTCTATTGTGCAAACCTCAATATAAGCAAAATGCCTATAGTCCATGGCTGCTAGTCATCTACTCACTTTACTCTAAAACCTACCCAAACACATTTTAAGTTAACTCCTGGTATTCTCCGGCTGTATATCCTCTGCTCACCTGGTATGAAAACTTCTACCAAACAGACAGGGATACTGGTGGGAGGAGCACACTGAATGCCCTGCTGTGGAGTAAAGCCACAGTGGAATTGGGTAGGAGCCTATAGGTAATAAGAGGTTTTTGAGGCTGGGAGGGTGCCCAGGATGGAGCTGAGGGGAGCGGATGGAGTTGGGGAGGAGGAAAAATGTAAACAATAACTATATAAGCACAGCTCCTGCTTCAGTTGTATTTACCACATTTTCAAGTAAATGACTATTTTGAAGGATAGAAACATAGAAACATAGAACATAGAAACATAGAAACATAGAATTTGATGGCAGATAAGGACCGCTGGCCCACCTAGTCTGCCCATTTTCCTACCTAACAGATAAGCTACAGATCCTAGTTAACCAACAGCTTACTTCCTCCTTCCCCCCCACTAGGACTGCCTTATGACTGTCCTATGCATTCTTGAATTCCCCCACAGTTCTTGACTCCACGAACTCCTCAGGGAGGCTGTTCCATGCATCCACAATCCTCTCTGTGAAAAAATACTTCCTCACATTACCTCTGAGCCATCCCCCCTCTATCTTCAAATTGTGTCCTCTTGTTCTTGCACATCTCTTTTTCTGAAAGATGCCACCCTCTTGGACTTAGTTGATTCCCTTGAGGTACTTGAAAGTTTCTATCATGTCCCCTCTTTCCCTCCTTTCCTCAAGGGTATACATTTTAAGCTCCTTTAGTCTTTCTTCGTTTGTCTTCTGGTACAGACCCTGCACCATTTTAATTTGCCCTCCTCTGGACAGCCTCTACTCTATCTATGTCTTTGTGGAGATGGGGTCTCCAGAACTGCACACAGTACTCCAGATGGGGTCTCACCAACTGTCTGTACAGAGGGATAACAACTTCCTGTTTTCTACTATTGATGCCTCTGCCTATGCATCCCAGTATCCCCCCAGCCTTCCTTACTGCCTTCTCACATTGCTTGCCCACCTTTAGGTCTTCTGATATAATTACCCCAGGTCCCTTTCCATTTTTACTGTTGTCAGTATCTCACCCCATTGTGTACTCTTCCCTGGGTTTTGTTTCCTGGTGCATTACCTTGCACTTCGTTGCATTGAATCTGAGCTGCCATACATTTGACTATTCCTCCTACCTTGCCAAGTCCCTTCTCATCCTTTCCACTCCATCTGGTGTATCAACTCTGTTGCAGATCTTTGTGTCATCTGCAAAGAGGCATGCTTTCCCTTCAGTTCCTCTGCAATGTCACTTATAAAGATATTAAAAGGACCGGTCCAGTACTGAACCCTGCGGTACCCCACTAGTAACCCTCTTTTCTTCACTGTGGACTCCATTAACTACTACTCTTTGTGTCCTGTTGTATAGCCAATTTGTTATCCAGGCTACCACCTTGGGACCCACCCCAAGGTTGGCTAACTTGTGTATTAATCTTTTGTGTGGGACTGTATCAAATGCCTTGCTAAAATCTAGGTAAGCCATGTCCACAGCCACTCTCTGGTCTACTACTTTGGTCACCCAGTTTAAGAAATCTATTAGATTCATCTGACATGACCTTCCCATCATGAATCCATGCTCCCTTGGATCCTGTGCCCCACTGGCCTCTAGGTACTCAACAATCTTTCCTTCAGAAGTGATTCCATCATTTTTCCTACCACTGAGGTCAAACTAACTGGTCTGTAGTTTCCTGCCTCTGTCCTGCTTCCACTTGTGTGAAGAGGAATCACATCTGCCCTCCTCCAGTCCTCAGGTACCACCCCATCCTCCCATGATTTATTAAAGAGAGTAGTCAGCGGTGTCATTAGTTCTACCCTTACTTCTTTTAGAATTCCTGGGTGAATCCCATCAGGCCCCATTGCTTTGTCCACTTTCAATTTTATTAGTTCTTTCAGAACCCTTTCTTCTGTAAATGGACTGGTATCGACCCCCATTTTCAGAGTTGTTTGGTTTAGGTACCTCCCCCTCCTCTTCCTTTCTGAATACTGAGCAGAAATATTCATTCAGTATCCTTGCTTTTTCACTATCACCCTCTACCCACATTCCCTTCCCTTTATTAAGCCTCAGTATCCCTCCTTTGGTCTTTCTAATGTACTTATAACAGGTCTTATCCCTCTTCTTAACAGAGTTGGCTATCCATTCCTCGGTTTGGGCCTTTGCTATTTTGACTACCTTCCAGCCACTTTCTGCTTTAACTGATAAAGTTCTCTGTCCTGCTCCTTTTGTGTTTCCTTATATTTCCTGAATGCTATCCTTTACTCCTTAACCTTCCTGCCACCTCTTTTGAGAACCATAGCATTTTTTTTCCTTCATTGTGTTTTGTTGATTTGTTTTACACAAAGGATTGTTGCCTCTGTGATGGCTCTTTTGATTACTTCCATTGTTTCTCCACCCTCCTTCTTGCCTGCTTGCTAGTGCTTTCTGAGGCACTCTCTCATTTTCCAAAAGTCAGCCCTCCTAAAGTCCAATACTCTTGCTTTTGCATGGCTTGATTGTGTGGCTGTCTTTATACGTGAACTACACTGTTTGGTGGTCACTTGTTCCCAGATGGCTACCACTTCTAAATCTGAGATTCTTTCTCCGTCCCCATTTAGAGTTCCAGGTCTAAGATTGCTCCTCCTGAGTAGGTTCCAATACTACCTGTCTGAGGCATACCCCTGTAGGGTATCAAGAATGACCCTGCTCTTGAATGTGCCTGCAGCAAAGGTGCTCCAGTTAACATCTGGCATATTCAGGTCCCCCATCAACAATATCTCCCCTTTTTTGCCATTCTAATGAAGCCTTCTATCATTTCCTTGTCCATTCCCTCCCCCTGAGATGGGGGTCTGTATACAACCACCATGTAGATTGTGGTGCTATTTCCTGTCTCCAGGGTGACCCAGAGTGTCTCATCTTCTCCCTGTTTACTCTTTAGTTCGTTGCTTTGATCCCTTCCTTTACATAAAGAGCTACTCCTCCTCCTCTTTTACCCTCCCTGTCCCTCCTGTAGATTGTGTATCCTGGTATGTTGACATCCCATTCATGGTTCTCGTGACTGCCACAATATCCAGACAACCCTCTTCCATCAAGGCCACTAGTTCAGGAGCTTATTACACAGACTATGGGCATTGGTACTTACCACCCTCCACTTTTGATGGTCTTACCCTTTTAGCCTCATTTCTGTACTTACTGCCTTTGTCTTTTTAACATTTATCTCTGTCCTGCTTCCTAATGACTTCTCTACCTTGGTGTTTACCTCACCAATTACTGTGTTTTGTGGGGAGGCTGAGATTTCCCTGCTCCTTTTCAGTGCCTCCCCTTGGCTAGTTTAAATGCTTGCCAATGAAGCATTAAACCTCTCACCTAGGATCCTGGTCCCCCAGGACAGATGCAGACCATTGCACAGTATGGTCTGCATCCTCCAAATGCTCCCCAGTCCCCAATGAAGCCAAAACCCTTAGCTCCACACCAGTTTTTCAATCATTCATTGAATTCCCTGGTGAGGAGTACCCTAGCATCACCCTTGCCATAGACAGGCAGCACCATCAAAAGGTTATGGTACGTGCTACTTGTCTAAGGCCCCTCCCCAACTCTACAAACTCCTCTTGCACTGCTCTGATCCCATTCCTAGCCAGGTCATTTGTCACTAGGCGGACAATGACATCCAGCTCCCTCCCTCATGCAGCTGCTCCCATGATCCTGAGGATTTGCTTCCTGACCCTCCAAGCCATGGTGCCAGGCAGGCACCTTACCTCCCTCTCTGCTTCCTCCCCCATTTCTACCCCCCAATGACTGAGTCCCCCACCAGGAGTTGTTTCCTTCCCCTGTGGGGTCTCATGCCACCCTCTGTGGGTCTCCTTTGTTAAAGTTCCCAGTATCCTCCTTGGTCTCCACTGCAGGTGCCTCTGTAGAGGAACCACTATCCACCAGAATAGTGAATTAATTGTGGAGAGGTACAGCTGGGGGATGCAACTCTGTTCAACCACCCTCTCCCTCCCTGAGCCCACCTTGGTCCAGCCTCTTCTCTTTCTTGCAGCAACTTCTGAGGTAGTGGCATTGGCCTGGTAGTCCCTGGGTGGGGAGGAGGTTTCTGAATCCTAACCAGATCAGCCTTGAGACGGGCAACCTCCTCCCTCAGATCAGAGAGGTGCCTGCAAATAGGGCAGCATCGCAGCCTCCAGAATGTCTCCCGGAATACTGCTGCCCCACAGCCATTGCACTGCACCACTCCTATCATGTCTTATTTTGTGTCCCCTCTCCTGTTTCTCTATATGCTTACTCTCTCCTCTCCTTACAACTTTCACCTTTTCTGTTCTGGGATAGCAACTTCCTGTATTCTTCAGTAGCCTTCTTCTTTCTTGCTCAGTGTCAGACTACCAGCAGCTAGGCGGGAGAGTGAACTTTTTTTTCCTTTAGGGTTGACAAAAACAATGTTTCTCTATGATCCTTCCTTTCCTTCCTACAGTCAAATCCAGTGGCTATAAAAGTAGAACTGGCTTAGGGAGGGTGGGTGGAGGGGTGGGATGGAGGGCAATTAGTAAAAAAAGGCTAGCAACAGGAAGTTGTAATTTGAGTCACCTGCTTTTATAGTGTCTGCCACACCCCAATTAAGATAGAGTATATTTATGCAATGTATTATGTTTATTAATATTTTAGACTGCTGCTGACTGTATGTTTGTATGTATTTTATGTTATGGTCACCCATGAAAAGGGGCCTTGGTTCATGGACTTCCAGATTTTAAATAAACAAATAAAATCAAACAGTGTCACAATAACATGCTGTGATACTGTCATGATTAAATTTTTTACAAAATAACTAGACTTTGTTCAAAGTATTACACAAGAATACAATTTTGTTTAAGACCCTTTATGCTTCCCTTCACACTTGTATTTAAAGGGCAAAATGTGTGCATGTGTGTGTGTGTGTGTGTGTCTGTGTCTGTGTGTGTGGTGTGTGTGTGACCCTTTAAATGAAAAATGACAGCTGGAAAACACCTGCACCTGCCATGCACCTTTACAGTTATAGTCAAGAAGTTAATTAGCCATTGAATAGGTGCAGCAAGAACAACCTAAATGATTGAAGTGACGTGTGTGCATGTGTGAGGTGTCAGAACAGAATTTTGGTTCAAGTTTCATTTCCACCTAAACATGATGGACAGCGAAGATATCATGCCCCCATGAAAACATGTCCACATTATGGACTAAGGCTCCTAATATTGGTCTCCTATCTTAACAAAGGATGAATTATTGCAGAAATGGATTCAGAGATCCACTATAACGATATGACAAATAGAGGATGAAAGTTATAACAAGAAACTAAATTCTAAGAGCTTGATGAGCCTGGAGGCAAGAAGGTTGAGAGGGTTCTGTGACGAATGTTTAACATAGCAAAAGCAGGCATTAAGAACTAACCTAGGAAGGAGCTTGAAAGGAAGAGCTATTACAACAACGGACACAACATGTAAATCAAAGCTACAGGTTTCAAAATGCCTATAGAAAGTTCTTCACACAACAAATCATAGTCCTGTGAATGCCCTCCCCAAAATGTAATAGACAGCAATTCAAAACCATCTTTAAAAATACTGTCAATAGAATCATAGAAGGCAGAAAAGACAATTCAACTTATCAAGTCTGCCCAAAAGAAATAGCCCACCATCCTTTTACTTCCTAAATGGCTGTCCTATCTCTCTTCTCCCTTCCCTAGTCCCAAGTAATTATCCCATGCTTTCTTTAATTTCTCCACCATATCCTCCTCCACCACCCACTCCAGCAATCTGTCCCATGGTTCTACCCTTTCTGAGAAGTAAGTCCTCCTCCACGTCCCCCTAAATCTGCCCCCAGCTTAAATGCATGACCTCTTTTGGTTTTGTTTTCACTGAGTATGAATATGCTATCTCTCTTAACCTTATTTATTCCCTTCATGTACTTGAAGGTTTCCACCATGTGCCCCTACCCTTCTCATCTCCAGCATATATAAACTAGACCAAGCTCTTCCAGCTTCTCCCCATGTGGCCTCCCTGCATCCCCTGGATCATCTTGGTCTCTCTTCTCTATCCTCTCCAGCCTATCCTTGTCACCCTGTAAATGAGGCTTCCAGAACTGAACTCCATACTCCAGCTGTGCTCTGACCAACGTTTTGTATAATGGGGTGATCACCTCCCTCCTTCTACTTGTGAACCCCTCCCAATCTATGTCAGCAATCTTGTTGCTTTTCCAGCTGCTTGTACACACTGACTCCTAACCTTTAAAGTGTCCCTGATCCAAATCCCTAGGTCCTTTTCTTGTTCTGTGATCTGCAATGTTCCCTCATCCAAGGCAGTAAAGTGACCCTTGGGGTATTCTCTTATATGTGCATTATTTAGCACTTTTTTGCATTGAGTTGCAATTGCCACTTTTCTGCCCACTCCTCCAGCCTTGCTAGATCCGGAATCACCTTACCCACTCCTCCTGACATATCGACTGTGTTATATATCATCATGTCATCCACAAACAAATATGCCTTACCATTTAGACCCTCTGCTAAGCCCCATTCACATTGAACAGTACGGGCACCAATACCAACCCATGTGGTACCCTTCTCATCACCCCTAGTTCCCTGGAGTGCTTCCTATTGACCACCACTCTTTTGGACATCTCACCCAGCCAATCCTTCACCCAATTTACAAGCCTAGCTCCTATAACCAGACAGTTCAACTTGCCTACCAACCTTCTATGCGGATGGAGTTGAATGCCTTTCTGCACTCCAGATTGGCCACATTGACCACTCCCCCCTGATCGTATACATCCACAACCCCTCAAAGAATTCAATCAGGTTGGTCTGACAAGACCTACTGTGTCTCCTGTAATTCATATTGGTTGTCATCAATTAGTCCTCCTCCTCTAGGTACCTCACCAGTCTCTCTTTTATGAGGGTTTCCATCAGCTTGTCTACCACTGAAGTGAGACTAACTAGGTAGTAGTTGCTAGGCTATCTTTCTCTCCTCCCCTTGTGAGGGGTACCACCTCTGCCTTCTTCCAGTCTCCTGGAACCCTGCCCAATTTGAGGGATAGATTTAACAGCTTGGTCAGAGGTTCTGACAGCTCCACCCTTAGCTCCCTAAGCACCCTTGAATGTACCTGATCAGGTCCCTTAGCCATGTCAGTTTTTAATTTTCCCAACTCCTCCAGCACCCTCATGTCTGTGAAGGGACCTGTGTCTGCTTCCTTGCCCTTCCTCCCCTTTCTACTCCATACAGGCCCTTTCCCTTCTTCCTCAATTGTTAAAACTGATGTAAAGTATTCCTTGAGTAGGGTTGCCTTCTCCTCATCTCCTTCAGCTATTATACACCCCTCTCCTCTAAATCTTGGAATCCCCTGCTTGTTTCTCCTCCTGTCATTCACATACATATAGACTCTTCTGTCTCCTCTTTTAATCTCCCTAGCTATTTTCTCCTCCTTGCATGCTTTTGCCTTCCAGCTTCCTTAGACTCATCTTATAAATCTCCATTTCATCTAACTCCTGTGATAGTTTTATTATGAAGTGATAAACTTTCAGATACTACCACACAGAAGTGGTTTCAGTATAGTTGGGCTTCTTAGCTTTCTTCAGTCCCAAACATCATTCATTTATTTAGTTAGTTATTTAAAAGGTTTAAGGAAGTACAAACTGAGTTGATATAGGCTCATTTCCAGATGAGTCCTAGGGAAAAGAGGATGGGCTATAGCTAACAATATAATAATAAGGTAAATACAAATAAGAAATACAAACAGAATCAAGGCTGTAAAAACGTAAATGAAGGCAAAACTAGAAATTAAAACTCACTATATACAGAAATAGAACAAAAACAGAACAGCAAGAGAGGCAAGACTAGAGAATAGAAAAGGAGGGGGACAAAGGCAGTTGCAGGTAGGATGACAAAGTCAGAAAAAGACTTTTGAGAGGAGGTAGAAGAGGCAGAATGAATAGAAATTGGAAGGGAGGAACAATGTTTAGAAAAGCTTTGAAAAAAGCAGACTGAGCAACAAGAGATTTTCTAGGAGCGACTGTAATAGAATGAAATTATTGTTGCAAAGAGTGTAATAGGAAGAAAGATGAGGGAAAGAAGAGTTTGATATAAGATGGAAGGGTATCATACCAGAATTTGGAGAAAAAAGAGACACAATGGGAAAGGCACCCAGCAGCAAGAGAAGGAAAGAAAGAGCTGAGTAAAGAACAGTTTTAAGTACAATAAGGGCAATCTAAAGCAAAGTGGCAGAAATAATAAACAAACTCTAGGAAGATCAAATACAGCTGCAAAATAATGGTATTGTGGGCAGTGAGAAATGTGTAAACTTGCAATTTTAGCACTAACCACTGAGCCACCTAACTACACTTTCCAACTGTTGAGATACACACACACACACACACACACACATATATATATATATATATGTATATGCTCAGTGTAACATAGTAGTGCACTGTCTACACACATTTTATAAATAAAAAGACATTGGGGGAGTGTTTCCCACTAGACAACTCATTTAAAACATCAATGACATACATAAGGTTGAAACGGATCTAGATGGGGGGATTGTAGACTAGCACTTTTTGCACAAAATAGAGTCACCTAACTGCAGTTTCTAATTGCTGTGACACATACACACTGACTAATACATATATGAACATACGAATGTGCCAGCAGAAATAGACCAACCGGTCTATCTAAGTCTGCTCGAGTGTGCAGCTAGCACCCCTAGTTTGCAGCTGCCCCAACCCCTCATTTGTCATCCCACTGCCACCCCTACCTCCTCTACCCTCACTCTCCCCTGTTCCCTGTCCCATGCCCTTTTGAAACTGTTCACAGATTTACATGATTCCAGCCATTCTGCTAGGGTGTTCCATTTTGCTACCACCCTCTCTGTGAAATAGTGTCTCCTCATTTCCTTCCTAAATCTTCCCCCTCTATTCTTAGTGCATGCCCCCTGGTGACCCTCCCCCTCCTTAACTTAAAGACCCCATCTGCACCATCTTTATTGATTCCCCTCAGATATTTGAAAGTCTCTATCATGCCCCCCTGTCCCTTCTATCCTCCAGGGTGTACATACTGTATTCAGGTCTTTCAGCCTACTGTCATAGTCATATACACATACTGTATGCATATATATAGGAATAACATAGCAGTGCACTGTCTACACACACAGAGCATTGCTACATACATACTATCACACATGCACTGCTTTATATGGCATTTATTTACATCTAACCTAACTTTTACTGTAGTTAGGATAAGCACTATGTTTTGCACTAACTCATTATACTAATCTACAGAATGACTGAGTAACTAAGATAGTGGACCTAGGAAGTGCAGTGGATGTGACTTTTCTGGACGTCAAAGGCATTCAACACAGTCTCCATAGAGGCTGATTAGCAAATTGCACAGCCTAGGGGTGGATCCTAAGATAGTTTATTTACTTGTTTAGGAAATTGGAATAACAATCCTTTGACTCATAGACTCGTTTCCAAAGGCTCCATGTCAGAATAAAACACAGACATTCATACAGTATACATACACAGAATAAATGTGGGTGAGAAATCATACAGAGTATAAATACAATGGGCATGGGTTAATGCCTATACATTTGTAGCTTAAACAGCACAGAGTCAGTTCTGGCCATGGCTGAATGGCAGAAGTCTGAGGGTTGTGGTAAACAGAGAGTGCTTTGGAGAAGGAGGTGATGAGCAGGGTGTTGCAGGGGTCGATGTTGGGACTGATTATCTTCAGTGTCTTTATTGGGGACATTGCATACTGTCTGGAGGGAAGGTATGCCTCTTCACAGCCAACCCAAAGGTATACAATAGGGTGAACAGTCCAGTGGGTGTTGAAAGAATGGAAGACCCTATAAAACTGTAGAAATGGTCTGAAGAATAGGAGATGGGATTCAATGTAGAAGTGCAGGATCATGCACAGAGGGTACAAGAACCCAGGGCAAAGTACAGACTAGGTGGAGAGGTACTGACAGTCACAACGCAGGAAAGGGACTTGGGAGTTATCATCTAGGAGAACCTAACAATCAGTATTCAGTGTGATAAAGTAGCTGGAAAGGGTAGCCAGATGCTTGGATGCATAGGGAGGGGTATTATGAGTAGAAAGAGGGATGATATCTTGCCCTTGTATAAGACACTCATGAGACCATGCCTGGAATACTACATCCAGTTCTGGAGGCCCCACCTGAGAAAGAACATAGACTGGGTAGAGGCAGTGCAGTGGGTGGCAAGTTAAATGGTGCAGGGCCTGGGGATGAGACATGAGAGAAAGACTAAGGATGTTAAATATGTATTCACTGGAGTAAGGGGGACATGACTGAGACATACAAATACATCACCAGTACAAACAGAATACAGGAAGGAAGCATCTTCCCAAGTAAAATATGCTCCAAGCCAAGAGGGCACAAACTACAGTTTAGAGGGAGAAAGACTTAGGGGAAATGTGAGAAAATATTTTTCAGTGGAGAGAGTGGTGGATGCCTGGAATAGCCTACCAGAGGTGGTGACAGGGGCTGAAATGGTCACAGAATTCAAGAAGGAGTGGAATAAGCACAGGAGTATCCTGGAGGCGGGAGGGAGGCTCCAGAGTTCAGTTTGGGCATGGGGCCTCACAATAGATAAGGATTAATAGGGCAGACATGGTGGTGATGTGACTTCCACCCCCCAGCCTGACCTACCACTGAGCACCCACCACCCCGCACCCACAGAGTCTGCCACAAGCCCTCACTCACCTGAACAGGTCCCAGTGGGAAGATGAACTCTCCCATTGAAGACACATCTTGCAGCTGGAACTGAGGACTGATATATGAGAAATAACATAAGTATGGTTCAATGTGTTTTAATGTGTTTTCAATAGCACTGCCTTATTACAGCTGCAGGTAGGCAGAGCCTGCAGCCCTATGCATCAGTTCTAAAAGGAGCTACAGGATTCTGACCATAGAACACTTCCTTTGGAGTTTTCAAATGATCCTTCCACTACTTTGCAGCTCTTCAATTTAACTCTTGCAGTGCTGCAGACTAAACATCAGTGCAGAGCTCAGTCAAAAAGATTCATTCTAGTTCTTTTGGCAGACGTATAGTTCTTCAGTGACTTCAAGAAATACTTTTTCTTATCAATCCAACTTGTTAAGTACCATTTGTAGAGCTACTGAAAAACAGATAACAGCACCTAAATTGCATGCTTGGTCATCTCTCCCAGTGTGTGTGTGTGTGTGTGTGTGTGTGTGTCTAGCAATAATTTACGGTACTTTTGAAACATAATAGAAGATTACTTCGGAGAAGCTAATTAGCAGCAGTATGCTTTTAGCTGAGAAGCCCCTGAAAGGCAAAGTTTATCAAGAATTATCAATAAGTAGAGAGCTCTCCTCACATAAATTTTAAACTGTCTCAGTAAGTTTCACAAAAGCATTATACTGATAGAAAAACCTTAGGATACTATTCTCTCTAATACATGTAAGATGAGCTTACAACTATTATTGCAAGTGTCCTTGTGTTTTAAAGAGCACAGTCAATGAAAGGCAAAATGCTGAAATGAGGCCTAATTGCAAGTTAAAATTAAAATAAAATTATACATCTATCTATATGTGTATGTGTGGGTATATGTATATATATATATATATATATATATATATATATATATACACACACACATTTGTATACACACACATATACAGTATACACATAACATATATACATCTATCTATATATATATATATATATATATATTGCACACACATAAATACCGACAGATACACACACACACACACATATATATATATATATATATATATATATACATACATACACATATACATACACACACAGTATATACACAAACATATGTTTCACACAAAATATAATATAGAACTTAGCCTGAGACATTTCTCAACTATAGTCTCAAGCAGTTAATGCACAACATAAACGTTAAAGTCTTCAGTGTTGTAACAGCATTTAATACATGATAATATAAATTGTGCCAAATAAAACAAAAAAAAAAACTTCTCAAGGACCCCCAACAACATGAGACCATGGGCCTGATATGTACAAATTTCAATACAGTGTCAATGTATAACAAACATGTACAGAGCCAGTCTAAGGAATCTAAATAAAACTCTTAGGAATAAAATCCTAGCCCCTCCCCTTTCCTGGGCAAGGTAACTAGTAGGGATGATATATATGAGAGTCCTAATAACATCATCATTCACACCAATCTTTGTAATATTTACCCAAAGGAATTGAAGAGTTGATTTATATTAACCTTTTCAGGACCTATGTAATTAATGGCATTGGACTCTCATAGTTTTGTACTTGTAGGAAGGGTAAATAAATGCTAAGCAGCTAATGTTTTAGGCATTTTCTAAAGTTGCATGCAGCGTCCTAAGGAATTACAAAGGATCATAGCAGTGTCAACTGCAATGCTCCCAGATTTAACAACACATTTCCCTGTAAGGCAGCCTCCTTTTCCTGTATTTTCCAAGTAAAACTTTTGGAATTTCTCAAGCTTTGCTCCCAATGTTCTTATATCTCCAGAACCTCTTGATGGTATTATAGTATCATTGCAATATACTGGCACAGCTGGATAGCTTGGCTGAAATGCAGTATGTCATATTCAGTGGAGTCATACTTTTATCCATTTTGGCAATGTACTGACACAGGATAGCATTGATGAGATGTAGGCTCTCATTTTCAGAGGGGTCCTAATTTTACCAATTTCTATAATGTACTGATACAGGTTAGCCTGGCAAAGATGCAGTATCCCATTTTCAGTGGGATCTTACCTTTACCCATGTTTATGTTCCAACAGAGGATACAGCATCTAACTGCGGAGCAGTTCCAAATTACACCTTTGGCCAGTTCTCCCAATGTGTGTATGTGTGTAGTAATGATATGCAGTATTTCCTCTGAAGAGTTGATTTATGTTAACACTTTCAGGGACCTATCTAATTAGTGGCATTGGAACTCTTATCATCTTATATTTGTAAGAAGGTTAAATATTAGGCAGCTAATGTTTTAGGAGGCTTCAGAGGTTGCAAGGGTGTCATGGGGATTACAAGAAATCATGGGGTGTCAACTGCAGTGTTCCCAGACTGAACAAAGCATTTGGAAGCAGTATAGTGCGGTGGTTTAAGGCTCAGAGCAATAAATCTGGAGACCTGGGTTTGAATCCCACAGCCCCCACTTGCATATTGTGTGACCTGAGTAAGTCCCTTAACTTCCCTGTACTCCCCGGTTGCACCTGTAAACAAACTTTCAGCTTAGTGTGCTACTCCTGGCTAAACAATTGAAAACAAAAATTTCCTGTAGGGCAACCTCACGTTCCTTGTGTTTTTCTGTGAAACTGGGGCAAAACTCCTGTACATTTCCTGTATGCTCAAATCAATACATGCATGCAACAAACTGCATTATGCCTGTCTGTAAAGTTGTTATAACAAATGTTAAGGCTGTCTTATGGGGTCTTTAGCCCTGTTACAATGTACTGACATAAGATAGCCTGGTTGAGATGCAGTATGTCATATTCAGTGGGCTCATACTTTTATCCATTATGGCATAGTACTGACAGATCAGGTTTGTTGAGATGCGGTATCTCATTTTCAGGGGGTCCTAATGTTACCCATATTTACAATGTACTGATGCAGCTTAGCCTGGCTGAGATGAAGTATCTCATTTTCAGTGGAGTCTTACTTTTACCCATGTTTACATCTGCATGCAATGTACTGACATAGGACAGATTTGCTGAGATACTAATGGCTGCTGTGTGCAACATGGCGGTGCTGACTTAAACTGTGCATACAGTATGTAAGTATCGCCCACATGTAGTCATGTCAGTGCTGACATGATATGGCTGACTCCGGAGCAAACTGCACAAGTGCAAGTATCATAGAAACATAGAAACATAGAAGCTGACCAGAATAAGGACTTCAAGGCCCATCCAGTCTGCCCATTTCTTTTCTGCCTTATAAATGTGCCATTGGCCTTTGCTTTGTCAGTGGCCTATCTAGTTCATAGTCATTTGTATTGCTCCTTATGCCTATCCCATGCCTGTTTGAAGCCCTGCACTGTATTCATAGCCACCACTTCTTGTGGTAAGCCATTCCATGCATCCACCACCCTTTCTGTGAAAAAATTTCCTCACATTCCCCTTAATCGGCCCCTATAATCTCATGCTGTGTCCTCTTGTCCTGCTATTTTTCTTATATTTAAACATGTTAGACTCTTTCACCTTGTTAATGCCCTTAAGGTGTTTGAATGCCTCGATCATATCACCTCTCTCCTCCTTTACTCAAGGGTATACATATTGAGCTCTGTTAATCTGTCCTTATATGTCTTCTGATGCAGTCCCTGCACCATTTAGTTGCCCTTCTCTGGACTGCCTCAATTTGGTTAATGTCCTTGTGAAGGTGTTGCCTCCAATACTGCACGCAGTACTCCAGATGGGGCCTAACCAGTGTCTTGTAAAGAGGGATTATTACCTCCCTCTTATGACTTGTGATACCCCTACTAATACACCCTAACACCACCTTAGCCTTACCTACTGCTTTAGAGGTCTGCTTGGATGATTTCAAGTCATCAGTGATGATGATGATGCCCAAGTCTCTTTCTTTCTTTGTGACTGCTAGCAACTCCCCTCCCAGCCTATATGTGGCTTCAGGGTTTCTCTTTCCTATGTGCATGATTTTGCACTTCTTTGCATTAAATCAGTTGCCACTCTTCTGACCATTTTGCTAGTTTATCCAGATCTCTTCTCATTCTGCACACCCCATCTGGATCATCTACTCCATTGCAGATCCTGGTGACATCTGCAAACAGACAAGCCTTACCCTCTAGTCCATCTGCAAGGTCACTAATGAAGATGTTGAAGAGGACTGGCCCCAGGACTGATCCCTGAGGTACCCCACTTGTGACTTGCATCTCTTCTGACTGTATACCATTTACCACCACTCTCTATTTTCTGCCTGTCAACCAGTTTGCCACCCAGTTGACCAACTTCTGACCCAACCCGAGCCTACCCAGCTTATTTATCAATCTTCTATGTGGAACAGTGTCAAAAGCTTTGCTGAAGTCAAGGTAGGCGACATCAGCTGCTCCCCTGATCCACCACTCTGGTTACCCAGTCAAAGAAATCTATGAGATTAGTTTGATAGGACCTTCCTTTTGTAAACCCATGCTGTCTTGGATCCTGTGCCCCTATGGATTCCAGGTGTTGCACTATCTTTTCCTTAAGGAGTGCCTCCATAATCTTGCCCATACAGAGGTAAGACTGACTGGTCTGTAGTTCCCGCCTCCTCCCTGCTACCACTCTTGTGGAGGCGGGATCACATGACCCTTCTCCAGTCTTTTGGGACCTCTCCTGTGCTCAGAGACTCACTAAGCAGTTCTGCTAATGGCTCTGCTAGTTCCACCTTTAGCTCCTTAAGTACCCTGGGATGTATGCCATCAGGTCCCATTGCCTTATCCACCTGAGCTTAGTAGCTCTTGTAGGACCCTTTCTTTTGTGAAGGGAGTAGTGCTCACCTCCCTCTCCCCCGTGTCCATGATGCTGAGCTGTGGGCCCTGCCCTACCTTCTCTTCAGTAAATACTGAGCAAAAGTATCTATTTAGGATAGATGCCTTTACAGGGTCCTCCTCCTCACATGCTCCCTTTTCTCCATTAAGCTTAGCAATACCACCTCTGGACTTTCTCCTTTCATTAATGTATCTATAGAAAGTCTTGTCACCTTCTTTTACTGTTCATGCTAGTGTTTCCTCATTTAGGGACTTTGCCTGCCTTACTGCCTTCCCTGCTTCCCTTAGGGCAGTTTGGTATGCCTCCCTATCTTCATCCGCTGTGTTCCTTATATTTCCTGAAGGCCAGCCTTTTGGCTCTGTCTGTAACCCTAAATGACTCCCAAGTTCTGTTTAGCAGAAAAACTGCTGCTCATTTTTCTTTCCCTTCCTCACCCACCTTTTCACAATGGGCAGTTGCTCATTTTAAAAATGAAAACTCCGACACGCGAGTTTGAATTGTAGGATAGGTTTGAAAAACACAGCTTACCTTGGACTGCTGAGGCTCCATGAAAACACTAGGAGAAAGGGCTTTAAACACAAATCCCGAGTCTTTAGACAGTGTCTGACCATGTTTACTGCCAACGGAGCATCTAGACACTACTGCAGGCACTTCCGGGTTCTCACAGGTTTCCATAACAATTGGAGACGCCTTGGGAGCAATTGTAGCCGACTGGCCTCCTAATTCTGGCACTCAGCACGGAATCAAAACTGTTTCACTTATGCCAGCCAAACACTCTGAATTAGGGCTTTGCAGAGAATCAATATCCAACGCACCTTGCTTCGGGACCATACCTGGTGTATTTGGAAACTCCTGCTCCTGTGTAACACTCATATCAGACACCGCCACCGTAGGTGAGTTTTCCCTTCATAGGTGGCTAATTGTAGTTTCAGTCGCTCATGTTCCTGAGTGAGTTTGGATAATTTTTTCTCCAGCATTACTTGCTGCCTCTCTGCAACTTCTATAGTAGCCACCGCTACCGAAAGGTTTCCACTTTCTGACAAATCTTCGGTTGAGATGAATATCTCTCCTTCCTCAATAGCAGTATCCAAAATGTGATTGTCAAGCATTTATTTTAGAATCCTGAGGTTGTCCAATGCAGTTAAACTGCTCCCCGATATCCATGTTGACTGTCCACCACTGAACTGAGCCAACAATGACTCAACTCAGCCACTTGCCCCCTACTACCAGCAATGCAGTAGAGGGATTTCCCCGGTGTCCTGGCCAAATTTCCCTCATTCACTAAAAATACCACCAACAGCTTAATCTGGTTCAAGGTCAGTTGGCATTCATCTGTATCCCCTCCCAGGTCGTTGCCTGAAAATAGGCAGGATCTGTCTAGTGCCTACCGGTCAACAAAAACTAAATAAATAAATATAAAAAAAATAAATGGTGACATAGTCTGTACTGGAGCTCTCAAATCCTCTATTTCAGACTGGGCCCCTCTTTCATTCTTTTTATTATTTTGTTTTGGACAGTTCCCCCATACCCATCACTGTTTACTATACTTACCTTTCTCTCTCCTCCATTGATTCCAGGTGCCTTTCCAATGTGCATCATTTATATCCAGATTCTGGTTTGGTTTCCTACTCTCTTATTTTAAATCCCTTTTACCTTCTCCCTCTTCTTCCTCCTACCCTCACTGCATTAATACATGTACTTCCTGTTTCCTCTCTATTACTTTTAGAAAAACTATTGTTGGCTAATCTGTTTATCTGCTGTCAGATTCTACATTTCCATGTTTCTGTTTCTGTTTCTGAGTGTTTAAGATAAACACTACTAAAAATATGTGAGAGTTCAGTGGACACAATAATTCATTATGAAGAAGGGGACAGATACATGGAAATAAAAAAATGAAAATGTTAACATGGAATCCCATTCTTCCTGATGGGGTAACACATTTAGAAAAGCAAGTACTGTATATGGAAGAACTGACGAATCTCTGTATGGTAATTGTAAATGGAGTCCACTCTGAAGAAAGGGGGGTTACTAGTGGGGTACTGCAGGGTTCAGTATTGGGTCCAGTCCTTTTTAATGTCTTCATCAGTGACATTGCAGAGGGACTGGAAGGAAAAGTATGCCTTTGCAGATGACACAAGATCTGCAACAGGGTTTGATACAAGGAGGCGTGGAAAGGATGAAAAGGGACTTGGCAAGGTTGGAGGAATGGTCAAAGTATGGCAGCTAGGATTCAATGCAAAGAAGTGCAAAATAATGCACCTGGAAACAAGAACCCAGGGAAGAATACACAATGGGTGGGAGGTAGTAACAACAACAAAAGGAAAGAGACCTGGGGTAATCATATCAGATGACCTTAAGGTTGTAAGCAATGTGAAGGCAGTAGGGAGGGCTGGGGTATACTGGGATGTATAGGAGGCATCATCAGCAGAAAACTGGAAGTTGTTATCCCTCTGTACAGACAGTTGGTGAGACCCCATTTGGAGTACTGTGTCCAGTTCTGAGACCCCATCTCCGCAAGGACATAGACAGGATAGAGGTAGTCAGAGCAGGGCAACTAAAATGGTGCAGGGTCTGCAAGAGAAGCCATATGAGGAAAGACTAAAGGAGCTTAATATGTATACCCTTGAGGAAAGAAGGAGAGTGGGGACATGATAGAAACTTTAAGTACCCTCAGTGGAATCAACAAAGTCCAAGCGGTAGCATCTTTCAGAAAAAGAGACTTGCAAGAACAAGGGGACACAATTTAAAGATAGAAGGAGGGCAGTTCAGGGGCAATGTAGGAAGTATTATTTCACAGACAGGGTAGTGGATGCATGGAACAGCCTTCCTGAGGAGGTTAGTGGGGTCTAAAACTGTGGGAGAATTCAAGAATGTATGGGACAGACATAAGGCAATTCTTGTGGGGGTAGGAAGAAATAGGCTTTGGTTAACTAGGATCTGCGTGCCTATCCTGTAGGTAGGGAAATGGGCAGACTAGATGGGCCTAGCTGTCCTTATCTGCTGTCAAAGTCTATGATTCTATGTTTCTATGGCAGTGAATATAAACTATAATGACTTTCTTGGTACATTCAGAAAACATTCAGTGATAACTTAAAATGTAAAGCAAATAATGAAGATGTACGACATGCACTACCTTGGTTCAACAAAATATGTAAGATAAATAATAAGAATAAAAATAATACAGGCAGCAAATCATGCATAAAAGAAGGCTCAATATAAAGAGAAGTATACAGTATTATTAGAAAGCATAGCAACTCTAATAAATAAAAAAAAAACCTCTGGTTAGAGCTCATATGGCTGTGGAGAGCTTTGGGGATGCTTTTACCCATTATTTCTAATGAATTTGCACAATGCAGATCTGGTAAGAGGCAGTTTCAATGTGGTCTTCCTTTTACACATGTTTACAATGTATTTTCCTAGAATATGCCTACTGATTGCTATATATTTAGCCTGGATAGTTCACAGAATAAATGGCATCTTATCTTCGGGTGGAGCACTAGCAGTAGGATGCTGGAATGTGTCATACATAGGTATGAGCTGTGTGCGGGTGATAACGCCCAGTGGCCATACACCTCAGGCACTCACATGCAGATCCATCTTCCCGGTGCTGTTGCACTGCTCGGTGCGGGTGAAAGCTGATGCTGTACTCACTCACACATGTCCCAGAACAGGCATGTTACAGCTGATCCCCCATTTGTTTGTACAATCGGGGAACTGTGAACTCGCTATGCATAGCCTAGAGCATACACTGCAAATGGCATTGCAGGATACTGCACCCCATGACACCCAGGATACCTCAGCAGTCTGGAGGTGGCATGTTACACAGGGAAAGGGGTGTGTATGACAGCAAGAAGATACAGCATTGACAAGGTATGCATTGAGGTATGTCTTGATGATGTCTTATTGTTAGATTTCATTAAACAGCTGACTGAAACAAAAATGTCATATTAATGGGCGATTTTAACTTACCAGGAATCAAATGGAATACATTAGAAGCCTCATCACATATAGAAGCTATTTATCTTGAGTCTTTTACACTGGCTGGACTTGATCAATACGTATCTGATAGTACTAGGGGGATAACATACTGGACTTGGTATTAAGCAATTTGAGTAATAATATTCAAGACTGTAAAATATTACCTCCATTGGGCACTAGTGATCATGCCATGGTTAGTTTTGACTATGTGGGGATTTGGGAAACCTTACAGGAGCACAGTAATTCATGTACAATAAGGCGCATTTTGCATCAATGAGAATGAGATGGCAGCCTGGAATTGGCAGGAAGTATTTGCAAATATATCGGCATCAGAAATGTGGAGTAGGTTGAGTATTATGGTTTGAGTCACTGGTTCATAGGCATGTACCAACAAAGAAAAGTATAAGGGATTTAAAAAACCACTTCCCTTATGGTTAACCCCCCCATGTAAAGAAATTGATTAAACTTAAAAATAAAGCATATTTGAGGGCAAAAAAAGCAACAATAAAGCATGTTGGGAGTTCTATAAAAAGTGTTTAAAAAAATCCAAATCAGCAATAATTTGTGCAAAAAAGATATATGAGCACAAATTAGCAAATAAGGTACCAAATAATTTTAAATCCTTCTATACATACATTAGATCCATAAAGGGAACTAATGGCAGTATTACATCTCTAAGGGACTCAGATGGTCATATAACCTCAGACAATCAGAAAATGGCAGATATGTGTAATCTTTATTTTGCATCTGTCTTTAATAAAGTCCAGCCTGAAGATTTGAAACAGCATACTACAACACAAGGTTCTATCATTACATTAAACATTCTTGATGTATTAAAAAGACTCAAGGATATAAACCCCAACAAAGCACAGGGACCGGATAGCATACATCCAAGAGTAATTAGGGAACTGGCATATGAGTTAGCAGGGCCAGTAACCTATATTTTCCAAAAATCCTTGGATACATCAGTTGTACCTGCTGACTGGAGACAGGCACTCATTATACCAATATTTAAAAAAGGTTCTCAGCAGCAGGTTGAAAATTACTGCCCAATTAGTCTGACTTCAGCCTTGGGCAAGATTTTGGAATCTATTATTAAGGAATATATTCTTGATTTTATGAATTCTAATGGAATTATAGACAGAATGCATAACATGGGTTTACCAGGGGCAGATGCGTGCCAGACAAACCTTCAGGTTTATGGCAGAGTTAGCAAGGCCTTGAATCTGGGCAGTGCGGTGGATGTTGTATACCTTGACTTCGCAAGGCATTTGATAAGGTGCGCATGTTGAATTAATAGGGCCCTCAGGGAAATAGAATACAAGAAAAACTCCTCCTGGATGGAGTCATGGTTGAGAGATAGAAGGCAAAGGGTTTGTGTGAGGGGTGTGTGCTCTGAGTGGGCTGAGGTGTCAAGTGGAATACCACAGGTTGTTGCTGGGACCATGCCTTTTTAATATTTATATTTCTAATATGATTATAAGTAACAGTATGGCTAGCAAAGTTTGCGGACACACAGCTGGGTTACTTATCCAACAATATAACTGAAACCACTATGTTGCAGACAGCACTTATTGAATTGGAAGAATGGGCTAACAATAAGGGCTCATCATTTAATATAGAAAAGTGTGTCGTTATGCACTTGGGAAGGAACAATCTACATTCTAATTATAAACTATTGAATAAAGATTTAAGAATTGTGCAGGAAGAAAGGGATTTAGGAGTGATAGTAGATAATGAATTAAAATTTGGTCAACAATATTTCCAGACGATAAGGAAGGCAAGCGGCATTCAGCATTGTATACGTAAACACATCACAAGCCATGAAAAGGCAGTGTTATTGCCATTGTACACCTCGCTGGTGCGCCCTCATGTGGAGTATTGTGCCCAGTTCTGGTCACCAGGCTATAGGAAGGATGTGGCTATCCTGGAGCGGGTGCAGAGAAGGGCAACAAAAGGCATAAAAGAGGTTCAGGGTTTTAAATATGATCAGAGACTGGAAAAACTAGGATTATTTTCTTTTGAGTACCTGAGATTACACGGGATATGTGTCAAGTATATAAAGTACTCAGTGTTGAGAAACTACGAGAACAACTGGACATAAAATTAAAAACAAAGTTATGATACTAGGTCACATACTTACCAGTTGTATAAAGATAAACATAATACAAAAAAAAGAGGAAATTGGTTTACTATAAGAGTTACAGGAATTTGGAATTCACTGCCAAATGAAGTGGTATCAAGTCCGACTATGAATACCTTTAAAAATAGGTTGGATTCTTACTTGTTTAGCAAAGGTATATGCAGGTATTGTAAGTAAATCAGTGAGCTATATGGACGCAAGTCTTCTATGCTCTGAAGCACCTATGAACCTATGAACCTATGTCTATTCCCTCTTACATTTTGTCAGGGACATACACATGGCTGAATACTCCGGTGGGTCTCCAGCTTGTGTAGTGCCCCAATATATGGTATAGCCACTTGGTTCATTCTGGAGTGAAGGTCCCCAGCCCAGGTCCAGTGCAGTCAGTGGCTGGCCATGGCAAGGTGTGGAACGCAGTTCTAGTTTCCGCAACAGGACCGGTATGGGGGTATGGGGTTGTCTAGGTACCATGGCAGTGAGTGGGGGTCCTCTATGCTATGGATAGGGACCATGGTTTCCTCTGGTGTTTTTGGGTCCTAGGGGACCCTACATAATGGAGCTCTTTGGGGATGGAGTTGGATTGATAGGGGATGAGAGGGGGTACCTCTAGTCTGCCAGGGCTGCCAGGCTGCTGTGCACCTGGGTGCACCTCCACAGCCCACCTGTGGGCAACTGGCTGGGTTATGTCAGCTATTCATGGCCTAACTGTGGGTCACACTGCTCTGGGCTGTAAGGGGTGCATTCCCACTGAGTATGCTGCAGCACGGCATATGCATCGGAATGCACCATTGACTTGCATGGCATACTGTTTGTGTGCACCCTGGCCCATTCCCTTGTGGGCAGGTGCATCACACACATTTGAATATCATGCTGTGGTACATTGTTGGAGTTGCGCAGCACATCTCCCTTTTCCGCCAGGATGTGCTGCACATCTCCTTTGAATATGGAGGTGGAACTAGGCTGCCCTGAAGAAATACATTATCAAAATGGGAAAATCATGACCCCACTGAAAACAAGATGTTGCATCTAATCTGGAACAGCCTCAGTAAATACAGTGCAAAAATGTGTAAATGAAGATCCCAATGGCAATGAGATGTGGCATCTCCCTGCACTATACAGGATACAAAATATAGGATAAGAAATATTTAAAGGAAATCTACTCTAAGCTGAACTTCACTGTGGTCACTGATATAAAAAAAAACAGTTTCTTTATTGTAACAATCACACAGGAGTGTGGTGTGCATATTTTAGGGAACACATACAAACAGAGGTGAGAAAGAATAAGTGCCTCAGCTGGGACTTGAACCCAGGCCACGCAGAATACCGTTCTGATTGCGCTAACCAGCTATGCCACTGAGACAACTTGAACCTTGGCCATCATGAGCACATTACTCTTTCTCAAATGCACAACCCAATGACAACACAAATATTTACTTGTAGCAATTACACAGGAATGAGGTGTGCATATTTTATGGAACACATACAAACAGAGGTGAGAAAGAATAAGTGCCTCAGCTGAGACTTAAACTCAGGCTGCCCAGAATACCATTCCAATTACGCTAACCATCTGTGCCACTGAGACGAATGGAAGCTGGGCCATCCTCATGCACATTACTCTTTCTCAGATGCACAACCCATTGGCAACACAAATGTTTACTTGTAACAATCACACAGGAGTGTGGTGTGCATATTTTATGGAACACATACAAACAGAGATGAGAAAAAATAAATGCCTCAGCTGGGATTTGAACTCAGGCCGCCCAGCACTATTGTGGCCATGAGAATGATATAATGTGTAGTGTGTAGTGTGTAGTGTGTGTGTGTGTGTGTGTGTGGGTGTGTGTAGTATGTGTGTGTGTGTGTACACAATGTAGGCTAAGAAATATTTAAAGGAAATCTACTCTAAACTGAACTTCACTGACATAAACAGTTTCTTTATAACATTCTAGAATGCAGTATTTATTTTGAATGATGTGGCCATGAGGATGGTGTGTACAGAGTGTGTGTGTGTGTGTGTGTGTGTGTGTGCATGCGTGCGCATGTGTGTGTGTGTGTGTGTGTGTGTGTGTGTGTGTGTGAATGATCCCTGTGAGGGTGGTTCTGTCTGTTTCTGTACTGTCACCAGTTTGACCACACAACCACATGTGGATGTTCATGAACAGAGTTCAAAACTAGCATAGGCCCCACTAGCCAATTGCTGTTAGATATTGTTTTGGGATCAGACAAAAATCTTTGTCAGAGAAAAAAAAGAAAATTACAAGTCTATCTGTCACCACTTAGAAAACCAAGACTGTGATCCTGTGCATGCGTGTGACATGCATGCTCAGGATCACGGTTCTTTTTTTGTGTGAGAAAAGTAAGACATGCAATCTTGGTCATTATTCATACAAAGATCCCCATGTTCAGAAGAGCATGTACTTAGAAACATAGAATCTGATGGCAGATAAGGACCACTTAGCCCACCTAGTCTGCCCATTTTCCTACCTAACGGATAAGCTGCAGATCCTAGTTAACCAACAGCCTACTTCCTCCTACCCCACTAGGACTGCCTTATATCTGTTCCATGCATTCCTGAATTCCCCCACTGTTCTTGACTCCACAACCTCCTCAGGAAGGCTTTTCCATGCATCCACAACTCTCTGTGAAAAAATACTTCCTCACATTACCTCTTAGTCGTCCCCCCTCTGTCTTTAAATTGTGCCCCCTTGTTCTTGCACATCTCTTTTTCTGAAAGACACTACCCTCTTGGACTTTGTTGATTCCCTTGAGGTACTTGAAAGTTTCTATCATGTCCCCCCTCTCCCTTCTTTCCTCAAGGGTATACATATTAAGTTCCTTTAGTCTCTCTTCATATGTTTTCTGGTGCAGACCCTGCACCATTTTGTCTGCCCTCCTCTGGACAGCCTCCACTCTGTCTATGTCTTTGCAGAGATGGGGTCTCCAGAACTGCACACAGCACTCCAGATAGGGTTTCACCTACTGTCTGTACAGAGGGATAAGAACTTCTTGTCTTCTACTGATGCCTCTCCCTATGCATCCCAGTATCCCCTCAGCCTTCCTTACTGCCTTCTCACACTGCTTGCCTATCTTTAGGTCATCTGATATAATTACCCCCAGGTCCCTTTCCATTTTTATTGTTGTCAGTATCTCACCCCCATTGCATACTCTTCCCCTGGGTTTTGTTTCCGAGGTGCATTACCTTGCACTTATTTACATTGAATCTAAGCTGCCATACATTTGACCATTCCTCCAACCTTGTCAAGTCCCTCTCATCCTTTCCACTCCATCGTTGTGTATCTACCCTGTTGCAGATCTTTGTGTCATCTGCAAAGAGACATAGTTTTCCTTCCAGTTCCTCTGCAATGCCACTTATAAAAACATTAAAAAGGACTAGTCCGAGTACTGAACCCTGCGGTAGCTCGCTAGTAACCCTCCTTTCTTCACTGTGGACTCTGTTTGCTACTACCCTTTGCATCCTGTTGTCCAGCCAATTTTTTATCCAGACTATACCACCTTTTAGTTCCAGGTATCACTTACACTTGTTCAGGAAATTTGCACATGCTCAATACGTGTTCACATTGAGAAGAAGTATCCGGTTGTGGAGGACAGGCTAAACAGTAAGGCAATGTGCTTGGTCCAAGCTAATGTATATATACAGTATATATATATATATATATTTTTTAGGTAACAGATCTTACTATTATTCATACTGGGGCACATGAATAGTTTACTTTTCCATAGATGTTATTACGGGCACACAAGCTCAATATAGCTGCTGAAAACTGATGGTGTCCCTTTAATGTGTGCACTGCTCATGCACTGCATTGATAAAAGATTCCATGGAGATGCAAAGTACAGTAAGCTGAAACTGAATAGCAGCTAGAAGCAAACCATTAGGAAACTTTTATTAATTCATTGCAGTGAGCAGTGCACACATTATGCAACTCATTGAAAAATGCTAAACCCATGAGATGGAGTGATAGTTTAATATGACTTTTACTGTATGTTATACTGATGTGTCAACAATAAAGTTGTCAAAATGCAGCTCAGCAAAGTAAACAATATCAACAGATAACATTTTGCCTGTCAACATTGAGTGCTTTTTTATGCAGGAAGTTTCACCCCCCCCACAAGCACCCCAATTTTTTAATATAAAAAAAACTTCAGGTTGGAGTTTCTTCAAAAGGGGGGCACTTGAAATTGGCAAAATTTCACCATTGGGTCCAGTACAGCCACAACTTCAAGGTTGTCACTGTTCTGGATTTCAATTTTGAAACTTTGACTTCTTAACATGATGCTTGTGTGTGTGTGTGTGTGTGTGTGTGTGTGTGTGTGTGTATTACAACAATGAGAAAGTGCAGTTAGGTGGCTCAGTGGTTAGTGCAAAAATTGCTAGTCTACAGTCCTGTACTATCAAATTCAGTTTTAACCTTATGCATGTCATTGCTGACTTAAATGAGGTACCTAGTGGCAACCCTCCAACCTCCAATGACCCTCAGAGACTGAAAAGAAGAACATGGTCCCTCAATGTCTTTTTCTAATCTGTAAAACTAGGTCCATTGCTGTAGCCCTGCACTCCCAACCTGACTTCCCACTGAGAATCAACTACTCATACTCCCCAGATGCCCTCATACACCCTCACTCACCTGAATAGATCCTTTTGTGAAGATCCACTGTCCCACAGAAGACAGATATTGCTTCTGGAACCAGTGACTGCTATATCAAAAGCAAACTCTGGCCAGAGCCAATAGTGATGCAGGAGAGGAATCTGGGTTTAAAATATTGAAAATTATTATTTTTGAAATATTTTTACACCAAATTTTCAACACAGCCTTCTGATGAACCTGCCTCATAAAGAAGGGCAGAGAAAATGTTTAACTCCTGGCCAAAAGGTGATGTTGTGCAGGGACTGCAAAATCAGATTTTGGGCTGCAAACACACATATTGGGCAGGAGTTGGAAAAATGACAGCTATCACATTCATGAGTCGCTGTTTCGAAATTGCTATTTTGAAAAGTTGTGTAAACCTATTGAATATTACAAAAGTTATGAGCCCTCATTTGCAAAATTCAACACATAGCCTCATAAATTAATAGGTGAACATATTAGAATCATAGAATACAAGAATGCTACCCCATATTACATTTATTCAAAGCCATGAAATGCATTGCAAGTCTTTTTTTGGCATTTCAAAAGTTTAACTTGGTCCTTGGGGAGGAACTTTGGAAACAGCTTGACTTAAACCATAAATATCCTGATATCAGGGCAGGAAGTGGGTCAGGATGCATTCAGAGGAAAGTGAGGATAAGGTAAAGAAAATGTATTGTGGTACTGTACTCTATAAAGACCCTGCTGAAAGAATCCAGCATGGAGCTTGGCATAGATGCTGAATTCTTTGGTGCAGTCTTATAGTGCAGCAAGTTGGTGTCAATATTCTTTTTTGAGTGGGGTATTGTTAAAAATATCAGATTGTTGTCAATCCCAACCCACCTTTTTTCTTCTTTGATGACAAAATCGCTGTGTTAAGAAAATAGGCAATGTAGATCATTATGATCCATCATATTTTCAATAACCTCAACTTTTTGCATCCTGTGGGTCACTGTCTTACATAGGAAAACTGATCTTCTCACTCATCTCTGAGTGTAAACCAAGCCCTTTTTGCATTGACAAATCCCCCCCCCACACACACACACACCATCTGCCACTTACTTTGTGTCAGTGGATTTATGTAGCATTTTTTTAGTTCTGCATATTTATGCAGGCCCATACAGTAAAATGCCAACTGACACCCTTTGTAAGCTTCCCTCTAGCAGTTTCTTTATATTTCCTCCAGTGTTTACATTTGCTGTAGCAGTAAAGAGAATGTGTTCAGTGCTAAAAAGAAAAATAAATTTGCTGGTGGGCTTTCTGTTTGAATACCTTTGTTAAGCGAAAGCTGTGTTTTCATAACAGGAATATCTGGAAGGGTCTAACAGATAATATCCACATTTATGTTTACTAGTAGTTATTACTGTCCTCTCCATGTGGAACAAAGCAAAAATGGATATGGAGTGGCTGAACAAGTAATATGATGCTCAGCAATGAAAAAAAATGAAACAAGCAAAAAGGATGAGGAGAACTCACATATGCAGAAAGCACTAGGATCACAAAAATATTCAGAGCTCTTCATTTAAGTAAAGTGCATAGTGCACCCACACGTAGTGAGCATACAAAAGTGATGACTGAGCCACTCTGAAAGTAATGCTTCTCCCGGTCCCTGCCAGGCATTATCAGAGTGAATCACTCTGATGACACCTGGCAGAAGTCAGGAGAAATGATAGTTGCAGAAAGGCTCAGCCGCCACTTTTTATGCTCACTATGCGTGGGTGCACTATGCACTTTAGTTATATAAAGGACTTTGAATAATAATGTTGTGGTCCTGGTGCTTTCTACATATGTGGGTGTTCTTCATCCTTTTGCTTGTCCCTGTGGAACAGCAGGCTGAGATGGGACATGAGCTCATTCTTCCCAATCTGAGAGATATTGACAGGACTGAACATATGGATATGTTCTCCAGCAGGACCCCGGGACATGCTCTGAAGGTCACAGATGGCAAGTTTAGGGGTAACATTAGGAAGCATATTTTGTTCCAGAAGGTAGTGGTCTTCTAAAATGACCTGCCAAGAGAGCCGGTGGACATGAAGACAGTTGAGAGGTCCCAGATGTTACCCATCCATTAACCTTTGCCAGCATTGAGCCAATACAGCTATGGAGAGCTTTTAGGAGTGGCAAGAGTGTTGAAGAGAATATGCCGTGCTCTTGCCACACCAGAGACAGATGTAACTGATACTACTGTGATTACAGAACCACACATGATTGATACTCACACATGTGCAGTTTGCTCTGGAGTCAGCCGTATCATGGCAGCACTGACATGACTACATGTGGGCGATACTTACATACTACATGCATAGTTTAAGTCAGCACCGCCATGTTGCACACAGTGGCCATTAGTATCTCAGCAAATCTGTCCTATGTCAGTACATTGCATGCAGATGTAAACATGGGTAAAAGTAAGACCCCACTGAAAATGAGATACTGCATCTCAACCAGGCTAAGCTGCATCAATACATTGTAAAAATGGGTAACATTAGGACCCCCTGAAAATGAGATACCGCATCTCAACAAACCTGATCTGTCAGTACTATGCCAGAATGGATAAAAGTATGAGCCCACTGAATATGACATACTGCATCTCAGCTAGGCTATCTTATGTCAGTACATTGCAACAGGGCTAAAGACCCCATAAGACAGCCTTAACATTTGTCATAACAATTTTACTGACAGGCATAATACAGTTAGTTGCATGCATATATTGATTTGAGCATACAGGAAAATGTACAGGAGTTTTGCCCCCAGTTTTACATGGAAAACACAGGGAACATGAGGTTGCCCTACAGGAAATTTTAGTTTTCAATTGTTTAACCAGGAGTAGCACACTAAGCTGAAAGCTTGTTTACAGGTGCAACCAGGAAGCATAGGAACTTACTTAGGTCACACAATATGCAAGTGGGGGCTGTGGGATTCAAACCCAGGTCTCCAGATTTACAGCGCAGAGCCTTAAACCACTGCACTGTACTGCTTCCAAATGCTTTGTTCAGTCTGGGAACACCGCAGTCGACACCCCTATTATTTCTTTGTAATCCCCTACGACGCCCCTTGCAACCTCTGAAACCCCCCTAAAACATTAGCTACCTAACATTTACCCTTCTTAGAAATATAAAACCATAAGAGTTCCAATGCCACTAATTAGATAGGTCCCTGAAAGGGTTAACATAAATCAACTCTTCAGAGGATATACTGCAAATCATTACT
This sequence comes from Neoceratodus forsteri, assembly GCA_016271365.2. Classification (NCBI taxonomy): domain Eukaryota; kingdom Metazoa; phylum Chordata; order Ceratodontiformes; family Ceratodontidae; genus Neoceratodus; species Neoceratodus forsteri. The sequence continues at coordinate 578,607,474 of CM057454.1, forward strand.
ATACACATACACACTTTGGGAGAGCTGGCCAAGGGTGTAATTTGGAACTGCTCTGCAGTTAGATGCTGTATCCTCTGTTGGAACACAAACATGGGTAAGAGTAAGATCCCACTGAAAATTAGATACTGCATCTTGGCCAGGCTAACCTGTATCAGTACATTGTAGAAATGGGTAAAATTAGGATCCCACTGAATATTTATTTATTTAGCTTTTGTTGCAGGGGTAAGTGCACTAGACAAATCCTGCCTATTTTCAGGCACGACCTGGGGAGGGATACAGATGAATGCCAACTGACCTTGAAGCAGATTAAGCTGTTGGTGGTATTTTTAGTGAATGAGGAAATTTGGCCAGGACACCAGGAAATTCCCTTCTCTTTTCGATAAGTGCCATGGGATCTTTAACATCCACCTGAACTACCACCAATCCAGGCAGATGGGACCTTGATTTAACATCTCATCGGAAAGACGGCACCTCAGAAATGCAGCACCCCTCTCTCATGCTGCATTACAGCGTCAGTACTGGGATATTAACCCAAATGCCAGATGTGGGAACTGAACCCACAGCCCTCTGATCTCCCAGCCTCTGAGGCGAGTGTGCTACCTACTGAGCCACTGACACTGCAATATGACATACTGCATTTCAGCCAAGCTATCTGGCTGTGCCAGTATATTGCAATAATACTATAATACCATCAAGAGGTTCTGGAGATATAAGAAAATGCCTGAAGTATTTCTGGTCCCACTCAACCCTTTATCAAAGGCCTTTGATAAAGGGTCGAGTGGCACCAGAAACGCGTCAGGCATTTTAATAAATCCTTTTAAAATGTTTCCTTTCTGGGCTAAGTTCTTTTTTGGTGGTGAGTGCCTAGATTTGTGTTTTTGAATTCCTTTGGGTAAATATTGCAAAGATTGGTGTGAATGATGATGTTATTAGGACAAGTGCACATATATATCATCCCTACTAGTTACCTTGCCCAGGGAAAGGGGGGGGGGGGCTAGGGGATTTTCGTCCTATGAGTTTTTATTTAGATTCCTTAGACTGGTTCTGTACATGTTTGTTATACATTGACACTGTATTGAAATCTGTACATATCAGGCCCATGGTCTCATTTTGTTGGGGGTCCTTGACAAGTATTTTTTTTTTTTATTTGGCACAATTTATATTATCATGTATTAAATGCTGTTACAACACTGATGACTTTAAAGTTTCTGTTGTGCATTAACTGCTTGAGACTATAGTTGAGAAAATGTCTCAAGCTAAGTTCTATATTGTATTTTGTGTGAAACATTTGCTCACTTTGAGTAAACTTCACTTTAAACGCTCTGTATGCCATACATGTATGTAAATGTGTATACTGTATATCTGTGTGTGTATGTATATGTGTGTGTGTATGTATGTATGTATACATATACTAACATACTGAAATGCCAGCAGAATAGGCCTAACGGTCTTTCATGTCTGCTCGTTTGGTCAGCCCCCACCCTGGGTGCTGACCTTGCTGTCCCCCTCGCCTTCTCTGGCTTCTCCCTTCCCAGTTCTGGATATTCTTGCTGCATTGGATTTTGCTTCCTGAACCCTTCCCCTGTGCCTGTCCCACCCCCTCTTGAATCCCTCCACTGTCTCTGCCTCCACCAGCCCCCTAGGTAGTGCATTCCATGGCTCCACCATCCTCTCAGTGAAGTAGCACCTCCTCCTTTCTCCCCTGAATCTTCCCCCCTCCAGCTTTCACCCATGCCCTCTAGTGGCCCCTTCCTTCTTCCTTCGAAGCACCCTGACTGTTCCTCCCCTATTTACCCTCTTCATGTACCTGAAGACCTCTATCATGTCCCCCCGGTCCCTTCTCTCTTCCAATGTGTACATATTTAGCTCTTCGAGCCTCTCCTCATAGGTCCTGTCCCCCAAGCCCCAAATCATTTTGGTTGCCCTCCTCTGGACCCTCTCCAGGAGGTTAATGTCCCTCTTTAAGTGTGGCCTCCAAAACTGCACACAGTACTCCAGGTGCGGCCTCACCAAGCAGTTATACAGAGGGAGTATCACTTCCCTCCTTCTGGAGGTGATCCCCCTAGCGATGCATCCCAGCATCCTGTTGGCCTTGGCTACTGCCCTACTACAAGTCTCAGAGTTGTTCATCTTGACATCCACCACCACCCCCAGGTCCCTCTCAGCCATTGAGACTTGTAGTATTTCCCTCCCCAGGGTGTACACTTGGCCTGGGTTTCTGGCCCCCAGGTGGAGTACCTTGCATTTCCCTGCATTGAACCTCAGCTTCCACTTTCTAGACCATCTTTCCAGAGCCTCCAGGTCCCCTGCAGGGCCACCCTCCCTCCTCCCCATCCACCACTGCCCCCAGTTTTGAGTCATCTGCAAAAGACCCATCTCACTCCTGATTCCTGTCCTTATGTCAGATCCTGGGCGTTGAACAGAAGGGGCCCAAGGACTGATCCCTGTGGGACCCCACTAATGACCCTCCTTGGGGATGAGACTATCCACCAACTCGACCCTCTGGGTCCAGTCCTGAGCCAATTGCTCATCCATCTGATCATCTGGTTTCCCACCATTTCTCCTAGCTTATCCAACAGGCCCACAATGAGGAACAGAGTCAAATGCCTTGCTGAAGTCTAGAAAGAGGACATCCACTGGTCTACCCAGGTCCAGGGCACTTGTCACCCAGTCGTAGAACTCCACCAGGTTTCAAGAAAATACAAAATCACACATGCCCCCACAATGCAAAGCATCATGGGCTGCATATGCAAATCACCACAGAATGTTATGCTGGTCCAACTTTTCCACCAGGTTTGTCTGACACGATTTCCCCGGGATGAATCCATGCTGTCTATCGTCCAGGCACCCTGACTTATCCAGGTCCCCCCCAGCCTCTCCTTGACAATGCCCTCCATCACCTTGCCCACCACTGATGTCAGGCTGACAGGCCTGTAGTTCCCTGCCAGCTCCCTTGATCCCCTCTTGTGGATAGGCACTACATGCGCCACCTTCCAGTCTTGGGGCACCCACCCTGACCTCAGAGAGATGGTGAAAAGCTCTGCCAGGGGTTTCGCCAGGACATCTGCAAGTTTCTTCAGCACTCTAGGATGTAATTTATCCAGCCCTGGTGCTTTCTGCATCTTAAGGGAGCTGAGGGCTTCCCTCACTCTCTCTGCTGTGATTTCCACTTCTGGTACCTCTTCTCCCTGCTTAGCCCTCCCCCCACCTGCCAGTGATGCCCCCCTCTCCCCAGACCTGCCGATCGGTAAGGGTCCCCCTCCTCATTATCTCTGTCTCCTCCCATTTATGATGCAGCATCCCCATTTTCCTGGTGAAAATGAGGTGAAGTACTCATTTAGTACCTCAGCCTGCTCCCCGGATCTTGTGCCCATCTCCCTGATTTAATCCTGCTAATCTGCCCCTTCACCCTTCATCTTTCCCCAATGTATCTAAAGAACCCTTTTCCTCTCCTAATTTCCCTGGCCAGGTTCTGCTCCTTCCTTGCCTTAGCCGCCTCACCACTCTAGTGGCCCTTCTAGCCATCAGCCTGCATCTCCCCGATCCATTTCACTTCTTGAGCACTTGAATTTCTTATAGGCTGCTTTCTTCCCCGCACCACCTCCTGGACCTCCCTGGTCCACCAACAGGGTTTTTGGCCCTACCGCATTTTTGTCTTACTCTTGCACAGGTGCTGGTAGCATCCTGCACCCTCTCCTGATGATTTCCACCTACTATCAGCGTCCATGTCTGACCCAATCCCATCCAAATGCTCCTTAAGGATCCTTCCCATTTCCTTAAATCTGCCCCTGAAGTCGGTTACTTCCTTCTTTGTGCTGCCTTCTACCCTCCTGGGTCCAGGCAGAACCAGACCGTGGCATGGTCACTCCCGCCCCAATGGGTCCCTTACCTCCAGGCCCCAATCTGGTCACTGTCTGCCAGGACCACATCCAGTACCCGTGCCTCCCTGGTCGGTTCCCTCACCTGCTGAGTTAGGAACGCGTCTTGAAAGACATCCAACAACCTCTGTTCCCTGGTCACAGAGGATGTAATAGTCTCCCAGTCTGTTCCTGGCATGTTTAAGTCCCCTAACACCACCACCTTTCCTCTGCCCAGTCTGCAGTGTCTCCTAACATCTGCCACCAGACTGTCCTCCAGCCCCTCCGCCAGGGCAGGGGGTCTATACACCACTCCTATTTTTACTGTCTTGCCCCCCCTTGTTATCAAGGTGACCCAAATCGCCTCCACGGTTCCCTCCGCCTCCTCTACTCCCCCTATGCCAATGCAGTTTTTGACTATCATTGCTACCCCATCTCCCCTTCCCTCCCCCCTGTCCTTCCTGAACATAGTGTAATCCTCCAGGTTCAGGTCCCAGTCATGTCTTGCAGTGGCCCAAGTCTCAGTGACCGCTGCCACATCCACTGTTCCCTCAGTTAACATGGCCTGGAGCTCAGGCATTTTATTGCCCAAGCTCCTGGCATTTAGCAGGACTACCTTCCACCCTTTCCCTATACTTCCATTTCCCCTGCTCGTGTTCCCATGGGGATTCTGTTTTCTCCTGGTCTGCACTTTGCCAGTTGGCCTTTTCCTGCAATCCTCCTGTTCCCCAGGGGGGTGGAGATAGAGTCCCTCCTTTATCGGCACCCCCTTGACAGCCCTTTCTCCCATCCCACCCCCCTTCACAAGTTTAAACCCCACTTTTCACCAATGAACTCCTCTATTTTCAACTTAAGGATTCCCTTCCCCTCCAAATTGAGATGTAGTCTATCTCTAGCATATAGCTCCTTATCCTCCCAGGTCTCCCCCCAATCCCCCATCAATCCATACCCTCTGGCCTCACACCACCCCTGAGCCACTGGTTTATCTCCCAATTTTCCTTTTGTGTTCCCCACTCAGCCCCTTGGCACTGGCAGGATTTCTGAGAAGGAAACTGTGCATCCTATGTCATGACAGATCCTGGCGAGCTCCTGAATCTTGCCTGTATCTCTAGCTCGCTATTTCCTTTAATGTCATTTGTACCCAGGTGGACCAGTATGTCTGGGGAACCCCACAGTCCTTTGCCAGCTGATATACCTCATGCTTAGCCCTGTGCACCATTAGTCCAGGGAAGCATCTTGTTCCTAACTGGCCAGGCTTCTCCTCCTATCCATTTGATACCCCTGATCATAGAATCCTCCAGCAGGAGCACTCTGACCACTTCTTTCCTCCATTCCCCCTTCCATGTCCCTCATCCTTTCTACTGGCCCCTCCACCCAGCTGGCTCCTTGTTCCTCCTCTATCTGGGTGCCACATGCCACCCCTCCTTATTTACCATGGCCACCCTCCCTCCAATCCTATGCCTCCTCCTCCTGAGTATCCTTCTGTACCTTGCAATTCCCCCTCACTGCTCGCAACTGGTCCTTCTACCCTATCTGCTAAACTAGCCTGACTCATCCTCCCTTCCTTCCTGTCTCTCAGTTCCTCTTGCTCGTCGTGCTCCCCTGGCCTAAACCCTCAGCTCCCTTTACTGAATCCTCCTTGTACTTCTGGTCCTTCTCCTTTACCTTTCCTCCCAACTGGTCCTTCTCCTTGTGCTTTCCTCCTCTTCCCCTGCCCCTCCTGCTCTGATTCACTGCTCCCCATTCTCCTGCATTCCAGGTCCCCCCTGTTCTTCCTGCTATCTGGCCCTGCCTCCTGCCTCCCACTCCCACACCCTTTCCGTCTCTAACCACCTCTGTCATGGCTACATCACCCCTCATCCTTGAGCAGAGAAAGAATTCAAGCAGTTACTGAGTATAAAGTCTGATTCACCTCCCGCCTTGCTTCCTTCTGTCCAGCACTGGCCATCTGCCTACTTCCTGAGAATGTTGTCCCTCCGTCCCCTTTGTGAGGATCCCCAGTTCTGCCTGCTTCCTTGGTAGTGTCCTTTGGACCCCCTCTGCCAGGGTCCCTATGTGACCCCTGAGTATTCTCCTGCACTCCTTTCCTATACCCCACCCCAGTGCTTGGTGCAACCCTGTGAGATTTCCTGCCCTTCCCCAACCATACCACCCCTTCCCCAGCTTTTTCCTCATCCCTAACCTCCTCCCTAAGCTGTGCTAGCTGGTAGCACACTGGGCAACCACCAAACTCCAAGCCCAGTCCAGTATCATGGCTGCTCCACACCCTGTGCACCCCACCACCCTCCCAAAGATGCCGCCCTAATGATGTGGTTCCATCCCCTTCCAAATAGGTTTCCTTGGGTGAGCCACCAGGTTCCCCACTAGTCCAAGATACCCTACTGCCTAATCAGGTCACCCACTAATCTTAGAGCCAGTCCCCTGTACACCAGTAACTCTGTTACTAGGTGCAGTACAACACATTAAACTTATAAGGAAATGAACAACTCCTAAGCTCCTCTCTCCCAGCCTTTAAATCCAACCCCAGTGGCTAGAACTACATGAGCTGCACCAGCAGCCTTTTCCTCAATTGCAGGGCAGGTGTTCCCCTATAAATTTGCAGACTTCTGGGGAGGGAGGGGTGGGGGAGGGCAGGTCTTGGGCAGACACCTGACAAGAGAGAGTGTATCAGCCCTGTGTCTCCCTTCCAAGCCCTGCAGCTAAAGAACCAAGCCCAAGCAAATCCCACCAAATAGGTTTTAAATCAGAAGAAATAGGCCTCTACCAGCGCAGCCTGTTACACAGTGAAACATCCACAAAAAGAGCCCCACTTACAGCCACCAAATCAGTTTACAAACATCCAGCATCCCCTAAAACAATACCCTGCTAGCCCCTTAGATGTAAGAAAGAAAAGAACTAACCTACCAAGTAAAATCCACAAGAACCTGTGAAAACAACAGCAGCAGCTACTGTCCTGGAACACAACTGATCCTGTCCCTTCCAGTTCTTTCTGAGAAGACAAAGCAGCTAGCACCTCAACCTGATTCAGCCCTGCCTCCAGTCAATTGGCTGAGTGAGACCTAGCCAGACCATTAACACCCCTTCCCACTATGAACTAACCTTTACAGCTAATGGAGTCAGCACAAGGAATCAAAATTCAAGTCAAAGCCCCCAAACTATGTTTGCTGCCAAAGGAAACAGGTCTCCAATTTAATCAGCTTCACTAACACCACATCAAAATAGGCCTGAAATTAACAGATATAGGTCTCCAATTCAAATAACCATCTCCAAGCAAATCTCACCAAATAGGTTTTAAATCAGAAGAAATAGGCCTCTACTAGCGCAGCCTGTTACACAGTGAAACATCCACAAAAGAGCCCCACTTACAGCCACCAAATCAGTTTACAAACATCCAGCATCCCCAAAACAATACCTGCTAGCCCTTAAAGTAAAATCCACAAGAACCCTGTGAAACAACAGCAGCAGCTACTGTCCTGGAACACAACTGATCCTGTCCCTTCCAGTTATATATGTGTGTGTGTTTGAAGGTATATATGTATGTATGCATATGCATATATATATATGTGTGTGTATCTGTCGAGATTATGTACAGTATGTGTGTGTGTGTATAATTAGAGCAAAAAACTCTGTTTAATGCATTAGTTAGGGGTTGTTCCACAGTGACAAAAGCGAGGAAATTCGGTGTTGGGTTGAAACCCCCTTGGACTCCAGCCCACCCCGAACCGGCATCAGGGTGCGCATTGGGGTCATCAGTGCTAACTCTCACCCCATCAGATGTGTGAAGAAGCAGAGGTGTAGGAGAATGGGGTGAGTTAGGACCAACGACCCCAGTGCGCACCTGATGCCGGTTCAGGGGTGGGCTGGGGTCCAACGGGGGTGAGTTTCAACCCTAACACCGAATTCCTCTTTATCATGTGGAACAACCCTAACTAATGCATTAAATGGAGTTTTGCCTCTAATTTCCCTTCTTCTTGAGAAAGATAACAAGAAATAGTGAATGTAATGGTGGCTGGAAAAGCAACAAGATTGCTGGCATGGATTGGGAGGGGCTTCACAAGTACGAGGAGGGAGGTGATCATCCCACTATACAAAACTTTGGTCAGAGCACAGCTGGAGTATGGAGTTCAGTTCTGGAAGCCTCATTTACAGGGTGACAAGGATAGGCTGGAGAAGATACAGAAGGGAGACCAAGATGATCCAGGGATGCAGGGAGGCCACATGGGGAGAGGCTGGAAGAGCTTGGTCTAGTGTATATATGCTGGAGATGAGAAGGAACGGGGCACATGGTGAAACCTTCAAGTACATGAAAGGAATAAATAAGGTTAAGGGAGATAGCATATTCATACTCCATGAAAACAAAACCACAAGAGGTCATGCATTTAAGCTGGAGGGCAGATTTAGGGGACATGAGGAGGAGTTACTTCTCAGAAAGGGTTGTAGAACCATGGAACAGGTTGCCAGAGTGGGTGGTGGAGGATGATATGGTGGAGAAATTAAAGAAAGCATGGGATAATTACTTGAGACTAGGAAGGGGAGGAGAGAGAGAGAGGACAGCCATTTAGGAGGTAAAAGGGTGTCAGGGGCTATTTCTTTTGGGAAGACTTGATTAGTTGAATTGTCTTTTTCTGCCTTCTATAATTCTATGATTCTATTGACAGTATATTTAAAGATGGTTTTGAATTGCTGTCTATTACATTTTGGGGGAGGGCATTCCACAGGACTATGATTTGTTGTGTGAAGAACTTTCTATAGGCATTTTGAAACTTGTAGCTTTGATTTACATGGTGTGTCCCTTTGTTGTAATAGCTCTTCCTTTCAAGCTCCTTCCTAGGTTAGTTCTTAATGCCTCTTTTTTGCTATGTTAAACATTCATCACAGATCCCCTCACAACCTTCTTGCTTCCAGGCTCATCAAGCTCTTAGAATTTAGTTTCTTGTTATAACTTTCATCCTCTAATTGCCATATCATTATAGTGGATCTCTGAATCCATTTCTGCAATAATTCATCCTTTGTTAAGATAGGAGACCAACATTGGGAGCCTTAGTCCATAATGTGGACCTGTTTTCATGGGGGTCATGATATCTTCGCTGTCCATCACGTTTAGGTGGAAATGAAACTTGAACCAAAATTCTGTTTGTACACACTCACACACGCATGCACACACTTCAGTCATTTAGGTTGTTCTTTGCTGCACCAATTCAATGGCTAATTAACTTGTTGACTATAATTGTAAAGGTGCATGGCAGGTGCAGGTGTTTTCCAGCTGTCATTTCTTCATTTAAAGGATCACACACACACAGACACACACACACACACATACACACACGCACTCACATACATGCACACACACATTTTGCCCTTTTTAAATACAAGTGTGAAGGGAAGCATAAAGGGTCTTAAACAAAAATTCTGTTCTGTGTGTAATACCTTTGAACAAGGTCTAGTTATTTTGTAAAAAAATTTAATCATGACAGTATCACAGCATGTTATTTTGACACTGTTTGATTTTATTTGTTTATTTAAACTCTGGGAAGTCCATGAACAAGGCCCCTTTTCACGGGTGACCATAACATAAAATACATACAAACATACAGACAGGAGCAGTCTAATTGCCATATCATTTTAGTGAATCTAGATACATAGATACATAGACAGTGTCAGCAGATAAGGGCCTATGGCCCACCCAGTCTGCCCATTTGAGCTTGTAAGTTCAGTTTATGTTTCCTAGAAGTCTGTTGCCCTTGCCCTGACCTCCAGAATTCCTTTATGTTTATCCCATGCATTCTTAAATCCCGTGATTGTTTCAGCCCCCACCACTTCCTCTGTCAGGGTGTTCCACTTGTCCACTACCCGTTCTGTGAAGAAATTCTTCCTCAAATTTCCTCTGAATCGTCCTCCCTCCAACTTCATCCCATGCCCTCTAGTCCAGGAACATCTTTTTCGCTTAAAAATAGTGTATTCCTGCACCCTGTTCCTCCCTGTGAGATACTTGTATGTCTCTATCATGTCCCCTCTCTCCCTCCTCTCCTCCAGGGAGTACATGTTCAGTGCCTTCAACCTGTCTTCATAGGATTTGTGATGCAATCCATGCACCATCTTTGTTGCACTCCTCTGAACCTTCTCTACCCTGTCTATGTCCTTACATAGGTATGGTCTCCAGAGCTGTACTGTACTCCAGGTGGGGCCTCACTAGTGTCTTGTATAGTGGAATTATGGCCTCTCCTTTTCCTGCTGGTGATGCCCCTGCCTATACATCCCAGCATCCTATTTGCTTTACCTGCTGCCTTGTCACACTGTTTCCTACCTTGAGGTCATCAGAGATGATAACCCCAAAATCCCTTTCCTGCTTGGTGCATGCTATATCCTCACCCCCCAACTGATATATTGTGCCAGGGTTTTTGTGCCCCATGTGCATTATCTTGCACTTCTTTGCATTTAATTTCAACTGCCAAACCCCTGACCATTCTTCAAGTTTCTGCAGGTCCCTTCTCATTCTGTCTTCACCCTCTGGTGTGTCTGCTCTGTTACAGAGCTTTGTGTCATCAGTGAACAGTGAAATTCTGCCTTCTAGGTCCTGTACAATGTCACTGATGAAGATATTGAATAGGACCAGTCCCAGCACTGATCCCTGTGGTACCCCACTGGTCACTCTTCCCTCTGTGGAGTGACAGCCATGTACCACCACCCTCTGTGTCCTGCCACCCAGCCAGTTACCTACGCACCACACTACTGTCCTGCCCACTCCCATATTCCCCAGTTTGTATAATAGTCTTCTATGTGGCACAGTGTCAAAGGCCTTGCTGAAGTCCAGATAGGCCATGTCCACTGCCCTCTCCTGATCCACCTCTCTAGTCACCCAGTCAAAAAATTCAACGAGGTTGGTCTGACATGACCTCCCCCTGGTGAAACCATGCTGCCTTGGGTCCTGTAGTCCATTGACAACCAGATGTTCCACCAATCTCTCCTTCAGTATCCTCTGAATCCATTTCTGCAATAATTCATCCTTTGTTAAGATAGGAGACCAATATTAGGAGCCTTAGTCCATAATATGGACATGTTTTCATGGGGGGCATGATATCTTCGCTGCCCATCATGTTTAGCTGGAAATGTGACTTGAACCAAAATTCTGTTTGTACACACACACACACACACACACACACACACACACACACACACACACACACACTACAATCATTTAGGTTGTTCTTTGCTGCACCAATTCAATCCTCTGAATATTTTTAAAATCTGAAACTGAGCACAACATTTAAAATGTTGTCATGAAGATGAAGTGTTCATTTATTAAATATTTTGCGTATTTGTTTTCTTTTTGCATTGTTAAAAATGTTGTTAAATGCACAATTTGCCAAATATTTCTGTACATTTTGTATACTTACTGTAGGTGAATGTGAGGTATGGAAATTTTGCCCTGCCCTAGAGAGGACCTATGCACATCCCTACAACCCCAACAACAAAAGAATCCCCAGTGCTATTAGCAGACTGTCATTTGAGTAAAAATAATTAGGATATAGAAGCAGAGGTTAAAAATTAGTTGTTTTTTTTTGCTGAATGGCTAATTAACTTGTTGACTATAATTGTAAAGGTGCATGGCAGGTGCAGGTGTTTTCTAGCTGTTACTTCTTCATTTAAAGGGTCACACACACACACACCACACACACAGACACAGACATGCACACATACACACATGCACACACATGCATGCACACATTTTGCCCTTTTAAATACAATCATGAAGGAAAGCATAAAGGGTCTTAAACTAACATTATGTTCTGTGTGTAACACTTTTGAACAAGGTCTAGTTATTTTGTAAAAAAATTTAATCATGACAGTATCTCAGCATGTTATTGTGACACTGCTTGATTTTATTTGTTTATTTAAAATCTGGGAAGTCCATGAACCAAGGCCCTTTTCATGGGTGACCATAACCTAAAATACATACAAACATACAGACAGGAGCAGTCTAAAATATTAGTAAACATAATACAGTGAAGAAATATACTCTGTCCTTCAAAATAGTCATTTACTTGAAAATGCAGTAAATATAACTGAAGCGGGGCTGTGCTTATATAGTTATTGTTTACATTTTTCCTCCTCCCAACTCCACCCCGCCTCCTCAGCTCCATCCTGGGCACCCTCCCAGCCTCATAAACCTGCTTGCTACCCATTGGCTCCTATCCAATTCCACCGTGGCTTTCACTCCACAGCAGAGCTTCTAGTGTGTTCTCCTCCACCAGTATCCCTGTCTGTTTGGAAGAAGTTTTCATACCAGGTGAGCAGAGGATATACAGCCGGAGAATACCATGGAGTTAACTTAAAATGTGTTTGGGTAGGTTTTAGAGTAAAGTGAGTAGATGACTAGGAGCCATGGACTATAGGCATTTTGCTTATATTGAGGTTTGCACAATAAAGGCTTCATTAAAACCTCAGAAATCTTAGCCCAAAACTGGTTTGCATATTGACGTTCTAGAAAAAAATGTTTTATTGTTTCATTACACTTCACACAGGTTCTGTGCTCCACATAGGTTCCACTGGGGCATTTACATTAATTCAAATGTTTATGCTTTACATGTACTTTCATCTGAGATTGCTCATGTAAACATAATCATATTACATCTCTTATTTTTAATGGAATTCTTTTGTTTTCACATAATGTTTTCCCATCCAGCTATTTGACCCTCATAGTCACCACCCACACCTTGCTTCGGGTCTCCTGTTGGTTACCTCCAAGTCTTATCAGCCAGCAATAGGGAAATGCAAGCCATTACTTTTTTTTTTTGCATAACTCCATGTCCCTTAATCAAACTATTCTAAACAGCCCATCATTTTTTAATTTTAAAAGTTATTTATATATTTATCTTTCTTGCATTTTTTTAACCACATTAGTATCAGATGAAGGTTTTGTTTTTCCTCTCAGTTCTCATCTGGAGACTGCTCACTTTGGCCCATGAGTTTATTGTCCCTTCTTTTCTTTGAATTCCTTCTTTTTTCTTCCATTCCTTATGGCTTGCTTTATGAATGTAAATCTGCTTATACATGCAATCATACTATAATAAAATTATAATATTTACTAGACTCTAATTAAAATGTGAACCATAAAATGTTTAACAATACAGCCAGCATAATCCCCCTGATTGCTTAATTTTATCCATTAAAATGGAGATGATGCTTCATAACAGGAATATAGTGAGGAAAAGAGGAATGAGAAAAAATGGGATATTGTCAAGAAGCCTTTCCACTATCTAAGAAGGACAATCCACAGTATGTAGAAGGATTAACAAAAACAACAAATAGATCATAACATACTGTAAATAGCTATCAGGGCCAGCTCTTCCCCATCCAGCTGTTCCATTTTGATGAGCAGCATGGTTTCCATAGTGTACTCCTATGGCCTAACTTAGCTCATTGAGGCCAACTTGCTACTGTCCGTGGAGTTTGCCAATTTCTGTAACCCAGATGCATCACCTATTATTGTTGATGAATGGCAAACTGCTTTGGCAAGTCCCAGCTCTTAGGTGTCAGCAGCTACATGCTTGTACATTTAGTGCCTAATCAATTTCTCCATGGAGCCCAGCAGTGCAACCTTCCTGCTCGATACAACTAATCTCCTCTCTGGACTAACACCTGGCATCTTGGAGGGGTCTCTGCTGCCTTTGACTTTATGTTGATCCCATATCCACTCACCTCAAGGCTAGAGGATATTCTAAACAGATGAAGCAGACAGGAAAAAAATGGATGCTTTGTAGTGCAGATTGCAGTACTAGTACAGGGCTTACCCCAACACTAAAACAGGCAAGGCAGAGACAAGAAGAGGCACACTTACCTAGGAACAGATGACAAAACAGGGTCAGATATAAGAAATTAATGCTGACAGTTGCTTCAGTGGTGCAGCTGGTAATGCTATTGGTATGGTATTCTGAGTGGCCTGGGTTCATGTCCCAGCTGAGGCAGATACTTCTTTCTCTCCATTGTTTGTACTGTATGTGTATGGAACACATACAGTACATAGTTCTTTTTCTCCATTGTTTGTACTGTATGTGTTCCATTTTGTCATAGGTAGAGCCTGAGTATGGCATAGGTGCAGGGGAGTACTGTTTGCTGCAATTATGGTATAGAAACTTTCTGACCTGACATTTCACTTTTCAAATTATGGAAAGCACTGCACCCCCATTTAAATAACTTTAATGTATTTTACTGAAGTGATGATTCATAATAACATTATGTGGATGAGAAAAAAATATCTTAAGCACCAGTTCACACAGTTCAGTATTTATCCCAACAACTGAATAAAATATCTACTTTGCACAAATACAATTGGTAACAAAAGCAAACTGAAATTAAGTATTAATATCCATGTAGTTACAGTATGCATGGGATCAAATCATGTTTGAATCAAATTGACATCTCTGATGCACAGGACTCAAGAAATACAACTACAATGACAGAATCTTAGATCTTATTTTTAAAACAATGTTTGCTATTTTGTCAAGATCGTTTCTTTCAGAACTTGCACCATGCCTTCAAGGAGGTGGGATTTGCATAACACAGAATTAGCCTTTTCCATTTCTGTTTGCTCAGTTGGTTGTATATGCAAACATTATAAAATAAAGCAATTTTATTGCCACTCTGCTTTCTTTCACAATGAAATGTGCTTTTGATACTTGTCAGATCAGTGTTGCAATGTACAGTAAAGGGAGGAAAGGATAGTTATGGAATATGGGGACACTTGCAGGCAGTGTTAAACTTAGCAAGCACATCTGCATAGAAACAGTGCCACCTGGAGCATTTCAGCTTTTGAGAATAAAATGACAATTAAGTAAATTTAATCAGAACTACTACATACCACTGAATGGAGAAAGGTTTATTCTATTTGCTCTGATATACCCAGTTCAAAAATTGTTTCTTAGCATATGACTCTAGAAACTGGGTATCACTTGTCTCATTTATTACTTACTTTCAGAGGACTTGGATCCTCCTTTCTGTATTATGCCTGAAATTAATTATTTTATGAAATTGGAAGAGCAAACATTCCATTTGAATATGTGTTTGGTGATGTGACATGTCTGCTTCAGCTCAGAATGAATGGATAAGCAGTACTATGTTAGCAGAATGGATAAAGTCAATGTGATCTGGTATTTTTGGTAAATGGAATCTAAATAACAGCGCATAATAATTATCTGTTACACTAATGTTCCATTTACCCCATAGCTCTTAGCTCCACAACCCAAATGCCCAGGACTCACTCAGGAAACCCCCACCCCACCAGTCATGATGGTACCATCTTTGACTTGGTTAATCTCCCACTCCGGACTGTCACATGAGCCATTGCAGCAGGGGTAGGCCTTTACATAGATGCACCCCATAAATGCCACTCCATTACCCTACCACCTCCTGGGATTGTGCCATTCCCCTAAAATAGCATTGATGGCCCAGATCTAAACACACTTGCATAATAACTTATGGTTTTGGTAGGAGTGCAAGGAGGAGAGGGAGTCTGACTAGGCGGTGTTATCAGCCACACAGGTTTAATCCCTCTTCTCTCACACATGTTACATGTTGGCATTCCCGTTTCTGGTTAGGACTGTATTATGCATTTTGGTTCTTCCACTGCTGTGGATTTTTCATTGTCTGGTACGATGGCTGATCTGGCTACAATGCTATAGTGACTAATGTCTGTATGCACCACAGAACCGATGGCTCAAGGGGTGCTTTAAAGGAAGAAAACTGGTATTCAAGTCTTCCTGTCCCCTGATACTCAACTGATCCAGTTTCTCAAAATTCTACATCTTTGCTTCTGCCCCTGCATGTTCTCTATTCCTCCCTTTCTCATCTTTCCTCTTGCCTGATAGTCCAATAGTTTCGTTACCACCGTTCCTTGCCTCTCCTCCGGGTTCCCCCTGGTCCTCTAGGCACCAACACTGAGAATCTACTGCTCCTCTCTTTTCCTTGCCCTGAGCCCCCTGGTTCTCCATCCAATACCTTCCCATCATGCCTCACCCTAGGTTGTGTTGTTACCTTGTTTGTGATAAAGGAAGTTAAGTCTCTGCAATGAAGCTTCACATGTGTATCTTTAGGTTCATGATCACAAGAGAGGTAATGTACTCATATATATAATGGCTATATAAAATTTTCAAATATGATTAGCTGCATGAATTCTGATACACGTGTACTAAAATCTATCACTGTACTTTACAAAATTCCAAGGCCTCATCACCTATTCAGACTCTTTACACTTATAGAACTACGTTAATAATCACAATCTTGAGACCTACAAGTATACTGTACAACTATATTCAGCCACAATAGGAGTTCTTTACCTGCAACATCATCTTCAGGTGGTCCCAATGGTTCCAATGTGACATTTGAAATATTCTTTGGATCTTCCCACTTGCAGATGCATCTCCACCTTTAAACACAGGATGATCAAAACATGGGAAGACGTGCAATTATTTGCTAATGAAGATAAAGTATTTAATTGTGTTTTATTTTATATTTCAAATCCATATCATAAAGATCCTGGTATGGCCTCTTGAGATGCAAATCTCATTTTCATGGGTATCCTTGGTACAATTAGGGTAGGAAACAAGGTTTGTAGTTACTATATTTTAGTTCCTGAAACTGTAGATGCTGAATAGTTTGATCCCACCTATTATTGTACAAACATTTTGTTTTCAGGTCTCATAATACACAAGCTTTAAGGGCCTCACAGGTCACACATGGATAATAACATTCCACACTTTGGAGCCTGACTTGATTGCATTTCCACTGAAAATGCTTATTGTACTTGTAACATTTTTTTGTGACTATGTAGTTGACATGAAATCTTTGTGAATGAGCACTTGTAGTCAAAGGTAATCTCTGAAGATTTCAATAAATAAATACAAATTAATACTTGATGAATGGACCTGAGTTATCCAGAAAGCTTGTGTTCCATAATGTAACATATTTGTCTAAGATACCGCATATGTTGATCCAATAAAAGGTATCAATTTATCCAACAACAAGTGGAGAGCACAACTGAAAAATTCCACTTTGTGCACTTTTCCCATATCAGGTTTAATTGATAGTAATTTTGGAGAAAATGTGAAAATTATTAGTGTATTTAAATTGCTCTACAGTGCCACATTGGGAATGCAAAAAAAATTCCACCTCCCCCCCCTCCCGCCCCTGGCAACAACACCATCACACTACCACCACCACGCATTACCACACTTATACATATGTTCCTTACTCTTCTGCCTTCTTATTTTGCCAACTACTGTACAGTACATACTGCACCATCTTAGAGTACCCAGTCTTATGGACAAATAAATATAGATACAGTTATTAGATAGGTAGGTAGAATGAGAATGAAAGATGTGCCATGTAAACATTAGGAACTATATACTTGAATGTGGACCTCTGGCAAGATGTATTACGTTAACACTTTTAATCTATATTTTTGAACATTATACATAATAATGTCCATTGTCATTTGAGTCTAATTTTGTACTTGCTATTTGATTTTACCACATCTAACAAGTTCTTATTTTTAATAGTGACATCATGTAATTCCAGACAAAAATAGTTGAGGTTGTCTAACAAAAGTGAACTCTTGACCAAGTCCACAGGCTGTTCTCTCATCAGTCAAAAGGTTTTCCATCATGCTAAAAACTCGCTCCACATATGCATTCCTGCATGGCACAGAAAACATATACTGAACAATTTTCAAGGTATTTGGGACTTCAACTGCCCTGAAAAAGGCAAGTCACTTATCAGCAGGTCCAGTGAGTCTATTGTCTCTCATTAGAACTGGTGCAGCAGTTTGTAGTAGACAGAATCCCTGTACAGGTCATCCCATCATTGTTCAATTTCAAAAGGTCATTCAGCTTCATAAAGTCATGAAATGATGGCACTTTATTAAAGTTTAGGCAAGAAAATAACTTAAATGGAGAGTTGTTAAAAGAAAATAATTTCTCCAGATAGGCTGCTCCTCGATTATAAGCATCTTTTGCTTTTTTCTTAAACTTTTCCTGGACCTCTCTCGACAGGTGTGGCAAAGAGTTATTCACCTGGTAACCAAATAACTCATCCTTTACATCTATTAATAAGCTTGTGTCTGAGATCAGACATAACATCAAAAAGTTCTGTGGCACTCATAGAATCCTTCACAAGAATGGAGACTGCATTCTGAAAGAGCCATTGCAGTATACACAAAATAAATGTAGCACTTGTGGAAATTTCAGCTTTTCACTTATGAGTACTCCTGATCTCCGATGAATCACCAGATCAGCCTGTCACTGTCCAATTCTCCAAGCTCTGGGAAATACATCTTGGTAGCTTCCCAGTTTAACAGAAGCCTTTCAACTGCAGCAAGAGGCTAACCAGTGAGTAGGCACATGTGAAAGCACTTGGCAATACTGCTGCTACAAATTCAAAACAGGATTGAAGGTGTTTGACTTTTGCACTGCATGAAAACTCATTGAAAATCTTTAAAACCAAACCTTGCTCATCAAAGCTGAGGGCTTTCATATATTCTTTTGCTGCATTATGTAAGACATGGCAGTTGCAGTTAGCTTGGACTATCTGTGGTTGAATAACTTTCTGTTTACCAAACACGTAACACTTCTTAACATAATCCCCTGAAGCATTGTCAGCTCTATAGGCAATAACATCTTTCAAGTTCAAAATAGAAACCATAAACTTGATAAAGATCACTTGGCACACATAGTCTGTCCATTTTCGCTACCTGTTTCATAAACTGCAGATCCTAAATTATCTGTAACTTACCATCTCTTTCCTGTTACTAGAGTTCCTTTATGTCTGTCCCATGCATTTTTGAATTCCCCTATCAATTTTTTTCCCAAACTACTTCCCCACCTGCAGGGGTTCTGGTCCCCTGCTTTGCTCTGCTCACCACTCCCCTATCTCCAGGCTTACTCCCCTGAGCAGGGACACCGGATCGGTCGCCCTGGTCCCCCCTTCCAGGAAACATGGTACTCAAGCCCTGGTTTGCTTTCCAGAGCGGGATCCCCCCAGCTGACCATTTTCTGTGAGGGAGTGGCATCAGAAGTGGGGTCCCTCAGTAGTGGCAGACATTTTTTTCTGTAATTTTTTTCCTGAAGGTGGGGATATGCAATGACTCCAGCATCCACCCCTGACACCTAACATGTGGTGCTGGCCATAGCTGTATCCCTGTCTCTGCAGAGGTCTGAATTGCACCACACACTCTTGCTCCCTTCCCTAGAGAAGGAGAGCAGTCCCTGGAACATCAATCCTTCTCCTCCTGGCCGGCCCTCTGACTCCCAAGTCTGTCCCTTACCCAGGATGTCAGCACTACAGATGGACGCCTTGCCACTGCGCTGGTGGGCTGTCCTAATTCCACTACCATTTTGCCCTGCAGCCCTGCCAGGAGGCTGTTCCATGGATCAACCATCCTTCCATGAAAAATACTTTCACATTACCCCTAAGTCTATCCCCCTCTATGTTCATATCACTGCCCCTTGTTCTTGAACATCTTTTTTCTTAATATGCTAACCTCTTGTACCTTATTTGCACCTTTGAGGTATTTGAAAGTCTATATCATACCCACTCACCTATCCTCCAGAGAACACATATTGAGATCCTCCAGTCCAGGCTTATGGCTTGATGGTATCCGGCTGATTACCTCAGATCAGGTGCGTAACCTGGGCATTATTCTTGACAGTGGTCTGACCCTGAAATTGCAGGTGTCTCCCATTGTCAAATCCTCTTTTTACCATCTAAGGAATATTGCCCAGGTGAAACACCTGGTTCCTCCGGCTGACCTTTCTACACTGGTCCACGCCTTTGTGACCACCTGCCTTAATTACTGCAATGCCCTCTACCTAGGGTTTCCAGGGGTTGCTATACATCACTTGCAGCTAGTGCAGAATGTGGCAGCAAGGCTTTTGACTGGTACATCTAGTACTAGTCATATTACGCCTGTGCTGACGGACTGCACTGGCTGCCTCTGCAGTGGTGGATCCCTTTCAAGGTCGGGCTACTGACCTATAAAGCCCTATGTGAACAGGAACCCCAGTATCTGCAAGATCTCCTTACTCCTACTGCCCTCCACTCACTCCGATCCACCGATGAGGGTTGTTACAGATTCCCAGGGTTCTGTTAAAACATGGCGCGCATGCTTTTCTTATGCTGCCCCTACCCTAGAAATTCTCTACCTCATTGGTTAAGGGAATGCCTGACCATCTCAAGTTTTAAATCGGAGCTCAAAACATATTTATTTTATCAGGCCTTCCCAGAAGGTTTTTAAATATTTGTTTTATGGATGTTACTGTTTTATATTGTCTATTTCTGTTTTTGTACAGTGCCTTGGTATTTGAAATGCACTTTAGAAATAAAGTTTTACTTTCTTAGTTACTTACATACTTACTTCCCTCATATGACTTTTGGTGCAGTCCCTGCACTATTTCTGTCACCCTTCTCTGAACTGCTTCTAGTCTATGTCCTTCCAGAGATGCAGACTCCAGAAATGGACACAGAACTCTAGATAATGTCTCACCAATGTTCTATACAGTGGCATTACCACCTTCTTCTTTCTGCTGGAGATACCTCTCACTATGCACCCCAGTATTCCACTGGCTCTCCTAACAGCCTTCTGTTATTTGTTGTTTGAAACCTCTAGATCATCAGATATGATTACTCCCAGGTCCCTTTTTTGTTTGAGGGCTGTCAGTACCTCCCTCCATCATGTACTCTTCCCCTACATTTCTGTGCCCCAAGTGATTGATCTTGCACTTCGTTGCATTGACTCTTAGATGCCACACCCTTGACCACTCCTCAAGCTTTCTTAGGTCCCTTCTCATTTTCTCTACCCCTCCTAGATTGCACCCCTGTTTCAGATCTTTGTGTCATCTGTAAAGAGACACACTGTCCCTTCTAGCACTCTGCAATGCTGCATATGAAGACATTAAAGAGGACTGCTCCAAGCATTGATCCCTGTTGGACCCCACTGGTTACCTCCCTCTATTTGGATTGAACTCCATTCACCACCATCCTCAGTGTCCTATTGCTCTACCAATTTTGACCTGATTATCACCCTGAACCACTCCCAGGCTGCCCAGCTTGTTTACTAGTCTCCTATGTGGGACAGTGTCAAAGGGCTTCCTGAAATCCTGGTAGATCACATCCACCACCCTTCCTGATTCACCTCCCTAGTCACCCAGTCATCTCCACTAGTAGTAGTACATAAAAAAGAAGGTGGCATCAGGCTATGCCTTGACTTTCGGAAAATCGAAGAGGTATCAGAGTTTGATGGGTATCCAACAACACGCATTGATGATCTCCTAGTCCAGATTGGGTCTGCTAAATACAGTAGCACTCTCAATTTAATAAAAGTGTATTGGTAAATTCTCTTAGCCCCAAAAACCCAAGAATTGACTACTTTTTATACCCACTTGACTTATACAATTTCACCACAATGCCGTTTGGCTTACATGGAGCTCCAGCTACCTTCCAACCGTACACGGACTATGGATTTAGACCTCACAAAGGTTACAGTGCTGTTTATTTGGATGATGTTGTCATCTATAGCCCTGACTGGGAGACACACTTAATACACCTTAGTGCTGTAGTCCAAGGTATCCAAAATGCAGGGCTTACCATTAATCCATCCACTTGTGCTATAGGCAAAACAGAAACCCGCTACCTGGGCTTCATCATTTGACATGGGAGGATTAAACCAGAGGTAGATAAAGTTGAAGCTGTGGCAAATAGTCCCATTCCCACTACAAAGTGCCATGTCAGGTTCTTCCTCAGCCTGGCAAGTCATTAATGATGTTTTATGCCAGATTTCTCAACAATTGCTACCCTCTCACTGACCTTACAAAAAATCAATTTCCTAATAAGGTAAAATGGAGTCAGGCTTGTGATAACGTATTTAAACAGATCAAGGCCATTTTGTGTTCAGCCCCAGTGTTATGTAGCCCTGACGTCACTAAACCTTTTGAAATACAAACCGATACCTCTGACACAGGCATGGGGCAGTATTAACCCAGTATAGCCATGAAGAAAAACACCCCATATTGTATCTCAGCAGGAAATTGCATGAGAAGGAAAGACATTATTGAATGGTGGAAAAAGAATGTCTAGCCATGAAATGGGCAGTTGAAGCCCTTAAATATTACGTATGGGGAAATTAATTTGCAGTGGTGACTGATCACAACCCGTTATGTACTCTGAATTTGATGAAAGATAAGAAATCACGTATTTTAAGTTGATATTTGTCTCTGCAACCTTACAAATTTTCTGTAAAACATAGGGCTGGCTCACAACACCAGAATGTAAACTTCCTGTCATGCTTTGGTGCTGATCAAAGTGGTACAATCGTTCCAGATTTGAATGAAAGAAAGGAAAGTGCGATATAAGGTGGCAAAAAGGCACAACCTCAGGGAAATGAATGCATTACAAACAGTATTGTATAGTCTGTTGTGACTTATTCAGATACTGTTTTTATTAAAGGGTCCCTGAGGGGAACTTCTGGAGAGGGTGGGCGGCAGTTCCAACCCTTCTTAAGGGTGAATGGTTTTGAGGCAACAGTGAGTTTATTTTGTTGCCTTCCTGTGTGAGGAGGAGTGTGCCAGTATCACTTTGTTCTTCAGGCAATACCTAATTTCTATTCACTCTGTCCTATCTTCTTCCCTTATTTCTCACTATCCTTTGATTCGTATCAGGGTGGCCAAACTGATATTTCTTTAATGCTTTTGCCATATAAAAGCAGCCTGAACCCCCCCAAGTCATGGGATATTTCACCAGTATTTTGATAGCCGATTTAGTATGCTATTTCCCTGTTTAAGATTCCCTGTTGCCTATGAAAAAGGTATCCTGGTGAATATATTGTGGCAAAACTGTGATTTAATTGGAGCCCTGATAGATGTGCACATATTTGCATGTTTGTGCAGCCCAGCGTGATAGTGCACACAGTCGTACTGCCGCACAGCTCCTTGTGTGCACGATCGAGGGGAATATATTTAGAAAAATAAAATTGTAAAATATAGTAAGAAACCATTGGTTATGGTGTTCATGGATCTTGGAATGCCTGCAATGTTGAGAGAGTGCTGTTTAATGGCAGGAGCCATTTCAGACTCGAGAAATTGAATGCAGAGTCAGTGTTTGTGGGCGGGGGTCCAATGCCAGAAAGTAGAAATAAAAAGGCAGATTTAACACCCTGGTGAGTTAAGGGGACTTGGAAAATGTCCCTGTACCAGAGTGTCTGCCTTAAATATCCTAAAAATGTGCAGAGATCTTTGTAAGAGGTGAAGCTGTTACTCGCTGCACAGCGAGGCTAACAATGTAATTTACAGCAGACGGCTGAAAGATTTCAGCTATCTAGAAAAATTACAAGGTCCCTGGGAGTCTAAAAGCAATGTTGTAGTGCCCAAATAAATAGGGGACAAGATCTTTTTGTTAAATAAAGCTGCCAAATGTTTCCTATTCTTCTTTGACATAAATAAAATATATTTATGTTGTTTGCTGGATATTTTAATTTCAGAGAGTAATTTTCCCTTACAAAAATAAACACATAAAGGAGCGCGTGCTCACCTGCTTAGTTTTTAAGAGAAAAGACTCTAAACACTCCTTGGGTTGGTTATTCAAAGCAGTTGCATAGTGTGCATCAGAGTTGAACCTGTGCAACTGCGGATATGCACCTGAGAGTGATATTCAGCGGCAGCAACTGTGCAGTGCAAATGATCAATGCACAATGGGAATGTATGCATGCACAAGTGCAAAGGGTGTAGCCATGAATATATGGCACAGTGCAATATTCAATACCAGACAAACAGCTAGCATGGAACAAATGGCAGTTGCGCAGAGCACACTTGAGCCAATAAAAACAAGGAGCAAGTAGGAGAAGGACACATGTGCCAGAGAGGAGCAGGAGAGAGGAGGAGACAGAGAGTCCAACCAGAAACACTGAAGGGTCAAGTAGAGGGACAGAGGCAGTGAGGGAGTGAATCTGTGTGAGAGACTGAGGTGGTGAGTGAGACAGGCAGGGAGGTGATGGTGTGTGTGTGTGCCTGTGACACCAGGCACAGGAGCAGGCAAGGAATCCACAGGGGTGGGTGACAGAGGCTGCAGCCAACAGAACTGCCAGCTGGGGCAGGGCACTGAGGTGGGTCCTGCAGACTGTCCACACAGCAGACACAGCTGGGAGGGCCAGTGAGCCAGCCCCAGGGGGACAGGACAACAGGGCTATGGCAAGTGCCATCTTCCAGAATAAGGCAGTAATAAGGGGTGTGGGGAGGCAGGAGGCAGGGCAGCATGACCGTGGAAGGGTCCATCGGTGGTACACCCAGAACAGGTGGTACCATGCTCACACCACCTTTGAACAGTACACTGATACGGAGATTGTGGGCCAGAATCACCTGAACCGGTAATTCTGTGGCAGCTTTGTGAGCTGTGCAGTGAGGAGATGCAGGCACCCACTATACAGAGCCAGGCCCTGATGTTGGAGATGAAAGTAACAGCTGTTATGTGGCGGTTCACCAAGGGCACCTTCCAGAGACCAACAGGGGACACCACAGGCTTAACCCAGTCAGCCGCATCATGGCTCCTCACACAATTCCTCAATGCACTGCTGCCACATGCTGCAGAAAATATCCACTTCCCTAGCAGACAGGCAGAGTGTACAGCGAACATGCAGGAGTTCCACAGGGTAGCATGTATGCCTGGCATGCTAGGGACCATCGACTGCACCATGTTGGCCTTCACATGCCACCTTGCCCAGAAGGGTAGTCTACTTCAACAGAAAGGGCCACCCCAGTGTCAACTGCCAGGTGGCGTGCGATGCCAGAGGGACATAATCTCAATGTCTGTGCCACATCCTGGAAGGAGCACATAATGCCTTCATCCAGCACAGCTCAGAACTGTGCCACAGGTTTGAGAGTGGGGACATCCTCACTGGCCACCTAGGGCTGAGTATGCCGAAGACCATGGGCAGTCTGGCACAGCAGGGCATAGGGTGGGGCCACCAGGGTAGGGTACCACAGGGTATGGCTGGGAAGGATGAGTGGGGCAGCAACATAGTCCACCAGGCTAACCATATCTCTTTCCACACAATTGACAGTGGTTACCCACTCCGGCCCTGGCTGCTCACCCAATACCAGCACTCATTGACCCCTGCAGAGGAACGGTACAATTAGGCACATGCCAGCGCATGAAACATCATTGAGTGTGTGTTTGGGCTGCTGAAGGCATGTTTCTGTTGCCTGTACAGGTCTGGCAGTGCCCTACAGTACAGCCCCGCAAAGGCTTGCAGCCTATTCCTGGCCTGCTGTATACTGCACAACATGGCCACTGACTGTGGTTTAGCTGTCGAGGTCAAAGAGGGAAACATCAGTGGGGATGACGTGACCACCGTGTATGTGGCAGTAGGCAGCTCCCAGGAAGGATCCCGGCTGAACAGAATGGTCCACCAGCACTGGGGCACAAAGCAGAGGAGCACTATGGTGCATGCAAGTAGGTGAACAAGGCCCCATGTACGGAATGGCAACAGTGGCACAGCACACAGGCATGTGTGGTGTGCCCTTGGCATGAACAGCTGGGCAGGGGCTTGGGGTGGTGAGGCCAGACCTCGGCAACACACAGCAACACACACTGCACAGCACAGCACACCCCACCCACACCCACCCACACCCACACATGTACACTGGCACCTGTGGCATGTACCCAGGTGCTAGCACCAGATGGTTCAGATGCAGAGCACCGGTGCACAGGTGCAACCGGGGCTGTGTTGGCATTATCATGCACATGCCAAACAGGCCAGTGGCTGGGCAGGTTCACACACAGCCAGTGTGTGGTGCTCTCTCCTGATGCCACATCTGTGGCATGCACACACCACACCCATGTACATACAGGGTGGTAGCAGCAGACTGCAGACAGGGAGGTGGGCACATCAAGACTGCCACATGGTCACACAGCTGCCGTGGACATGTGGATGGCCCTGCTGAGGCCACTCAGCAGACCCAGGCTGCATGACGGCCACAGGGGGTGTCTGCGACAGTCCCCATGGTGGCACTGTGGGGAACATGACCATGTTCTGACAGGGTCTGCAGGCTTTGAAACAGGCCTGCACCAGGCATGCCTCGAATGCCCACAGTGGATCCTGGCATCGACACTGAGAGGGTCACATGACACCATGGCCGAGGAGGAGTGGACAATGCACTCTGCAGGGTCTGTGGCTGCTGGCCAGGCACCATGGTGGCCAGTGGGGCTAGGGCTGACCATGACCAGAGTGGTAAGGCAATCCAGGACTGTGGTCATGTCCTCTCGCAGTCGATTGTTGGCATCCAGGAGCTGCACAAGCCCCTGTCATGCTGCTCTGTTGACTACTGCATCTCAGTGCAGAGTGCACACACCCTGCCACAAGCAGCACCAGTTGCTCCATGGAGGCCTGCAGCAAATGGATGTGCTCAGGCAAGGGTTGGCACCTGGGAGCCTGAGCATTGCGCTGTCCCACACGTGGCGTGCGACTGTACTGCCAGCCCTCACTCAGGTGGGCACTGCACAGTGAGGTCCTCTTGGGGCTGCCCATTCACTGGCACACTGGTGGCAGGCACTGCACCCGCCCCCCAACATCCCTAGCCATCTGCCACCCCTCTGGCTACTGTGCACGTGTAGCACCTGTGCGGCTGTACCACCACCGCCACCACCATCTGTCGCGACTGCTGTCACCCACGGCTACACTGGAGGCTGTGGCATGGCCGGACAGCTACCAACAGGGCACTGGCAGTGCTGCCAGTTAGGGTGACTGGTATGGGTGCCTCCTCCTTGATCACATCCCCACTGTCAAGGACAATGGTCGCATTGTCATCGGCATAGGACCCCACCCTAATCTTTGTCTCCGCACACTGAACACCATGGCTGGCATCCCACTGGAACACAGCCAGGACCTCATCTGTCACCATTCCCAAGACATCTGGCTGGACAGCAGTGGTGTGCTGCAGCTGATCGGGCCCCCGGACACCGGTGGAGGTGGATGGCCGGCCTTCCAGGGCTGGGCATGCCCCCATGGCAGACACCACCGCCCCTGCCACTGCATGTTGGTGCTCCATTGCTGAAAGGGAATACAGTCACATTAGTGCCGCAGTCACACAGGCTGCCCCCCCAGCCACCGCCTCCTTTCCCCAGATGCAGCTGTACCTACCATGCAGTGATGGGATCCAACAAGTCTGGAAGCCACCGCCGGGCACCCCCTTGATGGCACTGCACCACATGGTGGCTGCCACCATCTCCTCCTCCTGCGGCATCAGCTGTGGCATGTCAGCCTGACCACAGCCCATGGCTACCCGTGCAGCCTGGATGGCCACCACCTTTTCCTTGATCCTGTGCCTGTTGGTGCCGACCTTCTTTTGCACTCCTGTGGCGACTGCGTTGGTGGCTGCCCTGCTGATTCATGGCCTCTGCCACCTCCACCCATGCTGCGGACCTGGCCTGGGGTGTTCTGGTCATGCCACTCGCAGGGCGCCCTGTCGGTATGTACCGAACAGAGCATCCACCTCTGACTTTGTAAAGTTGGGCCTGCACTTCACGCTCATTGCCATCCTCATGATTGGTCATGCTGCTACCTGTGGGTAATGACATGTGGTCAGTGGCTGCTGCAGCCCACATCACCACCCATTTCACTATGCTGTGGGATCCCCAGCAGGCGCAACTTACCTTGGAAGGTTGCAATACAGGTCCATGTCCCGTGCAGTCCTGCAGCACCTTTATAGCACATCACATGCAAAATGCGCAGGATGCAACTGTAATGAGATGCTAATTTCCCTGTGCACCACGGATAGGCTGATGAGCTGAATATCGTGATGTTGTGCATTGCGCAATGGACTTGCGCTGGCACAAGTCATGGCATAATGCTGTGACATGCTCAGTGTGACTGTCGGTATGCATGTGTGCACAACCTTTGCCTACATCATCTGTGCAGCATAAGCTCAGTGCGCAATAGGTGATATGGCACTCAGCCGTGATAGGGCTTGCGGTGCTTGGGCACTATGCTGCATATGTCACCCAGGTGCCATTGGCCCCATGGTGTCCGGGCACCATTAGCCCCATGGCACCTGGGTGCCATTGGCCCCATGGCACTTGGGCATCATTGGCCCCATGGTGCCTGGGTGCCACTGGCCCCATGGCACCCGGCACCATTAGCACCATGGTGCATGGTGCCATTGGCCCCATGGCACTTGTCCACTAGCCCTATGGCACCTGGGCACCACTGGCCTCATGGCACCCAGGCACCATAGGCTCATAGGCCATGGCACCCTCAGGCCCCTGCTGCCCACCATGCATAGTGGTCCCAATAGTGCACCTGAGCACAGTGCATGTCCTGACCCCCTACACCTTTGCCCTGTCCTTTGCCCCTCAGGGGACCTCTGCACCATGTGCCAGTGTGGCCATGCACGTATCACGCATCCCCGGGATGTGAGATTGCCGAGGGCAGCGAATCTCAGTAGCATGCATCCAGAGCACATGGAGCTTGTGCACTACAGGGTGCCATTTTGTTCTGCTACACAGCTGATTTAGCAATGCCACACTGAAACACAGCATGGGCTCCCAACTAGAGCCCATCAAGTTGATCAATCTGGTGGCCCTGATGGAGCCCCATACAGGCTGTTTGTTTGGTCAGGTGCCCCTCGCCAGGCCTAGGACTGAGGTCTGGCAGGAAGTCATGGATGAGCTGGAGCAGGCCACTGTTCTATGACGCAGTGGGGAACAGTGTCACCACTGGTGCGGTGACATGCAGCGGAGGGACCCAAAGTGGCTAAGATCACTGCAGGCGTGAGTCTGGAGGGGAGCCATGCCATGGCCAGGTAAGTGTGCACCACATGTGTCTGTGCCTGTCAAGTGTTACTTAGGGCTGGCAGGGCTGCATGCCATGCTGGAGGGGGTGCTGGAGCCATGCATCCTGTGGCCTGTGGTGGCATGTCCTGTGTGTGCTGCACAACTGCGCTGCGGCCGTACTGGGCTGGGGTGCACACTGTGTGGGGGGCCATATGGTGTTGCTGGGAGTTCTGTTGTGTGCATGTTTATGTTTCCATCCTAGGCCCTGAGGACAGGAGGAGGGCCAGAGGCAGGTGGGCCATGGTGGGCTGCCACAGGCCCACAGCATGGGATGCAAGCCACAGGAGGTGCAGCCAGTCCAGCACGTGGAGCACAGCAGCGTGCAGGTAGGTGTAGTTTCATACTCGTTGTTGTGCAGGATGGGCACGGGGGTGGGGTGAGCCCACGGCCCTGTGCACTGAGCCATTGTGGCTGTGTTCTGCCCACGGTGTATGTGGTGCCATGCTGTGACCATCGCACATGTGAGTGGCTGCTGCCCAGGCGAATGGAGGTGCATCCGGCGGCCTGCTGTGCCGCTGCAGTCCCGCAGCTGTACCATGATGCCTGCCTGCCACATTGGTGGCTGATGGCCCATGGGTGGTGTTGGTGTTGGTGTACAGCACTCTGCATGGCCATGGCATGCCGGGTTGGTGGCATGTGTGGGCACACCCACTGTGGGTGGCAAGGGTGCCACCCAAGGGGTGCATGTTACCACTGTCTACTGTGCGCAGTGGGTTGGCCGGGGTGTTCTGGACACACACTGATCCCACGTTCTCTCCTTTGTCATAGGTGTCCAGCATGTGCCTCACCAGGTACTCAACAGCTGCCTCCTGAGGAGGATCCTGACAGTCATGACAGCAATGCTGGAGGTCGCAGTGCTGATGTGGCGGATGCTGCAGCAGAGCCAGTGCCAGGCAGCAGCAGGTGAGGCCACCCATAGGGCTCCATTAGGGTCCACAAGCTCCTGTTCCTTCCCCGCCTCTTCTCTTGCTCTCCCCATCCCTTTGTATAGCCCTGACCCCTGTCCCCTTACCTCCCTTCCTTGGCTTAGGCCTTCATTGTAAATTGTTTCTCCAATCATTGTACCCTGTACCCTTATATCATGTTCACTTGTTCCATGTTCCATTTGTTATTCTCTCATAGTACAGTTTTTTATGGTTACCCATCTGTGTCTGGGTCTGCTTTGCGGCTGGCATGTGGAGCCATGCTGCAGTGGTGTGCAGGGTGGCTGTGTGGTGTGTCTGTGGTGTCCTGGGCACTGTGCATGGTGGTGTTCACCCATCGGTCAGTGGCTGTGCCCTGGGGCAGCCATGGGCTGGCTGTTCTGGTTGTGTGGCATGTGTGTTGTGTGCCATTTTCCTGCGTGTTGCCGGCTGTGGCCCAGGTGGCATGGAGTGTGTCATCCAGTGGGGGGTTGCTGGTGGTTGTCCACCCATGGCCATTGGTACCACACTACCACGTTCACTGCTGTGGTGCACATGGGTGGGGGCCAGCTGCATATCCATTCTCCTTGGGCGGTGTTCCATCGGGGATGGCTGTGCCTCACTCCTGGCACCCCCGTCACCCTGGCAGCAACATCTTCCTCCCCAGTGGTTTGCTCCTTGCTGTGCCTGTGGCTGGTCCATTTGTGTCCTGGCACATGCACCTCAGTCCCTTGTGCATCCATGATTGCACTATTGCACATGTTGGGTTGCTCCCTGGCGCACCTCTGATTGCACTCTGGTGCATCCATGTGATATTCAGCCGTGTTGTGCTGGTGCATGCTGCCTTGTGCAACCTTTGAATATCGCACTCCTTCACCTTGTTGCACTGGATTTGCACTGTGCAGGTCTTGCACTGCCTCTGACGCATTTCTGAATATCCCACCCTAGAATTTAAGGAGACATATTGTTTAATCAAAAGTAAATAAATAATAATTACCCAGTCTACAGTGCTGTCAGATAGGTCCTGCTATAGGGCTGGCAGCCCCTGAAATGCCAGGTTTTATGAACCAAGAGGAGAGTGATGTCACGAGTCAGAGGAGCTAAGTCACTGTTCTGACATCATCAACCTTATAATTAAAGCTTTTTTTCTCTAGTCTAGCTAACTTGTTGCATTGGGTAATCTTTTGTTTAGCTCATGAGTAGTCTAGCATGTTGCTAGATGGTTCATAAAATGTTTACATAGTTAGAGCATGTTCAGAATCTCTGTTTCTGCTTAACTGGGCTATCACCTGACCTCTGAGGTCACTCATTAGCAGTGTAAAACTGTACCTCTAGGGGAACCAGAGAGATAGGTTGTCAGTTGTTTCCTGACCACAGTGAGAGACGGATCTCAGGAAGTAAGTGTGCAGATTTCACACTCTATCAGAGAGAGGAGAGAACCCAGGAATTCTTTATGTTATGTTTTGTGGAAGAATTATTTCCTGATGTTTAAGAGGTGTGAAGGAATGACAGCATTTATTTTTCCTTTCTGTATATATTGAATTTTTGTTCTTATTTTTTTTTTATTTTCTACAATAAAATGATAAATGCAGAAGTATGCATTTTTTATGTTTCTTTCATGGTTGTATGATCTATTTATTGGAACCCACACTACCACTGGTGACAAGCCTACTTGGCCAGGGGAAATTCATCATTTCATCAATAGCATTGTTTTAAGATAAGAACACAGACGTCAGTTTTGCATTTCTTATAATACTCCTGTCACCGAAGAGATTTTGTATCACTCAGATGGGGCTCATAGAACAATATGTTTTTTATTGCAGATTGTCTAATTTATAAAAATAATCTTGAATTGGATTTTCAATTGGGTCAGTCTCTGATTCTTCCTCTCTGTTTTTCAATAACAGAGATTTGTCCAACTAACTGATTCACATAAAAAAGATACCCTTGTACTTAAACTTACCAAAATTGCATTAGAGTAAATTTCTTGATGCACATCATGAGTTTGATTTCCAAAGGCCCCTTAGGTCAGCACAGCATGTGCTGAACCACTGCCTCTGGCAAACTTAGATGCACAAGAGACCCTGCACTGGATTATGCAGGAAGAGAGCTCCCAGCACCAAACTCCCTGAATTTCCCACAAGCTGACCTGTGCACCAAACAGATGGCATATGGGAAGGAAATGCCATAAATGTTTGGATGGGCTTGCAGCAGCAGTGGCCAATGAAGATGACCGACTGGCCAGTCACCCAGGAGGCTGGCTGGTCATGTTGGGCATGAAATGGCTCAAGGGGGGGTAGGACAGATTGGGATGGGGGAGGGGGTTTTAGCTACCCCAAATGGGGCCAGTTAATCACTGCCACCACACTATGCAAGTCCACATAAGGGTGGCAGACACACCACTTCCACCATGAAGAGGCTCTGCTGAGTTAAACTGGTCAGATATTTTGGCGCCTGGTGGTGTGGGTGTGGCTTCTGTGTACCACAATCAATATGTCCTTTTTTCCATTTTATATTCATTAAAAGTGTGGAACTATGAAATTATTCTCAAGATGAGTGGTGCCTTCCTTTTTTGTTCTTTTCTGGCTGCTAAATGGATTGAGCACACATACTCTGGAGCTGTTTCTTTTTGGACTTTCACTTCCACCATGGAGAGGGCTTTGGGGGCTCATACCTGCCACATACCACTGGCTGGTCCAGCATTGGTCAAGCATGTGTCAGAGGCTAGAAGGGTGCCTTCCCCGGGGACCCTGGGTCAGCCCCACCTAGCTCCAGGACTGATGCATGGTATTTTAGATCACCTCTGAGCTTGTCTAACCGCACATGACCATTTGTCACATGAGGGGAGTCCAAAATCTCACTCAAGGAGATGCCATAGCACTACAGTAGCACAAGCCCCTTCCACCATGATGCATTGGTGTGGCTATTACAAAGATGGCACAAGCCCAGTTGAGCAGGTGGTCCCTACAGTAGCAGTGCTTCATTACAAAATTTGGACTGGTGCAAGGTGCTGAGCAAGTAGTAATCTGTGTCATTTTTTCTTGAAACAAGTCCCTTGTGGAGTTCCAATGTTTGAAAATGGGGCCCTGACATTTAGTTGCAAATGAATGGAACTTTGATAATAGAAGTAGGGTGACCTGAGCACAAATAGGGCAGATGCAGACTTAGTGTTGGCACATCTTGCATTTCCATCTGAGTCCAACTTTTCTGAAAAACCTAGTACATACTGATTTTAAAATGTGCGATTTCCAAATTGAATATGCTTTCTTAAAAAAAGTACATCATTTGAACAAATAAAATTTTTTTTTAATTTAGAGGGAGGGCTCAGCACTATTTTCTCATAATTCCCGGTTGTTTTCCACTGAGCATACATCCCATTCCATCACAAATATCCTATATCTTTGGAAGGGTGGTTGTGGGAAAATTAGGCTAACATGCTGAAATATTTAATTAACTAATAAGCGATAACACCCTAAGTTTATTATTTTTTATTAATAATAATAATATTATTATTACTTATCATGCCTTTGCAAAAGTATTACTGCATAATAAAAAAATTCTGTGCTAAAATTCCTGTGCTAACATGCCAAAGGACTTGAGCTAACCAATTCTGCAAAAGTGGCTATTGCATGGACAGACCACATGAGAAAACTCAGTTTTAAACATGAATATACATGCCTGTGTGCAGAAGGAAAGAGTTACTCTCCATATACAGAATTTACAGAAAATAAGACTGGAATAAAGACTATCATATGGCTTGCATCTATGTCATGAGGTACCCACAGCTTTACTGTTAAAAAAGGGCAACCAGTGAAGCAAAAATGAAGTTCTGCATCTGAGGTAGGCACTTTGCAAAAGGGTGAAGAGTACTTAGAAATGATGAAACTTTGCAGACATACTGATATATGAGGCAAGGATGACACATTTGGAAATGGTAGCAACATTTAAAAAAACAGTTGAAAAAGCGCACGAAGAAACTATAAGAGACAGAAGTAGTACTGTTCACGTTGCAGTAACAGCGAATTAGGACAAAACAGGCACACAGACTATCAAAAGGAATTAGAAGCTTGGAATCTTGGTTATAATTATACTGATGTACAAACACAGACTGTGAAAGATAACAGCTGGTTGAAATGGTAGAAATATAAACAAAAAATATTCAATACAAGGAATAGCAAGAACTGAATCTTGTGGATATAGTTTAACATGGTGATATGATTGTTATTTAGAACACTGAGAGATGCTGAGAAAACAAAACATGAATGAAAATGTGAGTCAAACTAAATACTATGTATGAAATATTAGTTGTGTTACAATACATGAACTGATACATTTTATTAAACATGTGAGTGCTTGAGAATGTGGAGGACAGGGATATTATGGAGAAATAGATTTAATTAGCAAAGAAATCATTGACTATGAGCTGATGGTGAGACATCATATGAAAGTAATAACATTTGAATATGAAACAATAATAATGTATAGAATATTGAATTGTTGACAAGATAGTGAGAATATGCTGCAAAGCGTGTTTAGGTTGCGTGGTGGTATTGCCTATAATAATGCTTACATGAGTATAGACAATAGGAATATACAAAATAAAAACAAAGGAAAGAAAATATTCAGGACATGAGATTTTACACATGTATAGACAGTGATGTGAGAAATTTGTGGTAAATTCAAAAATATAAAAAATGATTCAGAAATGTATTTACACATAAATCCTCTCCCCTGAGGAAGCCCTATGGGTAAAACATTGGTTAATAAAGGATCTGGTTGAAAATTAAAAACAAATTGGATTATTTTATGACATTTTCAAGTGCAGCTGGTTTCTCTTTTTGAACTGTAATGTACTTTTGCCTACCAGCCTTATCATGATATTAGATTGAAACAAACACTTCTGGAAAAGGAACACAGGCCCACACCACATCCTGACAGTACCCACAGCTTTATCAGATGAGCAGCTAAAATATAAATCAGAAGATCAGCTGACACTGGAAAGCCATCTTCAGATTAGTGTGCATATAATGATGTGAAACAGACATGCTCGAGACACTTACAATAAAAACAGGGCTAATATGCCAAAATCAGTAAGAATTGTGTATTAGTTAAAGAATGCCACATGCCACATACCTCTAAGTTACATTATTTTAAAGCTCTCAGTAAAATTGATTTCAGAATATGTCCAGATGTAATGTCTAAATGCTATGTGAAAGTACTGAACTCTTATAAAAAAACAAAATGCCCAACCTTTTGAATGGGAACTGTCCATCCCATGAATCATAAAACTGTGGCCTTGACACTTCGTTTAACATATTTACATAGAAATACTTTCTTTTCCTCTCACTTCTCTTTTCATAATTTGTACTTACTTTGTATTTTTCTTTACCAGGAAAGGTGCATTAAGCAGTAACTGATTGTTTCCTGGTACATCCTATGTGGTGGATTCCATGGGCCTGTTTTGTTGACAGGAATAATGTTGATCATGTCCCGAGGGATACTCCCCCTACTCTTGACAGTAGGGGGATCCTCTGGCTGTCTGTCCATTTGGGCAAAATGGCCAACTAGGCTGTAAAAGGTGAGGATTCTTTAGATACGGGGGAGATTACCTCCTCTGCCATTGTCTTTTCACCAGAGGTCAACAATGTTGTTCACGTTCCTGTTACCGTTCTTGAAAATGCAGACATTTTTAAGGAAAATATGGAGTTGGATACTGATATCACCAGGCAGGCAAGCATACCTGTTGTACTGGAATTGTTAGCACCGACAGAGCTCTTCTGAGAAAAGAAGAAAAGCTGCTGCACATTCTGCATGAAATAAAGAAACAGCTTTTACAAATGATAGCAGAGGAAGAAGCCAAGTTCCAGGAGAAAAAGAAACAGGTGGAGGCAGCACTTTTGACTTCCAAAGCACAAGATCGTCTGTTTAAACCTTTGCAGTCAGAATCCTCTTGTCACTGCTCTAAGAGCCCCAAGGACACAGAAGCATCAAAGGAATTGGTGGAGCAGATGGTGACAGAGGTGCAAGCTGTCAGTAAGTTTCTGCTACAAGCTTGCAACCGGAAATGACTAGAAGCAGAGATCAGAAGTGGAGTTTGTCAGTCAACATGTGTACAAACAGCTGCCAAAGATGCCATGATTGCAGCAGCTGTTTTGTGGCCCCTTTGGTGAGAGGATAAGGATTTGGTAGCCAGCTCCCCAAGTGTGAGTAATACAAATAAAAACAGACCAGTTAATCATAAATGGCCCACCAAACTGCGTCATGGGCAGTTTATTCTAAATATAAAGTTGGGACAGTGAGAGGGAAAGAGAGACCTTCAAAGCACCAGGCATGATACAAGATGAAATAAGATAACGTTACTGGCCATAGTAAAGCTGAGAAAACTAGATTGGAGTGGTCTTTGTAGTCAGCATTAGAGGCTGCAGGCTAGGTGAAGTGTGCTGGTGGCCAGTCATTGCTACCTGGGGAAGTTGGAGGTCCTTCTGTTCCTGCTCAACCTTATACTAGTAAGAGTTAATTTTCTGACCCTGCTACTCTTAATACTGCAACTGAGCAACATGGTCAACTTTTGCACTAGACAGGGACTTCTGTGCCTGTAGACTGGAGCAGGAACACAGTCCTAACTTTACTAGAATATACTGTACCAGGTGAACTCTACTTTACAGACCGGGGAATATATAGTTGTTGCTGAGCCTGGGCAAACCCATGACAAAAATGTCACTAAAAATGCTTCACATGAGAAGAGGGAGTGCATTCCCAAGATTCTTTGGAGGACTAAGGCTATTCTGAAGTTGAATCCACTTCTGAAGAACAAGAAAGAGCACCCCGCACCCCCACAGAATGTTTCATATAGCAGATTTGTTTTCTGCACAAGGGGAGCTGGCACAATGTAGAAATACACTGTGATTAAAGCATAGAGTAAATTTGGAACTACCACCTGGTAGAATTTATGAAATACAGACTGTATTAAAAGAGTCTACGGGATTCTTTGTCTATGAGCTTTATGCTGTAATAGAAACAGAGAAACATAGAATTTGACGGCAGATAAGCACCGCTTGGCCCACCCAGTCTGCCCATTTCCCTACCTGATGGATAAGCTGCAGGTCCTAGTTAACCAGCAGCCTACTTCTTCCTACCCCAACCCCCTAGAACTGCCTTATGACTGTCCCATGCATGCTTGAATTCCACCACTGTTTTTGACTCCACAACCTCCTCTGGAAGGCCGTTCCATACATCCACAACCCTCTCTGTGAAAAATACTTCCTTAAATTACCCTGAGCCGCCCCCTTCTATCTTCAAATTGTGCCCCTTGTTCTTGCACACCTCTTTTTTGAAAGATGCTACCCTCTTGGGCGTTGTTGATTCCCTTGGTACTTGAAAGTTTCTATCATGTCTCCCTCTCCCTCCTTTCCTCCGAGGCTATACATATTAAGCTCCTTAAGTCTCTCTTCATATGTCTTCCGGTGCAGACCCTGCACCATTTTAGTTGCCCTCCTCTGGACAGCTTCCATCCTGTCTATGTCTTTGCAGAGATTGGGTCTCAGAACTGCATGAGTACTCCAGATGGGGTCTCACTAGCTGTCTGTACAGAGGAATAATAACTTCCTGTTTTCTACTGGTGATGCCTCTTCCTATGCATCCAAGTATCCCCCCAGCCCTCCTTGCTGCCCTCTCACATTGCTTTCCCACCTTTAGGTCATCTGATATGACTACCCCCCGGTCCCTTTCCATTTTTGTTGTTGTTAGTATCTCACCCCCCATTGTGTACTCTTCCCCTGGGGTTTTGTTTCCCAGGTGCATTACCTTGCACTTCTTAGCATTGAATCTAAGCTGCCATACATTTGACCATTCCTCTAACCTTGCCAAGTCCCTCCTCATCCTTTCCACTCCACCTTGTGCATCAACTCTGTTGCAGATCTTTGTGTCATCTGCAAAGAGACATACTTTTCCTTCCAGTCCCTCTGCAATGTCACTTATAAAGACATTGAAGAGGACCGGTCCTAATACTGAACCTCAAGGGCAATTCACTACTAACCTCTTTTCAGAGTGGACTCCATTTACTATTACTCTCTGTGTCCTATTCTCCAGCCAATTCTTTACCCAGGCTGTCATCTTGGGACCCACTCCCAGGCTGGCTAACTTGTATATTAATCTTTTGTGTGGGACTGTGTCAAATGCCTTGCTAAAGTCTAGGTAGGCCATGTCCACAGCCCCTCCCTGATCAACTACTTTGGTCACCCAGTCAAAGAAATCTATCAGATTTGTCTGGCATGACCTTCCCACTGTGAATCCATGCTGCCTTGGGTCCTGTGCCCCTCTGGCCTCTAGATACTCAACAATTCTTTCCTTCAGAAGTGATTCCATCATTTTCCCTACCACTAAGGTTAAACTAACAGGTCTGTAGTTTCCTGCTTCTGCCTTGCTCCCACTTTTGTGAAGGGGAATCACATCTGCCCTCCTCCAGTCCTCGGGTACCACCCCATCCTCCCATGATTTGTTAAAGAGGGTAGTCAGTGGTGTCACTAGTTCTACCCTTAGTTCTTTTAGAATTCTGGGATGAATCCCATCAGGCCCATTGCTTTGTCACCTTCAGTTTTAAAAGTTCTTTCAGAACCCTTTCTTCTGTAAATGGGCTGGTATCAACTTCTGTATCCAGAGTGTTTCTACTGTTTGTTTTAGGTTCTTCCCCTCTTCCTTTGTAAATACTGAGCAAAAGTATTTGTTTAGTATCTCT